>CM034303.1:33295493-34649168 GCA_019925795.1 Dendrobium chrysotoxum | reverse complement strand
AAACAGGAAGCTTCTTCTCCAGCTAAACTTGGTCGAATAGTATTGCTTACAGCATAGCCTCATAATAACAGCAGGGCTCTGCGTTTGTATTTGCCAGCCAGTGATAACTTGTGCTTCATCAAAGTAACTTAATGCGTAGAACCAGTACTTGAAGCAAAACATACATAAATCAATAACACGTTTTGGTAGGTAAAGGAGGAAAAAATACACACAATTTTAATGTTGTATCAATTTAAATATTAGAATTTACCAGTATATATGATCCTACTATGTAATATAAGTATTACACTACCCATAAATGCCAACATTTGTAAACATTACACCATGCTAAGTTGATGCCAATAAGAAACGATAGCACATTACTTTCTTTTTTTAAATAATAGTCCTTACGTTCACCTAAATTATGAAGCAACTCTTACACAATCTTACGCAAAAACAAGTCAGGTCAAATGTCAAAAGACAACTCAACCGTTTACAATGGAGCAAGGTTGGGTTGCATGATATATAACTTCCAAACAAAAATAACCATGCAAATTTGATTATTGATCGAATCAGATGGATGGGCGGGCAAATGTTATTCTTCTTGATCTACAACAAGAAGGGGAAGGCACATTTTGAGTAGGTGTGCACTCCCTAAGGAAGAAGTGGAAAAAGATAGACAAGAAAGGGATAAATCATAAATCTTCTTTCATGAATTCAATTATAGCATTTATGATTTATTTATAGTGCTTACATAAACCAGTTTTGAGTTTATTAAAAGGTTAGACCAGCTGATTCAATAAACTAAAATAGGATTTGGGATGGGTTTAATGCTAAAATAAATTGAACCCTAGTTATTGTAGCCGGCTGGTTGTTGTAGTGTTCTCAATCTATAAAAGATTTGTTACTTTCTTCTTCTATGATAGACTTTAAATATTTTATTATCTTGATGCCGTTTACCTGAATTATTCATCCATTCTTGACATTGTTTTTGTATTATTTTTTAATGCAAAAGAATATATTGTTGTTTAATACTCCCATCACCATAAAAAAACCTTGTCCTCAAGATTAAGAGATCGAAAAGAAGTAGAAAGAGCTTTCTGTGTAACCCGTGGTACTAAGTAGCCACAGGTTCTTCAAGATGAAAGAAAGCTATGCTAAAACAATGATAATCAGGAGTGTTGTGAAAATAGAAATATTCATGTGCTTTAAAGGTCCATATTTCGATGTTAAATCAATTAAAACGGGAAGTTCAATTTTCATTGATTTAAGAAAAGAAAAACTTGTAGGAGATAGTCGCGACAATGGAAAAGGAATTCGATAAGCAAAACTAAGGATGCCGGCGGAAGAGGAAGGATCTTGATGGAGTGGAGGATGTGGAAGGTCAATGGACAAACTATTAAGTTTTTGTCAATAGAATGCATGAAAGCATGGAATTGTTGAAGTGAATGGAAGCAAATTGAACATTTACTTGTAGATATTTTTGGATTTTGGAGAATTGTAATACTTAGATTGGTTTGCATTGTTCGGTGAGCTTCAGCCAAATTTGCATTTTTCATGTAGATAAGTTTTGGTGGATGCTAAAAGGGTATAAAAGATGTGGTTCTTGATAACAAGAACTAGGACCTTATATAATCTGTTAGGCTGGTTCCTCCTAAACCGGCCCAATCCTCCCCAAATCCTGAACCGGCCTTGGATGGGCCAGTTTTGGTCTATAGGAGGCGGGCTAGTACTGCCTCCTCTTCCTTGCTGCCCACAGTAGTGGGTCCCACTATTCAAATTGAATTCAAAACAAGAAAGGAGAGGACGACTAGGGTTTTAGAGGGAGATTTGATTTAAAAAGTTCATGTATTAAATAGCATGAGGTGTTCTAGGGTTAGGGTTATGCTTTAATTGGTTTCTTTGGTTCTCTTGAAGTTCCTTGGTCTCTTGGGCTCTAGACTCATCGTCTAGGGATTGGGAGAGAACGATCCTCCTCTTGAATTGATGATCAATTGTATCTTACTTTGTATTTGCTTTTGATTTGAATCCACTATTACAATCCATCGTTTTGGATTGATTTCTTCGAGATTATTGCATTGTTTCCGCTATTTTTATCAATTATTGCTAATGTTGCTTGCAAACTCAGGTATTTCCTCTTGGTTTACTTGCCAACTCAAGTATTTCCTATCAAATTGGTATCAGAACGAGTCTTGGGACCATCGGGGGCTGAATTTTGAAATTTCAGCGGTGAAATTTCATCCGGAGGAACTCTTGCTGATTTTTGGATCCAAATCAGAAATTTTGATGGCGGCCAAGAAGATAGATGCTTTGGAAGAATGTTTTGAAGGAGAAATGAGTCAAATAATAGGTACTGTGGAAGATCGAATTTTCTCCGTAGAAGATAAGGTTTGTCCGTGGAAAACAAAGTTTCTGATCTTCATTTAATGGTGAAGAAGTTATTAGAAAATCAAATCCAAATGACGACATCGAAGGTGAAGGGGCCAATGGGGAGAACTACGCATTCTGATTTTCGTAGGAGGGAAGACGATGTAGAAATCATTGAGGAGAAAAGAGGAAAGTATGTAGAGAGACGTGGGAATAGGGAACAAGGAGTAAGGGCTGCTGGTTAGGAGGAAAAAGAGGGAAATTATGGTAAAACGGGTGCTAATTTTGGAGAAAGGAGGGAAGAAAGTAAAGAGGGGTTTGAAGATGAACATTTAAGGGAAGATCGGGAGACGTGGGGAGAGCCAAATGTGAGGAAGCTGAAGATGCCAATTTTTGAAGGGGAGGATGCTTATGGATGGATCTACAAGATGGAGAGGTACTTCACCATCAGGGTTGACGGA
This sequence comes from Dendrobium chrysotoxum, assembly GCA_019925795.1. Classification (NCBI taxonomy): domain Eukaryota; kingdom Viridiplantae; phylum Streptophyta; class Magnoliopsida; order Asparagales; family Orchidaceae; genus Dendrobium; species Dendrobium chrysotoxum. Next base: position 34,646,361 of record CM034303.1, on the reverse strand, counting down.
TGAAGAGAAATGGACAGCAGAAAGCCTATGTTTGGAAGGGAAGGCATTGTCATGGTTCCAGTGGAGGGACCAAAGGAGACCTATACGGAACTGGAAAGCATTCAAGGAGTGTATGTTAGAACGTTTCCAAACTGACGGGAGAGAGGACTTCTATGAGCAATTTTTTATACTGGTACAGGACGGATCGGTGGCAGACTATCGTGAGCAGTTCGAGCACCTAGCCAGTCGGGTGGAGCGATTATCAGAGACTGCATTGGAAGGAAACTTCACGAAAGGGCTCAACGTAGAAATCAGAGCGGCGGTGAAAGTCATGATGCCTCGTGACTAGGGAGATGCCATGAAGTTGGCACAGCTAGTGGAGAATCAGAAGAATCTAGAGAAGGGAGCTAAGAGCAGCAGCTCAGGAGGCACTTACAAGATGACGACCACCCACTTAGCTCCCAAGGGACCAGCAACAGGAGGATTTCGTGAGATCACTAGGGAGAAGACAGTAGAAGGTGGGAGTGGAGGAAATTTCAAGAGGCTGACGGAGAAGGAGATACAGGAGAAGAGGGCAAAGGGGTTGTGTTTCAGGTGTGACGAGAAGTATACCCCAGGGTATAAGTGTAGGGACCGAACTCTTCCGGTTCTCAAAATTTATGAAAATGAGGAAATTGAGGAGGGAGGTGAGGGAGAAGTAGAGGAGGAGATAGAGGCGAAGTTGCATTTGGATGTGGTAGAAATCTCCCTAAACTCAGTGGTGGGATTCACTCTGAATCACACTATGAAAGTGAAGGGAGAGATAGCTGATAGAGAGGTGATAGTGTTGATAGATAGCAGGGCAACCCACAATTTCATCTCCACCCAGATTATTGATCTGCTGGGGGTGAAATTAGTGGATACAGGAGGCTATGGGATGATGATGGGCACGGGAAAGATGAAAATGGGTATAGGAGTTTGTAGGGGGGTGGTGTTGACCATTCAGGGGATACAGGTGAGGGAGAATTTTCTTCCCTTGGAGTTGGGGAGCACTGATGTCATCTTGGGGATGAAATGGCTGCAGACCTTGGGAGATACCAAGGTCAATTGGAAAACACTGAGGATGGAACTGGTGGTAGGGGGAAAGAAAAAGGTGATTCAAGGTGATGCAGGGCTATCAAAGATTGGGGTATCTCTCAAGTATTTGATTAGGACCATAGAGGAGGTGGGTGGAGGATATTTGGTGGAGCTGCACAGCTTGAAGGGAGCCAGATTGGAGGAGGGAGGGAACATACCCCTCTCCATATAATCGTTGATTCAGCAATTCCGGAAGGTGTTTCAGCCACCTCAGGGATTGCCACCACCAAGGGAGCAGGAGCACGTCATCACCTTGAGGGAAGTGTGTGTCACCCATCAATGTCAGGCCCTACCGATATCCTCAATTTTAAAAGAATGAGACTGAGAAGTTGATTAGAGAGATGCTGGAGGCGGAAATTATCAGACCCAGTGTGAGCCCTTTCTCTAGCCTAGTCTTACTGGTGAAGAAAAAGGATGGGAGTTGAAGGTTTTGTGTGGATTACAGGGTAATCAACAAGGAAACTATACCCGACAAGTTTCTTATACCAGTGATTGATGAGTTGTTGGATGAGTTGAATGGAGCAGTGATTTTCTTGTAGATTGATCTGAAGTCAGGATATCATCATATTAGGATGAAGGCGGAAGATGTGCCAAAGACAGCTTCCAGAACTCATGAAGGGCACTACGAGTTCTTGGTGATGCATTTTGGTCTCACCAACGCTCCAGCCACTTTCTAGTCACTCATGAACAAGGTTTTCAAACCTTACCTCTGGAGGTTTGTCTTGATATTCTTTGATGATATACTGATTTACAGCAGACAGATGAGGAGCACTAGGAGCATCTGAGGATGATATTGAAATTGTTGTAGGAGCATCAGCTGAGAGCTAACCTGAAGAAGTGTTGTTTTGCCTAAACCAGTGTAGAGTATTTGGGTCATATTGTGTCCAAAGAAGAGGTGGCAGCCGATCAGTCAAAGATTTAGGCTATGTTGAGGTGGCCCTTACCTAAGAATCTGAAGGAGCTGAGAGAATTCTTAGGACTGACAGGGTATTACAGGAGATTTGTAAAAGGGTACAGCACTATAGCATGGCCACTAACAGAGCAACTGAAGAAAGATGGGTTCTTATGAGGGGAGGAGGCCACAATAGCATTTGAGAGACTGAAGAAGGCTATGACTACTATATCAGTCTTAGCTTTACCAGACTTCATTCAAGCTTTCATAGTGGAGACAGATGCTTCAGGATATGGACTGGGGGCAGTACTCATGCAGAATTGACGACCCATTGCCTACTTCAGCCAGGTGTTGACAGCCAGAGCCAGGCTGAAATCAGTCTATTAGAGGGAGTTGATGGCCATCGTCTTAGCCATCCAGCAGTGGCGACCCTACCTATTAGGTAGAAATTTCATTGTCAGAACCGACCAGAGGAGCCTGAAGTCCTTGTTGGAGCAGCGGATGGTGACTGAGAAGCATCAAAGGTGGTTGTACAAATTGTTAGTGTATGATTTCAAAATCCAGAATAAGCCAGGAGTGGAGAACAAGGCAGCAGATGCCTTGTCCAGATATATGGGGGAGCTACAGACAGTGGCAGTATCGATTCCTTTGATGCTAGATTGAGAGACCATCAAGGAGGAGAGTGCTAGGGATGAGAAGTTGGGAAAAATCAAGACCGATTTACTGAGGGAAAGGAGTAGCCACCCAGGGTACTCATTGGAGGGAAATAGACTGTTCTATCAGGGGAGGTTTGTGATGCCCCGAACCTCAATCCACATTCCACACTTACTCCAGGAGTTTCATGGGAGCGTTTTTGGGGGTTATTCAGAGGTGCAGAAGACATACAAGTGGCTAGCCTCGGAGCTGTACTGGAAGTGGATGCATAAAGATGTGGTGGAGATGGTGGCAAGGTGTGAGATTTGTAAGAGGAACAAATACCTGGCTATGTTGCCAGGAGGACTACTACAGCCGTTGGCTTTACCAGGTCGAGTATGGGAGGAGATATCCATAGACTTCATAGTGGGCTGCCCCGTTCAGAAGGCTTCAAAGTAATTCTGGTGGTGGTGGACAGATTGAGCAAGTATGCTAATTTCATTCCCCTCCGACATCCATACACCGTAGTGATAATGGCTTCAGCTTTCATCAGAGAGGTAGTCAAATTGCATGGAGTATTAGAGGCGATAGTATCAGATAGAGATAAGGTGTTCCTCAGCTATTTTTAGAGGGAGTTGTTTAGATTACAGGGGATAGTTCTGAAGAGGAGCACCGCCTACTACCCACAGACGGATGGCCAAACAAAAGTGATCAATAGGAGCTTGGAGACCTACTTGAGATGTTTTGTGTTGGAGACATCTAGGCTATGGGCCATGTTGTTATCATGGGTTGAGTACTGGTACAATACATCTTATCATTCTTCTTCTTAGATGACCCCATTCTTGGTGTTGTACGGAAGGGATCCTCCTCACTCGGTGCATTTTGGGAGCAGCAGTACTCCGATTTCTTTAGTGGAGGAGTACTTAGATGAGAGGAATAGAGTGTTAGAGGAATTGAAGAGACATCTACTGAGAGCTTAACAGATTATGAAGAAACAAGATGATGGGCATAGAAGGACATCCAGTTCGAAGTAAGGGAAAGGGTATTCTTGAAGCTCCGATCATATAGACAGAAGACAGTCGCCAATAGGAGGAATGAGTAACTTGCTCCAAGGTACTTTGGACCTTATGAAGTATTGGAGAAGATTGGAGTGGTAGCATATCGGCTGAAACTACCACCAATGGCAACTATACATCCGGTTTTCCATGTATCTCAATTGAAAAGGGTCATTGGAGATTATACAACCAGCTCAGAGTTACCGATGACACTTACTGAGGATTTAGAGGTGATTTTGGAACCCTTAGAGTTGATGGGGGTTCGCCAGAAGAAGATGGAACTAAGGAAGTGTTGATCAAGTTGAAGAATCTTCCTGACTATGATGACACGTGGGAGCCATATGAGAGAGTGAAACATCATTTTTCTAGTTTTCACCTTGAGAACAAAGTGATTCTTTGGGAGGGCGGTATGTTAGGCCGGTTCAGGATGAACTGGCCCAATCCTCCCCAAATCTTGAACCATCCCTAGATGGGCCAATTTTGGTCTATAGGAGGCGGGCTAGTACTGCCCTTCTCTTCCCTTGCCGCCCACAATAGTGGGTCCCCACTATTCAAACTGAATTCAAAATAAGAAAGGAGGGGGCGGCTAGGGTTTGGAGTCAGATTTGATTTAGAAAGTTCATGTATTAAATAGCATGAGGTGTTTTAGGGTTAAGGTTTTGCTTTGATTGGTTTCTTTGGTTCTCTTGAAGTTTTTGATGTCTTGGGCTCTAGACTCATCGTGTAGGGATTGAGAGAGAATGATCCTCCTCTCGAATTGAGGATCAATTGTATCTTACTTTGCATTTGCTTTTGCTTTGAATCCACTATTACAATCTATCGTTTTAGAATAATTTCTTCGAGATCATCGCATTATTTCTGCTATTTTTTATTAATTATTGCTAGGGTTGCTTGCGAACTCAAGTATTTACTATTGGATTACCTGTGAACTCAAGTATTTCCTATCATAATCTTAAAAGTAAAAATTAAAAATTAAAAAAAAATGAAAAATGCAACTGTTGGATGGCTGCAGTTGGCTCAAACGATCAATTTATGCTAGCGGAGGAACTGCTTGAATTGTTTTCTGATAATAGCGTGGATGTCCCAAGGTGCTGTTTACTTAGGTGCAAATTGTCAAGCTGCTATTCTCGCTGTTATTCCCAGATCTGTATGGAGAATTCTTCAAAACAACGGGTATTTATATAAGGAATATATGAATGGCAGATCTTGAAAAACTGTTGGTAAGTGTTAGTGGGCAGATTCTTAAAAACTGCAGCTGTTCTGAAGGCAAAATGCTTTGTTGATTGCAGGTTTTGTTGAAAACCGCAGTTGCAGTTGATCTGAATGTTGTGCTGAAGGTAGAATGCCGGCTGTGACTGATAATTACTGCAGTTTGCAGATGATGCCAGCGTTAGTGGCAGATTAAGAAAGGCAAACAGCTGCTGTTCTTGGTGTTCTTGAACAGGAAAATGCGGTCAAATCGAAGACTGCTGCTGTTCCTGTGTGAAGACTGCTGCTTAGAACGAATTTGTGAAGTAGGTAAGAAGCCAATGTTGTTAGAAGATCCTTATGGCTGCGTGAAGGCGGACCGACTGTACTGCTGTAGGAATGCAGCTGGTCCGTTGAGTTAGAACAAAGCCACAGTGGAGATGAAGGATAGAACCACCAGAAAGAGACGTTTGTTGCTGCAGAGGTATGATGTTAGGGCAATGAGAGCTCGATTTGTTATACTTCTTGATCTACATCAAGAAGGGGAAGGCACCTTTGAGTAGGTGTGGACTCCAAGAAAGAAGAAGGGAAAAAGAGAAACTAGAAAGAGATAAACTAGAAATCTTATTTCCTGAATTCAATTACGGCATTTAGGGTTTATTTATAGTGTTTACATAAACCGGTTTTGGGTTTATTAAAAGGTTAGACCAACAGGTTCAATACAGGTAAAATAAAAGAACTAAAATGGGGTTTGGATGGGTTTAATGCTGAAATAAATTTAACCACAAATTGTTGTGGCCAACAGGTTGTTATAGTGCTCCCAATCTTTAAAAGATTTACTTCATTCGTCTTCTATGATAAATTTTGAATATTTTATTATCTTGATATCGATTTTCTGAATTTTTCATCCATTCTTGACATTATTATCCAAAAGAATATATATTGTTGCTTAATAGTTTACACATCAGCAACCTCTTTTGGCAATTGGTCAACAAATATAATTGGTCAACAAATATGTAAAGCACTGGTCTAGTCTTTATTTTACTTATTTTAGGTAAACTTTTTTTTTAGTGACATGTTAGTCAACCTGAGCATTCTAAATGCCTCTCTAGTGGTAAAGATTTGGTATGAATGAATAAAATTATGATTTTCCCCCTTTCCAATCTTTCTTCCTCCCCTTCTTCCTTAAGGAGTCTATACCTACTTGAAAGGTGTCCAAGCCTTCTTGATGTAGATCAAGAAGAATATCAATCGTGCTCTCATTGAGACTTCTTCCTGGCTGTTCTTTCCTTCATCTACACAGTTCAACCCATCAAGATTCCTTTAAACAGCTGCCTTCACTCCTGCAGTCCAGCTTTTCACCAGTTTCCTGCCCTCTGTTTCCTACAGTCCGCCAACCTCCTGCAGTCCGGTGTAGTTCATGCGGTCTTCAAATATTTCCAGTATAACGATTTCTAGTAATTCACCCATAACTCTTCAATTAATGTTGTCAAAACCTTTGCACTTTAGAATATTTGTTTACCATTCATGTATGTACAATGATCATAATTTGCAAGCTTAGTTTTATAAATTGAACATCATGAAAACATTGATATGATTTATGTTAAAACATTTTGATATTCTCTTGACATACATAGTCATTATTGTAGCACCCTATGTCACTTGTAAAGACAATCACATATTCATTCACAAGCTAGAATCATTTAGAGTACATAACCCACTTCACCAACGATCCTAGTAGGGGATGTTGGGTTATAGGTTGAGGCCCTAGGCGCTAGGCTCCTTTAGTCTACTTCTCTTCTATTTAGGTCACATTCTTTATGAGTATACATATAGCTTAAGGTTGACATCTTAGGATAGTCAACTTGGACATAGGTCCACTATGTATAGGCCTATGCACTTCCCCATCTGTCAGCCTAGGATTAAGTCTACACCGTTAGTCTACGAGGTCCTCTTTGATAAGGTAACTCATGGTTGCTAACAAAGATCCTCTAGTCAACACTCGACTAAATAGACTAAGAGCACTGACGAACCCGAAATGATAGAACCATGAGATCTTGACCGGAGGTGTCATACCTACATGATAGGTTAGTTCTCATCATCCAATTATCTACCTATTTAGACATTTAGTTTATCCAACCAATATCAACCACTACCACAAAATAAATAAATAAACCAACATCGAAATCACTAATAAGAGATAAACCAACAATATATGCTCGAGCGATGAGCACAATTAAATGGAATTTCACCTTACATCTAAACAAAATTGATTTATATCACATTCAAATAACCCTCAACACTAAATGAAATATAAAATTAACCTAAACCAATAAATAAAATTAAATAACATAAATAAAACCAACACAATCTAATTCAAAATTTTAATAAATTCAAATTTACATGTAAAGATAAATTTAAAAATTTTATGAAAAAAGGAGAAAGAGAACAAAGGATAATAAATAATCAATTAAAAATCCAATAAAATTCAAAAAAAAATCCCATATAAACTTCTATGAATACGTAAAACTGTAACGAATAATAACCTAAATAAACATTTTAACAAATAGCTCATCTTCGCCTCTAAATTTAACAAATTCTCTTATAGGCCTAAAAACTGAGAAATTAAAAAAAAATGCAAAATAAATTTTTATGAACTCATTAAATCAGAATGAATAATAAACTAAATAAATATTTCAGTTAATAATGCATCTTCACCTCCAAATTAAATAAATCCTCAACTTGAACTGAAACTTAAGAGTCATTAAAATTCCAATAAAAATCTAAAAAAATACGGAATAATTCCTAACTCCTCATAAAATTATAACAAACAATGATCTACATAGAACAAAGTAATATTAAATCAAAAATTAAAATTTTCATTAAAAGCCATTAAAAAACCACATAAAAATCATAATATATAAATATTTGAATGGAAACCACTCCCAGATAAAAATTACATATATTTAAAATTAAAAAATAAAACTACAAACTAATAATAGGGTTAGCCGCACAGACGACCTAGCAAACACTAGCCTTAAACCTTTTAGGTTAGGATGTTTACATGCTTTTATATGTTCTTTACTCATGCTTTCTCTACTTTTTATGTTTTAGATTGTTATATTTCATTTTCTTACTCCATTGCAAATATTAAGCCATTAATTACAAACTTAAACTAGAAATAAAAAAAGACACATTATTACAACTTTTAACCAGAACTGAAAATTGAAACCCTTAGTTAGGGAATAAAACAACCAACACCAAAATATCGACCGACATTTCAAATCCCGTGATCTATACATACTAAAATTCTCTGATTTTACATAAAAAATAGACTGGTGTGCAACGAACATTTGCAGGTTGGCTTAGGATAGCCTCGAGATTATATCTCGTTTTTTGAAAAAAAAAATCTTCCACTAAAAACAAAAATAAAAATTTAATTAAATCACATAGAAAGATAAACGATTAGAAAGATGTAAATGACGCACGGCCAAGTCCATAGCATATTGTTTTCATTTATTGTTAAGGCGCCTCTCTACCTACAGATTCGAGATAGACCACCTGACCTATCAAGATGCAGTTCTATATTAGGAGAGACTTGCTCCATAGGATAAAATCTATTTTTAAACCTTTTAAAATTTCAAATCATAAAGAATTTACATATAACCAGCATGGCATTGCATTAACTACCCACCAAAAATAAAAAAATAAAAATGTTAATTGCATTTAGCTTTAGAAGCATAATCTACCATTCATAATTTCGGGCTATTTAAGACATCTTAAATGTTGGCCCTAAATTTCTAATTAAAACAATATTCTACCGTATCTTGCATTTACATGAGACTAGACATCATAGTTTTAAAGTACTATGTAGAGTTTAGCTGACAGTCCTATGCTAGATAGGATTATAGATCTAGAAGAGTCGGGTTTTCTTAAACCCTTGGCGGGGATCAGGATTACAAGTCTCAACTTTCTAATAAAATATTAACTTAAACAAAATAAATCTCAATCTAAAATATTAAAGCTCAACCATAGAATAGGCTGGAGCATCTCTGAGTTTCTCAAAATCCTAGTGTTTTTTATTCTTCCTCCTTCGACTCTAAAAAGTACTGTTCAACCTTGAGTCAATCTCATTTGAAAATTTCAAAGCTATAATTGAATTCAGGAAATAAAATTTCTGATTTATCCCATTCAAGTATCTCTTGTACCCCTTCTTCTTCCTTAAGGAGTCTACAAGTACTAAAAAGATGTCTTCTCCTTCTTGATATAGATCAAGAAGTATAACAAAAGTGAATTGTTCATCCATTCTTGACATTGTTGTAGTACTATCTTTGAATCTAAAAGAATATATTATTGTTTAACAGTTTCAGTTCAAATCTAAGTTTAGATATAGAGTTTGTTAACAACCTAAGGCGTAAGTCTAGTGATAAAAATTGCATAGTGGACATTAACAAAAAATAAATAAATAGTGCAAGTTCAAATGTACTATTATATATAGGGGAACATTAAAATAAAATCATATATTTCAACAGATATTGCAATAAAATTTTTGAACATAACAATATAGCAAGAGCAGGAAAAAAAAACTAATAAAGTAATGGCAGATATTAATTACCTTGATCTTTCCGCTTCATGTCAGCAACAAGGAGCATTTTCATCTAGCCTGCCGCTATTCGGAGTACTTTACAAAGAGCTGTATGGATTGGGTATAGAAGAAAGTAGTTCATATTCCTCAATAAGTACAATGAACTAATGAACTGTATTATTAAATTCTAAAAATCAAATAAATTCAAATTAAAAAATTTATAATTTGTAATTGAATATTATCATCACGATCATGTATAACACGATCATGTATAATTTATAATTGAGTATCTGTCATTAATACATTATCAATTATAATTATTTTTTTAATTTGAATTTATTTGATCTTTAGAATTTAATAACATAGTTCATTAGTTCATTGTACTTACTGAGGAATATGAACTACTTTCTTCTATAACACGATCATGTATAACACGATCATGTATAATTTATAATTGAATATCTACCATTAATACATTATCAATTATAATTAATTTTTTAATTTGAATTTATTTGATCTTTAGAATTTAATAACACAGTTCATTAGTTCATTGTACTTACTAAGGAATATGAACTACTTTCTTCTATAGCCAATCCATGCAGCTCTTTGCAAAGTACTCTGAATAGCAGCAGGCTAGATAAAAATGCTTCTTGTTGCTGACATGAAGTGGAAAGATCAAGGTAATTAATATCTGCCATTACTTTATTAGTTTTTTTTTCCTGCTCTTGCTATATTGTTATGTTCATAAATTTTATTGCAATATCTGTTGAAATATATGATTTTATTTTAATGCTCCCTATATATAATAGTACATTTGAACTTGCACTATTTATTTGTTTTTTGCTAATGTCCACTATGCAATTTTTATCACTAGACTTATGCCTTAGGTTGTTAACAAACTCTATATCTAAACTTAGGTTTGAACTAGAACTGTTAAACAATAATATATTCTTTTGGATTCAAAGATAGTACTACAACAATATCAAGAATTGATGAACAATTCACTTTTGTTATACTTCTTGATCTATATCAAGAAGGAGAAGGCATCTTTTTAGTACTTGTAGACTCCTTAAGGAAGAAGAAGGGGTACAAGAGATACTAGAATGGGATAAATCAGAAATTTTATTTCCTGAATTCAATTATAGCTTTGAAATTTTCAATGAGATTGACTCAAGGTTGAACAGTACTTTTTAGAGTCGTCGGAGGAAGAATAAAAAACACTAGGATTTTGAGAAACTCAGAGGTTCTCCAGCCTATTCTATGGTTGGGCTTTAATATTTTAAATTGAGATTTATTTTGTTTTAAGTTAATATTTTATTAGAAAGTTGAGACTTATAATCCTGATCCCCGCCAAGGGTTTAAGAAAACCCGACTCTTCTGGATCTATAATCCTATCTAGCATAAGACTGTCAGCTAAACTCTACCTAGTACTTTAAAACTATAATGTCTAGTCTCATGTAAATGCAAGATACGGTAGAATATTGTTTTAATTAGAAATTTAGGGCCAACATCTAAGATGTCTTAAATAGCCCCAAATCATGAATGGTAGATTATGCTTCTAAAGCTAAATGCAATTAACATTTTTATTTTTTTATTTTTGGTGGGTAGTTAATGCAATGCCATGCTGGTTATATGTAAATTCTTTATTATTTGAAATTTTAAAATACTTAAAAATAGATTTTATCCTATGGAGCAAGTCTCTCCTAATATAGAACTGCATCTTGATAGGTCAGGTGGTCTATCTCGAACCTGTAGGTAGAGAGGTGCCTTAACAATAAATGAAAATAATATGCTATGGACTCGGCCGTGCGTTATATATATATATATATATATATATACAAGGATAACATGGAAGCATATTTCATATGTCATCTATAATAAGAATAAATGTAGACTAGTCATTAATGAGATAGTGCAATAAATATCATATTAGCTCACACACCTATCAAGGTTAACTTGACTTTGATATATATGAATAGATGTAATTACGAACATTCTATAAGATGATTGATACTCCTATAGCTACAAAAACTCCACCACCTCCAACAAACATATAGATACCTAGACATAATTTTCATTTATAGCATCAACCACAAAGATATAGCATATTAACAAATAACGTGCGCATTACATTGCTAACTTTTCACAAAGTTGATAAATGCATTCAACAACATAGAATTAGTTTGAATAAAACTCAAACAAATATATATACATACCTTTTTAACAGTGACTAAGAATGTTGTAAGCAATTTGAGGTCGGAATAACTGCATATCAGTGCCTCTGAAATTAATTTCCATAGGAACACGTATGATACTTTCAATAAACTTCATCACAAAGATGCCACAGTCAAGTGTGCCAGGTTCTTGCTGAGGATAACTCCTCCTGTATTCAAGATTCCATGATCTAATATCCCACCCATGATCTTGATATAGATACTCGGCTAAAAGCATAATCTGCAGTAAGGGTAGAATCATTTACTAAGCTATATTCATGGGCTTGGTACTTCAAACTACACAACTTGAGAAAAAAATTTGCCTGCCTGATCTTTGGCCACCTCCCTGTGTCTTGCGTCATACAATGAGTCATAACCAATCCATTTCCTTGTTTTCGTATCACAAACAAGGAGTAACCAATGATTGGTAGTTGATATATGACATGGCAAAAATAAAAAAAACACTTTCTCCAGAGATTTCTTGTCAACGGCATTCATAAACGTCTTATAGCTACCAAGCTTGTTGCGATAAAGTCCCTGCAAACATTAATAAGTGGTCAAAAGCACTACTAAAAAAATGATCTCCATTGTCCCACAGTTATCACATACCAAAAACATTGGTGGCACATACAAAAAACTGGCAGAATTATTCCCAGACTTCTTAACCCCTTTATATAATATAAGTGCATATGCATCTATAATCTACAAATAATCAACCAATAAAAAACTATTAGACAATCATAGCATAAAGGAGAATGCATAAAAATGATCAAATTTCATATTTGATAACCTCTTCACTGGTGTATCCACCTTGGAGGTACTCCACCATCGAATGCCTTCGAATACAAATGTTCCAATCAAAGAAGACTATGTCATCTCTAAAACAGTAACGAAGCTGATTATCAACTAGGTATTACCAGCACCAAAGCTTATAAAATTAGTACTCTGAGCCGAAAAAATGACAATCCTAACCTTTGCATAGGTTTCATGCAAAACGCATCAAGATATTTTCTAACATTCTCTTCCAAAAGTGCACGGCCAACATAATTCAGAGGAGCAACTTTAGCCTCCTAAAAGCAGAAATAATGTTAGGAAAATTTAGCAATGTTTTTCAGAGTAAAGATTATAAAGATGACAGGAACTTGAACCTTTTCTTGCTCAGTAGGATCTGCGTAGTCATCAAGATTGACTAGCTTATCAGTGTCCTTCCTCTCAAATCTTGCAGAACTCTGCTCCAGCAACAATACATGCACAAGATAAAAGACATGGAACAATTGGAATAGAAACAACAACTAAGACAACAAAATGTTCTTACATCCACACTCAGAAGGGAAGCTTTCTCTATATCAGTGTCCCTTCTCTTCTTGAGCATAAAATGATCCTCTACAATGGCTGATTTCAACATCTTTCTTTTGCCATCTTGTTGGCATCTTTTCTTTTCACTCCTTGCAATGCTACTGAGCTTTGGATGGCCAATCGCTTCCACTGTATGGCCCTTGTCTCCTTCAATGCATGACTCGTGATGAGTTTCAGGAAGGTCATAGCCAACTTTTTCATAAGCCTTCCCATATATCTTATCATTCATTCCCTCGATTTCCCATCCCTTTGATACAGCTAGTGTTTCAAGATTTACAATCTTCCTCTCCAAAAAAGAAATTCGTGCAATTTGTTTAAGAACAACTTGTGTAAGGCTCGCTATCTCAAAAGAGTAGCCTCTTTCCACTTTTGTTTCCAATGTTTCCCTCTCAACTTCCCCATCTCTCCGCTCCATTCCCCCATATCCAGCTCTGATGTCATAGCCCACCACTTCCGGGTTTCCAACCAAAGATGGATCAGCCTTCACTGCATAATCAGAAGCTCCAATCTGAGTTGACATCTGCTCCACACTATTCAGGGATATAAGTTCAAACTCATCATTTTTAGGGAGAAGCTGATGGCAAACCTATAAGATAAAAGAAATCCTTTTGAAGGAAAAGGCAAAAAAAGAAGTTTAAATGTTAGCAGAGATGAAATTAACATCCACCTTGTCCACCATTATGTCTCCAAACCTTTGGAGAAAAGGTTTTCTCTTCCAGAATTTACATCCTTTTGCCCATTTTAGCATCCTTGGTTTTACATCTGGAATAGAAGGCTTTGAATCCTCACCAAAATCAACATGCTCAAAAAACCATACCTAAAAAATGCATGTCAAACTTGAGTAAAGAATGAAGTGCATTACATAAACAATAGAAAGGTTTGATTGGTTAGTTACATTGATTACGAAGCATAGACCATTCATGCATCCAGGTACAACCTCCTTCCCTTCATTTCGTTCTTTCACAACCTTGGACTTTACATTGATCTCTTTTACAAGAAATGAATGAAGTGCTTCAGCCCAATTAAAACTTCCAATTGAATCCAGATTTTTTACATAATAAGCCATATATCTAGGCACAATGCGACAACTAGAAGGGAATAACACAGAACCCCATAGGTAAAGAATCATTTGCTGAACAAATTGTTGGTCTACCTCAGGATTTGGATCGTTTCTGTTTCTGAGGATATTATCCAGACTTCTCTCTATATTCCTTATGGTCAAATATATCCTTCTAAATTCGGAACAACAATTCGAAGCTAAACTTTGCCTAACTACTTTTTCGCCTCGGTTAGGAAGACCAGTAATCAGAGCAATGTCGTCCACTGTGAAAGGTATTATGATACCTGCAATAAAAAAGCCACAATGCTCCTCATCCCAGAAGCCCAGCAGTGCATCCACTACTTCCATATTCATATCAAGTTCCATAATGTCTTTAATTAGACTTCCAAATGGAGTTCCTGTTCTTCTTAGTAATGCCCATTCCCGATCACCAATTTGCCAATTTCGTAATCTTTTTGCAAAACTTGCCAAGAAACATCTGGATTCTAGAAGTGGCAGTTCCTTCTCCTGTGGAACAATTTCTACTTTATCCACTGCATTCCCATTGGGAAAATCATCCAGAATATTCTTCCTCCCTTGGGCTCTAGGAGTTGCGAACTTTTTACAAGCCATGACTACACCACAAGGTAAAAACATCAAATATTTGTTAAGGAATGCCAAAGATATCAAGAAAATATAGTTTTTTCTTTAAACTTTTAACTTTAGGAGGGGAGATTTAACATTCACAATAAATACACTAAAACATATAAACATTAAATAAATGCCATCACTTTGAACTAACCAATAAACCTAAGTTGTAAATCACGTATTTGAGCAAGATATAGCTTCAGCCATCATGACTGACAGACCTACCAAAACCAGCTGCTATTCTTTCCCTTTCGAGAGAAAGAAACCACTCCTAGCTTCCGATTCTGAAAGGAGACCCAACTCCCAGCTTCCTTCCTCCGTCCCTCTCTCGCTTCGAGTGAATCGCACACAAAGCCTTCGCGCGGGTTCCGCTCGCTCGCTCTCTCTCTCTCTCTCGTTTCCAGCAAGCCAAACCCGCAAGCAGCTCTCTGGATCTCTCGAGAAGAATCACACTCCTCGTTCGTCCCTGAGGGAACCCATCCACTAACAGTTTTTGGAGTTAGAAGTTTAAGCATATGTCGATTTAACTTAATTGACTTAAATATTTAAAAAAATAAAATTAATGAATAATTTTAATCTAAGAGCTTTTATTGATCCATCTATGTCTTTGAAGGCTTTGACTTCAAGAGTGAAGCAAGATCGTGCAAAGAGGCGATAGAACTTTTGATTAAATTTTAGGACAATTTTCTTTCTCTTTTTTAACAAATTTTTTTTTTTTAACACTAAATTTTGTATTACAAAATTATTTTTAAAAAATAATAAAAAATTGTGCCAAACGAAGCCTTAATGAATTGATGATTTGATAATTTAGTGGTATCAACATTGAAAATAACCAAATTAATTTGACCAATTTTAAATGAATTTAATTTAATCTAAAAAAATCAACTTTAGTTTTATTTAATTTAGATTAAACCAATCAAATATACTTAATGTATTTTAATAAAAACTTGATTTAAGTCGACTCAATATAATTTAATTCAAATTTGAGAAAATTTAATTTAAATTAATTTTATGTGACTTGATTTTACTCTCCTCGACTCTTTTCCAAAAATGAGACGATAGCGATTACAAATTTCATTCCAAAATGAGGTCTACATAGGATTTGCACGCAAATCTCAGCAACGAACTACGAGCTCGCAACGTCTTCTTCCCTCATGAGTTCCAATTCCTCTTCATTGCCTATAATCTTTGTTTGACTCTCCTCCATTGTATTCTACAGCTATAGTGAAGTCACCATCTTCGCTATTTCCTATAGGTTTAGCTTCTTGCACTACAAACCCATCTAGCATCCAATAGATGAAGGCTTCGTTTGGGACAGCTTTCTTACTACTTCTTAAAGCATCTTTATAATACAAAAATTAAAAATTTTATACTAAAAAACTGCTTTAAGAAGCAATAAGTAAGCCGTCCCAAACGAAGCCGAAGTCACACTTAAGGAAAATTATGGACACCACATAGTTCTTATTTAACAGTGATAAAGAACTCACACTTGGGAAATTTTTAAAAACTTAAATTTGGGCCTCCCTCAAAACTTAAGGTTTTACAATTCACCCCTATTAGCATGATTTTCATATATATAGCATGTATTTCTAAGTACGCAAAACCCACAATATTAACTTCAAGTAATGTTTATTATCAATCAACATTAGAAATAATTTATGGGATACACACGGGGTTATTATTTGTTAGATTATTTTCATTTATTCATTCAACCCTAAAATTAAAAATTAATAATAATTAAAATAAAAAATAAAAATCTTCTAACAATCGGCTTCTACGAGAAAGCAGAAAGTTATGTTGGTGTTTTGAATGCTGATAAAATAGTACAAAGATTTAGCATTGTTAGCATCATTGATCGAGCACAGTCAAACATAAAAATAAAAATGATATTTTATAACAAGAAGCCAACTTAGAAATCAAATTCAGAACATTCCATCACCTTGAAAATTAAAATTATTCATACAAAAACATTTTAATCACAACTAATTGATTAAATAACAGTACATAATGAATGTTAGAGAACCAAACAGCTTGCTTTGCAAAATTGTAAAACGATCTCTGCTGGAGCTTATATGTGCTAGTAAAATTAATAAATAATATTTTTTTATTCAAAACTATTATTTTTACAGTCTTGGAAGGCTTGTGAATCTAGCTAATTTTGTGAATCCAAGTGATACGTGTATGTTGTAGTTTGTTTTCCAGTTTACTGTGAATCCAAGTACTCTTGTTTTTTGGTATTTTCCTTGTGGGGTAAGGAGATTTAAACACTTTGTAACTTCCTATTCAATAGAATTCTTCTAGTAAATACAACCATTTTTATTCCAACTGCTTTCATTTATCTTTCTCAGTTATTAAGAGAATACCATGGCAAGCATAGCTAGAGAAATAAATCAATAAAATTTGACATTCCTTAATAATAGTTTTTTATACACTAATAGTTCACTTAGCCTTTTAACATGATGAACTCTTATTTGACAATTAACAAAGCTCATAACTGTTATATATGTTATAATAAATCTAAGGCCGTTATGTTAGTTTATGAACATAAAATATTAGTGCATCTTCATCACACAAGTTGGTGAATTTAACCAATGCGTAAGGAAAATCTATATCCATTAGCTACAATGAATATTATATTCCATCAAAGATGAGCTATCCAAAATATAATTACAGTAGAATGTTACTTAATAACTACACACTTTAGGAAGAATTTCGATTGCCGCTAAGCTTCAAACACATACAAAAGGTGACAGGGAGACCTCTTCAGATAAAGGATAGTAAGATAGGTTGACATAAATAAGTGCATTGCTAAATAAATATTCCGCCATAACAACTAACAAACAACATATCCACATAAAAGTCGTGAATTTAAATGGGTGCGGGGGTATTGTTTTAAAGGGTTGAAAATAAAGAATGGAGTTGCAGGAGTCATAAGGAAATAAGCTGCCGTGGCTCACTGTTATAGATAACTTAGGCATTAGAAGGAATTAAGGATCATTGGGCGCTACAGGATGATATCTATATATATAAGCCCCAGAACACCAAATATGAATTAATCAATGCTCATTACATTTCCCTCTTGGAATTTAACAAGAAGATCCAACCTACCTAGACTGTGTAATTTTATCCCCATGTCCAAGAGGATTTATTAAAGGCGTATGTTCATTTGGTTTTCCCTTTAGCAGCTAATTTCAAAACAAAGATATCACTTCATGTACATATAATATGAAATAAACTCACAAGCGCCAAAATGCAGAAGGGAGTGTACATTTGAGTGAGGTTCAAATTGATATTCATGAACACAACTAGTTCCTCCCACCACTAAGGTTCAGATTAGCTAATCGTAACTCATTTCTTATGAAAGCCATTATATTGGATTATGTCACTACTTCTCAATCGTAAAACAGTTAGTCAAAACACTTCTCTGATTAACTAAGTTTCAAGACACATAGATAGCAAAATAGTCTAGCAATAGAGTTTCCAGGTTTAATGGACAAATAATGTATCCAAATATATACACTTATTAGTTCTTAACTGATAACCCATATAGATCTTCGGTTCTAGGTTTAAAACAACCCACTTAAATTAATTTAGATGGCTTCCTTATTGCCACAATGACTACGACAACATTCCTTTTAATTAATAAACATAGGCTTCCAAATGATCCATATACATTAAAAAAATGTATATATATATCTGTGTGTGTGTGTCTGTGTAATAAATGCGATTTGAAACATAAAGAGAGAATGTTGCAATGCAAACCAATTAAAGCCACTGCTCCATCTACTCTGCAATGGTACTATTAATAGCCCTAAAGATGTACATATATATTGCTACAAATTCCCACAGGTATTTTCAAGTGAAATTGTTTGATCATATCAAAATTAAAATAATGAATATATGGTTTAAGAATGTTATAAGAGCTCACTTCACCTCATTCTTGATATAAGCTTTGAATTGAACACATAAAATACCGAAGGCACGGAGATACCTTTACACGAATAGGCAGAATTGCAGCAAGAATAATTTTAGCAAAATTATCCTCTCTCTCTCTCTCTCTCTCTCTCTCTCTCTCTCTCTCTCTCTCTCTCTCTCTCTCTCTCTTTTCTAACACAATCTTGTCAATCATGATTTCATCAAACTTGGAATTGGAGGTTTTTTTCTATAATGCTTGATTTGCTTTTTATCCCTTTATTTTGTGATCATTTAGAACAAGCTCAGTAGATTCAAGACATTAGCATTGAAAATTACACGTTCACTTTTACATGAAGGCAGTAAGTTACATTAACATAAAATAAGTAGGTATGTTGTAGGGATCTGTTCCCTTCTTTTGTTTTGTCACTAACACAAGCCTACCAGTGTCCTTGAACCTTTTCCTGCTCGGTAGGATCTGCGTGGTCATCAAGATTTGCCTGCTTATCAATGTCCTTCCTCTCAAATATTGCAGAACTCTGCTCCAGCAACAATACATGCACGAGATAAAAGACATGGAACAAGTAAAATAGAAACAACAACTATGAAAACAAAATATTCTTACATCCACACTCAGAGGGGAAGCTTTCTCTATATCAGTGTCCCTTCTCTTCTTGAGCTTGAAATGCTCCTTTGCAATGGCTGATTTCAACATCTTTCTTTTCTCATTGTGTCGGCATCTTTTCTTTTCACTCCTTGCAATGCTACTGAGCTTTGGATGGCCAATCGCTTCCACCGTATGGCCCTTGTCTCCTTCAATGCATGACTTGTGACGGGTTCCAGTAAGGCCATAGCCAGCATTTTCATAAACCTTCCCATATATCTTATCATTCATTCCCTCGATTTCCCATCCCTTTGATACAGCTAGTGTTTCAAGATTTACAATCTTCCTCTCCAAAAAAGAAATTCGTGCAATTTGTTTAAGAACAACTTGTGTAAGGCTCGCTATCTCAAAAGAGTAGCCTCTTTCCACTTTTGTTTCCAATGTTTCCCACTCAACCTCCCCGTCTCTCCGCTCCATTCCCCCATATCCAGCTCTAAAGTCATAGCCCACCACTTCCGGGTTTCCAACCAAAGATGAATCACCTTTCACAACATCATCAGAAGCTCCAATCTGAGATGACATCTGCTCCACACTACTCAGGGATATAAGTTTAAACTCATAGTTTTTCAGTAGAAGCCGATGGCAAACCTATAAGATGGATGAAATCCATTTGAAGGAAAAGGCAAAAAAAGAAGTTTAAATGTTAGCAGAGATGAAGTTAACATCCACCTTGTCCACCATTATGTCTTCAAACCTTTGGAGAAAAGGTTTTCTCTTCTAGAATTAACATCCTTTTACCCATTTTAGCATCCTTGGTTTTACATCTGGATTAGAAGGCTTTGAATCCTCACCAAAATCAACATGCTCAAAAAACCATACCTAAAAAATGCATGTCAAACACGAGTAAAGAATGAAGTGCATTACATAAATAATAGAAAGGTTTGATTGGTTAGTTACATTGATTACGAAGCATAGACCATTCATGCATTCAGGTACAACCTCCTTCCCTTCATTTCATTCCTTCTCAACCTTGGACTTTACATTGATCTCTTTTACAAGGAATGAATGAAGTGCTTCAGCCCAATTAAAGCTTCCAATTGAATCAAGATTTTTTACATAATAAGCCATATATCTAGGCACAATGCAAAAACTAGAAGGGAATAACACAGAACCCCATAGGTAAAGAATCATTTGTTGAACAAATTGTTGGTCTACCTCAGGATTTGGATCATTTCTGTTTTTGAGGATATTATCCAGAATTCTCTTTATATTCCTTATGGTCAAATATATCCTTCTAAATTCGGAACAACAATTCAAAGCTAAACTTTGCCTAACTACTTTTTGGCCTCGATTAGGAAGACCAGTAATCAGAGCAATGTCGTCCACTATGAAAGGTATTATGATCCCTCTAATAAAAAAGCCACAATGCTCCTCATCCCAGAAGCCCAACAGTGCATCCACTATTTCCATATTAATTTCAAATTCGATAATGTCTTTAATTAGACTTCCAAATAGAGTTCCTATTCTTCTTAGTAATGCCCATTCCCGATCACCAATTTGCCGATTTCGTAATCTTTTTGCAAAACTTGCCAAGAAACATCTAGATTCTAGAAGTGACAGTTCCTTCTCCTGTCGAACAATTTCTACTTTATCCACTACATTCCCATTGGGAAAATCATCCAGAACATTCTTCCTCCCTTGGGCTCTAGGAGTTGCGAACTTTTTATAAGCCATGACTACACCACAAGGGTAAAAACAACAAATATTTGTTAAGGAATGCCAAAGATATCAAGAAAATATAGTTTTTTCTTTAAACTTTTAACTTTAGGAGGGGAGATTTAACATTCACAATAGTTACACTAAAATATATAAACATTAAGTAAATGCTATCACTTTGAACCAACCAATAAACCTAAGTTGTAAATCACGTATTTGACCAAGATATAGCTTCAGTCTTCATGCCAGACCTACCAAACCAGTTGCTAAAACCAATCCTAGCTTCTGATTCTGAGAGGATACCCAACTCCCAGCTTCCTTCCTCTGTCCCTCTCGCTTCGAGTGAATCGCACACAAAGGCTTCACACGGGTTCCGCTCTCTCTCTCTCTCTCTCTCTCTCTCTCTCTCTCTCTCTCTCTCTCTCTCTCTCTCTCTCTCTCTCATTTTTGTTTCCAGCAACCCAAACCCGCAAGCGGTTCTCGAACCTCGATCTTTGCAGAATAATCAAACGCCTCGTCCGCCCCTACGAAATCTTTGCATCGGTAGCTTACCACCAACCAACCTGACAGGTAGGATCATACAATTATTTTATTCTCATTTATGAAGTTGTGCTGCATGAGAGATTAATTCAATATGGGTTGGAGGTTTCCAATCATGCTCATCCACTAACTCAACTAAGCTTAGTGGGTACTAAGAGTTTTTGAGTAGAAGCAATGTTTTAAAAATTGGACTGGACCGGCCAGTTCGACCAGTTCAACCGCGATTCGGTCTTATGGCCTGTCCGGTTCATCCTAAGAACCGCTTCTGCATCAACCAGTCAGAATCGGACAAAACCGCTGGTTCAAACAGAATCCCATAGGTAAAGAATCATTTGCTGAACAAATTGTTGGTCTACCTCAGGATTTGGATCGTTTCTATTTCTGAGGATATTATCCAGACTTCTCTCTATATTCCTTATGGTCAAATATATCCTTCTAAATTCGGAACAACAATTCAAAGTTAAACTTTGCCTCACTACTTTTTGGCCTCGGTTAGGAAGACCAGTAATCAGAGCAATGTCATCCACTGTGAAAGGTATTATGATCCCTCCAATAAAAAAGCCACAATGCTCCTCATCCCAGAAGCCCAACAGTGCATCCACTATTTCCATACTCATATCAAGTTCGATAATGTCTTTAATTAGACTTCCAAATGGAGTTCCTGTTCTTCTTAGTAATGCCCATTCCCAATCACTAATTTGCCAATTTCGTAATCTTTTTGCAAAACTTGCCAAGAAACATCTGGATTCTAGAAGTGGTAGTTCCTCTTTCTGTGGAACAACTTCTACTTTATCCACTGCATTCCCATTGGAAAAATCATCCAGAACATTCTTCCTCTCTTGGTCCCTAGGAGTTGCGAACTTTTTACAAGCCATGACTACACCACAAGGGGAAAAACATCAAATATTTGTTAAGGAATGCCAAAGATATCAAGAAAATATAGTTTTTTCTTTAAACTTCTAACTTTAGGAGGGGAGATTTAACATTCACAATAGATATACTAAAACATATAAACATTAAGTAAATGCCATCACTTTGAACCAACCAATAAACCTAAGTTGTAAATAACATATTTGAGCAAGATATAGCTTCAGTCTTCATGCCATACCTACCAAACCAGTTGCTAAAACTAATCCTAGCTTCCTATTCTGAGAGGATACCCAACTCCTAGCTTCCTTTCTCCGTCCCTCTCTCGCTTCGAGTGAATCGCACACAAAGGCTTCGCACGGGTTCTGCTCTCTCTCTCTCTCTCTCTCTCTCTCTTATTTTTTGCTTCCAGCAACCCTAAACTGTGAAAGGTATTATGGTCCCTCTAATATAAAAGCCACAAGGCTCCTTATCCCAAAAGCCCAACAGTGCATCCACTATTTCCATATTCATATCAAGTTCGATAATGTCTTTAATTAGACGTCCAAATGGAGTTCCTGTTCTTCTTAGTAATGCCCATTCCCGATCACCAATTTGCCAATTTCGTAATCTTTTTGCAAAACTTGCCAAGAAACATCTAGATTCTAGAAGTGGCAGTTCCTCCTCCTGTGGAACAACTTCTACTTTATCCACTGCATTCCCATTGGGAAAATCATCCAGAACATTCTTCCTCCCTTGGGCCCTAGGAGTTGCGAACTTTTTACAAGCCATGACAACACCACAAGGGGAAAAATATCAAATATTTGTTAAGGAATGCCAAAGATATCAAGAAAATATAGTTTTTTCTTTAAACTTCTAACTTTATGAGGGGAGATTTAACATTCACAATAGATACACGAAAACATATAAACATTAAGTAAATGCCATCACTTTGAACTAACCAATAAACCTAAGTTGTAAATCATGTATTTGAGCAAGATATAGCTTCAGTCTTCATGCCATACCTACCAAACCAGTTGCTAAAACCAATCCTAGCTTCCGATTCTGAGAGGATACCCAACTCCCAGCTTCCTTCCTCCGTCCCTCTCTCGCTTCGAGTGAATCGCACACAAAGGCTTCGCGCGGGTTCCGCTCTCTCTATCTATCTATCTATCTCTCTCTCTCTCTCTCTCTCTCTCTCTCTCTCTCTCTCTCTCTCTCTCTCTCTCTCTCTCTCTCTCTCTCTCTCTCATTTTCGTTTCCAGCAACCCTAAACTATGAAAGGTATTATGATCCCTCTAATAAAAAATCCACAATGCTCCTCATCCCAGATGCCCAACATTGCATCCACTATTTCCATATTCATATCAAGTTTGATAATGTCTTTAATTAGACTTCCAAATGGAGTTCATGTTCTTCTTAGTAATGCCCATTCCCGATCACCAATTTGCCAATTTCGTAATCTTTTTGCAAAACTTGCCAAGAAACATCTGGATTCTAGAAGTGGCAGTTCCTCCTCCTGTGGAACAACTTCTACTTTATCCACTGCATTCCCATTGGGAAAATTATCCATAACATTCTTCCTCCCTTAGGCCCTAGGAGTTGTGAACTTTTTACAAGCCATGACTACACCACAAGGGGAAAAACATCAAATATTTGTTAAGGAATGACAAAGATATCAAGAAAATATAGTTTTTTCTTTAAACTTCTAACTTTAGGAGGGGAGATTTAACATTCACAATAGATACACTAAAACATATAAACATTAAGTAAATTCCATCACTTTGAACCAACCAATAAACCTAAGTTGTAAATCACGTATTTGAGTAAGATATAGCATCAGTCTTCATGCCAGTTGCTAAAACCAATCCTAGCTTCCGATTCTAATAGGATACCCAACTCCCAGCTTCCTTCCTCCGTCCCTCTCTCGCTTCGAGTGAATTGCACACAAAGGCTTCGCGCGGGTTCCGCTCTCTCTCTCTCTCTCTCTCTCTCTCTCTCTCTCTCTCTCTCTCTCTCTCTCTCTCTCTCTCTCGTTTTCGTTTCCAGCAACCCTAAACTGTGAAAGGTATTATGATCCCTCTAATAAAAAACCCACAATGCTCCTCATCCCAGATGCCCAACATTGCATCCACTATTTCCATATTCATATCAAGTTCGATAATGTCTTTAATTAGACTTCCAAATGGAGTTCCTGTTCTTCTTAGTAATGCCCATTCCCGATCACCAATTTGCCAATTTCGTAATCTTTTTGCAAAACTTGCCAAGAAACATCTAGATTCTAGAAGTGGCAGATCCTCCTCCTGTGGAACAACTTCTACTTTATCCACTGCATTCCCATTGGGAAAATCATCCATAACATTCTTCCTCCCTTGGGCCCTAGGAGTTGCGAACTTTTTACAAGCCATGACTACACCACAAGGGAAAAAACATCAAATATTTGTTAAGGAATGCCAAAGATATCAAGAAAATATAGTTTTTTCTTTAAACTTCTAACTTTAGGAGGGAGATTTAACATTCACAATAGATACACTAAAATATATAAACATTAAGTAAATGCCATCACTTTGAACCAACCAATAAACCTAAGTTGTAAATCACGTATTTGAGTAAGATATAGCTTCAGTCTTCATGCCATACCTACCAAACTAGTTGCTAAAACCAATCCTAGCTTCTGATTCTGAGAGGATACCCAACTCCCAGCTTCCTTCCTCCGTCCCTCTCTCGCTTCGAGTGAATCGCACACAAAGGCTTCGTGCCGGTTCCGCTCTCTCTCTCTCTCTCTCGTTTTCGTTTCCAGCAACCCAAACCCGCAAGCGGTTCTCGAACCTCGATCTTTGCAGAATAATCAAACGCCTCGTCCGTCCCTACGGAATCTTTGCATCGGTAGCTTACCACCAACCAACCTGACAGGTAGGATCATACAATTATTTTATTCTCATTTAAGAAGTTGTGCTGCATGAGAGATTAATTCAATATGGGTTGGAGGTTTCCAATCATCCTCATCCACCAACTCAACTAAGCTCAGTGGGTACTAAGAGTTTTTGAGTTAGAAGCAATGTTTTAAAATTTGGACTGGACCGACCGGTCTGAACGGTTCAACCACGATCCAGTCTGGTTCATCCTAAGAACCGCTTCTGCATCAACCGGTCAGAATAGGACAAAACCGCTGGTTCAACCGAAAACCAACGAACCGATCACAGTTCTCTTGAACTGGCTGATTCAACTTTTCCATTTTTTGAAATTTTAAATAAATTATTTTAAAATATTAAGTAATATTTATAATTTAATTTTAAACTTGGAATGCTTAATTTTAAAATTAAAAATTCTAACTAAGCATTTAACAAAGTTTCATCTATTTACATGAGGTACTACTTCATTCAAGCTTAAAAGCCAATATAAAGTAAAAGCATTATCAAGAGAAAGTCTCTCAAGTGATGTGGGACTAAAAAGCTAAAGCTCCTATTTCTTACTTCTTAACTCTTAAGTTTACAACACATATTATCCATTTTTAAATAGATTTTTTAAATAAACTTTTCATGATGTAAATAATATTTATTTTTAATTAATTATTTTTTATGTACTATAAAAAAATATTTATTTATTTATTTATAATAAATGATCTAATCTAACCTCAATAATTTATAAATGTAAAATAATTATATGAATTTAATATATAAATTATATATAAATATATAACAAAAATTAATAACAATTTATATTAAATTTATTAATTGATATGTAAGTTAAATTTTTATTAAATTTGAATTAAATTTAAAGATTGAATATATTTAAATTTAAAATTATATAAGATATTAGTAATGTGTGAATTCAATTTATTTTTTAATAAAAAATTTATATTATTATATGATTTTTATGTCATCTAAATTTTATTTATTACGTCATCCGGTTCGACCCCGATTCGACCGGTCGAACCGTGAACCGCTCCTTCTACCGGTTCATTTTCCGGCCCGATTTTTACAACCTTGGTTAGAAGCTTAAATATATATATATATAATGTGTGCATTTTTTTTTACTTAAATATCTAAAAAAATAGAACTATTAAAGATCCACTCTTATATCCAAGGGCTATTATTGATCCATCTATACCCTTGAATGCTTCGGCTTCAAATGTGCAGTAGGGATCGTGCAAAAAGTGGAGACAAAATTGTAATTAAATTTAATCGTAAATTTTAGGTCTCGTTTGGGACATAATTTTTGCTACATTCTAAAACAGTTTTTTAGAAAAAAAATTTTGAATTAAATTTTTTTTACTAAAAAATCATTTTTAAAAGCAATAAACAACTGCCCCACAAAAAATTTTAATGAATGGATGATTGAAAATGTAATGGTATCAAAATAATCAAATTAATTTGATTATTTTTAAATGAATTTGATTTAATTTTAAAAATTCAACTTAGCTTTATTTAAATTAGATTAAATCGATCAAATATACTTAAATGTATTTTAATAAAAGATTATTTAAGTCGACACAATACATTTTAATTCAAGTTTGAGAGAATTTAATTTAAATTAATTTTATGTAATTCGATTTGACTCTCCTCGATCCTATTTCAAAAATGAGAAGACAACGATTATAAATTTTATTTTAAAAATGAGGTCACCATAGGGTTCGCACGCACATCTCAGCACCAAACTACAAGCTCTCAATGTCTTCTTCCTTCATGAGTTACTATTCCTCTTCCTCGTCTATAATCTTTGTTTGACTCTTTCTCATATGTATTCTACAGCTTTAGTGAAGGAAGAGTTTCCCTTTATTCAATATCTTCACTATTTCCTACAGGTCTAGAGCTTTCTGGCTCGAAGCAAGTAATCCCTAAACCTAGAAAAAAATATAATATGCTGTGCGGATACATGCAGCTAATCAATCAAAAACTAAGCAAGCAATCTTCCGATTAACTAAACAATCCTCATCCACGTTTAATTTTCTTGTTATTATTTACTTTAAAAATCAAGTAGCCATATCTTGATATTGATAATTTTGAACGATCCTTTTTTACAATTAATTTATGTAATTGTTATTTAAAGATTGTTATAGAATTAAATAACTAATTGATTAAATAACATTACATAATGAATATTAGAGAACCAAACAACTTGCTTTACAAAATTGTGAAAGGATCTCTAATGGAGCTTACATGTGCTAGTCAAATAATAAATAATATTTTTTTTACTTCAAAACTATTATTTTTACAGTCTTGGAAGGCTTGTGAATCTAGCTAATTTTGTGAATGCAAGTGATACGTGTATGTTGTAGTTTGTTTTCCAGTTTACTGTGTGTGATTTTCTCTTGTTTTTTTTGCTATTTTTCTTGTGGAGCCAAGGGGATTTACATAGACTTTGTAACTTCCTGTTCAATAGAATTCTTCTAGTAAATACAACCATTTTTCTTCCAGCTGCTTTCTTTTGTCTTTCTCGGTTATTAAGAGAATACCATGCAAGCATAGCTAGAAAAATAAATCAATAAAATTTGGCATTCCTTAATAATAGTTTTTTATATACTAATAGTTCAATTAGTATTTTGGGAGATACAAATTTTTGGTAAAACACTCAAAAAATATTTTTAGGTTATATAATATGCTTCTACCAATTCCTCTAACTAACCTAGTTTTACAATTTAGGTCAAGTCAAGCATGCACATATCAGGAGCTACGTAAATCAATAACATTTTCAATGAGGAATTGTAAATAAGGCGATTATGTGGAGGATGTGTTGGATGGCAATCCAGTAAGAGCTTATCAGTGCTTCATGTTACCAGTTGAAACTTTATGTGTCTAAGGAACCAACTAGTTAGTCATTGCATTTTAAATGATACATAAAATATGGCCATAGTAGAACAACTTGGCATGTTTCTTCAAGAGGAAGCTTATGCTCTGTGGGAAAATAATGTTGAAGGTATTCCTATTCTTGTGATCAAATACGACATTGAAAATAAAATAATACCTCAAAAGATGGACATTATTCTACAATGGGTTCAAATACAAAAATAGGGTTTTAGAAATCATTTACTTTCATAATCAAATACAAATAGAAAAATAACATATCATCTTGAAAAACCAAGATATCATTCCACAATAGTATTTGAAGATGAAAATGGGATCTTAAAAATTCTCCATTTTTATCATCAAACATTACAAAGATCATAGCATATCACCTTGAAAGGTGAAAATGATACTCTTCAAAGTGGTTTGAATATAAAAATGAGTTTTTGAAATCGATTACATTTTCATAGATTTTTTTACTATTTTACGAAAATAAGATAGAGTTTATTTTAACCTGGGGTTACAAGTTTTCCATAAAGGTAAGTCTTTATGATTAATTATATCCTAGTTAAATTAAATCTCATAAGAATACTCTCGACTAAAGTTGAGGCGAATACTTTCTTTAGACTTCAACGATTAAGACAAGGATGAGAGGGGAAGAATTTTCAAAAGAGATTGGATCAATTTGGAGTAGTTCTTTCTGGAAGCCAAGGGATTGAGGAGTATGGAGCACTTTGAGATTCTAGGACCTCTCAGAAGAACTTCAAACCATCCTATGTTGGTCTTTAATATTTTAGAGAGAAGATTTTACATTTGAGTTGACATTTTATTAGATAGTTGGGATTACATTTCCGAAAGGTGAGGACTTATGATTTTAGATCTACCTCAAAACCTATATCTAAGTTGGATACTACAGAGCAATATCTTGAACCTATCTAATGCACTTTGAACTTACATCAGCTTAGATTGAAAGCTAGTTAAACCACCTAAGCACTTTAAAACCAAGATTTCGGTCTTATGAAAGATGGGTATGCTATTATTTAAGTTTTTTTAGAATTTGGAGCCAACATCTAGATAATTTTCTAAGTGGCCCATTTACTTATTGTTGACCTCATTTTTGTATGAGCTCAGTAGGACCAATCCAGACCTTAGGATCTTTCCAATCCTTAGGATCAATCTTAACCCTAGGATCAATCTGATCTTAGATCAATCCAAACTTTAAGATCAATCCAAATTCAAATCAATCCTGACCCCAGATCAATGCAATTTAAGACAAATCTAGATTCTAGGATTCTCCTAGACTTCAGACCCTAGGATCTATTCTAGACCCTAGGATTCTACCTGATTCTACATCATATAATCCTCTTAGACCTTAGGATTCTCCTAGATTTATCTAGAGCTTAGGATTCTTCTAGATCCTAAGACTATTCTAGATTCCAGGCCCTAGGACTTCCAGACCCTAAGATCCTCCTAGAAATCAAACTTTAGGATCTACTCTAGATCCTAAGATCCTTCTAAATCTTGAATTTTAGGATTCCTAAATTTTAGGATTCCTAAATCTTAGGATTCCTAGATCTTAGGATTCTTCTAGATTATAGGATTCTTCCCAGACTCCAGTCCCTAGGATCTATCCTAGACCCTAGGATTCCCTTAAGCTGATTTGGACCCTAGGACCTATTCTAAACCCTAGGATTCTTCTAGATCAATCCAAGCTTCAATTCAATCTAAACTCAATTCAAATCCTATCATTCAAGCTCAAAATCCAGTTCAAAACCAGATTTCCAGATTCAAATCCAAGGCCAAAGGTCTAAGTCCTAAAAGCCTTTTCCAGCAAATCTTCAAACATTTCAAAACCCTATCAAATGACCTCTGATTCAAGGTCTGTCAGTTCCACACTGATATGCCATGTCCCTAGAGACAACCCTCCAAATTTGAGCTCATTCTGAGGTCTCTAACCCCAGAAACTGAATTGAAATCCAAAGGCTGTAAAACCTTCAAATATTTACAGTCTATGCCACTGGACCTACCACCCAGTGGATTTTGATCCTGGAGCTTTCTCCAAAGCTCCAAATCACCTCCAGACCCTCGATTATGACCCATTGAGCATTAAACTGCATTTTGTTGGACTCAATTTGACCCCCAGTTAACCAGGGGTCAAAATGACCAAAATACCCCTATGGGGTGTAACTGGTCACTTGAACCAAATGAGCTCCAAATCAAATGCAGTCACTTCCAGCAGATTTCAAATGTCAAACCAAACCCATTGAACCCAGAATCAGCCCCTGGGTCAACCTGGTTGACCAAGTCAACCTAGTTGACCTAGAAGGCCCCTTTAGGGTCAAAATAGGTCATTCTGACCAAATGACCTCCCCAGACCTTGGGACCACCTCCATTGGTCTCCAAATGTCATTTCAAATCTGTTGAACCCATTCCCAGACCCTGGACCCACCTGGTTGACCAAGTCAACCAAGTTTGACCTAAAAGGCCCATTAAGGGCCAAATAGGTCATTTTGACCAAATGACCTCCCCAGACCTTGGGACCACCTCCATTGGTCTCCAAATGTCATTTCAAATCTGTTGAACCCATTCCCAGACCCTGGACCCACCTGGTTGACCAAGTCAACCAGGTTTGACCTAAAAGGCCCATTAAGGGCCAAATAGGTCATTTTGACCAAATGACCTCCCCAGACCTTGGGACCACCTCCATTGGTCTCCAAATGTCATTTCAAATCTGTTGAACCCATTCACAGACCCTGGACCCACCTGGTTGACCAAGTCAACTAGGTTTGACCTAAACGGCCCATTAAGGGCCAAATAGGTCATTTTGACCAAATGACCTCCCCAGACCTTGGGACCACCTCCATTGGTCTCCAAATGTCATTTCAAATCTGTTGAACCCATTCCCAGACCCTGGACCCACCTGGTTGACCAAGTCAACCAGGTTTGACCTAAAAGGCCCATTAAGGGCCAAATAGGTCATTTTGACCAAATGACCTCTCCAGACCTTGAGACCACCACCAGTAGACTTAGAATGTCATTCTGAACTGGTTGAACCCCATCCCTGACCCTGGGTCAACCTGGTTGACCAAGTCAACCTAGTTGACCCATTAGGCCCATTAAGGGCCTAAACAGGTCATTTGATCCAGACAATCCATTTAAACCCTCAAACCACATCTACCAGACTTCAAATATCATTTGAGATTGATCCAACCCAGACCCTGACTCAGGGTCAACCTAGTTGACCAAGTCAACCTAGGTTGACCAGATCAATCTTTAAACCCTTTCATCTTAAATCAAACTTCAAGCATACTCAAAACTCAATCAAACTCCCCTGATCATACCCTTCAATGATTTAGATTTGGTTGGACTTTTGACCCAATCATTAGTTGACTTGGTCAACTAATTCCAAGTCTAGTCAAACTTGCTCCATTTGAGTCAAAATCACCTCAATCCTTCAAGTTAAGCCCTCATTCAAACTCTCAAACTCATCTCAAAACTTAAATCAAATCTATTCAAATCTATTTGAGATCAAAACATATTCATTTGACCAAGTCAAGTTATTTTGACTTGGTCAAAACCATTCAAAACCTTATACATTCCTTCAAACTTTAATTCCTTGGTTTGGCATTTGTTCTAAATCAACCCAATCAGTTCCTAGGCTTCTTCCAATGCCACCTCATCATCCATGTGGACGGATTGACTAGTTAACCTAATCAACAAGTCTCTACATGGATTTAAGAGACTTCAAATGGTCAAACTCCCCCATTCAACTTCCTTACTTGAGATTAGATCCATCTAACCAGCTAGGCATACTTGAGACACAGTTTAAATGCCAACTCAATCAGTCCCAACCCCTGTTGACCAGTCAAATGGTCAACAAGAATTCAAGGAGCTCTAGTGGTCAACATGACCCATTCCCCTTATTCGAACCAAACCAGGCCCGTCCAGCCTTTGGAACCAACTCCAGAACCTTCCAACACTGCAGCCCGACCCAACCCAATGACTGGCAAGCCTCCAGCCCGATTCTAACGTCCCTAATGGTCCCCTCCACGTGAGAGTGGCCTAGGATCGTTTCCACCTGAGGCAGTGCTCCTCTCAGTCTCCTAACGACTTGATCCAGCTGTCATTCATCCAAGGAAGGAATTGGATGCATCCCAGCCATTGCTTTTGGCTCCAGCAGCTGAATAGAGGCAATAGGCACGGGAATGAGGGAGGAGAAGATATATTCCATTCCAGTCCATAGAGAGCCTCTCTGGCTTTTCGTTTTGATTCCCTGGAGCTTCCCCCACATTTCCCTGATCAATTGCTGGCGTTTGGTGGCCGCCGGCGACGAGCTCGAGGACAAGCCGAGGCTAGCTCCGTCCAAGCTACCTCAACTTCTCGTAAAAGCTTCCTCCGGGCTCGAGGTCTTCAAGAGAACTAATCTTGGACAATCTACAAGCTCAACAAAATCTAAATCATCAAAATCCATCCATTATATCGCGGTATATTTCTAACCCTAGATATTTACCTAGGTTTCTAATTAGGTTATTGAAGATTGCATCAAATGCTTAAAAAAACACCTCCACGTGCTTTCTTAAACTCTATTTAATCTCTGTTCTAATTTTAAATCCATTTGATCCATTGTTTTGAGTAAAAGAAATGAAAAAAAATGGGCTTAGGGTTTGCTGTTGAGCGGGAGGAGGAAGACAGTACAGCAGCCGTTTGATCTGTTTTATTTAGATCAACGGCTGCGATCGAGTTGGATTAGTGGTCCGGTTCGATGTATTAAAACCGCAGATGGATCCTGTCTTCGTCCGGCTCAATCCAGACCCTTCGTTGAAACCGCGGGGTTCTGTTTAACCGTCCGATATTCTTGATCAAAGATCTACCATAGATCTGATCACAGCCATCGGATCGAAGCCGCGGTATATCCAACGGTTGCCATAAACGCCGCGCTGGATAAGTAGAGGGACCCGCTTGACCGCCGCCATTCGCGTGGCCGTATCCCGTCGCGTCGCGTGGAGAGTCTGGACCCGAGTCAGCGCCGCCGTTTGTTTTCTTTTAATTCTTAAAATTAATTTAAAAATAGCCCAGAACTTCAAAAATTTGTGGAAATTTCATTTCCCAACCATTTTTGGAGTTCTTGGGCTCGTTTTATTCGTATTCTTCCCTACTTTATTTTAAAAATAAATTTAAATTATTTTGATTAATATTTTAATAATTATTTCATTTATTCAGAAAACCTCTTTTTAATTTTAAATAAATATATACATATTATTTTGAGCTGAATTTTGGCAGAGGTATTCTAGGGTCTGTTCATGATCCTCCTTAATTTTCTTAAGCTCATTTGATGCAATCTCAATTAAGTTGTGAATTTACAAAAATCTTGATCATTATTTGATCTTGATTTTTGAAAATTCATAATTAATTCAATCCAAATTCAATTCATTCATACTAGGGCTCTATGGAATCAATGAGAGTTTTCCTTTCATTGAAAAATGAAATTAGATTGTAATCAGGTATGGTTTGAGGAAGATTTGCTTTGAATAGTGTATGGATTTCCATAAACAATTAACAAATCATATCTGATTATAATATCAAATTAGATTGAGCTTCATTTGAGGATACCTTTTATATCTTCAAATGTTTTCAATCTGATTTGATGCACCTAATTCTTTATAGTTAATTATTTGAGTTTATAGGTTATTGTATAACCTATAACTTTAATAGTTTATTATAAAATCTTTCCATAGGGTATTAGCACATTTCATTCTATTCATGATTGTTTGATGTGTGTGTTACATGTTGAGTCAAGGTTTAGTGAACTTCAATTTGAACCTATTTAACCCAGTGACATCTAAGGACAATAATTAAGGATCTTTAGTCTAGAAAACTTAGAAAATTTTAATAATTAGGATTTACATCCTTTTAACTTGAAATTTTGAACATTCAAATTTAGTGACATCTCAAGCCCATAGGAAAATTTCCAGTAACTTTGAGAATCATTAAACCATTTAATTAATTAAATCAATATTAATCTTTTAATCAAACTTTAAAACTTTTAAAAAAATTCTAACAAATCAAACTTAAATCCAAATGACTTGAAACTTAAGCCCCTTAAGTTTAGTGACATTCCCTGCTCTAGGAAAAATTATCACTAAAATTTGAGCCCATTAAATCCCTTAATTAAATCGCTTAAGATTAAACCTTAATTAAGCCATTAAACCTTCCAAAAATTCTAATAAATCAAATTTAAATCCAAAAAATACAATCAACCCCTCTAACTGACCAGAATCAAACCCTTAATCAATGAAAAATAAAAGCCCTTTGACTGGACTTCAAAATTAAGTTTAATTTAAGTTTAATTGAAATCTGAAATTTAATTAATTTAATTAATTAAAAATAATTAAAAATTCCAGAAAATTTCCAAACACTTGGAAATCACTCCTTAGGTCATTCCTGACCTTTGGAGTTGATTTCAAGAAAGTTTGGAGGTCATTTGGATTCAAATCATAAAAAGGGTCTCTAATTAAACAATTTAAATAATTCAATAAATAGTTAAAACTTCAAAAATTCATAACTAAATCAAATAAACTCCAAATTGAGCAAACTCAAAGGCATACAATTCATCTTAAGCTCTAATATTTATTAAAAATATTAAGTTTCCAGAAATCAAACAAATTTAAAAAAGTCAACTTTTGGTCAAACCTAGTTCAAAATCAAGTCAAAACTTCAAACCTTCATAATAAAATGTAGAAAAATCCAATTTCAGTGTACTTACTGTCTAACTGATCGTATTAAGGTCTAGTATTTTAATAAAATATTAACTTTCTAAAAAACTCTTTAAATCAAAAAGTCAAATTTTGACCCTTTAATTAAATCATTAAAATAATCCAGAAAATTCTAAAATTCAATAAATCATTCAAAGTTCCAGAAAACATTAATTCAACATTAAAACCAGCAACCAACTAAATTTAATTAAAATTAATCAACCTTTAAACCTTAATCAAACTCAAATCATTTAATTATATCGGGTACCACTGGGTAACCCAGGCCTACGAGGCTATTAAATTAGCCCCAAGGAAGGTGAAATAAACTTCACGGCCTCGGTGTGAAACAAAAGTGATATCCAACAAACAATTAAAATCAAATTTAAAAATCAATTTCAAGTCATTAATATTTAAATTCAAATTAAATCTTCCCTTAAGCCTTCAACCAACTAGAACTTTAAACAACTTCAATCAAATGCCTATCTAGGACATATCAAAACCACATAGCCTCCTACACACACTTTAGATGGTTTGCTAGGACAACCAACTCTAGTCTTAGGCTAGGCCGGTGTTTACTTTTCTGCTGTGTGCCGGGTTTTCGAGCTTTTACTGCATGCTGTTTGCTAGTAGTAGAATTGATGTGTTTGTTTACTTATTTATTGCACTCTGTGATGTGATTGATTGTACGATTAGATCTACCCCTAGGCTAGGGACGATTGTACTAATCTAATCTTATGCAGGTGGCCATGCTCATACAGGGCATAAATTAAAGGGGGCAAAATTATAATTATCAAATTGCACAGGTGCTCCAGAAAATTGCCTAAGTCCCCCTTTAAATCAAAAAGAGCATGGCCAAGCGTGGTTGTGATTGAGTATTTTAATTTCAAATATATAACTGCTTGGGATGTCAAATATAAACTGTTGATTATTAGGATAACCCTGCAGGTTGTTGAGTCTATATTTTTAATTTCAGTTTGATGTAATTTGATTTGAATTGAGTTGTAATGTTTAAAGTGATTTGAGATTGAGACATTTAAACATCCAATTTGGAATCCAAAGAGGAAGGAACATCCCTTAGGGGAGAGCTCCTATCCATTTGGAGATCCAAATTAGGATGAAGTTCAAGTATCCAAAGAGAAAAGATAACACCCCTACCCAGGGGGAGTTTCTTTTCATTTGGATATCCAGACCCGACGATCCAAGGAGTTCTAAGGAGACGAAGAAGTGAAGAACGAGAAGGATCTCAAATCTCAAAGTCACTTGAGTCTTAGGAGTAGAATCCGGGTTGTAGTCAGTGGTACCCGGCCACTTTACTTTCCTGCAGACCCTGGGTTGTATTATTAAGGGCACTTGCCTATGGACTTTCAGTTTGAGCATTTATTTAATTAATTTAATTAAATATTGATTTGATTACTTGATGTTGATTGCGATTAAGGACTTGCATGCTTTTTGTAGTTTTTTGGCGCTTATTGCATGTCGTGTTTGATTTAGCCTGGAACCCGATCGGAGGCTCGTGAGGGTACGGTCATTAACCTTTTCTACTTAAACAAAATTTAAAATTTTAAGCTCAGATAGAAACTCTGACGCTCTTAAGAAGTAAGCCCGGACTCGCCGGGAGTTTTTCATGCATACATATTGACTTTTCTCATCCGTGTTAGGCACCTCCCCGCCTGCGGGTTTTGGCAGACCACCTGACCTATTAGGGTGCAGTTCTGTCCAAGGGGATGTTGTGCAATCTCTAGGATAAAATTTATTTGTAAGCCTAATTTTAAAACTGCTTCATATTGATTTAAGCATTTTATCGAGTCAACTAGCATGCATTGCATTAGATACAAATTAAAAATTGAGTCTAAATTTTAATTGCATTTCTAGCTTAGACATTTAACCCAACATATGTTAAGGGGTCAATTAGGATCTGCTCTAGATGTCGACCCCAATTCTTTAAACCAATCTTAATCAATGTCCCTAACCACTCTACATTTAAAAGACTTTG
This sequence comes from Dendrobium chrysotoxum, assembly GCA_019925795.1. NCBI lineage: Eukaryota > Viridiplantae > Streptophyta > Magnoliopsida > Asparagales > Orchidaceae > Dendrobium > Dendrobium chrysotoxum. The sequence goes on along the minus strand of CM034303.1, from coordinate 34,609,511 downwards.
ACTCATGGTTTTTTTTTTAAAAGCGTTTAGGTGGTTCAGCTGGCTCCCCAATCCAGGCCGGGGTAAGTCCAGATTGCATTGCATTAGTTAGGATCCGGGTCACTGATTCTCAGTACCCATTTTAGACTTAGTTTCTGAAGCATGTCTTCAATCTTAAGACATCAATCTTTCGGGAATCTAATTTCCACTTTCTAATAAAATTGACCATTCAAACATTAAATTTCTTTCAATCAAATTCAAGCCCAACACTTAGGATAGTTTGAGGTGTTTCTGAAGTAATTCAGAATCTCAAGACACCTCCTACTCTTCTTCCTTTGACTCTAGAAATAAGTGTTCAACCTTGAACCAATCCCATTTGAAAATTCAAGTCCTTAACCTTCTTTGATATCCATCTTTGAAATCTTAAATAAAATTCGTATCGCTATTTTAATCGAGAGTATTCGTAGGAAATTTTTTGGTTTCCTACGATGTAATTAACTACGAGGGCTTGCGCTCGTAGGAGATTTAGAAACCCAGACCTGATTTCAAAATCAAGTTTTCAAAACCTTTAATTAATTATCTTTGGGAAATCAAAACAAAAAAATGGCGATCGTTATTTTCATATTCAAACTATTGATATGATTGATATCTTCTTTCTTCGGATAGATATGTCATTTACAATTATAGTTCTGATTATAAAATTAATGATCCTAATCAGATTAACATAATCAAACAATTGATTAAACATCATTTTGATCTTTCGAGATCATATGTTGTTTCTCCTTGAGTTTGATTATGATAATCAGATAAATTCAAAGATTTGTAATCTGAACCTATTAGAGAACGATACGTTTATCTTTCGAGGTGATATATTATTCATAACAAGTGTTCGATTATAAAATTTAAATTTTAGAAATTAAATATTTCCCAAAGAAAATTAAACATTTTTTTTCAAAACTATATTTTTTCAACACAAACAAAAAATGGCGACTCCGCTGGGGACTATCTCTCTCTCCATCTTTAATAGCGCTACGAATTTTATTGCATCGGTAGTTTTGACTACCTTTCTTCTGTTGGTCCCTCTACCCATTTCTCTCTTGGGTGAGTGTGGTCAACTCAATTAAGACATGTGAAAAGAGAGGTGAGTGTAGGAAACCTCCCTCCAAGTCTGGTTTTGACATTTTGCCTCCAAGTTCATTGGTAGAGCAAAAGAGTCAAGCCAAGCTTGTCAAAATCTTTTTGCATATGTTGCAAACTCGCATGTGAATAAATCACAGCATGCTAAGTTTCATAATTTACAAAAATCCCTCAACATCAAAACCCAGATTCAAAATTTTTTTAAGTCAACCTGGATTTTGACATTTCACCCTAAGCTAGTCAGTATGGTGAAAGAGTCAAACCAGGTCTCTAGATTTTCCTTTAATTTTTGTTAACCATTATGTTGAAAGTAAAACTCAACATTTTGAGTTTCAAAAGTCAAGGAAAATCTTCCAAATCAACTTCAATCGTCGTTGCTATGTGTCTTCTACAATATTCTATTGTAGTTGAACATATGCAATTCAAATTTGAAATTCTCCAGTCAATTCTGGGCTTTGACATTTCACCCCTAAATTGCTTGGTGGGGTGCAAAGAGTCAAGCCTTAGGATCTTCAGGCTAATTTGGCACACCTACATATTTGAACAAAATTCAATATGTTGAGTTCCAAATTTTAAAGAGGATCCGTTCAGTTTCAACCTTGAGTTTAAATCTAGATTCAAATTCAAATTCAATTTCAATTTAAATCCAACTTCAAACTTGAATTTGAATCCAAGATTTAATTTTTAATTCAACCTCAAAAATAAATTCAATCTTAAGTTCAAATTCAATTTCAAAATTGAACTCAAATTTGATTCCAAACTTAAATTCAAACTTCAGATTTAATTTCAAGGTCAAATTCGGGACTTTGACATGTCGACCCAAGTTAATTGGAGAAATGAAAAGAGTCGAGCCCGATCCCCGAATCTTTCATATCGATTTTATGCACCTACATGATTGAGTGAAACTCAATCTGTTGAGTCATAAAATTTGAAGAAAGATCCATTTGACTTGAGTTTCAAGTGCAAATTCAAAATTTGAGAACAAACATAATTTCAACCTGAAATTTGAATTCTATTTTCAACTTAAAGTCGATTCAATTTTTATCGGGACTTTGACATTTCGACCCAAGTCAATTGGTGAAATGAAAAGAGTCAAGCTCGATCCCTGGATCTTTCATATCAATTCTGTGTACCTATATGATTGAGCGAAACTCGATCTGTTGAGTCACAAAATTTGAAGAAAGGTCCATTCGACTTCAAACTTAAGCTCAAATTCAAATCCAACTTTGATTCAAAATACAATCTCAATCGTAAGTTCGAATTTGATTATCGCTTCAAATCTTAAATTCAATTTTGAACCCAAGTTTGAGTTTGAACTTTGACATTTTGCCCCAAGCTAATTGGTGTAGCGAAAGAGTCGGGTTCAACCCTTAAGTTCTTGTCAATTCTACGAACCTCTGTTTTGAATCTAAGCTTAACATGATTGAATTATTAAATTTTGAATACCATTAATCAGATTTAAAATTCAAATTCAAATTCAAGATTAACTAATTCAAATCATTGTTCATTAATTTCAGGATTTAAGCACTCAAATGGCTAGGAAACTCATTTTCTCTCTAGATAGAAACCTGATAGTCGAAGGAATCACTTCTGGTAATTTTATCCAGTTTGAAATGCAATTCCAAGACTTCAAGTTATCAGTCGACGGAGAAGAAATGATTGATCTGTCTGCTGGAATACGAAGGAATGTCCCCTTGGTTGAGATTATTTTAGGGTCAGGAGTTGACTCCCCCATCTCCGAGATGGAGGCTGATGTCACCCCTTTACCCACTGTATCTTCTACTGAGGAGGATAACAACCAGAAGTCAATAACGATAGAAGAGCTACCATCTCAGCCTGAGATCGGGTCAAGTTCTAGTACCCCTGTCGTCAGCAAGGCCAGCAAGAACAAAATGAAGAACTACCTTCGTAGAGTCAGAAAGAAGGTTGTTAAGGCCAGGAAGACTGCTGAGGCGAAAGCCTTAAAGCACGTCAAGTCCGAGGCTAATCAAAAGTTTGTTGCCCCTTCTACGTACCCCCTCCCAGGTGGAAATCATTTCCACCCTTCTCCTGTTACTCAAAGGAGGGAGGTTGTAGAAACGAGAGCACAATCTTCAATACACCTTCTCGACTACTACATGACGAGAATCAATCAAGCCAGAACTGAACAAACTCCAGCACCAGGCCCTAGGCCCCCAATTGAAGGTTATGACCCATCCACTCTACTAGATGATGTTAGATCACGTTTCTATACGTGTCCCACTACATCAACTAGAGAGGAGGAGGTATAGAAACCACTCGGGGTGCCACTCTCCTAATTACTAGACCACTAGTAATAAGAGAGGGGAAATAATCTAGGATTATATCAGATAGCGATACCGTTAAAATTCAACTTTCAACGGGGTCCTATCAAGATAAATCTTTTTGATTAAAGTGATGCAATGACTTTTAAGGATAGTGCAGACCCAATAATAGTCTCTCCCTCCAAGGAGATCGTAGGAATCTAATTCCGTACTATTAGGGTCTTGCCACCTAGATTTGTAATTCCTTTTTAAGGAGAGCTTTCAATTTCTCAAGTGTACTGATTTCAAACTTTCAAGATAATTGAATCATCTTTTTAATGAGAATTGACCTCTATTTGAAGTCTTAAGCAGGAGAAAGTTGTAGTTGACTCCAAATATTTGAATACACCTCCCTCCTACCTCTTTTGTGGGATTGATTCAACTGTTGAGTTAAATCGATATCGAACTTAAGTTGATCTTTGAAATGAAAATCTTTTTAATCATCTCGCAATTTTCTATCTTAGATAGATATCTCTTGCGTGTTTAAAATCTGTTCAATGATTTTCAAAAGTCAAGCCAGTATTCATTTTAAAAGACTGGGTCATACCTTGAGGATTATTCGTCCTTGCATAAGAGAATGAGTTTTCTTCTCTTATACTTGAGATGTAATCCCGGTATTGAAATAGAGAATGTGTAGCCTCTTCTTAAATTCAATTGAATTCAAAAGATGCGTAAAATGCGCCAACAATCAAGAAATGCACAAAGTGTACTAAAAATCAAAAAGATGCGCAATGGGCGCCACAAGTTAAGAAACAGTGCAAAATACACTATAAATCAAAAGATGCGCAATGTGCGCCACCAGAAAAAGAATGAGGCTCCCTTTTTCTAAATGTTTTAATCTCAAAAGACCCAGTTAAATTTAAATTGCTTGATTTTGAAAGTCTTGAATCCAGAATTTTCACCGGGCATCGATATTCTATCAAGATACAAAAATCTGTCGAGCTAGAGAATTGAAAAGATCAAATTTCTATATTCAACTTAAACCTCTTTGAAATTGATTTTAACCCCAGTTTAGTTTCTACAAAACTTGGTCTGGGTCAACAAAACCTAAATCCTCAAACCTTTTTCAGGTTAGTTGGGGTCACTCAAACTTTTCACTATACTTCTGAATTTGTTCCCGTTCGTCGTTCTGACAGGGTCCAAACACTTAGAGGAAGTTTTCTAATAAGAAGAATGAATCTTCTATTCTTGATAAAAATTTAAATTTGGTCCTTGAGAAATGTGTATAAGCCCTTGTACATAGGCATCTTTTCCATCAAGACCTTCTTTATAAAATTACACTCTATGCTGGATCCAAGTTCAATCCCACTGGAGGAGTATTTTATAATGCTGGAAATTGTCGTTCATAATCAAACCACACCCTGTGCTGGGTCCTAGATCATTCTGAACTAGAAGCGTAGTTTCTTGAGCTGAGACTTGCTGTTTAAAATCAAACTCTAATTGAGCAGAGTGCTTGACTCCAATTCAAGGAGCTCGAGGGCATCAAATAAAAATCAATACATGCTCAACAAAGTTTGGAAGTTCATAAGTCACGTTTGATTCGAGATATTAATAAGTTGTGTCACTTTAGAACTCCCCAAGTAGGAGACTTGGTCGTAGTCTTTTGTAGACCACTTCTAATCCATTATAAACTCAATGGAAATCTTGAGTCAATGTTGACTGAATCGTTCATTTTCAATGACGATCTTTAAGGAAGTTTCCTTTTGACTGATCAACCCTGAAGAGTGCCACCCAATTTTTTTTAAATACTGGGGAGGCTCGTCAGGAAGTACCATGCCAGATGAGTGTCAAACTTAAAATTAAATTCAAAACACTTCAAATTCAAAATCAAATTCAAACAAATCAAAATCGAATCAAACAGAATCAAAATTCAAAATTCGAAATCAAATTCAACATCAATTAAAATCAAATTTCAAATTCAAAATTTTCAAATTCAAAACCAATTCGAATCAAATTCAAAACACATCACAGTTTTAAAACCCTTCAAATTCAAAATCAATTCAAATCAAATTTCAAATTCAAACACTTTCAAATTCAAATTCAAAAATCATTCAATTCTCAAGTTCCAGAATTCAAATCCGATCCTCTGTATAGAGCAAGTTTCCTCTATATATGATCATCCAGTTTCGATCCTCTGTATGAAGCAAGTTTCCTTCATATACGATCATTCCAGACGTGATCCTCTATACAGAGCAAGTTTCCTATATATATGATCATTCCAGTTTCGATCCTCTGTATGAAGCAAGTTTCCTTCATATACGATCATTCCAGACGTGATCCTCTATATAGAGCAAGTTTCCTCTATATATGATCATTCCAGTTTCGATCCTCTGTACAGAGCAAGTTTCCTCTGTATACGATCATTCCAGACCCGATCCTCTGTATGAAGCAAGTTTCCTTCATATACGATCATTCCAGACCTGATCCTCTATATAGAGCAAGTTTCCTCTATATACGATCATTCCAGACTCGATCCTCTGTACAGAGCAAGTTTCCTCTGTATATGATCATTCCAGACTCGATCCTCTGTACAGAGCAAGTTTCCTCTATATACGATCATTCCAGACTCGATCCTCTGTATGAAGTAAGTTTCCTTCATATACGATCATTCCAGACGTGATCCTCTATATAGAGCAAGTTTCCTCTATATATGATCATTCTAGACTCGATCCTCTATGTGAAGCAAGTTTCCTTCACATACGATCATTCCTGACCCGATCCTCTATACAGAGCAAGTTTCCTCTGTATATGATCATTCCAGACTCGATCCTCTATGTGAAGCAAGTTTCCTTTACATACGATCATTCCTGACCCGATCCTCTGCATAGAGCAAGTTTCCTCTATACCCGATCATTCCAGACTCGATCTTCTGTGTGAAGTAAGTTTCCTTCACATACGATCATCCAGATTCGATCCTCTGTGTAGAGCAAATTTCCTCTATACACGATCATCCAGATTCGATCCTCTATGTAAAGCAAGTTTCCTTTACATACGATCACTCCAGATCCGATTATGTGTGAAGCAATGCTTCCTTCTCACAGGATCTTCCAGTTTTCTTTTCCTTAAGGTTAGATGTGAGTCATCGTGCTTTCTATCCTTAGGATTAGACCCGCTAGTGGTGGAGTACGCCCTTCGTGGCACTATCCTAGCTTCTTATAGTTTTCTTTTTCTTAAGGTTAGATGTGAGTCATCGTGCTTTCTATCCTTAGGATTAGATCCGCTAATGGTGGAGTACGCCCTCCGTGGCACCATCCTAGTGTCTTCCAGTTTCCTTTTCCTTAAGGACAGATGTGAGTCATCGTGCTTTCTTTCCTTAGGATTAGATCTACTAGTGATGGATGACGCCCTTTGTGGTACCATTCTAGTTTCAAAATTCAAATCTTTAAGTCTGACCTCCTATAGGAAGCAATACTATCTTCCTATGAGATCATCCAGTTCTCTTTTTTTTAAGAGTAAGTATTCTCCTTCTCTTAGGATTTAATTCCCCAGTGATGGAATAAGTCCCTTGTGGCCCCGTCCTGGATTCAATTTCAATTCCAAATTCAAACTTTCTTCTCCTCAAGGTTAGGCTTTTCTCCTTCCTTTAGGATTAGACTCCCCAGTGATGGAATAAGTCCTCTATGGCACCGTCCTGGGTTCAATTTCAAAATCCAGTTCTCTCTTCCTTAGGGTAGGTTATCCTTCCTTCCCTTGGGATTAGACTTCCTAGTGATGGAGTAAGTCCTCTATGGCGCCGTCTTGGAATCAATCTCAATCAAGCTTTCTTTTCTTTAGGGATAGGATTTTCTCCCTTCCCTTAGGATTAGATCTACTAGTGGTAGAGTACGCCCTTTGTGGCACTGCCCTAGTATCAAAATTCAAACTTGATCCTCGGTAGTTAGGAATTCTTTCTTTCTACAGAGTCATCCAGACCCTCCTTTCCTTAGGGTTAAATGTTTCTTCCCTTAGGATTAGATTTATTAGTGGTAGAGTACGCCCCTCATGGCACTACCCTAGTATTGAATTTCAATTTTGATCCTCTATGGTTATGAATTCTTCCTTTCTATACGATCATCTAGACCTTCTTTTCCTTTAGGGATAGATTCTTCCTTTCCCTTAGGACCAGACCCACTAGTGGTAGAGTACGCTGTTTCCAGCACTACCCTAGTATCCTTTCAAATCAAGTCTTCTAAGGTTAAGATTTTCTTTTCCCTTAGAATCAAATTTAATTTCAATCCTTTATAGTTAGGAGTTCTTCCTTCCTATAGGATCACCCAGGTTCCTCTACCCTTAAGGTTAGGATTCTCCTATCCTCAGGACCAGACCCATTAGTGGTAGAATACGCTTTTTCTAGCACTACCCTAGTATCTATTCAAACTCTAACTCCCCAGGGATAGATTTCTCATTCCCTTAAGATCAAAACTCCAGACTTGACCATTCTATTCGGTCAACACCAATATGTGCAATAGAACTACATTCTATTACACATATTGGGGGTCCATTTGTTGACCTCATTTTTGTATGAGCTCAGTAGGACCAATCCAGACCTTAGGATCTTTCCAATCCTTAGGATCAATCTTAACCCTAGGATCAATCTGATCTTAGATCAATCCAAACTTTAAGATCAATCCAAATTCAAATCAATCCTGACCCCAGATCAATGCAATTTAAGACAAATCTAGATTCTAGGATTCTCCTAGACTTCAGACCCTAGGATCTATTCTAGACCCTAGGATTCTACCTGATTCTACATCATATAATCCTCTTAGACCTTAGGATTCTCCTAGATTTATCTAGAGCTTAGGATTCTTCTAGATCCTAAGACTATTCTAGATTCCAGGCCCTAGGACTTCCAGACCCTAAGATCCTCCTAGAAATCAAACTTTAGGATCTACTCTAGATCCTAAGATCCTTCTAAATCTTGAATTTTAGGATTCCTAAATTTTAGGATTCCTAAATCTTAGGATTCCTAGATCTTAGGATTCTTCTAGATTATAGGATTCTTCCCAGACTCCAGTCCCTAGGATCTATCCTAGACCCTAGGATTCCCTTAAGCTGATTTGGACCCTAGGACCTATTCTAAACCCTAGGATTCTTCTAGATCAATCCAAGCTTCAATTCAATCTAAACTCAATTCAAATCCTATCATTCAAGCTCAAAATCCAGTTCAAAACCAGATTTCCAGATTCAAATCCAAGGCCAAAGGTCTAAGTCCTAAAAGCCTTTTCCAGCAAATCTTCAAACATTTCAAAACCCTATCAAATGACCTCTGATTCAAGGTCTGTCAGTTCCACACTGATATGCCATGTCCCTAGAGACAACCCTCCAAATTTGAGCTCATTCTGAGGTCTCTAACCCCAGAAACTGAATTGAAATCCAAAGGCTGTAAAACCTTCAAATATTTACAGTCTATGCCACTGGACCTACCACCCAGTGGATTTTGATCCTGGAGCTTTCTCCAAAGCTCCAAATCACCTCCAGACCCTTGATTATGACCCATTGAGCATTAAACTGCATTTTGTTGGACTCAATTTGACCCCCAGTTAACCAGGGGTCAAAATGACCAAAATACCCCTATGGGGTGTAACTGGTCACTTGAACCAAATGAGCTCCAAATCAAATGCAGTCACTTCCAGCAGGTTTCAAATGTCAAACCAAACCCATTGAACCCAGAACCAGCCCCTGGGTCAACCTGGTTGACCAAGTCAACCTAGTTGACCTAGAAGGCCCCTTTAGGGTCAAAATAGGTCATTCTGACCAAATGACCTCCCCAGACCTTGGGACCACCTCCATTGGTCTCCAAATGTCATTTCAAATCTGTTGAACCCATTCCCAGACCCTGGACCCACCTGGTTGACCAAGTCAACCAGGTTTGACCTAAAAGGCACATTAAGGGCCAAATAGGTCATTTTGACCAAATGACCTCCCCAGACCTTGGGACCACCTCTATTGGTCTCCAAATGTCATTTCAAATCTGTTGAACCCATTCCCAGACCCTGGACCCACCTGGTTGACCAAGTCAACCAGGTTTGACCTAAAAGGCCCATTAAGGGCCAAATAGGTCATTTTGACCAAATGACCTCCCCAGACCTTGGGACCACCTCCATTGGTCTCCAAATGTCATTTCAAATCTGTTGAACCCATTCCCAGACCCTGGACCCACCTGGTTGACCAAGTCAACCTGGTTTGACCTAAAAGGCCCATTAAGGGCCAAATAGGTCATTTTGACCAAATGACCTCTCCAGACCTTGAGACCACCACCAGTAGACTCAGAATGTCATTCTGAACTAGTTGAACCCCATCCCTGACCCTGGGTCAACCTGGTTGACCAAGTCAACCTAGTTGACCCATTAGGCCCATTAAGGGCCTAAACAGGTCATTTGATCCAGACAATCCATTTAAACCCTCAAACCACATCTACCAGACTTCAAATATCATTTGAGATTGATCCAACCCAGACCCTGACTCAGGGTCAACCTAGTTGACCAAGTCAACCTAGGTTGACCAGATCAATCTTTAAACCCTTTCAACTTAAATCAAACTTCAAGCATACTCAAAACTCAATCAAACTCCCCTGATCATACCCTTCAATGATTTAGATTTGGTTGGACTTTTGACCCAATCATTAGTTGACTTGGTCAACTAATTCCAAGTCTAGTCAAACTTGCTCCATTTGAGTCAAAATCACCTCAATCCTTCAAGTTAAGCCCTCATTCAAACTCTCAAACTCATCTCAAAACTTAAATCAAATCTATTCAAATATATTTGAGATCAAAACATATTCATTTGACCAAGTCAAGTTATTTTGACTTGGTCAAAACCATTCAAAACCTTATACATTCCTTCAAACTTTAATTCCTTGGTTTGGCATTTGTTCTAAATCAACCCAATCAGTTCCTAGGCTTCTTCCAATGCCACCTCATCATCCATGTGGACGGATTGACTAGTCAACCTAATCAACAAGTCTCTACATGGATTTAAGAGACTTCAAATGGTCAAACTCCCCCATTCAACTTCCTTACTTGAGATTAGGTCCATCTAACCAGCTAGGCATACTTGAGACACAGTTTAAATGCCAACTCAATCAGTCCCAACCCCTGTTGACCAGTCAAATGGTCAATAAGAATTCAAGGAGCTCTAGTGGTCAACATGACCCATTCCCCTTATTCGAACCAAACCAGGCCCGTCCAGCCTTTGGAACCAACTCCAGAACCTTCCAACACTGCAGCCCGACCCAACCCAATGACTGGCAAGCCTCCAGCCCGATTCTAACGTCCCTAATGGTCCCCTCCACGTGAGAGTGGCCTAGGATCGTTTCCACCTGAGGCAGTGCTCCTCTCAGTCTCCTAACGACTTGATCCAGCTGTCATTCATCCAAGGAAGGAATTGGATGCATCCCAGCCATTGCTTTTGGCTCCAGCAGCTGAATAGAGGCAATAGGCACGGGAATGAGGGAGGAGAAGATATATTCCATTCCAGTCCATAGAGAGCCTCTCTGGCTTTTCGTTTTGATTCCCTGGAGCTTCCCCCACATTTCCCTGATCAATTGCTGGCGTTTGGTGGCCGCCGGCGACGAGCTCGAGGACAAGCCGAGGCTAGCTCCGTCCAAGCTACCTCAACTTCTCGTAAAAGCTTCCTCCAGGCTCGAGGTCTTCAGGAGAACTAATCTTGGACAATCTACAAGCTCAACAAAATCTAAATCATCAAAATCCATCCATTATATCGCGGTATATTTCTAACCCTAGATATTTACCTAGGTTTCTAATTAGGTTATTGAAGATTGCATCAAATGCTTAAAAAAACACCTCCACGTGCTTTCTTAAACTCTATTTAATCTCTGTTCTAATTTTAAATCCATTTGATCCATTGTTTTGAGTAAAAGAAATGAAAAAAAATGGGCTTAGGGTTTGCTGTTGAGCGGGAGGAGGAAGACAGTACAGCAGCCGTTTGATCTGTTTTATTTAGATCAACGGCTGCGATCGAGTTAGATTGGTGGTCCGGTTCGATGTATTAAAACCGCAGATGGATCCTGTCTTCGTCCGGCTCAATCCAGACCCTTCGTTGAAACCGCGGGGTTCTGTTTAACCGTCCGATATTCTTGATCAAAGATCTACCATAGATCTGATCACAGCCATCGGATCGAAGCCGCGGTATATCCAACGGTTGCCATAAACGCCGCGCTGGATAAGTAGAGGGACCCGCTTGACCGCCGCCATCCGCGTGGCCGTATCCCGTCGCACCGCGTGGAGAGTCTGGACCCGAGTCAGCGTCGCCGTTTGTTTTCTTTTAATTCTTAAAATTAATTTAAAAATAGCCCAGAACTTCAAAAATTTGTGGAAATTTCATTTCCCAACCATTTTTGGAGTTCTTGGGCTCGTTTTATTCGTATTCTTCCCTACTTTATTTTAAAAATAAATTTAAATTATTTTGATTAATATTTTAATAATTATTTCATTTATTCAGAAAACCTCTTTTTAATTTTAAATAAATATATACATATTATTTTGAGCTGAATTTTGGCAGAGGTATTCTAGGGTCTGTTCATGATCCTCCTTAATTTTCTTAAGCTCATTTGATGCAATCTCAATTAAGTTGTGAATTTACAAAAATCTTGATCATTATTTGATCTTGATTTTTGAAAATTCATAATTAATTCAATCCAAATTCAATTCATTCATACTAGGGCTCTATGGAATCAGTGAGAGTTTTCCTTTCATTGAAAAATGAAATTAGATTGTAATCAGGTATGGTTTGAGGAAGATTTGCTTTGAATAGTGTATGGATTTCCATAAACAATTAACAAATTATATCTGATTATAATATCAAATTAGATTGAGCTTCATTTGAGGATACCTTTTATATCTTCAAATGTTTTCAATCTGATTTGATGCACCTAATTCTTTATAGTTAATTATTTGAGTTTATAGGTTATTGTATAACCTATAACTTTAATAGTTTATTATAAAATCTTTCCATAGGGTATTAGCACATTTCATTCTATTCATGATTGTTTGATGTGTGTGTTACATGTTGAGTCAAGGGTTAGTGAACTTCAATTTGAACCTATTTAACCCAGTGACATCTAAGGACAATAATTAAGGATCTTTAGTCTAGAAAACTCAGAAAATTTTAATAATTAGGATTTACATCCTTTTAACTTGAAATTTTGAACATTCAAATTTAGTGACATCTCAAGCCCATAGGAAAATTTCCAGTAACTTTGAGAATCATTAAACCATTTAATTAATTAAATCAATATTAATCTTTTAATCAAACTTTAAAACTTTTAAAAAAATTCTAACAAATCAAACTTAAATCCAAATGACTTGAAACTTAAGCCCCTTAAGTTTAGTGACATTCCCTGCTCTAGGGAAAATTATCACTAAAATTTGAGCCCATTAAATCCCTTAATTAAATCGCTTAAGATTAAACCTTAATTAAGCCATTAAACCTTCCAAAAATTCTAATAAATCAAATTTAAATCCAAAAAATACAATCAACCCCTCTAACTGACCAGAATCAAACCCTTAATCAATGAAAAATAAAAGCCTTTTGACTGGACTTCAAAATTAAGTTTAATTTAAGTTTAATTGAAATCTGAAATTTAATTAATTTAATTAATTAAAAATAATTAAAAATTCCAGAAAATTTCCAAACACTTGGAAATCACTCCTTAGGTCATTCCTGACCTTTGGAGTTGATTTCAAGAAAGTTTGGAGGTCATTTGGATTCAAATCATAAAAAGGGTCTCTAATTAAACAATTTAAATAATTCAATAAATAGTTAAAACTTCAAAAATTCATAACTAATTCAAATAAACTCCAAATTGAGCAAACTCAAAGGCATACAATTCATCTTAAGCTCTAATATTTATTAAAAATATTAAGTTTCCAGAAATCAAACAAATTTAAAAAAGTCAACTTTTGGTCAAACCTAGTTCAAAATCAAGTCAAAACTTTAAACCTTCATAATAAAATGTAGAAAAATCCAATTTCAGTGTACTTACTTTCTAATTGATCGTATTAAGGTCTAGTATTTTAATAAAATATTAACTTTCCAGAAAACTCTTTAAATCAAAAAGTCAAATTTTGACCCTTTAATTAAATCATTAAAATAATCCAGAAAATTCTAAAATTCAATAAATCATTCAAAGTTCCAGAAAACATTAATTCAACATTAAAACCAGCAACCAACTAAATTTAATTAAAATTAATCAACCTTTAAACCTTAATCAAACTCAAATCATTTAATTATATCGGGTACCACTGGGTAACCCAGGCCTACGAGGCTATTAAATTAGCCCCAAGGAAGGTGAAATAAACTTCACGGCCTCGGTGTGAAACAAAGGTGATATCCAACAAACAATTAAAATCAAATTTAAAAATTAATTTCAAGTCATTAATATTTAAATTCAAATTAAATCTTCCCTTAAGCCTTCAACCAACTAGAACTTTAAACAACTTCAATCAAATGCCTATCTAGGACATATCAAAACCACATAGCCTCCTACACACACTTTAGATGGTTTGCTAGGACAACCAACTCTAGTCTTAGGCTAGGCCGGTGTTTACTTTTCTGCTGTGTGCCGGGTTTTCGAGCTTTTACTGCATGCTGTTTGCTAGTAGTAGAATTGATGTGTTTGTTTACTTATTTATTGCACTCTGTGATGTGATTGATTGTACGATTAGATCTACCCCTAGGCTAGGGACGATTGTACTAATCTAATCTTATGCAGGTGGCCATGCTCATACAGGGCATAAATTAAAGGGGGCAAAATTATAATTATCAAATTGCACAGGTGCTCCAGAAAATTGCCTAAGTCCCCCTTTAAATCAAAAAGAGCATGGCCAAGCGTGGCTGTGATTGAGTATTTTAATTTCAAATATATAACTGCTTGGGATGTCAAATATAAACTGCTGATTATTAGGATAACCCTGCAGGTTGTTGAGTCTATATTTTTAATTTCAGTTTGATGTAATTTGATTTGAATTGAGTTGTAATGTTTAAAGTGATTTGAGATTGAGACATTTAAACATCCAATTTGGAATCCAAAGAGGAAGGAACATCCCTTAGGGGAGAGCTCCTATCCATTTGGAGATTCAAATTAGGATGAAGTTCAAGTATCCAAAGAGAAAAGATAACACCCCTACCCAGGGGGAGTTTCTTTTCATTTGGATATCCAGACCCGACGATCCAAGGAGTTCTAAGGAGACGAAGAAGTGAAGAACGAGAAGGATCTCAAATCTCAAAGTCACTTGAGTCTTAGGAGTAGAATCCGGGTTGTAGTCAGTGGTACCCGGCCACTTTACTTTCCTGCAGACCCTGGGTTGTATTATTAAGGGCACTTGCCTATGGACTTTCAGTTTGAGCATTTATTTAATTAATTTAATTAAATATTGATTTGATTACTTGATGTTGATTGCGATTAAGGACTTGCATGCTTTTTGTAGTTTTTTGGCGCTTATTGCATGTCGTGTTTGATTTAGCCTGGAACCCGATCGGAGGCTCGTGAGGGTACGGTCATTAACCTTTTCTACTTAAACAAAATTTAAAATTTTAAGCTCAGATAGAAACTCTAACGCTCTTAAGAAGTAAGCCCGGACTCGCCGGGAGTTTTTCATGCATACATATTGACTTTTCTCATCCGTGTTAGGCACCTCCCCGCCTGCGGGTTTTGGCAGACCACCTGACCTATTAGGGTGCAGTTCTGTCCAAGGGGATGTTGTGCAATCTCTAGGATAAAATTTATTTTTAAGCCTAATTTTAAAACTGCTTCATATTGATTTAAGCATTTTATCGAGTCAACTAGCATGCATTGCATTAGATACAAATTAAAAATTGAGTCTAAATTTTAATTGCATTTCTAGCTTAGACATTTAACCCAACATATGTTAAGGGGTCAATTAGGATCTGCTCTAGATGTCGACCCCAATTCTTTAAACCAATCTTAATCAATGTCCCTAACCACTCTACATTTAAAAGACTTTGACTCATGGTTTTTTTTTTAAAAGCGTTTAGGTGGTTCAGCTGGCTCCCCAATCCAGGCCGGGGTAAGTCCAGATTGCATTGCATTAGCTAGGATCCGGGTCACTGATTCTCAGTACCCATTTTAGACTTAGGTTCTGAAGCATGTCTTCAATCTTAAGACATCAATCTTTCGGGAATCTAATTTCCACTTTCTAATAAAATTGACCATTCAAATATTAAATTTCTTTCAATCAAATTCAAGCCCAACACTTAGGATAGTTTGAGGTGTTTCTGAAGTAATTCAGAATCTTAAGACACCTCCTACTCTTCTTCCTTTGACTCTAGAAATAAGTGTTCAACCTTGAACCAATCCCATTTGAAAATTCAAGTCCTTAACCTTCTTTGATATCCATCTTTGAAATCTTAAATAAAATTCGTATCGCTATTTTAATCGAGAGTATTCGTAGAAAATTTTCTGGTTTCCTACGATGTAATTAACTACGAGGGCTTGCGCTCGTAGGAGATTTAGAAACCCAGACCTGATTTCAAAATCAAGTTTTCAAAACCTTTAATTAATTATCTTTGGGAAATCAAAACAAAAAAATGGCGATCGTTATTTTCATATTCAAACTATTGATATGATTGATATCTTCTTTCTTCGGATAGATATGTCAGTTACAATTATAGTTCTGATTATAAAATTAATGATCCTATTCAGATTAACATAATCAAACAATTGATTAAACATCATTTTGATCTTTCGAGATCGTATGTTGTTTCTCCTTGAGTTTGATTATGATAATCAGATAAATTCAAAGATTTATAATCTGAACCTATTAGAGAACGATACGTTCACCTTTCGAGGTGATATATTATTCATAACAAGTGTTCGATTATAAAATTTAAATTCCAGAAATTAAATATTTCCCAAAGAAAATTAAATATTTTTTTTCAAAACTATATTTTTTCAACACAAACACTTATGAATGGTGTAATCATATTTCATGCAATTAATATAAATTCCAAGTAGGTTGTTAAACCTAAGGTAATTATCCCAAGGCTAACTAAGAAGGGGAGCGGGGGGGGGGGGGGTGAATTGATAATTTTAAAAACTTCTTGGTTATTTTGAAAACAAATTAATTATTTTAAACACAACAATAAATTCTCTAAAAATAATTTTTCAACCATAGAAAATAAAAGGAAATGCGAAATATAAAAATATGATAAAAAGTAAAGAATAGAAGATACCAGATTTTATAGCGGCTCGGTCCATCAAGACCTACATCCACTCCATGGAGACTCCTTCTCCAGGTATTGTACTAAACACTAGTGACTCTGCTTTAGCCCTCATAGCAAGGCGGAGAAGCCATTACAAAACCTCTCTTCCACCAACTCGGTGCAGTAGAGAACCATCATCCTTTTTCACCCTCCTGGTGAAGGCAGAGAACCCACCTTCCTTTCTCACCCTCCTGGTGATAGTAGAGTATCAACGTCCTTTTTCACCCTCATGGTGACGGTAGAGTACAGATATCCTTTTTCACCCTCCTAGTGATGGCAGAGTACCAATGTCCTTTCACACCCTCCCGGTGTCGGTAGAGTACCGTCTTCCTTTCTCACCCTCCTGGTGACGGTAGAGTAACAGATCTCATTTGAAAATCTTCTTTTAAGAGCCTTCAAGGAAGTAGGGAAGAACTATGAATAAATAAGTAAGAGATCCTCACTATTGGGCACTTTTGTGAATCCCCTTATAAATTCCTCTCATAAGATCTCTCACTTTTCACTCTCAAAACACTCTCCCAAACACACTCCTAAGACACACTAAGGAGAAATTCGAAGCAAGGTCAGACAGATTACTGAGTGTCAGTTTTTTGGACTCTTAAATATAAAGGATAAGAAAAATTATCTAGAAAACTAAAAATTTCAAGTTGAACGTACTTTGATCGTATAGTACAATCATACTTTATACATATGAATAGTTCAAAAGTGATGTATAATGCTGTACAAACCTAATTTTATACTCTGATCAGCATCTGTACGAATCAATATCGTACATTATGATCAGTTCAAAAATGAACCCTTTCGTCTGTACGCTCGTATACGAATCCCATTTCGTACTCTGATCGTTGTATGTATGAACCCACGTCGTACAGGATGAATAGTTCAAATTCTGGTGAATTCGTATGGAACAAACTTGTACGCACCCATTTGATCCTCTGATCGGCATCTAAGACTAACCCATTTCATACACTATTAAAAAATAGACGAGATCGTACATGATAATTTAGTACGAACCTAATTTCATACTCTGATTAGCATCAGGGACGAACCCATTTCATACAATATGAATTGTACTTAGAAAATTTTCCAGTCGTGATTAAATCAACTCTATTCTGGAGGAACACTTAGGATAAATTATCCAGTATGATCCAAGAATCGAACAGTATCCAGTATGATCCAAGAATCGAACAGTATGATTAGTTTTAAAAATTCAAGTTTTGTCTCACTCCCTCAGTATGTGTGTTCACTGTTACTCAATTACAATCACACTTTCTCAGACTCAAAAAAAGTACAAACTTCAATTATAATAAACCCTAATCTAATCTGTCTTAAAATCTTTAGCAGTCTGGACTATGATTTCTCTGAAATATTAGTACACACAAATAACATAAATAATATTTTTAATATATGTTAAGATAAATAGTGATAAACACAATAAGATTTTAGAATCATCAAAAATACACATGATATAAAAACATAGTTATGAAAACTAAGTTACAATAATCTTCTCCTTTTTTATGATAATAAAATAATAATTATTTGAGTTAACAATTAAAGCAAATTTTCTCCTTAGCTCCCCTTAAATGAATGACCAATTTAAAATAAGGGGATCCCCTCAAGTTTTAGCGAAAAGTGAGGATAACTTACAATTTACCTGGTGCATTTTTTTAAACTTGGGCTCCTTTTGCTGCTGTTGATGTCCTCTACAAGTTCCCTGAAGACCCTAGAGAATTTTGACGACTTGATTGGAAGATATCGAAGAGAGATGATGTTTCTTTCTTTTCTCTCTCCTTTTCCACTAAAATGATGATTTTAATGGTGGAAATGGTTGGGAAAAGCTTGGAATGGAGTTAGGGAGTGGTGGAGAGTATGTGAAACTCTTAGAGAGCTTTTGGGGCTGCTGGAATTTGAAACTTTGATGAGAAAATGAACAAGATCCTGGATTAGGGCAAGTTCTCCACACTTAACCCCTTACTTTGAATTGGATGGCTAGGATTCAATTAGGGAGAGCTTGGATGCTTTCTAAGTGTCCCATGAGCAGCCTAAAACCTAGAGAAGGCTGGTGGATTGAGGGGGACTTGTCTTGAGCCAAGAGGGGGGGACCACCTCTCTTTTTCTCCATTTGGCTAAACCAAGGCATGTCTTGGTTAATAGTGCTGGATTAGAGGTCAATTAGGAGGGGAAAAAGTTGATCTCCACTAGTCTAAAGCAGATTTTGGGTTGGAGATTGGGTTTGCATATATGGCATAATCAAATGGCCATGGTTGAGTCTCTTTTCAATAAAATTTTTGACCCATTGACTTGTTGACCAGTCAATGGTGACTCATGAGGCATTCAATAGGATGGATTCAGTTGATTGAGTGGTTAGTTAAGTGCTTGGAGCAATGGGTTCAAGATTTTGACCAAATGAATGAGATTAGAGAGGATTTTGGTTCTCCCAATTGGGTTAACCAAGTCAAACCAAGGAAAATTCGACTTGGGGAGTTTTGGATCTAGTGGGAGTGTCCAAACAAATAATTTTGGAGTGTTGGATCAATTTGAAGTGGATTCAAATGATTAAAATAACCATGGTTAGGTTAAGGGTGAATTTGGCCAACCACAGTTTGACTTGGTCAACCAGGTCAAACCAAAAAGTGGATTTAGCTTCAATGAGCCTCAAATATCATATGAGATTCATTGAGAGGAGTTTCAAAGGTTAAAAAAAATATTGAACTATGTTGAGTCTTGGTCAAAAGTTCAAAAATCCCTTCAAATGGCATTTTAGTCATTTTGACCTCTAGTCAACCCAGGTCAAAGTAAGTCCAAAAAGATGCAGATTAATATTAAACATGTCAATATTAAGGGTCTGGAGATGATTAGAGGGTTTGGAGGAAACTCCAGGGTCAAATTCCACTAGGTGATGGGTCCAGTGGCATGGGTCGTAAATATTTGAAGGTTTTGCAGCATTTGGGAAAAGATATAGTTTTTGGGTTTAGAAGTGTCGGATCGAGATCAAATTCGGTGGGTCGGTCCTAGAGACATGTCTGATCAGTAGGCAACTGACAGATTATGGTTTGGAGCTCATTTGACTGGATTTCTAGGTGACAGAAAGTTTACCCAAAAAAGGTTTCAGGACCTAGGTCCTCAACCCTGAAGGTTTGATTTGGAATGTTGGATTTTGGTTGGATTTAAGAGTTAAATGATTGAGCTTGAACCATCCATATAAATGAAAATCAAATGAAAGATTGAAATGAATTGGATATGATTTGGAATTTGATTGACTGTTGATTGAATGCTGGATTAAAGATCGAGTTGAAAGATAGAGCTGGGTTTGATTGAGATTGAATTGGGTCTTTATTAGGACCTTTATAACTGAGGGGTGGACACCCCCCATCATTAGGTCACTAAAAAGAAACCAAAGTGGGTCGTAGTGACCTCATACAAAAATGAGGTCAACAATATATATCCTCTCTTTTCTTTAAATTCACAATTTCCTTACTCATCTACTCGACATGGTTTTAATCTATGATCATTAACCTTGAAAATGTGAAAAGTTTTCTTATCTTAAATGTTGATGGCATCATTAAGATATATTTTAATAACAATATCCGGTCCAATCCATCCAGACTTAAGTTTTTCATGACAAAACTTCTTCCTGTAATCAAATAGTAAAACATCTTGACCATGATAAATTTTATAATCTAAAACATTACATTTATGCATTCTCTTCATATCTGCATTCTATCTTCTTGAACTTTTATGAACTTCATCATGAAATACAAGGAGTTTGTTAATGATAGTAGAACTTTGCATGTGGAACCCAGAGAAGTATGGAGTTTACCCGCTTTTCTCTTCATATCTGCATTCATGTTAATGCATGTATAGGGTTTACCCGTCTTGTCGTAGGCATCGCACCAAGTTTTCTTCCCACCATGCTAGAGAAAAGCATGTATGGGCGGTTTTCCAGCTCGACATGAATGTCGAATGTAGGATTTTGAGTTAAGAAAGTTTTATACCTTCGCGAGGCTCGATGTCGGCAAGAAATGAATAAAAATACAATTTAATTTCCCCCTCTTCCTTTTTTTGGACTTCTTCTTCTCTCTCTTTTCTTTGAACTTTCTCTCTCTCTTTTTTAAATTTTCTCCTCCTCTTTTCTTTTCTTGTTTTGGAATTGAATTTGGGTGTGTTTAATGATTGATTTGGGTTGGATATTGGGCTCCTTGAGTGCAGGGAGATGGGCTTTGGAAGTGAGCTGTAGGGTAGATTAAGGGATGAGTGTATGGTGGGCTGTTTGGGTAGATGCGTACAACTTTATGTTGCATGGCCGTGAAAATATATCAGCATAATACAAATATATAAACACAAAATTGCTGCTTATGGTTCAAACAAGAATAGAGAAAAATACACTATCTAGAGGTAATTGTAGCAAGGACACCCTCACGAGATAATATTAATTAGCCGGTCTAATAAACTTGTCATGCCCATTAAACTCTTACAGCCGTGCTTCAAAATTTGTTGTAATCTTCTGAGGGTTGCAATACTTCACTACTGTTTTGCAAGCCATGAGAACATAAAGGATTCAAAGGCATTTCATGGATCTTAAGGCTGATTGACACATGAATTTCCTCTGCATCTGCGTAAGATTGAGTAGAAGCATCTGATTCAAATGGTGATTGAGATAAAGGTTGCACAGGCTGATCAAATTTTGATGGTTGATTGATTGGAGGCCACCAAAAACCTACAGCTCTTTGTTTATCTGAACTAAGAACAACAGATAGGTAGCTATGACTTCCTTCATCATCTTAGTGGCCGGACTTGTTACTACAACCAATTGCTACAACAAAATTTGAGTTTCTGCTATCAGCCTGATGGCCCTAAGTGGGCATTTGAATTAACCCCCTTTATGGTTGGCGTTGTGAAATAATGAGTAGAGATGATTTGATGTCTTTAATCTTCTCTTCAACGAGAGGATAGCCAATTTTTGTCATTGATTGCACTACATCAATTGAATCTTCAACATCTTCAGTTTGAAGAGCCACCTCATGAATCTTTTCCATAACTCTGTCCTTGACATCAAGGAGGTAGGGCATAAAGGCTTGGGCATTGGTTAGAGGAGATAGTGCCAGTTTGGGTGAGGAATCTCGGTTGAGAGGAGAAGACCTATAAGATAGAGGTGGGTGTACAAGCTTTTACGGGATTAGACAAGTGTAAAGAAATTGCTGTCAACAGTTGAGAAAAGGAGTTGAAGGAATTTTTTTTTTGTGTGAGGAGATCGGGTTGCATGTGTAGATAAGGAGTGGGGGGAAGAGCATGTCATGGCTTAGATTGTACATGAGGATTTGGGATGTTGAGGCTGGCTGCTAACAAGGGAAGTCAGAAAACTACTATAGTTGGCTTAAGGGATGAAGTGGAGAGAAGCAGAAACTGGCGTTGGGTGGATTGAATAGGGACTAAAGCTGAAGTTCGCGACCCATGGAATCGGAAGAAGAAAAAAAAAGACTAAAGTCTCAGCTCAAAATTTGGCGCTCGACAATATTCTGGACGCAATAGCGAAGTCTGTTATGCGATAGGATGTCGAGTGCTAAATTCCTTGATTTGCACTACGTCGCCCTGAGATTCATGCCATCGCCTCGGCCAATCCCAATTAATCAAATAAAATGTATATTTTGAATGTTGACAGCGTTCCGAACACAATGATGAGGTCCATTCTTCGACCGGATGTCGTTCGGGTGACGTTGCGCTTCAATTCCGGGTGTCGGTCGTCCCTTTGGACCGATCTCGTCCAATTTGACCGTGAGGGGTCTCAACTTAGGCGAATACGACGTTTTGATTCCGACGGCGCAGTCCGTTTGGCAATTGGAGGTCGTTCGATCCTTCAAGTGAAGCATCACGTCAACGTGCGCGTCGTTAACTTCGTCAATTTGAGTTCCTTCTACTCGTGGTTTGAGGTGTAGGGGTCAATAATAATTAAAGCTTTTCTGAAATTTTCTTGCCCAAATCTTCAAGCTTTAAGGCCCTCACAACCCTCATTTATGTTAACACCAAGTGGTGATACTAATTTTTCTTTTTTAGTTTCAATGTTATAAAAGAATTTTTGACAACGAGAAAGATGTGTCTCCTTCCATTGTTTGTTTGCTCTGATTTCTGAATGGAAAACCTAAAGAGCAAAGGGTTCTAACTTGGAACAATCAAGTACTTTCTATAAATATAACAACTAATGAAGAAGGAACAAATAACTATAGGGCTTCAATTTTACAAATTTTGTACAACTGAAACCGATCACATGATAAAAAAATTAAACAACTTATAAAATCTAACCAGTAATCAAACTAATATTTTATAAACTTTTTTGATTTTAATCAAATAATACATCCAATTCATACAGGACATTACTTCATAAAATGAGTAATGCTATAATACTTAGGCCTCGTTTGATTGAATTTTTTTGGTGCTTATTCCGTTTTAAAATTATAATTTTTTTTGTTCTTTACTGTTTGGTTTCCCAAGAGACGTTCTGAATAACACCGTTTTCTTCTTTTTTCTACTGTTTTGAGGAAGTTTTTTATATATGCTTCTCCATTACAAAACTTCTTTTTCTGAATCAGAGTTTTTAAAAATTGCCTTTGATAAAAGTACCAAATAAACAAACGAAGCCTTAATCAAAGCCGAAAAAGATGTTGATGCATTGACATGCTAAATTATCGTTAAAAAGTATAATATAATATGCAGTGGCGGAGCCAGAAATTTTTCATAGAGGGGGCCTATTTTTTTTTAAATCCCCTCAACTTTTTTAACCTAAATAGAAAACTGAAGGCTAAAAAGTAAAAAACAGAAACTTATAGACTAAAAATAGCAAATGAAATGTAGAAATCCAAATGAAAATGAAATCTTATATAGAAAGCTAAAAACATCAAACGAAATTCTTGCAAACGAAATGTTATATAGAAAACTAAAACAAAATCTCAAGAGATTTTAAAAATATGGTAGAACACAATCCCATTTCACTTAGTTAACTGCAGCAAATAAGAAATATATATGCAGCCATTTAGCTTTAGATAGGAAGACAGAATGGCTTAGTTGGGAAGTTGTGTAATCATGTAGTTTAGAAAAAGGGAAAACCTGCAACCTTTTCTTTTCGTTTGGGAAGCAGAAAATATGCAACAATTTGGTTTAGGGTAAGAGAACTTACAGCCATTAGCACTCTCAGTTTTACTTACAGCCCTTAACCATCTCAGCTCCCTCTCAAAGCCTCTGTTAGCCCTTAGCCCTCTCAGTTTTACTTACAGCCGTTAACCCTCTCAGCTCCCTCTCAAAGCCTCTCTTGTATGCCAAGATCAACAAACGAAAGAAAAGTCTCCAATAAATAAATAAATAAATCCAATCAAGGAGGAGAGGAAGATCTATATCACTCACCTTACCATTCCATTTTAGCTTGCGAAATAAAGGATTGCCGGTGCCCTAGCCCTCTCTTTGCTCGGCCAAATGGAAGGCATGCTAGGCCGACCGTCCCTCTTTGTAGAAATGAATAGAACCGAATGAATAGGAAACTAACAGAGAAGACAGATTAAAGAAAAGGAAAGAACTGTATATTGCATTGATTACATAGAACGAGTACATTGCTATATATAGACATATTGTAAGTAGCTACACAATAGCTACAGGCAAAGCCACAAACAGATATTTATTTAATTTTGTCTTTGTGTTCTAATATGCCCTTGCAAACTGATGGATCCGAGATGACGTTCAGTTTGAGTCTAAGGTAGTGAAATCTCGGTGTAGATAGAGATTTAGTAAGAATATCAGCCACTTGATCAATAGTGCTGATAGGAAGTAATCTGATATGGTGATGTTGGATATGATCACGAACAAATCGATGATCTATTTCAATGTGTTTCGTACGAGCATGAAACACTGGATTGTTTGCCAGTGCTATAGCCGATGTGTTGTCACAATATAAGTCGGTTGGTTGATCTTGATGTATGCTGAAATCAGCAAGAATGCGTCTAAGCCAAATGATGTCAGCTGTGAGAGCGGCTAGAGCCCTGTATTCAGATTCAGTGGAAGAGCGAGCTACCGTAGTCTACTTTTTGACCGTCCAGGATATGAGCGTATCACCTAGGAACGAGCAATAGCCAGAGGTGGATTTCCTTGAGATTGGATCTCCCGTCCAATCAACATCTGAAAACGAGGTAAGACGAAGATTAGTTTTTGTGATAGGAATACCATAATCGATTGTACCTTTTATATAACGTAGCAGTCGCTTGAGAAAGTAAATGTGTTACTGTTGTGGTTGATGCATGTGTTGTGAGAGCAGATTAACACTGTAAGAGATATCCGGTCGTGTGATAGTTAAGTATTGTAGAGATCCAGTTATTTTCCTGTAGGTAGTCGGGTCGGAGAGAATCAGATCAGAGGGAAATTCTGATGGAAGCTTAGTGCAAGTCGGGTTGGAGACCGGATTGCAGCGGGTTAGATGAGCAAGCTGTAATATGGAGCCAGCATATAGTTGCTGTGACAGAAAAAATGCACTATCTGTTCTAGTAATCTGAATGCCAAGGAAGGAGTTAGCCTCGCCGAGGTGCTTCATATCAAACTTTTGGTTTAACTGATTAAGAACTTTGCTGATAGCATCACGATTGTTGCCCGTTATAAGTATATCGTCAACATATATTAAGAGAAACATGTTGACTTGATGCTGGCTGAATAGAAGCAGCGATGGATCCGATGTACTGTGAGTGAAGCCGAGAGAGACTAGGTAGGAGGTGAAAGTATTGTACCACTAACGCGGAGCTTGTTTGAGTCCGTATATGGCCTTATGAAGGAGACAAACATGATCCGGATTGGTGGAATCTTCAAATCCTTTTGGTTGTAGCATATAGACCGTTTCTAACAGTGGACCGTGAAGAAATGCGTTAGCAACATCAAGTTGCTGCACCGGCCAATTGTTATACAGAGCTACATCAAGAAGAATTCGTATGGTGGGAAGCTTGGCTACTGGACTGAACGTCTCCGTGTAATTCAGCCCATACTCTTGATGATTTCCCTGTGCAACAAATCTAGCTTTGTATGTTGCTATAGAGCCATCTGCATGAAGTTTGGTACGATATGTCCATCGGCATCCCAATATAGGAGCATTAGGAGGAGAAGGAACCAAACTCCAAGTGCCTTGCTTTTGTAAGGCAAAGAATTCTGAGGCCATAACTTTTCTCCAAGCTAAGTGTTTGCTGGCTTTCGTGAAAGTAACTGGATCAGAGGGGACAGCTTGCTCAGAGTGATGATGGAGAAGGTTTAGTTTTATGCGAGGCTTAAGTGATCCCGTTTGTCTTCTGGTAATCATTAGATGAGTAGGTAAGGAAATGATAGGCCGAGCAGATGTAGACGGGAAGGAGGACTGTGGTATAGGCTGACTGATGGTCTGCGAAGTTTGCATAGATATAGGCGTGAAATGCTGTGAGGGTTGCCAAGAGGAAGACCGTGATTGCAAGGCATCCAGCTTAGGTGGCTGAGAGATAGATATAGGTGTGAGCAGAAATGGCGAAATTTCCTCAGTTTGAGCAGGAGTTTTTGAAGCAAAAGGAAACACAGATTCATTAAAGTTAACGTGACGAGAGATGATAATCTTGTGAGTAACAGTATCAAGGCATTTATAGCCTTTGTAAATATCCGAATAACCCAGAAACACACAAGATTTTGAGGTAGGTTGAAGTTTATGCCGAAATTGAGTCGGAATAAGAGGAAAACACTCACAACCGAATATACGTAAGTGACTATAATCAGGTTTGGTATGGTGTAACAGCTCAAAAGGAGAAGTTTCATTAGTGTTTAACGACGGCATGCGGTTGATGAGATAGACAGAAGTGATGACAGTATTAGGCCAGTAGGTATAAGGGATAGAAGCCATGTGAAGAAGAGTACGAGTAGTTTCAATGATATGCCTATGTTTTCTTTCAGCGACACCGTTCTGTTCTGGAGTATAAGGGCACGAGATCTGATGAGATATTCCATGTTGTTTAAGAAATTGGATAAAAGATGTACTGCGGTATTCACCTCCTCCATCAGTGCGTAAGCATTTGATCTTATGAGCTATGTAAGTCTCAATTTTAGTTTTAAAATTAATGAAGACATCACAGACATTAGATTTGTTGCGCATAGGAAACAACCACGTAAAATGTGAATAATCATCAACAAATATAACGTAATAAAGAAAATCGGTGTGAGAGACCGTAGGAGCAGGTCCCCATACGTCAGAATGAACAAGCTCAAGAATGGATTGTTTTCTATTAGCAGAATTCTCAAAGCAAAGTTTATGACCTTTAGAATGATTACAAACAGAACAAGATTGAGAAGAAATGTCTATATGAAGATGAGAGTTACAAAGAGCAATATTACTAAGAATTCTGTTATTGGGATGGCCTAATTTGGCATGCCACAAGGGACTGTGGGAAGAAGTTGCAGTGAGCGCATGGTGATTAACCGAGGAAGCAGGTGTTTGTATTAGGTATAGTCCATCACGGCATGAACCTTGCAGAAGCACTTGATGAGTCATCAAATCCTTAAACACAAAACCACAAGGATCAAAAGTGATGGAAATATTGTTGTCCTTAGTTAATTTAGATATTGACAGAAGATTATATTTAAGAGAAGGAGAATGCTAAATGTTGGTAAGATGAAGCTTACGGGAGGGAGTCGGTAGCAGGCCCTTGCCTGAGTTTTCTATGCTAACCGAGCTCCCATTACCTATTGTGATGCCGTCGGTGCCCTTGTAAGGTGTGGAAATTGAGAGATTATCCAGAGATTTGGTGATGTGGGACGAAGCGCCTGAATCAAGAAACCAGTCGGTGTAATCGGAAGAGGAACCTGCAATAAGAGCTTTGTTCTGAGATGTAGTCGACATGGGCACATATTGTGAGTTCAATCGATGCCAACATTCTGACGCAGTGTGTCCTTTCTTTAAGCAGATTTGACAAACAATTGAAGCGGTAGAGGATGAGGAACGGTTGGAATTTCCTTGAGCAAATGATCTGCCGTGATTTCTGCGACCTCTACCTCGAGCAGCAAACAACGCTGTATGAGGATCTTCTGGTTGAACCGATCGAGCAGCATCATTAGCGATATGAATCTCTTCGCTTATAAGTAAAGCATATAGTTGATCAAGAGTAAGCAGATGAAGCATAGTTCTGATGGATGTTTTGAAGGATTGATAAGTGTTGGGAAGTCCATTGAGAATATAGAGAATTATATCCTTAGTATCAATGGTAGATCCAGCGGCAGCAATTTGGTCTACCAAAGTTTTGATTTCGGTGAGATATTGAATCATAGATGAGTTCTTGAGAGAGATATGATGAAGTTGATTCTTGAGTTGTATGACTTTAGAGCGATTTGTGGATTGAAAGCGTGTTTCAAGAGTGGCCCAAATTGACGAAGTGGAATCAAGATTGATGATATAAGGTAGGATAGAAGCCGAAATGGTAGAACAAATTACAGCAGCTAAATTTTGATCAGTGAGGAGCCATTGTTCGTAGAGAGGGTTAGACATGGTAGTACCGTCCGTGTGAGGAAGAAACTTTTCAGGAATAGAAACAGAGGAATTAAGAAAGGATTCAAAGCCATTCGCACGACAGATCTTGAAAATCTGCGAACGCCATAGGGAGTAGTTGTCTGAAGAGAGAGGAGTTGGCACTATGTTCTTGAGATGGGAGATGACAAATTTCAGCTTAGAGGAGATGCACGGTTGATCGGTAGTCGCATTTGCAGGAGGATCGGAGCTCTGGGAGAGAGCCGATGTTTCCATCTTCGGCCAATAAGAGCGGTGACCTAGTCTGATACCATGTAGAAATGAATAGAACCGAATGAACAGGAAACTAACAGAGAAGACAGATTAAAGAAAAGGAAAGAACTGTATATTGCATTGATTACATAGAATGAGTACATTGCTATATATAGACATATTGTAAGTAGCTACACAATAGCTACACGCAAAGCCACAAACAGATATTTATTTAATTTTGTCTTTGTGTTCTAATACTCTTTCCCTCTTGCACTCATCCAAGTGGAAGGCATGCAAGCAGCCGACAGTCCAACGCACCGTTTCGAGACGATCCTCGTGCACGAAATCCAAATGCAAAGCTGCCGGCTCACGACTGGACGCATTGGTAGAGGCCGAAGGCAGAGGCGACGAGACGATCTTTCTGCGTCGCACGAGAGCTTCTGAGGCCGAAGCCGAACAGCCGATAGGGCGAGCGAATGTCGAACCGCCCAAAATGCCCAAGCGAAGTGCAGGCATAAATTTTTTTTTCCGGAGGGGGCATGTGCCCCCGCGGGACCCCGGCTAGATCCGCTGTTGATAATATGTATTCACATATGAGGTTATTAGATTTTTTTTAACCTGTTAGTGTTTTTTCCCCTTGTAGAGCGAACTAATTACAATTTTTTTGAACTTTTTTAAATTAATATTGGCGGTTATACGTTTAGAACGCGCCGGACAGTTCCTCGGGTTGAACCCACGCGCGGGCGCATAATTATGATAATAATGATAAGCAACTGTGAGTAACTTCATTTAAAAGTTTGAAAAAAAAAAAAAAAAAAAAAAGAGAAAACGCCATTTCCGGTGAGAAAGAGGGGGGACTGGGGGGAGCGTAAGGGAGGGTTGTGGGGAGAGAACGAGAGCTTTAAAGGAGAGTTTGGCCTCGGATATGGCGACGGATCGAGAAAAGGAGAGAGAGGCAGAGCTGGAGAGTGCCATGTATACGAATTGCCTGCTGCTAGGCCTGGATCCGGCAATCATTGGCGTCGGCGGTGTCGGAGGGTGCCCCAGGGTTGGCCATTTCCGCCATTCCAACCCTAGATTGGGCGAGAAGCTTCTCTACTTTCTCCTTTCTGCCTTAAGAGGGCCCGTTCAATCCACCAAGGTAAGAATTCCCCTCACCCGGATCGCTATTCCTCTACCTTGTCTTCTATTTCAATTGGATCTGACATTTCACACCGTTTTGGTATTTGGGAATACGATAGGATTTCGATAAGGTGTGGCCGATTTACGATTCTGCCCAGTCTCGAGATTTTCGTAAGGTAGATTGGGTTCATTTTTTCAATTTATTTTTGTTAGGGTCAGGCTCGCCTAGTTCATTAAGTGTTATTTGCTTTTTGCTGGGTGTCTTCTGCTGCTGGAAAGATTGTGCAAAGTATAATAAGTGAGCTGGAATCCCAAGGGGCGCTGCCAAGGAGCAACGCTAGGGTATCATCACTCGCCACTTGCTGTGGGCCGAGGTCACTACTCTATTTCTCTTTCTTTCATTGATAGCTTTATGGTGTCTTTCTACGATTCTAAAAGAAATTTTGGAAGCTCCTTTTTTTTTTAATGCTGATGCACTGTAGTCTTCAATATTGCAGTACGAACTGTGTTTGAGAGCTATGCGTTGGATGATTTAGTTGAGCGTGCAATGTTATGAACTCTTGAATCAAGTTGAAGTATTATCTAGAGTTTAGGTGATTTATACCATTTGCCTAACTTACGGGTCTTAACATGTATTGGCACTTTCAATCTTAAAACATGCTTATCTTTATTGCATGTGTCTTCAAATTCACTATTGCTGCTCAGGGTATAGTGTGTCTGGTATTAACAAAGAGTTGGTGTGTACAATGCACTCTTTAATGGTGGCTATCAATCCTGCTTTCAAGTTTAGATATATCATTTCTAAAATATCTTTTTATTTGTGGGATCTTAAGGCCTCAATAAATGTTTCGAGTGAGGGATATCTTGAGTTCTTTACTAGGTATATTGAAAATTTTTATCCCCAAAGATTTTATACTTTTTTTATTTTTGTGAGATTGAAGTTCTATGAGCACACAATTATCTATGTTTAGTTAATCCTCTCTGATAGGAGATTAGTCTTAATTAAAGAATTTGTTAGCCTTTAACTTTGGCACAAACAAGAGAAATAAAGAGCTTTACTATCATCATTTAGATGAGTTACCATCAGTCTCATTCCTATGCCATGCTTCTTGCTTATATGAGGGGAGGGGAGGGGATGATGCTAAACCATATCAGGTTCCTATGTTTTTATCGTTTAGAGATTTGGCTTGTGAAACTCATTCCAAAGTATCAAGGAGTCTTAACTTTATCATTGCATTCCTTATTAGGATACATGAGTTTTCTTGTTTGAAGTAATACCTAATGGTATGAAAGTGTAAAACATACAGTGGCCAATTTTGGTGGCAGAGCTTTGTTTATTAAGGTTATTATTAGATTATTTGAGTGTTTCAAAGCCTATGTCGAAATGGTTCTTTACTGAGTTCAAATTTGATCAATTAAATGCAATGTGGATTACTAGTTGCTAAAACTTGATTGTATAAAGATACCCGCTTTGAGAAAAAATTGGGACCAGTGGATCATCACATATGAAGGCATGAATGAGATAAAAATCTATAATTAAAATTCTTAAGCAAAAGTACAAACTTCTTAAGATGAATGCAAATAAGTCTATCTCAAGCATGTTCACATGCTTTACAATGATCACAAATGACTTGCATTCTATTTACCTGCATAGATTCCACAAATACAACTCAATTCCTCTGACTTGAAGTCATGGAAAAGCCTCTAACTTTCCAATGGTCGTTAGTATAACATCAAAATCTATATCAAAATTAATAACATATTTTAATGATGAGTAGTTACTTAGTTATCATTTCATTTTCTTAGCTATCTCTTACATTTTGCCTCACATTATATGCAATCATGCATTAACAATAAACAAGCCATCATGAGAAGTACACTAGGAATTTTGGCATGTCTTAGAGTTAGTGAGCTTTTAGAAGCAGAATGAGGATCTTAACTTTTTGATGAGCACTGCTTCCTCATATCAAAATTTAAGCATATATCCTTGTGGTCACGATAACATCTTTGAATAGCAAATTCTATAAGCATGGTCGTCTACCAATCTCAAGTTTGAATCGACAACCTACACAGATTTAACTTCCATGTAACTATACATTCTTTAGCGGGCATTTTTGTAATGCAATGTATAACTATTCTCATCAATTTAGGTTTCATCGTCCTCATCATTCATGTCAAGCATTCAACAAGCATGCAAGTGTATTGCATGTATTTTGCACATAAGTTGTTAGATCTAACATTAAACTACAAATATGTAATATTATGAATCAACGTAACTTTAATTTTTCAATAATTTGTTTAATACTAAGAATCATCCAAATTAATTATTGCCGTAGTATTTATTGAGTATTCTGATGGCATTTATTTAACCTAAATTTGGTATAGGAGGGAAGATTGAAAGGATGCTGTGATATCAAATTAATGGAGGTGGAAGACAAAAGAGAAATTATGAGTAGAAGATAAAGAAGAGAACTTCAACGTAAGTTGTAGAAGTAAACTCTGCATACATTACTTGAGCAAAGGAGAAAGTACCAACTTAGCCCAGAAAATTCATTCTTTCATTCAATCTATATAAAAGGCCATACAATTAAACCTTATTTGTAAAGAAATAAATCTTAAGGATAGGGGTAGAGAGTTGTTATTCAATAACCTAAAATAAGAATAATCTCATCTTTAACTTTTATTACATAGACATCCGATAAAATTGGAACGATACAGAAAAGATTAGCATGGCCCCTGCGCAAGGATGACACGCATAAATCGAGAAATGGTCCAAATTTTTTTTAGATGGATGCTTCGAGGCTTCTCAAGGAGAAGAAGTTCTGGATTGCATCCTTCATAGTTGTTTGGGCTGCAGCCCTTCAGGGCCATATGATGTGGATGCAAAAGCAAGATGCTTTCAAACATAAATTTGGTGATTTGAGCGGAATCAAAGAGGACAAGGATTTGAGTGCTTCTTAATTGGAGGTGATTGCCTTTGAAAGTTGAAAAAGAATCGACCTTGTAAAAGGAAAGAGTGCAATCTTTTTCAATTCTGCGGCGGATTTAGTTCTCTATTGAAGTTTCTGAAGTTGGTACATTATAAATGTGATTATTTTTTATATTAAAAAAACTTTTATTACATAAAAAATGAATATCCAAAATTTGGCACAAAAAAGGCCCTAAAAGGCCTTAAAAACTGTTTTTTTTTTTAAGTTTTTTTGGAGCTAAACTAGCTGACTTGTACAACATCAATTCACTAGACTAGTAAAGAACTCTTTCCGGAAGAGTTTGAATGGATGCCATGGAGGAGGCAATGGAGTTGGCTCATGTGCAATTTGAAGATCCTTGAGAATTTTTTCGAGGGATCTGGTGGAGCTGGCAACACTTGAATAATGGCAGTAATCATCCTCAATGATAATGTCCATGGTTTGAGAACAACTTATGCGAACACAACTTAACTTGTGTTGAACCAACAAACAAGAGCATAGATTCGAGAGCATCTCAGCCAATTAAGATAAGCTTAATTGTGAAAACTAAACTTGTAATCAATCAGTAGATATAAAAGCCCAATATCCATAAGACTTCTGTGAGAATCGTGATACGGGATGGACACAAATAATGCTTTCATGGTAACATAGTGATTGTAAGGTTTATCGATCTAGGAAAGCAAGCAAGTATCAATACCCAGTATTGATCAATTTAAAGTATACAATATTATCTTTGATAATCATCATGAACCAAAGTATCAAAATCAAGGGCACAGTTATTATAAGCAATCAACATTTTTGTCTGTTTGATTCATATGCCAATATACATGCCAACATGCAGATGTTGCAGATGCATCATCATATTTGGATTGTAAAATAAAATCAGTTTGCTCACGCATAGGCTTAGTTTTTGACTCAGGGTTATGTTTTAATTCAAATTTTGTCGTCATACAATCTACTAAACTCTTTTTTTTTCATAAGAAAGAAAATAATAATTAAAACATCTCCAATGAGTTCTGTTATGAATTCATGAAGGTTTAAAATTCTCCCTTGAAAGTGTGCTGATTCAGGTTTGACTGTAGTAGCACATTTATTAATGCCTGCTTTTGATTTTTTGGTGTACTTTAAGAATGATATAAATATTTTCAAACCAATGGATATAGCAATTTTAACAACTGTCTTATAAGCATCATTTAAAGGGAATATGGATAAGTGAAAGGGTAAAAGAAACTTAGCAAAACAAAGAAATGAAATGAACACAAACTCCTCATTAAAGGATGGTTGATCTAAGTTACCAAATGAAGGATCAAAGAGTTTATCACCAAGCATACCCCATAAAAATAAGAAACTCTTCTCCAAATATGTTTTCTATTTCAGAATATGGTCCTTACAACCTAAATTTCATGATTATATGTAAGTTTTTATAAACATGATCCTTAAGAAGAATATGAAAATACATAGGAATTTATGGGTTATATATGAATATAAAACAACATATACATATGTGTCTATGGCACAAAATAAATAAATAAAATATGAAATATGAACTATTAGATCTTTAATCTTTCATCTCCTCATATTAATGGGATAAAATTACGATTCATGGTGAAGCTACGTCAAGTTCATTCTAAGTCCTTATGGAGAAACTATCTCAAATTCACTCTAAATCTACATGTAGAAGGTACTTTAAGTCCACTACAAATGTTCATGGAGAAGGTACTTATGTCATTCCCACTTTCATGGCTATCCAAGGCTTTATGCAAATGATAAAATGGACCTTGATGTGGCTGCCCTGTGCAAAAATGCATAACTAGCATTAAAATTTTCATACAAGGTGGCAATAAGTTGTTCTAGCATGCATACATCTATTCTCTTTTTGCTTTCACTTACAACTTTAATCAAAGAGGAATAACTTGACCACATGAAAATAAAATGATTATATGAGAAACACATGAAAATGTAGGAAAACATAAAAAGATTTTGTTCATGAAGTACTTGTGGAGGAGACCATCCATTTAGCCACATCAATGTTATCCATTCTTTCTTTTCTTACTTTAATCTCCCTTACCTGTGCTATGTCAACATGGACGGTTGTGGTGAGCTTGGCTTGGACATCCCTTCAGCTGATGACTTGACCTCTGACCTTTGTTAGTTGTTCCCTTAGGCTTTTACAAGAAAGGCCTATTCATTTTAATTTTTTATTATTTTTCTATTTCTATCAGTTTCTGCAATTTAGGTATGTGAAATTAATCTAATTTCATGGAGTAAATTTTTATGGAATCAATCCTACCTCCGTTTCATTTGCTTTCAATGTCTACATTTCTGCTTCCTATGATCTACAGATTTCTTTGCAACCACAAAGGGTCTCTTGGGTTGCATCCACTCATCTTATTCAAAAAGCTGACTTACTATCTAGGTTTTAAGTCATTATCTAACTAGTTCAATTTTAAATTTAATTTGATCTATGATATAATGCATCAGCTATTTGTCCTCAATTCATAGGCGAAATTTTTGCATCTGTAATAATATTAAATTAACATTTTATTTTTAAAGCATAGCTTTTGTCTTTATATGTCATACATGATAAGGATCATTTAGAAAAATATTCATGGAAGATTAAGCACTAAGTTATATTTCAATATCATTTCATCCACAAATAGATAGCCAATTAAAGAGTTATTCAAGTGTCAAAGGACTTGCTAACACTATATATTTTAGAGCTCAAAAGACACCCAAAGCAGCCGCCCCATTCAGCCAACCAGAATAGAGTAAAACCCCAAGAAAAAAGGCACGACAGAACATTTGTTGGCCTTTTGTTGTGCAAAATTTATATTTCATATTCCATTGAAAATTTTATGTTTCTTGTGCGATGGCATTATGTGAGTATTTGCTATTTTCTAAGTTTCCAAAATTTTCTTTTGTGCTGTTTGTGATGCGGCTTATTTTTGTGCGTGCATATACGAAATTTCAGTCATTCTTTTCTTCTGACTAAAGGCTATTTCCTGTGTTGTTGATTCATGGCCTTAAGTATGTTTTTATATAATTTGCATGTACGTGTGAGATAATTCGGATAGTCTTTTCATATATGTATTTGATGCCTACTGGGATGCATTTTAAGCTCGTTGTAGAATTCAGTATCTAATTTATCCTATCAGTTGTAAGTTTTCTTCCTTATATGATTATTTCTTTAGTTCTAGTTTCTTTTGTAGCAAAAGTTATTGTCATCTAACATGCAGTTCTCCTTTAAATTAGCGTTGCAGCCCTTAACTCTGCATCTTCTCATTCCTGATATCTTTCTTAGGTTGTTGATCATATTAGCTCTCATCTTATATTTACTGCAAAGCAGGTTCGTTGAGCTCTTATGGCAGCTTTCTGTGCATGCATTGCGGGAGGTTCACAGTCGCACATTTGCTGCTGATGTAGCTTCTAATCCACTTCCTGCTTCACTAACGGATTCTTCTTATCTTCATGCTGCTGCATTACTTCCTGTAACCAAGGTATTCAAACTATTAACATGCAGTCATTATTTCTCACTTTTGTTCTTCCCTTTTTTTTTGTATTTGAATAATGATGTACTTTTGTTCTATTGATCCATTTCAAGACTTAATTTGAGCTTTGTGAATGGCTTTTTAACGATTTTGCTCTTCCCTTCAGTTAAATTCTTTGATGTTTTGCTTGTGTTTATTTTGCTTTTCCATATTCTTAACGTGAAATGTCTGTGTTATTTTTCCTCCATTTCTTTTTTGAGCTTTACAATATAATCAAAATTTCAAGTTGCATTTTTAATATTTAAATATTTATGTGGATCTTTCATGCATCACAGGCGAGGATCGCACTTGAGAGAAGAAAGTTCCTGAAAAACGCAAATATTGCTGTACATAGGCAAGCTACTTGGTCTAACTTAGCTAATGAAATGACTGCTGAATTCCGTGCTCTTTGTGCAGAAGAGGTACTTAGCCTTTTTTTATACCTCAACTTTTTATCTTACTTTTCATCTTCTAGATTCATCTTACCAATTATATGATCACCATCAATTTTATCCAAACCATCTAATGCTGGTTTTATGCATCCTCCTTCATTCATTCATATTGAGTGCTATCTGCAGTGTGAATCTATTTACGTAAGTATTTTCTTGCACAATTTCTTGTAACATTTGATTTACCCCTTTTTCTTCTAGATCTATTCATCTTAATTTTATCTACTTTCTATCTTTGGTTGTACATTCTCAATTCAAATAAATCTATTTTTCTCTACCCATCAACATTTATGCAATTTCCACCAATTCATCGTTTGCTTGATATGATCATTTCACTCCATTCTCCATTTTATCACATCCATCTTGTCTCATTTTTATTATTCTACTTGACTATCAATAATCTCTTTGTTTCTGACCACATGAATCTGTATAGCATATCAAGTCTAATTTACGGTTTATAAAGTTTGTATATATTACCCATATTTAAGTCTAGAAGTTATTCCATAATCTATATCCATATTCTTTTATATAATTGAGATAAGATGCTCAAACTGTTCTTTCGTAACCATCACTTTATCTTCTAGCTATTGATTGATAATTGTCATTTTCATATCCATTAAAATTGCACGTCTTTCTGTATTTTTCTACTGTTCCTAGCATCCTCTTTAAAGATATTTCTTAATTGTTATAACATATTGCGTATTTCAGAAGTGGTCTCACTTAGCCAAAACAATTATCATAAATGGAGATGCCTTGAACATATCACATACTTCATAAGATGTCTCACCTAGCCAAACTATGCTGTCTACAATTATCATAAATGAAGATGCCTCACTTTGAATATATTTTATATCTCCAAATCCAATAAAAAAATAGTCAAAGTTAATATTGATCATTGATATAATCTTGCTATGATAGAAAATAATTTGCTCATTCCATAACAACTATTTTTTGTTATCGAGAGATCATGTGTATTTTTAGTGACTTCAACTTACTATTAAAGCATACCCTTTTGTTTCTCTGTCCATAAAATTGATACTCATGGCACTCAATACGCCTTTTTATATATGCCTTTATTCTTATGCGGTCTTCCTTTTTTCTTATTATGGCATTTGATTCTTTGTTGTCCTACGTTCGTCATTTTTTGCCCATAGCATCTGCTAGTAGCAAGTTCTTGATCATCAAAATTACCTTCCTTTAGGCATATTTGCAGCAAGAATTAGAAAAGCTGCAGGATTTGAGAAATAAAGCAAAATTGGATGGGGAATTATGGGACGATCGTATCTCTAGTTCTAGTCAGAATGCCCAATTGGTTTCGAAAGCAACTCGATTATGGGAGTCTTTACTATCTCGAAAGAGTAAGTTCTATTCATTTAAACTAGTTATTTGCTTGGGGAATTTGGTTTCTTAGTACATATATCAATTAGCTTCACATTCATCACATTGTTTATCTTATATGCACCTTAGCTATGAAGCATATTTGCTTGTTGATCATAATTAGATGTGATTTTTGCTTACTTCAATGCAAATTAATCTACTGAAATGGCAATTCTTAGTTATGGAAGTTTGGTTATTTACTTTTGAGAAGTATCTGGACCATTCTATGTGTTGTCAGATTCAGATGCTGTGCACACACTTTTCTTTTTAGCCGGTCATTTTCTATTTGGTAAAATTTTGTTCATAATTAAATGCACAAGAATAGCTTGAAAATGAGGAATCAAAAGAGAAGTTTGAGTCAAGGAAAAATGATTCTTTGCATCTTTTTTCATCATGGTTATCGACATACTCATATTGAACTGTGTTAGGCTTCTTCCAAAGTGCTTTACTGCTTCGGCATTTTTTAGAGGAAAGTGAGAGTACATGTGTTTGAGTATTCTTAGTAACAATGTCGCATGTATTAAATTTGAATGATACACTTTTGATTTGTCTGGGTTTTGATATTTATCTGCTGATTTCACCACTACCTCAGTCTGCAGCACTATGCATGGCAACGTATGTGTTGCTCCCATGCATATTTTATCTAGTGTATACGCGCCATACTCATTTTATGTTTAGGCATATATTTTTTTGATCTCCAAGGTTATGAGATCCTTTGTATCCTGATCCATCTTTTTGGTGGTTATGCTGCTTGAAGAGTAGCATTGATAGAAAATTATGGCTTAAATATCCATCTTTGTAATTCTCATGCTGATCATATGAAAGTAAGTTGTGTATTTTGATTCTAAAGATCATATTTCCTTGTATTTGAAGATGCATACTTAGATACATATGCATTAATGTCCATTCTATTAGATGATATCAATTTTAAATTCATTCTCAAATATTCTTGATTTACTTCATTAGCTTGTAAAAATAGTATTTTCCCTCAAGTGATATTTAGACTTTAAGGGCATTCATTTGATTTTTCTAACTTTTCTTAATTTCTTGACATTCTCATATATTTTTGTTTGCAGGTCAACATGAGGTTCTTGCTTCAGGTCCAATTGAGGATCTAATTGCACATCGTGAGCATAGGTTGATTTTAGTATTTTCTGAGAGTAACTTATGTTTTTTTACTGGTTCATTTGAAATATGTTTTTATTGTTAGGTATCGCATATCGGGGTCATCTTTACTTGCAGCCATGGAATCAGGTTCTCATGTTTCGTATCCAGATTTGCTCTCGGCTCGTGCTAGTGAAGTGTCTTCATCCACTGATGGTCATGAAAAAGTTGATTATCCTCAAATCCATGGGAATCCTGATATATTATCTAGGACTGATGATAGGGGTGTAAGAGTTCATCAAATTGTTGATCTAGCTGAAGTAATTAGACGATGGACACATGCATTGCAGCGTATCCATAAGCAATCCCTTCATCTCGTAAGTTGCTTACTTCTACATCCTAAGTTTTATTGTCAGTTCTTTGTCCACATTACTTATTTATTTCTGGAGCTTGCAATGATGGCTGGCTTTGTTAAAGTTACATTTAATTTAAGCCGCTCTTTACTTGTCTTGTTTTTCCATTCTTTTCTAAAAATGAGAGAATTTGTGTGGCACATTTTTTCTCGGAATGGTAACTCAGTTTTTCAAGAAGATATACTTTGTTGTTTTCTTTTGCTTTTTAGAGGAATTTTATTGTTCTCTGCTAATCTTATAAAAAACATGAACTTTACTGTTATGGCTTTACACCACAGGGCAAACATTCAGTGAAGCGATTATGGCAGTTCAATGCTTTCAGGATGGATGCTATGATGCAAACTTTTCGTTGAAACCTTGTCATGCTCTGTGATGTGAAAACATATTGTCATGTGCCATCTTATAGTTCTTTGTGTTGTGTTTTACGGCTGACTCTTGATGCATGAGGTCACTCCACCTAAGGATCTCTTTTGTGCAAGCTTTTTTTTTGTTCTCTTCAGATTGTATTCAAGAAAGCATTTGTTTCTTTTTTTTCCTTTCAATGTGGAGTGCTCTTTCTTGGTTAATATTTAGGACATGTAGCATATTGAGTTTTTATTGGACTGTTACAAGGGCTACCCCCCAAGTCTCTTATTCTTGAATGGATCTCCAATTTTTTTTAACACAACAACTTCTTTTCATTCTTCACATAATATTTATAGATATTTTGTGATGCTTGAAATTAAACTAAAAAAAAAATGGAGGGAGTAGTTAGGGCTGACCCATTTGAAGAGGCGCAAAGGAGTAGCGACACATAGGGGTGTAAATGAGTCTAGTCGAGCTTGAGTGACCCCTGGCTTGAGCTTGAGCTTGAGCTCAAGCTTGATTAATTAATCAAGTTCTTGAACTTGAATTTTATTCTATGAGTTCGAGCCAGCTCATGAGCCACCTCATTTATTATGAAAAAAAAAAAAATGATATGATTCAAACAATTATTATAATATAATGATAAAATGAGCGAGGAATTAAAAGAAAAATAATAGAGAATTATTTAATGTAAAGACGATGAGTTATATTTTCTCAACATTTTTATAACTTTGTACTTAAAATCTTAAATTCTAATATATTTGAAGTGCATTTTATATTAATGTTTTTTAAATGAGTCAGCTCGCGAGCTAACGAGTCGAGTCAGGGTTGGCTTAAGCTTGTCTATTAGCTTATTGAGCTCGGCTCATGAGCCATTTATCAAGTCAAGCCCAAGCCGGCTCACACGTTAGCTTGACCCACTTTCACCCCTAGCTACACATCTTTTGGAAAAGTATAACCACCTCTTTCAATGACGAGGTCAACCGGAACCACTAAAATATTAGTATTTATTTATTTTCATTTTTCAATCATCAAGTCCATTTAAGTTCAATATAACATTCCCTTCTTATAACCCCTACAAGATATCAAAAGTCAAAATTCAAAATTTCAAAGTTTTGAATTTTCAATACTCATATTTCAAAAGATTTGAATTTGACCTTTTCACATTAGAATTACAAACACAAAATACAAATCACAAATAAATAGTCTGTTACACCAATTAACATACACATAAAATAGAAATTTTACTTAAGATTGTCAAATGTCGTCCCAGCTATCCCTTCCCTCTTGATCACATGCCAAGCATAGGGATCCATGGGAGGCTGACCTAGATCGCGCCAATCTCCTTTCATATTTGGATGACTAATTTAGGAAGGATCATATTAGTACAATTATGTGGTATTTTGTAATTATTTGTTTCCTTATTAAAATATCGTTTATAGTTCTATAAAATTAAGCCTTTTCCCTCTCGAGCTCTTTGAATTTAATAGACATACACAAAAATAAAATTCTAATTAAGAGGTTTCATTTTGCTTGTTGTTCTAGGTCTTTGAATTTTCTTTTTGGATGACAACTTGTGCTATTTCACTATATCCTGTCATGCTTGTGCCCACATGCTCTAGCCGCAAACTTACCTGTGCCTACACCCCTGCATAACTTTAATCTTGTATTAATGTTTCTACTTCGTCTATGATTACTTAAAACCCTTTTCTTATCTTTTCTTTATTCTTGGTTGGGTTTGCTCATGACGTTCTCTACTCATTTCCTTAGGATGTACTCCTCATCCATAATTACTGCATCTACCATACTTAATCTTTTTCACTATCTTGAGTGGTTTAGGGACGTATGTTTTCCTATGGGATCTGATAAGAAACTTAGTCATCTTGTCTCCCCACCTCTTGAACAATTGGATATTGCCAAATACATCAAATGACAATTTTTTGATGTTGTTCTCATGTGGATGCTTGACAATCTTGAAGCCACTAGCGTTCATAGTGTTCGTGTTTCAATGGATTGCCAAAGCAATGTGGAACTTCTTTTGTTTCATTACTTTAAGAACAGCAGCTCTTAGGTATAAAAATTTACTGACATATTCTCTTTGCAAGGCGGTGATAAATTTATTTTGGACTATAATACCTTGAAAGGAAATTAGGATGAACCTATTCAATATCGCCTTTTTACTGGCGGAAACAATATCAGGAGTTTATTTTTGCAATGTTCCTCTTAGATCTTCATTCATGATTTATCTCTATGATTAATTGAACCTTAGCTAATGGCACACTTTGATGTCCCGAACATTACCATTGATCTCTCCCGATTTATCCAAGTTACTAAGTTACCAGCTCCACCTTTTTTTTTACCATGATCATATTACTCTTTTCATTGAAACACGGTGTGGTCATAGTCATTGTGGGCGCGATGGCCATGGTGCTTGACAACATTATCAAAGGACAAATCACTTATTTAATTATTTAAACACTGCCGTTGCCAGGTCCCAAGTCCTGGATGAGAAAAGTGGAGGGTTGCGTTAGGTAGTCGACAGCCAGCGTAAAACTTGTCGAATAATAATGACATGAATCCTTTAAGAAATTGTGTTAATGCTAGGGCGTCCCCTGGAAGCGACGCGTTGTATGGCCTGAATACAGTGACAAGTGTGCAAGGGCCGCTGCACCGCCACTCGGGTGCAGTGTTAAATAGGCAAGGGTTACCAAATCAAGGACGGATGTGGGCAAAGAAGCTAGTCCATGAAACTAAAATTAGGATAGGAACTTGGAATATAGGTTCCCTTACAGGAAAATTAATGGAATTAATAGATATTATGATTCATAGGAAGATAAATATTCTGTGCATTCAAGAAACTAAATGAGTTGGAGAGAAGGCTAAGGAGATTGATAGTTTAGGATTTAAACTTTGGTATTCGGGTAGGAGTCGTACTAGAAATGGTGTAGGTGTGATTTTAGATAAGAGTTTGAAGGATAATGTTATAAATATTAATAGAATTGGAGATAGAATTATAGCTTTAAAGATTGTTGTTGATGCTAAGATTGTTAACATTATAAGTGCTTATGCTCCTCAAGTGGGTTTGGATATGGATTCAAAATTAAAATTTTGGAATG
Source organism: Dendrobium chrysotoxum (assembly GCA_019925795.1). Classification (NCBI taxonomy): domain Eukaryota; kingdom Viridiplantae; phylum Streptophyta; class Magnoliopsida; order Asparagales; family Orchidaceae; genus Dendrobium; species Dendrobium chrysotoxum. Next base: position 34,566,682 of record CM034303.1, on the reverse strand, counting down.
ACTTAGAAGAATTAATACAAAAAATACCTCTTGAAGAAAGAGTTTTTATTGGAGGAGATTTAAATGGACATGTTGGTAGAGAGGTAGATGATTTTAAAAGCATTCATGGTGGCCATGAGTTTGGAATGACAAATGAAGGTGGTAAGTTCATATTAGATTTTTGTTTAGCTTATGATTTTTTAATTGCTAATACATTATTTAAGAAAAGGAATGAGCATCTCATTACTTATAAAAATGGATATAGTACAACTCAGATTGATTATTTTCTTATAAGGAAATTAGATCGTTTAGATTGCAAAGATTATAAAGTTATTCCGAGTGAAAACTTATGTACCCAACATCGTTTATTAGTTTTGGACTTGAAGATAATGGGGAAGAAATTAAAAAATAAAGTAAAACGTTTTCCTAGGATTAGATGGGGGCATTTAAAGAATATTAACAAAAATATTTTTGAGAGTAAGATTTTAGATCTTAAGATTTTGTCTGTGCATGAGGATGCTAATATTATGTGGGAAAAAATGGCTAGTAATATTAAGAATATTGCAAAAGATGTGCTTGGAGTTTCAAAGGGAAAAGCTCCTAATAGTAAAAATAATTGGTGGTGGAATCCAAATGTGCAAGAAAAGATTAAAAATAAGAAGATTTGTTATAAAAATTGGTTTAATTGTAAAAATTCTGATAATTGGAAATTATATAAAGAGGCACGTAAGGATTCTAAGAAAGCAATATGTGATGCAAAGAGTTTAGCTTTTAGTGATTTATATAATAGATTAGATACTAAGGAGGGAGAAAGATATATGTATAAGCTAGCCAAACAAAGAGATAGGAGTAGTAAGGATTTAGTTCAAGTGAAGTGTATTAAGGATGAAGATCAAAAAGTACTTTTTTTAGAAGATGATATTCAACAAAGGTGGATGAGATATTTTGCTAAACTTTTTAATGAAGAATGTGAAAATAAAATTGACTGTAGTGACCTTAGCACCTTAAATGAAAATAAAGATTTCTGTTTTTATCGGCGTATTAGTAAAACCGAAGTTAGAGAGGCTTTAAAGAAAATGAAGGGTGGAAAAGCTGTTGGACCTGATGATATTCCAATAGAGGTGTGGAAATGCTTAGGAGATGAAGGAATTTCTTGGCTTACTAAACTTTTTAATACTGTTTTGAAGACTAAAAAGATGCCAGATGAGTGGAGAATGAGTGTGTTAATCCCTATTTTTAAGAATAAAGGTGATGCACAAGATTGTGCGAATTATAGAGGAATTAAGTTAATGTGTCATACTTTAAAACTATGGGAACGAGTTATGGAGCATAGGTTGCGGCGTGATACTAATGTTTCTCAAAATCAATTTGGATTTATGCCGGGTAGGTCTACTATGGAAGCCATACATTTATTAAGAGGTTTGATGGAGAAATATAGAGAGAATAAGGAGGATTTACATATGATATTTATTGATTTAGAAAAAGCATATGATAAAGTTCCAAGAGAAGTGCTATGGAGAGTTCTTGAAAAGAAAGAAGTTAATAACGCTTATATTCAAATCATTAAAGATATGTATGCAGGAGCTATTACTTGTGTTCAAACACAAGGTGGTTTGACCAAGTATTTTCCTATTTCGGTTGGATTACACCAAGGATCAGCCTTAAGCCCATATCTTTTTGCTTTAGTCATCGATGTTCTCACTAGACATTTGCAAGAGGATGTACCTTGGTGTATGCTTTTTGCTGATGATATTCTTCTTGTTGATAAGACTAGAGAGGGAGTTGAAGGTAAACTAGAATTGTGGAGGTCAACCTTAGAGTCTAAAGGTTTTCGCTTGAGTAGATCTAAAACGGAATATATGGAGTGTAATTTTAGTAATAATAGACCTAGTGAGGGCATTGTGACTTTGGCTGATCAAGTCATTAATAAGAGTACACGTTTTAGATATCTTGGATCTATTGTTCAGAGTGATGGTGATATAGATGGGGATATTATCAGCAGAATCCAAGTTGGATGGTTGAAGTGGAGGAATGCATCGGGCTTATTGTGTGATAGAAAAGTACCACTCAAATTTAAGGGAAAATTCTATAAGATGGTGGTGAGACCTGCAATGCTTTATGGTGCTGAATGTTGGCTATTAAAAGAGAAGCATAATTCTAAGTTAAGTGTTGCAGAGATGAGGATGCTCAGGTGGATGAGTGGCTTTACCCTTAGAGATAGGATACGAAATGAGCATATTCGTGAAAAGGTTGGAGTAGCTCCAGTGGAAGATAAGATTAGAGAGAGTCGCCTTAGATGGTTTGGTCACGTAAAATGGCGGCCTCCCGATGACCCGGTTAGGAAAGTAGAGGTCTTAGATTTGACTTATGTTAAGAAAGGTAGAGGTAGACCTAAAAAGATTTGGTTAGAAAATATTAGAAATGATCTTTCTTTATTAGATTTAAACGAGAATTTGACTTTTAATAGGACACAATGGAGAAAAAGGATTCATGTAGCCGACCCCACGTAGTGGGATAAAGGCTTGATGTTGTTGTTGTTGTTGTATGAAAAGTTTGGTTATCCTTTACCATCTCATTATATTTTATTAAACATTGGCCTTGTTCAAATGAAGTCCATTAGTACTCCTTCATATTCAATTACCATTACCTAAGAGCACACCATGATTGTCATCTACAACGCTCTTAGTTGACCATTTTAGCATCTCATATTTTTTCTATTTTACCTTTGTTACCTATTTGACCTTTGTTAAATAGAGCTGCTTATTTTTTTTTTTCTTTCTGCAACTGCATGCACCAATAGGAGAAAGTCATGTGATCTTGGTGTAGTGGCCGCTGTTTTTTCTTAAAATAGTTCATTGTGTTGCGAATCATTGACTAGATTTTGTTCTGTAGGCCAAAGCTAATGATGGAGAGGGCCCAGAACTACTTCGCAGTGCATCTGGTGATGGTACTGCTGTTCATGCTGAATCATTGGCAGCAACCCTAGCTGAACATCGCCAGCATTTAATTAGTATACAGGTAAAGAATGCCTCATAAGCAGTTAGTCATATGCATATATTGTTTTTGACTTGTAGATCTCTGATGTAATTGCTTTGAGACGTAATCATGATTTCATTATTCATGTTTTAGGGACTCCGAGCTGGTGTTATAGGTAGGGTTGTAAATTCTCGCAAACTTGGCTCGTGTTTGAGCTTGGCTTATTCAGCTTTTGCTCTGTTTGAGCTCGGTTTATATTTGATTATGTCTGAAAACTTGTGTTTGTATTTCGGTCACTTTAGGCTTATGTTCAGCTTAAAGGATATTAAATTTCAACGATTAAATTTTAAAAAAATCACAAATAATTATAAAAAAATATTAGAAATAATTTATGTTAAAATATAGGACAGTTAAAAAGTTATCATTTACAATTTGCAATTTCACACAAAGACTTAGGACTTTTTTAATTACATTAATAAATTAGCACTCTATTAACGATGACCATGAAATACCAAATGGAGCACAGATTTAATAGATCATTCAAAAATACCACATAAATTTACAAATACATACTCTAAATTGATTAATTCATTTCCTTGATTGCGTCATTACAAAAGCCAAGAACACCCATTGGCCAAGCAGTATCAACAACAGTTGTTGAGGATTAGAAATATTCAAGTGGATCCCTGAAGCTGTCAATGTTTAAACTGATCTAAAATCAATTCAACAAATGTTGGAAAAAAAAACCAAAATAGACAAGCTGAAGAGTAAATTTAGCTGTTGAACTGTTGGAGTAACCTGCATAAAAAATAAAATAAAAAAAAATAAAAAAGCCCAAGATATTAGTAACTTATGGAAGCTTAATGAAACAAGCAAAGCATATAAATACTAAGCAAAGAACTATGAGTGTCATGTAGTCTAGAGGTAAATCATATCACTAAAATACATACACAAAGAAATTCAGAGTTCATAGTTTCAACTCAAAACAGCTGAACATTACATCTTCTAAAAGCTTACAGCAACACAATCGAGAATCAAAATCAAAATTGCTAAAAAGAAATCAAAATAAAGTAGTTGAAGCCTAGATTGAACTATTGAAATTTGGATTATCAAAATTTGCTCAACAAATCCTGATAAAATTAAAATAGAGTAGCTGAGTAACTTGAACTTTTCAAATGTTGAACAAACCTGCAGAGTAGACAATGCTGAAGAAAAAAAAATAAAAAAAAATAAAAAACCAAGATAATAATAGTAACATATGGAAGCTTGATGAAACAACTGAGCATTTAAGTTCTAAGCAAATAACTGATGAGATTCAAGAGTCCTGAGGCAAAACATACAACTAAATACTTAAAAATAGAAATTCAAAATTCTTCTTTCATCCCGAAACAACTGAATATTACAGAATCTTCCTAGATGCTAAAAGCTTATTTCATAACAGCAAACAAATCTATAATCAAATTCAACAAATCCAAATAGAAATCAAAATAGAATACACGAAGCCTAGATTGAACTACTGAAATCCTGGATTATCAAAACTTGCTCAAAATTTAAATGAGAGTTAAATTATGAATTTGTTAAGCATTTCTTTCAATAGGATCATGATAATCTAGATATTGATTGAAATCAACAAATCTAGAATTATCATTAGCACAAAATTTCAAAAAGCTGTATGCCTACAAATGGATTACATTAACCCTTTCATATTAATTGCATTATCAAAACCTGCTCAAGATCTAAACAAGAACTAAATTGTGATTTTTAAAACCTATCTTTAAAAAGCATCATAATAAACCACTTGTTATCTAGCTAACAAAAGCATTGGAGGTTCACATTAAAATTTGAAGTTCTAAATTCTCAGTAGGGTTCAAGGTTTAAAATTACGCAATTGGGTATTAAGGCATTTTTCATTCATGAGGTAAGGCGTAAGCCTCAAGGCATTTTGAGGCATAAGCCTCAAAATTTTAAAATTGCATAAAGTAAAAAATAAAAGTTAAAAGTGATTTTTTATATAATACCCAAATAATATTTTAAAGGATGGCATATTAATTTTCTATTGAACTATAAAGTAAAAAATTCACATACATATGAGACAAAAAATTATACAAAATGTAAAGTGGTAAGTAATAAATTATGTGAAATAGAATCAAAATCCAATTATTACATTGAGAAAAACAACATAAAATATATGAATTGCATAAACGTATCATATAACATCAAGTTTAGCTCTAAATTTCTTCTTTCTCAATTCCCTACTCATCTACATTTAATTATTAAAAAAAGTTAAAATAATTGACAACAACTCAAAAATCATTTGTACTATCATTACTAAGGGGATTTTTACATGAGTCATCATAACAAATTGGCCTCTCCTTTGCCTCATCCTGCAGGGTCCAATACCTCTAAATCTACTTTTTTATTTGTTTCGGCCATCTTCCTCTTTCATAAATATTTGTCATCAACATAAAATAAGAGTAATACTTAAATTTTTAGAGGAGATGGTGGCGGCGTGCGGATTTCAAGTGATCCCCAGAGGCGGCTACGACTGTAGTGGCTATGACGAAGGCGGTGAGCTGGAGGTCGAGGCAGTTAAAAGGAAGTTGTTGCGGCTTTGGAGCGCAAGTGGGCATGATTTTTTTGGGGCATTTGTATTGGATTTAGCCAAGTTTTAAATAAAAAACATACATAAATAGTGTGAGGAGTATGCCTCATGCCAGCGAGGCGAGGCGCGCCTCAGCCAAGATGAGGCGTAATTCTCATAAAAAAAGCTCGAGGTATAAGCCTCGAGGCATTTTTTAGTGAAATTGTGCTGAGGCGAGCCTCATATTGCGCAATTTTAAACAATGGTAGGGTTACACTGACTTCATATGAAATGCAATGCCTAGTGCCATACCAAGTATAGAAAAAATTGAAATTGATATATTAGGCTTTGCCATACATGTCATTATGAACTATATGCATGATAATTAACTTACAAAATCATCAGAGTGTCTCAATATTTCTCTGAAAGTCTTGAACTTATTAGTGCAATGGTGTTAAGTGTAATTAATATAGTGGAAAACTTGCAAAAAAAGCTCAGAATAACAGTTAAGTGTAATTGATGCTCGATGCTCATTGCACAACATCGATGCTCAACTTTCAACAACGTTGTTATATGCCCTCTCGATGTCTGGCACTGCATACATGCCGGACTCTCGACATCCTAATACTAATCATTTTAAGCACATATTCTAGTTAAATGACTTGTTATTTTTCAATTATTCTTAATATTCTGCTTATTCAATTTCTATACACTATTTTTAATATATAAAAATTATAATACTGTGTCCAACCCATATCTGTATCTTATATTTTCAAAAATTAATATGTCCCGTGTTCGTGTCATGTCGTGTCTATGTCACTATATGTGTATCTGTGCATCATAGAACCCAACAAATACTAGCATGAATTGATAAAAGTCTTTAGTTCAAAGATCTTGTTAGATTTTGTACTAAATTAAAATATATTACGATAATTCATAAAAATAGAAATTCAGAGTTTCTTATTTCAACCAAAAACAACTAAACATTACAACACATTTTGACCATAGTAACAATTTGCTCCATAACTCAATATCAACAACCTGAAAACTTTTCTCATCAAAACTTTCTCCTTAAGTAACTCTTATTTAAAATTAATCTTGGTTTAAATCAAATATAGAATAACTATAAATCTAAATACATTTTTTAAATTAAATAGAAGAAGGATATTGACTTGTGTTTTTACTTTTTTTTATTAGCCTGTCTCTAGCTCGCTTCATAAAATCAATAATTTTAGCAGTAGTGTTTATAATCATAGAATAGTAGAATACTTTTCCTCAGAATTAAAACGGTGATAAAATATTCCAGATCTTTTCAAACAACTAGGGTATTGTAAAGGTATTTATCTTTCACCATTCACGAACATCAAGGTTATTAGTATTGCAAACAAATAAAGCTTACTTAAAATAAATGTGCAGGTTAGACTTGGATGGTTGCATATGATATAACTTTTAATCCTGAGCGTACAATCAAACTGAGAGGAAACACTAGAGATGGTGGTGATGGAAGAGCTTACTACTTGTGATCCATCCAATATAGAACTAAAAATTAGCACCGTCGAAGACATATATATCGCAAAAAGCATGTTGAATTGCTTGAACATTAGAATCCACCTTATAAGGTGAATAAGTATTTGAAAATTCGAAATTGATGAACTTTATTTTCAAATGAGGATCTGGCAGAACAACAAACATGAACATATTACACTTTCCTCTATATTTAGTTTTTGTTTCATGGCTAGAGCCATATCTTATGTATTCATCGGTTGTGTAGATTCCTCCATTCACAGTTTTTTCACATGCATAACTAGTTAGATACATGCTTTCTGTAGGACAAATCATAATGAAATTCACACTGATAACATTATTGAAAAGGAACATTCTAATTTTTTCTTGTATTTAAAATTTTTATTTATTTAAAATATAAAAACTAAATTTCTTATTTTCTATACACAACACCAAATCAATCGTTTGCACTCAATATCCCATTCATCGAATATTTTCATTTTTATTTTTCTTTGGCGGGTCGCAACTTTGGGTTCAATTAAATGATTTATATTTCTAAATTATTTTTTATAGTATACTTATTCAATTTTTATAGACTATTTTTAAAATATAAAAATTATAATATCATGTCCAACCCGTGTCCGTATCCTATATTTTCAATAATTGATGTATTCCGTGTCCGTGCTGTGTCGTATCCGTGTCTGTGCATCATACGTGGCAACCATTTATAATTATTATCATGAAATAGTATGCTACGTAAAAGTATACTTGAGCATAGATGAAATTGACTGTCACTTTGTCGACACATCAATGGACAAACTTTATGATGTGGAAACCTCCAATTATTTTGAAGCCTCTACAAACTCAAGTAACCTAGCATATGATTTTTGAAGATACTTAACTTTCTCTCTTGAATTCTTAATAACGTATTCTCTACATTTTAATCCTTTATGTACCATCATCTTTACTATCTGTGCGCAACACCTAATATGGATAAATAGATCTTGAAAATACAACTTTTCTTACGACTGAAAATTTTACTTTTAATGTGCTAGCCCCAAACCATTGCTACTAGCAGTATCCAAGATGATTATAAATACCTTGTCTGTGAGATTACGCTCCAATAGGCAGCCACAAATGGCATCACAAATCTATATGCCAGGAGTCTTGAGCTCAATAAAACTAATAATTGATTTTGTAGCTTTTAGACATCATCAAATTAATGATATCCAAAAACCTATTGTTTGATTACAACTCCAACAATCTGAAGTCAATGAATCCCTTTGAATATTCTTAAGGTATTTTTTTTAAACTTATCTTTCTCAGACTCCTATATCTTATATAATCATTTTTAGTAGTATTCCTTGAAGCACTCATAATTATGATTTAAAATTTTCAACAAGACATTTGTTCATTGATGCTTGGCTATCATGAGAAGATATTCATGAATATTGACCATCTTAGCAATTATTTTTCTAATATGACACCAATCATAATTCTTTGGATCATGAAATATTGAAATTTCAAGCTCTGCATTCATGCCTTTATGCAACAATTTCAGCCTCTTTTGACTTTTACCCAACTAGTTAGCATGGTTAATCTTAACATTTTTGAATATTTGATGTTTCTAAGTATTTTTTGGCCTATGAAATTTAGTTCCACAAGTGGACATTGTATGTTAGGCACTTACCCTTTGATATTGGTAGTTCAACAAAATACTCCCATACAATAAACTTTCTTTTTCTATCAATCATTCCAATTTCAACGATGTTAGCCTTAAGAACATGTTGAAAATAAAAGGTTGTGTAGTAGTATTTGGACAATGAACCATATTTTCAACATTTATTGATTCTTAATCGCCAAATGTTGTTGATTGGTAGTATTCTAGTGTTGACATTATCATCAAATTAAAAACTAAAGAAAATAAAATCTGACTAAGTGTATGTGCCCACTCATAGTGCATACACATAAGGATGTCGATAAATAATCCGACTCGGACCTGACCCAAAAAATTCTGAGTTCAGGACGACCCATTTAATAAACGGGTCAGGTTCGGGTTGACTCATCAACCCGATTTTGAGACCAAACTATCTCGTTTAATATTTGTTTCCTTAATTTTATTTTTTTGTTGTATGATCTTATTTTCGATCAATTAATCTAAAATTTATGGTTAACAAGTTAAAAAAAAAAATTAAACAAAATGGGTTATCGTGTTGGGTTGGGGTCATTCGAGTTGCTAGCTAGTCGGATTTGGTTTCGTCTTTTTGACCCGTTTTCCAAACGGGTCGGGCTCTAGGTGGATTGGATTTGTGTCGGATCAATATAGGGTCCCGTTTTAACACCTCTAACCCGTTTCGACACCTCTACATATACAAACACAAACCTAACATAAAGAAAAAATATACCAACAAAGAGTTAATGGAAAAATGCTAAATCACTAAAATCAAACAATTTTTTAATGTTGATCACAACAAAAAAAAACCAATAACTATGAAGTTTACATAGTATTTTCAATAAATATTAAAGTAAAAAAAATATCTTTTAACGAATAACAAGTTTAAGTAATATGTAAATCTACCTCCAAGCACAAAAACCAAAATAACGTGAAAATGTATGAATAATCTGACGTATCATTAATTTAGGAAAAGAAAATCAATCATAAAAATTAGAACCACTTCTATGTTTAGAGCTTGATTTGCACAGAAGAATTGCTAGTATATGATACAACTTTGTTTTTTTAGAATTGAAGCTGCAGTTGCTAAATATACATTCGGGATTTTATTGCCCAAGTTGAGAAATGAGAGGACATGTAGATAAAGGGTTAAACAGGTTGGCAAACTCTTGCTTTGTAGAGGGTTCAAGTCGTTGCACTGCTGAAGACAAGAAAGAGGCCAAGTATTTCTCATTTAGTTGTTGTAGGACGCAATATTTGAAAAAAATCTGACTGCTTGAAAATGAGAGGTTAGGATTTTGAACGAAGAGCAAGATATTGAGAGATAAAGATCTTGGTTTCGAGAAAGAAAGAGAGCCAAAAGATTAGATTGGGTCATGGTTTTAGGGACTTGGTTTTTTTCACATGTATACTTATATAATTTAAAAGAATACACACACACTAGCATTTGGTTCATTAAGAAAATCAATCTCAAAATATTTGTTATAGTTCGACGCACTTAATAATTGAGTCAAACACAAGCTTATTTGCGAGTTGAGCATGAGTTGTTCATGATTTGCAATACTCTTTTGACACCCCTAGTTGTACGTCAATTTAATTTGGAGCAAAGCATAACAAATTTTCTTTGTTAAGGAGTTTCTTTTGCTGGAAAAGGAATGTAGAGTAAAATAGAATACAATATAAAAAGAATGCAATGTATTTGAAATATTTAAAATTGTTGATTGAGTGTAAAACATATAGAGGTGATTTTTTTGTGTTTGGTTTGAAATAAAATGAATGTATTATAAAGTCGAACAATGATAGGAGCTGGTGGTCGTTAGTGGTGGTTGGTGGCGGAGGCGGACTGCAATGGTGATGGAAGCGAGTGGCGGTGACGAGTGGGTGGATGCCGATGATGGTGGTGGGTGGTGGTGGTTGTGTTTGGAATTCTACCAAATATAGACTAATTTTGAATACATATAAAATTTATTGAGTGAATTTGGAATTCATCAAAATTCTACTATGCATAATTTTTTTTCATTATGCTAAATGCTAAAATTCCTAAAACTTCTATATTTGGAATACTTTGCACTTACTTTTTATCAAACTAAGCAACTCCTAGTTTTGATTTATTCAATATTTTTTTTAAGAACACTTTTTGGAACTTTTTAATTATAACCATTAGATATTTGAATTGTTTATTGGGTTTTTCCTCGTGTGGCCCATAATCATTATTAGAAATATTTCTTATGGGATCTTATTCCTATGAAAAAGGATTTTTTTATTAGTTCTTAGATTAACACTGACGTTGCCGTGTCCCAAGCCTTGGAGGAGAAAAGTTGATGGTTAAATTAGGTAGTTTACAACTAGCATAAAATTTGTCAAATAATCATGACATGAGTTTTTTAATAAATTGTGTTAATACTCGGATATTCCTTTATGATTCATAGGAACATAAATATTCTGTGTATTCAGGAAGATAAATGGGTTGGGGAAGGGTTAGGAGATTGATAGTTTAGCATTTAAACTATGGTATTTATGTTGGAGTCCTAGAAATGATAGGTGTGATTATAAATAAATGTTTGAATGATAATGTTATAGAAATTAATAGAATTAAAGATAAAATTATAGCTTTAGTGATTGCTGTTGATACTAAGATTATTAATGTTATAAGTATTTATGCTCCACAATTAGGTTTGGATGTGTTCAAAAATAAAATTTTAAAATGACTTAGAAGAATTAATATAAATGATACCTCTTGAAAAAAGAGGGGAGGGGATTTAAATGGACATGCTAGTAGAGTAGTAGAAGATTTTAAAAGCATTTATGATGGCTATGAATTTGAAGCAACTAATGATAGTCATAGGACCATATTAGCTTTTGTTCTACCTTATGATTTTGTTATTGTTAATTCTTTATTTAAGGAAAGAGAGGAATATCTTATTTATAAGAATGATTATAATCAAACACAGATTGGTTATTTTCTTATAGGAAAAATAAATCGTTTAGATTAAAAAAATTAAAAATTGATTTTAAATAAAAGTTTATGTACCCATATTGCTTATTAGTTTTAGACTTTAATATGAAGGGGTGAAAAATAAAAAAATAAAATAAAATATTATCCTAGGATTAGATGAGAATATTTAAAAAATATTAATGAAAATATTTTTGAGAGTAAGATTTAAGAGATTAATACTTAGGTTATTCATGAGAAAGCTAATATTATATGGAAGAAGTAGCTAGGGATATTAAAAAAGTTGCAAATGTTTGGAGAATTAAAAGGAAAAGCTTCTAATAATAAAAATTGTTGGTGATAGAATTGAAATATGGAAGAAAAGATAAAAAATTAGAAACTTTATTATAAAAAATTGTTTAGATATAAAAGCTCAAAAAATTTGAAAAAAATATTGAGGGGCATGTATGGATTTTAAGAAAATAATATGTGATGCATAGAATTTAGATTTTAGTGATTTATATAATAAATTAAACACTAAGGAGGGCAAAATATGTATGTATAAGTTAGCAAAATAAAGAGATATGAGAAGTAAATATTTAGTTCAAATAAAGTGTATTAAGGATAAAGGTTAAAAAGTGCTTCTCTTAGAACAATATATTCAATATAGGTGGATGCAATATTTTGATAAATTTTTCAATGAAGGTTACGATAGTATGTTTGACTTTAGAGACCTTAGCACCCTAAATGAAAATAAAAAATTATTATTTTTTATTATTCTTCAAGTAAAATTGAAGTTAGAGAATCTTTAAAAAAATGAAGTTTGAAAAAATAGTAGGACCTGATGATATTTCAATGGAAATGTATAAATGCTTATGAGATCAAGGATTTTTTTGGCTTACTAAATTTTTTAATATTATTTTGAAGGCTAAAAGGATGCTAGATGAGTGGAGGAGTATATTGTTTCCTATTTTAAAGAATAAAGGTGATGCATAGGATTGTGTGAATTATAGAGAAATTAAGTTAATGTCATATTTTAAAATTATGAGAGAGATTAATTGTGCATAGGTTTTGATGTTATACTAATATTTCTCAAAATCAGTTTGGATTCACGCCGGTTAGGTTCAATATGGAAGTTATACCTTTGTTGTGAGGTTTGATGTACATATTAAGGTCTACATATGATAGTTATTAATTTAGACAAAACTTATGATAAAGTTCTAAGGAAAGTTCTTTGGAGAGTTTCTATAAAAGAAATGTATTAATAATGCTTATATTTAAGTCATTAAGGATATGTCTACAAGGGTTGTTACTTTTGTTTAAATACAAAGTGGTTTGACAAAGTATTTTTTGTATTACAGTTGGATTATAGCAAGGATCATTATTAAGCTCATATCTTTTTGCTTTAGTCATGGATTTTCTTACTAGGCATTTGCAAGAGGATACATCTTGATGTATGCTTTTGATGATGATATTCTTCTTATTGCGAAGACTAGCGAGGGAGTTGATGAAAAAATTGAATTATAGAGGTCAACTTTAGAGTCTAAAGGTTTTTATTTGAGTAGATCTAAAGCCAAATACATGGAGTGCAATTTTAGTAGTAATAGATCTAGTGGTGCGATTGTGCATTGGATGATCAAGTCTTTAAAAAGAGTACATATTTTAGATATCTCATCTCTATTGTTCAAAACGATGGTGAAATAGATGGGGATATTATAAGTAGAATTCAAGTTAGATGATTGAAGTGAAGGAATGCATTGGGCTTGTTCTGTGATTGAATATTTTAAAGTAAAACTCTCAAATGTTGTGTAGATTAAATAGACATATGGATACAATCGAAATTTTTTGTACACATAAAAAGGAGTCTTTTGCTTCCCTAATATATCTTAGTATGTCATCCTTTATGAAAGCATGATTACATTTAGCATGGTGGAGAGTGTATGAAGTCTTAATTTTCCATTTTACTAATACAACGATAAAAGGCATGGAAAATTTTAAGATTGTTTTAATAACTTACCTCGTACCTTGCCAATTTACAGTTTTTACTAGATTTTGAATCACCTGGTGAAATGTTGCATGGCCCTTTTTGTTGATGTACCGATGTATCCAAAGATACTTGATGCTGTTGATTGTATATTGAATTCTAGCGTGGTTTTTTTATATGATTTGCTAGAACCTTTCTAATGCTAGCTTGAATAAGTGGTATGCGTGGTATATATCCATGTCTTTTTTTCCTTATTAGACAAGGTTGCTCATTATAACCAAAGAAGAAACAAATGAGGTAGTTGGAATTTTGTCACGCTAGTGAAACCATGTATGCGTTAGTTTTTGAACCACTTGATGAAATGTTGCATGGCCCTTTTTTGTGGACTTATCGCTATATCCAAAGATACTTAATGCTGCTGATTGTATATTGATTTCTAGCTTAGCTTTTTTTGATATGATTTGGTGGAACTTTTCTTATGCTAGCTTGAATAAGTGGTATGCATGGTATGTGTCCATGTTTTTTCTTCCTTATTACACAAGGTTGCGGATTATAACCAAAGAAGAAACAAATAAGGAAGTCGGAATTTTGGCGCACTAGCGAAATCATAATTGCATGCTCCGATTTGGGAGTAAAAATCACATTATGGGGAAGAAAAATATATGCATGCACCAAACATAAAATTTAAATGTGGATCTGTAGATAAATTAATTCTTATATTCTTGGATCTTGGTAAAACATACTTTGAGTTGTGTGAAGGGAATGATCCTGTTGCTATAATCTCTTAAGTTATAAAATTCCTCAATCATTAAAGTATTTTCTTAGATCATGAAGAACTGAAGTGAACCTAGCATTTCTGGAATAAGTTGCAATGTTTATTTACTAAGACTCTTTTGAGATAGGCATACAATTCTTATTATCTTAGCTGAACATCTTCCAAGTACCTATTTTTTTCTTAAATTACTGATCTTCTAGAGCCTAATTAATTAATCTATTTTACATGACATTGACTATTGTTAATGTGATAAAATATTCCTCAAATCCCCACAATCATACAAACTTATATTAAAAATTGTTGCACTTAAGAAATTATTGCGCTTAATTCCATACTTGCCATTAAAATCTAAGTTCTTAGGATCTCTAGTGTTTAAGGAACATGAGAGTATTGGCTTCACTTGTGCATCAAATAAATGAAAAGTTTGTTAGAATTGATATACCAATTGGTTCCGGCCTCACCAGAAAGTTTGAGCTTTTGGGTTGAAAATGGGTTTGATCATTGGTATCAAACCTAGTTTTGGCCCCTTTTAGTTCTGCACTACCTAATAAGTAGTAATAAAGCTAATGGGTTGACTAAATTAAATGGTTCATGCTATTTGTAGCTCCTATGAGTTTTGAAGGGCTTGTACCATATTTGAGCAAAGTACAAGTGAATGTGACTCCTATAATGGTTTCACACGGTTGAGTGGGTTCTTGGTGCTTGATACTTCATGTTGAAAGCTTCTATTTGAGGAAGATTTATGGTGAGATTTGGACAGCTCTCACGAGAGGGGGGTTGTTAATGCACATGAGAGTATTGAATTTAATTCCATTTTAAATACAACAACAACAACAACATCAAGCCTTTATCCCACTACGTGGGGTCGGCTACATGGATCCTTTTTCTCCATTGTGTCCTATTAAAAGTCAAATTCTCGTTTAAATCTAATAAAGAAAGATCATTTCTAATATTTTCTAACCAAGTCTTTTTAGGTCTACCTCTACCTTTCTTAACATAAGTCAAATCTAAGACCTCTACTTTCCTAACCGGGTCATCGGGAGGCCGCCGTTTTACGTGACCAAACCATCTAAGGCGACTCTCTCTAATCTTATCTTCCACTGGAGCTACTCCAACCTTTTCACGAATATGCTCATTTCGTATCCTATCTTTAAGGGTAAAGCCACTCATCCACCTGAGCATCCTCATCTCTGCAACACTTAACTTAGAATTATGCTTCTCTTTTAATGGCCAACATTCAGCACCATAAAGCATTGCAGGTCTCACCACCATCTTATAGAATTTTCCCTTAAGTTTGAGGGGTACTTTTCTATCACACAATAAGCCCGATGCATTCCTCCACTTCAACCATCCAACTTGGATTCTGCTGATAATATCCCCATCTATATCACCATCACTCTGGATAATAGATCCAAGATATCTAAAACGTGTACTCTTATTAATGACTTGATCGGCCAAAGTCACAATGCCCTCACTAGGTCTAATATTACTAAAATTACACTCCATATATTCCGTTTTAGATCTACTCAAGCGAAAACCTTTAGACTCTAAGGTTGACCTCCACAATTCTAGTTTACCTTCAACTCCCTCTCTAGTCTTATCAACAAGAAGAATATCATCAGCAAAAAGCATACACCAAGGTACATCCTCTTGCAAATGTCTAGTGAGAACATCGATGACTAAAGCAAAAAGATATGGGCTTAAGGCTGATCCTTGGTGTAATCCAACCGAAATAGGAAAATACTTGGTCAAACCACCTTGTGTTTGAACACAAGTAATAGCTCCTGCATACATATCTTTAATGATTTGAATATAAGCGTTATTAACTTCTTTCTTTTCAAGAACTCTCCATAGCACTTCTCTTGGAACTTTATCATATGCTTTTTCTAAATCAATAAATATCATATGTAAATCCTCCTTATTCTCTCTATATTTCTCCATCAAACCTCTTAATAAATGTATGGCTTCCATAGTAGACCTACCCGGCATAAATCCAAATTGATTTTGAGAAACATTAGTATCACGCCGCAACCTATGCTCCATAACTCGTTCCCATAGTTTTAAAGTATGACACATTAACTTAATTCCTCTATAATTCGCACAATCTTGTGCATCACCTTTATTCTTAAAAATAGGGATTAACACACTCATTCTCCACTCATCTGGCATCTTTTTAGTCTTCAAAACAGTATTAAAAAGTTTAGTAAGCCAAGAAATTCCTTCATCTCCTAAGCATTTCCACACCTCTATTGGAATATCATCAGGTCCAACAGCTTTTCCACCCTTCATTTTCTTTAAAGCCTCTCTAACTTCGGTTTTACTAATACGCCGATAAAAATAGAAATCTTTATTTTCATTTAAGGTGCTAAGGTCACTACAGTCAATTTTATTTTCACATTCTTCATTAAAAAGTTTAGCAAAATATCTCATCCACCTTTGTTGAATATCATCTTCTAAAAAAAGTACTTTTTGATCTTCATCCTTAATACACTTCACTTGAACTAAATCCTTACTACTCCTATCTCTTTGTTTGGCTAGCTTATACATATATCTTTCTCCCTCCTTAGTATCTAATCTATTATATAAATCACTAAAAGCTAAACTCTTTGCATCACATATTGCTTTCTTAGATTCCTTACGTGCCTCTTTATATAATTTCCAATTATCAGAATTTTTACAATTAAACCAATTTTTATAACAAATCTTCTTATTTTTAATCTTTTCTTGCACATTTGGATTCCACCACCAACTATTTTTACTATTAGGAGCTTTTCCCTTTGAAACTCCAAGCACATCTTTTGCAATATTCTTAATATTACTAGCCACTTTTTCCCACATAGCATTAGCATCCTCATGCACAGACAAAATCTTAAGATCTAAAATCTTACTCTCAAAATATTTTTGTTAATATTCTTTAAATGCCCCCATCTAATCCTAGGAAAACGTTTAACTTTATTTTTTAATTTCTTCCCCATTATCTTCAAGTCCAAAACTAATAAACGATGTTGGGTACATAAGTTTTCACTCGGAATAACTTTACAATCTTTGCAATCTAAACGATCTAATTTCCTTATAAGAAAATAATCAATCTGAGTTGTACTATATCCATTTTTATAAGTAATGAGATGCTCATTCCTTTTCTTAAATAATGTATTAGCAATTAAAAAATCATAAGCTAAACAAAAATCTAATATGGACTTACCACCTTCATTTGTCGTTCCAAACCCATGGCCACCATGAATGCTTTTAAAATCATCTACCTCTCTACCAACATGTCCATTTAAATCTCCTCCAATAAAAACTCTTTCTTCAAGAGGTATCTTTTGTATTAATTCTTCTAAGTCATTCCAAAATTTTAATTTTGAATCCATATCCAAACCCACTTGAGGAGCATAAGCACTTATAATGTTAACAATCTTAGCATCAACAACAATCTTTAAAGCTATAATTCTATCTCCAATTCTATTAATATTTATAACATTATCCTTCAAACTCTTATCTAAAATCACACCTACACCATTTCTAGTACGACTCCTACCCGAATACCAAAGTTTAAATCCTAAACTATCAATCTCCTTAGCCTTCTCTCCAACCCATTTAGTTTCCTGAATGCACAGAATATTTATCTTCCTATGAATCATAATATCTATTAAT
Organism: Dendrobium chrysotoxum; assembly: GCA_019925795.1. NCBI lineage: Eukaryota > Viridiplantae > Streptophyta > Magnoliopsida > Asparagales > Orchidaceae > Dendrobium > Dendrobium chrysotoxum. The sequence continues at coordinate 34,548,626 of CM034303.1, read as the reverse complement.
TCCATTAATTTTCCTGTAAGGGAACCTATATTCCAAGTTCCTATCCTAATTTTAGTTTCATGGACTAGCTTCTTTGCCCACATCCGTCCTTGATGTGGTAACCCTTGCCTATTTAACACTGCACCCGGGCGGCGGTGCAGCGGCCCTTGCACACTTGTCGCTGTATTCAGGCCATACAACGCGTCGCTTCCAGGGGACGCCCTAGCATTAACACAATTTCTTAAAGGATTCATGTCATTATTATTCGACAAGTTTTACGCTGGCTGTCGACTACCTAACGCAACCCTCCACTTTTCTCATCCAGGACTTGGGACCTGGCAACGGCAGTGTTTAATTCCATTTTAAATAATGTAAAATAATTTATTTTAAAATACTAAGTTTTTGATCCTCACCTATTGAATTTTTAGGTTGACAATAAAGTTGACCATTGATGTACTAAATCTAAATTTGATCCAATTTCGTTCATTCTCCCTAACATAAAGGTCCTTTTTCTATTTTTGTTTAGTATCAGTCTTCTTTTTATTGTCTTTTATTAACAAGCAGGAATATTATATTGTTAGAGGTTTATATAATTATATTGTTTCACAATAAGCAGTGGCGGTGAGATGCCATGGATTGCCATAGATCAGATACTTTTACAAAGGAGGTCATTTCTTTTTTAGGATTTTAGCTTGGGAAATAATGGACCGATTGTGGAGTTGATATTAAGATCTCAGGGTAAAGTTCATCTTGAAGGTAATGCTTGGGAAAACTGATATCAATCATAAGTCGGAGCAATGGAACATATGGAGGACAACGATATTGTCCACATTTGTCAAGTATCAGCGTTTTAATACAAGTTTTATCATGCATATTATATCTACTTCTTGATGCTTTTGTTACAAGTTTATTTACTTGCGTTAGAGAAAACTGTAGGTTAACATTATCAAAGCTATCGGCATTTCCTGTTATCAATCCAAATTTCTTTTGATCCTTTCAAACGCCAGGCGTGGTTTTGTTATTGAATAATCTAAAAGGTTATGATTATGAAGTTGTCATACTCTTTGTTTTGTTCTCCAAACAATGGATTAAATATCTCTTGCTTAAATATAGGGACTTATCAGTCAACTTAAAGAAGCAGTCCCAACAATGCAGAAGTCAATAGCAGAGCTGACAGAAGAAGTGAATAGCATATCACCAATTGCACTAGATGAATATAATGAGCGATCAAGCTCACCAACACAGGCACAAAGCAGTGGAAGGATTCAAGTATGTAGTTAGCCCTTCTACTTAAGTAGTATATTTATGACGCTGATTCATTGTCTTTCATTTTAATTTTAATTTTACCTTTCCTTAATCTTGCCTTTTGTTGTTTGCCTGGAACTGTTTAATTGCTTGTGGTTGAATTTTGTGGCAGGAAAATACAGATCAACTGGTTGAGATGGCCTCCAACCTCTCCCTTCAATCTGGCAAGGTTTCGGGCAGCCCAGCTCTCAAACTTCCACATTTGTTTAGTCTAACTCCAAATTCATCAGGAAAGAGTACGCATTCTGGAAAGCGGCATGTTCTACCGAATCAGTCAGAAAGTATTCCTACAGTGAAGTTTGTAGGCCAACCTTTTGAAAATGATTATGCAGATGTTGCAGCAGAAGGTTTGCATTCATTACGCGCTATTTCAGTACTTCGCTATGAAAGTTTCTCATACAAATAGTTATCTTCTTTTGAATAATGGTATGGCAATGATTCTCAGAACAATTGTTTTCTTTCCTGGTTTGCAGACGGGTATTTATATGCTCTAAATCTTAAGCGTACTGTTCGTGAAGCTGCATTGTCTGGTCCATCTAGTAATTCTGAGATATCAGATGAGAAGAGCAGTGATGAATCCGAGCATTTCTTTGTACCGCTTTCAACCAGCCTCCCTGGAAAGGATGCTGATGCTGTGGTTAGCCGAAGAAAACAGCTGACCTTCTCTTCTCCCCCTGATTCTGTGGAATGCCTTGACCAAGTGTTCTCGCCTGCATTTGTGATGAGTGATTATTTATTTGAAGACGCCTATGAAGACTTGCTTGGTAATGTTGATCTAACTCCATTGTTTCTTATACTGCTTTTCCTTCATTCGATGACTCAGCCTGGCATATGGGTTCATTGGATCCATAGCATGCTACAAGTGCTATATTTTTTAAAAGAGAATTGTTGCGTCTTGGAATATTCGTGGAGAGATATAGAGTTTAGCGTCCAAACTTTGTATGAAAATCCAACACACAAACAAGATAAGAGATGGGTGCAAGAGTCATCAGAGACATCGAGATTTTTATGTGGAAAATCCTGAAAAGGTGAAAAACCATGTGGTCTGATTCAGTTAAAATAATTCCACTAGTGCTTGTTGTTGATTACAAATGATCTCATTTCCTCGGGGGAAGGCGTTGGCTCAATGTACATCATACAGAGCTATTACATAGTTGGGTTTGGAAGAATCTAATAATATGAGAGCTGTTCTCAAGAGAATGTTGGGTTGTTCATTTGGTTGGTAGGACCATAGTCAGGTGACGGAGGTCTGATGAACCGTAGTCGGGCGACGATGGTCAGAGGGACTGTAGTCGGCGAGCGACGGTGGTCGGAGGGACCATAGTTAGCGGGCAATTATGGTCGGAGGGACCGTAGTCGGGCGACGATGGTCGGAGAGACCGTAGTCGACTAGCTACGGAGGTCGGAAGCACTGTAGTCGGGCGACAGTGGTCAGCGGGACCATAGTCGGCGGGCGACAGTGGTCGGAAGGGACCGTAGTTGGGAGACAGTGGTCGGAAGGAACCATAGTCGGGCGATGATGGTCGGTGGGACCGTAGTCGATGAGTGACGATGGTCGGAGAGATCATAATCGGTGGGCGACAAAGGTTGTAGGGACCGTAGACGGTGGTTGGAGGGATTGTAGTCTGCGGGCAACGAGAGATTGTAGGGACTGTAGTTGGAGGGAAACAGAGGTCGATGGGACTGTAGTCAGCAAGCGACGTTTGTCAGAGGGACCATAGTCGACGAGCCATGGTGGTACGATGGTTGGAGGGACCGTAGTTGGTGAGTGACGATGGTCGGAAGGACCATAGTCAGCTGGCGATGGTGCTTAGTGGGCGACGGTGGTCGGAGGTACGGTAGAGTTGACAATCGATGGAGGTCGGAGCGGCCATAGTTGGCAGGCGACGGTGGTCGAAGGGACTATAGTCGGCTGGCGACAGAAGGTCTGAGGGATCGTAGTCAGCGGGCGACGATGGTCGGAGGGATCGTAGTCAGCGGGCAAATTTAAATTTGGAAGTTTTTCAATTTGAATATGCCTCGAGATTCCTGCTCGATCAAGGCAAATTTTGGTGGGGTATCAAGAATAAATGTTAAAATTATTGAAATAATTAATAATTCAAAGTGAAAAATATTCTAAAAATATTAATAATAAAATAATATCAGCTAGGCCATAAGAATTTTCTTCCTGCATGAGGACGAAATTTCATATATGGTACATAAATTTCAAGTAATTAAAATCTACTGATTTTACCTGAAATACTTAAAAAAGAAACGGAAATCTAACTAAATTTACACAATCTCTTAGTTACATTAACCACTCTTCAAGCATGTGACAACGAACAACAAAATTCAAACTAACAAATACTTGTGCTTTAAGAAAAATAAATTCCACATTGATGGCTGGTCCAAGGTAGAGCAAGGGAGAGCGGAGGGTAGAATACTGGATTTTTGTTTGAATAGAGACATATTTAGATGGGACTTTATTTGAGCTTCTTGCTCAATCATGCAACAAACAATTAGCAAATTAAGACACTTCATCTTAATTTACTATCACGATAAGTAGTAGGGAATTTAATTTTATAAAACTTCATGATGATTGGTCATGCGTCGAGCATCCAAATATAGCATCTCAGTAGATCTAGATGGTACAACAACAACATCAAGCCTTTATCCCACTATGTGGGGTCGGCTACATGAATTCTTTTTCTCCATTGTGTCCTGTTAAAAGTCAAATTCTCATTTAAATCTAATAAAGAAAGATCATTTCTAATATTTTCTAACAAAGTCTTTTTAGGTCTACCTCTATCTTTCTTAACATAAGTCAAATCTATGACCTCTACTTTCCTAACCGGGTCATCGGGAGGCCGCCGTTTTATGTGACCAAACCATCTAAGACGACTCTCTCTAATCTTATCTTCCACTGGAGCTACTCCAACCTTTTCACGAATATGCTCATTTCATATCCTATCTCTAAGGGTAAAGCCACTCATCCACTTGAGCATCCTCATCTCTGCAACACTTAACTTAGAATTATGCTTCTCTTTTAATGGCCAACATTTGGCACCATAAAGCATTGCAGGTCTCACCACCATCTTATAAGTTTGAGGGGTACTTTTCTATCACACAATAAGCCCGATGTATTCCTCCACTTCAACCATCCAACTTGGATTCTGCTGATAATATTGATGAGGACATCCGTAGGAGGTTTCGGCACACTTACCATCGGAGGAGTCGTCGAGTGACGACTATGATTCATAGTCTTTATTTCTGATGTTTTATTTTATTCATATTATTTATATTTTATGTTTTTCCAGTTGTACTCCTATGAGGGAGTCGTTGTATGTTGTAGCCCGAGGGCAATTTCGTCTTTGTTGTTTTGTTTTTAAAGGCCTATATATGGGGGCCTAGTCATTGTATTTTGATTATGGATAAATGAAATTTTCTTATTGTTGATCTCTTTATGAGTTCGTGAAATTCTTAAGATCTCTTTGTGAGTTCTTGTGGAGGTGGTTCTAGAGGTACGTAGCTCTCTCAACTTGTCCTTTCCCCTACAACCATCTTCTTCTTCCTCTACCTAACCGAAGCCTCACCACCCTCTCAATCCCCACCGCTACAACAGCCCCACCGCCGGTCTCCCTTGGCCGGCCCAGCCACCGGCGGCCTCCCAGCTCCCACGGCCGGCTGCCAGTCCGCCGGCGCCAACCCGCCGCCCCTTGGCCTCCCATCCTGCCGCCGGCTCACCCCTTGACCCAACCCCCTTGAATTTCAAATTCCGCTTGATTAATTTACTTTCCTAACTAGTCTTCTCTATTTTAGGAAAGTCATTCGAGGGAATTTAATCAATTTTGAAATTCAAATCTTTTCCCTCCCTTCATAAACCAAATTCGGAAGTTATTTTAAATTTATTCAAATCTGAAATTAAAATTAGATTTGATTATGATTTAATTAATATCCTTTAGGCCCCACTTAATTCCCAAGCCCCTCTCTCCTCTCTATATGGCCAGCTACCCCACCCTCTCTCTCTCCCATTAATCCACCATTAATTCTCCCCTTCCCTCCTAGCCTAATTTCAAATTAAAATTCTGAATTTGAAATTAATCCCTTTATTGGAAACCTTAAATTAATTTTATGTTTATTCCCTCCCTCTCTCTTTAGTCCATCCCCCCTAGCCCCCCCCCCCCTAAACCGAACCCAACCCCTCATCCTCACGGTCCTGCTTTTCCCCTTCCCCTCTAGCTCACGGCCAAGCCCTTCCCTTTCCTATCCGCCACCTCCACCTCTCCCTCTCCCTTCCCCTTCCCCTTCTCCTTCCCCTTCCCTTCTCCACTCAATACAAACATGAATGGCGGACCCGGAAGTTGATCACGGATTCGTAGAGGACTCCAACGGAAGAATTGACATCTTGCGATTGCCCTTCTTTGATCCCTATCCGGATTGGGATATTACAGTAAACGGATACATCAACCGCATCTCGTATCAATTGGCATTGTCAGTTGAAGGGCACCTACCTTCCGGTCGTTGGACTATAGTAAGCCGCCGGCCACCTTCATCACCGCCGGTTCCCTCGCCATCGCTACGGATCATCTGCGCCTTCTACCTTGTGGTGATTCCCATAATTGTATCCTTCTTCTTCTTCCGCCAACCTTAGTAGTAGAAGAGTGATTGCGACTTCAAGGTGAGCCGATTGCTTTGTTAACCGATGGATTCTAGTTGAACTAATCTTTGCATCGTTTTGTTTTGACTCGTTATTATTTTAAAGATCCCGTAACTTTAGTTGTGATTGATTGCCTAATCATAATTTGCTTCTTAAGAATTACTTTGAATCCCATTTGAGTGAAACATTAAGATTAAACTATATCATTGCTTAACAATTTTCTTATTAATCTAAAAACAATTCCTGGTTTCACATCATATTTGGTATCAGAGCATGGTTAGCATGCCTTGCATGTTCTAGAAGTCCTAGGAGTCTAGTTAATCATTTTGGAAACTCGTTTGCATGCATACCATTGCCTATTTATCTTAAATTCTCTGTTTTACGTTGCTCTCCAGTAAAATTCTGCATGTTTTCATCATATTAAGCCACCCTATATAATTGTCTAAGTGCTGTCCTTGTCACTACAACCCCCCAATTACTTAGGATGCTTTGCCAAACTATAAAGCCTGCTGTCTAGAAAATTCCTGCACCAATATTTGGCTTTTAGGAAAGTTTAGGCAAGTGTCAAGCTGCTGTCCACAACTTAAAACCCACCCATAACACTTAGACAACTTAGGCCCTTGCTGTAGGTTCCTGTCCACATCAGCAACATTTAGTGGCATTAGGAGCATATATCCTAGTGTCTAAGGGCTGTCCACCACCCCGGTACTTCCCCTAGCAACCTCTAGCTTCCACCCATGGACCCAGAACATATTCAAGCAACTCTAGACCTCATAGTGGGCCAACTTGGAACAGTTACGCAGCAGATCCGAAACACCCAGACGGACTTAGCAGACTTTAGGTGCCAAACAAGTGATCGACTAGATAACATCGAGCGTATAGGAAACCCCGCTATTTATACCCCTTCAAGGCCACACTCACCCTATGGTGATGACAACCAGACCGATCATGGCCATCCACGAGATCCCTACCGTCATAACCCTAGACCCAATCAGGATACCGTAGGAATTGAACCCACTTGGAGGGATAACGACGCTCAGTTGTTAAAGAACATCCGTATCGACGCTCCTTCCTACGATGGTACCCTTGACCCTCAAATCTTCTTAGATTGGATTAAAGGAATGGATAGTTACTACAAATGGTACAGTATCTCTGAGGAACGGAAAGTTAGGTTCGCAGAGATGAAACTTACGGGCCAAGCTAACTACTACTGGACGAACTTAGAGAACATGCGTGAAGCTCGAGGAGGACACCTCATCACTGATTGGAGAACGATGAAACAGGAGCTCAAGAGAAAATATCTTCCCACTTCCTACTACCCTAAGCTCTTAGATAAGTGGAATAGATTGACCCAAGGAAGTAGACCAGTTCAGGATTATATCTCTGCCTTTGATGACTACTTAATTCGTTGCAGTGGCGAGGAGACCACCACCCCAGCCCAAATCCTTTCAATGTTTAGAGCTGGCTTAAGAGAGGATCTCCGAAATGAGCTTTTCGCGAGAGGAATTGACACTTTGGAAGTAGCTTGTAGTTTAGTGCTCGACCTTGAAGAGTCTAGGGCCCGTTCTCACTCTAGGCATCCAGACTCCCGCTCAGGCCCATATAGAGCTTCTTCCAGTCAACCTCCAACCCGACCTGCTAGTCCTGTAGTTAATCGACCAACTGCGAGTCAACCTCAATCCCACCCCGACTTTAAAGGAAAGACTCCTGATCGTGATTCACCTAAGATAACCTCCGGAACCAAATGCTATAAGTGTCATGGGTATGGACACATTGCCTCGCAATGTTCTAGTCCCTATAAGGTCACCATAATTGAAGAGCTTGATGAAGAGGAGGAAGAACCTGATACCGATTTAATCCATCATGTAGACGATGAAGAAGATTTCTTTCGTGAAGAGGATCCCGTAGAGTTACAAGTAGTTAGATGTGCCTTGTCTCAACCAAAACCAAGTGATGATTGCCGTAGGACTCAATCTTCCACACTTTCACTAAAATAGGGGACAAGAACTACAAGGTCATCATTGACAATGGCAGTTGTATCAATGCGATCTCTTCCACAATGATATCCAAACTTAATCTAAAGACGACTCCACACTCGAACCCCTATAAAGTCGCTTGGATTAATTCAACTGCCATGGAGATTAAAGATCGGAGCCTTGTTCCCCTAGAATTTGTTGGATATCAAGAGAAGATTTGGTGTGATGTTTTGACTATGGATGTGGGTCAAATTATCCTTGGTCGCTCATGGTTATTTGACAACGATGTCCATATTTATTGGAGGACAAACACATGCGTGTTTGAGCATAATGGCAAGAAGGTTAAGCTAGTACCTTCGCAACCTAAACCCCTTAAAACGGAATTCAAGACTGCTCCCGTCAAACCTAACAAAGAATTACACTTCTTAACTGCGAAAGAAGTAGAAGTCGAAATTAACCAAGGAGCTCCTATGTATGCCCTTGTGGCACACGAAGCCAATGAAGAGCAAGGACACCCCGTACCAATTGAAGTTCAGCCCCTCCTTGAAACGTTTTCTGATGTATTCCCTGACGATCTTCCCAACCATCTACCCCCTTTAAGGGATATCCAACATGCTATCGACCTGGTCCCAGGTGCATCACTGCCCAACCTCCCACATTACCGCATGAATCCCGAAGAGCATGCCAAGTTAAAAGAACAAGTTGATGATTTGCTCAAAAGAGGTTTCATCAAAGAGAGTTTAAGTTCGTGTGCGGTACCTGCCCTTTTAACTCCTAAAAAGGACGGTTCTTGGAGGATGTGTGTTGATAGCCGCGCTATCAACAAGATTACTGTGAAATATCGTTTTCCTATCCCTCGATTGGACGACATGTTAACATGATGACTGGGGCAACTCTATTTTCGAAAATTGATCTTAAAAGCGGAAATCAGAATCCGCCCTGGTGATGAATGGAAGACGGCCTTCAAAACAAAAGATGGGTTGTATGAATGGATGGTTATGCCGTTTGGTCTTAGTAATGCTCCTAGCACATTCATGAGGGTTATGACCCAAGTTTTGCGCTCCTTAGGAAAATTCGTGGTCGTCTATTTTGATGATATATTGATTTATAGTAATTCGGTGAATCAACATGTCAATCATCTCAAACAAGTCTGTGAAGTCATGAGAAAGGAACAGTTGTATGCCAACCCTAAGAAGTGTATGTTTCTCACAAATAGTGTTACTTTTCTCGGATTTATTATTTCATCCCAAGGAATATCAGCTGACCCTGAGAAAGTACGCGCGATTAATGAGTGGCATGAACCTAAGAATATTAGGGATATTCGGAGTTTTCATGGATTAGCCACCTTTTATCGGAGATTCATTAGGAATTTCAGCACTATCGTAGCCCCTATAACTGATTGCCTTAAGAAGGGAGAATTCATTTGGACTACTCATGCTTCTAGAGCTTTTGAGGAAATTAAGAGGAAGATGATAGAGGCTCCTGTAATGCGTCTACCAGATTTTTCTAAGGCCTTTGAAGTAACTTGTGACGCTTCTGGCATGGTATTGGAGGAGTTTTATCACAAGAAGGACACCCCGTTGCGTATTTTAGCGAGAAGTTAAATGATATCCGTCAACGATATTCTACCTATGACAAGGAGTTCTATGCGATCATTCAATCCCTTAGATATTAGAGACACTACTTGTTGCCACAAGAATTTGTGATATTCATGGATCATGAAGATTTGCGATACATTAATTCGCATAAGAAACTCAATGCCCACCATAGTCGTTGGGTTGAGTTTTTGCAAGAGTATACTTATACAATTAGACATAAAGCAGGATCTGAGAATAAAGCTGCGGATGCCCTAAGTCGAAGGCTAATGATTACCCGAGAAATGAGAACTGAAGTAATCGGATTTGAATGACTTAAGGAAGATTATTTGGACTGCCCTGATTTTAAAGAAGTATATTCGTCACTATCAACTAAGGACGAGCGAATTGTAGATGACTTCTTTTTGGAAGATGGTTACTTATTCAAATCGTAGAAGTTGTGTATTCCCAATACGTTGCTCCGAGAATTCCTCGTTTGGGAATTACACGCCGGAGGCTTAGCTGGTCATTTTGGTCAATCTAAAACCATTGCTGCCGTTGAACATCGATTCTTCTGGCCCAGTTTGAAGCGGGATGTAAGTAGGTTGGTCAGGAGATGCCACACATGCCAGTTAGCCAAGCAAAGAAAATAAAATACCGGCCTCTACACACCCTTGCCCGTACCCCACTGCCCGTGGCAGGACGTTAGCATGGACTTTGTTTTAGGGCTACCCAAGACTATCAGGAAGCATGACTCAATATGTGTAGTAGTGGATAGATTCTCTAAGATGACACATTTTCTCCCATGTTCCAAAAAATTTGACGCTTCTAGGATTGCTAAATTATACTTTGATGAAATTGTTAGACTTCATGGGCTCCCTAAGACTATTGTGTCGGATCGAGATGCAAAATTTACTAGCTATTTTTGGAAAACGTTATGGCATAAGATGGGTGCTTAACTGCAATTCTCTACCGCCTTCCACCCTCAGACGGATGGTTAAACGGAAGTTGTTAATAGGAGCCTAGGTAACCTCCTTAGGACTTTAGTAGGCGAACATATTAGAGAGTGGGATTCTAAGTTGCCTATTGCCGAGTTTGCTTATAATAATTCCGTTAACCGAACCACAGGCCTGAGTCTAGCGGAAATTGTATACGGGTACCAACCTAGGCAGCCCATAGATTTAATTCCCATGGGTCCTAAGCTTAGAGTGTCTGAGTCTGCATCTGCATTTGCATCTCATCTCCAGGAATTGCATAAAGAGATTAATAAAAGAATTGAACAAAGTAATGTTAAGTATAAACTTAATGCTGATCTTAAAAGGCGATTCAAAGAGTTCGAGGTTGGAGACTATGTCATGGTCCGGATTCATCCGGAGCGGTTTCCATCAGGGGCCGTTAAGAAATTACATGCTAAAGGCGCCGGGCCATTCAAAATAACTTTCAAAATAAATAGTAATGCTTATGTATTAGACCTTCCGAAAGGTTTCAACATGAATCCTACGTTTAACATTGAGGATCTAGTAGCCTTCGAAGGACCTGATTTTAACCCCGAAAATCCACTAAATACTGAGCCTTGTGTGACCCTACCAAGTGAGATCCCGAGCCTACCTCCACTCTCTAAAATTCCTACAGTACCTAATGCGGAGAAGATAGAAACTGTACTCAGTGATGAAATCATTTCCACCAAGGATGGCAGGCGACGAAGATACCTAGTTCAATGGAAAGGGAAACCGGAGACGGAAAACACATGGCTGGATCGTGACGAGATATAGAGACTGGACCCTGATCTTCTGGAGCTGTATGAGAGTTCTCAGGACCCCTGCTCGACAGGGTCGAGCTTTCTCCCACCTGGGGATAATGATGAGGACATCCGTAGGAGGTTTCGGCACACTTACCATCGGAGGAGTCGTCGAGCAACGGCTATGATTCATAGTCTTTATTTCTGATGTTTTATTTTATTCATGCTATTTATATTTTATGTTTTTTCAGTTGTACCCCTATGAGGGAGTCGTATGTTGTAGCCCGAGGGCAATTTCGCCTTTGTTGTTTTGTTTTTAAAGGCCTATATATAGGGGCCTAGTCATTGTATTTTGATTATGGATGAATGAAATTTTCTTATTGTTGATCTCTTTGTTAGTTCGTGAAATTCCCAAGATCTCTTTGTGAGTTCTTGTAGAGGTGGTTCTAGAGGTCCGTAGCTCTCTCAACTTGTCCTTTCCCCTACAACCATCTTCTTCCTCCTCTACCTAACCGAAGCCTCACCACCCTCTCAATCCCCACTGCTACAACAGCCCCACCGCCGGTCTCCCTTGGCCGGCCCAGCCACCGGCGGCCTCCCAGCTCCCACGGTTGGCTGCCAGTACGACGGCGCCAACCCGCCGCCTCTTGGCCTCCCATCCTGCCGCCGGCTCACCCCTTGACCCAACCCCCTTGAATTTCAAATTCCCTTTGATTAATTTACTTTCCTAACTAGTCTTCTCTATTTTAGGAAAGTCATTCAAGGGAATTTAATCAATTTTGAAATTCAAATCTTTTCCCTCCCTTCATAAACCAAATTAGGAAGTTATTTTAAATTTATTCAAATCTGAAATTAAAATCAGATTTGATTATGATTTAATTAATATCCTTTAGGCCCCACTTACTTAATTCCCAAGCCCCTCTCTCCTCTCTATATGGCCGGCCACCCCACCCTCTCTCTCTCCCATTAATCCACCATTAATTCCCCCCTTCCCTCCTAGCCTAATTTCAAATTTAAAATTAATCCCTTCCTTTATTGGAAACTTGAAATTAATTTCAAGTTTATTCCCTCTCTCTCTCTCTCTAGTCCATCCGCCCTAGCCCCCCCCCCCCCCCCCCCCTAAACTGAACCCAACCCCTCACCCTCACGGTCCTCCCTTTCCCCTTCCCCTCTAGCTCACGGCCAAGCCCTCCCCCTTCCTATCCGCCACCTCCACCTCCCCTCTCCCTTCCCCTTCCCTTCTTCACTCAATACGAACATGAATGGCGGACCCGGAAGTTGATCACGGATTCGTAGAGGATTCCAACGGAAGAATCGACATCTTGCGGTCGCCCTTCTTTGATCCCTATCGGGATTGGGATATTACAGTAGACGGATACATCAACCGCATCTCGTATCAATTGGCATTGTCAGTTGAAGGGCACCTACCTTTCGGTCGTTGGACTATAGTAAGCCGCCGGCCACCTTCATCACCGCCGGTTCCCTCGCCATCGCTACGGATCGTCTGCACCTTCTACCTTGTGGTGATTCCCATCATTGTGTACTTCTTTTTCTTCCGCCAACCTTAGTAGTAGAAGAGTGATTGCGACTTCAAGGTGAGCCGATTGCCTTGTTAACCGGTGGATTCTAGTTGAACTAATCTTTGCATCGTTTTGTTTTGACTCGTTATTTTAAAGATCCCGTAACTTTAGTTGTGATTGATAGCCTAATCATAGTTTGCTTCTTAAGAATTACTTTGAATCCCATTTGAGTGAAACATTAAGGTTAAACTATATCATTGCTTAACAATTTTCTTATTAATCTAAAAACAATTCCTGGTTTCACATCAAATATCCCCATTTATTTCACCATCACTCTGAACAATAGATCCAAGATATCTAAAACGTGTACTCTTATTAATGACTTGATCGCCCAAAGTCACAATCCACTCACTAGGTCTATTATTACTAAAATTACACTCCATATATTCCATTTTAGATTTACTCAAGCAAAAACTTTTAGACTCTAAGGTTGACCTCCACAATTCTAGTTTACCTTCAGCTCCCTCTCTAGTTTTATCAACAAGAAGAATATCATCAGCAAAAAGCATACACCAAGGTACATCCTCTTGCAAATGTCTAGTGAGAACATCCATGACTAGAGCAAAAAGATATGGGCTTAAGGCTGATCCTTGATGTAATCCAACCGAAATAGGGAAATACTTGGTCAAGCCATCTTGTGTTTGAACACAAGTAATAGCTCCTACATACATATCTTTAATGATTTAGATGGTGAGAGAAATAATTCATCAATTTTAATATGATATGATATACTTTCAATGGAATTTATCCCAAAAAGGTATACACAAATGGCATTTTTAATTAAAGGCAATGTAGCTAACCGTTTTTTTTCTACAAGATTTATTAAAGGATAAATATTCTTGAAAGTGAGTAAATTAGATCGTTAAGATGTCCTTAGATTGAGATTAATATCAATGATTTTGGTTTTCTATTGTAAGATAATAATATCATATATTAATCTTATTTAGAATGGGTTTTTTCAGGGATTGTAGGCTATATCGTGAAAATAGTACTAGGAGTAAAAAACTGAAGGGCCTCATGCTGAACAAACCATCAGCTCAACAATGTAGCAAATAAAGATTTTTTCAATAAAAAAAGCGAGTATGGAATGTTCTGCCTCGATTATTTGTTAAAAAGGTCATTAAGATTTTGTGTAAAAATTGAAGAAAATAAAAAATAATCTAGTGAACATAAGCTCTTGAAGGAAGTGGATTTCATTAGATGGTGGAACATATAAGGTTAGTATTGACTTGGGGTGTAAATAATGAATCCAACACTAAAATTTGACCTGAATCTGGCATGAAACTTTAAGTTTGGGTCAACTCAAATAAAATTTGGGTCGAGTTCAAGTTAGCTTAATTAACTTAAAATCCAAATGATATTCGCGATATTTTGATGGTTCGGATTAACCTGAAAATAATGAATTAACTATTTCATTGTATTTTTTTTTACATGAAAAAATTATTAAATGATAAATTTTTATTATTTGTTAGTTGTCATGTTGAAATCAGATAATTATAATATGTACATTTGGAGATATTCAACCTGTGTTAATAAACAAGTCAATTCGTATTGACTATATTTATGTTGGACGTACGCCCAAAGTAACACCCTTGATATTAACGTAAGTTTTTGTTGCAGCACCATTGTCGGAGACTGACGCTGCTTTAATGGGAAGCCCAAGCTGGTTGGAGGACAACTCACATAATGTCCGCAGGATCGTATTAGTGGTGCCAACAACTTACAAGGGTTTGTTCCTTTGAATATAATTTAGTTCACATTATGTAAATTTTATTTGTTAATTCCATTTGAATCTTCTTCCCCAACTAAAAGAATTTAGTCTCAGTATTGATTTTAGCTTAACGATCTGGTCTAGAATTCATGGGTGAGCAGGGCTGTGCTATTAACTATGCTGATCCACCTCATTTGGTTTTTGACTGTTTTTGTGAGAGGCTCTCTGAGCGATTAATACATGTACTGTCCTGTACTTGTATGTATGCAATTTTTTATTGTTCTATGATTTTTTTTGGGACATTTAGGCCATTTAAATTAAACTCACACATATCACATATGTAAGTTTCGAATTCAAAATTTTTTGATTGAGAATCAAAGCTCTCTCAACCAATAGATCAAGATGAACTGTATTCTATGAACATTTAAACTACTTAGAAATGAAATGCCAGTATCTAAATAAAGTTATACAATCAATTCTACATATTCAATTTGAACGGATTTCTATGAGTTCTGTTGTACATTTATTATTTGGTTGCAGGCAATTTCATGAGTTTTATTTGTGATTTTATTTTAGGTTGCTTTATGTGAATATATAAAATTGAGCGATTTATGGATTTTAAGATTTCGGTGGAATTTTACTTAACAAAATCTAGTCAATTTTATGCAATCATAAACATAGTTTTATTTAAAAATGTTATTATTATATAAATAAATATACAGATTTATATGTTATTTACATACAGAAGGAGCTTTTATTTCACTACATGTGGTGGGCTATATATATATATATATATATATATATATATATATATAGTTTTATTAAGAGTGAAATTTTATTTAAATTTAATAAAAAAGTCTTTTAAGAATTTCTAATTAAGTTTTTATAAGTATATATCTATCTTTTTTAATATTAATATGTCTACTCTCTTGACAAACTTATCAGAAGGCTGAAGTTTTATGTGAATAAACAATCTAAGATGACTCTAAGCTCACAAATATGTTCGCATATTGTACATACTCACTATCATGCGCAGCTCTTCTTCAGGTTGGTTTTTTTATTCTCTTGAGAAAGAAGATCAATTTTATTAGAACATGAAAGAAAAGAAACGAAGGCAAAGCCACAAAAAAGTAGCAGAGGTCTCCAGCATACAAACTTACAAAGGCATTCAATATCTGGAAATAAAGATGAGTACAACTGGACACTATCAATCCATATAATAATATTTTTTTTGTCTCCTAAAGCTTCCTAAGTTGTCTAAGCTTAGAAAAAGCCTATAAATAGGATATTGCTTTGTACTTTTGATTGATTGAATAAAAACATATTTTACTTATGCAAATTTCATGTGGAAAGGCTTGATGGCCATTCTACTCATTAATAAAGCTTGGTGGCTCATCTTCTAGGGCTTTCGTGAGTCCCTAGTTTTCTCTTCTTGCCACTATTCCTCCTCTTTCCTGACACAATTTTCATCTATACTACTTAGTCATAAGGTTAGCTCCTCTAATCCTAAACATATCCAAAATCTCCAAAACCTTTTAATAGCCCCGTATATCTCTCATATCCTTCGAAGGCCTCAAATCACTAAAAATCTTAATATATGATTGCCAATGTTCCAATATAGAAAGACAATTTTTTTTTGTTGAGAGGAACTAAATTAAAAGTTTCATAACTTCTCAAACACTTATCCAAAATTCATAAAAATATCACTATTGGTCTTCTGACATCCCAAACCTTTGATATGAAGTTTCTCATTATTTTTTGTCAAGGAAAATCCATCTTTTTTGAGCTTATAATTTGTCAATCCAAAATCTTGAATTCCAACTTCACCACCACCAAAATAACCATTCTATCACCGCCCTAAGAGGACACCAATCAAATTGCTTCCTTCACCATAAATATCCTAATGACACTACATAATTTTTTTGTATTAGTGCCAAGTGGTCTAAAGAAGTCAAGATTAAGAAGCTTGAAGGCACATGTCACTCGCTACAAAAGCTAAAAATGTTTGCGGTAGGATCTAATTTTTCATTAATCCTCCTCTTTCCCGACATAATTTTCATCTCATGTACCTATCCTCAAGCTTAGCATCCCCTAACCCAAACAAATCCAAACTCTCCAAAACTCTCTTAAATAGCCCCGTACATCTCTCGCACCCTTCCAAGGACTCAAATCCCTAAGAATTCCTAATATTCCCTATCCAAAGTTTCAATATAGAAATACATTTTTCTGTTGTGAGCAACTAAATTATATGTTTCATAACTTCTCAAGCTGGTCTAAAATCCATAAAAATACCACTATTAGTTCCCACACCTCATTTGGTTCATATTGGATACTTCATTTTTCCATCAAATATTTTGTACTAGGATGTAATCAAGGAAGGTGATAAAATATTTAATTATTTATTTGAGTTTGACAAGATCCATTAAATTTCAAGAGATCAAAAGGGCCAGATAAGATGTTGGGTCAATCAGAAGAGTAGCTTTAATAAATTCTTGAGAATGAGAGAAAAGGAAGGTGAATGTGATGTACAATACTCATTATATAAAAACTTTCTATATTGTAATTGAGAAAAATGGATTAAATTATCAGAATTTTTTGAACTATTTAAATAGGCTATTCAAGACTAAATAGAATGGTGAAGAGAGAAGCCATCATGCCAAATTAATTTAGCTTAATGGATATCTAAAAGTGAGAGTAAAGAGCTCACTTAGTAGTAGATATTACATAGGGAAAAATAAACTCTTAACCTAAAACATTTGGTTATTACTCTCATTATTGAGAATGTTACAATTATGAAAAGTTGTCATTGAACATTGGAGATAATTGAAGCCAACTTAATGGGAAAAAAGTTAAAAATATAGAAAGCAATTCTTTTGAGCGCTTATAAAAAATTGTAGCCATTGACCCATGGATCATGAAATAAAGAGAAAGTTAGCTCAAAGCCCACTTTATAACATACTTTATTTCTTGTATAGGTAACTATAGGAAGGAACTTTCTTCCAAAAACATGACACCCTTAGATGAAGTGTATCGAGAAAAAAATCATAGCAAGCATTCATTATGACCTATAAATGTTATTATTGTGAATATAGATCTAGATCTTCTTTTTTTATTGAATTAAGAATAAAGAGAGAAGTCAAGCTAATTCTCCTCTCGTATTTTGGCATAACAGTTTGTTTTTATGATACGATATGTATTTTTTTTAGAAGGTTTGTCTAGTTAGGGTAATCTTGAACATAATCTAATAGCATTTTTCCAAATATATTTAGGGAGAGATAGAGATCTAGACCAATATGAAACATAAATCCAAATAATGTCCTTAATCAATTAAAGTTTATTAGTAGAATTTTGATAAAAAAAAGTTAGTCCTGAATTCCCTCAAGTAATAGAAGATAGTCCTCTAACAAAAGTTTTATTAGATGACAAGGGAGAATCAAGATATTTTAAAAGGAATATTTGACTATTTAAAGTTGAAAATAGTAACAAGAGAGTATGGATTTGTAATAGATTTAATTTAACAAAATAAAGTTTTATTATAGCTGGCCAGAAGACTAAATGAATGTTTGAATTAGACTAAATAGTTTTAAAAAGCCTCTATATAAATATGAATGCCATTTTCAAAATTTATAGATCATTAGCATAATCAAGTGAGATACATGAGCTTACTTTTTTACAATGATGAAATTCATACTTGGAATAATTGTCTTCAAGGATAAGGAAATAAACATGCATGCATGACGAAAATGAAGACATAAGGCAAATAAGAAATAAATATAAAATATAGTTGTAACATAATTATTGAATTGAGAATTATCCTTGTTTGCTATCCCTTAAAAAAAAAAAAACTCCAATTGACACTAGGAAAAGTATTCATTAAATCAATTTCAATGCATAAATTATTTAGAAAATCACAAAGTATGAAAGGCTTTGATAATCTCATCAGTAAAAATATTATTGTTATAATTGAATAATTTTTTTTATAGATATTATTTGATGCATAATAAGAGATGCAACAAATTTAAATGAATTAGCTAGAATTTTAGCAATGGCTTTATTAAATATGCTTTTGAGAGAGAAGTAAGTAATTTGATCGATTATTAGCTTCAAGTTTAAGAAAATGGTTTGATGTTAATCGCGCGCGGGGGGGGGGGGGGGGGGGGGGGGGGGGGGGGGGGGGGGGGGGGTGTTGGGGTTCTGTTGGGGGTGGATTGGTATGCATTAAAAATTATAACTCTAGAGGGAAGTGTGTATATATAGAAACACCAATAGATTATTTTTTTATCAACTAAAAGAAAACTTCTTAATGACTTGCATAAAGAAACTTTCTTTAAATAAAACCTACTTTTGACATAATTTTCTTAAAATTATTTTATGAAGAAAAATTAAATTAAGAGTATCACCACACAAAAATCTCTTATTATCGGTGGCCAAAATCCATCGAAAATCATAAATTTTCATGGGAAAAGATGCATTTCCGGCGGAAACTCAGTCGCGGTAAAATGCGGGGAAACCTTCTTCTGACGGAATTTTTTTGACAGAAATATTTCCGGCAATTTACCGACGAAATTTTGGTGGAAATTTGTGGCAATATTCATCATTTACGAGTCACTATTACCGGCCGTTTAGCCACCAAAAATTCTTGCGGATAAACCACTGGAAAATTCCACTGGACACGGTCCAACAAATAGTTTCTACTGGTTTTTCATCAGAACTTACATTTTCGTCATATCTCCATTTCCATTAGATATTTAACCAAAAATCCTCCTAAAACTTTAGCAAAAAAAAAAAAACACTCACTCTTATATTTTCTACAACACAACAAACCTGCATAAAAATATACATATATTATATTTATTCACGCATTTAACATAAAGACATGCTACACGTTTATAATAATAAATTTGATCATTCCGAAATCATTAAACATTCACCAAATAATTTGAAAGTAAATATAAAGTTCGTTCATTCGTTCATTGCATAATTAAAAACTAAAAATAAAATAAATAAACATACAAATGAAATATCCAATATATAAATGAAATCTTCAATAATAACAAAAAAACATCAAATCAGACTCAATCTCCTCCTCTGCTGATGCTGCCTACTTTCTACTGAACCTCTCCCTTAATTTCTGCAGCTCATCCAACAACTGAATTTGATGTATCTACATTTACATCTGCATCTATATGTTAGTTTGTGATTTCCTTACTTGCTTTAGCTCATCTGTATGAGCAGCTACCTGTTGGCTATACAAAGACTCCTAGCTACTTACTAAGAAGCTGGAGTCACCATATATTTGTCCCTCGTCTACGTAGGCTTGTGAGCCTAAACCATAAACTAAACCTTTTTGCATTCCTCCTACCTCTTGTGACCAAGTGCGGTAGTCAGAATAATCTACTGATCCCCTAGCAGATCCCTCACTTGTTCCTTGCTGGCTCTCTCGAAGCTGTGTATACTCATCTTATAAAAGTTAATACAAGATCAAGCAATTTACACATGACACCTAAAATATTAAACTTATATACTCATGTAGGCTCTCCTTGCTCACTCATTAGATCATTACTAGTCCTGCTACCGCTTGTGTGTATGACTATGCAACTCAACAGCAATCGATTCTCTACTCAGCACCTCTTTCTATAATATACTTATATTAATATTCATATCTAAGTAAATTACTAAAATATTTTAAAATTTCTTACCAAACATTGTCTGTGCTCAATATGTGGAACTAAGCCCCTAGTATGGAAGGAACTACCCCCAACATTAGAAGCTCAGTTCTGTCTATTCTGGTCCCTCCCCTGGTATAATCTGGGTTACCCCAAGCACTGGTTAACTCACCCCATACACTCTGACCAATCCAGAGTGGTCACTAGCCTGACTTTTTAATGTTTGTAAATGTCTCACATGTGAGTCGACCCGTGCTTCTCAAAAATCTTTTTGATTTTATCATTGTCCTCGAGCAACCAATAAAAATCTTTTTACATTAAAAAATATACAACATAAAATATTTTTGTTAGCTTAATTAAAAAAGATATAATATAGAATATATTTTTATAATAATTAATCTTAAACTCTCTAAACCATATGTTGCGCACTTCTTTAGGGATTTTCTTTTAAGAAATATAAGGAGCATCATACTTTTTATGCGTTAGCTACTTTGACAAATAAAACCTTCATAAAATTTGTTAGGTAAAAGAATTTATCGAATTTTAGTAGCATGTTAAGAATATAATAAGTACGTACGTGTGTTTAGGGTTGAAAAGTGATTTGCCTTACGAGGTTAAAAAAAAATCTAAAATAATTTCTTTGGAAAAATTGAGAATTAAATTTAAATTTTAATTCTGAGTCGAATAGACCATTAAGAATAATATACCACCTCGAAAGGCAGAGATAAAATCTCTTAACAGGTTCAGACCTAGAATTATAGATTTTCTCTTGAATGTCATAGCCTGATTTAAGAGAGAACCACAAATGACCCCAGAGGGTCAAAATGGAGTTTGATCAAAAATCCGATTATGATAATCAAGAGAAGCAATCATTAGTTTCATATTCAAATTTATGTTAACACATGATATGTCTCCCCGAAGAAAGAAGATATCATCCACTAGCAATCATTCGATTATAATAGAAGATCATTATAAATTTGATTTCCCAAAAGAAATATTAATTGAGTTTTGAAAAATTGACGTAGGTTCTAAATCTCGTACGAGCACAAGCCCTCGTAGTTAATTACATTGTAGGGGGGTTAAATTCCCTACGAATACTCTTAATTATAACAACGACATAAGTTCTATTTAAAATTTTCAAGGAGTGGAATCAAAGAAGCCAAATTTAGAATTTTAATTGGGATTAGATCAAACTTTGAGCACTTATTTTTATAGTCAAGGGAGAAGGGGCACACATTGAGATTCTGGAATAAACCAGAAGTTTCTTGACTTAATTTAAGTGTTGGGCTTTAAATTTTGGATTGAGAGAAATTTTAATTTGAGTTGAATGAATTAGCAGAAATTTGGGATTATATTTTTGAAGGTTGAGGTCTTATAATTCAAAATCTACCTCGGATCCTAAATCTATTTTGGGTACCGAACAATGGTGGCCTGAATCTAGCTAATGCAGTGCAAAACCTAGAGTTACCATAGCTTGGATTGGGGAGCTAGCTAACCACTTAGTCTATTTAAAATCCATGAGTCTGATCTTTATGAAAGGGAGACCCCTCTTTTGGAACTTGGGTCAAGCCAAGTGGCTAACCCAAGTGAGCCCAAGGCATGGGTCTTCAAGAGGGTAGAAGTGTATGGGTGGTTTGGTCAAACTTGGTTGACTTGGTCAACCAAGTCGACCTAGGCTCAAGGGTTGGGTCCATTGAGTTCAATCATGTGAACTCAATGGAAGAGGTCCAAAGCCAAGGGAAGGTCATTTAGTTTGAAATGGGTGTTTAAACCTTAAAGGGTCACTTTGGTCAACCATTGTTGGCTTGGTTAACCAGGTCAAACTAAAGTGTGGGTTTGGATCCAATGTGCTCCTAAGAACATTTAGGGTCCATTGGGATAGGTTTTAGAGGTTGATGTAGGAAGACCATATTGAATTTGGGAGAAAAGACCAAAAACCTCTTTAAAGGGATTTTTAGTCATTTTGACCCCAAGTCAACCCTGGGTCAAACATGGTCCAAAAAAGTATAGGTTATTGATAAAAAAGTCATGAGAAAGGTCATGCATATGGTTGGAAGGTTTTGAGAGAATACCAAAGTTAAATTCTACTGAATGGCAAGTCTAATGGCATAAACTATAAATATTTGAGGGTTTTGTAGGTTTTAGAAATCAATTCAGCTTCAGGGACTAGGAACCTTAGAATGTGTTCAAATTTGGTGGGCTGATCCTAGAGATAAATCTAAGCAAGATGCAATTGATAGACATCAAATCATATGCTATTTGACTAGGTTTCTAGGTGACAGAAAATTCACCTAGAAAGGGTTTTAGGACCAAGGCCCTTAATCCTAGGATTTGGTTTGGAATGTTGGATTTGGATTGAATTTCAGAATGGATTGGTTGAGTTTGAGCTATCAATATCAATGGAAGCTAAATGGATGATTAAAATTGATTAGATATGGTTTGAGGGTTGATTGAAAGCTGGTTGAAGGCTGGATTAGAGATTAGACTGAAGGGTGGAGTTGGATTTGATTGGGATTGAATTGGTTATTAATTGGGACCTATATAATTGAAGGGTGGACACCTCCCAATCATTAGGTCACCAGAAGGAAACCCAAGTAGGTCTTAATGACCACATATAGGAATGAGGTCAACAACATGTCACCCTCAAGTGCAATTGACATGTGCCCCTCGTACGTCTAATCTGCTACAACTGGGATTGAAGGTCCACCTATATAGGGCTGAGGGGGTGGTGGGGGATTGAAAGGTAGGACATATGGTGGATATAGATAAGTGGGAGGGCCTCTATTAGAAGGTGAGGGGGGGGGGGGGGGGGGGGGGGGTAGTAAGGGTAGAAGAAAAAACTGTACGTGGCATCTGGCAAAGGAAAGCGAGGGCCTTGTGAGTAAAACTACATGCTACTGGCTGGAGGAGTAGCTAAAGGTGGGCTAGGCTGACTATGAGTGGCAAGCTGAAAAGAAGAGGTCCTCTCAATACATACAAACCTATTAGCTGAGCCACTAGTCACCTTTTCCTCCTACCAAAAATATTTTTGATTAATCCTTAGTGAGGCTCATCACCTGAAGCCATTTGTAAAAAAAAATAAAAATAAATATTAGCAACATAAATAATAATAAATATTCAATATAAAATAGAATAACAATGAAAGAACTGAAATAGAGCAACAATAAAATAACTGAAGTAATTATTACTATGTTGTTAAAAATAAATTATATTATTAATATAAATTATTGATTGATAATTGATTATCCAAAATCATTAAATATATTTACTTTTTGTTTACTCATCATTTGTTGATTCACTTTCATATGATGAAACATCTTCACTACTATCAAATTCCTCATAACTTTTCTCTATTTTTAAATCTACTTCCTCTAACTGTAACTCACTCTCATTAGTTATAATTTGATAATCCACATCATTAGCAAGATCTTATAAGTTTGACATAAGCTCTTCTTGATGTACTGGTGGTATTGATGTGGTTTTATCAATGAATCTCCTTGGTTTGGTTTTTATAACTATGAGCCAATCCTATTTTGCCTTGTAATCTACTCAGATAGTTAGCAAAATAAACTTGGCTTGCCTGGCTAACAATGATGAATAGGTCAAACTTTGCATATCTCCTACCCCATTTTACTTCTATTATACCATAAAGCAGTTGTACACTTATAACTCTATTCTGTACTAGATTAAACCTGTCACAATTGAATAGATACACTTTATTCCCGTCACCTGGATATTCCAACTGTAATATTTCTTGTAATATCCCATAATACTCAGAATCATCACCTGTATGAGAGTTCCTTCTTACACAAATATCATAATTATCTATCTTCCTACCTTTACACCAATATTTAGTTTGGAATTTATTGCCCTTAACCAAAAATATTGGCCAATATTTCACTAATCTATTTGGTCCCCATGCTGATCCAATAGTCCCTAATATTGCAAATCACTACCTTGAGTGTGCACTTAATTGGTTAATCAAATATTGGTATATTAGTAGCATGTTTATAAATTACTATGTTAACTAATTAATTTAAATTTGTAGAAATGAATAGTCAAAATACATACCAAATTTTTGAACCAATTTGGGAATTCTGTTTCTACTATCTTTTGGACTTCTACTGATAGAGATGTACTTAAACCATTAATAAAACTCTCACAAATTTTAAATAGTTATGACTTATGAGTAACAAATATATGAACAAGCTAACTCAGACTTACTCATGATATGACTTAACTTTATCATAGTTATGCAAGGCATATAATGTGGTAGCTCTCATCTCCTTATCAGTTAAATAGCACACGGTGCTAGTTCCTGCGAGTTCACCCACCACTTCCATTGAATATAGATATATTTGAGAATTTACATGTATCGGCATGACCTAGATTTGGAGGTGTAGTACTCCTAGTTCATTGTGATGCTGTGTCAAACTAATATGAGCAAAATTGAGTTATTTCATATAATAGATATACTTCACAAATTGAGCCTTCAGGATGTACTTTATTCTTAGTAATCTTCTTAAGTTTATTTAAATATCTCTTAAAAAGATACATCCATCAATACTGAATAGGTCCACCTACTGTAGCCTCATATGATAAATACACGAGTAGATGCTCCATATAGTTAAAAAATGCTAGAAAAAATATCTTCTCCAGTATACACAAAATAAAAGGAATATGATGCTCCATAAGAATCAAGTGCTCTACATTTAGTTTTGAAGAGCATAAATCCTTAAAGAAGATACTTAGCTCAATCAAGGTCTTTAAAATTAGATATGGCAAAAATAAAGGAAGTTAGTAATAGACATTGCATGAAGATATGACATGACTTTTGAATCAAAACAATCTCCCATATCTTATGTCAATACGTCTACTAAGATAGGAAAAATATGTTTCAAGTATTCATAAAGTCTGCACCCATTCACAAACTGCTCATCTCTGCTCTAAAGTCAAGGTGAATGGAGCTTTTAGTTTGAGAAGTTTTCTAATTCCACCATCCTTCAATTCTTAAACTTTCCTTCTATAAATCTCTTTTAAGTTTATGCTTGCTTTAATATTATCTTTGGATTTATCTTCAATATCCATGACTGTATTGAATATATTATCAAAAATATTTTTCTATATATGCATCACATCCAAGTTATGTATGATCAGGTTTATTCTCCAATATGGAAAGGACCAAAAATACTTTTGTTGGTTTAATTATGGTTGTTACCATACCCTGACAATTTGTAATCAGCTAATATTGGAGAATCAACTATTGTGGGCTTGAACTTTACTCTTTCAAATATTTATCACTGGTTAATCTAGGAGGAGACTAGACATCACCATCTTATTTTTAATAAGGCATCTTTATTTCACCTGAAAGGATGACCTACTGGTAAGAACATGTGGTGATAATCAAACCAAGTGTTCTTCCCTCCATGCTTTAAAGTAAATAACTTTGTAAATTCTATATAATATGGACAAGCTAACTTGCTAGAAGTGTTCCAACCTTAAAGCATGTTGTACACAAGAAAGTTACCAATTGTTCAAAGTAATGCTGCCCTCATTATGAAGTTTTGTTTGGTAAAAATATCATATGTATTTTCTCCTTCCCAAAGTAAATTTAAATTATCAATTAATAGTTACAAGAATACATCAATCTTTGCTTTAGATTATGTGGTCTTTGAATAATCAGCATCATAAATATGTAAGGAGTAGTCATGCACAACTCTGGAGGAAGATTGTATGGGGTGAGTATCATGGGCCAGCATGAGTAAGGTGAAGCAGACTAGCTAAATGGAGTAAAACCATTTGCATATAAACCTAATCTTATATTTCTTGATTTAGTGGCAAAGGTGGGATGTATAATAACACCTTCTTGTGAGATGTGTTCATTATGCCATCTCATATATATAGTTTAGGAATTATGGATAAGTAAAATATCCTATTGACTTGTACATACTTCAACTTTCTTTTCATCCTAAACTTTGATTTAAATCTTGGTGCATTACAATGATGGCATGCAATCTCTCATAAATCATCTTTATAGTATAACATACATCCATTGACACAATAATCTATTTTTTTGTATGTTAAACCAAGTTTGGAAACCAACTTTTTTGTTTGATATAAATTTGTATGAATTATGTTATCTGCCAAGTTAGTTTCCTTAAGCAGCCCAATGAATTGATTAAAACATTTATGGGGGACGTTATATTCTGCCTTGATGCTTAATATCTTCACAGCAATGAATGAGTGAGTGGTGCACCCCTTCGATATTGGTTATTAGGCAGTATGCAACAAATCATAAAAATTTTGTGCCTCCTTGTTTGGTGACTCTTTTGTATATTATTGAAATTATGCTTCAGTTGCATTATAAACTAAGTCCTTATGAGGTCGGAGATTTTCCTCCTTAGCTATATTAAAACTTGTAGATGGTTCGCATCGAGAATCAAAATGTTGCTCGTACTCATAATGAGAAGTCCAATACTAATATTCTGGCATAATTTTTGATGAAACACTAGCGAATGAGGCGGTAAACATCTGGCATTGGAGGCGGTGTAGACAAAGGCGACAGAGGCGCATTCGGCTATAGGAAACTAACATGAGCGAGAGAGAACCGAATTGAGTAGGAGTGAAGTGAGGAGGAAGGCAACTGTAGAAGGAAAAAAAGGCCTTCTCCAGTGGATTTTCCATCGAAACTATTTTATCGGGTTTAAATAAGCCAGCATATTTTTTGCCAGAAGTCCCACCGGTAATTTCTAGTGCATTTTCTGCAGGAAGTTATTGCCAATTTTACAAAAATCAACAGAATTATTGGTGAGGTTTCCATCGGATAATATTAGGCTATTAGGCCATTTATTCGTTGGAAAATCTGCCACTATGTAACCGGCAAAATATCTACCAATTATGCCTCCGCTTATATCATAGGATAGAATTTTTGCCAAAATTCTGCAAGTATACTAAGGTTTTCTTGTTGTGTATTAGATTGAAATATCAAATGTTTTTTTCACAGATCATCAAACAATCATAAATAGAAAATAAGATTGTAATAAAGTGTAGTAAGTAAATCGAATGCAAATCATTTACAATGGTTCAATCAACTTGACTTATATCCACTCTTTGAGTCATCTCATCAAGAATTCCACTAACTTTCTCATTTTGTTTCTTTCAAAGCAAAGAAGCATCTCTCCTTCATGGGTAATGGAGGAATCTTAAAATGCCTTTCTCTTTAAAAAGCAACTTCTAACTAACCTCCTTAATAAGATATGAGTCTCCACACCAAGATTCACTAGAGTTCTTTTACAAGAGCTTTGACAATAATCTAAAGGATCTAGGAAATAAACCAAACAAGATATTCCTGATTGTATAGTATAATACATGGTTTATTCAGTATAATTAGTTCAGTCAGTCTAAAACCCCAAAAATTATTGTCTATTTGAAAGGACTATACAATATGTATCATATAAGTAGTACAAGTTTCTTACTCAGAGCTTTGAATCATCCTATTCAAAGTGAGATCATCTAGATAAGCTCTCTATTTGTTTAGATTGTGGGTTAGTAATCACATAGTCTAAAATTTACTCTGATTTAACTCCTTAATTTTAGGTTAAAAAATGGTTAAATATCTTAAAAGAAATTTATATTTTGTACAATATGAATAGGTTTGTATAGATGATTAGATAAAATTTTATTTTACCAATTTTTTAAAATAAAAGATAATAACTAGTTCAATCAAATAGAAGACCATACATGATAATACTCATTGTGCTATATGATTTATTACTTTATATTTTAATTTTAAAATATTTTTATTTAATATCACTTTGTCCAAATTTTAAAATAATCATAATAATATCAAATAGTTTTATCCAAATTGTATAGTACAATTGGTCAGAGATAACATGCTTTAATTAATTTTCTTAATTTTTTATTTAATGTTTTTCACACTCTGATGTATGTGTGTTTGATTGTTTAATCCGATATATTCCTGTACAAGAAGAATATTATTAAAAAATAAGAAAATTGCAAATTGGCACACTTTACTTTCTTTGATATCATTTTGTCTTTGATGGCTTCACATTTTAAATTTTGTGATCAATCATTTCTTATTCTTAAAATTTTCTTTTATGTAGAAGATGCCTCTTTTTACCTAAAGTTTAAGTTAAAAACTCTACACACTTAAATATAATTTATATCAACATAATCAATATTGTTTGTGATCATCAACTAATGTGATCTACATGTTTGGCTTTCTAAAAAAATTTAGCAGCATTATGACCTTATATTAATAGAAATAGTAAACCAACCCCATCTCTTCAGCCGCCTCAATCTTATCACTGGCATGTGTGAGTTTAGTATCCATAGTAGAAAAGAAAATATCCATGCCGTGCTCACATAAAGGTTGTTTTTTAAATGATAAACATCATAGAATCCTAGGAACCTAATGAGTCACTAGGAAAAATCAGATGCAATGCCAAGAAACTTAAGAAAAATAGAAAATTCTAATTCACACATCATATATAATAAATAATCATTAAGCAATCAAAGTGTATTCAAAAGAAGTAAAAGAAAAGTGCATGTGGCAAGTTCCACTTAATGTACAACTAAGGGTCTGTAGAAACTTATTGCTGGCCAAGCTCCACCAACAAAATTCATGGATTTCTACACCAAGATTAACTCAAGTTTACACAAAATGAAGTTATTTATATGCATATATTTAGGTCATCTTCAGGATCTCCACGTTATGATCATCCTTCTAAGGAATTCTAAAAGGCATCATCTTTAAAGAAGATTCATTCTTTTGGACTTAATTTTTTAAAATTTATTTCTATGAGCTATTAAAATTTCTTGGTCATTTAATGTATTAGACATAGAGTTAGCTAATTGATTATCGAAATGCAATCCAATTGCTATGTAATTCAACCCATATCCATAAGATTATTAGAAGTGTTCTAAAGAAATTTCATATCATTTAGTTCATCATTAAATTTCATACAATTTTCCAAAAGTAAATGCATCTATATTTTTGAAGAATTATTAAAGGTTATCTAAGTAGGAAAATTGGGTGTAATAAATGTTCATCTACCCCTTACATAAAGTTAAAAAATATACACAAACTGCATGCAATTATTCTCATTGAATTAGGAGTTATGATGTTTAAAATGCATAGGTCAAAATTTGATATATGAACTTTAAAATTCCAATTAGTCCAAAGTATGATTCAAATAAAGTTGAGAAAATTGAAGGATGATAAACATACACTAAAGTTCAATCAAGTATAATTTGAATCCAATTAAATTTATTTAAGCATGCCAATTACACAAAACACTCAAATTACTAATCTAACTACTCAGATAAATCTACCACTGCTCTAGCCCTATTGTTTAGTTCAGTAAATAGAGGGCTTCTTCCTAAATCCATCGAGGGTTATTTGTGCAATTTAGATAAGTTGATTTGGAGTTAAGATTTTTGCTAGGTTTATTTAATTTTAAATCATTTAATCCCTGATTGTTGTTTGTCTTTTGATTTTCTTCTGGTAAACTATATGAATCAAACATTTCTAATTCAATATGGATAGGAACAACCTGAATGTCAAGAACATGGGAATCACTATTAGATTGATATTGTAGAGACTCTTTTAATTCATTTAATTTCATTAATTTTCCTGAGAATTATTTTCTTCTTCATTTGAGTTTTTATTTGGATATTCATCAATAGAAATAAACAAGATATATGCGAAATCCTTTTTTCATTAACTATATTCCCAGAAGGGACAAAATAAAAGTCATATAATGTCAAAGGTTTAAGAGATTTGGATTTCCTATTTGTAGAGATAACTATTTTATCTAATGCAACTTTAGTTTTACTTTTATCTTTCTCCTTTGAGACTGTAGAAGCTTGACTGACTCACACTTAGGCTCTCCTATTGAAACTTTATTCTACCTTTGTTCATCATGAGCCACCAGATCAACCTAGATGGCATTCTATGCTCCTAGGGGTTCTTAGAAAGATAAATGATACATTTTATTTAGAATTATTTTATAGGAATGGGATAATACAATAGCACATCCATCATCAGGTTTTAAAATAGAAAGGGGTACGAAAGGCTCACCAATTATACATTTAGCGGATCCTTAATTTGAATTGGCTAAATATTCATTGGGTATCATACTTGAACCACATCTATTATTTTAATCAAGACATTCTTTGAAAGTTACACAATCTTCCAATTCATGATTGATCATCCATTGATATGGATAGTATTTAGGTTGCCCCAATTTACCAATATATTCTGGCTTTCTAGGATCTAGAAGTTCAAACCATGTCTTTTTAAAGAGTTTTTTAAGGACATTTTTAATATCTCCATTTTTAAATGGATAATTTTTATTTTTGAGCGATTCAAATCTCTCCCTTTTCTCTTCCCGAGTGAGATATGGGTGTGATTTGAACTGCTAATCATTCAGTGGTCTATTAAATTACTGATATCTAATAGGCTAACTTAGATTTTCAACCAAAATCTATATCAGGATCTTTCCTTTATCAGCTGTAGACACTAATCCTAATTTCTTTTCCAAAACTTTATGAGTTTTAACTTCTTCAATTCTATCAAAGATCGATCCTTTTAAAAATGGCAACAGGGAAGCTTCCTCTTAGAAAATAGAGGCTTTGTTTAATAGTTTCTCTGAAATTTAATTGTAAAACCTTTTAATAGAAAGATGAATGGACCATGGATATTCTTTAATAAAACTTTTATAAGATGTTACTTTTGCAACTACGGCTTGCACCTCATGCTAAGATTTCTCCATCTCAGGATATATCTACTAAGTTCTCACCTGGTTTCTTCTTTTCTACTCCATGGTGACATGATGTTTCACACTAAAAAATCTTTTTATGAATAAAATTTCTAATTCATTGAAGGAATTGATGGAACCATTTAGCAGTTCAGCATACTAATCAAATGCAATTCAAGATAAACTACTAACGACTATCAAAATAGTAGTACATCACTTCCACCAGCATTATACAACTAGCTCTAAAATGTGCAAGGTGTTATTTAAGATTACCCATATTGTTAAATTTTTTGAATGAAGGTGATATAAATTCTTTTAGATATGGGACCGAGTCATATTCATCTTGGTGTGGTCTACCCCTTTCAGCAGATGAAGTACCCAAAGATTATGCTAAATCCTTTTTAACTTGTTGCTTTACCATCTGCTTTATATTCACATATTGAATTGATTTTCTTTCTGATTTCACTTATTTATTCTATGTTTCTTCTTTATTAATTACTTTATTTTTACTATTAATCTACATTGATTTATCAGGTAGTGATTCGATATATGCATTTGATGTAATAAATCATTTACTCTACATGACATTGATCATAGCCAATATCTCTTTAGTTTATTTTCCAATCAAAAAATTTGATCTATGCATTAATTATACTATTAGACACTGAGTTGAATTTACTATATTATCTTCATCAACCTCATCATGTGTGGATTTTACTTCACCTTACCTTTTCCTTTTCTCTCTACAAAGATGAATAAGTATCTACCATGTTAATACTCCCAAACATTTCATCATCTTGTGAATTTATTTCTGCTTAATCTATAGCTTATTGCTCATTTATCTATCTTATACTCTCCTTTAAGTGAACCATCATTTTTTTAATTGATCTTTCTACCATATTATGCAGGTCGACTGAAGTGTACTCTCTAACAGATGATGATTTAGCTATAAATTTGTCTTTTCTTCCTCTTTCCTTTGCTATACTATTTTTATGAGTGATCAGTAGCAGTTGAAGTGGCTTCCATTTGAGGTTGACAAACCTTCTTCTTGTAGGATAATAAGGCTTGCTAATTTATTGATCTTGAGCTCCATTTATTGAAATAGGAGGATGATTCGCTACCTTATAAATGATGTCGATTAACTCTTGGTGAACGATGATTCAAAAAATGACTAGAAGTTTTACTTGGATAATTTCTTGATTGATTTGAAGATGGAGGAGAAATGGGATTATACCTTCATCAGGATAATGCACCATATCCCATAGACCTGATTGAAGTTAACTGAATGTGATAACTAGTTGATGTTACCAGATCATTGGTAATTGAGAACTTCTTTGGTTCTTGCTGATGATATGCAATAATAACTAGTTTGTGACCTTTAAAAGTATTCTTCTCTTCATTGGAGGTGGGGAGATTACCCTTTCTCCAAATGAGGGTAATTATGTCCATGTAGAGATGACATCTTTCACACCTTTCAGATATTCATTCTTTGACTGTCCATAACCAGTGGTATAATCATGAATTAATCCAACTAAAAATGATTTAAATTTTCTTTTCCTTTTGGATAAGGAAGGTAGAATAGGAGTTTTATGAATGATAAGAGGTGGAGAGTTTACTACATGAACAATAATTTTCTCCAGCAGCAGCTGACAGTGGATGGAATCAACTTCCAACCAATTATAAAGAATTGATACAGTTTTCAAGAACATCATGATCTATTTTTATTACTGCTTTAGTAGCAGCAATAATCAACATATCCACTTCTAAAAGCTTATCCTTCTTGGCCTTCCATCTTAGATGACGATTCATGTTATGGCGTTGGGATTTGGTCATCCGAGTGGCATCAAAAGATAACCCAATCTCAAATTTATTGTTGGCTGGATACTCAAAAGAAACTATTAGTTTAAGTTTTCCATTATTAACAATTTGAGGGTAAGTTAGTATGGAGAAGACTGAGGGTTTAGATTCTACTGAAGTAGCTATAGAACCACCCTCAATATTGACTTTAGAAGTAGTTGGTTTAGCAGGGACATTTACATTTCTGACCACTTTAGTTTGTGTCCCAATGAATGTAAATTAGATATTATTGATAAAGTATAAATTATGTATTATTTTTATTATGTTGAATACAATAAACATACATTATTTTATGTTGAATACAATAGGAATTATGCAAAGAAAAGCCAAATTTACAAACATTAGGTAGCACCGTAGCGCCGTATAGTTTAATATGATAGTACCATATCAATATATGTCAGAGCACCAATTTTAACATGACAACACTGACCTTCTCTGTTTGTAATCATCGTAGTGTAGCAAATGTCAGCACCATAGTGTGACATAGTGCCACTATGTAAAAAATTAGCATCGCAGCATTGGATGTCTCAATAAAATTCAACATAAGAGTGCTAACCTTTCCAGAGCTGTAGTGTCAATAAGTCATTCCAAGCACCACAACACTCACAATTCACAGCACCATGGTGGAGCAGTTATAATTGCTACGAGCTATTCTAACTTAGTGAAGAGACATACCAATTCAAGTTATAACCATGCCACATCACCTAACGCTGCAATGGAGTGAAAATCACAGAGCTGAGGTGTTAGTTCATTTTTCACCGCCGTAGTGCCACCCTATCAAGTGTTGTAATGCTCAAGTCTAACCCAGTACTTATTATAAATAGAAGTCAGCTCTATTATTTTAGGAGTTTAGTTCCTTGAGTGTAATTTAGTACTTTTTAGTGTATTTCTTTATTGCCCCCTTAAAGTAAAGTCTAAGAGAGACTAGGGAAGTGTAAGATATAATCTTTAGAGGGACTCGCCTAATTTATTTAACAAACTCTATAAGTGGAGGAGGAAGGAGTGTAGAGAAGACACTTAGATCCATCCTGGTAATAAACTTCTTACTTCTCTTATACTTTATTCTTCTATGAATAAAAATAATATGAGTTTGCTTATTATTTATTCCATATCTGGCTATTTTGGGCTGATGATATAAAGAACATATTAAGTACTAATGTAGAATCTTATTCTTAATTGGAAATAATGATATTTTTAATATCTCACATTCTTAATTTAATGCATACAATGGCCATATGTGTAGTTAAAATCTAGTGTGATGTATATCCTTGACAGAGGAATGTAAGAATAATTAGAAATATTGGCATGTCGAAAAGTGTAAATTACATAGTATTTTATGTGTTATAGTATTGCAATCTGGGATCTCGACCTTATGATTTTAATGATAATATTATTGATTGAATTTTCATTTTTCCTTGCATTTGCATTGAATATTTATTTCTATGTGTATTAACATTCTAGGTACATCATACATCATTCGAGATCATCCTAGGCTCAAGATTGGGTAGAATAGGATGTGTTGAAAGAGTCTAGACTTTTGATTTCTTTAATTTTATATTTCTTAAGTCTAAGCCATGTAAGAGTGTATGTTATTTTGGCAACATTGCACACACACACTAGAAAATGCGAAAATGAATGTTAAAATTTTTGAACTAAATATACTGTACAATCCAGATCGTACAGTACAATTAGTTATTAATAAAATTATTAATAACAACTAATTCTATAATTAATAATTTTAACCTAATCATACAGTATGATCTATGTCATACTGGATGATCTGTTCAAAATAGAAACCCTAGCCGCTAATCAAATCAAATTAAGTATTTTTAATTTTTGAGTTTATATTATTCGTACTATACAAAAACCTTTGTACAGTACGATATTTAAAAACTTAAATTAATTCTCATATTTAGTCAATTAAATTAAGGCTTGATTAATATGGCAGATCATACTGTATAATGTAGATCATACCGTATGATGGCCGAGATAAATTTGACTCATTCCAATGATCATCTTGTATGAACACAAGATAATTGAACTAATTATGCTATATGATCTCTAGATTGTACTGTTTGATCAGTATACAGAACTTGAATAGTTCATCCTATGACTATTTCAACATACCAAACAATCTATAGTTTTTGAACTATACATACTGTACAAACTTGGGTCGAACTCTAGGAATAGAAATGACATAATTGAAATTTTAGGGTTTTTTGAAGCCTTATTTAAAAACTCTCTTAATTAATTATTAGAAATATTTTAGCTTTTTAAGAGATTCTGAGGGATCTTTATGAGAGGTCTTAGAGCACTGGACAAGTAGAAGGTGAGGTTGTGCACGAGGGAGAAGCAGTGTGAGGGGATTCCACATGGTTACTTCAAGCAAGCTTGCACCTTGATTCCACTAGTGGCTTTGTTGATTTCTTGGGGTTATCTGGGGAGAAAGACTTCAAGGCTAAAGATTATTTGGGTTCTCTACCTTCACTAGGAGGGTGAAAAAGGTTTACAAGATAATCTTCCTTCTCTAGGAGGGTGAAAAACCTTCTAGGTTCGCTGCCTTCACTAGAAGGGTGAAAATAGCTTCCAAGGTTCTCTATGTCACTAGGAGGGTGAAAAGGATTTCAGTTCTCTACCGCACCGAGTTGGTGGAAGTGATTCTTGTAAGTGCTTCTCCACCTTGCTGTGGGCTAAAGGAGAGACATAGAAGATTTAGTGAAATACCTAGAGAGGAGGACTCTAGGGAGTAGACGCAGGTCATTATTTTACCGAACCATTATAAAATCTAGTGTGTTTGTTCTATATTTTTTTTACGCATTTTAATATCCACACTTTATATTTCTTGCAATTTATTTTCTTACAAATCTCTTCTGTGAATGTTGTGATTGGTTTGGACTCATTTAAAAAGTAAAGAAAGAAAAATATTTTTTATGTCTTGTATTTTCTATTAAATCAAAACACAAAAAATATAGACATTGACTAGCCTTTGTATTGTTAAATATCTATTTCAATTCTGAGATTTGAATTTGGTAATTAAGTTTTCAAAAAGAATTTTTTAAAAATAAAAAGTTTTTAAAAAGGCACCAATTCACCCCCCTCTTGGTGTGCCTAGGGACAATTCAAAGAGGCTTAATATCCTAACTTGAACTTTCAATTGATATCAGAATAGGTCTCACAAGTAGCATTTTAGAAAACCTTGAAAAAATGATCCATGACACACTTTGGAAATTGAAATATCGTGGAAGATTATTCAATAACTTGTCCACCATTTTTTGAGAGTACTCTATTTAATTTATGGAAAATCTATATGCCTACTTTTCTATAATCAATTAATTTTTTCATGCGGTATTTAATAAAAACTATTTACTCTATGTTGTCACATATAGTTAATGGGGTAAAAATTGATATACCTTTCACTGAATGGAGTATTGAGGATAGAGGCTTAGCTCAATTGAATGCCAAATCTTTAAACTATTTCTTCTGTGCATTAAAATTTGAAGACTATATGAGAGTCTCTACATACACTACTGGGAATGAAATCTTGGATAGGTTATGCATCTGATATGAGGGTACTAGTGAAGTTAAACATTTTAGTTTAAACATTTTGTTACATGATTATGAACTCTTTTGCATGAACCTAATGAGAGTATATCAGACATGTACACTAGCTTTGCCCAGAAAGTGACATCCCTCCATGCTCTAGGAAGAGAATTATCAAATTTTGAAAAGTTTAACAAAATTATGTGTTGCCTACCTAGTAGTTATGATGCTATAGTAACTGCTTTTTGTGAATCTAAGGATTTGAATGTGTTTTCTATTGATAATTTACTTGGCTCAATCATTTCCTATGAGCAAAGCATGAGTTAAAGGTTGCTTGATGCAGGTGATAAGATGAAGGATAAATTAGTAGCACTGAAAGCCAATGAATCTAAAAGTGATAGCTCTGTAGATGAGGAGGATGATGACATAGCACTAATGACCCAGTAATTCAAAAGTTTTCTAAAGTGAAAGAAAAAGCATCATCAATAGTTAGCCAAATGTAAACCAAATAGAAATTTTATAGCCTTATTTGATAATATTTGCTTTGAATGCAGAAAACCAAGGCACTTAAGAGCACACTGACCCAATATAAAAACTCACCCTGCCAAGGAGAAGGGTGAAGAGAAGGCCAATTTCAAAAAGGAGAAGCATCAGATACAAAAGGCCTTTTAGGATGACTCCACCTTAGAATCATTAGAATATGAAGTAGAGGAGGAGATAACAAACTTGTGTCTTATGGCTAATAATAATCTTGATCTTTTTAGTCAAGATGAGGTATTATAACTATCATATGATGCAATGTTTATTATTTCTAAAAAATATCCATTACTCAATGTGTAAATAATTTTTTAATAGTAAAAATTAATGCACTACAAAATAATAAACCACCACCTACAATAACACAATGGTATAACCCCACATCACAACATGCATCATTCATACCCATAGGAAGAGGCATAATACCCTATATAGATTAGCAAACCCATTCCCAGAGATAGGTGTTACTCTTATGGCATGTTAGTACATATTGCTTTCACTTGCACCATACACCATAGAACACACTTAGTATGGAGGCCAAATTATTTACATCACAACATAGCATGCATGCAATTCATACATTAAAGCTTAAGGTGGAACCCAAATATAGCATAACTTTTCTGCCCCTAGGACCCCTAAGCAAAATGGGACAATTGAAAGGAAGAATAAAACTTTAGTAGAAGCTGCTAGGGCTATGATAACTAAATACTCATTCCCTAGGTATTTTTGGGAAGTAGTGAATGTTGCTTCTTATGTATTGAATAGGGTTAATGTTAGATCCAAACTCAATAAGATACTGTAAGAGATGCTTAAGGGTAAGACACCTAATCTCTCTAATTTGCATATTTTTTGGTGTAGATATTTCATTCTTATCAATGGTAAATTTTTTCTAAGAAAATTTAACCCAAAATCTAATGAAGGAGTCTTCATAGGATATTCATCTGTAGGTAAAGCCTATAAGATCTTTAATAAGAGGACCTTAGTGGTAGAGGAGTCCACCAATATTATATTTATTGAATCTGACAAAACTATGGAGCTTAGATTAGAAGGAGAAGAAGAGGTAGATGTTACCCAAGGCGTGGAATCCATTGACCTAGGAGATAGAGTAGAACCTCAAGATCCATTTCTTAGAGATTGGAGATATTCATCTAGTCATCCTAGGGATCTCATCTTAGGAGATCCATTTATAGGAGTTAGGACTAATCTTAGACTTAGAAAGGAGGTTAGTCATTCTATATTCCCCTCCATGGTAGAACCCACTAATATAAATCAAGCCCTATCTGATGAATTATGGATCCTAGCTTTATAAGAAAAATTAAATCAATTTGTTAGGAATAATATTTGGGAATTGGTTAGTAAACCTAAGGACTAAAGTGTTATAGGAACCAAGTGGGTGTTCAAGAATAAGATGAATGAATATGGAGTTATGATTAGGAATAAGTCAAGATTAGTAACTAAGGGGTACAGTCAAATAGAATGTATTGATTTTAAAGAAACCTTTCCTCCCATAGCCAGGTTAGAAGTCATCAGAGTACTATTAACCTTTCTTGCTTTAGAGTTTTTGAGCTGTATCAAATGGATGTAAAGTGTTCCTTTCTAAATGGGGTTATTAAGGAAGTGTTTATATAGAATAACCCTTTGGATTTGAAAATTCAACTTTTCCCAATTATGTTTATAAATTTAAAAAGTATTGTATGGGTTGTAGCAAGCACCTAGAGCTTTGTATAAGAGGCTGAGCACATTTCTCAAAGATAGATCTTTTGTTAAGGGTAGTATGAAAATACCACCCTATTCCTAAAGAAAATAAGAGATGAGCTACTCATTATTCAAATTTATTTAAATGATATAATATTTGGATCTACAAATAAAAATCTTTGTGATGAATTTTTAAAAATAATGAGTGAGGAATTTGAGATGAGTATGATGGGAGAGCTTACATACTTCCTTGGATTTACTGTGAAATAAAGAGATGATGGAACACTCCTTAATCAAAGTAAATACATCAAAAAAATTTTAAAGAAAGATGAGATGGAAGGTACTAAGGTAATAAAGACACCCATAAGCTTTACCATTTAATTAGACAAGCATTAAAATGGAAAATCAGCAAATCAGAAGAAATATAGGTGGATAATAGGATCACTTCTGTATTTGACTGCTAATAGACCTGATATAATGTTTACTGTATATATATTTGCTAGATTCCAAGCTGATCCAAAGGAATCCCATATGAGTGCAGTTAAGAGAATTCTTAAATACCTTTTTTGGACCAAAAATTTAGGTATATGGTATCCTAAACATAGCTCTTCCTTTGAAATTATAGGATCTTCAATCTCTTTCTTTGGAGGATGTAGGATAGATAGATAAAAGCACCTCTAGAACCTACCAATTCATAGGCTTGGTCCAATAGGAAGTAAAATTCTGTGGCCCTATCCATCATTGAGGCAGAATACATAGTTGTAGGAAGCTATGTTACCCAAGTCTTATGGTTGAAATAATAAATCCTAGACCTTAAACTATTTGTAGGCACCATTCCTATCTTGTGTGATAACACTAGTGCCATTTGCATTTCAAAAATTCTAATTCAGCACTCTCTTACTAAGCATTTACATATTATGCATCATTTTATTAGAGATCATGTAACTAAGGGAGACATTGATCTGCATCATGTAGCAATAGAAAATTAATTGGCAGACATCTTCAACAAACCCTTAAATTATAACACCTTTAGTACCTTGAGGACTAGACTAGGTGTTATTGATTTTCATGCTTGATTTAGAGTGAAAGTGAATTCATCAATTATTTGTATTCAGATGTTTTTTTGTGTGCTTAAATATGCATTGTATTGTGTAATTCATCTTTGCTTGTTGATTTATAGTTCATTTTATTTTTTCTTGTGTGCTTCTAGTTAGTAGGTATTCCCTAATCATCACTCACATCAAACCATATTTTTAAAATAAAGAAAATATTTCTAAACTAACAAATTTGTTCACATCATATTATACAATACTCCTTCGTACTGTATGACCCATACAACACTACACATCCACACCACTCATGAAATCAATGGCCACAATCTGACCAATAATTGATAATCATATTATATGACCACCTCTTCATATAGGACAATCCACATGTCAGTAACTGTTGAGCTAATTAAATCATCCGGTATAAATTTTGAAAAGACATTGTATTGTATGAACACATGTTTGTACTAAATGAACCTTTTAGTCAAAGGTCATACCGACGACTCCTCAGGAAAAAATTTAAATGAAGATCATCTAGTACGATCCTAATCATACCATATAATTTGACCACTTTTTTTGATAGATTGTCCATACGAATTGAATTCATCTGATCATCTAGTATAAACCACAATCATAATATGCTATTAGCTAAAAATCTTATTTAACAGAAGGAATTCTAAGGTTTTACTCACATAATTTCATTCCCACATTAGAACTTCTAAATTTTCTTTCTTAAAATTCCTATGGCTAACAAAAAGTGCACCCGTTGAATGCTCCAAGGAAGTTCCTCTTGCCAACCTATTGACGATCAGCTCCGAATAATTGAAGATGAATTTTCCTACCACAGATTCAAGGAAGCTCACATTACACCCTTTTTCCTTATAGACCAGCCTACCCTAAATTATCAGGTCATGAATCTCTTTGCTTCCACTACATTATATTTTCTCCTTACCTAGTTGTTCCTTTCCATTATGAACTCCTCTTTGAGTTCTTTACAAGTCTTACGGTAAAAGAAAAATAATATATTATGCCCTCGTATGTTTGTAGAAAACTTATAGAAATAACTAAAGAGGACCTAGCCCAATATGTGCACCTATTTAGTGAATGGACTAAACTCCGCTTACTCTCATCTAGGTGTGACTATGATTAGTCTATTTTCAACCTCACCATTAGGGTTCAACCATTGAATCAACACTATCCCTTAGTTGAGTTATCTAGCACGTCGTTAGAATGTCAATCCTTCCTAAAGTTGGGGATTGGGTCACTATTACTTCACTCCTATCTTTAGTTATATTTTTTATTATGTCAGATAGACCATTTGATGAAGCTCATATGATTATCAGCTATTTCCAAAATCTCACTACTATTTATTAACCTTCCACCTGATGAAAGCAAAACATTACCTTAAGACATATAGTAGCCTATATCCTTGATAAAAAATATCAACTTATCTACCTTAGCACTACCGACCACTTTCTTATCTTTTACACTGTTGGCTCATTTCATATTTTTTTGCCAACACCCAGGAAATGAGCCAGCAAGGGCGCTAGATTTTGATGAGGAAGGGCGAGCAGTGCCTCCACCACCACCACCACCACCTCCCCCAGCACTAGCACTAGCAATAATAGTAGCACCTGCATAACAACCTCATTACTACAACACATTAATTCAATCATTTGATCAGTTGGAGGTAGGTCTTTACTCACATTCAACAGCAATAGCAATAGCAGCATGATGTTGTTATGACTTGGTTTGGTGAGCAGTTTGCATCTATTCACAAGTACTTCCAGCCAATGCCACCACCACTGCCTAATCAAGATCCCTCCTACTTTTAGCTGTGTGTTATATATTGTATTTCTGTGATATGCTTGTATTTCTTCTTTTTGTTTTGTTGATCCTTCTTTTTGTGATGTCAAAAGGGGAATTATGTTTAGTTGTAGTCATAGCTTGTTCTTATTTTATTTAATTATGTGTTTTATTTTTCATATATTTCTGT
This sequence comes from Dendrobium chrysotoxum, assembly GCA_019925795.1. Classification (NCBI taxonomy): domain Eukaryota; kingdom Viridiplantae; phylum Streptophyta; class Magnoliopsida; order Asparagales; family Orchidaceae; genus Dendrobium; species Dendrobium chrysotoxum. Next base: position 34,507,006 of record CM034303.1, on the reverse strand, counting down.
TCTATTTGTGTTGCTTTTATAGTGTTTATTTTTATGGAAAAAATGTGCATTTTGTTCCCCTATTTTTAGATACTTCACTTAGTGAGGGGAGCTTAGGGAGAAATAAAATTAACTTGTAATTTAAACAAAAAATATTTTCCATCATCGAAAAGGGGGGGAGATTGTTATAATCTGGGATCTCAAGCTTGTGATTTTGATGATAACAAATATTATTGATTGAATTTTTATTTTTTCTAGCATTTGCATTATATATTTATTTCAGTGTGTACTAATATTTCAAGTACATCATATTCCATTCAAGATCATTCTAGGCTCAGGATTGGGTAGAATAGGATGTGTTGAAAGAGTTTGTACTTTTGATTTCTTTAATTTTTTTATTTCTTGAGTCTAAGCCATGTAAAGGTGCATGTTATTTTGGCGATCGTGCACACACACACTAGGAAGTGAGAAAATGAATGTTAAAATTTTTGAACTAATTATACCATATGACCATTTATTTATAAAATTGTTAATGCTAGCTAATTCTATAATTAATATTTTTAACCTAATCATATAGTACAATCTATTTAAAATAAAACCCTAGCTGACAATCAAATTTAAGTAAGTATTTTTAATATTTGAGTTTATGCTGTTCGTACGGTATGAACACCCTCATACAATATGATATTTAAAAATATTCTTAAATTAATCGCCATGATTAGTTAATCAAATCAAGGTTTGATTAATATGGAAGATTATACTGTATGTTATAGATTATACCATATGAGAGGCTGAGATGATTTCCAATCATTCTGGTAATCATCCTGTATGAACATAAGATAATTGAACTAATCCTACTGTACAATCTACGTATCATCTCATATGATCAATATACAGATCTTGAGTAGGCCATCCCATGATTGTTCCATCATACTGAATGATCTCTACTTTTTGAACTATTTATACTGTACGATCTTGAATCATACTATATGAACAGAAGCAACAGAATTAAAATTTTAGGGTTTTTTGAGGCCTTGTTAAAAAAACTCTTTAAATTGATTCTTCAAAATCTTTTGGTTGTTAAAGAGATTTTGAGGGAGTTTTGTGAGAGGTCTTAGAGCTTTGGAGAAGGACAAGGTGAGGTTGTGGGTGAGGGAGAAGGAGTGTGAGGGGATTCCATATGATTTCTTAAAGTAGGCTTGCAGCTTGATTCCTCCAACGGCTTTGTTAATTTCTTAGGGTTGCTTAGGGGAGAAAGACTTCAAGTTGAAGATTGTTTGGGTTCTCTTTCTTCACTAGGAGAGTAAAAAGGATTGCAAGATACTATGCCTATACCAGGAGGGTTAAAAAGCTTTTTTGGTTTTCTGCCATCACCAGGAGGGTGAAAAGAGCTTCCAAGATTCTCTGCCTCACCAGGAGGGTGAAAAGGATTTCAGTTCTCCACCACATTGGGTTGGTGGAAGTGATTCTTGTAAGGTTTTCTTTGCCTTACTATAGGGGATAAAGGAGAGACACTAAAGGTTTAGTGCAATACCCGGAGAGGAGGACTTTGGGGAGTGGATGTAGGTCATTATTTGACTGAACCACTATAAAATCTGATGTATTTATTCTGTATTTTTATGTATACATTTTAATTTTTGTGCTTTATATTTTCTGAAATTTATTTTATTACAAATCTCTTTTATTAACATTGCGATTGGTTTGGACTCAATTTAGAAAAAAGAAGCGAATTTTTTTTATGTCTTATAGTTTCTACTAAATCCAAATACCAAAAATATGTACATTGACTAGCCTTTGCATTGTTAGATATCTATTATAATTTTGAGATTTGAATTTGGCAATTAAGTTTTCAAAAAGTATTTCTAAAACATAAAAAGTTTTTAAAAAGGTACCAATTCACTCCCCTCTTAGTGTGCCTAGGAACAGTTCAATGAGGCTTAATATCCTTACTTGAACTTTCATGTATTTCTAGTGAAAATGTATTGTTTTAGTTAATTTTATGTAGGAAAAACTAAAAAATGGCAAAAAAATTTAATTTCACTGTCACCTACTTGACCCAAACCTCTAAAGTTTGGTACTATTTCATCTCAGCCCATTAACTGCCTAGTAGAAACATTAGTGAATTACTCATGATCGTGCTCTTTTAAACTATGCTATTCACTGCCTAGTAAAACATTAATGAAGTTACTCATGATCGTGCTCTTTTAAACTATGCTTTTCAAATGAGGTATTCTATTGATGTGGGGAAACTTATTTTCTTCTCTCTCATGTACATCATTAAGGGAACCATTTCATTTAAATTAGGACACCCTTTTCTAGTTTATGCTTTGTGTGTTGCTGTGGGTGTTGTTACAAATTTGGACCTAAGTCTTGTGATTTTGATGATAACAAATATTATTAGATTCCTTACTATGCTATCTCCTATTAACTGCTATTATTGCATATTTTCCTTTTCCTATGCACTAACATTTCAGGTTCACCGTATACTTGTAAGTTTGATTAGCTCAAGATTGGGTAGACTAGGGTTAAGTATGTTGTAAAAACTCTATTTTTTAAATTCTTATGCAATTTTACCTTTCTTGAGTCAAATCATGTATTTAGTAGATACTAAGCTTGCTAACCATGCACACACAAGCTAAAGGGAGTGAGTTAGTAACAATATCAGAAGTTAGATTTTCTGAACTAATCATACTATACGATCTAAATCATGTTGTATGATTACCTAATTAAAAAATAACTAAAATGGCTAATTATGAAAATTAATATAAGATGAGCTAATCATAATGTACGATGTATATCATACAAAATGATCAGTTGAAATTAGGATCCTAGCAACCAATCATAATTTAGGTAATATTTTAAAATTCAAATTTTGTACTCATCATATTGATATCATATTATATGATGTAATTAAATCTTATCTAAATTAATCCTGTGATTAGAAAATAAAGTTAGATTAATTGATCTAGTCATATCATACAGGATGATTTCACCAATTATATTATATAACCCGATTCCTTTAAGGGATGATAATTAAATCATCGCCAATCATATGCGATGATAATCCAAGTTGTTTGTACTAATCATTCCAGATGATGATCTAAATCATCCTGGATGATCAACTCAATTTCTTGAACTGATTATATAACACCTAGCTCTATATACAATACTAATAGGAGTACTTTGAGCTAATCATACTGGACGATTCATGATTGTATTATATGATCAGTGTCACTAGAATTGAATTTAGGGCTTTTTGTGAGGTCTTGTATTTAATCTCTTTCATTGACTTGTTTAAAAATCTTTGGTTGCTGAGTGTTCCTGAGAGGGAGCTTTGAGAATAAGATTTATTAGAGCTTTGGGAAGAAGAGGGAGAGCTTGTGTGTGAGGGAGAAGTAGTGTGAGGGGTTCACACGGTTTCTCCAAGCAAGTGTCTCGCCTTGTTCCTCCAAGTGTCTATCTAGGTTTCTTGGGTAGCTTTGGGGAGAAATTCTTCAGCTCAAACCAGGAGGTGAGAAATGAGTTCAAATTACTCTTCCTTCTCCAAAAGGGAGAAAAAGATTGAAGGTCCACTATCATCACTTGGAGGGTGACAAAGCTTCGGCTCTCTGCCACACCAGGTTTAATGGAAGTGATTTATCTAAGGGCATCTCCTCCTCGTTGTGGGGGAAAAATAAGAGACACTATAGTGATAGTGCAATACTCAGAGGGGAGGACTCCAAGGAGTGGACGTAGTCATTATTTGACCAAACCAGTATAAATCTCTGGTGTGTTTGTTCTGATTTCTATTTTTTGCATTTTACTTTTTGCATTTTAATTTCATTATAACTACTTGGTAAAATTCATACTCAATGCTTTGTTCTACGAATTAGAATGTCATCATCGTTGCTTAGATGTTTTGATAAATTTGTTTGCTTCCGCACTAAGTGAAAATTGTTACTTATTTTTCAAATATTAAAAAATCTAAAAATATTATCTTTATTCTTGAATTAAGCCATTAGTTTTTAAATTCACCAATTCACCCCCCTCTTGGTGTGCTAAGGGACAAGTTCACTTAGGCTTAATATCCTTATCAAACTTTCAATTGGTATCAGAGTGGTACTCAAAATAGTTCTGTAGAAAACCTAGAGAAAAATGATTAATGGCACACTTCAAAAATAGGAACACCATAGAAGGTTACTCTATTACTTGTCCACTATTGTTTGAGAATATTCCTTTTAATTTTTAGAAAATTTGCATGTCAATGTTTTTACAATCTATTAATTTTAGAATGTGGCATATGATTCAATCTGGATATTCTTTACCATCACATATTATTAATGGTGTAAAAATTGATATCCCTTATACTGAATGGAGTCAAGAGGATAGAGAACTTACTTAGGTAAACGCTAAATGTCTTAACTATTTTTTTTGTTCTTTGAAAATTGAGGACTATATGTGTATATCAACCTCTATTATGGGAAAGAAAATTAAGGATAGATTGTGTATTAATATGAAGGAACTAGTGAAGTAAAACAATCTAGATTAAACATCTTGAGATACATGAATACAAATTCTTTCACATGAAACCTAGAGAATCAATATAAAAAATTTATACTAGGTTCACACAGATAGAGACATCCCTGCATGCATTTGGTAGAGAACTGTCAAATTCTAAAAAAGTGAATAAAATCTTATGTTTCTTGCCTAATGCGTATGATGCTAAAATTACTGTAATTATTAAATCAAAAGATTTGAATATCTATTCTATTGATAATTTGCTTGGATCACTCATTGCCTACGTGCAAGGGGCGAGTCAAAGACTAAATGATGTAGGTGATAAAAATAAAGAGAAGGTTGTAGCTTTGAAAGTGAACAATTCGGATAATAAAAGTTATGTAGTGGAGGAGGATGACGATATAATGCTAATGACATGAAAATTTAAAAGCTTCCTAAGAAGAAAACAAAAGCATCATCAGTAGTGGAATAAATGTAAATCAATAAGAATTCTAAGGCTAAAAAAAAGAATTCTAAGGCTTCTTCTAATATTATTTGTTTTGAATGCAGGAAGCTAGGGCACTTGAGGACGGATTGCCCCAACCTGAAAGCTCACCCAGTTAAGGAGAATGGTGAAGAAAAGTTTAAATTTAGGAAGGGGAAGAATAGGACAGAGAAGGCCTTTTGGGCTGACTCCACCTCAGAATCATCGAAACTAGAAGTAAGGGAGGAGGTAATAAACTTGTGCCTTATTGCTAATGATAATCTTAATCAATCAGATCAAGAAAAGGTATTTCAGCTCTTTTATGATGAATTTTTTATTATTTCTAAGAAAATTCATGATTCATACAGAAAACTAAAAAAGATGTATGCAAATCTGAACAATGATTTTACCACTTTGTAAAAAGAGCATATGTTTAGGGTAATTGCATGTAATCCATTTCTTTATTTTCTTAGTCATTTATTAGGCACTGTATGAGTTACATTTGTAGTTGATTTTTAAGTGTTATGGTAAATATTTCCTTTGATATGACACTTCAAGGCCAATGATGTGGGTAAGGGTTCTATAGGTAAGTTTTCAAAGGTTTGGGATATGGGTTAACCCAATCATTTAAAAATTCATCGCTTCTAATGCACTTAGATTTATGTCACATTGTTTGCATGGTGTGGCTGATTATGTGTATATTAAGGGTTAGCAAACTTTAATTTCAATCATACATAACTAGTCACACCTAAGGACAAAAATTAAGGATAAGGTCTAGGATTTTAGAAAAACTATTAAAAATTAGATATGCATCTAATAGGGACAAAACTTAGGAACATTAAACCTAGTGACATTACCTACCTAAGGTTACAATTTCACCATTTTTAAAGCCCATTAACTCAAAATTTTAATTAAGTCAAAATCAGCCCTTAATCAAGCCTAAAATTTTGAAAAATCATAATAAATTTAATATAACTCCAAAAAATTTAAATAATATATAAAACTCTTCAGAATTAAGCCCTTAACTTAAGAAAATTAAAAGCCCTTTGACTGGGAGCTTAATTTAATTTTTAAGAAAAATTAATATTTAATTAAATTAAATATTTAAAAAATAATAAAAATTTCAAATAAGTATGAAACACTTGAAAACACTCCATGGGTCATCCTTGACCTTTAAGAGTAATTTCTAAAAGTTTGAAATGGATGTTAAGCCCTTGTGAACTAGTCCCGAGGCTAACCAAGAGGGGGGGGGTGAATTGGATATTTAAAAACTTCTTTAAATAAAAAAAAATCTTTTTATATCTTGCAGCGAAAATAAATTAAATCAATAATAAAAAGATCAATAACAGATTTTACCCAAGTAGTTAATCGCAGTAAAATAAAATGCAGAAAATAATCAGAAAGAACACACCAGATTTATAGTGGTTCTGTCCAACTTGACCTACGTCCACTACCTGGAGGTACCCTCCAGGTATTGCACTACACCTTTAGTGACTCTCCTTTAGCCCCCACACTTAGGTGGAGAAGCCCTTACAAAATCACTTCCACCTTCCCTGGTGCGCGGAGTAGCCGGGTCCTTCGACACCAAAGAGATCTTCTTCTTTCCAAAACTTCCTTTTAAGATGACCCTTAAATCCTATGATACTTAGGTGCAAGCTTGCCGGAGCAACCGTGTGAACCCCCTCACACTCTCTCAAAAATCTCCCTTCCAAGGCTCTTCTCCCTCTCAAACTCCACCCTTTCCTCTCTCCCTTTCAAGCTCTCTCTTCAAGTTTTCTCCAAAAGAAATGAAGCCTCAATGGCTGCCAAAGACACCTATCAAGTGCCTTGAGAAATCTTAAAAAGAGAGCTCCAAAAACCCTTCTAAATTAATTTTGGCGGTAAAGATCATCCAGGATGATCGCAGGATCGTCCAGACAATATGCTCCAAAAGACGGCTTCAAAAAACCCTAAAAAGTCAATTCTGCAGCCAAAAATCATCCAGGATGATCGTAGGATCGTCCAGGATGATGTGCAGAATTTGACCTAATAGTCCAGGACGATCACCTGGACGATATGTTCAAATTTGCACTAATCATCCAGGATGATTATAAGATCATCCACAATGATTAGAATATCAAATTAAGTAGATTTAATTGACTAATAATAGGATTAATTTAGGCAACATTATCATAGATCATCCAATACGATATGGATCGTCCTGGACGATTAGATCAAAAACTGAACTTAAAATCTTGCCTAAATTATTATGGAGGCTAGGGTTTTGAGATCATATTGGATCATCCAGGACGATATAAATATCATCCAGGATGATATAAATATCATCCAGGATGATTAGTTTAATAAACAGATCCTCCTGGATGATCTAAAATCGTCCAGTATGATTTATTCAAAAGTTGAACTTCTGGTTTTGACAGATCTCACTCCCCCTGAGAATGTGTGTACATGATCACAAGTAAGCATACACCCTTATAGGACTTGACTCAAAAAATCAAAAAGTACATCAAATGAGAATTACAAGAATCACACATCATAACCTATTCTACCTGTTCTTGAGACTTGATTCTTTGTTAGATGGCGCATGCTGTTTCCTGAAATATTAGTATACACACAAATAAATATACATTCCAAATATTAGGAGATGTGAGCCATAATATTTGTTATCATCAAAACAAGAACTCGTGAGCCCGAGTCGTAACAATTTCATGAAGTTTGGAAAGCGTTGGAGCAAAACTATTAAAACCTTCTTAATTAACCAACTTAATAATTCAATTAAATATTCAAACTTTAAAATTTATAATTAAATCCAAAAAATTTAAAATTGAGCAAACTCAAACAAATTAGACTCCATTAAGGGTCTACTATTTATCAAAAATATAAAACCTCAAGAAATAAGTCAAAGTAAAAGAGTCAACATTATGGTTAACTTTAGTTTAAAATTGAGTCAAAATTTCAAAAAATCATAACTTAATCTAAAAAAATTTAAATCTAGCAAACCGAGCGTCTAATTACTCACCTTAGGTTATAGTATTTAGAAAAAATACTAAAATTTTAGAATTTAACTTAATTTTAAAAGTCAAATTTTGACCCCCTTAATTTAATAATTTAACTAATTCATAAAAATTCAATAATTGATAAAATTTCACAAAACATCAATTTGATTAATAAAATAAGCCAACCAACCCCCAAGTATATAATAAGCACTCCAGCGATGTAGTTTTTAGGATGGACTATCTTGAGTTTTGGGACTTCATGTCCTAAGGAGACCTGATTCCTTGAGCCCACTATGACAACGCCAGGAATGGATTCAATGGAGTGTAAAACTTAAAAATTAATTTATTATTTATTACTTAACCAAATTCAAACCTTTAATTCAACTACATCAATCTGGTTTATAGGCTGGACACCTTGAGCTGCGGGGTTATTTGTCCTAATAAGGCCTGGTTCCCCAAGCCCACTGTGATAACATCACAAACTAGTTGATGGAAAAAAAAATTAAATAAATTAATCTCTAAAATCAGCAAACAATCAATTAATTTAAAAATCATCAACTTTTAGTTTTAGCTAATTAAATTAATTAATAATTTTGGTTATTACTAGGTAACCTGGGTCTATAAGGCTATTAACTTAGCCCAAGGAAGGTGAAATGAACTTTATAGCCCTGATGTAAATAAAGATAGTAATCACTCAACACTTAAAATACACTTTAAAATAAACTTCAAGACATTAATATTTAAACTCAAATCAAAATCCCTTAAACCTACAACAAACATCAAAACACTAGACAACTTCAATAATTACCTAGCATAGGTCATATCCAAGCCACATAGCCTGATGCACACACTTTAGATGGTTTGTTAGGACAACCAACCCCAGTTCTAGGCTAGGTCATTATTTAGTTTTTTGCTATTTGTTTGCCAATTTTTTATAATTTTCTATGCATACTAGTTATGATTAATTGATTGATGTGATTGTCTATTATATATTAATTTATTATGCAATTTGTGAATTGATATGATGGATGTTAGATTACTCCTAGGTTAGGAATGATTTGGATGCTCACAGAGTTTTCGTTAGGTGGCTATGCTTATGCAGGGCTATAAATCAAGGGGGCAAAAATTAAAGATTTAACCAACAAAATTTTTATAGGTGCTAAAAATGATAAGACCCTTTGAAATTAAAAGAGCATGGCCAAGTGTGGCTGTGATTTTAATCTGAGCAATATATGTAATTGCCTAGGATTATTAATGATTTTGAATGTCCTAGGATAACCATGCAGGTTATTTTAAAGTCTTTTATTTTAATATACTATGTATAATTTAATCGAGTTGTATTATAAAAGTTAATTTTGAGATGGGATGGCAATCATTCGACTCGGAATCTAAAGAGAAGAAAAACATCCCTTAGGGGAGAGTTTCTTTTCATTTGGAGATTCAAGTTAGGATGATTTGGATGTTAAAAGAGGAAAGAAACACCCCTTCGAGAAGTTTCTTCTCCATTTGGATGCTTGGACCTGACAAATCCAAGGAGCTTGCAGAAGAAAGGAAGGTAAAGAAGTGAATATATAGAGAACATCCAATTCTCAAAAATCACTTGCATCATTTTAGGATTAAAATTTGGGTTATTGTCAGTGGTACCTGACCACTTTTATTTTTTGCAGACCCTATATTGTAATTAAGTGGCACTTGCCATATGGACTTTATATTTAATTTGGTGTCATAATTGATTTGTTTACATTGATTGCGTCTTAGAAATTGCCTGCTTTTCTAGATTTCTTTCTTGCATGCCACTTTTAGATTTAGCCTGGAAATCCTTGGAGGCTCGTGAGTGTACACCAAAAATTTTTTCTGCTGAAATTAAATAAAAAATATTTTGCTCACATTGAAAGATAATCAATTTTAAGAAGTAAGCTCGGGAACGGCCCGAGAGTTGGCATGGATCATATTAAATCTTCTCTACCTTGTTAGGCACCTCTCCTCCTACAGGTTTTAGCAGATCATCTGGCCTATTTGGATGGAGTTCTATCATGGGGATGTTGTGTAATCTCTAGGAAAAAAAATTTATTTTAAAGCCTTTTTAAAATTGCTTCATATCATTTATGCATTCAAAGTCAATCAGCATGTATTACATTACAAAAAAATTAAAGAGTTAAAAATTTGAATTGCATTTTGAGCATTAATCACCCTACATAAGTCAACGGGCCACTTAGGACATTTTGTAGACATCAGTCCCAATTCCTTAAAACTTAAATTATAGCCCACCAATATTGCATAAAAGATTGTATACATGATTTTAAAGCACTTAGGTGGTTAGCTGGCTCCCAATCTAGGTTGGGATAAGTCCAAGTTTGTACTGTATTAATTAGATTTAAGCTATTATTATTTAATGCCAAAACTAGACTTGCGATCAAGGGCGGACTCAAAATCATAAGACCCCACCTTTGAGAATATAATCATAACTTTCTAATAAAATGATAACTCAAATTAAAATTTTCCTTCCAACCAAAATTTAAAGTCCAACACATAGGGTAGATTGAGGTATTTTTGAATCATTTTAGAATCCCAAAATGCTTCCAACTTCTCCTCCGTTGGCCTCGAGAAATAAGTGCTCAAATTTGATCCAATCGAAGTTAAAATTCAAACATCACTCCTTTGATATCAATTCTTGAGAATTTAAAAATAAAATTTCTACCATTATTTTAATTAAGAGTTTTTGTAGGAAACTCAAGTTTCATATGATGAAATTAACTATAAGGGCTTGGCTCGTAGGAGAAGACCCCAAGTCAATTTTTAAAATTTAATTAATTCTCTTTGAAAAAATCAAAATCAACGAGGATTATTATTATCATAACCAAATCACGGATAATAAGTGATATTTCCTTTCCCCGCAGAGATATATCATTTATTAACTTGTCTTTTAATAAGAAATTAATGATACTTTATTCAGATTATTATGGCCAAATACTCAAATGAATGTCTTTTTTACTTTTCGGTGTCATATATAGTTCTTTCTTGAATTCGACTATCATAATCAAGATGAAATTTACAGTTTTATTATCAGAACCCATTAGGGAATCATATTCTCGCCTCTCGAGATAATATATCATTCATAATGATATGTTAGACTTTAAAACTAAAATTTTAGAAATTAAAATAATCCTAAGAAATTTAATTCCAATTACTTTGCATCTTTCCAAAGTAAAGCAAGCTTTTTCAAACAAATAGTTGAATAAAAAATAAAAGCCCCATAAGAAACTTTAAAAATAAAGATTAATTTCAAATAAAAAAATATTAAATAAATAAATAAAATATTTTAAAATATAAATAAATTCCCAAATGATCTCAAACTCATGTAATCATCTTTAGAGGTCACTCATGACCTCTGGTGATGATTTTAAGTGGTTTGAAAATGATTTGATTTAAAAATAAAAAATAGCCTTATGACATGAATTTTTAATTCAATTAATTAGGCTAATGTATCAAAATTATAAATAAATAAAAAAAATACAACTAAAATGAGTTTGATTCCAAATTAAATCACTAAAATATCAAATAAAAGTAAAAGTCAAAATTTGATTAACTAAAGAAAATTAAATAATAAAGAAAATTCAATTAAATTCTAAAAATTATGAGATTACATAATTAAATAAATCAAAATTAGAGAACAAATAATAAAAGTAAAAGTAATTTAAAATATATAAATTTAAAATATAACTTGAATTAAATAAAGGAAATAAAATATAATACCTTAAATAAAGAAGATTAATAAACCAAAAAACTCTCTACACTAGATTTGATACCTTAACAAATGTATTACAATTATGAACCTATGATCTTTCAATTGAGAGCTTCAAGTTTTTGAGGTGATTAATTGAAACTCTAGATTTCATGATTATATTTCTTATTGGTGCACCTTAGACTTTTCAGGATTGCATTAGATGCATTAGTTTCTATACACATGTATTGCACTTTTATATTCTTTATATACCTTGCTCTTTTACTTTTTAGTAGAAAGTAGAATATATCTAGGATCTGATGTAAATGTAAATATGTAAATATAAATGTAAAGTTCTAGATTCTTATATAGTTAGATTAAGTTTTATAGTGTCAAGAGTTGCAAAATGATTACAAATTATTTCTTATATATATAAAAGTTTAAAAGGAAATAAATTTTCCTCCTTTAAAGATCATTGCCTTTTAGAATTTTAAAGAAGATCATGGTACTTGAAGACAAAGACTAGAGTAAGAAATCATATTTAAATCTACATTATATAAGAGTAAAAATCCAAACCTATTATGGTGGAGCTTGTCACCTTAGTTTTAAGAAGACTCTGGTTTATATTCTACTTTAAAAAAAAATGAAAAAGGTTTTATTTATACACAACCTTTTCATATGTTGCTTTATATTACATGCATTGCATCATGTGGGTGGTAGATTTATATTAGATAGTGGCCTTTCCTTAGGTTTTTTTGTGTGTGCATGTTCTAGTTTTTATAGGAATATGTATGCTCGTTATAGGAAGATACAGTAGTGTTATCATATATACAAACACCTTTACCTTGACATGCATGCTTACATACATTTCAAATTTTTGCAATGTACACTAAACCAAAGCACACAAGCCAATGATAAGGTATTAGAGGCCTAAGAGTTCAGGTTGCCAGAGTCTTCCTTTTGGTTTAGAGTCGATATAATGCCAAATTTTTCTACAAAATATAGACTTATAAATTTTAGATTTTAGTATGAACTAATAAAATAACATTTAGAGTTTTGGATGGCTTTGAGTTAAAGCTATGCTATATAGGTGCATCTAGATATTAAAGAGTCTTGATTAAATCTTAAACTAAAAATCCTTGATTCTTTAGATATAGAGTCATCCTATCTTGCAATCATAAGGGGATTGATCTCTTTAGGATGTTAGGTACTAGCCCACTCAACATAGGTATAAGTCTAGACTATATATATATATATATATATATATATATATATATAAGTCTAGACTATATATATCTCTCTAAATCTCCTCCCTATAAGGATTATCCAATTCTTAGATAAATTTTAAATATCAATCTTAATTTAAATTGATCCGTAGGTTTTTTAAACTTAAATTTTTGATCAAATCTTTATAAATTTGAAAAGACTTGTCCCCACTTTGATCAAGAGTATTCTTATTAAGTAAAAATTATGTAGTATTTTATTATCTTAAATTATAGTAAAAATATTATTTTTAGTTGATGTTGTACAAGAAAGACTAAGGAAATAGAAAAAAATCACAAGTATTGGACCATCTCCATAGCACTCAAATTATCAACACTATAGTATCGGCAACACCTCGATGCCATATTAGGACATCATATCATTAGAGCCCCAAGAAAGTGTTAATTAATTGAGTGCCCAGTGGAACAAAGGTCAGTGTTGTAGTGCTTCACAATACTGTAGTGCCAGATATCAGCATTGCAACACTGGAGTCTTAGGAATTTGAGCATCAGAGGCAATAAACTACACAAACTCTGCAACATCAAATTACACATTTAGGCACCATAGTGCTCAACTATTGGAGCACCATAACAGAGTATTTAACGAAATGAGGAGCAGCACTAAATCAGCCAAGAAATGCACTAGTTCAACCAATATCCATGATGGGTCAATCCAACACTATAATGGAACATACTTAGTATCATCGAGGTGTTAGTTGAGATTATAACACCGTGGTGCCACCATGTCGAGCATCGTTATACCTAAGTCCATTTATGTACTTATTATAAATAGTTTTTTAATCTTTTTATTAGGGGGTTCTATCATTTCAGTGAGTCTTAAGTGCTTAAGTATAGTGCCACCTTAGTGTCAAGTCCAAGTGGGATTAGAGGAGAAAAATATATAATAATTAGAGTAGTTGGCCTATCTTGTTGTGAGAAAGAAAGAAATTAAAGAAGATAGGAGTGTGGAGAGTGAAGTTATACTATCTTGGTGATATCTATTTACACTTTACTCCATGTCCTTTCTTTTTTAGAGCAATTAATAAAATTCATTTTATTTTATTTTAATTCCATGGATAGCTAAAATTCTTAATTTTGTGCTAATGATGTCATGCCTTAGTAATTATTAATTTGGACTTTTGTGCTTTAATGAATTAATAGATATTTTTAATATATCCCATTCTTAATTTAATCAATATAATAGCTATGTGTAGTGTTAAAATATAATGTAATATATTACCTTGATGGAGGAATAATGGAATAATTCGGAGTATTAAAATGGGTATCTTGCATGCCTAGGTATATCATATTAAGTGTTCTAGAATCTATAGAGAAATACTAACTATAGGAGGAACATAAACTTCCTTTACTTCTTTATAAGCTTGGTAGAGATCTAAGGATGCATAAGCTCTGAATCACAACCAGCATAGGACATTCCCTTAGAAAAGCTTTAGAAAATCACTGTCATTAGTCCAAAATTTTTATCTATTAGTATCTTATCTTTCCTCTATATTTCTTAGTCAAGACAGAATCCAACCCTAATTTTTGTTGTGTAGGATAAACATTGTAGCTTAGATAGGTAGTAATATCACATTTGCATTATAGTAGAACACTTCTTTGTGGGATCAATACTCTCTAATATAATTTTCAGTACCTGATTGACACATACACTTGCATTATTTAGTGGGCATTTATATCAAAAAAATTGAGCATGTTTCATGCACCTCTACCTTCCCACACCAATCGAGTTTTTAGCATCGTTGCTGGGGAAGTAAAGAATTTTCATGAAAAATTATTCTATATTGTTAAAAGAGCTACACATTTAATCCTACTTGTATCATGTTTAGTTATCATTATTCATTTGTTAATCTATGAATTTATATATGTTTTTATCTCACAATTTTTTTTAATTTGTTAATTTATTTCAACTTTTATTTGATATTGGTATATGGATAGTAGAGCTAGTAAGGAGCCCTTATTGTTTGACTTAAAAATGAAAAGGATCCTTATAAAAATTAGAAAATCTTAAAAGACTGTATTATTAGGAATAGCTGAACCAAATCTAGATCAAGACAATCCTAAACCTTTAGGGAGTATTCCAATCTTGTAGTAGATGGAATTCATTAGAGTTTCAATCGACTTACTATCAAAGCCAATAACTTTGATATAAAACTTGTCATTATTTAGATGATTCAAAATTTTTAGTTTGGGGGAACTCCTATTGAGGATCCTAACCTGCACTTAGCTAGCTTCTTAGAAATTCATGCAACATTCAAGTATATACTAGTGTTAGTGATGATGCTGTTAGGCTTTATTTATTTCCATTATTGCTAAGGGACAAAGCTAGGATGTGGCTAAATTTCTTGCCCACTGACTCTGTAACAACTTGGAATGAGTTGGCATATAAATTTTGAAGTATATCCCATATTCTAAAATAACAAGCTTAGGAATAATAGAACAACTTTTTTTCTAATTTGAAAGAAAGTTGATCTATGAAAGCAGGGAAAGATTTAAGTTGATGCTTAAAAAGGGCCCTCATCATGATTTATCAAATTGTTGGTTATTCAGACATTTTATAATGGGCTTGTAGTATTCTTTAGGTTTATTATTGATGCTAGAGATGGAGGTTGTTTGATGTTAAAGCCTTTTGAAGAGGCTTATGCCTTGATATAGGAGATGAAAACAAATAATTTCTAGTGGCCTTCTGATAGGAAAAATCCTAAGAGAGTAGTAAGTATCTATGAGTTGGATGCTTTATCAATTTTAATAGCTAAGGCAGTCGCCATGTCCAAGAAGTTGGATAATTTTGGAGTTAGTTCAAGTTAAGAATTAGTTATGCATTTGGATAAGCATGATTTAAATTCTTTTGGAGAGAATAATACTCAAGGGATTAAAAATGTAAATTTGATTGGAAGACAAAATAATCCCTATTCTAATAGTTATAATCCAAGTTAGAGGAACCCCCCTTAACTTTAGCTAGAATATTAATAATGGTGAAAATAATCAGTGGAATGCAAATCAATCTAATTCTAGATAAAATTGGAGTAATGCTCAACAACCTATAGTAAAATCTAAACCTTTTTATCCCCAGGCTTTAATAAAAATACTCAGTTAAAAAATAGGAAGATACCTTTGGAAGAGGTAGTGATTCAATTGAAAACTCAATTACAAAGTCAAGCTGCTTCAATTAAGAACTTGGAAAATCAACATGGATAGCTTGCAATCTCTTTTAGTAGTATAAATCATGGAACATTTCCTAGAAATGCTAAAATTAATCCAAAAGAGAAAGGGAAAAATCAGAATTTAGGGCACTAAAGGAGTAGCAGTGATGCCACCTAGTTAAAGCGACATATCTAGGCAAGCCTGGCAGGAGATTATATACTTAAGCTGCTTGGGAGACAACCAAAATCTATTTATGTAAGATCTTAGATTAGTTATTTGAGTTTTTATTTGTTTGTGTATTTTTTTCAAAATTATGAGAAATGTTATATGTGTGTTAAATATGGGTTACTAAGTATGATTGTGACTAAAAATAATTACAGCTTAATGTTTTGAGAATTCACTTACACTGCAAATTTAATCCAATGCCACAGTGCCGACTTTTAAAGCATCATAGCATTTGCTTGTTAAGCACCGTAGCACCTGAATCAGGCACTGCCACCTGAAATCCCAAGAAAATTAGTATTGTACAAGGTTGTAGGGTTGTCTATTTTAGTGTCATAGTGCTACTTCCACTCATAAGTGCTTTAGTACAAATCTATGTAGCATCACAGTACTAAGTCTATATTTGCTACAATATTGATGTATATTCAACGCTGCTATATGGTGGACTTACTTTCATTATGAATTTTTTTAAGTGCTGCATTGCCACCCTTAGCATCTTAACATTGGTCAAAAACTATAATTGATGTAGTTGAAGTGCCATAATAGCAGCCTTTTCGAGCACCACAATGCTCTTACATGTTAAATGTCATGGCAGTTCCTTAGTAAAAAAAGCTTTTGGTCTATTTTTTGAATCTTGTGCATTAGTTCCACGTGTCCTTCAAATATGATGCCACTTTCAATCTGCATGTTTTTTGTTTAGTGTTTTCCAAGTGTTGTGGCGTTACTCTTCATACCATCACAACACTCATTGATTTTATATATTGGAAGGGTTATTTCTTTCATTTTCACTAGGCTCTATGTCAATTTTTCTTTGTCATTTTGTGTGTCTCTACATTTTTCCTTCAATCCTCTTAATTTCCTTTGGATCCTAAGGTTATGGATAGCAAGAAGAGAGTGGCATCCTCTTTTGATAAAAGGAGATTTATTTCAGCTGAAGCTGAAGAGAGATATACCCAGTTATTTGTAAGTAAGCAGTTAATCCCAGAGAGAGGTTTTCTAACTCCTCGTGGGGTGGTGAGGCATATTATTGTGAATCAAGGTTGGAAAAAACTTTGTGAGGAACCTAATTCCTGTGTGGTGAACATAGTGAGGGAGTTTTTTTGCTAATGCTAAAGAAGCCCAAAATAGCCAATGCTTTGTGAGAGGGAAGTGGATACATTCCAAGAGAACTAACCATGTTTATAACCTTAAGGATATGGAGTTTGATTAGTATACCCCCTATAGTTTAGTGCCCTTTAACCCTCTGGAGTTACTGAGTGTTTTGTGTGGACGAAGGAGTGGAGCTGTCTGGAAAGCAAGGGATGGGAAGATGATTAATTTTTTTTTGCATCTTGTTAAACCTAATTGGCTAAGTCTTGGCACTATTTTATATTTCCTCCCTTTTTGCCAAGAAAAAATATTAGTGAGGTGACTAAGCGTAGAGCTTGGTGAATTATGCTATTCATGTTGAGCTTATTTATTCTTTCTTGTTGTACATTATTAAGGGTACTATATATATTAGATTAGGTCATCTCTTTGTTAACCTCATTTTTGAGTGAGTTCAATTCCAAAAATTAAAAAAAATCTAATCTCCACATATATATCACTTAACCACATTCAAAACTTTAAATCTAATCATTACTGTGCAGTGGCATAGTAGTCAAATCGTTGGCTTAAGATCCATCATTTGATAGTCACCCTTGATTGCCATTTGATCATCTGATCAATCACTAAATAATTTCCAAATAATTATCAATAATATGATATTTTTAAAAGTAAAACTTCGCTCAATCATTGACCTCTTTAATAAACTTCATAATCTATTACAAAATTGAACTTCAAATACTTTAGTAAACAATCACCATTGATTGTGTCACAACCCAACCCGATATGGCCTGATATCACACATGTCATACCGTGTTAGATTATGGTAAGACTTACCCCAAGATCTGGTTGGAGAAGCACTGAAATAAAACTTCCAATTTATATACTACACAAAGCTACTATTGAATGTAATATAAAGTGGAAGACTACTAAAGCTCAACATGATTTTCTATATATCATCCAAAATATATATAATCTGAAATCTATCTATAGTAGTGCTTAGAAATAGAGAGAATAATGAAAATAAAAGTCAAACCTAAAAAAAAATTAACCAAAACATACCTACAACATAAATTGGAGTATGTTATCCAAACGACTCAGCTCGCTCCTTACCCTTTGTCGGGCCTAAAAAAAAAAGTAGGGATGAGCTAACACGGCTTAGACGGCTCAGAAGGCTATTGTAGCCTAAAATAGAAATTAATAACTAAAACAAAAGAACGAAAAATGGAACTGAATCATACAATTAAATAAATACAAAAATTAATTGAATTATAAACAAACACTTCATAATGATTATCAAAATATCTCTTAAGCCCAAATTTTTATATATCTTTGTTACCAGAATCCCACCTCAGTCGCCCACTAGTGCTAACATCACAACACTTTGGTAATAGAATCCCACATCGGTCACCCACTAGTGCCAGCATCACAGTAGTTTGGTAACAAACCCTCACCTTGGTCGCCTATTGGCACTGGCATAACATAATCCCACCTCGGTCGCCCACTGGCGCCATCATAATAGAATCCCACCTCACTCGTCCATGGGCGCCAGCATAACATCAAAACACTTCACATCATATTTTTCAATGCATTTCATTAATTAAAGCATAATTAAACTAAATTCAAAATTTTCTAAAATGCCATAATGGTAGACAACAAAAATACTATTGAGCAAAAATTCATAATTTTTAAACATAACCAAATTATTAGAGATTGTGTAAAATATTATTATAAAGCTTTAATTGAACTGAAGCCCTATTTTTATATGCCAAAATAAATTTCTAAGTAAGAAAAAATTGCTTCTATTTCAAAATCACCTAGCGAAAAATTTCCAAAATATACTTAAAATGTTCTTAATCTCAATCTCTAAAAATTATAAAATGCTACACAGTGAAAGATTTACCAAAACAAAGTTATCATCACTTTTTGTAATAAAAAATATAAATTTGATTGAAAAATACCAAAAATATCAAATTATTGAAAACTGAAATAGGCAAAATATAACCTACCTCGAGACGAACAAATTTTTCAACTAGGCCGATAGATAAAAATTGCTCTCCGATCACCAAACCCTAGCTTTTCTCTCTCCTTCTATCTTTTTCCCCCTAAAATTCTATAAAAAATTTTCGTTCTATGAAATGAATGGGAAATGAAAAGCATATAAAATGATTTTAGTGGATTAATATTATTTTATAATATAATAATAATATAATATTATTATTATATTAAACTTTTTAATCTAAAATTCTTATAAATCCTTTTAGGGCTTCAAATTTATAAAAAAATATTATATAATAATTTATTTTATTTAGAAATTTCTGATGAAATCAGTTTGCAAAATAGACACCAGATAGTCCCAAAACACGCTCTTATACCGTTATGTGCAAATTTCATAAGGAATTTCACTAGTGCCAAAAAATTATGAAAAAAGTGATGAAACCAAAACATTATAATAGTTATGTTATGGCAAAGATGGGTTGTGATTTGAACTTATAATGGCTCATGAATAAATTCTTGACTGTTGTAAGTAAAAAATATATATTTTAAAAATTTTTAGTTATAACATTCCACCCACCTTCAAAAATGTCATCATCGACATTTATAAATCAAAAGAAGTCTGGAAAAGTTGTCTTATATCAGACTCTTTCTCCCAAGTAGCCTCTCTGGCAGTCATGTGCTTCCACTACACCTTAACCATTGGAATATATTTACTCCTCAATTTCCTAACATTATATGCCAAAATTCTATCTAGCTCTTCTCTATAGTGTAGGTTCAGATGAATCTCAACAACATTAATAAATAATCTCTTTTTACAATTAGATACCCACTTTCTCGGAGAAGATACATGAAATATATTATGTATATTAGACATATAATCAAGAAATAATAACCTATAAGTAGAACTACTAAACCTCTCAACATTCTCAAAATATCTAATATACCTTGGACTCTCAGCTTACTAATTCTTTCAAATTTGCTTACACCTTTCATCGGGCTGAATATGAAATTAATAAAATCGATATAGAGGTGGTATCTACTAATATAGATTTAAACTTGGTTGCTTAGATGATTATTTAGCCTACTCTATAAAAAAGAATTCAGGAAGCTCAGAAGTTAGATACAGAATATCTAAAATTGAGTGATCAGATTAAGGCTGGTAAGAGACCTAAACTTTTATTATCTAATTCTTGAGTCATTTTTTATAAGGATAGATTATGGTGTCCTTCTATTGGTGGATTGATAACTAAGATCCTATATAAGGCACATTACTCGGGCTACTCTATTCATCTAGGAAGCAATAAGATGTACGAAGATTGAAAGGTATATTTTAGTGGCCTGGATTAAAGAAGGATGTAACTGAATTATTTTGAAGTGTGAGACATATCAGTTAGTAAAGGTAGAGTATCAATGACAGGATGATCTTTTGCAATCGCTACCTATCCCTGAGTAAAAATAGGAGGAGGTGATGATGGAATTTGCTATAGGTTTTCCCAGATCGAGGTAGGGATATGATGCCATTTGGGTTGTTGTTAATCATTTAACAAAGTCAGCGTATTTTATTCTGATCTGATAAATTAATATGGTAGACAGATTGACATAAATATATGTCAGAGATATTATCAGATTGCATGGTGTACCAATGGTGATTGTATCCAATTTGATCAGATGAATATTTGTTATAGTGTCATCCATAAAAGCATATCCTATCAAATGTCTGTCACCCACCTCAATCAAAGTCAAAGTGGTCTTGAACTTCCTACCGTACAGGGCTTCATAAAGAGTCATAACTATGCTGGACTAATAACTATTATTATATGCAAACTCTATCAATGGGATATGATCCTCCCAACTACCACCTAAGTCCAAAACATGGTCTCAAAAGATCCTCTAGTACTTGAATAGTTCTTCCGGACTGTCTGTCTACCTGTGAATGAAAAGCTGTATTGAATTGCAATTTTGTACCCATTTCCTGCTAAATACCTTTCAATAATCTAAAGATAATTCTTTAATAACTCTACCATACTACATTAGCACGTTTCCCAAACCTCTCAATAATGAATCATATAAAAGCCAAAACCCCTCCATACTTGAAGGAATGGTCAAAATAAGAGCATAAGTAAAATGATCCTTCAAGAGTTGAAAACTCTCCCCACTCCAGAGTCCATATAAACGCTACTAACTTCTGACTCAATCTCATCAATGATAAAGAAATATGAGAAAACACGTGAATAAACTTCCAATAATATCCAACCAATCCTAAGAAGCTATAAACCTCTGAACCTATAGTAGGCCTTAACCAATCAAAAATAGCCTAAACCTTCTGTAGATCTACTAAAATGCCTGTACTACTCACTATATGCCTCTAAAATGAAATACTTCTCAGCCAAAACTCACACTTTGAGAACTTAACATATACCTTAAAACCTCTAGAGCAACCCTTAAGTGTACTGCATACTCCTAGTTAGATCTAGATTAAATTAGAATATTATTTATAAAAATGATCATAAACTGATTCAGATACTTCCTGAAATCCCTATTCATCAAATTCATGAAGATTGCTAGAGCATTAGTCGCTCTGAGCAACATGACTAAAAACTCATAATGGATGTACCTCATACTAAATGTAACCTTCTCCATATCCTGTATCATTACCTTCAGTTGATGATAACCAGATCACAGATCGATCTTTAAAAATATTGAATATCTAGCCTGCTGATCAAATAAATCATTAATCCTAGGAAAATGATACTTATTTTTTATAGTGACATTATTTATGCATATTGCATCATCCTTTTTCTTTACAAATAGAATAGGTGCTCCCATGGAGACACACTAGGATGGATGAATCCCTTGTTAACTATCTCCTAAAGTTGAACCTTCAACTCCTAAAGCTCTTTAGGTGCCATTCTATATGCAGCTTTAGAGATCAGAGCTGTACCCAAAAAAAGATCGATACAGAACTCTCTCTCTATCTAGCGGTAAAGTCACTAATTCTTGAGGGAAGACATCTAGAAAGTCCTAAACTATATGGTTACTACTCACAGAATCAAAAGAGAGTCTTACATCTCTAACATATGTTAAAATTACTAGGCTACCTTTTCTTCAAATCTTATCCACTTCTAGAGCAGAAATCAGATAAGAAAAAACACCTTTGATTCCCTAAAATACAAAGCTTTCACCATTCTGATATAAAGTAACTTTCTTCTTCAAGTAGTCAATTTGTGCCCCATATCGACTTATCTAATCCATACCCAAAATGACATCAAATGCAAAAATAGGTAACAAAATTAAATCAAATCTCCAGACTCTATCAGAAAACTTCGAATCATAAAAATAAACCCTATTAGCTACCATTCTATCTCCCATAGGCAAAATCACAGACAAAGAAAGAGGGAATAATACAGAAGGAAAATCGAAATAATAAAAATACTAGTCAAACATGAAAGAATGGCTAACACTAGAATCAAATAGAATATGGCAAGCATATGCAGAAATATAAGTTGTACCAATCATAATATCTCGAGACTCGCTGGCCTTTTATTACGCTAGACTGTAAACTCGTGGCTATACTAGGGTTAAGGAAATAGAACTACCTTCACCCCGTAAACCCATAGAAGGCTAACCTCATGATATCAGACCAACACCCTGGCTAACAGAAGCCTCAGAATATGGTTGAGGTTGTACTTCCCTCGGCCTACCCACGGTCGACTGCACAGAGACTCTGAAATTAGAATGTCTATCAAAACCATCTTGTGAACACCCAGCAATCCTATTTCCAAATTGATCACAGTGAAAATAGCTACCAGAGGATCTATAACACAGAACACTATGCCTATACCACATTACTGACATAATGGGGCCTCACTCACTGAACCCCAGAACTTGGAACATTGCCTCTATTTGATCAAGAAGAAATTACTATTTACTATCCCTTCCTTTTGAGCTCAACATGTCCAAACCTACTCTTTTTCCCATAATGGATACTACTAGTTGTCTCACCATCAAACTCTTCTTGATTGCATTCCATCATTGTTGCACTGCTACCATGTCTATCTCTATTCTCTTGGTCCTCTTGACCAATTGAGTAAAGTTTGTGATATCTTATGCCAATAATGGCTACATCAAAGCATCTAAGAGTCCCTCCAGAAATCGATAATACTTTTTCTCAAAAGTGCTAACTAAATGTGGAGCATACTTAGAGAGCAATAAACTCTACCTCATACTTCATCACTCATATGTTTCACTGAATTAACTTCAGAAAAGAACTCTATAGCTATCTCCTAGCAGACAAAGGTACAAATTATGTCCTAAATGTCTCAGTAAACTCCTCCCAAGTAATCAAGGTGTTTGCATGACCCTGAAACTTTTTTCTTTGTTGGCCCAACCACTAATGTTCTTCCTCGCCATCTAATAAAAATGCAGGTAAAATAATTCTCCTCTTAGGAGGATAATGCATCGCATCCAGAGTCTTCTCTATCCATATCAACCAATCCTTAGTTGCTCTAGGCTCAATAACACCTGAAAGTCTAGGAGGATGTTATCTCATACAATTCTTTAAATATCTATCCTTGCCATCAAATTGAGTAGCAACAACCCGTGTGTGAGCCTCACCAATAAACTATACTATTATACCTGCAATATGAGAAATCACCTCATAATATATCTCAATAGTTATACCCTGAACTTAAGCTGCATGACTAGAGCTCTGACCTGTGGTCATATCTGGATTTGGCTGAGGCAAATCAACCATCTCAAAATACTGAGCACAACTGAATACATTATATGCATATAAAAATAAATAACATGAGTGACCAAAATACTCATAAGCATCTCACTCTTCTACAGATTAAATCCTACGGCTATGTTATAATTCACTTCTTCAACCTTGCTCTAATACAAAAAACTTGTCACAATCCAACCCGGTATGACCTAATATCACACAAGTCATACCATCTCATATTGTGGCAAGACTGACCCTAAGATCTTGTTAGAGAAGAACTGAAATAAAACCTCTAATTTATATATTACATAGAGCCACTATTAAATACAATATAATGTAGAAAACTATTGAATCTCAACATGAATTTCTATATATCATCTAAAATATATATAATCTGAAATCTATCTACAATAGTGTTTGACAATAGAGAGCATAACAAAAGTAAAAGCCAACACTGCAAAAATCAAAACTAACCAAAATATACCTACAACAAAGATTGGAGCCTGCTATCCAAACTACTAAGTTCGCTCCTTACCGCTCCCCGAGCCTGAAAATAAAAGTAAAAGTAGGGATGAGCTAACACGGCTCAGTAGACTATCATAACACAAAACAAAGATCAATAACTAAAACCAAAGGAATTGAAATAGAGCTAAATAATATAACAAAATTGAATACAATTAAATAAATACAAAAATTAACTAAATTATAAGCCCAAATTTTTAGATATCTTCGTTACCAAAATCCAACTTTGGCCACCCACTGGTGCTAGCATCATAACTCTTTGGTAACGGAATCCTATCTCGATCACCCATTACTGCTAGTATAATAGAATCCCACCTTGATCACCCACTAGCACCGATATAGTAAAATCCCACCTCTATCGCCCACTACGTTGGTATCACATCACAACCCTTCACATCATATTTTTCAATGCATTTCATTAATTAAAGCATAATTAGATTGAATTCAAAATTTTCTAAAATGTCATAATGATAGACAAAAAAATTACTATTGAGCAAAAAAGCATAATTTTAAAACATAACCAAATTATCAAAGATTGTGCAAAACATCATTCTAAAGCTTTAATTAAACTGAAGCACTATTTTTAGATGTAAAACTAAATTTTTAAATAGGAAAAAATTGTAACTATTTTAAAATCACCCGACAAAAATTTCCAGAATATACACAAAATTTTCATAATCTTAATCTTTAAAACATATAAAAAGTTACGCAGTAAAAGTTTTGCAAAAATAAAGTTTTCCTCATTTTTTGACAACAAAATAACAAATTTGATCAAAACATACCAAAAACATCAAATTATTGAAAACTAAAATAGGCAAAACATAACCTACGTTGAGACGAGCAAAATTTTCAACTAGGTCGATGGATAAAAATTGCTCAACGATTGCCAAACCCTAGCTTTTCTCTCACCTTATATCTCTTTTTATCTAAAATTCTAAAAACATTCTCTCTTACAGGAAATGAATGACGAAATGAAAAGCTTATAAAATGATTTTAGTGGATTTAGATTTTTTTATAATATAATAAAAATATAGTAATGTTATTATAACAAAAATTTTAATATAAAGTTCTTATAAATCATTTTAGGGCTTCAAAATTTATAAAAAAAATATTCATAATATAACTTATTTTATTTAGAAAATTCTCGTAAAATCAATTTGTAAATTGGACACCTGATGGTCCAAGAACCCCCTCTCGTACTATCATATGCCAATTTAGTAAAGAATTTCAAAAGTGCTAAAAAATTATTAGAAAAATGGAGAAACTAAAACACAATAATAGATATATTATGGAGAGATGGTTTGTGATTTAGACTTATAATGGCTCATGAATAAATTCTTGACTGTTGTAGGTAAAAATATATTTTTCAAAATTTTGTGTTATAATAGATTATCACTTGATCATCTATTCAATCACTGACAATCATAAATGATTATGAATGATATGAATATGTCAAATCCAAAAATCTTCTAAATTGTTGATCAAATTAAACCCACACCAAAACCATTGACCAAATCTAATGAAAAAAATCCAAACCTCAAAATTAAATGCTCAAAACAAAACCAAAACCCTCTAGTCCATAAACTATTTTTAACAAGTTTGAATCACCTCAAAACCCAACAAAATAATCATAAATTCATGATTGGTCTATTATATATTGATTAGGCGTGTCTCTAAGGTGAACCACATCATTTTGAAGGCTTTCCAAGTCCCCTAACACATTAAACTCAAAGCATATTCCAAGGCTACAAAACCATCAAATATTTATAACATAAGCTACTAAACATTTCATATTGTGGTTTTGACTTTGGAAGCCTCCCCAAATCCACTAAAAATGACAATTATCATTAACATAATGTATTGAATCAACATTGAACACTTAGTGGACCATGGTTGACCACAAAATCTTAAAAATCTTAAAATCCTAAAACTTCTTAAAATTTGAATTTCTCTTAAACTTCAATATGGCTCAGTCAAACCAAACCCTGAAATCTCTTTCAAAATATTTTAAATGTGATTTGGAGTGCATTAAATCTAACTCCAAGCCATGGTCAACTTTGGTTGATGATGTCAACTTAGGTTGACCAAAAGTTCCCTTAAGCCCTTTAAATTATATTTCATGCACAAAGACCTCACCAAACCTTGGGACCACCTCCAACAAACTCAAAATATTATTTGGAATGGGTTGGAACCAACCCCAACCCCTGGTCAACCCTGGTTGACCAAGGGGTCCCTAAAACCCTTAAACTTGCATTTCACATCAAATGACATCCAAATTGTATGAAATATGTTCCAATAAGTTCTAGATCACATTTGGGATGAGTTAGACCACACATTAACCCTTAGTTAGACCTAGCTGACCTGGTCAACCATGATTGACCAAAATACATATAAAAACTTAAAAATTTCAAAACTAATGATTTTGACCAAATAAATGATCCAAACTCATGGCGACAGTCCATGGGGTCACCATGAGTCTCCCAAAAAAGTTCCAACCCTTGGGCCCACCTAGTTTAGCCACATGGTTTGAACTAAGTGCACCCAAGGGGATTTTCTTGAATCAAAATCCAATCCTTATGAAATTAATTTGTATAAATGGTTATAACAGGCGTCCCTTGACCTCGTGCACATGCCCAACAAGCCCAACACATGAGCTGACCTTGAACAACCAATTGGCCATGCCTAAACCCTCCAAAACTCAAATTCTTGGGCCCATTAATAACCCAACCCAAATTGGACCCAAACAACAATTGAATTGCACTCTAGAATATTCTTTGTAACTGTCATAACAAGCTTCAGCCATGTGGATAGCTAACATGGCAAGATTCCCAAAAATAATCTCCAAGCAATCATTGGTTCACTCCTAACGAACTAGCTAGCTATCCTAGTAAGCTCAAACTCTCCAGAACCTTCCCTTAACTCCTATTGGATAGTCCCCAACTAAAACGGTAACTGACCATTACTTAGCTGGAAAGATCTTGGCCCATGATTGCAAATTCTCTCTCCTATATATACTCCTAAAAGTTTTGAAACAAGGGTTGCTCAATTGTATTCCCTAGCTTCATAATAACTCCCCAAGCTTCCCTAAAGCATTCCCCATCCTTCTCCAGCTCCATATCTCTAATTGAAGTCCAAGAGAGGGAGAGGAGAGAGAAAGTGATCCAAACCAAGTATAAGATAAATAAAAGGTGAAGAGACATTTTTTTGGATCTTTTTAGCACTTCCTAGAGAGACTATTGAGTAAGTGATACACTTTACCCAAACTTTCTTCTTCTCTTTCCATACTCATCAGAAGTTCTCAGGTTCTAGTTTCATAAGCTTGTCTATTAGTAAGATCAAGTGTCACATATCAACATATATTGATCAAACAATTCACTCCTAATAATTTTCTTAAGAAATCGAGATGTACATCTCTAAAGGATTCAAGTGGGATCTATATTTTTCGAAGTTTTAAATTATAAATATTTCTATATTTTTTATTAGACTTTAATTAATTAAAGTGGCTTAAAATTCATATTTAACTTAAAAAATATTTTGATCTATTCATTCAACTCAAATTTAACTCTGTTCAAGATTAAGTCAAGAATTTTTTTGAGCAATTTTTATTTTTTTATTATTTCTATCAACCCTATAAGATTTCATCTCATCATCTATCTCCACCAAACACTGAAAAAAAAAAAAAAAATCTCCACCAAACACTGATTGCTTCAGTAAAGAACTGAATAAGGTGACTGCCATTGGCTGATTAAACTTAGCTCGGCATTATATCGCAAGCAGAATCCCATTCCAATTTGAAGTAGCACCAATGTAATTATTTTCATTATCACTTGCCAGCATCAATAAAATGGCAGGCTGGCTTTAATTTGGGAGCTTAATCAAAAGATAATATACAATTTAAGAGACAAGTTGCTTACTCCATCTGTAATTGGTCCTGTGACTATTGGTGCGATTTGGTGTTGATAATGATCCAAGAAAATACATTCGACAGAAAACAAATTGCTCAAAGTATTCTTACACAATTGGAGCTAAAAATTCTTAAATTTATCTCAAAATTAGTGCAATAAACAATATCATAAAGTACTTTAAGACATCTTTACATAATTATTTTTGTGTGCAAATAAGCTGTTTGGGCAGGGGAAAAATTGAAATGTTTTAATTAAATAATTGTTTTTGGTTTGAATTGACAATTGTGAAATAATTTTTTTGGGTTCATTTCCTCATAATTATGTTGCAAGATAAATACAACAATTTTACTAAATGGGAATTTATTTTATAATAACTTTCATATCTGGAAGGTTAAATAGCCCTATTCTGCCCTTCTAAAGCTGCCATCCAATGCCTAGTACTTCTTAATGCTATAAATAAATACAAATAGGTATAAATATAATTATACACAATCTATTTATTTACGCACACATAAAAATTTGAACATACAAAAGAACTCAGGTACATATACGCACACTTTTTTATACATAAATAACAATTATCGAGCAGTTATTATAAGCTTAACTCGAGTTAAAATATTAAGCCGTCCACACTTAAGCTTTGTTTTTTATGGCTTTCTTTCTGCTTCTTAAAGTAATTTTTTAGACCAACAATGATTTTTTTAAAGTTTTATTTGGGTATGAGAAGACAATTACAAGTACCTTCAGGCTTTATTTGAGATGACTTTCTTACTATTTTTTAAAATAACCTTTTAGTAAATTTTTGTACAAAAAATTATTTTAAGCAGCAATAAGAAAGATATCCTAAACGAAACCTCAGCGTCTCCCCATGGAGAAAAATAAGCAAAGGGAGAGAGAGAGAGTTGTTCTCCCCATTAAGATTTCCATAAGCACTAATTCATCAAAAAAATATTTATATATAATCACGATAATACGCAAAATTCCTTTTTTTTTTTAATGCCATCATATGATACAGTCAAGGTCTCCCAGTTTTTTCAGAAAAATCTTGGTAAACCTCAGTCGATTCATTATACTGAATGTAATGGATCAAGTTCAGCATTCAATTCGACTTCTACGGCACGAAATATTTCTAAATACTTACAAACCCAATCCAACAATCAAGAGAAAGGCTTTAAAAATATCACGAGTACTCAAGATACAAAATCTGTCTGGGCTGCTTTGTATACACAAACAACTATCCGAGGCTTACTGAATCTGATGCAATTATCAGATTCACATCCCTCTGCAATCAGTTCTTTGTTCTGCAAAAACATAGCATGACTGCATCAATCAGTAGATTCTTCAAACATAGAAAATACTTAATCTTGATTTTTGGAATCAGAGCTTTGTTATTCAGAAAAAGAGTGGTGCAATTCAAGTTGGAGTATCTTTAGCCCTCACCTTCCGTGCATATGGCGGTAAGCATTGAACGCCATGTCGAATACTAAGCTATGCAAAATGTTCATAATTTGGCACAAAGGATGCGTTAAAGCATAATGGTCACAAGCTACTACAGGTTCGAAGGAAGGAAGCTTTATTTGTCGCAAAATATTTGCAGTGCCACATGTTGGATACGGTATTCCATGGAGACTTGGGTATTTGATGAGCGATCCAAGAACACGGCCTCCAAAATGTCAAAACAACCTCTACTAACATAGGTATGAGTTGCAAAGGAAAAAGCTACTTCAGATTCGGAGAAAGAGCGTATAGAATGCAAGTGATTTTTGGGGCATTATTAGTATCATTGGTGTTGATGATACAATGAGATCGAATGTCAGGATAATCCTCTAGGAGGTAAAGGCAATACAACTTGATGATAACATGTAAGGCTGTCCAAGAATGTTATTGATGTCATTAGAGGTAGCAAGATCGGTCCTCACCTGGAAGTTGAGACAACATAATCTGAAGGTGGTGCAAATGAGCCAAAACGGCGTGAAGGCTGTTTAAGTTGGTCAATCAATCCTTTCACAGGGTCAAGATGTCACAACATGAAAGCGGTGATAGATTAATGCATGAGTTGTAGTGGTCACTAAAGGTGGTAGGATTGATCCTTCCATGGAGGTATAGATGATATGACCTGAAGATGATACGAAACAGTGCAAGAAAGTAATGGAGGCCACTAGTGATGGCCAAATCTATCCTCCCACGAAGTTAGAGATGGCACGACCATAAGATATTGACGAAATGTCGGAAGGATGTAGAGGCCATGGTAGTAGCTGAATCGGACCTCCCTTGAAAATGGAGATAGAACATCCTAAAGGTTGAGATGAAGCAACACAGGAAAGTTGTGAAGGCCACAAGAGACGGCCAAATTAGTTCCCTCTTGGAGGTGACATGAGAAAGTAGTGAGGCCATTTGAGCTAGTCGGAACCATCCTACCCTAGAGGTAGAGATAACAAAACTTGAAGATAACGACAGACCGATATTTGGAAGATCATATAGGCCGCTAGAGATGGTCAGTGGTCCTCCCCTAGAGATGGTGCAAGGGAACCTGAAGGCATTGATATTGCATGGCGGGTGAGACAAAACGTTTACATGGGAAAAACAGAAAAAATCAAACAATCGAAATTTTATAGGTGACCTGACGAAGTCAAAATAGCTCCTCTCTTTTTAAGAGAGGGGAATCATGTGACCTTGAATTATGAGTGTGGTGAAAACTAATCCATCGTTGGAGAGGTTCCACATGGTTGGAATAGGACTGGCACTCAAAGAGTGGATGGAGAGGGCAACGCTTCTACCCAATATACTTCCTAGTTTAAGGGAAGATGATTAGATATTTAGTTAGTCGATTTATAGAGGTAGAATCGAGAGTTCAAGGAGAGTGGAGACCCTATATATTTGTGAACAAAAAAGGGGGAAGAAAAAAAGACAACATACAAAGATAGGAGCTTTATTTGGTTCAACATTGTAGCCTATGACCACACTATAGTCAATGGGATTTTTTCACTTTTAAAGCAACAAAGAATACAATATCTTAGAAGGCCTATCTCATCTCAATGGGTAGAAATCAATGGGTGAGTGATGAAGAGGAGAGGGATAATAATAGGCCTCTGTTATAAGGGTTGAGCCTTAATAGTTATATGATCACCTATAAAACTCATATTATACAAATCTATTAAAGAAAATAAAAGATTACCTTTGGCTAATCCAAAGGAGAGCCATTATAATTGCTCGGGAGTAGTGTAGGGGTGTTGGCATCCTTTAGTGGTTGGCAATTATTTATAGGACATGTGTCATCTCTTGGCGTCAGATCATCATGCTTTAGAAGGCTAACAATTTGTCAGATTTTATGTCCATGAGAGTTAATAAAGATGCTTCAGGTTAACAAGGATGAGCATCCACGGGCTCACATATCAAGAACTTGACTTCTAGAGCACACGACATTATGCATTCAACTTCTTGCATAAGGCTTTATTTCTTTTGATTTTAGACAATGAAGGTCAAAATCATTGTTGGTGCGGTTCAAGTTTTTGGCATTGATTAGCTACAATGTGGTGAAGCCTCATAAGACCCCCAATAATCCCTCAATAAGAGACCTATATCTTCATTTTTACTAATTTCGACGTGGTGTTTGACTCCCTTTAAGAATAGAGTTCGAGGATCCACTTAGAGCAACCTCATTTCAATGCGACTGATGCCGAGCTCATGCACAATCATCATAGGCTTCATCTGGCAGCTAGCACAAAACTAAGTTGGGCTTTGACGACATTACTGCCCCTATCTTATAGTTTAAGATGGGCCCTAACCATTTCCTCTAACAGAAATCCTAACACCCATTAGTTACAGGAATGAGTTATCAACTAAGGAGTGTATGGAGTCATACTTCTTCACAGTGGTGTATGAAGTCCACCAACCTATTTGCTTCCAAGAAGAGGTTACAATCATGAACATTGACATTTAGGCTATATTGTAGAGTTTTTTTTTTTTTTTTTGAAGAAATGCAAATTGCATAATAACAGGAAACAAAAACTATTACACGCTATAAAGAAAACAAAGCTACAAAGCTTCCATTCCTAACATTGGGAAAGGAAGCATTATTGAATAACAAACAAAACAAACTAAAGTTGTTTTTAAAATAATGAGATTATCATAATGGAAATCAGATCCAATACTCCCCACTTTGAACCTATTGGGGTGTTGGGGACACCAAATTTTAAACAACCAAAAAGATTGGTTAGTATCCCAGAGTTTCCAATAAAGTAAAAAATGAAAAGTATGAAGAATCCCAAATTCAATTATTCTAATTTCATAATGCAAATAACAAAAAAAGCTGATAACCTCAAATCTAAGCGGCCATATAGCCAAAACTACACTACTAGGACCAGACATTTTGAACGGCATCATAGAAGTCAAAAATCTGATAGAAAGGAAATTTTCCCATACTGACAAATTATCACTTATCCAAGCTAACTTTTCAGTAGACAATATTAGTTTGAGCTCCATACTTGGTAAACAAGAATTCCATTTAGCTGATAAAACCATGATCAAAGAAAGACAACTACTCTCCAAAGGCAATCCCAAATAAAAATCCTAGGACGAACCGATCAACAACAAGAAAAATGCAGCACTTCCACTAGCATGTGGATGCCCAACTCCACTTGAAACATAAATTTTGCTTCCTTAAAACTAGATAAAGGTTTGATGCCTACATCTACAAATATTAAATCAGCCTTCACCTTAGCTGAAATATCCATGACCTTCAAGCATACTACCAACAAACCTTGCACTTCAAGAAACAAAACACTACCATCCATAAACTTTGTTGGGATAGGAACCCACTTCAGGCCAAAACCAGAACATCTAGGAAGATCCAAATAATCTTCCTTAGACAATCTAAACAAAGGAAGCCAAAAAACTGTAGAAACACCGACATTCAGAAAAGAAGTCGCTTGAACCATAACTGATTCAACAAATCCACCCGGAGAAACATCAACATAGAGACCCTTGTTTCCAATAACAGAGATGCAAATCCTCATTGACAAAGAAGCTTGAACAACCTCCTCTACAGACAACACTTTAACAACACCGCCACAGAAATTCCAATCCATACTCAAAACCCGCTCCTTAATGAAACCCAACTCCATTAAGGCATCAATAGAAAATTCCAATATAAGAACCAGAAACCGAGCTTCAAACATGACAATAATTGGAGGGAAATAAACTTCACGATAGCCTCCCAATCTACACATGAAAAGGTTACCAAAAAAGCTACCACAAAAACCTTTCAAACTTTCACTGAATCCATCAAGGAAAAAGGCTATAAGGTTTGGATTCACCTTCCAGATAGAAAACTCTTCAAAACATAGCGGTTCGAATTTACCATCAAAGAACCCATCCAAATCTTTTTTAAACAACAAGAAAGACCTCACCAAGAACAACTCCATTCCAAACCTTAACTAAAGAAAACCATCAAAACATACCAAATCCACAAAACTTTACCACATATAAGCACAAATCTTGAATCAACAGGATAACCACACAACGAACCTCCGTCAGCCACACCAGGCTGACAGCCAAACACCGCCAGAAAGGCCAAAATGCCACTCCACTCCGCTCCGCAAGAATGGATTTCAAAAATAAGAATTCCATTTCTTGAAAGAATACGGAGAGTATATGAACCCTTCACCGACAAATATTTTGACATAAACAATCCATATCTACAGGGCAATAACCCACAAACCAAATTCTTGATCCCAAAGATCTGATTCGCCAAGAAAATCTTCGCTTCAACCCTCAATTCAAGAGCAAAGACAAAACAGAACAAAACCAAGCTCCCCCTACAGCACATAATTATCAACAATAACCCAACAGTACCTCTACACCAAGAACCGCCGTCCAACTCCTTTCCAAACCTCACTACATGAAGCCCATCAAACAAGAACCATTCGAAGAACATACTACCCCACAAACCTCCGCCGGCCACACCGGGCCGACGGACAACCACCGCCAAAATGCTGCTCCGCTTCGCAAGGATGGATTTCAAAATCACTCTGTTGGCTCCGCAAGGGTGATAATCGAAGGCTATATTGTAGAGTTGGGGTGGCAAAAAGGTTGTCCCTAGTAGTTGGTGCTCAAGGAACCAGAGCAACCTATTGGGAAACTAGAAAGAAGAGGTTATTGGTAAAGGCATTGTCACACAAGAAACAATTGAAAGCTGGAGGAAAAAATGACATTGACTTGGCAACTAAGTTGGAGGCAAAGAAATAGACAAATGTCACCAGCCAAGGGTCCTTGGATCCCACTTTGTCGATGGCAAAGGAATAGGCTATAGACTAAGTGGACATCAACATCAGCAGCAACGTCGACAAAGATGGGGAGTCCACCTCTATTGGTAAGGATGTGTATTGTCATAGCAGTCAAAGCCCTTTTGTTAGAGGAGAGGGAAACGACGACTCATACAAATGATGATGAGAAAAAGGCACCATGAAAACATCATATAAGGTACCGGATCACCTAGTGCTGGGGTCTAGTAGGTGTAAAGGCTTATTAGTTTGTCCTCGCAATCAATGAAGTGTTCCTAACGAGGTAGTAAGACTACCAATGGCTTTTAATCTTTCGGCACAAGAGGCCCTTAAAAGGAGTCATTCCTTAATTGGAATAATAAGATCTTTGGAACAGTGCTAGTTAATGCCACGAGTTGATGGTGTCAGGGTTAATGACAACCCTCAACCTCACCGCTAGCCAACTCATTGGCGGACTTTTTAGCATGGATAAGATTTGACAGCTCTTAATCTATCATGGTTGCAGCAAGGGAACAAGCGAATGAGGTTGAGCGGCAAGAGACTCAACAAATCATTTCACTCAATTGGAAGGTCCAAAAAGGATCATATAGGAGCATATCAAGTCGGAACAGGTCCAATTGAGGAGCAAACACAACCAAAATGAAGTTGATGGGTTGTTAGGGAGAATAGCTCAACGGGTATGGAACACATCAGGTCATCGCCAAACAAGGTAGTGATGTCTCATTGTCATTTATAAGAGGCTTCTTGTCGACATATAAATTAGGCGAG
Organism: Dendrobium chrysotoxum; assembly: GCA_019925795.1. Classification (NCBI taxonomy): domain Eukaryota; kingdom Viridiplantae; phylum Streptophyta; class Magnoliopsida; order Asparagales; family Orchidaceae; genus Dendrobium; species Dendrobium chrysotoxum. The sequence goes on along the minus strand of CM034303.1, from coordinate 34,471,427 downwards.
GCATGTCAGTTTAGAAAGGAGTTGGCGCATAGCCAAGTGTCTGGATAGATCGAGAATGAACTCTACAACCAATAGATAAAGAAGGTCCTTGTATCGCATCCTGAAAACTCGCATAGTCATGTTGGCAGCTTGGCTAGTAGATCTTGTTGACCAAGGCAAGATAGACCTAAACATTATGACAACATGAGTTGGGCAATGGTACTAAGATGAGGCCTCATTGAGTTAGTTGCTCTTGTTGGTGCGCTCTTGGGAACACTAGCATGTTTGGACTCGTCATACTCACATCATGTCTAGTAAGTAGGTACATCATCATATTCCGATCACTTTGACTCACCAGCTAAAACTAGTGTTGCTAACAGGAATAGACTGCATGAGACATCCTATCAACTCACCACAACTAACAACTTTATTTAGTGGATAAGTTGTCGATCACATGATGTTGACCTAATGGTATGTGAATCTTAAGGACAAGGATGGTTGACATAAGAGAAAAACAAAAACATGTATGGTCTAGACATAGCACAAGAGTAGGCAATGATGATTCAAATGAAGGAACAAACTAAAGAGAAAACCTAATCTCAAGATGGAATCACCTGGCAATTAAAATATCCCATTAGGAATATAGTGGTATCAATATCTTTTTAACAAGATTCATTCCCCCTATCTTGCAAGAAGTAAGGTGTTGACTCGTAGATTTGTGGCATTGCATTGGAGGTCAGGATAACTATCTCATTAAGAGATGCCATAAAAGTTGACAGGGTGGAGGTGACAAGTGATAATTTCTTATGGTGTTCCCCAAGCCAATATGGTGATGCATTGGTTGGTAAAGGCACTAGGGCGACACCATATGGCTCAAGGAGGGTTGGCATTTAGAGAGTAGATGGAGATGGGAGTTTTAATCTTGAGATATTTCTTAGTTCGGGGGAAGATGATGCAGCGTCCAAATGGTCAGTTTCTAAAGACAAATTAAGTGAATAAAGAGAGAGTGCAGACCCAACATCTTTTGTGAGCAAAGATGAGGAAGAAAAAGATGACATATAATAATGGAGAAATTATATGATTTAGTTAGGTATTCTATGCACATGATGTGAAAAAAGGGGATGTTTCCACTATAAAAGGAGCTAAAAAAAACTTCATACAAGAAAGGTCCACCTCCTTCCAATTAGTAGAACCCCATGAGTGAGGGATGAAGGAGATTATGGGAAGGAGAGATCTCCTTTATATTAGTTTAGTCTCAATAGTTGCGTAATACCCTTTAAAATCTTAGATTATGCACATTTATAGAGGGAATACAAATTCTTATTGGCTATCCTAAAGGAGCTGTTACAACCACTTCAAAGCAAACAAGGGGGCTTTATCATCAATTACTGGTGGACAGTAATGTAAGGAGGCTAAGCGTTATCTCAAGGTTGGTGTTGAATTAAATGTTCTCTAACAAGATCAAATGGAGGCAATGAGGGGTCCAATGTCAAAGGAGAGAGCCATCAGCCTGGTGCTAATGGAGTACCTAGCTTTAAGTCATTGTCTTTTGAGTTGATGGGTTGCTAAAATAATGCCTATGAGTAAGGCAATGGCAAATAGAATACATGACAACAATAGGAAGCCTCTTGGAGTGAGTAAAGAGCTAGTGGATGAGGCATAAAAGGTTTGATCATTGTTATAAGAACGAGGATGTCTCCCGCATGCGTGTTACCAAAGAAGGTCTTTAGGTAGGGAGTTTTAGTAGAAAATCGACTAGGTAGTCGTCGAGGAGGAAGGCATCAACCCAGGAGAACAAATCCTTATTCTCCTCCCTCAAAATCCTAATCAAAATACCATTCCATGGTCGGCAAGAAATTCTATTATGTTCTACTAGTTTGTTTTTGTTTGTATTAGACCAGCCGAAACACCATAAAACTTCACCAAAATCTCTAGATCCTTAGCTAACATCCCATACTTTAATAACCCTAAACTGAGTTGAGGTTGTGCTAGTTTCCTAGAGAACAAATCACCCTAGTTCAACTTCCTATTTATTGCTCTAGCTCATGAACCTATTTTCAACCCCATATAAAATCCCCAAAAAAAATCAGACCTCCTCAAAAAATTCTAAAATATTTCAGATCTCTTCTAAATGATATTCTTGAGCCCTTCAAAGTAAAATTTCTGAATTCCACCTAATCTACAAAAAACCATACTCACATTCCCATCGTTAGTCAGTTTTGGACAGGACTGACCTATACTACTTCAAGAGCACTTTAACCCACCAAACATTTTCCAATCCTAACCAAACTCTATAGGTTTAAATTAAACATCCTCACATTACACTAAAGCCCAAGTTTATTGGATTTGAATTTTTGAAGAGGAATATCCATTGCTTAGAAGTTGGAATTATATTCCAGGATATATTGCATAACTATTGACTTCCCTCTCAAACTCCTTAAAATATTAACCCCACCTTCAAATTAACTACACCAAATTAACTTCAACTCTTCTAATTTTAGAAGAGTTTCTCATCCATCAATTTATCACAGTAGTAATCTAAACCCCCCACAAAAACTCATCAACAGTTTGGTATCAAACCTTGTTTGATTGGTGGACATTACTTGCATTGGAAGGTGGACTCCAAAGAAGTGAGAAGCTTCAAGAGGCAATTACAAAGTGCGAAGTTGAATTCAAAAAAGGGTAATCTCTGTACTTTACATATGGTAATATTCATTTAATGATAATTTATTTTTCATAAACAATTCTTGTGATAAATTATATGTTTAATGCAATTCTATTAACTAATGCAAAAATATCAATTAGTTACCTCCACATATTGACTTACCCATCAACCATTACGTTTATCAAATCCTAATTGATTTGAGAGGATCCAAATTAGTGAGGGAGCAATCCACTAAATCATCTAAAACCTCACATTGATTCCTATTAAAATAAGAAAACATAACTTTCCCTAATTCTAGTTTAGTTTAGTTTTTTGGTGCTAGTTTGCTAGTAATTGTGATTTGCAAGTTTGTGAAAGTTTTAAAATAATCTCTCCAAAATCATCTGCATGCATTTTACTTAAATCAACAAGCATTTCATTTAGAAAAAAAGAAAAAATTACAGAAGTCATATTTAAATCCATAACATTTATTATTACATCATGCCACAAAAGTCAACTAAACAAGATCAAAAGAACAATACCAATAGAAGGATAGATGAGTTGGCTCTTCAACCTGATGAAAAGTTTAACAATTTTCAAGAGCTCATTTTAAACTTAACCACTCAAGTTTAAAATTTGAGTGTTAGGGTTCAAACACCTCCTCCAGCTCAAAACTGCATTCAGTGCTCCCTCTCATAGACTGACTTCAACCTGGCTCTGGCTGTCAACTCCTGGCTGAAGTAGACTATGGGTCTATGACTTTGCATAAGCACTGCCCCCAACCTATATCCTGAGGCATCTGTCTCTACCACGAAATCTGGCTGAAATCGGGTAGTGCTAGGAACGAAACTGTGGTCATGGCGGTCTTCAATCTCAAAGGCCTGAGTAGCTGTCTCTCCCCACAAGAAGCTGAATTTCTTCAACTGCTCTATCAGAGGTCAAGCAATGTTGCTATATCCTCTCATGAACCTCTTGTAGAACCCCATCAATCTTAGGAAACCCCTTAACTCTCTCAGGTTCTTAGGTAGAGGCCACTTTAGCATTGTCTCGTTCTTTGCCTTATCAACGGCCACCCCTTCTTATGATACCATATGCCCCAAGTACTTTACACTCTCTGTGCAAAACAACACTTCTTCAAATTGTCCCTCAGCTGATGCTCCTGTAACACCTCCAAGACCGCCCTAAGATGCTTCAAATGCTCCTCACTAGATTTGTTATACACCAAGATGTCATCAAAGAAAACCAGAACGAACTTCCTGAGATAAGGTCGGAACACCTTGTTCATAAGGGACTGAAAGGTAGCAGGGGCATTGGTGAGACCAAACAGTATCACCAAGAACTCATAGTGCCCCTCATGTATCCTGAAAGCAGTCTTCGGGACATCTTCCTTTCTCATCCAGATCTAATGGTATCCAAACTTCAGGTCCACCTTCGTGAATACTGCTACTCTACAAAGCTCATCTAGCAGCTCATCTATCACTGGGATAGAAAACTTATCTGGCACAATCTCCTTATTCAGGGCCTGGTAGTCCACACAAAAACACCAACTCCCATCCTTTTTAACTAGTAGAACTGGGCTAGAAATAGGGCTTACGCTCGGGCTGATGATCCTTGCCTCCAACATCTCCCGGATCAACTTTCAATTTCATCCTTCTAGAATGTGGGCTCCGAAAATTCGGCCCCGGCCTCCGCCCGCTTGTTGTGCTTTTTGAGGGGGGAGTTTTAACGGATTTAAGTTCCGGGGTAAATTTTGGAAGGCAGATGGGTTTGTAGATAAGACACTACCCAGAGATTTCGCCCTCATTTTGCGAGGACTTTATGATCTGAGTTCTGGTTTCCTATAGGCGCAAGCCCCTATAGTTAATTACCCCTCCCGATCATGAGAGAGAACTTTCGATTAAGGCTAGTCGTCAATCAGATAAGCAGAGATACGTGTTATCTGGCATACAGTAGCAGCATAGGTTTGAAGTTTGGAAATGTTGGAAGATTTGATATTCAAAATTGGAAATTTTTACCATCTTGTACTTAAAGCGGATGGTGGGGGAATGGATGATGGACCCGATCAAGATCCCATGGTTCCGTCATCCCGGGCCATCGTGATCCCTGGTCTACTTAGTCAGAGGAGGTAGTCGACCCAACCTGACAGAAGGATCCTTGTCGGCAGCCATGGGTTGCTTCGTCCAAGGGTACCTTGTAGACCTGGGGTGAGTATTTGTCTAAGGGCACAAATTTGAATCCACCTTAGCTAACAGAGGGCTTTGTGCCCTATCGATCATATCCTATTGATTCATATCTCAAGGATTTGATGCCATTAGGGAGCATACGGGCTCTGGCCATAACCATAATATAATGGTGCCATTTGGCGGCGACCACCTGGTTCAGAGGGCCCCGAGTCATAACCGTTTATCCTGCAGTGCCATTTGGCGGCGAAACTGCCGGCTAGAGGACTCGTACCACGTCCTTGCTGGCAGGAGATTATTTGAGAATGGATCCTAGTGATATTTTTGACCAGGCATTAGCTCTTTGTGAGCTACGGTTATTTTCAGATTTGTCCACCTCGACAAACTGTTACGGAGGGTGGATGGATTATGCTTTAAGTGATTGAATGGTATTTATTTCAATTTTAAATATCTTGAAATGGGATTTTGGGAATTTTTGTGGAGTTTTGGAGTTTTGAGCATTTGAGTGATATTTGAAATGATCTGTGTGGACCCCTCCGGTTGAGATTTGCATTCAACACGGCCATCATCGGGGTGCATGAGCTCATTTATATTTTATTGATTGGACCCTGTCGACTCTATCTACTGGTCGATAGAGGCTCGGGTTTCGTAGGCTTTGCGCCTTTGTAAGTGAATTCTCTTGATTATGGGCCTTGAAGGCATAATATGAACTATAAAATAAATATCCCGATCGATCTCACGACCGCATATTTATTTAACGGTCCGAGCCATGTCGACTCCCATCTACCTATATAGGAGGATCGGGCTCGTACTTGAATTCACTTATTGACCCGCGCAGCATCCCTAGACGTCACGTGTGTACCAGTAACACGCTCACCGGGGCCCATGCGGGTGTTTGGGGGCATTTTATAATTATTTATTGAACCTTGTCTACTCCTATATGCTTGCATAGGAGGATCAGGTTTAAATTTATTGACCCGCGCAGCATCCCTAGACGTCACGTGTGTACCAATAACACGCTCGCCGGGGCCCATGCGGGTGTTTGGGGGCATTTTATAATTATTTATTGAACCTTGTCTACTCCTATATGCTTGCATAGGAGGATCAGGTTTAAATTTATTGACCCGCGCAGCATCCCTAGACGTCACGTGTGTACCAATAACACGCTCGCCGGGGCCCATGCGGGTGTTTGGAGGCATTTTATATTATTTGTTGAACCTTGTCTACTCCTATCTGCTTGCATAGGAGGATCGGATTCAAATTTATTGACCCGTGCAGCATCCCTAGACATCACGTGTGTACCAATAACACGCTCGTCGGGGCCCATACGGGTTACGATTGTATTTACCCCTTTTGTGTCCCTATGTGTATACAAATTAAGGTGCACGTGCGGGGGCACTTTGGAATATTTGTGAACGCCTTCTGTCCGCTTGCGTGAATGTTGCGGATCCGGTGGCGTGGCGCTGGGGTTGTATTGGGGGATTTGTACGCCTTCTGTCTGCTCGCATAGGTGTTGCAGATCCGGTGGCGTAGTGCTGGGATTTCATTTGAGAATTTGTACGCCTTCTGTCTGCTTGCATGGATGTTGCAGATCCGGTGGCGTAATGCTGGGATTTCATTTGGGAATTTGTACGCCTTCTGTCTGCTTGCATGGATGTTGCAGATCCGATGGCGTAGTGCTGGGATTTCATTTGGGAATTTGTACGCCTTCTGTCTGCTTGCATGGATGTTGCAGATCCGGTGGCGTTATGCAGCAGCTTGTGATCTGAGCTGTTTGCTGCTTTGTACAGGCAGACTGTCGTGCACTACTTGCATGATTTACACAGGTAGATCGTAGTACACCAACGAATCTCCTGCTTTGGCTCGTAGGAGCTTGCTCTTGCTGCAATTCTTTCTTGTCTACTTGTAGATAATATGTTAGACATGGAACAAGTCTCTTGCAATGACCTATAGGCATTTGCATTTGTCACCGATCGGTCATCTTTTGCTTGTGAGGGATCTCTACATTTGGTTGTCATTGTATAGTTGTTGATCATAAGAGTGCTGCAACAGTTCATAAGTGCCTTATGTGTGTACTACAAACACACTGCCTTTGGTTACAGTAACTTGTAAATACCTCATAGGCATTGCATGTATACTACTCTTATCTGTAGATGATATGTTTTGTGTATATTTACATCCATAGAATGTTGATCATCCTTGTAATCCCTCTGTGGTTGTTGTTTGCAAGGACTACTATTTCTCCTTACAAGACTGCCATGGGTACTACACATCGACTGCCGTCATTTATATATATGAGAGATCTCCTTACACTGGTTTGTAGGTACTTGCACTCGTCGTAGTCTTTGGTCCACTGTATATCTACTACTGTTGCAGATAGGTAGATATGTTCACTACAGCCCTCTCATTCATGTTTGCTGGTGACTCATTGAACTCATGGCATGTGAACTTCAACAATCCACAAGAGATCGATGTGTCTATATGCAGATGGTTACTGACTATCGGGTCGATCGCATCCATTGTTAATTTCTTCGCACACATTGGCCTCCCACTTGCTACATTCACTTGTGTGCTAATTTCCTTATGCTACCGATGCCTTCGTTTGCATACCAAATCCCTCCAACAACAAGGGACAAATATATTCGCTCACATGATTAATATGAGTATCACCAACTTTATTTGTTGATTTGATCTGAATGCTATATGAAATGTCACAATCGTTTCACGTTCCTTTTGGATTGTTCAAGTCAATTTTGGACTTGAATTCGGTTTGAGTTCACAACACAAGTTCAAATCCAAAATAAGTCTTTTGTTTCATTTGAACTCAGGTTTAAGGTCCACTGTACTTAGTTCTTTTGAGATCGAGTTCAGATACAGTTCGAGTTCATTTAGGTCAATTGCATCAAGTTCACAAGTCTCCTGCTGTCCAAATCAACTTCAAGTCTTTGTTAATTTGAGTCAAAGTTCTTTGCATTATGATTGAGTTTGAGTTTCATAATGTTCATTTTTTAAACTTTCTGTATTTATTCAAGCCAAGTTCTCATTTTAATCAGATTCAAATTTTAATTAGTCACTTGAGTTCTAAAGCATGTCCAAGTCCAAACAAAGTCCCCTGTAATGTTCATTGGAGTTCCAAATTAAGCTCAAGTTCTAGTTCTGATCCTCTTCTTTTGAGTTCAAGCAAGTTCAAGTAGTCTCAAGTTCGCCAGAAATTTCGGCAGCCTCCCGGCGTCTCCCCCGTTTAGGGGAAACTACGAGAAACTGGGCCTCCCGCCACGCTAGAGAAAAGCGTGTACGGTAGGTGTCGGATGACACCGCGGCCGTAAAGTCTTCAATCCCACCACGCCAGAGAAAGGCGTGTATGGGTCCTCGGGCACCTGTTTCAAAAGAAAAGCAGTTCTTTCCCCGTAGGTGCTGAAGCGCCTACGGGTACTTATATTCGTCCCCGCCACGCTAGAGAAAAGCGTGTACAGGGTCTACCCGCCTCGTCGTAGGCGTCGCACCGGGTTCCCTTCCCACCACGCTAGAGAAAAGCGTGTATGGGCGGTTTTCCGGCTCGACGCACACGTCGAGGGCAAGAAGGAGATTACGCGACTCGTTGCAAACATCGCAACGAATTTCCTCCCACCACGCTAGAGAAAAGCGTGTATGGGTGGTCGTTCGCCGCGCTGCAAGCGCCGAGACGAGTTTTCTTTCTCCTTTTTTTTTTTTTTGCAAAATTCTTCTCTCTTTTTTTTTTTTTGGACACTTCTTTCTTTTTTTTTTTTGAACTCTCTTTTTTTTGTACAAATTTCTTTCTTTCTCTTTTTTTATTCACCTCATCATCCTTTCCCTTTTTTTTTTAACAATAATGATACACATTACAAAAAAAAAAGACTAATTAATCAATACTAATAATTACGATCAACAATGTTAATAATGCTAATTAGTAATACCGATAATGTGACTAACAATGTTAGTAATACTAATGTTAACTATATTACAAAACACAAATTGACACTAGAAGTAGAAATAAAAAAAACAAATAAAAAAAACAACTGAAAGATGAAATCTAATATTTGGATGCAAGCTTATGATGGGCTCTTAAAGTGGTTGAGCAGGCAAATTTAATAGAAGAGAAGTGGAATGGGCTGTCAGGCTCCTCTTGAGGTATGCTGTAGGTGTAGAATAGGTTAGAAAGGGAATGCATGGTGGATTACTGTATGCTTGTGAGACCTTTTGGAATGATGGGCTTTTGCAATTTGAAGTGGGATGATTTGAATAAGTTTGGATTATGAGAGAGTGGTGGGCTTTAGAAGGCTGTTTTGAGGTGGATAATAGTTGTTGGAAGTGGGCTGAATAATGGGCTGTTTAGAAGGAGGTATGGACTGCTGCAGATGACTTTAAAGAGGTAGTGTGGTAGGCTGTTTGGAGAGGCGATTGTCTTTCTAATGGGCTGAAATGGAGGAATGTATGCAGGTGGGCAGATTTAAAAAGAAAAAGGCTTTTTTTTTTTGTGAAATAATTTCCACTTAATGTACTAAGGAACAGAACTTGTTGGAGAAAAGGACAACAACATGTGGACTTCATACGAGAAAGCTGCAAGGATTGAATGGAAAAGCTGCTGCCAAGGGAACCTACAGTACAGAGCTGCGATTTTGAGAGGGGAGCCAAGGATTGTGAAGTGGTAGGAATAGAAAATTAATAGCCGCTTTGATGGCTGTTTGAGACTAAGTGGGTGACTTGGCATGTAGTGAAGAAAGGTGAGGACTGAATGAGCTAAGCCTGACAGTTCATGTGGAAAGGAGACAAAGCAATGCAGGGAATCTCTTTTACAGAGGATTTTCACGTGAAAAGATTCGGCTAGGCATGCATAAGAGGCTCAGCTTGGTAAGGGCAATTGGGAGTTGAGTCAGTTTGCTACAGGTATTTCGTGTGAGAGGCTCTCGGTTAGAAGCCTTGACGGAGGTATTGGGGTTGGTATGCGTGTAAGACTGAGGGAGTAAGTGCTGTGAGGTGCAGATTACGACAGTGCAGAGGAAATCAAGAATTCACCTGAGCTCGGACCAGTGTAGTTGGACGGGAGCGGGGAGTTTGGGATCTGGCTTTTAGTAAGGGAACAGGAAGTTGAGAGCTGCTGTGTGGAAATGAAGGAGATGGAGAGGGACAAAGTTTAGGAGGAAGTGGGAAAAAAAAAACGAGAGCTTCTTGCAAACGTCTCTCTAAAAAAAAATTTGTTTTGCTCTCTCTGGCTTTAACAACGACCCTGGTGGACGTTCAGGGCAGAAGCCAACTGCGATCAAGGACGGGCTAGCGACGCATTTTACGGGATTTAATCAGAGAACCGAAGCAGATAATCCGAGGTTTGCATGTTATTAGCTAAATTTCTTTTTTTTGACTTTTTGACTTGCTCTTGTCAAATTGCCTAGAAAGGGTAAGGCATTTAATGATTCTAAATCCATTTCTCTGTTTAGTAATCCTGTTTTGTTAAGGTTTTATTAAATCAAACACTATATTGATGATATCTAGCCATTTGCATTAATTCATAAAATGGCAGAAGTCCTTTAATTAGATCGAAATAGTCTTAGTTTGCGTAATTATCTCGTTTTACGTGTGATTTGCCTCGTTTTGCGTGCCGATTGCTCCGTTTAACGTGTCAAATTTGTCGAGTATCAGAATTAGACAAATTGATAGTGGATTTAGGGTATTGCCGATGTTCTGATCGCAACGATGCAGTCCATTTCACGATCAGACTTCATTTGGGTAGCGTCGAGGCTAAATTTTCTCGAAATCCGTGCCACCAACCCGGATGATCCAATTTAATCATAGGAAATATAGTTTTCAAGTATTTGTGATATTCCGATCGCAATGGAGAAATCCGTTTCACGATCGGACTTTGTTTGGGCACAAATTTGTGTACTTTTACATGGGGATCACCTCGATTTGCGTGCACTACCTTAATTGAACAAATTAGTAGTGCATTTAGGGTATTGCTGACGTTCCGGTCGCAACGACGTAGTCCGTTTCGCGATCAGACGTCGTTTGGGCACGAATTTCTACATTTTTACATGGGAATTACCTCGATTTGCGTGCACCACCTTAATCGAACAAATTGGTAGTGCATTTAAGGTATTGACGACGATCCGGACGCACTGGCGAAGTCCGTTTTTCGATCCGACGTCATTTGGGTAGCACTGAGCAACATTCATGTTTTGTCTCGAAATTCGTGCCACCAATCTGGATAACCCAAAATGTAGTTCCTGAGTATTTGTAATGTTCTGAATGCAATGACGAGGTCCGTTTTGCAATCGGACTTCGTTTGGGCAATGCCGAGGCCTCTTTTTCTCGATAGGCGTGTTGCCTTGGGATTCGTGCCACCAATTCAGATGACCCAACTTGAATAAACAAAATGTAATTTTTAAAGGTTTACAATATTCCGGACGCAATGACAAAGTCTGTTTGTCGATCTGACGTCGTTTGATCAGCGTTGCGTTTTAATTTCGGGTGTCGGTCATCCCTTTTGATCGATCTCATCCGAGTCGACTGCGAGGGATCTCGACCTAGCAGAATTTGAGGTTTTGATCACAATGCCACTGTCTGTTTGGCATTCAGAGGTCATTTGACCCCTCAAGTGAGGCGTTGTACCAACCCGGCACTACTTGATTCGTCATTTTTTTTCGTCCTTTTACATGTGGTTCGAGTTGTGAGGGTCAACAGATGTGAAACAATTTTGTGGATGATTTGGGAGAACTTTATAGCTTAGCCCTAAGACGAAATCGATAGAATTCTGACCAAATAACTTGCTTTCTAAAACTGTCCTCCAATCTCTTTCATTCAAGTTGTCCTTCAGAACACCACCAATGAATTTAGTTGTCAATGGAGATCCTTAAAGCCTTCTTAATTATCTCTCCAATAATGTCTCTCAATTAAAAATTTTTATGATTATCTGGGGGGGTTCTTTACACTAACAAATGCATGAGAGTTGAGGAGCTGCAAGCACTCATCTTCCTCTAGCCTCGCTAATTTAGCTATTTCCTCCTCCCTTTTTTAATTACCTTTGCAAGCATCAGTGCAACTGAGTCCCTTCGAGTTGTTACCAAAATTTTACTTCCCAAACTTTCGCAAGACAGAGGGGCAAGCATACTCTCCCCTTTACTATTATACCATTTCTCCCTTCACCTTGAATGTTATCGAGGACCAATAAGAACCTTTTGGACACCACCTCTTCATTAAGTTTCATTTTAAGATCAAATTCCTTTGTCGTTTCATCTTCATAAACATGTTGCAAGAGAGTGTTGTCTTTCCCATAACATCATGCCCCACTATAGATAGAAGAGACATGTTTCTATACAAATCTATTCCATTAACAAGAACTTGATGTTCTTCATTTGATTGCTTTCTCGATCACCGCATAGCAAGATCAAGATGCAATCCACATTCGAGCTGAATCATCTTTATCAAATTTATGGTTTCTGGGGTAGTTGTAGGGGTCAACAAATGCCCCCCAACAAATGTGGTATGCGTCCAGAGCGTATCACGTTTGTTGTAAGTTAGTCCACAACCCTTGGTAGCTTTCTTTTTTAGCATACATAATTATTACAACTGTTTTTTTTTTTTACGCGCTTTGCTTGTTTTCCCTGTGCAGGGAATGTTTCATTGGAAAAGACCTGACGATCTTCCACCGGGCGAGCCTAGTGAGGATGCCATATGGGATGCCATTGACAGGCAGGACCCTCGGGGCGATGCCGACGTACGTGACAGGTTGGAGCAGCATCAGGACATGCTGCAGAGGCGGGACACCTTCCATAGCTTCTTTGCCCGGTCCCCGTTACTTCCAGAGCTTTCTGAGGGTGCTATTGTGTTTGAGGACCCTGACAGATGGGTCACCAGTCTTAGACTACAGTGCGGGGAGTACCACCCGCTCGAGAGTTCAGTCGCCCAGGTTGGTTGGGGCACTCGTGACATTTTAGTACCTGCTGCAGATGTAGTTGAGCCAGTCGGTCAGTCCAGCCTTCTTAGTCACCGCCAGTTACAGCCTTCACCTCCAAAGTGGCCGATGGACTCAGCAGTTGGTCAGGTTCAGAGCCCGGTCATCGGGTATGTTTACTGGGCCCGATACGTACTCCAGGTGCACAGGGGTACACTACAGGAGGCAGGGATCTACGAGGCGGTGTACGCTTCACTGTTGACTACGGGCATCTTCCTACTTCTTGGGCTCGTGGTTTGGTAGAGTTTTGGGATGCCAGCCGCAGTACTTTTTGGGTCGGAGCAGAGGAGCTTACGCTTACACTTTCAGACCTCCAGATAGTGTCGGGTTTGCCAGTTTTTGGGCACCGCTTCGAGGAGTGTGTCCCTCCAGATGAGCAGTTGTTTAGGCGGGTCCCTTCAGCAGACGGTGACAGGAGAGGGAGACTACTGTTGCCAGACGTTTACCCCACCATTCTAGAGCACTACCGACAGATCTTCAGAGACTTTGACTTGTCGAGGCGTGCCAAGACTTCCGTGCCTGTGGATATCTGGACACGCAGTTTTCTCCAGGAGGAGTACTTGTCTTCGGTCACAGTGTCACTACACGACCCGTTTGCCTTCAGTTTGCGGCGCGGTGCTCCGCTGTCGGAGAAAACCGCCGAGCCTTCTTCTTCAGCTGGTCACACTTCCCCAGGTCTGGCGAGGATTGACGAGGATCTACTTTTGACGGGTTTCTTGGCGCTTTGGCTCAGCACCTTCGTACTCCCACTTCGGACAGGCTCTCTGAGGTGCAGTGTTTTGTTAGCAGCTAGCCAGTTGGCACAGGGACAGAGACTCTCTTTAGCCCCAGTTGTACTTGCCAGAGTTTACAGAGTTCTACGGACCATTTCTGAGGCCAGCTCTCTTGAGGCACAGGATTCAGTTTTGCCGTGGCAGTACCTGTACGCCTGGGTTCACTTGCACGTTCGGGGAGCTTTCTCCTGCCTAGAGACTCCAGCCTACTTCTTGCAGAGAGGGTACCCTACAGTTCTTCAGTTGTCCCAGGCGTCTTCCACCTTCGAGTTAGAGAGGATCCGCCTTTTTTTCTTTGCCCCACAGTTGGTTTCAGACCGGTTCTCCCTAGTTCACCAGTCAGATGTTTTTGGTTTGCCGCCTCACCAGAGAGGTACCGTCGTGGTGGACGGGCTTGACCGTAGAGGGAGACGCACTTTGTTACTGAGGAGGGAGAGTTTACTTGTTGCTGAGTACTTCATCAGCATGCGCCCGGGTTGGTTGTGCTACAGGGCAGGTGCCGTGGTGACTTTAGAGGGCTATCAACCCAACCGGGTGGCCAGACAGTTTGGACTTTCTCAGGCCACAGCTTACGACGGACGGCCACTGGTCCCAGGAGTTGCAGATGTACGGCGTATGAATGTCGTTCCGACAGAGACCCGTTTTTACGTCGCATCTTTGACTTGGTTGTACTTACTGAGGCTGGGGACAGGTTCCAGCTTTCTTTTGGCTCAGCCATCCAGTTCCACTGGCGTTAGTTACACACGGCTGTCTTGGGTGCGGCAGTCTTTCGGTCCTGCTCTGGAGCACGGCGCTAGGAGGTACGAGCATCGGGTACGGAGGCTCGGGCTGCCTAGAGGACAGAGGTATAGTCAGGGCTTTTCAGACGCTACTTTTGACAGAGGTACCTCTCTACCTTTTCCTCTCCTGTTAGTAATTGAATTGATTGAATATTGATTGCTTAATTCACTTTTCTCTCGTCTTTGATACAGCGACAGACACCGAGGCTCATACCACTACCGGGCATATTGTTCCTTCTCCGACTAGAGCTTCAGACGTGTCACCTGAGCCACCTCGTACTGAGACTGTCAGTCCTTCACGCAGACGTGTCAGCTCGCAGCATACTTCTTCCTCCCGGATGTCTGTGGATGTCCGCTCTTTACTTGGAGACCCTGACGAGAGCGTACAGAGACCGAGGAGGTCGGACTTTACTGGCTACAACACGATGGACCCTCCAGATGACTTCTCTTTCCCGGCGTACCCTGGCGAGTATTTTTGGCCTGGGGAGTCTTCCGGGGCCGGCGCGGGTTTACTTTCAGAGTTCCTTGGGACACCGTCGTACGCACCAGCGACCTCAGACTTAGTACCTACAGAGTTCTCCTTCTTTCCTGAGGGCCACCTGACTGACCTTGCAGGCCCTTCCTCTGCCCCTGCCAGTTTCTTAGCCGGCTCTACGAGCTCCTCGACAGGTATGCATTTATTTTAAGTTAATTTATTTTGACGCATTATTATAATATCTGCTGTCATATTAATTGCTCGTAATGAAACATTTGTGCAGTGCCTGAGGGGGTCGAGTACATTTCAGAGATCTCCTGTCACGTTCCACTGCCACCAGATTTTCGGAGTGCTGACAGGTGTAGCTACACTGCACAGCTTCTGAGAGATTTGATTTCCAGCATCGATCCAAGATCTCCAGAGTCTTGGGCCGAGTTTGTTCCTTCTGCCGACCGGCTCCTCGGTCTACTTGCCAGTTTTGGGGTGAGCACCACTGAGTTACACTTCTGGGAGTCGATGTGTCGTGCAGCGGAGTCCCAGATCCGACGACTGAGGTCCCTTTCTGTCTTGCGGACCAGAGTTACACTTTCTGAGTTGGAGGAGAGAGTTACCAGGCGACGGGAGATGGCTGACGATATCCATGATAGGCTTGACAGCAGTGCAGCGGCCTTGACGAGGCACCGTCAGAGTTCTTCCAGCATGACTCAGGAGTTCGACAGGCTGACGACACGCATGCAGAGCCTTTGGAGGGACGTCAGGCAGGTGATGTCCCAGAGGTTTCACTTACGAGAGGGACGAGACCGGCGGGACCGTCTTACCAGAAGGGAGGAGCAGCGCCACCAGGCCTTACACCAGGAGATGGTGGCCGCTGACTCTTCCTTAGCACGAGCTGTGGAGGAGCTTCAGACTGCTCAGTTAGAGTTTCATACTTTAGCCGAGGTTACCGGACAGCTAGAGGGCTTACATGCTCGCCTCTTTTGACGTCTCTTTTCTTTTTGGTCTGTACTCTGTAGTGTCTGGGGTTTTTGTCGTACTTGTACCTCATGTTAATTATATATATAAATGGTGAAAAAAATTTTGTTGCACTCTGAGTTGTATTCTGTGTTGTACCCCAAGTTGCGTTTTGGGGTTGCCTTGAGTTGTAGTAGACGATTTTAAATATTTATTTGGGAATCTCGACATACAGCGACGTCGACCCAAATAAATATTTAAAATGCCCTCTGTTTCTGAGGATAGTTGTGAGCGTTGCCACCGTAGTCACTAGTTAGAGCTAGTGGTCGTAGCTTTAGCTCAGATTTTGGGGATTTGATGGAAAGTTTGCTGGTTTTGAATTTGGTTGATAGTACCAAAGGCAGGTAGTATCTTGCTCCTTAACCAATTGAGAAGACTTTAATCTGAGTCACTTAAGTTCATCAGATTGGGCGAGCTGGGATTTGACAGCTCTTAGTCCTCTGGTTGCTGAGATGGGGGTTCCTCTACTACAGCCTTTCTTATGGCGTGTTGAGTAGATGGAGCTGCCAGCGATCCGGCCATATTTGGGCGTGTTGGATCCGACCTCTTACACCCATTCAGGCTTCAGACTTGAGCTAGGGGAAATGTGCTCCCAATGCTGATTTTGCTGAAGTTGATAGATTTTGAGTCTTCCTTTGTGGTAGAAGATTTAGAGCCTACGCGAATTTGGTAGTTGCTCGAGATTTCTTCTTCCCAATGGAACCTTGATTCCCCGGTCGTTTGGGAGAATTTAGTAGACTACAATCACTTGAACTTGTCGAGTCAAATTTGCCTTCGTACTTCCTACAGTCCCTACTGACGGGTTGACGAAGTGGGGGTTCCGCTACTACGGCCTTTCTTATGGCATGTTGAGTAGATAGACCTGCCAGCGATCCGGCCATATTTGGGCGTGTTGGATCCGACCTCTTACTCCCACTCGAACCTTAAGCTTCAGGCTGATGAAAGACTTCAGGTTGTTCTGGTTCAATTTGTTAGAGTGTGTAGTTGCAAAAGTCTCTTTCTGACCTTTGAAATCTTAGTTTGTTGGAGAAGGCGGTGTCTCGCTCTTTTGGAGCTCACCTGCATATACTTCGAAAAGAATTCGTTGTATTCTTCAGTGTAAAAGAATATTTGCGTTGGTGATTTTAAATATTTATTCGGGGATCTCGGCATGCAGCGCGATGTCGACCCGAATAAATATTTAAAATGCCCCCTGTCTCGCAGGGATATTTCATAATAGAATAGATTTTGAATTTTGTGATTTTAAATATTTATTTGGGGATCTCGGCGCGTAGCACGATGTCAACCCAAATAAATATTTAAAATGCCTCCTGTCCTGCAGGGAGATTTTGAAATGCATTCTTGCAACACAAGAGAATTTCAAAAATGTAAAATGTAAAGTGTATATAAATATGCCTGAAATACACAATACATTAAATATAACTTTTCCTTGAGCAATTTTACGCATGGTACTTCTTCAGATGTCGACCGTTGATCGGTGGCATGGGCCTCTGACCGTGCAGATCGATAAGCTGGTAGGCTCCTCCTTGATACACCTTCTCGATGACAAAGGGACCCTCCCAATTGGATACGAATTTACCACCAATTTTTCGGTGAGGGATGATTGGTCTTCTCAGCACCAGGACCAATTCCCCTTCTTGAAAGGACCGAGGGCGCACCATCCGATCAAATGATTTTGCCATCCTTCCTCGATAGATTTCTAGGTTTTGTTGGGCTTGCAATCTAACTTCGTCGAGTGCATCGAGCTCCTCCATTCTTAGGCGAGCATTCTGTTCTTGAGTAAGTTCATTCTGGATAGCGACCCGAAGAGATGGTAGTTCAACTTCTAGTGGTAAGACAGCTTCAGCCCCGAACACTAGTGAGTAGGGAGTGGCTTTGGTTGGTGTTTTGTAGGTTGTACGATATGCCCACAACGCTTCCGCCATCTTTGTATGCCATTCTCTTTTATTCTTGGTGAGGATCTTCTTCAACAACTTCACCAGTGTCTTGTTGAAGGCCTCAGCCAAACCATTGGCTCTTAGGTTATATATAGACGAGTACCACCAGTCAATCTTGTGACGATCTACAAACTTGTAGATTTTTGTACTCTTGAACGCTGTGCCATTGTCTGAGATCACTCGGCGTGGCACACCGAATCTGTAGACGACATTGTGGGTGAAGAAGTTGATCACGTGCTCGGACGTGACTTCCCTGAATGGAGCTGCTTCTGCCCATTTTGAAAAATAGTCTGTTGCTGCCAGAATAAAGCGATGTCCGGCCGATGACGGCGGATCTATTGGCCCAATTATATCTGTGCCCCAACATTCGAATGGCCAGGACGCTATCGTTGGGTGCAGTGGATTTGGCGGTTGATGAATAACATCACCGTGGATCTGACACTCGTGGCACCTCTTAGCGTGGTTGATACAATCTCTCACACTCGTAGGCCAGTAATAACCCATTCTTTTGATTTTAGCAGCCATCTTGGGACCTGACTGGTGTGCTCCGCAGAGTCCTTCATGAACTTCTGCTACCACTTTATCAGTTGCCTTGGTCCCTAGGCACCTTAGCCACATTTGATCAAAAGCTCGTCGGTACAGCGTATTGTTGACAAACGCATATCACAATGCTCTTTTTCTGATTTGTGCAGCCAGAGATTTATCTGTTGGGAGTTTGCTTTCTTTGAAGTAGTCAACGAATGGTCGCCTCCAATCATCTTCGACTTCAACATCTAAGCAATACCACCAGGATTCTGAAGCTAGACTGACTTTACGTCTTCTCTTAGGAGCTTGATTTTCTTCATGTTGATATTCAAGATCGACTGGTTGGGGGGGTTGAGGATTAACTGGGGTTATATCCTGCTGGCTTGAATTTGGCATTCCCTCTGCCTGCGAGAATTGTAGGGTTGCTGGCTCTAAGACTCGGCGATTTTCAACCGCAATGAATATAGGTGGCCTCTTATCTTCATTTGCAAGCTCCTTGGCCAGTTTAGCTAGACAATCTGTTTTTGCATTCTGTCCTCGAGGCACTTGAGTTATCTTGACATTCGGTATTTGTTTTAGAAGCTCGAGAGCTCGTCGGTGATAGTGGGCCAATTCAAGTTTGCAAATCTTGTAAATGCCCAGAACTTGATTTATCACAAGTTGAGAATCATCGAAAATTTGGAGATCCGTGATTTGGACATCAATTGCGATCTCCAATCCTGCTATTAGAGCTTCGTATTCGGCTTCATTATTGGTCCGAGGTTCAGTTAGACTGAATGAGAATCTCATGATACCTCCCTCGGGTTCTATAAAGACAAGACCGATGCCAGCTTGGGCCTTTGCAAGATTTGGAGGTTTGGGAGACTTGATAGACGATGCCCCATCAAAGTACATCTCCCAAAATGGTAGCTTTTCTTCTTCATCAACCTGCATGATTTGTTCATCTGGCAAATCATCATTCAACGGCGAATCTGCAGGAATTGGATGTGCGGCGAGGAAATCTGCCAAAGCTTGTCCCTTTACTGCCTTTTGTGGCATATACACTATATCAAATTGCAGTAATAGCACTGCCCACCTTGCTAAACGACCTGTCAACACTGGTCTTGTCATCAAGAACTTCAGCGGATCGATCTTTGATATCAAGGTGATTTTGTGGGAGAGCATATAGTGGCGGAGTTTCTGAACTGCGAAAATCAGCGTTAGACAATGCTTTTCAATCGGAGAATAACGTATCTCTGCTCCGATTAATCTCCGACTGATATAATAAAGTGCATTTTCTTTGCCCTCTTCATTATGTTGGGCCAATAATGCTCCGAGGGACTCTTCTAGTGCAGCTGTATATAGTATACGAGGCTTCCCCGGAATTGGCGCTGCAAGAATGGGTGGATTCAACAAGTATCTTTTGATGCTGTCAAACGCTTCTTGGCATTCTTCATCCCACTTGAAGCGAACGTCCTTCTTCATCAGCTTTGAAAATGGTTGGCACCTACCCGACAGATTCGATATGAATCGTCGAATGAAAGCCAATTGCCCTTGCAAGGAGAGGAGTTGACGGAGGCTTATTGGCGGCGGCATCTCTATAATCGCCTTAATTTTATTAGGATCAACTTCTATGCCTCGGTGACGAACAACATACCCGAGAAATTTGCCCGAGGAGACCCCGAAAGCACATTTGAGAGGATTCATTTTCAGATCAAACTTTCTGATTCTGTCAAATACAACCCTCAGGTCATTTAAGTGATCCTTTCGATCTATGCTCTTGACAACAAGGTCATCCACATAGCACTCTACCTTTTGGTGTATCAACTCATCAAAAATATGGGTCATTGCCCGCTGGTAGGTGGCACCAGCGTTTTTCAAGCCAAAGGGCATGACCGTATAGCAGAAAATACCGATGGGCGTTCTGAATGATGTATGCTTTTCATCTTCGGGCGCCATCTTGATCTGATTATAGCCCGATGACCCATCCATAAATGAGAACATATCATAGTTGGAAGTATTGTCCACTATGAGTTCTGACATAGGGAGCGGGAAATCATCTTTTGGACATGCCTTGTTGAGGTCCCGAAAGTCAATACAGATACGTATCTGACCGTTCTTCTTCTTCACGGGGACAATGTTGGCTATCCAGTCGGCGTATTTTTCTTCTCGGATGAAGCCCGCTTCTATGAGCTTTTTCGTTTCTGCAATTACCTGCTCTTCAATCTCCAATCTCATTCTCCTTGGAGCTTGTTTGACGGGTGCGACATCCGGTTTGATTGCCAACCTGTGAACTGCTACGTCAGGGGATAAGCCGGGCATCTCAGCATATGTCCAGGCAAAGCAATCCCTGAATTCATAGAGGAGTTCTTTTCTCTTCCACTTGATCTTCTGGCAGAAGGGAACTAATGAATGTTGGGCGAGGGTCATCCTCGGTTCCCAAGTTGACTTCTTTTAGCTCGTCCATAGTGGCTGCCTATCCACCATCTTCAAGCTCTTCTGGTGCAGGCTTGGCCTCTAGAGGCTGATCATCGTAATCGTCAGCTTCGTAGACTTCTTCATCAGGAACATCATTGGATTCGACTTCCCTGCAAGTGATGGCTCGGCAAGTCTCCTTCTGGATGCATTTTCGCCTGACGAATCTAATACCTTTATATGCATTCATCCCTTTCCGCCGCATTGGACGTGGATTCCTTCCATACCAGAGACTTAGGCACATACGAAGTTGTCGTTTGGGGGTGGGAACATTGATCCACTTTCGCAACATTCTTTGAATGCCTTTGGTATTAAACCTAGGTAGTCTCGTAGGTAGTAATTCTTCAGAATCGATGAAGACATGGTCCCAATCACGATTCACTTCCTCATCCTTTCCTACGGAGTAGAATATATTCCCTGACTCAATTCCCTTTTTGATTGGAGGTAGATAACGGGTCACAAGTTCCTCAACCTTATCCACATCCCGTGGAATTATTTTTTTGAAATACTGTAGGGGAATACGAGTGACTACAAGTACGCTGTCTGAGATTGATAGGCTATCTATCCTTCTAGAGAATATCTCTTGTACCGTGTTCATGTAGATAGAGTCGTAGTCATAGTCATCATTTGAATATGCGACCTCCCTACTCCATTCGTCCATCGAATGACATACCCTCTGGGATTTTGTAGGGGTGACATTATCTTCATCTGTGTCGCTCCCAAGGTGAGGTACACGTTTCCTTTCTTTAGAAGTGGAAGTGGTAGCTTCTTTGGGGAGAGTCGGCGTTGCCTTCTTTCTCCCCACCTGCTTTTTCTTACCTTTTTGTTCAGGACGTTTTGTACTCTCTGTGTTTGATGCTCGAGCCTTCAGAGAGTTTGACAGTCTTTGCTTCTTTGGCATGAGATACTGCGCATCTTCATAAACTGTCGCTTCATGGACTGCAAAGGGTTGGATGTCACCAGAGATCCTGAACTCTTCTCCATCCCTGAGATACTTCATGCACTGATGTAGTGTTGACGGGACAACGCCATATTCGTGCAGCCAGGGGCGACCTAGTAGCGCCTTGAATGAAGTGTCCGCGTCAATTACATGGAATTTGGCTTCTGTGTGAAGTTCTCCAAATACAAGAGGAAGCATAAATGATCCAAGGATTTTCTGCCCTTTCTCATTGAAGCCATGCACCATGAGCTTATCTGGCCCGAGGTGTTCCACATCGAGGCACAATGACCTTAGTGCCTTTAAGCTCATAAGATTGATGGAGGACCCGGGGTCGATCAGAATTCGACTGATTATTAAATCGTCACTCTTTGCAGTAATATATAAAGGTCGGTTGTGGTCTGCAGTCCTGAGCATCATGTCATCTTCGGTGAATGTGATGAATGGTTCATTACGGGCTTGTAGGACCTCAATCATGTTGCGCTCAGCAAAATATGCCTCGTATATTTCGGGATCTTTGAGAGCCTGAATCAAAATTTCCCGTAGGTCTTTAGACATTACCAGAGCATCGTATATGCTGAGTTGGGCTGGGATCTTTCTCAGATGGGATAAGATATTGTAATCTATCCCTTTGACTGGAGTATCTTTCTTCTTGTGGTCTTTCGGGATAATGTTTTCGTTGACAACTATCTCATTTCCCTTATCTTTATCGGAGATCCCTTTCTTCAGTGGAGGTGGCAGTACCTTGCCACTCCTTAGCTGCACTTGAGCAATCTCCTCCGGCTCAGGCTCATCTGATAGCGTGTTTTCTTCCGAGTCAGCCATCGTCGCATCTAGAGATTCATCTGTTGATTCAGAGTCACCTCCCAGATTTACATGTCCCATCTGCGACGCTATGTCGGGGTCTGATTCATCTGTCTTTGGAAAATACAGATCCTCCTCTGAACTGTAGTCCATTGGTGACACCATCATACAGGATTCAGAGGCTATCTCTTCAATACATTCTTCTTTTATCAGTGTATTTGGCGCCACTGAGATGACCCGACATACTTCTACCGGAGGAGGGTCTTCATTATTTTCTTCAGCTTCCTCTATTTTAAGTTCTGACATGAAATCAACGAGCTTAATAGGTCGCCTTGCAGTTTTGTAGTATTCGTCCAAACTGTCGATAACCCTTTGGGTTGCAGTCTTCTTCTCCTTGGGCTTCTTCAGCTTAGTCTTCTTCTTAGAAGGCCTTACTTTTTTAGGCTTCGAGGAGCTGATCTGGCTAAGGCGTTGTTTGGAGGTAGATGCTTGTACCTTAGACAACCCTTTCAAATCTAGTATGGGTTCAATAGGAGACTTTCACTTCACACCCAAAACTCCTTCAAGCTGTTTCAACATCTTTACGGTCTTCTTGGAGACCACAGTCTCCCACTGTTCCTCCTGAACTGGCTTCTTCTCATTTTTTCTTTCATCAGCCGGGGGTACGGAAGAGGACGTAACTACCCGAGTTGATTCTTTTCTGGGATGAGCTAATACATTATCAGACAATGTGAGTTCTCCTTTTCGATACTTCCTCTCTAGCAAGTCTTTAAAGATGTAACAATCTTCAATAGGGTGGCCGAGTACCCGATGATATGGGCAATAGTTCGGGTCGTTAGTTTGCTTCGACTCCTCGGGTCTCTTGCACTCCGGCAGTTCTAAACCCGCTTTCACCGCCTGTCGAAACAACTTGGCGATACTCTCCCTTTTAAATGAATATTCCTTATTCATCTTGTCTTTGAGGGATGGGAACGTTCTATCACCAGTCCCCATTGCTTACCTCAGGCGATCCCCTCCGCCTTGGAAAGTTCGTGGCCTATCGTTCCCTCCAAGTACCAGCTTCGGTTGAGGGTTAGGGTTGTAGACTTGTTTTGGCTTTTCTTCATATTGCATCGGCTGTTTACCTTTGTCTACGTTGTGAACCACTTGTTTTCCCTTATTTGCTTTGAGGGAGGATGTAGAGTAGGTTTCACCTTTCTTTGTATCTGAAGACTTAGCCTTTTTAGTCTTATCAAAATGGCTATCTGATTTTGACAAATTCAACTTTTCAAACTTGGCCACCCTATCCAGTAGATCTTGAAATGTGGTAATTGTAGCCATGCACAGAAATGGTTGCATCTTATCGTCGATGTTTCCCATCAATAATTGCACAGCGTGTTCTTCCTCGAGTTGTTGCTCACATTTCATACTTAAATTTCGCCAACGAGTGATGTGCTTGGTCACTGACTCATCTCTTCTTCTCTTATCCAAAGCGAGGTCAGCGATTGTGATCTTCTCAGTTGCGCTGGCAAATCTCTTCACAAATATTGATTCTAACTCCGCGAAAGTCTTCACAGAGTCATTGGGCAACTCAGCATACCATTCAAAAGCAGTTGCTGTCAAACTGCTGACAAATTGTCGGAAGAGCAAGGCGTCATTCCCTCCTGTATTTCCGCAAGTGGCCTTGAATTGTGCCAAGTGCTGCCTGGGATTATTGTTACCACTACCATTAAAAGTATTGAATTTTGGAACAGAATACCCTTTTGGGTATGGCACTTGATCGTATTCCGCCGGATATGGACGACCTCTGCCAACTAGTTTCTCCGCCTGATCAACAGCTATAATAGCCTTGATCTTCTCGGTAATAATTCCCTCGAGTTGTGCCGCCGTCACAGGATCAGAGGTACTGGCAATATTTTGCGGAGTAGGTTGGCGTGTAATGTTATTGATTTCATTACCGCCTTCAGGAGCGCCCCGTACTCCTGAGACTTGATGCATCTGGAAGTTCGGAGGATCGGCGAGAGTAGGTACAGGACCCGTGGCAGTAGTTCTCTGCATAATTTGCATCATCGCTGCCATTTGAGTTATCATCTCAGTCATCTTTTCATTCAGTAGAGAGATTTCTCTATCTTTAGCCCTCATTTGACGTTTTATATGTCTTTGCATGTCAGCTAGCGTGGCACTCTCGTCAGCAAAGGGATTCTCCTCGTCCTCTTCTCTTTCTTCTTCTGAAGAGCGGCCACCTCTGCCGGTGGTGGACCCAGCCCCACGGCGACGTCGGTATACTTGCCTAACTGGCGGCTGTTGATTGTCATCATCCTCGCCGTCATCATAGTAGGCCTCATCGTTGATGTTGGTGTGTCTCACCATATAAACAACTTCTATGTTCAGGCCGTCATTTATTTCTTCCATTCCTTCTTCTATATCTTCTATATCTTCTTCTTCTTTCTCCTGGATTTGAATTTCAGAACGACGACGCCAAAATACCTCTGATTCTTCATTTGGCAAGAAGATTTCCTCAACTCACGGGCTGCGGTCGAAGTTGGTTTCCTCCTGCGGCGGGGTTGGCGGGCGACGGGATCCCCTGGAGGATTCTCCAAGGTGTCGACCGTCGGAAAGGGCGTCATTATGGGTCTTCTTTGGAACCAATTTTTGATGTATTTTATTAGCAGGGGCGGATCTCCGGGAAGCCGTACCAGATGTCACGCCCGGATCATTTCTTCTTTCTCTTTTATCTTCTCTATGAGGCCTTAGCCTCCAGATTTGCTTTCCTTTCTGCCGGGACCTTTCGGCAGCGGATCCCTGAACCCAAGGTTCAGGTGTCACGCCCCGATGCTCACCGGGTGGAATTTGTTGTCTTCTTCTGCCTTCGGCTATCAGATCAGACGATAGCCTTTCCCTCAGAGGGGTCCTTCTGGCCTCAATCATCAGTGGCCTCTGAAATCTCCTTTTCTTCAGACCCTTTTCTTTCACTGTCTTCAATACCCGGTACACCCGAGATGACAGGGTTTCAGGTTCTTTCTTTCTAGGAGGAGCCAGGACTTCAGGCTGTTGATCCCAGAAAGATCTCTTCAGCTCCCCAGTAGAGCTATTTCTTTTGACCCATCTCAGGTCAGTAAACTTGTTCCGGATGGGAACATTGGCTTCAGGCTCTCTGGCTGGCAGATTCGATGGGTGAACAGAGGGTTGTTGTTGCTGAGCTCGCATCTCAGCATTCTTCTTTCTTCTTTGCCTCCTTGTAAGCCTTCCTCCGGATGAGGAGGCCTCAGCATCGTTCTTTCTGGGTGTAGGTAACCCGTTCGGCAGAGATGTGGTATTTGCAGTTACCACAGAAATCCTCCCACCTGTCACAACTCTTTTGGCAATCGGAGCCTCAGGCTGTGAAAGTCTTTCGAACACAGAAGTCCTCTTGCGAGTATTTTCAGCGGCGATAGTGGTCCGTGACGCCGGTAGATGCGTCCGGCGTGTAGTAGCCTCAGTGGTTGGTCGTTGCGCTGGTAGATGTGCGCGACGGGCAGGGGCTCCGGCAGGTTGGAGTCTCCTCGCAGGTCTTTCAGAATTCGCATCGTTCGCAGGAACGGCGGCAGTCCTTGCAAAGACTGCAGGGAAGTCAATGCTACCGAACTGGATGGTCGCTCCAGTATTTCTGGTAGTGATCACAGCATTTGCTAGTTGGATGCTAGCGCCGCGTCCCAGTTGAACAGTGAATGCAGTGTTCTGTAGATCCATCTGCACAAATGAAAGGCAAGGGTTAGTAATCAGAATCTGATACATCACCCCATACTTTCAAAATGCAGAGACTTTCACAGAACCAAAGCCAAAAAAAAAGATAATAATTAGCAAGCAATTAAAAATAACATAAATTTAAATCCCGCTAAATGTGCTATCTCAATGAATTTATCATGAATGCAATGATCATTTTTAGAATATTCAGAATTTTAATTAATTAAATGATCATTATGGAGAATTCTGAAATTTTGAGCTTGTATTGATTAGCTACTACTACAGCGCTGAGACGATTAGCCAAAGATGGAAAGAGAAACCAATCCCCAGTGGAGTCGCCAGAAATCTGTGGGCTCCGAAAATTCGGCCCCGGCCTCCGCCCGCTTGTTGTGCTTTTTGAGGGGGGAGTTTTAACGGATTTAAGTTCCGGGGTAAATTTTGGAAGGCAGATGGGTTTGTAGATAAGACACTACCCAGAGATTTCGCCCTCATTTTGCGAGGACTTTATGATCTGAGTTCTGGTTTCCTATAGGCGCAAGCCCCTATAGTTAATTACCCCTCCCGATCATGAGAGAGAACTTTCGATTAAGGCTAGTCGTCAATCAGATAAGCAGAGATACGTGTTATCTGGCATACAGTAGCAGCATAGGTTTGAAGTTTGGAAATGTTAGAAGATTTGATATTCAAAATTGGAAATTTTTACCATCTTGTACTTAAAGCGGATGGTGGGGGAATGGATGATGGACCCGATCAAGATCCCATGGTTCCGTCATCCCGGGCCATCGTGATCCCTGGTCTACTTAGTCAGAGGAGGTAGTCGACCCAACCTGACAGAAGGATCCTTGTCGGCAGCCATGGGTTGCTTCGTCCAAGGGTACCTTGTAGACCTGGGGTGAGTATTTGTCTAAGGGCACAAATTTGAATCCACCTTAGCTAACAGAGGGCTTTGTGCCCTATCGATCATATCCTATTGATTCATATCTCAAGGATTTGATGCCATTAGGGAGCATACGGGCTCTGGCCATAACCATAATATAATGGTGCCATTTGGCGGCGACCACCTGGTTCAGAGGGCCCCGAGTCATAACCGTTTATCCTGCAGTGCCATTTGGCGGCGAAACTGCCGGCTAGAGGACTCGTACCACGTCCTTGCTGGCAGGAGATTATTTGAGAATGGATCCTAGTGATATTTTTGACCAGGCATTAGCTCTTTGTGAGCTACGGTTATTTTCAGATTTGTCCACCTCGACAAACTGTTACGGAGGGTGGATGGATTATGCTTTAAGTGATTGAATGGTATTTATTTCAATTTTAAATATCTTGAAATGGGATTTTGGGAATTTTTGTGGAGTTTTGGAGTTTTGAGCATTTGAGTGATATTTGAAATGATCTGTGTGGACCCCTCCGGTTGAGATTTGCATTCAACACGGCCATCATCGGGGTGCATGAGCTCATTTATATTTTATTGATTGGACCCTGTCGACTCTATCTACTGGTCGATAGAGGCTCGGGTTTCGTAGGCTTTGCGCCTTTGTAAGTGAATTCTCTTGATTATGGGCCTTGAAGGCATAATATGAACTATAAAATAAATATCCCGATCGATCTCACGACCGCATATTTATTTAACGGTCCGAGCCATGTCGACTCCCATCTACCTATATAGGAGGATCGGGCTCGTATTTGAATTCACTTATTGACCCGCGCAGCATCCCTAGACGTCACGTGTGTACCAGTAACACGCTACCGGGGCCCATGCGGGTGTTTGGGGGCATTTTATAATTATTTATTGAACCTTGTCTACTCCTATATGCTTGCATAGGAGGATCAGGTTTAAATTTATTGACCCGCGCAACATCCCTAGACGTCACGTGTGTACCAATAACACGCTCGCCGGGGCCCATACGGGTGTTTGGGGGCATTTTATAATTATTTATTGAACCTTGTCTACTCCTATATGCTTGCATAGGAGGATCAGGTTTAAATTTATTGACCCGCGCAGCATCCCTAGACATCACGTGTGTACCAATAACACGCTCGTCGGGGCCCATGCGGGTGTTTGGAGACATTTTATATTATTTGTTGAACCTTGTCTACTCCTATCTGCTTGCATAGGAGGATCGGGTTCAAATTTATTGACCCGTGCAGCATCCCTAGACATCACGTGTGTACCAATAACACGCTCGTCGGGGCCCATACGGGTTACGATTGTATTTACCCCTTTTGTGTCCCTATGTGTATACAAATTAAGGTGCACGTGCGGGGGCACTTTGGAATATTTGTGAACGCCTTCTGTCCGCTTGCGTGAATGTTGCGGATCCGGTGGCGTGGCGCTGGGGTTGTATTTGGGGATTTGTACGCCTTCTGTCTGCTCGCATAGGTGTTGCAGATCCGGTGGCGTAGTGCTGGGATTTCATTTGGGAATTTGTACGCCTTCTGTCTGCTTGCATGGATGTTGCAGATCCGGTGGCGTAATGCTGGGATTTCATTTGGGAATTTGTACGCCTTCTGTCTGCTTGCATGGATGTTGCAGATCCGGTGGCGTAGTGCTGGGATTTCATTTGGGAATTTATACGCCTTCTGTCTGCTTGCATGGATGTTGCAGATCCGGTGGCGTTATGCAGCAGCTTGTGATCTGAGCTGTTTGCTGCTTTGTACAGGCAGACTGTCGTGCACTACTTGCATGATTTACACAGGTAGATCGTAGTACACCAACGAATCTCCTGCTTTGGCTCGTAGGAGCTTGCTCTTGCTGCAATTCTTTCTTGTCTACTTGTAGATAATATGTTAGACATGGAACAAGTCTCTTGCAATGACCTATAGGCATTTGCATTTGTCACCGATCGGTCATCTTTTGCTTGTGAGGGATCTCTACATTTGGTTGTCATTGTATAGTTGTTGATCATAAGAGTGCTGCAACAGTTCATAAGTGCCTTATGTGTGTACTACAAACACACTGCCTTTGGTTACAGTAACTTGTAAATACCTCATAGGCATTGCATGTATACTACTCTTATCTGTAGATGATATGTTTTGTGTATATTTACATCCATAGAATGTTGATCATCCTTGTAATCCCTCTGTAGTTGTTGTTTGCAAGGACTACTATTTCTCCTTACAAGACTGCCATGGGTACTACACATCGACTGCCGTCATTTATATATATGAGAGATCTCCTTACACTGGTTTGTAGGTACTTGCACTCGTCGTAGTCTTTGGTCCACTGTATATCTACTACTGTTGCAGATAGGTAGATATGTTCACTACAGCCCTCTCATTCATGTTTGCTGGTGACTCATTGAACTCATGGCATGTGAACTTCAACAATCCACAAGAGATCGATGTGTCTATATGCAGATGGTTACTGACTATCGGGTCGATCGCATCCATTGTTAATTTCTTCGCACACATTGGCCTCCCACTTGCTACATTCACTTGTGTGCTAATTTCCTTATGCTTATAGGAGACCGATGCCTTCGTTTGCATACCAAATCCCTCCAACAACAAGGGACAAATATATTCGCTCACATGATTAATATGAGTATCACCAGCTTTATTTGTTGATTTGATCTGAATGCTATATGAAATGTCACAATCGTTTCACGTTCCTTTTGGATTGTTCAAGTCAATTTTGGACTTGAATTCGGTTTGAGTTCACAACACAAGTTCAAATCCAAAATAAGTCTTTTGTTTCATTTGAACTCAGGTTTAAGGTCCACTGTACTTAGTTCTTTTGAGTTCGAGTTCAGATACAGTTCGAGTTCATTTAGGTCAATTGCATCAAGTTCACAAGTCTCCTGCTGTCCAAATCAACTTCAAGTCTTTGTTAATTTGAGTCAAAGTTCTTTGCATTATGATTGAGTTTGAGTTTCATAATGTTCATTTTTTAAACTTTCTGTATTTATTCAAGCCAAGTTCTCATTTTAATCAGATTCAAATTTTAATTAGTCACTTGAGTTCTAAAGCATGTCCAAGTCCAAACAAAGTCCCCTGTAATGTTCATTGGAGTTCCAAATTAAGCTCAAGTTCTAGTTCTGATCCTCTTCTTTTGAGTTCAATCAAGTCCAAGTAGTCTCAAGTTCGCCAGAAATTTCGGCAGCCTCCCGGCGTCTCCCCCGTTTAGGGGAAACTACGAGAAACTGGGCCTCCCGCCACGCTAGAGAAAAGCGTGTACAGTAGGTGTCGTATGACACCGCGGCCGTAAAGTCTTCAATCCCACCACGCCAGAGAAAGGCGTGTATGGGTCCTCGGGCACCTGTTTCAAAAGAAAAGCAGTTCTTTCCCCGTAGGTGCTGAAGCGCCTACGGGTACTTATATTCGTCCCCGCCACGCTAGAGAAAAGCGTGTACAGGGTCTACCCGCCTCGTCGTAGGCGTCGCACCGGGTTCCCTTCCCACCACGCTAGAGAAAAGCGTGTATGGGCGGTTTTCCGGCTCGACGCACACGTCGAGGGCAAGAAGGAGATTACGCGACTCGTTGCAAACATCGCAACGAATTTCCTCCCACCACGCTAGAGAAAAGCGTGTATGGGTGGTCGTTCGCCGCGCTGCAAGCGCCGAGATGAGTTTTCTTTCTCCTTTTTTTTTTTTTTGCAAAATTCTTCTCTCTTTTTTTTTTTGGACACTTCTTTCTTTTTTTTTTTGAACTCTCTTTTTTTTTGTACAAATTTCTTTCTTTCTCTTTTTTTATTCACCTCATCATCCTTTCCCTTTTTTTTTAACAATAATGATACACATTACAAAAAAAAAGACTAATTAATCAATACTAATAATTACGATCAACAATGTTAATAATGCTAATTAGTAATACCGATAATGTGACTAACAATGTTAGTAATACTAATGTTAACTATATTACAAAACACAAATTGACACTAGAAGTAGAAATAAAAAAAAACAGATAAAAAAAACAACTGAAAGATGAAATCTAATATTTGGATGCAAGCTTATGATGGGCTCTTAAAGTGGTTGAGCAGGCAAATTTAATAGAAGAGAAGTGGAATGGGCTGTCAGGCTCCTCTTGAGGTATGCTGTAGGTGTAGAATAGGTTAGAAAGGGAATGCATGGTGGATTACTGTATGCTTGTGAGACCTTTTGGAATGATGGGCTTTTGCAATTTGAAGTGGGCTGATTTGAATAAGTTTGGATTATGAGAGAGTGGTGGGCTTTAGAAGGCTGTTTTGAGGTGGATAATAGTTGTTGGAAGTGGGCTGAATAATGGGCTGTTTAGAAGGAGGTATGGACTGCTGCAGATGACTTTAAAGAGGTAGTGTGGTAGGCTGTTTGGAGAGGCGATTGTCTTTCTAATGGGCTGAAATGGAGGAATGTATGCAGGTGGGCAGATTTAAAAAGAAGAAGGCTTTTTTTTTTTGTGAAATAATTTCCACTTAATGTACTAAGGAACAGAACTTGTTGGAGAAAAGGACAACAACATGTGGACTTCATACGAGAAAGCTGCAAGGATTGAATGGAAAAGCTGCTGCCAAGGGAACCTACAGTACAGAGCTGCGATTTTGAGAGGGGAGCCAAGGATTGTGAAGTGGTAGGAATAGAAAATTAATAGCCGCTTTGATGGCTGTTTGAGACTAAGTGGGTGACTTGGCATGTAGTGAAGAAAGGTGAGGACTGAATGAGCTAAGCCTGACAGTTCATGTGGAAAGGAGACAAAGCAATGCAGGGAATCTCTTTTACAGAGGATTTTCACGTGAAAAGATTCGGCTAGGCATGCATAAGAGGCTCAGCTTGGTAAGGGCAATTGGGAGTTGAGTCAGTTTGCTACAGGTATTTCGTGTGAGAGGCTCTCGATTAGAAGCCTTGACGGAGGTATTGGGGTTGGTATGCGTGTAAGACTGAGGGAGGAAGTGCTGTGAGGTGCAGATCACGACAGTGCAGAGGAAATCAAGAATTCACCTGAGCTCGGACCAGTGTAGTTGGACGGGAGCGGGGAGTTTGGGATCTGGCTTTTAGTAAGGGAACAGGAAGTTGAGAGCTGCTGTGTGGAAATGAAGGAGATGGAGAGGGACAAAGTTTAGGAGGAAGTGGGAAAAAAAAAACGAGAGCTTCTTGCAAACGTCTCTCTAAAAAAAAATTTGTTTTGCTCTCTCTGGCTTTAACAACGACCCTGGTGGACGTTCAGGGCAGAAGCCAACTGCGATCAAGGACGGGCTAACGACGCATTTTACGGGATTTAATCAGAGAACCGAAGCAGATAATCCGAGGTTTGCATGTTATTAGCTAAATTTCTTTTTTTTTTGACTTTTTGACTTGCTCTTGTCAAATTGCCTAGAAAGGGTAAGGCATTTAATGATTCTGAATCCATTTCTCTGTTTAGTAATCCTGTTTTGTTAAGGTTTTATTAAATCAAACACTATATTGATGATATCTAGCCATTTGCATTAATTCATAAAATGACAGAAGTCCTTTAATTAGATCGAAATAGTCTTAGTTTGCGTAATTATCTCGTTTTACGTGTGATTTGCCTCGTTTTGCGTGCCGATTGCTCCGTTTAACGTATCAAATTTGTCGAGTATCAGAATTAGACAAATTGATAGTGGATTTAGGGTATTGCCGATGTTCTGATCGCAACGATGCAGTCCATTTCATGATCAGACTTCATTTGGGTAGCGTCGAGGCTAAATTTTCTCGAAATCCGTGCCACCAACCCGGATGATCCAATTTAATCATAGGAAATATAGTTTTCAAGTATTTGTGATATTCCGATCGCAATGGAGAAATCCGTTTCACGATCGGACTTTGTTTGGGCACAAATTTGTGTACTTTTACATGGGGATCACCTCGATTTGCGTGCACTACCTTAATTGAACAAATTAGTAGTGCATTTAGGGTATTGCTGAGGTTCCGGTCGCAACGACGTAGTCCGTTTCGCGATCGGACGTCGTTTGGGCACGAATTTCTGCATTTTTACATGGAAATTACCTCGATTTGCGTGCACCACCTTAATCGAACAAATTGGTAGTGCATTTAAGGTATTGACGACGATCCGGACGCACTGGCGAAGTCCGTTTTTCGATCCGACGTCATTTGGGTAGCACTAAGCAACATTCATGTTTTGTCTCGAAATTCGTGCCACCAATCTGGATAACCCAAAATGTAGTTCCTGAGTATTTGTAATGTTCTGAATGCAATGATGAGGTCCGTTTTGCAATCGGACTTCGTTTGGGCAATGCCGAGGCCTCTTTTTCTCGATAGGCGTGTTGCCTTGGGATTCGTGCCACCAATTCAGATGACCCAACTTGAATAAACAAAATGTAGTTTTTAAAGGTTGACAACATTCCGGACGCAATGACAAAGTCTGTTTGTCGATCTGACGTCGTTTGATCAGCGTTGCGTTTTAATTTCGGGTGTCGGTCATCCCTTTTGATCGATCTCATCCGAGTCGACTGCGAGGGATCTCGACCTAGCAGAATTTGAGGTTTTGATCACAATGCCACTGTCTGTTTGGCATTCAGAGGTCATTTGACCCTTCAAGTGAGGCGTTGTACCAACCCGGCACTACTTGATTCGTCATTTTTTTTCGTCCTTTTACACGTGGTTCGAGTTGTGAGGGTCAACAGATGTGAAACAATTTTGTGGATGATTTGGGAGAACTTTATAGCTTAGCCCTAAGACGAAATCGATAGAATTCTGACCAAATAACTTGCTTTCTAAAACTGTCCTCCAATCTCTTTCATTCAAGTTGTCCTTCAGAACACCACCAATGAATTTAGTTGTCAATGGAGATCCTTAAAGCCTTCTTAATTATCTCTCCAATAATGTCTCTCAATTAAAAATTTTTATGATTATCTGGGGGGGTTCTTTACACTAACAAATGCATGAGAGTTGAGGAGCTGCAAGCACTCATCTTCCTCTAGCCCCGCTAATTTAGCTATTTCCTCCTCCCTTTTTTAATTACCTTTGCAAGCATCAGTGCAACTGAGTCCCTTCGAGTTGTTACCAAAATTTTACTTCCCAAACTTTCGCAAGACAGAGGGGCGAGCATACTCTCCCCTTTACTATTATACCATTTCTCCCTTCACCTTGAATGTCATCGAGGACCAATAAGAACCTTTTGGACACCACCTCTTCATTAAGTTTCATTTTAAGATCAAATTCCTTTGTCGTTTCATCTTCATAAACATGTTGCAAGAGAGTGTTGTCTTTCCCATAACATCATGCCCCACTATAGATAGAAGAGACATGTTTCTATACAAATCTATTCCATTAACAAGAACTTGATGTTCTTCATTTGATTGCTTTCTCGATCACCGCATAGCAAGATCAAGATGCAATCCACATTCGAGCTGAATCATCTTTATCAAATTTATGGTTTCTGGGGTAGTTGTAGGGGTCAACATAGAACTAGGTGTATCGGTAAGGCCTGACATTGATTAGTGTTCCCCCTCCCTCAGCGTGATGGCATGCTCCTGTCTTCTCTGTGACGGCAATCCCTGAGGTGACTGAAAAACCTCACATAACTGCTATATAACTGGTTGTATTGAAAGAGGGATGCCCCTCCTTCCTCCCCTCTGATTCCCTCCAAGCTCTGCAGTTCCACCAGAAATCCTCCTCCATTCTCCTGTATGGCCCTTACCATGGTTTTTAGTGACACCATGGCTTTGGAGAGGCATACATCTCCCTTAATCACCATCCTCCTTCCTTCCACCATCAACTCCATTGTCAGCATCCCCTAATTCACATTGGTGTCCCCCAAAGTCTACAACCATCTCATCCCCAGGAAGACATTAGTGCTCCCTAGCTCCAATGGGAAAAACTCTTCCCTCGCCTGGATTCCTTGTACGGTCAAGACCACTCCCCTACACACCCCTCTACCTGTCTCCATCTTCCATATTCCCATCATCACCCCATAACCTCCTATGTCCACCAGTTTCAGCCCTAATAGGTTTAAAATCAGATTGGAGATGAAATTGTGAGTGGCCCCACTGTCTATCAGCACAACTATCTCCTTGTCTGCTATTTTTCCTCTCACCTTCATAGTGTGATTCAAAGTGAACCACACCACTGAGTTCAAGGAGACCTCAGTTATGTCTAAATCCAACTATTCATCCTTCACCGATGCCTCACTCCCACCTCCCTCCTCAGCATCCTCATTATCACAAATAGTGAGAACCTAAAGAGTTCGGTCCTTACACCTATGCCCTGGTGTGTTCTTCTCATCACATTTGAAACATAATCCCTTTGCCCGCTTCTCCTGCAACTCCACCTCTGTGAGTCGCTTGAAGTTTCACCCGGGCGAACTCCACCACTCTTCTCCATCGGAGCTTCTCTCTGGAAGGATACTATTTGGGTTCTGGGAGCTAGGGTTGTAGGGGTACACCGATAGGCCCCTCCCATGGTGTTCTCATGGTTTTCTCCCTCTTACATTTTTCCTCTACCCTCTGAGCCAGTCCCGTCGTCTCTCTCAGCCCCCTAGGCCTCAGTACCCTGAGTTATGCCCGTATGTCCTCCCTAATCCCCTTCATGAAATTCCCCTCCAATCCTTCCTTAGAGATTCCACTCAGTCTCCCTGACAGTAGCTCAAATTTCTCCTGGTACTCCATAATTGTCCCCTCATGTGTTAGGGCAAGGCAAAGAACTGCTCATGAAGGTCCCCTTCCCGGATGGTTCAGAAACGTTCCAACAAGCACTCCTTAAATTCCCCCCATGAGTAGATAGGATACCTCGCCTCCCTCCATTGAAACCAGGTGAGAGCTTTTCCCTTCCAAACATAAACCCGTCATCGTGAGTTTCTTCCCTTCAATCAAACCATTGATGGCAAAGTAACGTTTAACCTGGTACACCCAAACCTGAGCATCCTCCCCTTCCAAGACCAGCATCTTTAGCTTCCTTTCCCTCGCATCCATACCCCATTGGTTCCTTACCCCGTTGGTTCCCCCGGTGTAGTAGTGGTGTGATTCCCTTCATTTCTCCCTTGGTTAGTTTTGACCCCATGGCTCCCCCCAACCATGCCCTTCTCCATTTCACCTTGCCCCATGCCTGGTTACCGTCCCAAAAAGGTCGGCTTCCCTCCTCTTTGCTGGCCTCCCTTCAAAATAACCTAATCCACCCACTAACGGGGCTCCACGTGGCGAACCTTCATGAGAAACACTTTCCAATTCATCGCCGTCCTCCTGGATCTCCTTTCCTTGTGGTTCCACCCTAGGAATCGCGGTGATGCTTTCGATTGCATCTCAAGCACCTTTTTCATCATCTCTTCAAAGTTCCCAAAGTGGTTCTCGTTGGCCATAAGTCTTCCCTCCACTCGGGAATATTTTTCCTCTACTCCGGCCATGAGTTGTTCCATCTCACCCTCCAAAATATCCATCTTCCTTGCTTCCATTAATAGTATCTAGGTTCTAATTGCAAACACAACGAAGAAGAATTGTTTTTCCGCCCAAGAAAGTTTTTGATACTAATTTGATAGGAAACAAGCACATAAATTACCACAATAATGGCTGAAATTAGGGATTTTAGCAAGAACAATGCAGGAATTGAAGAAAATTCCTTGAAAAATCAGAAGGAAACTTAATAATAGAAGAAAAACGGAAGAAAACAAGCAAGCTATAATGGATCTTTAATTCGAGAGGAAGATCCGGCTCTCCCAATCTCTAGCCAACGGCTAGAGCCCAAGCAAAACCTAGAGACTCCTAAATTCAGCAAAACATCAACATAACCCTAACCCTAACTCTTCCCCCCTATTTAGAGAATACAAAATAAATGCATTACTAAATAGCCCTTCTTAAATTAATTTCTCTCCTAATTCCTCCCCCTCCTATTTGAAAATTGCTTTTAAATCATGGGCCCCACAAAGGGGGTCGGCAGCTTCCTGGTCCGTCTGGCATAGACCAAGTGCCAGCCTTGGTTTAGGGCCCGCTGGACCGGTCTGACATTATGATGCTCATTAAGAAAACTGCAAGAGGTGATTAAACCAATATCCATATTGGTGCCAACATCAAATCAGAAAGATCAGATCTAACTACGGTTTGAAGAGTTTGGAGGTATATCGAACCAACTATCATTGCACATGGTCAACTAATACCATCTTCACTGCAATTCCTGAGGCATATCAAATCAATTATTTACCCTGAGGCATCTATCCAAAGAAGACTCTGGTTCACAAGCTGACGGATAAGAAAAAGTTCATAACAAAAAAGTATACATTTCTGCTGTCGAATATATCATGTTTTCTAATTTTCTTAAGTAAAAGCTTAGTTGATGTGAGTCTCAAGTAGATAACTTTCAAATTGCAGCTACATGACTACAAACACAGTACTTGTTATCATAGTTTGGGGAAATGTGCAGGAAATGCTGATTTTTTTTTTTAATTTATCAACCTAATCTATCGTAAAATAATTTTAAGATGCAACCTATGAATCTAACCTGTTACAGACAATGATACGATGCGTTTGACCTCTTTTTTATTTCAAAATCAAAGCTAACAAAAAGGGTAATAACACCAAAATTCTTGTTAAGTAACTTACTTCAAAGTTCATTCTGGATCCTCAGGTGTCATAGAACCCAAGGAAGCAAGTTTGCCGAAAGACTCCTTTGCACCATTTGTGGTGTCACCAATGAAATCTTTCACTTTGTCAACAACAGTTTTTAGCTCTTCTTGCCTCGGAAGCTGAAAACCAGAATCCCAAGCTGGAACTTCAACTCAAAAATTATGAAAAAGAAAAGACAGAAATGGAAATAGTGTTAAATATGAACATTAGAAACATGTAGCACTCTGATACATCTTGGAAGTAAAAATAGCAAGTAGATGAGAAGAAAAACGCAAGAACACAAAGATAGGGGTTGATTTTTTATTTCTCCTTCAATTACAATGCAAGATAAAATTGATCTACTATTCGAGAGATAGATCGGCTCTCCCACAAACCCTAGCCACCGCTAGGAAACTCACACCAATAAGAGGAAAATAAACTCAACATACATAACAAGAAAAACCTAGACGAAACTCCTTACATAATCTTGACACACAATTAAAACCTTCCACAATTAAAACCTTCTTAAAGTATTAAAACACTCAACAATTAAAACCTTCCTAAATTAAAACCTTCCACAATAAAAACCATCCTAAATAGCTCCCCTTGATTCCTTACATAATGAATAATAGCTCCTCTGATCTAGATGTGGGTCCCCCTGGCGTATCAATCCCCCTCCAAAGACGCACCTTGTCCTCAAGGTGAAAGGATAGAACCGTCTCCTGATCATTTATTTTAACAACAAAATCTGCTTCATGTCAAGAACCACTAAGCACATGATCAAGTTCTATATCCTTCATTATTTTCTCATGCTTCACTTTAGAGAATGTCATCTTTCAACAATTTAACATCTTTGCTAATTCCTTCACTTTTTATCAAATCCAATCTCGAGCTTCTTTTTGACTTCCATGCTTTGACTTTTCTTGTTTCATCATCCACATTGGTACTAGAAACAACTTCTCCTTACTCTAGAAATCCTTCAATATCGGCTACTGCTTTCTGAAGCAGCTTAACCTTTGCACTCAACTTTTTTAGCTCCAAGATTCCGACTGATGCTCTTAGAATACTTAAACTATGATGCTTGCCTCATACTTGACTAAAATTTGTAGGTTGTCTTCTCTTACTGTTCAGCTTTATCAATGAAAGGGTGTGTTTCTCTAGAGACACAATCTCATTTTCCAAAGAAGCAAAAAGGGAATCATAAGCATTCAATTCTTCCTTCAGCCTCTTATTTCTTTTCCAAACACTTGAACTTTTTCTTTTAAATTTTCTTCTTGAACATTTCCCCAAGCAATTTCTTTAACTGGAAACTTCATTTGCACAAAATCAGTTGTCCCAAGGCCCTTAAGTTTCTGCATCAACTCAAAGAACTACTAAAATATCAAATCCATGAATGATGAAACATGAAGGTCATATAGGAACTTTGCAACTTCTGCTTTGTTGGACCTGCATTCATCAATTGATACCTGAAGTTCAGATGCCAAGTTGGTTTCTCGAGTTCTATGTGCTTCCACTCCATGCAATTCATAAAATTCCTCTTCAAACATTTGATTGGGTTTTCGAAAGCAAAAAATCTCATAATTTTTGCAAAAATTTTCTTCTTCTAATGATAAAAACCAATTCTTCTCTAATCCATTTCTAACCAACTTTGCCCTATTGATCACCTGCATACAACCATCAGGAGCTAGTGGTAGTTCGAAATTTTGAATGACTTGAAACTTGCCTAAACTGGACAGCTCCATGTATCTTTGCTCTATAAGTTTCCCGCCCATCTCTATTTCTATGTCTAGTTTTTTCAAGGAATTTCTTGCTTGCTAGATTTTACTTGCAAAAGCATTATGTGGGTTCAACACTCCTTAAGATGCATGTTTTCATTAATTGCTCTGATCTCCTGGCCAAGATCTTCTATGATCCAATAAAGATAGTTAACATCACTAATAAACCACTGCATATCAAAGGGTAGGGGGGAGTATTGTTATGTTCTGGCGTCCTACGGGCGGGAGTAACCTGCTCGGTTCAAGAGAACCGACCAAGCACCAGTGCTAGGCAAGAGCCAATAAAGCAGGGAGGGGGGATCTAATTCAATATGTAAGAAAGAGAAAATAGAGGGAGAGATATTTAGGTAAGTTTTATTATAATTGGGAGGAAATTTATTTAAAAAAGAGATCTAAAAAAAATTCAAATTGAGGGAATCAATTAAGGAAAGGGGCTGGCTTAGGAGGGAATTTAGGAAGTCTATTTACAGCTAATCAAATTATATTTTCATATTATCTCTTGATTTGTGTTTTGTTGTAGTTTCTTTTCTTTGAGGTCTTCCTAGCGGCGTCTAGGTTGATTGGGAGAGCCGATCTAGCTCTCTAATCATAGATCATTTGTATCTTGTTTTTGTATTGAAGTTATAATCCAAAATCAATCATTATTCTTAGAATTTCTGTAGTTTTTTCTATTGTTCTATTGTTGTTTTCACTTCCAAGGCACATCAAATTATTATTATTTTTATTATAATAATCATTATAATGATTAGTATTAGTATATTGTCATCAAAATCTTACCAGCATCGCATCAAGAGATCAAACTTTTCAACTTTAATCAATGATGGATTCATTAACAGACAATACAAATGCTGAAGAAATGGCCTTATACTGTAATAAATCGAATGGAACTAAATCCAAGTACAAAAGAATAATGAAAAAAAAGACGTGTACCTCAATAACATCAGATGTAGAAAGCGCTGATCTTATGTTGCTATTTTCCTGCAAAAGATGACTTGGAATTAAAAAAGATCAAGAAGCAAAACAAGTAGAAAAAAAAAGGATGTATAGCTCAAATAATTTGAGGAACAGGAAAACCACTGATTTTTGTTACGGAAGGTCAAATTAAAGCATTACAACAAGCTTGTAGCCATATCGGAATTCTTTAGCTGATCTCAGAACACGAAATTGCTTAAATGCTGTTTTCTGAA
Source organism: Dendrobium chrysotoxum (assembly GCA_019925795.1). Taxonomy (NCBI): domain Eukaryota; kingdom Viridiplantae; phylum Streptophyta; class Magnoliopsida; order Asparagales; family Orchidaceae; genus Dendrobium; species Dendrobium chrysotoxum. Next base: position 34,430,823 of record CM034303.1, on the reverse strand, counting down.
TTTCTTTCTCATCCTGTTTTGGTAACATTAAAAATAAATGCACCGTATAAGATAACTCAAGCCAAAATCAGACAGAAAATAGTGAACTTGGAAGTGACAGGCCATTATGAAATTTGATGAGCGACTGTTTAAAATATTAAAGTAAACCAAACCATAGCACTCATCCTTGTTGCATTGAGAAAATATGAATTATAACGGATTAAATTTCAAAATAGTCCATTGATTATTCGTATATGATCATTTTAGTCCTATAGTATAATGTTACTCCAACTTAGACCTTTGACTATAGAAAATTGATAAAAAATGGTCCCTTCAGAACTAAATTGGAATCAATTTTGTAAAATTGGGGACTAAATTAGGATCAATTTTATATCACAATTATAACATGAGAGACTATTTTAGATCAATTTTATATAGTCGAGGTACTAAATAGAGACATGTGATACTCTAGCACTAACTTGGTCATACACGAATAATCTGAGGACTATTTTGAGATTGTGTTTAGAATTTTAACATTTGGTAACTGAGTTTCTTTTTTTTCAAATAGCTCATATCCTACATGATCTGTCTTTAGAAAATTCACATTGATGGGGTTGAAGGAGATGTGTTTTTTATTAGAAAGGCATTGCCAACTTTGATGGCTAAAAAAGTTCTCTTCTCCTGTAGCGCTATAATTTTACTGGTTCCTACCTACCCCGCATTATCACATGGAATGCTACTTGAAGGAATAAATTAAAATGCCTGATTGTAGCTTCAGCAGACAAGAACAACATTAAATAATTAAAATATAATATAACGTCTAGCTATAATACTCTAAGAACTCAGTAATCATAGTCAGGAAATTAAAATAAAAATCAAATATCACTACGGTTGCTTCATAGCTCTGAGAGCCATGAAAAGTATGGGTAAGGTCTCCAAAATGTAAAAAGAATGCTTGCTTCGCACATCTAACATTCCATTTTTACATTAGAGAAGCTAGAAAAATAAGAAAGAAAACTTATAGTTAAGAAAATTACTTTGTAAATAACAGCAGCAAGGTTTCTGGCTATGGTATCTTTGTAAATATACTTTCCCAGAAAGTTATCTTTAGCTGCAACCATGATTTTGGCTGTAGTTCCACCAGTTATTAGGCTAAGCGGGTACCACAGATAGACCTATAAATTTACCACATTATTGAACTAATCATATGTTAAGGCCATATAGACAACCATGGTTATGACAAGGCACAGCAATTAGAAGAGTATCTAAAAGACCAGCTTCAAAATAAATCGATAATCAATAAACAGATTAATTCTGATAAAAGGGATGGTTAACGATTCAAAAAAAACTTCAGCATAATCAAGAAACAGATTAATTCTGATAAAAGGGATGGTCAATGCTTCAAAAAAAAAAAAACTTCATATAGAAACTAAAAAACAATAACCACGGTCCAGAGGAACAGTGTCTTTTTTCTAAAAAATCTTGAAGTTATCATGTCATCACTGAAGTGAATACAACAATAATATTAAGCCTTTGTCTTTCTACGTGGGTTGGCTACATGAATCCATTTTCTCCATTGTACTTTATTAAGAGTCAAATTCTCATTTAAATCTAATAAAAAAAAGATCATTTCTAATATTTTCTAACTAAGTCGTTTTAAGTCATAAGCCATATCTAATAAATCTACTCTTCTAACCGTGTCATCGGAAGACCGACATTTTATGTGACCAAACCATCTAAGACGACTCTATTTAATCTTATCTGCCACTAGAACTACTCCAACCTTTTCACATATAACTCGTTATGCATTCTGTCTTTAAGAGTAAAGCCACTTATCCACTTGAGCATCCTCATCTCTGCAACACTTAATTTTAAGCTTCTTTTTTAATGGCCAACATTCTGCGACATAAAGCATTGCAGGTCTCACCACCATCTTATCAAAATTTCCCTTAAGTTTGAGGGGTACTTTTCTATCACACAATAGGCCCGATGCATTCCTGCACTTCAATCATCCAACTTGAATTCTGCTAATAATATCCCATCAATTTCACAATCACTTTGAACAACAGACCCAAGATATTTAAAACGTGTACTCTTCTAATGAATTGATCGCCCAAAGTCACAATCCCCCGCAAGATCTATTACTACTAAAATTACATTCCATGTATTCGGTTTTAGATCTACTCAAATCAAAACCTTTAGACTCTAAGGTTGAGCTCCATAATTCAAGTTTTCCTTTGAATCCCTCACTAGTCTTATCAACAAGAAGAATATCATCAACAAAAAGCATACACCAAGGTACATCCTCTTGCAAATGTCTAATAAGAACATCCATAACTAAAGCAAAAAGATATGGGCTTAAAGCTGATCTTTGATATAATCAAACTGAAATAGAAAAATATTTGATCAAACCACCTTGTGTTTGAACATAAGTAATAGCTCATGCATACATATCCTTAATAACTTGAACATAAGTATTATTAACTCCTTTATTTTCTAGAACTCTCTAAAGAACTTCTCTTTCAACTTCATCATATGCTTTCTCTAAATCAATAAATATCATATGTATATCCTCCTTATTCTCTATATACTTCTCCATCAAACCTCTCAATAAATGTATAGCTTCCATAATAGACCAACCTGGCATGAATCCAATTTGATTTTGAGAAACATTTGTACCACATTGTAACCTATGCTCAATAACTCTTCCATAATTCTAATGTATGGCACATTAACTTAATTCTTTTATAATTCGTACACTCTTGTTCATCACTTTTATTCATAAAAATAGGAACCAATACGCTCCTTCTCCACTCAGCTGTCATCCTTTTAATCTTCAAAATAATATTGAAAATTTTAGTAAGCTAAGAAAACCTTCATCTCCTAAGCATTTCCACACCTCTATGAGAATATCATCAAGTCCAACTACTATTCCATATTTTATTTTCTCTGAAGCCTTTCTAACTTCGATTTTACTAATACGACGATAAAGATAAACATTTCTATTTTCATTCAGTTGCTAAGGTCACTCAAGTCAATCATATTCTCACAATCTTCATTGAGTAGCTTATCAAAATATATCATCTGCCTATGTTAAATATCCTCTTCTAATAAAACAACTTTTTGATCGTCATCTTTAATGCATTACACTTAAACTAGATCCTTATTTTTCCTATCTCTTTGCTTGGGTATTAATATCGAATCTATTATATAAATAATTAAAAGCTAATCTATCATACACTCCATCATGGTAGTGAACAAGAGGTCTAATTTTAATCGGTTGAATGATAAGCAAATTAAAAAAAGTAGAAAACAAAACTGTTTAATCATCCCAAAAATAGCAAATTACTGATTGCAATGAGACGTTTAACAAAATTAATGATTAAATAAATTCATAGAAATTAAAATTTTCTCCAATTTTTTTATCCCACATTAGAACAATCCCTATTACTAAAAATGAATTCTTGAACCTCCTCAACAATAAAGTTGAATTTCTTATCACAAATCTATCTAAACAAAAGGTCAGAAAAAAAATAGAGTGGGTGAATATTAAATGGCTGCTTCAAGGCAGTTTATCATAGATGGGAACGTTAAGTTCTAAAAATAATATGTGGATGCCAAGCTGAGGTGGAAATTTTCAATTTGTTAAAATTAAAACAAAGCCATGAAACTTATCCTGGTTTGACATATTATGGTGTTTATAAGCCTTATTTGTAAACATGACTCCATTAACAAAGAGTATTCCCAAGAATATTACATATATATGCATAATTGAGAATTCATTAAGGAGTCGTGATTAGCAGTATCTGTGTGAGGTTATGCATCAAGAGAAAGAAAACGCATTGATATGGTCTACTATTCTCAGGAATTGTGAACTTCCTTTCTCGGACAGCATGCAATGAGGCCTTGGGTGGCTTTAAGAGATCTATGACTACGTTATTTCTCAAGCCAAAGCCATGAATTGCAGAAGGCATCTACAACATGCGCACTTGGGCAAAGAATTTTGTGCTATCTCGGTGATCACTTTCATTCCACATTGATATACCATCATGGCAATTCAGATTTCATTGGAGGATATTGAAGATTCTATTGGTGCAGGTTTGAAGAAGGATTCACAAGATTTAATCTTATATGTAAGATTGATTGTATGTTTCCACTTTGTTATTCATATGTGGGTGTACTTGAGATTTGAGAAAGGGCAAGTAAGTGCTTTTGATTTTGTACCCTACACTTGTAGCTTCTTGTGTTATTGGATTAATTCTTGTATCCTCTCCAATCGTTGCATACTTAGCCGAAACAAAAACATGTAAATCTTAGTGTCTATTCCGTGTTATGTTTTTCATTCTTCTTTGTATTTATTTGTAGCATTTCATTCTCAAACCTAGGGATTCTTCTGCATTTGAGTCTTTAGATGTCCTTGTTACAAGAATATCCTACTCAAATATTCACCTTATTGTAGCAAGAAGTGTGGAAAACATGAATAGAGTAGATGCAGCTGTTAAAAAAGATGGATGAAGAAGGTTTCATAAAGCTAACTCCAAATTGGGATAAGCTAAGGATGGTAAGTATCTCAATGATGGTGATATGATGTTGATAATGATAATGAAAACAACTCGATGATGGTGACAAAAATAGTGAAGCTACCTTATTCAAATAAATGAAAATGGTATAAACTATCTTAGTTACAGCTTAATCTATTGAAAATATTTTAGAAAAAGCATAACATTTGAATTTAAATCGAATAAACGATGCATAAAGACTCCTTTTAACTAGGACATTATGCTAAGATAATGAAACTACTCATGCCATAACATACTCTTTGTTCATCTTCACTAACATCCTACTTCAGCCTCTAGCATACACTTTTATCTTTAAACTTGGGAGAACGAAGTGAAGATGCTAGGTTGATCATACTATATGTACAAAACAAGCATGGTAAGTAAAACTATCAACTGCAATATATACCCCTACAGTTAACTTAGTATAAATTTGAACGAGATCTTCATTAATAAATGGAGCAAATATTGATGAACTTAAACATAGTAACATAATTCACATTGGTTGAGGAATCTCTAATTAAGTGCTAACGTTCACAAAAGACATGGCGATTGGTCAAAGTTGATTCAATTGGCTAAGAGTGAGTTTAATAGATCACAACAACCACTGCATAATGCAAATCAACACGAAGTACCACTTCTTTATGTTCAAGGTAATTTATGGGACAAATTATTTGGTTGTAAAACTAAAGGGTGCATTGATCCTTATGCTTCTAATTATTATAGTACCTTTCAACAATAAATACTATAAAAACATTATTATCATATAAATAAAACATTTTAAGGAAATAAAAGCAGCGTCATTTGAATTGTTTTGTATTGTTGCAAAAAAAGACATCATTCCACATCTAAAATAGTTTTATTAAATTTAGATTAAACGTTACCAACAATAATTTTGGAAAAAAATATTTTCACTATATTTTTATTTAGAGAAATATAACTGAAAGTTCATTTTGAAAGAAAAAAAACACTTTATATGCTTATCCTGCTTAAACTACATCCCTCAGTAACACTGTTCCCATCTCCTCCATACACTTCCAGTTATTCCCATTGCTAATTTCTATGCCCTTTAATCTTAAGATTTCTTACAACATGAAAAGAAGAATAAGAAGGTGAACTTAAATCAAATGAAGTAGTTTGATCAAATTCTGATAGTCATGGGAAGATTTTTAATATATCAATACAAATGGCATGTGATTCAAGTGAGCATGTAATGATTCATTTGCTTTTTATTGGATTTAAGCAAAAGATATGATTGATGGAGATTAAATGAAGAGCTAGACAAAGGATCGAAAAAATAAGTTCGAAGAAAAATTGGTTTGAAGATGTTGGGTAATTTTTTAATAACAAAATTGGTTTGAAGATGATGTTACAACTATATGCAAAGAAGAAAATTATCAATTCAAGGTGAAAAGTCAAAGAAAAAATATTTAGAATATCTATCACACTTCTGGAAAATATTCATGGAGCTTGCGAGCTATGGAGTTGATACAATTAAATATGATTGGGATAAGGAGCCATGGATCCGAACACGCTTACTTTTTGAATGTTAGATTTAAATACCATTAAAAAAAATAATCAATGAGAGGGCTTGTCAGATCTAACCATAATTTGAAGCGAAAAATGGTAATAGGGATCAAGCAATTAATTTGTCTGATGAAGATTTAATGGTATTGTGAGCAAGCTATCACCTACGTAAGACGATCTCTTTAATCATACTTTCAAAAATTACCTTCATATTTGATCATGCTAAATAAATAAATAATCCAACAATAATAGTTGACCTCCAGCTTGGCATTTCAAGTCATTTAAAAAATGTTTACTTCTCTTAGGTGATTGTATTTGTGGCTTCAAAAGTGCATATCATCCAGTGTTAAGTATTAATGAAATATTTTTTAATACAAGATATGTACCTTTACTAACGGTATTGGCCCAAAACATGAATACTCAAATTTATTAAATGGCATTTGAAATTTTTGACTTGGAGAATAATGATTCTTGCATAATTTCATAATTAAATTCAAAAAATCAATAGCGTGATAAAAACTTGGTGTTTGTTTATAATAAATATAACAATATTATCAATGCTTTATTCATAATATTTCTTGAGACGCACCATAGAGCTTGTACACATCATTTTACCATGAATATCACAACAAAGTTTAAAAACAATAGTTGCTATGAAGAATATCACTTAGAATCTAAAGCTTATAGGAGAGTTAAGTTCTATCAACACTTAGATAGTTTCAAATGAAAGAACCCAAGATTTTCTTCTATCTTTTTCTCTACCTTTAAGACATTCTCTTAATTTGGATCATATCCATATCCAAACCCTTAAATATCTTCTCCTATGACATTGCTTCCTCATGGGAATGTAAAAAAAATTTTAACCATTGCTAGCATCCTAATAAAGGCAGTAACGCTCCTCTCATGATTAAGGAGCATCCTATCAACAACAAAGCACAGACTTAGCTACTAGACATCTTCTCTAGCTATGCACTGCATAAAAGCCTTTTCAAGATAAAAATTTTTAAAGTTGCTATTAACATCTAGGTAATTCACAAAGGGTCTTTTGTTTGTGTTGATCTCCTAAAAGATTTTCACAAAGAAAAATTCAAAAACCCCAAACTGGTTTATAAAAGAAAATTCTAAAATTTATGCTCTTACCCCCAACAATTAACACAAAAAGTAGCCATCACATTATGCATCTTCAACCTTCCTTAGGAAAAGCTGATAAATTGGAGCCCAAGAGAACTCTGGTCTAAAAGAATGAAGAGCTGCTTAAAAGAACAATGCTTGGTTCTCTTAAAGAGATCATTTGCTTTAAATTCCTTGATCATATTATTCATCACCCCCTCAACTGTGTTATTCTTGCAATGCAATGTCTCTCTACATAAATAATTATTCCAGACATCTGCATAGATAGCTCAACACATCAGATGAATCAATTCTATACAAGATACCAAGAAAAAATAAGATTTGATCCTAAACCTCAGATGTCATTCCAACCAATTTCTAATTGTAATTCCGAAGAACTATTAAACACTAACTTTTAACTGAGTTCAAGCTACGTTTGATTTGAGATTCGAATTAACTCGAACAGAATTTGAACCTATACTTGAATCTAGTTTGAACATTTGTTTTGAATCCAATAGTAAAAAATAAGTTCGAAAAAGAAGTTCAAACAAGAACCAAACCTAAAAATACATGTTTGAATTTTGAACCTTTATTTCAAAACTACTAATTAAAACCTTGGTTAGGAAAGACAGATTTTCAAATGTACTTTCAAACCTCAAATTCAAAAAAAAGGTCAAAACCTATGTTTTAATTCAAACTCTTGATCAATGCTTGAACTAGGTTCAAATATGGTTTGGACCCAAAACATGGAGTTGAACCTTGTTCGAACTTTGAATCTTTTTCAAACTCAAATTTTTAGGTTTGAGGTTCAAACATATAATATAGAGTTTGAGCCTCATATTATATATCTAGCTATTGAATATTTGAAAGTTAAAGTTAGGGAATTTATATTAGGAAAGTATTTTCAAGAATAAAAGGAGAGATCATTTGTGATCTTCTCCTATAATTCTATTTTTACTTTAGGAAAGTATTTTTAGGAATAAAATGAGAGATCAATGGTGATCTTCCCCTATGATTTTTTTCCTAATTTTAGGAAAGAATCATTCTCCTATGATTCTATTTTCTAAAATTTAGGATAAAATTAAGCTAACTAATTATTTTCTTTATTAGACACTCTTTTAGTATATATATGTAGATGTGGTACTTTTTGAACATAAAGCATAATCAAAAAAGAAATTCTTCATGGTATCAGAGCTAGTTCTCTGAACCCTAATCCCTTTAGGCTGCCTCTCTCTCTGGCAGCTTCATCTAGGCCTTCTTCCTCCTCTATATTTCCAGCAGCTTTATGCCTTCTTCTCCCTTGTCTTCTTCTACGCAATACAGAATGGCCTTATCACAAACATCCAGCATCACAGCGCCAAAATCAGGAAGCAGTTCAGAAATTTCAAACATTGGTGGCAGTGATTCTTCTCCTATTCTCCCTACATAACACAAATTAAATGGCCATGGCCATAATTATTTGCAGTGGCCACAATCGGTGATGTTGTTCATTTGTGGTAAATGGTAAGGGAAAGGATGAGTATCTCATGGGAACAGCAACCATGCCAAAGACTACAAACATGGGTTTCAAAAAGTGGAAGATTGAAAATAGTATGATCATATCATGGCTTATCAATTCCATGAACAATGATATATAAGTCAAAATTTCTTGTTGTTTGGGACTGCAAAAAAAATATGGGATGCAACCAAAGAGGACTTACTCCAGCTCTCAAAATATTTCAGAGTTGTTTCAGGTTGAATCAGTATTTCATGACTTCCGCCAAGGAGAACAGCCTATTACTCGGTATTATAATACGCTCACACGGTATTGGCAACAACTTGACATATTCGAGACTCACTCATGGATATGTCCAGAAGATGCAGTAATGTACAAAAAGTTTGTGGAACTAAAAAGGCTATTCAAGTTTTTCTTAGGATTAACAGGGAGTTGGATGATGTTCGAGATCGAATCATGGCACTAAACTACTACCAAATCTTAGGGAGGCTTTCTCAAAGGTTAGGCGTGAAGAAAGTAGAAAGAAATAATGATGGGATCTAAGGAACAACCTCCATCAACATTAGATGCATCTTCCCTTGTTGTTTGATCATCTAACAGTAATAGTGGAGATCGTCAGAAACGGGAAAATCCTTGGTGTGATTACGGTAAGAAACCAAGTCATTACAAGGAGACTTGTTGGAACCTCCATAGCAAACCAGCTGATTGGAAACCAAAGTCACGATTTAATAGAGACAACAAAGCACATATAGCTTCCAACTTTGAGAGTGCTCATGTTCCCGAGCCTATCCAATTTAGCAAAGAGCAGATGGATTTGCTGCATAAATTGTTTAGTCAAGTTGGCTGTGGTAATATTACTAGGACAGGTTTGGTTGCTCAAACAAATTCACATACTACCTTCACTATTAAAAAAGGAGACATGAGGCCATGGATAATCAACACTGGTGCTTCTGATCATATGACAGGAGATGCTAACCTTCTGCAAATTACAAGTCAAATAGTGGTCACTTATCCGTTCGTATTGCCGATGGTTCAAATTCTAAAATTGTTGGAAAAGGTTTCATCCAACTTCCTAAAGAGTTGTATCTCAACTCTATCCTCCATGTTCCAAACTTTGATTGTAATTTCATGTCCATTAGCAAATTAGCTCATGACATTCAATGTGTTAATAAATTTTATCAAAACTTGTGTGTTTTTCAGGACTTGGGGAAGATGATTGGCAGTATTAAACTGTGCTCCAGGCTCTATCTCCTCCCATGTGACTGATCATCAAACCAAGTTTCTCAATCAAGTTGCGTCTAATCTCAAAGTCTGTTAAAATCTTTCAATTTTGTGTCAAATTCGAATATCAAGAAAGATAGTGAAATTATATTGTTACACTATCGTCTTGGTCATCCTAGCTTTGTGTATCTTGCAAAATTATTTCCTAAATTATTTATCAATAAAAATCCTACATCTTTTCATTATGAAACTTGTCAGATTACAAAGCATACTCAAACTGTATATCCTCAAATTCCATACAAATCTTTGACTGCATTTTCTTTGATACATAGTGATGGGTGGAGTCCCTCAACGATAAAAAATGTTTTAGGAACTCGATGGTTTGTGACATTTGTTGAAGATCATACAAGGATAACTTAGGGTTTCCTTATGAAAGAAAAGTTTGGGGTTGGGCAAATTTTTCAAACCTTAAATCTTATGGCTCGAAATCAATTCAACTATAGAATTCAAGTACTCAAGTCAGACAAATACCAGGGAATACTTCACAAGTAATCTTAATACCTACCTTCAGAACCATGAGAATATCCACATAAGTTCTTATGTTAACACCCCTCAACAAAATGGCATGGCTGAGCGCAAGAACAGACATATCTTAGAGGCTGCTCGATGTCTTATGTTTTCCCCTAATGTTCCAAAATATTTCTGGGGGAAAGCCATTCTGATAGCTACCTATTTGATTAACTGTATGTCATCCAAAGTCCTTAATTATCAATCTCCATGTCAACTTCTTCTAAAAAAGTTTCCTCACACCCGTGCAGCTTCATTTGATTACCACTAAAGGTATTTAGTTACACGGCATTTGTTCATGTATATCCTCAACACCGTACCAAATTTGATCCTAGAGCCAATAAGGGTATTTTTCTAGGACACACTCCAACTTAATAAGGGTACAAATATTATTCTCCAACCAACAAAAAATTTTACACCACCATGAATGCCTTTTTCTTTTTTCCTTCTATTCCAAATCTCATGTTCAGGGGGAGAGCACGAATGAACATCAAGTTTGGAAGTTTTTTCTCGAGTTTATTCCCTTTGCCCATTCACAGTCACCGAGTACTTCCCAACCCGTGCTTGTTCCCAAAGATTATGCACAAGAATTGTCCACACGCATATATTCTCAGTCATCAGTCTAGGCCACAAATGTTTCTTCTCCCTTACATGTTCAATCGTGGCTCCAAAACTTGCTAATAAGAATTTTCAAGTATATATTAGAAGGAGGAAAAGACATGAGCTAGAGCATGGATCAAAACAAGCATGTGACTAAGATATTGACTCAATTTCAAGTCCACCTAAAGAAAACAGAGAAATGAATAAGGCTGGAAATGTTCCAATTCCTATAATGATGGCTCTATCATGCCCTCTTAAATAATCCCCTCTAAATCAGCTCCCAAATATGCTCTCTTCAACTAGGAAACATCTCCAAATTAATCCACTTTGATTAAGAACCTTCCTAAATAGCTCTCCTAATTCCCACTCAATCAAATTGACCAGTCCATCAATACTCCCCTCCCAAAGTGCCACATTATCCTCAAGGTGGAATAAAGGAAACTGCTATTGAAGCACTTGACTAATAGCACTGGACTGTCATTGGGTCGAAAGATCCTTGCCTTCAGCATCTCTCAGATCAATCCCTCAATCTCATCCTTCTGTATTTGGGGTAATGGTACGGACGAATATTGATAGGTGAGACTACTTCCTTCAAGATGATAACATGCTCGTATTCCTGTGGAGGAGGCAACCCCTGAACTGACTAGAACACCTCTCGATACTTCTGTCGGAGTAGTTGAACCATGTTTGGTGCTTCTATCCTCTCCCCATCTTCTTCGCCTTCCAAATTGTAGCTCCACTAAAAATCTCATTCCTTCATCATTTCCCCTCTTTGAAAGTGGCTCCAAAATCACATCCATGTCATTTGTCAATATAACTGGTAATGTTGAGCTGGCAGGAACCAGATTCTCCATAGAGAAGGTCATTGAATTCTTGTTCACTTGAGATTGAGAAACTACATAAGCTTTGGAATCTTGTCCGGTATAAGCAGGATTTATTAAGCAAAACTTTACATCAGATTGAGCTACCCTAGCAAATTTGTTCATGCTTTGTTGACAATTCTACATGACAGGATTTGAATACCGTTGATATTGATAATGTCCTTTGAAGTGAAGATCCAACAACTTCTTTATCATTCTTTCTAGGTTACAAAATTTTTCCTCCATTGATAACATTCTGTTCTCAAACGCCGATTTGAGTTGGTCAACATTTCCTTTAAGACGCTCTTCCAAGGCATCAACTTTCCTTGCCGCCATAGTACCGAAAAAAGTGCTCTGATACCAATTTGATTGGAAGTACATATAGAAATTTAGGAAAAGCTTTAGCTGAAATCTGATTTCAGCAATTTCAGAAAACCAACGGCAAAAAATTTACGAATAAAATACACGAACACTTTTTTATTGAAAGTTTTATGAAAGAAAATACAAGATACAAGTGGATTTTCAATTGAAAAGGAAGATCCGGCTTTCCCAAATCTCTAGCCACTGGCTAGAGCCCAAACATCCTAAGAACAATCTAATTTCAGCAAACAACACTTATCCCTAACCCTAGGAAAACTACCATACTTAAAGCAAGCAATAAACAACAAATACCCAAACAGCCCTCCCCCAATTCCCTCTTATTTCCTTAAATATTTCAATCCCAAATTAGCCCTCAAATCATCCCCCAAATCAGCCCCTTCAAATCTGCCCTCTTCAATTAAGAAATATTTCCTAATTAATCCCTTCTAAATCAGCCCCCAAATTGCTCTCTTCAATTAGGAAATATCTCTTAATTAATCCCATTTGATTAAGAACCTTCCTATATAGCTCCCACTTGATTAGGAAGCTTCCTAATTCCCTCCAATCAAATCGACCGGTCCATCAATACTCCCCTCCCAAAATATCACCTTGTTCTCAAGATGGAACAAAGCAAACTGCAACTAAAGCACTGGACTGACATTAGATCGAATGATCCCTGCCTTCAACATCTCCTAGATCAATCCCTCAATCTCATTCTTTTGAATTTGGGGATAATTGTACGGAAGAACATTGATATGTGAGAATACTTCCTTCAAGATGATAGCATGCTCGTGTTCCCGCAGATGAGACAACCCCTGAACTGGCTGGAACACCTTTCGATATTGTTATAGGAGTTGTTGAATCATATCTGGTGCTTATATCTTCCCCATCTTCTTCGTCTTCCAAACTCTGTAGCTCCACCAAAAATCTCATTCCTTCACCATATCCCCCTTTGAAAGTGGCTTCAAAATCACATCTATGTCATCTGTCAATGTAACTGGTAATGGTGAGCTGGCAGGAACCAGATTCTCCATGGGGGAGGTAATTGAATTCTTGTTCACTTAAGATTGAAAAACTATATAGGCTTTGGAATCTTGCCCGGTATAAGCAAGATTTATTAAGCAGAACTTTACATCAAATTCAGCTACTCTAGCAAATTTGTTCATGCTTTATTGACAATTCTGCTTGACAGGAATTAAATGTCGTTGATATTGATAATGTCCTTTGACATAAAGATCCAATAGCTTTTTTATCATTCTTTCTATGTTGGAAAACTTTTCCTCCATTGATAACATTCTATCCTCAAACGCTTATTTGAGCTGGTCAACATTTCTTTTAAGATGCTCTTCCAAGGCATCAACTTTTCTTGCCCCATAGTTCTCAAAAAAGTGTTCTGATACCAATTTGATAGGAAGTGCATGTAGAAATTTAGGAAAAATCATGGTTGAAATCAGATTTCAGCAATTTCAAAAAACAAACGACAAGAAAATCAGGAATAAAACACATGAACACTTTTTTATTGAAAGTTTTATGAAAGAAAAGACAAGATATAAGTGGATCTTCAATTGAAGAGGAAGATTTGGCTCTCCCAAATCTCTAGCCGCCAGCTAGAGCCCAAACACCCTAAGAACAATCTAATTTTAGCAAACAACGCCTAACCCTAACCCAAGGAAAAACACCCTATTTAAAGCAAACAATAAATAGTAAATACCCAAATAGCCCTCTCCCAATTCCCTCTTATATCCTAATTATTTCCCTCCCAAATCAACCCTCAAATCAGCCCTCAAATTTGCCCTCTTCAATTAGGAAATATTTTTTAATTAATCCCTCTAAATCAGCTCCCAAATCAACCCTCAAATATGCCCTTTTTAATTAGGAAACATCTTCTAATTAATCCCCTTTGATTAAGAACCTTTCTAAATAGCTCCCTCTTGTTTAGGAAACTGCCTAATTCCCTCCCAATCAAATCGATCGGCCCATCAGCATATACTAGGAAAATAAAAATCTCAATACCATTCACCTTGGGATAACTCATGAAAGCAAGTATAGATAGGTAAGGCGCTTCCAAAAGAGTACACACTAAATACTTTCACCACAAGGTTGCATGGTAGAAGGGATAGCAACATGTAGAATCCTTCATAGGGTTGCCCAGTAGCATGCCATTTTGAGCCATAGAGGACTTCGATTTCTATTTTTAGGCACTTTTACTGGTGTGAATCCTCTATGTTAGTGCACACTAGCATGACATGCGAACTACAAAGGAGTTATATTTCAAAACTAAGGCAATAGACGAAGACAAAAGTATATCAAAATTTTAGCAATAGCACGACAACTCTAATCATCATAACCTCACATATAAGAAATCCAACATAACAACATGACGACATTAACACATGCACCTGCAATAGGTCAAAACCATCTCTCTGCGCGGAGAAAGAAAGGCAATAGTCATTATCTAAGAGGAAGAGTGTGACTCAAGAGAGAGAGAGAGACTCATGACACCTAAGAGAAGAAATGAACAAGAGAGGCTTTGCACGTCTGTGAGTATGAGAGGCTGAGATGACAGAGCAAGCAAAAGACCAGAAACAAAAAGGGCAAAAGAGTTAGGCATCTACAATTTGCGAATTGCGAATCATTATAAAGCAAGGCCATATGTTAATTGCTATCGTTGGAGTAAATCTAATAGCAGGCATCCGTCTATAGTTATGCACTCCACATGACTTTTGCCTTCTACTCAACCAATTTAGAGAATTGGTAAGGAAAAAATTATGAAATATATTCACATTATTATTAGAAAATTCTTTCGAGCTTATTCAAGATCGAAAAGGGCTTCTGTTCATGTTAGACTCATTTAAACTTCAAGCTCAAAATATATATTCTTGTTTGGCTCATTTTCTTAACCAGCCAATTGAACACAAGCTTGTCATCGAGTTGAACATGAGTTGTTCACGAATAACGAGCTTTTCATATGGCCCTACTTAGTTGCCACCTCCACCAACTAGTAAATTTCATTTTTCTCTTCTATAATTGGAACAGGTATTCTATCCACAAATTATTCGACTTAATTCGAGCAAATAAATAGATAGGAGGAATAAGAAGCGGGAAGAGGAGTAAGGGATGCAGACATTGGCGGTTCGGATGAAGATGACGAATTTTGGGTTGCCGTCGTCCTCAATCTTAGGGAGGGGGGGAGGAGGAGGACGCTGGAACTGGCGTGCTGCCATGCCGCCTCTCTTTCCCTTCGCCTCAACCGTCATAAGTTGCCTCTTCCGGAAGCCGACGCAGCTCCTCCGCAATGGCGAAGCCCATAAACGGAGGAGGCTATCTTCACCGCTTCTACCGGAAGTTGTAAGCGGAGGCACGCGAGCTAGCGAACCAACAGCCATTATTATCTCTTCGTCGAGCTCGTCTCAACTCCCAGCTCTCTCTCTCTCTCTCAAAGTGTTCCCTTTCTCGCACGCTCGCTCGCACGCACGCACGCACTCGTTCGCTTTATCTCTCCCTTATCCGTGCGTTTAGGTTTTAGGCATAGAATAACTTCACCGGTGAATGGCAGTGGGTATTATGTGGGACAGCTATAATCTATCAACTCATATGTTTAAAAATATTTTAATTATTTAAAATTGAGAAATTTAATTTTATATATATAAAAAGAAAAAAAAAATTAAATACATTTTTTGTATTTCATTGAATATATATATATATATATATATATATATATATATATATATATATATAATCATTATGGACTAGAACAATATTCATATTCTGATAGGAAGAAAGACATTCTATCTTTTCACATATTTTTTTTTTTACTTTTTTGTTTTCTCTATAACTATTGTTGTCATATTTTTATTTAAGATTTCTTCACTAAGTAGTATAATATGAACAAGCCAACAAATTTCATAGATATGAGCATTTTTTAAAATATTTCAATGATGTATCACATACTATCATTTTGATGGAGTTCTAATATATAGCTAGATAGAAAATCAAATAATGTTTTTTCAAACATTATTAAAATGTGTGTTCAAACCATACTCAAATATATTTGAAACTTATTCAAACAATATTTTATGATCATGATTTAAATAAGACTTGAAATGCAAAAACCTTGTTCAAATAAATGTTCCAACTACTGTAAAATTATATCATCATCAATTATTTTCTAAAGGTAAATCAAGCATCAAAATTATTGTACATTATGAAGCAAAATGAAAAGAAAACAATCAAATTAGTTATTTATTTATCAAGAAATAAAGCAAAGGATTGATAAAACAAAGAAGTAGTCCCCCTTAAGATCTTGTAAAATTATATATATATAATATGATAGAGATTTATAAGAACCAATTTAGGGGTTATTTGGTTGACTGAAGAAGAAATGTAGTGTAAATGAAATGTAGTATAAAAAGAATACTTTAGAGTTGTTTGGATCAGTGTTATATGAATACATCAAATTACTTTTTTTATTTGACTTGAAGTAAAATGAGTGCAATATAAAGTCCAAAGAGAGTGGTGGCTGGTGGCAATGGGTGGTGACAGCGCTGGTGGCTGGTAACGACTGGTGGTTGTGGTTTGTGGCGGCTATGTTGGCCGGTGCCAACCAGAATTTGGACGTGGCCAACGAAGATAGTCGGTGGTCAGCAATGGCGATGACCAATTATGGTCAGTGGTGGCAGCAACGGTTGGTGGTTAACTACAACGATGGTGGCGTACGGCACTGGCTGGTGGCGACCGATAGTGGCTGGTGGCCAACAACTACGGTGATCTGTGGTCGGCAATGGTGATACCAGCTGACAATAGTGGTCGGCGATAGCGGCCAACGACAGATGGCGGGCGACAACAAAGGTGATGAATTTATGGTGTATTTGAAACTCACCAAACCTATGAAATTTGAAATACATCAAAAATGAATTGGAGGGTGAATTCAAAATTCATCAAAATTTTATACTACATTTGTTTTACTTCAAACCAAACACCATTATTCTTAAAACCCCTACATTCGAAATGCTTTATACCCATTTTACTTTAAATCAAACACCAATATTCTTAAAACCCCTACATTTGATAAAATAATATTAGATTATTAGTTTTTTTAATTAGCTTAAATTATATTTTTATTATAAATACACTTATTTATGTGAGGGCTGCTCTTAACTTGAAATTTCTAGAATATTCTACATTATGCTATTTTTTTTCCATTCTAAATCTTGAAAGAAGAATGTTATAGTTTCATTTTAACTGCACTACGTCTTTACAAGAACAAATCATTGGTTCGAAAGCTTTAACGCACTAAACCAAGCAACTTCTCTTAAAGTTCTCGAGTTTTTTTTTTTCTAATTTTTTCTTTGCTGCTCTTTTATTTTTCACCTTATATTTTTCTTTAAAATATTTATTTTTGAGTGAAATACTAGTTGAGGTTCTTAAAAAATATTTATTTTTGAGTGAAATAATAGTTGAGATTCTTAAATAAAATATGCTACGTTTAAAATTTCACCATTGATAAAATTAGCAAGCAAATCCATTTTAGTTTGGCATGAATTTAATTTCTAAATCTAAAACATATTTGAAAGTATTTTATATGCAGATTCTAATTTAAAATATATATTTTATATGACTTAAAAATAGTCAATAAGTAAAATATTATTTTATCAAGGTACAAATATATTTTGTTGTGAGTAAATTTTACATCTCATTTATAAGTGGTGAGGCCACTATAAAAATTTTATAAAATAACCTTAAATATTTTAGTCTTTCTATTGTAAGATAATTTGAACTTGTATTATTTATAATGAAGTGTATTGTTCTTTTTCTTAACCTAAGTCATCTAGCTTAATGGAATTCATATTGTAATTCGTTTAGGGTGTACTTACCTGTGTAGATGAGTATTTAGATTATAAGAAACCTTTTTGATTTAAGGAAGTATAAATTATAAGGCCAACCTAAGATTAGTGGATTCTAACTCGAGAGTTGGCCAGCGTGGATATATGTCAGATTGGTGTTTGGATAAAATCTTTTAAAATTATGTCTACTATTTTCTTTACTTGCACCTGTGTTATGTTATCATTTACTTTACTTACAAAATCTTAAAATTGAATGCTTATTTATTCTCTTACCAATTAGCATTAAAATTACATTAATTATCTTATTTACTCAATTATTTAAAACCCCAAATTAGCCCCCTCTTGGGATGTCAATCTCCCAACATTAAAGATTATAACCCTAATTTATACTTTTCTTGAAATGAATAAATGGATGACATTTTTTTATTCTTTTATGTCTCCTAAGGTTAAAAAGAATAATTCAAGTTATGAAGAATAAATAATTTAAGATATAGAAAACATATGAATAACTTTTATTATATAAAATGTGCCTGAATGTTCTACCAATTCAATGATTTTTGATGTAATGGTCTTATGCTCGAGTTTGTGCTGAGTTCAATTACAAGTTGGGCAACTTTTTGAGATCAAAAAAGAGTTAAAGATAATGTTACATCTCTAGGTGATGAAAAGGAGCTTTAAATTCAAGGTGAAAAAAAATATCATAACTTATATTGTACTTTAGAGGAATGCTCATGAACCTTTTGAACTAAGAAGTTGGCAAACTAATGAGCCTTGAATAAAATGTACTTATACTTTAGATATTAAATCAAAAGACTCCAAATAAGCACAAACATATAATTTAGAAGAAGCACATTGATTTTGAACATCTTTGCTAAAGGACTGCGACCCATTGTCTATCCTAAGCTCTTTAAGGGGTACAAATTTTCCCATTTAGGGAAGTAGTCAGTGGCTGCCAAGATGAATGTATGGCCCTTAGTTTTCTCAATAAGACCAATAATATATGTGCCCCAACACTCAAATGAGCATGACACAATAGTTTGGTGAAGGAGATTTGGTGGTTGATGCAAAACCACCCAATGAATCTGATATTGGTAACATCTACAATCATGATGTATAAACTATTGTGTCATAGTTGGACAATAATAACCCAACCTCTCAATTTTTATCTTCATTTAAGGACATAGTTGGTGGGCATCACGCACTCACTCATGTACCTCATGCTTGACCCTATGAACTTTATCTTGTCTAAGTGTGTAACCATATTTAGTCAAATTTATGAAAATACTGAGTACTATTGATGTTGACAGAGAAAAGGTCCATTTCTTCATTTGAGAAGGTAATGAAGGATCACTAGGTGGCTTTCTCTGATACAGGTAAGCTATAATTGGTTGTATCGAATTAACTTCTTTTTAGTTGCCAAATAAACAAATCATTTACTTGTTTAGGAGTGTCTATTTCATATTGATCATGGGATGTTAGTGATAGGATAATTTTGTTCATGATCATGATTATCATAGGCAAATATGATGGATCGACTAGCTCTTTTGTTAGCTTATCTAATACATTTTCTTTACCATTTTGGCAACAAGAAACACTTATAATAGTAACATCTTGAATAAAGTGCAATAAATATATGATCCATTAACAATAATAAAAGAGGCATGGTTTATGTACATAATATATGCCTACAACTTAGTTGATAAAGAGCTGTGAATATCTAAAAATCTTAATATTCTTAATATCCATTTAAATTGTTAACTCTAAGCTAGCAATCAAAGCCTCATATCCAACATCATTATTTTTACAAGGCTCTAAAAGAGTGTAAGAATAGTGCATTATATATTTTTTAAAAGATATAAATATAATACCTTAACTAGGTTTTGCTTTTGGTAGTTAGTTTAGGTCAATTTCCTTATAAAAGAAGCCCCATCAAAATATAACTCCCAAATTGACATATCCTTGTTTTCTATGCTTAAGATTACCTCATTAGGTAGCTTATCATTGATCAAAAAAATCTATAGGTATGAGGTATGTTGCTAGGAAATCTTTGAGAGCTTGCCTCTTATTAGATTTGTAAGGATCAATAATAATATAAAATTATAATGGAATCATGGCATCCTAAAAGTATTGGATAGGGTATCAAGTATTGTAATAGGTTGATTATTGAAATAATGTTACTCTCTTTGTTTGACCTATGTGATATGGATCATATAATATGAAAACTATTTTGATTTAGCTCCTTGATTTCAGGTCCAAAATAGGAAAATATTTAAGCAATAATTTAATGTTCATAGAGTATGAATAAAGTTTGTATTGTATGAACTATTCAAATTTGAAATTTACCTATTTTTAGAAAGATAGAAACTAGCTATTTAAATTTCAAATAGTAGATTGTACAGGATGATGGTGAAAGTTCGTGAGGGTTGTTAAACCCTAAAGAACGCTAACCAAGAGGAGGGGTGAATTAGTTATTTTAAAAATTCTTTAACAAAAATGATAAATTAAAAACCCCTTGATGCGGAAGTAGATTAGTTTCATAATAATTAAAATTTTTTAGATTTTCAACATAGAACAATTCATAAAAAATGCAGAAATTAAATGCAAAAAAGTAAATAGAAAGAACACACCATATTTATAGTAGTTCGGTCAACTTGATTTACATCCACTCCCCGAAAACCTCCTTTCCAAGTATTGCACTAAAAGTAGTGTCTCTCTTTTTTTCCCCATAGTAAGGCAGAGAAGCCCTTATAAAATCTTTTACTCCCTCCTGGAGTAGGCAGAGAACCTTGGAATCCTTTTACTCCCTCCTAGAGTAGGAAGAGAACCTAAAAATCCTTTTACTCCCTCATGGAGTAGGAAGAGAACCTTGGAAATCCTTTTACTCCCTCCTGGAGTAGGTAGAGAACTTGAATCTGATGCTGATGAAGATCTTCCCAGAGCCACCAAGGAACCGGACAAGCAGCATGATGAAAACTATGGAAACCTTGCTTGGAGCAACCTTTGTGAATCCCTCATAACTCCCCGTCACAAGGATTTCTTGTAAAGTCCACGTAGGTTGTTAAACTAAGGCAATTGTTTTAAGACTAACTAAGAGGGGGGTGAATTGGTAATTTTAAAATATTCTTAAAATTTTCAAAAATAGATTTAATTATTTTGAGCATAGTTATAGATTTTTTAAAATGATTTTTCAACCACAAAAAATGAAAAATGCGAAAAATAAAAATGCAGTAAAAAGTAAAGAATAGAAAATATCAGATTTTATAGTGGTTCGATCCAACAAGACCTACATCCACTCCCTGGAGACTCATTTTTTAGGTATTGCACTAAACACTAGTGACTCTCTTTTAGCCCCCACAACAAGGCGGAGAAGCCCTTTTGAAAACTTCTCTTCTACCAACTCGGTACGGTAGAGAACCGTCATCCTTTTTCACCCTCCTCATGAAGGAAAAGAACCCATCATCCTTTCTCATCCTCCTAGTGATGGAAAAGTATCAACATCCTTTCTTACCCTCCTGGTGACAGTAGAGTACCGACGTCCTTTCTCACCCTCCTGGTGATGGTAGAGTACCAACGTCCTTTCTCACCCTCCCTGGTGACGGTAGAGTACCAGATCTCTTCCCAAAGATCTTCTCTTAAGAGTCTTCAAAGAGGTAAGGCAGAGATTTGAAGTACATACAAAGAGATCCTTACCTTTGGGCAAACTGTGACCCTTCAAAATTTTCACTTGCAAGATCTCACAATTCTCACTCCCAAACACTCTCCCAAAACACACTCTTTATCACTCTCAAGAAGAAATTCACAGAAGATATTTAGTTTTTAGGACCCTTATATACAAAAGATAAGAAAAATCATCTAAAAATTGAAAATTTCAAGTTTGACGGATTTGGATCGTACAATATGATCATACTTCGTATGTACAAATAGTTCAAAAAGTGTTATACGAACCTAATTTCATACTCTGATAAGCATCTGTATGATCCCATATCGTATAGTATGATCAGTTCAAAAAAATGAACCCTTCATCTGTATAATCATGTATGAACCTTATTTCATACTCTAATCGGCGTATATATGAGCCCACTTTGTACAGTATGATCTGTCCAAAAATTGATGAGATCATATGGAATGGATTTGATGAACCTGATTTCATACTATGATTAGCATCCAGGATGAACCCACATCGTACAGTATGATCTGTCCAAAAATTGACGAGATCGTATAGGATGAACTGGACGAACTTGATTTTGTACTCTAGTTGGCGTCCAGAATAAATGAATTTCGTACAATACAAAATGTTTAAGAAAAAACTACTAAGTCCTAATTTTAATGATTCTATTTTTGGGAGAAACACAGTTAAATCATCCCGTACCATTACAAATCGTACAATACAATTAGTTTTAAAATTTTAAAAATTTTGTCTCACTCCCCCAGTGTGTGTGTGCACGATTACCCAATTACAATCACACTCTCTCAGACTCAAAAAAAATAAAAAGTATAGACTTCAATTACAATAAACCCTAATCTAATCTGCCTTGAAGTCTTTAGCAGTTTGGAGTATGATTTTTTTAAAAATATTAGTACACACAAACAACACAAATAATATTTCCAATAAATGTTAGGAGAAATAGTAATCAACATAATATTATTTTAGACTCGTCAAAAACATACATGATATAAAAGCATAGTTATGAAAACTAAGTTGCAACACTCTCTCCCTTTTTGATGATGGAAAAATAATTATTATTTGAGTTAATAATTAAAGCAAATTTTCTCCTGAGCTTCCCCTAAATGAATGACCAATTTAAAATAAGGGGTTCCCATGAAGATCAAAACATAAATCTAACCTCTAAAATAAAAAATAAACAAACACAAAAATTACTAAAACCAAAAACAACTCGAACAGAACCACGAACATGAAATACATAAATTATACACATATTTACAACACACATTTTAAACATATACATCTAACGAACAATTAAAAACATCAATCATCAAATAATATCATGACTCCCCCTTTTGACAACAACAAAAAGGGAAGTGTACCTCAAAATGAGAAGTTTCTATGGAAAAATCAAACAAGTTGATGAAGAAGAAAATTTGAATAAAATTGCAAATACAACATTAACTTCCTAATGCTAAAAAGAAAAAGCTTAAATTTTAAATCAAAGAACAACTATGATAAGAAAGGTCAACTAGGTTCACTGTTCGTTCTAGACATATCAAATAAAAAAAATTATTACAAAAATGATGAAATAAAGATTAATTATTTTCTAATTCAATAGTGAAGATTATTGCCAATTGTATGGATTTGTATGAAATTTGGAATCATAAAGGAAAGACCGGTATCAATTAGCGACATTGCGCATCTTTTCTGTTGTTTGTGGAACACTTTGTGCATCATTTTTACTTGGGCTAATTTTGTGACTATTTTTACTTTGCAAACATTGTGCATTTTTATTTCAATTTATGCACGCTTTGTGCATCCCCCTTTTTTCGATCTTTCCAAAATCAATAATCTCAATTAAAATTCTAATAATAACAAAAAAAACATATTGTAAAAAGAAAATAAAATAAATAAGACCTCATTTTTGCAATAATTATATCAAAATAATACTTGTTTATACAAACATGAAATTGATCTCCTAATTTACATACAGTCATAATTTAATTTAAATTTTGAAAGATTAAATTTTGCAAGGAAATTAATCTGTAATTACAAAATAATTCAAAATTCAATTCAAGAGATTAATCACAGATGATTTTTTTTTAAATAAATATTTCAAGAAGTGAAATTTTCAATGCATGCTAACAAAATATTTTATCATTTCATTTAATCATTCAAAACAATACAACTGTACTAACACATATCATACCATATCTAAGATTAATATATAACTACACTAACACATGATAGCACAAAACTCATAAGAATGCATAACAATAATAAACACATAAATCCATCAACAACTGCAGCAGAGAAGTATAACTAATAATTAGAGAGCCCTTGATGTGGAGGAGGTGGTGGGTTGAATATCATGAAGTAGCTATTGATCGTAGCTACATTCGCATTGATAGAATTGAATTGCCCTAGAATCCACCCCATATCTTCATTGTATCAAGCATCCTACACATTCAGGTGATTCTCAATTTGATCAAAATGTTGATCAAAGCGAGTTTCTATTCTATCAAAGCACTGGACCATTTTTTGGTAGAAATTTTG
This sequence comes from Dendrobium chrysotoxum, assembly GCA_019925795.1. Classification (NCBI taxonomy): domain Eukaryota; kingdom Viridiplantae; phylum Streptophyta; class Magnoliopsida; order Asparagales; family Orchidaceae; genus Dendrobium; species Dendrobium chrysotoxum. Next base: position 34,406,482 of record CM034303.1, on the reverse strand, counting down.
ATCAGGTCCAGGTGCAGGTGCAGGGGCTCCCCCTTCCTCCTTTGAATCATCTCCCTAAGATCTTTGATCACACCAAAAGAGTGATCGAAAAGAGGCATCAGTAAAGTAAATAGGAAGTTCAGTGGGAAGTTTAGGATGGATAAGATTGTACTTATTTTCTAAGATATAGGCCACTAGATATCCTAAAGCCACATTTTTCATTCTCTTATTATGAGGAAGTCCAATATCAGAAAGATTATAGAGGTAGTCCATGAGTAATTGGGTTTCATCAATAGGATTTTCAGTCATAATCAGGTATATGACGGTGGACAAGAGAGGAGTCATATATATATGATCACCAGCTTTTAGAATTATGGAGATTTTTAAAACATGCTGGATGATCCTAGCATTCTGGTTTAAGGTATAGACTCGAGAAAGATGACTAACTTGTTCAACACCTCTAAGAGTTAGGTTTACATCTATCCAATTATAGTCTGTCCTCGAGGTTATTGTATGGGCCCTAGCTCCTAAAGTCCAAAGATGTAGAAAGTTTCCTAGATCCTCCTTAGTTATTTCTACACGTGCTTAAAGACATAAGAGGTAATTCTGGTGTGGTCATGATTTACTTTCATGTTAGCCAGAAAAATTTGGAAGGTTTCTTTATGAAAGGCATAGATGAGGGTCAGGATAAATAAAAATTGAGTTGAAGCAAATAGGGGCATGACAGAGAAATGGATATCATTCTGAATGAGGAGTCGGGAAGGAGTTATTTTTGCAATAGTGTACCTAAAGAAATCATCCTCATTCTCTTTGGAAAGAAAGTCATCATCCCTACCAGATCGGGAAGACTAGCCTCTAGATATTTGAGGTCATTTGCTACTATTAGCAATTCCTAAGGTTTAGACTCGTGAAGGTTTTGAAACAAGAAGAGAATGTGAAGAAAAACTTATCCAAATCCTTTATATTTAAAGAAAAATGACCTAACATATAGTACAAAATTTCAATCGTATGTACGATTTTGAAACCATACGGGACAAATAAAAATTTCGTACAGACAAATAGAAACGGATAAAAATGAAACGGGTTTTCATAAACTACCATTCCTGAGGAGTCATTTCTTACAGGCTTTTTGACCACACGATCATACAGATGAACAGGTGTTCGTTTGAGATGATCAGAATATTAAAGATCGTTCAACGATGGTTAGGTTCGTCCACATGTGAAACTGACAACTGGATCATACAGACGAAATGGGATTTCTACGTACGATCTGCAGTAAATAACTAATTTTTCAAAAAATCGCATCCCTGATCGTACAGATGAAATAACATTAATCGTACAGTAAGATGATGTAATCGTACAGTATGAAATGAAATTTAAAACTTGGTTTTGTGTGCTCAACTCAAAAGATTATCATATACATGCTACAGAATTGGTATGGTATAAAAAAATTTCATACAGTATGAAAAGAACACTTAAAATAAGATAAGATGAATAGAAAATCTTTTCAAAACTTACCATTTTAAATCCAATGACATGCAAAAATTTCAAAACAAGACCAACAATAAAATACTAAAAAGAAAATAAGCAAAAACCAAAAATAAAAACACTCAAACATACAAACTATATAAATAAAAATGAAAATAAATAAACATATAATTATACAACAAATCAAGTTTGCAGAATTTCAAATTTAAGCATTAAGATCAATCACACTTAATCTGGTCCTTAAAGTACTAAATGTGTCAAAAGCTAGTGGTTTTGTGAAAATGTCTGCAAGTTGATTTTTCGTGGCAATGTGATTCAATTCAATCTCTCCCTTAGCTACATGATCTCTAATGAAGTGATGCCTTATGTCTATATGCTTGGTTCTAGAATGTTGAATAGGATACTTTGAAATGCATAGGGCACTAGTATTATAAAAAAAAATTAGAATTATGCCAATAGGAAATCCTAAGTCAATCAATTATTATTTTAACTAAAGAACTTGTGCCACATAACTACCTAAGGTAATGTATTCTACTTTAGCAGTAGAAAGGGCTACTGAATTCTATGTTCTACAGGACTAAGAAACTAAAAAATTTCCAATGAATTGACAAGTTCCAGTAGTACTTTTCTAATCAACCCTACATCCTATAAAATCTAAATCAGAATATCCAATTATTACAAAAGAAGAGCTGTGCTTAGGATACCAAATCTCTAAGTTTTGAGTTCCTAAAAGATATCTCAGTATTCTTTTAACTGATGTCAAGTGTGATTCCTTTGGATCATATTAAAATCTAGCATATAAAAAAATACTGAACATTATATCTGGTATGTTAGCCATCAAGTAAAGTAATGATCCAATTATTCCTCTAAATTTTTTTTGATCAATAGATTTTCCCTTAGGGACCTTATCTATCTATACTGAGGAACTCATTGGTGTAGTTACTAGTTAGCATTATCTATTTCATACTTTTTAAGGATATCTTTAACATACTTTGATTGGCTAAGAAATGTTCCTTCCTCACTTTGCTTTATACTAAAATCAAGAAAGTAACTCAAGTCTCCCATTAAACTCATTTCAAATTCACTACTCATTATTTTTAAAAATTCATCACAAAGATTTTTATCAGTTTATCCAAATGAGATATCATCAATATATATTTAAATAATGAGTATGTCATTTCCTACCCTTTTTAAGAAGAGAGTGGTGTCCACACTTCCTTTAACAAATGATCTTTCTAATAGGAAAGTGCTTAACCTCTCATACCAAACCCTAGGTGCCTATTTCATTCCATACAATACCTTTTTCAATTTAAAAATATGATTAAAAAATTTAAAATTTTAAAAAATTAGAGGTTACTCAACATAAATATCCTCTTATATCACCCCATTCAAAAAGGTACTCTTAGCATTCATTTGATATAATTTAAAACCTTTAAAACAGGCAAAGGCTAGCAAAACCCTAATTGCTTCAAGTCTGGCTACAGGGGCAAAAGTTTATTCAAAATTAATCCCTTCTATTTGATTATACCCCTTGGCCACTAATTTAGCCTTATTTCTAATCACAACTCTTGAATCATTCATTTTATTTTTAAAAACCCACTTAGTTCCAACAAACTTTGATCCTTAGGCCTTTCAATCAATTCCCAAACTTCATTTCTTACAAATTGATTTAATTCTTCTTGCATGGCCAAAATCTAAAATTCATCTAAAAGTACTTGATTTATATTAGTGGATTCAACCATCAATATAAAGGTAAAATGATTCACCTCTTTGCTAAGTCCATGCCTAGTCCTAACATCCTCACTAGGTTCACCTAAAATCAATTCCTTAGGGTGATTCTTAAAAAATCTCTATTCTCGAGGCAAAGGGTTTTCTTTTCCTACATTCTCTTCCAAATTTGTCTTTTCAATTTCATGGGAGATATTTTCAATATTATCTTCTTCCAACCTTGGCTCTTCTGATATATCATATTCATCAAAATAACATGTGTTATCTCCTCAACTGCAAAAGCTCTCTTGTTAAAAACTCTATAAGATTTTCTAACACTAGAATATCCAAGAAAAATTTCTTCATCAGATTTTTGATCAAATTTTTCTAAAGGAGTTTTACCATTATTATGAATGAACACCTTACATCCAAAAAGATATAAATGTGAAAGATTTGGTGTTCTACCCTTAAGAAGTTCATAGGATGTTTTATTCAACTTGGATCTAATGCTCACCCTATTTAGAATATAATAAGTCGTACTAACCGTTTTAGCCCAAAAATATTTCGGAAGTGAGTATTCTGCTAACATGGCTCTAGCAGCTTCTATTAAAGTTCTATTCTTTCTTTCAACTACCCCATTCTGTTGAGGGGTCCTAGGTGCTGAACAATTGTGATCAATTTCTTGTTCTTTACAAAACTCTTCAAATTTTTTATTTTTAATCTCTCCTCCATGATCACTTTGAATTGATAAAATTTCACACCCTAGTTTCCTTTGAATCCAAGTAAAAAAACTTCTAAATTTATCAAATGATTCACTCTTATGAAATAAAAATTTAACCCAAGTGAATTTTGAAAAGTCATCAACTATCACAAATCCAAATACTTTACCTCCTACACTTACAGTACTAACAGGTAAAAAAAACCATATGAATGATTTCTAATGGTTTGCTAGTTCTAAGATCCTTAATGGAATGAAAGGAGGACTTCACCTATTTTTCTAATTGACATGCATCACATAGGTGATCCTTAGTAAAGTCTAGTTTAGGTATTCCTCTAACCAACTCTTTTTGGGTAATATTCCTAAGATTTTTCATGCTTGTATGACAGAGTCTTCTATGTCATAATCATGATTTATCAATAATTATTTTGAGTCAAAAAGCATTTGAATATTTCATAAAGTTTAAATCAAACATGTATACATTATTTATCTTAATTCCATGCAAAACATCAATTCCATTTTGTCTTATTATGCAGCTAGTAGGAAAATATTTTACACTATACCCTTTATGACATAGCTGACTAATACTCAACAAGTTGTGCTTTAAGCCTTTTACTAATAAGATATTTTTAATAAAAAAATTGTTCAAATTTCTTATCATATATGTACCTACCACTCTCTTAGTAGTATTATCTCTAAGTTTTATCTTACCTCCATTCCTGGCTTCCAACGTTATAAACTGATTTGTATCCCTAGTCATATGCTTTGAACATTTGTTGTACAGGTACCAGATGCTCTTACGAGATCTTGTATGAGAGTATTTCTCTTCTTGATTTGATTGATCAAGCTTGTAGGCCATTAAACACAAAGTAGTGAATTCCTCCTTTACTTCTATTTCTAAGGAATCTGAAGCTGAATCCGCCCAAAATGCTTTCTAAAATTTCTTGTTGCCATTCCTAACATTTATCTTCCTCTCAACCTTCTTCTTGATAGGATTAGCTTTGAGATTCAAGCAATCAGATTTGATGTGACCAGGCTTCCTGCATTCATAGTAGATTACATCATTAGAAGCTTTAGCATTTTTATGGAACTTATCCTTATTTCACTGCTGACATCTCCTTTCCTTCCTCTTAAGGAAACTTCTGAATTGCCTTATCATTAAGGTAATATCATCTTCATCCTCAAGCTGAGACTGAACACTATTTGAGTCATCCATTTTTAATGCAATATTTTTCTCCTTCCGCTTATCACCTGCATCAATCTGTTTTTGATTCACTCCTTGCTCGTAAGCAATTAGTGATCCAAGAAGATTATCAGTAGAATAAATATTTAAATCTTTTGATTCTGCTATAGCAGTTATCTTTCCATTATAAGCAGTAGGAAAATAACAAAGAATTTTATTTACTTTTTCAATATTCGTTCGTTCCCTACCTAAAACATGCAATGAAGTCATCATCTGTATAAAGCAAGTATACATGTCACTGATTGACTCATTCAATTTCATGAAGAAAAGTTATAATTGTGTAACAAAATGTTCAGTCTAGATTATTTCACCTCATTTGTTCTTTCATATATAATGCAAAGTCTATCCCATATTTTTTTTTTCAGATTTACAAGTTGAAACACACATATAGTCCTCAGATTTCAGGGCACAAAAAAAACGGTTTAAGCATTTAGCATTTAACTGAGTTAGTTCTTTTTCTTTTACTGTCCAATTATTAAAAGGTGTTTCAACTCTTATGCCATCAATAAGTCTAGTGGGACTAGTGTAACCTTCCTGTACTAAAATCCACATTCGATAGTCAAGCGATTGAAGAAAAGTAGACATACATATTTTCCAAAAATCGAAAGGGATGTTATCAAATAATGGGGGTCTTGTGATCGAATATCCTTCGGGTGTGTTACAGTTTCCAAAAGTAGCAATGATCATTTCAAAAAGTTATCTAAATCTTAATTTTTGAAAGTAGGCTCTGATACCACTTATAAAGTCCACGTAGGTTATTAAACCTAGGTAATTGTTCCAAGACTAACCAAGAGGGGGGGGGGGTGAATTGGTAATATTCTTGGAATTTTTGAAAATCGATTTAAATATTTTGAGCATAATTATAGATTTTTAAAAATAGTTTTTCAACCACAGAAAAAAGAAAAATGCGAAAAATAAAAATATGGTAAAATGTAAAGAATAGAAGACACCATATTTTATAGTGGTTTGGTCTAACATAACCTACATCCACTCCATAAAGAATCCTTCTCTAAGTATTGCACTAAACACTAGTAACTCTCCTTTAGCCCCCACAGTAAGGCAGAGAAGCCCTTACGAAAATCTCTCTTCCACCAACTCAGAGCGGCAGAGAACCGTCTTCCTTTTTTACCCTCTTGGTGAAGGCAGAGAACCCACCATCCTTTCTCTCCCTCCTGGTGATGGTAGAGTACCAATGTCCTTTCTCACCCTCCTAGTGATGGTAGAGTACCGACATCCTTTCTCACCCTCCTGATGATGGTAGAGTACCGACATCCTTTCTCAACCTCCCTGGTGATGGCAGAGTACCAGATCTCTTCCCAAAGATCTTCTCTCAAGAGTCTTCAAAGAGGTAGGGCAGAGATTTGAAGTACATATAAAGAGATCCTTAACTTTGGGCAACCTTATGAACCCTTCATAATTTCCACTTGTAAAATCTAATAATTCTATGAACCTACTTCATACTATACGATATGTCTAAAAATTGATGAGATTATGTGGGATGGACTGGATGAACGTGATTTCATACTTTGATTGGCGTCGAGGACGAACCTACTTCGTATAGTACGATCTGCCCAAAAATTGATGAGATCATACGGGACGAACTGGATGAACCTAATTTCATACTCTGATTAGCTTCCAGGATGAATGAATTTTATACAGTGCAAAATATTCAAGAAAAAACTACTAAGTCCCAATTTTTAATGATTCAATTTTTGGGAGAAACACAGTCAAATCGTCCCATACGATTACAAATTGTACAGTATGATTAGTTTTAAAATTTTAAAAAATTTTGTCTCAGTCCCTCAGTGTGTATGTACACGATTACCCAATTATAATCACACTCTTTTAGACTAAAAAAAAATAAAAAGTACAGACTTTAATTATAATAAACCCTAATCAAATCTTCCCTGAAATCTTTAGTAGTCTGGAGTATATTTTTTCTGAAAATGTTAGTACACACAAACAACACAAACAATATTTCCAATAAATGTTAGGAGTAACAGTAATCAACATAATATTATTTTGGACTCATAAAAAACACACATAATATAAAAACATAGTTATGAAAACTAAGTTGCAACACTTCTCTCTCTCTCAAGCTCTCTCCATCCCCTCTCTAGCTCTCTCTCAAGAAGACTAAATAGCAAAAGATTATCTCAAAGATAATAAGAGGGCTTAAATAGAGAGCCTTAAAAAAGGCCCTAATTTTCAATATGGCGGCATTGATTGTCTTGTACGATCATATGATCATCATGTATAATTAGTTTAAAAATACCAATTCAACTAGTACGAATTGCATAGCCCTGTACGATTAGTTCAAGAAAAATAGACTAATCATCCCGAATGATTATAATATCATTCTGGATGATTAGTATAAAAATATTGAACATCACTAGTATGATCCTCGGCAATGCCTTATCATTGAAAGTTCGAAAGGGATGTTAAGCCCTACTGAACTAGTCCCGAGGCTAACCAAGAGGGGGGGGTGAATTGGTTATTTAAAAATTTCACGATAACAACAAAAATCTTTTCGATACTTAGCAGCGGAAACAAGTAAACAATAACGAAAAGATCAACCAACGATAATCACCCAAGCAGTTTATATTGAAAAGTAAAATGCAAAACTGAATCAGAAAAGCAAACCAGATTTTATAGTGGTTCGGTCAACTTGACCTACGTCCACTCCCCGGAGCCTCCCCTCCGGGTATTGCACTAAACGAAAGTGACTCTCCTTTTGCTCCCACAGCAAGGCGGAGAAGCCTGTACAAAACACCTCCTTTTCACCACACGGTGAGGCAGAGAACCCGACCTCCTTTCGCTTCCTCCTGAAGCAGGCAGAGAACCTTCGAACTCCTTTTGCTTCCACCTGAAGCGGGCAGAGAACCCACGAACTCCTTTCGCTTCCTCCTGAAGCGGGCAGAGAACCCGGATCTTCTTGCGAACGATCCTCCCACGAAGAACACCGACTAGACGACAGACGACGAGCGGAGAAGACAACTCTGATCCGTGCTTGGAGCAACCTTAGTGAATCCCTCACTAACTCCCCCTCACAAGATCTCTTCTCTCTCTCCCAACTCTCTCTCTCTCTAGGATTTCTCAGGGAAGGAAGGCATCAAAAGATTTTTCCAAATCTAGGAAAAAGTTCTTTTAAAGGAGGGCTTAAAATTTGCCCTAAATCTCAACTTGTCGGCCAAGATCGTCCAGGACGATCGGTAGATCGTCCTGTACGATCAGTTTAAATTCAGCTGTTTCAGCCTGGACGATCTGGCTCTTCTGGACGATCAGTAGAAAAAGTTGTTCATATCGTCCCGTACGATCCTGCGATCGTCCGGGACGATTCGTTCAAATTGAAGGAAATCGTCCAGAAGACAGTTCGGGTCGTCCAGAGAAAACTACGCTGGACGACCAAAAAATGACTTGATCGTCCCGGACGATAGGGTAATCGTCCGGTACGATTAGTTCAAAAAGGCCCCAAATCGTCCTGTACATAGTTCTGGACGTACAGCTGAAATGCACAAGACGATCACGATCGTCCGGGACGATCCTGCGATCGTCCAGGACGATGTGATCGTATCAATTAAACATTAATTGCTTTCCTTAATTACCAGACTAATTTAGGCATGATTGTAGTAAATCGTCCAGGACGATACACGTATCGTCCGGGACGATCCGACCAAAATACTTAAAATAAAACTTGCCTAACTTAATCTGGCGGCTGGAAATTTCTGATTTGAGCATATCGTCCCGTACGATCCATAGATCGTCCAGGACGATCTGCTTAATCAGACCCTCTTAACTTAGTCGCCCTAATTAGGGTTTCTGTTTTAACTGGATCGTCCAGGACGATGGAACTATCGTCCAGGACGATCTGAACAAAATTTTAACAGAAACTCTAATTCACTCAATCTCTCTCCCTGAGTGTGTGTGTGCAAGGTTACTTAGCTAGGGAATCAGTTACATTACAATTGACTCAATAAAAGAAAAAATCATACATTTGACACACTTGGACCCGATCTTGAGTTGGCTTGAGTAGCTTGCGGTCTTTTGTGCCTGAAACTGATTAGCCAAGAAAAACACACTGGAAACATGTTTGTCATCATCAAAACCAGATTTGCAACAATCTCCCCCTTTTTGATGATGGCAAACATTTGTAAAGTAGTCTGAAAATAAAATGAAACTAAGATGAAAATAAAATGAAACTAAGAAATCAAACAAAACACACATTTTTTAAATTTTCAACAATACAGAAAACATGACTCAGAAAATAGAAACAGACACGACTACAACTGACTCCCCCTTTTGACATCACAAAAAGGAGGAGGGAAAAACATAACACGGAAATAAAATATAAAATAAAACATACACAGAACAACAACAAAACAGGAAAATCAGAATTTTTCCTTGATTTTAGATTCAAAAACCAATGAGAGGACGATTGACAGCGCTGAAATCCAAAAAGGTTGGAAACAATCAACTTTCGTAACGCTGACCCCGGGCACCTTATCGATGCAAACCTCTTTCAAAACAAAAATCCGATTCAGAATAAAAGACATTAGATTTGAAAAGAAATCCTTTCAAGCCTCGTTCCAGAAAAATATCTGATATAATAGTGTTACAAAGTAAAAAATCAGAAATCGGGATTTTCAAGACTCAAGCTTTTGAAAATATTAAGTGGCGCACAGATTTTTCTAAGACATTTAATAATCTGAAAGGAAAGAAAGCTTGTGTTGGGCTCATTTTGTGCCTCTTTTGCAACTTGGTTGGCGCTTTGCGCATCTTTTGATTTTTGATACACTTTGTGTATCCAATTTGGCAATTTCGCATCTTTTCAGTGTTGGGCTCATTTTATGCCTCTTTTTCAAATTAACTGGCGCACTGCGCATCTTTTATAAGCTTTCTCCTTTTCATAATCATTAAAGAGTCTCAGCTGTGAGATTATCTTCCAGACATAGGAGATGACTCTCCGCAGTAAGGAAGAACGATTCACAAAACAAAACCCATACAACATATGATAAATGCAATCACTTGGTTTAGAAAATCAAACTAATGACTCAAGACTTTGAAACACACTATTGATATGAGGCAGATTACTGTAGGAAGATAAAATAATCTCTATTTCAAAAACTAACATTTTAATTTTGAAAAGGATTTTTATTCAAAAGAAACTATACACCAGTAAAGGAGTTTGAGGAAGAGAAATAATTATCAATGTTTCTTCCCTTTGACAGATTCAGCGAAGTCAATCACTACTTATCAGCTTCCAAACCAAAACAAGGTAAAAACTCCCAGTCAGAAATTCAGATTATCAGAAGTAGTGAGCGGTGATCAGATTTTGAAAAACATAAAAAAACAGGTAGAAAATCATAGCAAAGTAAATACTCAAATCAAACTAACAATAAGGCTAAAACAGAAATTAGCAGAAGAAATAAAATCAACTGAAAATAAAATAATCAAGGCAAAAACTAACTAACAGAAATCAGAAATCACAATACAAAAACTAACAAACAGAAATCAGAAAACAGAATACAAAAAACTAACTAGCAGAAATCAGAATACCAATCATAACAATCATAAATCAGCAGTCATCAGAATCAAGCATTTATATCAATCACTCCTAATCTGGTTCTCAAAATGCTGAATGAGTCAAAGGCCAGTGGTTTAGTGAATATGTCAGCCAGCTGATTTTCAGTTGCTACATGATGTAGCTCAATGTCCCCTTTTGTAACATGGTCCCTAATGAAGTGATGCCTAATGTCAATGTGTTTGGTCCTAGAATGTTGGATTGGATTCTTAGAGATACAGATGGCACTAGTATTATCACACAGAACAGAAATTGTACCAATAGGTACTCCTAAATCCAAGACTTGCTGCTTCAACCAAAGAACTTGGGCCACACAACTTCCTAAGGCAATGTACTCAGCTTCAGCAGTGGAAAGTGCAACTGAGTTCTATTTTCTACTGGACCAGGAGACTAACGACTGTCCTATGAATTGACAAGTCCCAGAGGTACTCTTCCTATCCACCCTACACCCCGCAAAGTCAGAGTCAGAATATCCAATGATCTCAAAAGAGGTGCTGTGCCTAGGGTACCAAATTCCTAGGTTTGGGGTCCCTAAAAGATATCTAAGAATTCTCTTAACAGCAGTCAGGTGGGACTCTTTAGGATCAGCCTGAAACCTAGCACAAAGACAGACACTAAACATGATATCGGGTCGGCTAGCAGTCAGGTAAAGCAGTGAACCTATTATCCCTCTATACTTCTTCTGATCAACAGATTTTCCATTTGAATCCTTATCTAACTGAACTGAGGAGGGCATGGGAGTATTGATTGGCTTGGCTTTGTCCATTTCATATTTCTTCAAAATGTCCTTAGTGTATTTTGATTGATTGAGAAAGGTTCCATCATCCATTTGCCTTATGCTAAACCCCAAAAAGTAGGACAATTCTCCCATCATACTCATCTCAAACTCTTTACTCATTGTTTTAGAAAACTCTTCACATAAGTATTTATCAGAAGATCCAAAAATTATATCATCAACATAGATCTGGACAATGAGTAAGTCATCTCCTAATCTCCTCAGAAAAAGGGTGGTGTCTACGCTCCCCTTAACAAACTCTCTTTCTAACAGGAATGTGCTAAGCCTCTCATACCAAGCTCTGGGTGCCTGTTTCAATCCATATAAGGCCTTTTTTAATTTATAGACATGACTTGGATATTGGGAACTCTCAAAACCTGGGGGTTGTTCTACAAAAACATCTTCTTTAATTACCCCATTTAAAAAGGCACTCTTGACATCCATTTGAAACAGCTTAAATCCCTTATAACAGGCAAAGGCTAGTAGCACTCTAATGGCTTCCAATCTAGCTACAGGGGCAAAAGTTTCCTCAAAATCTATCCCTTCTATCTGATTATACCCCTTAGCCACCAATCTTGCCTTATTTCTCACCACCACACCAGAATCATTCATCTTATTCTTAAAGACCCACTTGGTTCCCACAATACTTTGATTTTTAGGTCTTTCTACTAACTCCCAAACATCATTCCTTACAAATTGATTCAATTCTTCCTGCATAGCTAAAATCCAAAATTCATCCGACAGGGCTTGATTGATGTTGGTGGGTTCAGTCATTGAGATAAAGGCAGAATGGTTTACTTCCTTCCTAAGTCCATGCCTAGTCCTAACACCTTCAGAAGGGTCTCCTAAGATCAGTTCTTTAGGATGACTCGAAGAATATCTCCAATCTCTAGGCAATGGGGTTTGAGGTTCTACCCTTTCCTCCAAATTTGTATTTCCAACTCCTTGGGTAACCTCAACAATCTCTTCATCTTCTACTTCAGATCTAGACTCCTTAGGATCAGATTCATCAAACACTACATGGGTTGTTTCTTCCACCACCAAAGTCCTCCTATTGAACACCCTAAAGGATTTCCCCACACTTGAATATCCTAAGAACACTCCTTCATCAGATTTGGGGTCAAATTTTCCTAAGGGTGACTTCCCGTTGTTCAGAATGAAAACCTTACAGCCAAAAACATGAAGGTGGGACAGATTTGGAGTTCTACCCTTAATGATCTCATAAGGTGTCTTGTTCAGTTTGACTCTCACATTCACCCTATTCAGCACATAACAGGCAGTGTTCACCGCTTCAGCCCAAAAGTATTTTGGAAGTGAATACTCGGCAAGCATGGCTCTAGCGGCTTCCACTAAGGTCCTGTTCTTCCTTTCAGCTACCCCGTTCTGCTGAGGGGTCCTAGGAGCTGAAAAATTGTGACTAATCCCATGATTCTCACAAAAACTTCCAAATCTTTCATTTTCAAACTCCCCTCCGTGATCACTATGGATGGTAATAATCTCACATCCTAACTTCTTCTGAATCCAAGTAGAGAAAGATCTAAACTCATCAAATGACTCAGATTTGTGTGACAAAAACTTAACCCAAGTGAACCTTGAATAATCATCAACAATCACAAAACCATAGACTCTCCCCCCTAAGCTGGCAGTGCTAATGGGTCCAAAGAGGTCCATGTGAAGAACTTCTAAAGGTCTAGAGGTGCTAATGTCCTTAACAGAGTGAAAAGAGGACTGGACTTGCTTCCCCAACTGACAGGCATCACACAGGTGATCCTTAGTGAACTTAAGCTTGGGCACACCTCTAACTAAGTCCTTTTGGGTGACTCTCCTAAGGGTTTTCATACTAGCATGACACAATCTCCTATGCCATAACCAAGACTCATCAGCAGCAGTTTTTAAGCAAATTGAATTATCAGATTTAATGCTACTTACATCCAGCTTGTAGACGTTGTTGATCCTTTGCCCCTGCAAAACAACTTCATCATTTAAGCTTAAAATGCAGCCAGTGGGCAGGAATTTGACGCTGTATCCCTTGTCGCAGAGTTGACTGATGCTCAGCAGGTTGTGTTTCAGTCCATCTACAAGCAAAACATTATCAATCATAAAGTTCTTTGAATCACCAATTATACCTGTGCCTACCACCTTCCTGGTGGTGTTATCTCCAAGTGTAACCTTGCCTCCAGCTCTGGCCTCCAGCGAAATGAACTGATTTGCATCTCCAGTCATATGTCTAGAACATCCGCTGTCCAGGTACCACATGCTCTCACGAGGTCTTGTGTGAGAGCACACCTACAAAATCATCAAATGTCAGTCTTAGGAACCCAAACAGGTTTGGGTTCCTTCTTATGAAAAGAAGAATGCGATGCATGTGTGCTGTGCTGTGCAACAGGCAGTTTGGGTCTCCACACCCAATGTGTACTACGGTGAACAGTACAAGTGTGTGATATGTGTCCTAACATGCCACATGAAAAACATCTAACACCAGGAAAAGGATTAACTAAACGTCGTGAGTGATAGTGCCTCTTCCTAGTAGTGTATGAAACATGCTTTGAAGAACTTGCAACAGAATTTTTAAAAGGTGGCGGTGCATAAAATTGTTCAAAAGTAGGCGGTGTTTTGTTATTTTCAAAAGAACTGATTTTCACTTTCAAAAACTCAATGTGTTTGTTTAAACTTCCAATTTCAAACGTTTTTGCACTATCAGTACTTTCTAACTCAGATGCCAAATCATTCACTTTCTTAAAAGCAAGTTCTAATTCAACATGCGCTGTTTTTAACAAGTTATGCTCAACAATTAAATCAGAATGCTTTTTATTCAGTTCATCAAACTCATCTAGTAAAGACATGTGATTGCTATCAATGGTGGAATGATCCTTAATCAACACTTCATGCTCTTTTTGCAAAGTCAGATAATCTAGTTTCAAACTAGCATGGGTTTTCTTAAGCTTCCTATACGATGTATGAATCTTTTCAGAAACTTCAAATAACTGATCGTAAGTAAGCTCACATACCTCTTCCTGGTCGGACTGACCAGAGTGATCATCAGCCATCAAACACAAGTTTGTTTCCTCCTCTTCAGCTTCAGTCTCAGAAGAGTCGGATGCAGAGTCTGCCCAGAATGCCTTCTGAATCCGCTTCTTGTCCTTTCTGAACTTTGGTTTCTCCTCACCCTTCTCCTTGCTTGAGTGAGCTTTAAGTGTTGGACAATCAGCCTTAATGTGTCCGGGCTTCCTGCATTCAAAACAAACCGATTCAGATGAACCCTTAAAGTTTTTATTAAACTTACCCTTGTTCCACTTCTGATGGTTCTTCTGTTTCTTCCTTAGAAAGCTTTTGAATTGCCTTGTGATTAAGGCAACATCATCGCTATCAGACCCGGAAGTGCTAGCATCTGAATCTTTGGCCTTTAGTGCCACTGTCTTCTCTTTCTTGCGTTCACCTGCATCAAGTTGCCTTTGGTTCACCCCTTGCTCGTAAGCAATGAGTGATCCAAGTAAGCTGTCAATAGAGTAAGTATTTAAATCTTTGGATTCAGTAATAGCAGTAATCTTAGCATCATAAGAAGCAGGCAAACATCTAAGAATCTTGTTCACTCTTTCGTAGTTGGTAAGTTCTCTACCTAAAGCATGCAAAGAGGTAACAATCTGAGTGAACCTTGTGTACATTTCTGAAATAGTCTCACTAGGTTTCATGCGAAAAAGTTCGTAATCATGTAACAAGATGTTTAACCTAGACTGTTTGACTTCAGTTGTACCTTCATATGTTATACATAATCTATCCCAAATCTCTTTTCCCGTTGTACAAGTAGAAACACGCATATAGTCCTCAGATTTTAAAGCACAAAAGAAACAGTTCAAACATTTGGCATTTAACTGTGCTAAATCACGATCATCAAATGTCCAATCAGCAAACGGCAATTCAGTTTTCACATTGTTAACCATTCGAAAAGGTGGTTCGTATCCGTCCTTAACTAACATCCACATGCGATAATCGATAGACTGAAGAAAAGTAGACATGCGTGTTTTCCAAAAGTCAAATGGAATGTTATCAAACAACGGTGGTCTAGTTATAGAATAACCTTCAGCAGTATTACGATTGTTACAGTTAGCCATGGATCAAATTCAAAAGTTTTTAAACAGAAATTTTGAATCCCGCTCTGATACCACTTGAAAGTTCGAAAGGGATGTTAAGCCCTACTGAACTAGTCCCGAGGCTAACCAAGAGGGGGGGGTGAATTGGTTATTTAAAAATTTCACGATAACAACAAAAATCTTTTCGATACTTAGCAGCGGAAATAAGTAAACAATAACGAAAAGATCAACCAACGATAATCACCCAAGCAGTTTATATTGAAAAGTAAAATGCAAAACTGAATCAGAAAAGCAAACCAGATTTTATAGTGGTTCGGTCAACTTGACCTACGTCCACTCCCCGGAGCCTCCCCTCCGGGTATTGCACTAAACGAAAGTGACTCTCCTTTTGCTCCCACAGCAAGGCGGAGAAGCCTGTACAAAACACCTCCTTTTCACCACACGGTGAGGCAGAGAACCCGACCTCCTTTCGCTTCCTCCTGAAGCAGGCAGAGAACCTTCGAACTCCTTTTGCTTCCACCTGAAGCGGGCAGAGAACCCACGAACTCCTTTCGCTTCCTCCTGAAGCGGGCAGAGAACCCGGATCTTCTTGCGAACGATCCTCCCACGAAGAACACCGACTAGACGACAGACGACGAGCGGAGAAGACAACTCTGATCCGTGCTTGGAGCAACCTTAGTGAATCCCTCACTAACTCCCCCTCACAAGATCTCTTCTCTCTCTCCCAACTCTCTCTCTCTCTAGGATTTCTCAGGGAAGGAAGGCAGCAAAAGATTTTTCCAAATCTAGGAAAAAGTTCTTTTAAAGGAGGGCTTAAAATTTGCCCTAAATCTCAACTTGTCGGCCAAGATCGTCCAGGACGATCGGTAGATCGTCCTGTACGATCAGTTTAAATTCAGCTGTTTCAGCCTGGACGATCTGGCTCTTCTGGACGATCAGTAGAAAAAGTTGTTCATATCGTCCCGTACGATCCTGCGATCGTCCGGGACGATTCGTTCAAATTGAAGGAAATCGTCCAGAAGACAGTTCGGGTCGTCCAGAGAAAACTACGCTGGACGACCAAAAAATGACTTGATCGTCCCGGACGATAGGGTAATCGTCCGGTACGATTAGTTCAAAAAGGCCCCAAATCGTCCTGTACATAGTTCTGGACGTACAGCTGAAATGCACAAGACGATCACGATCGTCCGGGACGATCCTGCGATCGTCCAGGACGATGTGATCATATCAATTAAACATTAATTGCTTTCCTTAATTACCAGACTAATTTAGGCATGATTGTAGTAAATCGTCCAGGACGATACACGTATCGTCTGGGACGATCCGACCAAAATACTTAAAATAAAACTTGCCTAACTTAATCTGGCGGCTGGAAATTTCTGATTTGAGCATATCGTCCCGTACGATCCATAGATCGTCCAGGACGATCTGCTTAATCAGACCCTCTTAACTTAGTCGCCCTAATTAGGGTTTCTGTTTTAACTGGATCGTCCAGGACGATGGAACTATCGTCCAGGACGATCTGAACAAAATTTTAACAGAAACTCTAATTCACTCAATCTCTCTCCCTGAGTGTGTGTGTGCAAGGTTACTTAGCTAGGGAATCAGTTACATTACAATTGACTCAATAAAAGAAAAAATCATACATTTGACACACTTGGACCCGATCTTGAGTTGGCTTGAGTAGCTTGCGGTCTTTTGTGCCTGAAACTGATTAGCCAAGAAAAACACACTGGAAACATGTTTGTCATCATCAAAACCAGATTTGCAACAATCTCCCCCTTTTTGATGATGGCAAACATTTGTAAAGTAGTCTGAAAATAAAATGAAACTAAGATGAAAATAAAATGAAACTAAGAAATCAAACAAAACACACATTTTTTAAATTTTCAACAATACAGAAAACATGACTCAGAAAATAGAAACAGACACGACTACAACTGACTCCCCCTTTTGACATCACAAAAAGGAGGAGGGAAAAACATAACACGGAAATAAAATATAAAATAAAACATACACAGAACAACAACAAAACAGGAAAATCAGAATTTTTCCTTGATTTTAGATTCAAAAACCAATGAGAGGACGATTGACAGCGCTGAAATCCAAAAAGGTTGGAAACAATCAACTTTCGTAACGCTGACCCCGGGCACCTTATCGATGCAAACCTCTTTCAAAACAAAAATCCGATTCAGAATAAAAGACATTAGATTTGAAAAGAAATCCTTTCAAGCCTCGTTCCAGAAAAATATCTGATATAATAGTGTTACAAAGTAAAAAATCAGAAATCGGGATTTTCAAGACTCAAGCTTTTGAAAATATTAAGTGGCGCACAGATTTTTCTAAGACATTTAATAATCTGAAAGGAAAGAAAGCTTGTGTTGGGCTCATTTTGTGCCTCTTTTGCAACTTGGTTGGCGCTTTGCGCATCTTTTGATTTTTGATACACTTTGTGTATCCAATTTGGCAATTTCGCATCTTTTCAGTGTTGGGCTCATTTTATGCCTCTTTTTCAAATTAACTGGCGCACTGCGCATCTTTTATAAGCTTTCTCCTTTTCATAATCATTAAAGAGTCTCAGCTGTGAGATTATCTTCCAGACATAGGAGATGACTCTCCGCAGTAAGGAAGAACGATTCACAAAACAAAACCCATACAACATATGATAAATGCAATCACTTGGTTTAGAAAATCAAACTAATGACTCAAGACTTTGAAACACACTATTGATATGAGGCAGATTACTGTAGGAAGATAAAATAATCTCTATTTCAAAAACTAACATTTTAATTTTGAAAAGGATTTTTATTCAAAAGAAACTATACACCAGTAAAGGAGTTAGAGGAAGAGAAACAATTATCAATGTTTCTTCCCTTTGACAGATTCAGCGAAGTCAATCACTGCTTATCAGCTTCCAAACCAAAACAAGGTAAAAACTCCCAGTCAGAAATTCAGATTATCAGAAGTAGTGAGCGGTGATCAGATTTTGAAAAACATAAAAAAACAGGTAGAAAATCATAGCAAAGTAAATACTCAAATCAAACTAACAATAAGGCTAAAACAGAAATTAGCAGAAGAAATAAAATCAACTGAAAATAAAATAATCAAGGCAAAAACTAACTAACAGAAATCAGAAATCACAATACAAAAACTAACAAACAGAAATCAGAAAACAGAATACAAAAAACTAACTAGCAGAAATCAGAATACCAATCATAACAATCATAAATCAGCAGTCATCAGAATCAAGCATTTATATCAATCACTCCTAATCTGGTTCTCAAAATGCTGAATGAGTCAAAGGCCAGTGGTTTAGTGAATATGTCAGCCAGCTGATTTTCAGTTGCTACATGATGTAGCTCAATGTCCCCTTTTGTAACATGGTCCCTAATGAAGTGATGCCTAATGTCAATGTGTTTGGTCCTAGAATGTTGGATTGGATTCTTAGAGATACAGATGGCACTAGTATTATCACACAGAACAGAAATTGTGCCAATAGGTACTCCTAAATCCAAGACTTGCTGCTTCAACCAAAGAACTTGGGCCACACAACTTCCTAAGGCAATGTACTTAGCTTCAGCAGTGGAAAGTGCAACTGAGTTCTATTTTCTACTGGACCAGGAGACTAACGACTGTCCTATGAATTGACAAGTCCCAGAGGTACTCTTCCTATCCACCCTACACCCTGCAAAGTCAGAGTCAGAATATCCAATGATCTCAAAAGAGGTGCTGTGCCTAGGGTACCAAATTCCTAGGTTTGGGGTCCCTAAAAGATATCTAAGAATTCTCTTAACAGCAGTCAGGTGGGACTCTTTAGGATCAGCCTGAAACCTAGCACAAAGACAGACACTAAACATGATATCGGGTCGGCTAGCAGTCAGGTAAAGCAGTGAACCTATTATCCCTCTATACTTCTTCTGATCAACAGATTTTCCATTTGAATCCTTATCTAACTGAACTGAGGAGGGCATGGGAGTATTGATTGGCTTGGCTTTGTCCATTTCATATTTCTTCAAAATGTCCTTAGTGTATTTTGATTGATTGAGAAAGGTTCCATCATCCATTTGCCTTATGCTAAACCCCAAAAAGTAGGACAATTCTCCCATCATACTCATCTCAAACTCTTTACTCATTGTTTTAGAAAACTCTTCACATAAGTATTTATCAGAAGATCCAAAAATTATATCATCAACATAGATCTGGACAATGAGTAAGTCATCTCCTAATCTCCTCAGAAAAAGGGTGGTGTCTACGCTCCCCTTAACAAACTCTCTTTCTAACAGGAATGTGCTAAGCCTCTCATACCAAGCTCTGGGTGCCTGTTTCAATCCATATAAGGCCTTTTTTAATTTATA
Organism: Dendrobium chrysotoxum; assembly: GCA_019925795.1. Lineage (NCBI taxonomy): Eukaryota > Viridiplantae > Streptophyta > Magnoliopsida > Asparagales > Orchidaceae > Dendrobium > Dendrobium chrysotoxum. The sequence goes on along the minus strand of CM034303.1, from coordinate 34,386,548 downwards.
GACATGACTTGGATATTGGGAACTCTCAAAACCTGGGGGTTGTTCTACAAAAACATCTTCTTTAATTACCCCATTTAAAAAGGCACTCTTGACATCCATTTGAAACAGCTTAAATCCCTTATAACAGGCAAAGGCTAGTAGCACTCTAATGGCTTCCAATCTAGCTACAGGGGCAAAAGTTTCCTCAAAATCTATCCCTTCTATCTGATTATACCCCTTAGCCACCAATCTTGCCTTATTTCTCACCACCACACCAGAATCATTCATCTTATTCTTAAAGACCCACTTGGTTCCCACAATACTTTGATTTTTAGGTCTTTCTACTAACTCCCAAACATCATTCCTTACAAATTGATTCAATTCTTCCTGCATAGCTAAAATCCAAAATTCATCCGACAGGGCTTGATTGATGTTGGTGGGTTCAGTCATTGAGATAAAGGCAGAATGGTTTACTTCCTTCCTAAGTCCATGCCTAGTCCTAACACCTTCAGAAGGGTCTCCTAAGATCAGTTCTTTAGGATGACTCGAAGAATATCTCCAATCTCTAGGCAATGGGGTTTGAGGTTCTACCCTTTCCTCCAAATTTGTATTTCCAACTCCTTGGGTAACCTCAACAATCTCTTCATCTTCTACTTCAGATCTAGACTCCTTAGGATCAGATTCATCAAACACTACATGGGTTGTTTCTTCCACCACCAAAGTCCTCCTATTGAACACCCTAAAGGATTTCCCCACACTTGAATATCCTAAGAACACTCCTTCATCAGATTTGGGGTCAAATTTTCCTAAGGGTGACTTCCCGTTGTTCAGAATGAAAACCTTACAGCCAAAAACATGAAGGTGGGACAGATTTGGAGTTCTACCCTTAATGATCTCATAAGGTGTCTTGTTCAGTTTGACTCTCACATTCACCCTATTCAGCACATAACAGGCAGTGTTCACCGCTTCAGCCCAAAAGTATTTTGGAAGTGAATACTCGGCAAGCATGGCTCTAGCGGCTTCCACTAAGGTCCTGTTCTTCCTTTCAGCTACCCCGTTCTGCTGAGGGGTCCTAGGAGCTGAAAAATTGTGACTAATCCCATGATTCTCACAAAAACTTCCAAATCTTTCATTTTCAAACTCCCCTCCGTGATCACTATGGATGGTAATAATCTCACATCCTAACTTCTTCTGAATCCAAGTAGAGAAAGATCTAAACTCATCAAATGACTCAGATTTGTGTGACAAAAACTTAACCCAAGTGAACCTTGAATAATCATCAACAATCACAAAACCATAGACTCTCCCCCCTAAGCTGGCAGTGCTAATGGGTCCAAAGAGGTCCATGTGAAGAACTTCTAAAGGTCTAGAGGTGCTAATGTCCTTAACAGAGTGAAAAGAGGACTGGACTTGCTTCCCCAACTGACAGGCATCACACAGGTGATCCTTAGTGAACTTAAGCTTGGGCACACCTCTAACTAAGTCCTTTTGGGTGACTCTCCTAAGGGTTTTCATACTAGCATGACACAATCTCCTATGCCATAACCAAGACTCATCAGCAGCAGTTTTTAAGCAAATTGAATTATCAGATTTAATGCTACTTACATCCAGCTTGTAGACGTTGTTGATCCTTTGCCCCTGCAAAACAACTTCATCATTTAAGCTTAAAATGCAGCCAGTGGGCAGGAATTTGACGCTGTATCCCTTGTCGCAGAGTTGACTGATGCTCAGCAGGTTGTGTTTCAGTCCATCTACAAGCAAAACATTATCAATCATAAAGTTCTTTGAATCACCAATTATACCTGTGCCTACCACCTTCCTGGTGGTGTTATCTCCAAGTGTAACCTTGCCTCCAGCTCTGGCCTCCAGCGAAATGAACTGATTTGCATCTCCAGTCATATGTCTAGAACATCCGCTGTCCAGGTACCACATGCTCTCACGAGGTCTTGTGTGAGAGCACACCTACAAAATCATCAAATGTCAGTCTTAGGAACCCAAACAGGTTTGGGTTCCTTCTTATGAAAAGAAGAATGCGATGCATGTGTGCTGTGCTGTGCAACAGGCAGTTTGGGTCTCCACACCCAATGTGTACTACGGTGAACAGTACAAGTGTGTGATATGTGTCCTAACATGCCACATGAAAAACATCTAACACCAGGAAAAGGATTAACTAAACGTCGTGAGTGATAGTGCCTCTTCCTAGTAGTGTATGAAACATGCTTTGAAGAACTTGCAACAGAATTTTTAAAAGGTGGCGGTGCATAAAATTGTTCAAAAGTAGGCGGTGTTTTGTTATTTTCAAAAGAACTGATTTTCACTTTCAAAAACTCAATGTGTTTGTTTAAACTTCCAATTTCAAACGTTTTTGCACTATCAGTACTTTCTAACTCAGATGCCAAATCATTCACTTTCTTAAAAGCAAGTTCTAATTCAACATGCGCTGTTTTTAACAAGTTATGCTCAACAATTAAATCAGAATGCTTTTTATTCAGTTCATCAAACTCATCTAGTAAAGACATGTGATTGCTATCAATGGTGGAATGATCCTTAATCAACACTTCATGCTCTTTTTGCAAAGTCAGATAATCTAGTTTCAAACTAGCATGGGTTTTCTTAAGCTTCCTATACGATGTATGAATCTTTTCAGAAACTTCAAATAACTGATCGTAAGTAAGCTCACATACCTCTTCCTGGTCGGACTGACCAGAGTGATCATCAGCCATCAAACACAAGTTTGTTTCCTCCTCTTCAGCTTCAGTCTCAGAAGAGTCGGATGCAGAGTCTGCCCAGAATGCCTTCTGAATCCGCTTCTTGTCCTTTCTGAACTTTGGTTTCTCCTCACCCTTCTCCTTGCTTGAGTGAGCTTTAAGTGTTGGACAATCAGCCTTAATGTGTCCGGGCTTCCTGCATTCAAAACAAACCGATTCAGATGAACCCTTAAAGTTTTTATTAAACTTACCCTTGTTCCACTTCTGATGGTTCTTCTGTTTCTTCCTTAGAAAGCTTTTGAATTGCCTTGTGATTAAGGCAACATCATCGCTATCAGACCCGGAAGTGCTAGCATCTGAATCTTTGGCCTTTAGTGCCACTGTCTTCTCTTTCTTGCGTTCACCTGCATCAAGTTGCCTTTGGTTCACCCCTTGCTCGTAAGCAATGAGTGATCCAAGTAAGCTGTCAATAGAGTAAGTATTTAAATCTTTGGATTCAGTAATAGCAGTAATCTTAGCATCATAAGAAGCAGGCAAACATCTAAGAATCTTGTTCACTCTTTCGTAGTTGGTAAGTTCTCTACCTAAAGCATGCAAAGAGGTAACAATCTGAGTGAACCTTGTGTACATTTCTGAAATAGTCTCACTAGGTTTCATGCGAAAAAGTTCGTAATCATGTAACAAGATGTTTAACCTAGACTGTTTGACTTCAGTTGTACCTTCATATGTTATACATAATCTATCCCAAATCTCTTTTCCCGTTGTACAAGTAGAAACACGCATATAGTCCTCAGATTTTAAAGCACAAAAGAAACAGTTCAAACATTTGGCATTTAACTGTGCTAAATCACGATCATCAAATGTCCAATCAGCAAACGGCAATTCAGTTTTCACATTGTTAACCATTCGAAAAGGTGGTTCGTATCCGTCCTTAACTAACATCCACATGCGATAATCGATAGACTGAAGAAAAGTAGACATGCGTGTTTTCCAAAAGTCAAATGGAATGTTATCAAACAACGGTGGTCTAGTTATAGAATAACCTTCAGCAGTATTACGATTGTTACAGTTAGCCATGGATCAAATTCAAAAGTTTTTAAACAGAAATTTTGAATCCCGCTCTGATACCACTTGAAAGTTCGAAAGGGATGTTAAGCCCTACTGAACTAGTCCCGAGGCTAACCAAGAGGGGGGGGTGAATTGGTTATTTAAAAATTTCACGATAACAACAAAAATCTTTTCGATACTTAGCAGCGGAAACAAGTAAACAATAACGAAAAGATCAACCAACGATAATCACCCAAGCAGTTTATATTGAAAAGTAAAATGCAAAACTGAATCAGAAAAGCAAACCAGATTTTATAGTGGTTCGGTCAACTTGACCTACGTCCACTCCCCGGAGCCTCCCCTCCGGGTATTGCACTAAACGAAAGTGACTCTCCTTTTGCTCCCACAGCAAGGCGGAGAAGCCTGTACAAAACACCTCCTTTTCACCACACGGTGAGGCAGAGAACCCGACCTCCTTTCGCTTCCTCCTGAAGCAGGCAGAGAACCTTCGAACTCCTTTTGCTTCCACCTGAAGCGGGCAGAGAACCCACGAACTCCTTTCGCTTCCTCCTGAAGCGGGCAGAGAACCCGGATCTTCTTGCGAACGATCCTCCCACGAAGAACACCGACTAGACGACAGACGACGAGCGGAGAAGACAACTCTGATCCGTGCTTGGAGCAACCTTAGTGAATCCCTCACTAACTCCCCCTCACAAGATCTCTTCTCTCTCTCCCAACTCTCTCTCTCTCTAGGATTTCTCAGGGAAGGAAGGCAGCAAAAGATTTTTCCAAATCTAGGAAAAAGTTCTTTTAAAGGAGGGCTTAAAATTTGCCCTAAATCTCAACTTGTCGGCCAAGATCGTCCAGGACGATCGGTAGATCGTCCTGTACGATCAGTTTAAATTCAGCTGTTTCAGCCTGGACGATCTGGCTCTTCTGGACGATCAGTAGAAAAAGTTGTTCATATCGTCCCGTACGATCCTGCGATCGTCCGGGACGATTCGTTCAAATTGAAGGAAATCGTCCAGAAGACAGTTCGGGTCGTCCAGAGAAAACTACGCTGGACGACCAAAAAATGACTTGATCGTCCCGGACGATAGGGTAATCGTCCGGTACGATTAGTTCAAAAAGGCCCCAAATCGTCCTGTACATAGTTCTGGACGTACAGCTGAAATGCACAAGACGATCACGATCGTCCGGGACGATCCTGCGATCGTCCAGGACGATGTGATCGTATCAATTAAACATTAATTGCTTTCCTTAATTACCAGACTAATTTAGGCATGATTGTAGTAAATCGTCCAGGACGATACACGTATCGTCCGGGACGATCCGACCAAAATACTTAAAATAAAACTTGCCTAACTTAATCTGGCGGCTGGAAATTTCTGATTTGAGCATATCGTCCCGTACGATCCATAGATCGTCCAGGACGATCTGCTTAATCAGACCCTCTTAACTTAGTCGCCCTAATTAGGGTTTCTGTTTTAACTGGATCGTCCAGGACGATGGAACTATCGTCCAGGACGATCTGAACAAAATTTTAACAGAAACTCTAATTCACTCAATCTCTCTCCCTGAGTGTGTGTGTGCAAGGTTACTTAGCTAGGGAATCAGTTACATTACAATTGACTCAATAAAAGAAAAAATCATACATTTGACACACTTGGACCCGATCTTGAGTTGGCTTGAGTAGCTTGCGGTCTTTTGTGCCTGAAACTGATTAGCCAAGAAAAACACACTGGAAACATGTTTGTCATCATCAAAACCAGATTTGCAACAATCGTCCCTTGCACTTCTATGTCATCTGATACGAAAGAGGTCAATCATCCTGGATGTTTAGTTGAAAAGCTATGGTATTCGTCTGGGATGATATGTGGCAATCCCTTATCGTCCCATGCTTATTATCTATCATACAGGCAAGATGATTATCAACGATCATCCTGTATAATTGGATTTAATCAAACTTAACCATAATTATTCTCCTAATTATGGGGTTAATTTAGGCATGATTGTCATATATCGTCCAGGATGACAAGGATCTTCCTATACGATATGTGCAAAATTTGAAAATTAAAATATTGCCTAAATTATAATTCGCGGCTGATTTTCATAATCTACATAGATCATCCTGTATGATCTATATCATACAGTACAATTAGTTTAATCTCTTAATAAATAGGGATACCCTAATTTGGGTTTTTTATTTTTAACTAATCATCCAGCACGATATAAATTTTATTATATAATTAGGTTAAAAATAAGAAAATTTCTCTAACTCACCAACCCACTCATTTGAGTATATATGTGCAAGGTTACTTAGCTTAGGGTCCACCAGATACATGACCTGACTCAAGAAAGGAAAAAAGTACATTGAAATTAAAATTACAAATAGTCTCAGCCCTAGTCTACCCGATCTTGAGCTAATTGGCATTACAAGTGAACTTGTGGACTTGAAAGATTAGTAAGCAGGACAAACAAAATAGATATTCAAAAATAGCAGTAGTAAAGAAGCAATAATATTTGTTATCATCAAAATCACAGTACTTGGGCCTAGATTTATAACAATCTCCCTCTTTTTGATGATGGTAAATATTGCTGTAAAAAATTTCAAAGCCCTTTGACATTCTCTGAAACTCCCCCTTAGAGGATGAAATTTTGAAAGTAGGGGGAGTAAAAAAATTTTTTTCTCATGCAAAAATAGTAAACACTAAGTGGAAAACAAAATAAACACTGAATATGAAATATACTTTATTAATATAGAATATGCAGGTAATTAACAACAAACTTCTACTCCCCCTTTTGACATCATAAAAAGGAGAAAACAACTGAAAAGTAATAAAAATATACAGAAAAGAAATCATAGAAGTAAAGAATAACACAAACATAGAAACAACCAAAACAACTAAAAAATAAGCTAGAAAAATGAACCATCCTGATCAGGTGGAGGTGGTGGTGGTGGTGGCTGAAAGAATCAAAGATGGTATGTGATGATTAGGAGGTTTTCAAAACAAAAAAAAGGAAAAGTATAAAATAAAATAAAAACATGTCATAAATCAAAGTCTGAGATTTTTTTTTTGAATCGATCAACTCCAATAAATGATAAATTTACCTTATTATTAGATTTAAAAATTCATAAGAAATGAATTGACAACGTTGAAATCCAGAAAGGGTAGAAAAATGATCTTATTAACTCTAGCTCAAATTCCTTACAAGTCAAATTCTTTTAAAACAAAAATCTAATTCAGAAAAGAAATTAGATCGGAAAAGTGATCTTTTCAAGCTTCATTTAAGAAAAAATATCTGATAAAATAATATTACAAAGTATTCAACCAAAAATTATGATTTTTAAATTTAAGTGTTTGAAGATATCAAGTGGCACATGAATTCTTCTAAGATTTAAAGATTCAAAAGAGAAGGAAGCTTATTTCTTTGTGGGCTCATTTGTGCCTTTTTTTAGTTATTTTGTGCACTTTATGCATCTTTTAATTTTTAATACACTTTGTGTATCTTGCAATTAATTGGCGGTCATTGCACATCCTTTCCGTTTGGGCTTATTTTATGCCTCTTATCATTTTTACGAGCTTGCTTTCTTTCAAAACCTTTAAAGACTCTCAATTGTGAGATTATCTTCTAGATATAAGAGAAGAAAAACTCACTCTCTAATATAAGGAAGAGTAAACCACAAAATAGAAGCATATCCATATGATAAAACCAACTACCTAATTTAAGAAAACTTGAAAAGTGATTCATTGATTTAGAATATTATTCATATGAGATAGATTACTGTAGGAAGATAAAATAGATCTCTATTTCAAAGTCCAACTTTTAATTTGAAATAGATTTTGCTTTTAAAAGAAAAAAACATCACGAAATGGAGTTAGAGGAAGAGTGACAATTATCAAATTTTCATCCTTTAACTATTTTTAGAGGAGTCAAACACTGCTTACTAATTTCTAAAACCAAATGCAAGGCAAAAATGTCATTTGAGAATTCAATATCAGAAGTGAGCATTGATCAAATTCCTTTAAAAATACTAAAGAAAAAACAACAAAAATTAAAACTCTAAAATAGAAACATATACAAAGAAAGAAATAGACATACAAATAAAATAAAATACTGAAGGAATAATAATAGAAAATTAAAAGAATAAAACATAAATACATACAAAAAATAGACATACAAATAAAATAAAACAAACAAAAAGAATAAAAACAGAAAGCATCAATTTCAAGCATGAATATCTATTACTCATAATCTCGTTCTTAAGATGTTGAAAGTTTCAAAGGCTAATGGTTTAGTAAAGATATCAGTAAGATGGTTTCAATGGCTACTTGTGTAGCTCTATATCTCTTTTCGTAACATGGTCCCTAATGAAGTGGTGCCTTATGTCAATGTATTTGGTCTTGGAGTGTTGGATTGAATTTTTTGAAATGTAGATTGAACCAATGTTATCACATAGTATTGAAATTGTGCTTACAAGTAATCCTAAATCTATAATTTATTGTTTCAACAAAAGGACTTGGTCCACACAACTTCCTAAGATTATATATTCAACTTAAGCAATGGACAGTGAAACTGAGTTCTATTTTCTGCTAGACTAGAAGACTAAGGGCTATCCTAGGAATTGACATATTTTAGAAGTGCTTTTTCTATCAACTCAGTATCTTACAAAATCTGAATAAGAATATCCTATGATTTTAAAGGAGGTGCTATGCTTATGATACTAGATTCCTTAGTCTTGGGTTCCTAAGAGATATCTAAGGATTCTCTTAATAGTAGTCAAGTGGGACTCTTTTGGATTAGCCTAAAATCTAGCACAGAGACAAATGCTAAACATAATATCAGGTCTGCTAGTAGTCAAGTAAAGAAGTGATCCAATTATTCCTTTGTATTTATTTTTATCAACAAAATTTTCATTTGAATCCTTATCTAACTGAACAGTGGAACTCATAAGAGTGTTGATTGGCTTGGCTTTATCCATTTCATATTTCTTAAGGATGTCCTTAATGTATATTGATTGACTAAAGAAAGTATCATCATTCTTCTGCCTTATGCTAAATCTAAGAAAGTAGGTCAGTTCTTCTATCATACTCATTTCAAACTCATTACTCATCATTTTTGAATATTCTTCACATAGATTTTTCTTAGAAGATCTAAACATAATATAATCAATAAAAATTTAGATAATAAGTAGTTCATCTCCTACCATTTTAAAAAATAAGGCAGTGTCTATGCTCCCCTTAACAAATATTCTTTCTAGTAAGAAAGTGCTTAGCCTTTCATTCCATACCCTGGGCGTCTGTTTTAGTCCATATAATGCCTTTTTTAATTTGAATACATGATCAGAAAATTGTGAGTTTTCAAAGCCTGGGGGTTGTTCAACATACACATCTTCTTTTTTTACCCTATTGAGAAAGGCACTCTTAGCATCCATTTGGTACAGTTTGAATCCCTTAAAATAAGCAAAGGCTAGTAGCACCCTAATAGCTTCTAATCTAGCTACAGGGGCAAAGGTCTATTCAAAGTCAATTCCTTTTATTTGGTTATACCCCTTAGCCACTAATCTTGCCTTATTTCTCACCACCACACAAGAATTATTCATTTTATTTTTGAAAACCCATTTAGTTCCAACCACACTCTGGTCCTTAGGTCTTTCAACTATCTCCCAAACATCATTTCTCACAAATTGATTTAACTCTTCTTATATGGCTAGGATCTAAAATTTATCACATAGGGCTTAATTTATGTTAGTGAGTTCAGTCATTGAGATGAAAGCAGAGTGATTAACTTCTTTTCTAAGTCCATGCCTAATTCTAACACCTTCAGATGGGTCTCCTAAGATTAGTTCATTAGGATGACTTGAAGAATATCTTCATTCTCTAGTCAGTGTATTTTTAGGCTCTACTCTTTCCTCCAAAATTGCATATTCTACTCCATAGGTTACTTCCACTACTTCTTCTTCTTCCACCATAGACCCTCTAGAATTATCAAATTCATCAAAAATAATATGAGTGGTCTCCTCTAATACTAGTGTCCTTTTATTAAAGACTATATAAGATTTTCTAACATTTGAGTAACCTAGAAGCACTCCTTCATCATATTTTGGGTCAAACTTTCTTAGTTGAGACTTCCCATTATTCAAAATGAATACTTTACATCCAAAGACATGAAGGTGAGAGAGGTTGGGTGTCCTTCCCTTAAGGATTTCATAGTGTATCTTATTCAGCTTAGATCTAAGATTAACCCTATTCAGAACATAATAGGTTGTATTCACTGCTTCTGCCCAGAAGTATTTAGAAAGTGAGTGTTCAGCTAATATTGCTCTAGTAGCTTCTACCAGGGTCCTATTCTTTCTTTTAGCTATCCCTTTCTACTGAGGGGTCCCAGGAGGTGAAATGTTGTGATCTATCCCTTACTCCTTACAGTAAGATTCAAATTTTTTATTCTTAAATTTTCCACCATGGTCACTATGAATAGTTAAGATTTCATAACCTAGTTTCCTCTGAATCCAAGTGGAAAAAGATCTAAACTCCTTGAATGATTCACTTTTATGAGATAGGAATCTAATCTAAGTAAACCTTGAATAATCATCAACAATTACATACCCAAAGACTTTCCTTCCTAAGCTTACAGTGCTGACAGGTCCAAAGAGATCCATGTGAAGGACTTCTAAGGGTTTGCTAGTGATAATATCTTTGTTTGAAAGGAAGGAGGATTTGACTTATTTCCCTAACTAACAAGCATCACATATATGGTCTTTAGTGAACTCTAATTTGGGAATTCCTCTTACTAAATCTTTTTGGGTGATTTTTCTAAGGCTTTGCATGCTTGCATGACATAATATTTTATGCCATAACCAATATTCATCAGTAATTATTTTTAAGCAAAAAGAAGTATCAGAGTTAATGCAATTAATATCAAGCATATAGACATTGTTGATTCTCCTTCCCTGCAGAACAATTTTGTTATTTAAGCTTATTATGCAGCTAATTGACATAAATTTTATGCTGAAGCCTTTATCACAGAGCTGGCTAATATTGAGCAGATTATGTTTCAAGCAATCTACAAGTAAAATATTTTCAATAATAAAATTTTTTGAATTGCTAATTATACCTGAGCCCACCACTCTCCTGGTGGTGTAATCTCCAAATGTCACCATACCTCGTGCCCTGGCCTCCAATAAAATGAATTGATTTACATCTCTAGTCATATACCTTAAACATCTGTTGTCCAAGTACCACATGCTCTCACGAGGCCTTTTGTGAGAGCACCCCTACAAAATAATCAAATGTCAAATTTGGGAACCCAAAGAAGTTTGGGTTCCACCTTCTGGCATATGGGATGAAGTGCTTGCAGCTATGCTATGAATTTTATAATTTTGGTCTCCACACCAAATATGTTCTATGGTGAATAGTGAAAGTATGGGATATATGTCCTAACATGCCATAAGAAAAATATCTAACACCAGAAAAAGGGTTAACTAATCTATGTGGGTGATGGTGCCTCTCCCTAGGTTTAAATGTATGCTATGTTGATGGTGAAAGTTCGATAGGGATGTTAAGCCCTTATGAACTAGTCCCGAGGCTAACCAAGAGGGGGGTGAATTGGATATTTGAAACAAAACAAAAATCTTTTTATAACTTGTAGTGGAAATGAATTAAAATAATGATAAAAAGATCAATCACAGATTTCACCCAAGCAGATAATCGCAACAAAATAAAGTGCAAAAAATAATAAGAAAGAACACACTGGATTTATAGTGGTTCGGTCCAACCTGAACTACGTCCACTCCTCGGAGGCACCCTCCAAGTATTGCACTAAACCAAATAGTGTCTCTCCTTCATCCCCCACAGCTAGGCGGAGAAGCCCTTACAAAATCACTTCCACCTTCCTCGGTGCGGCGGAGTAGCCGGGTCCTTTGACACCAAAGAGATCTTCTTCTTCCCAAAACTTCTCTCAAGACGAGCCTTGAATTCGATGGTACTTAGGTGCAAGCTTGCGGGAGCAACCGTGTGAACCCCCTCACACTCCCTCGAGAAACCCCCTTCCTAGGCTCTTCTCCCACTCAAACTCCACCCTTTCCTCTCTCCCTTTCAAGCTCTCTCTTCAAGTTTTCTCCAAAAGAACGAAGCCTCAATGGCTGCCAAAGACACCTATCAAGTGCCTTGAGAAAGCTTAAAAAGAGAGCTCCAAAAACCCTTCCAAATCAGTTCTGGCGGCAAAGATTGTCCAGGACGATCGCGGGATCGTCCAGGACGATGTGCTCCAAAAGGCGGCTTCAGAAAACCCTAAAAACTCAATTCTGCCGCCAGAAATCATCCAGGACGATGTGCAGAATTTGACCTGATAGTCCCGTACGATCCTGGGATAGTCCAGGATGATCAGAACAAATTTTGCATAAATTATCCAGTACGATATATAGATCGTCCAAGACGATTAGAACAAATTTTGTCTCTTAACTCCTTGCCTAAATTATCGTGGCGGCTAGGGTTTTGAGATCATATTGGATCGTCCAGGATGATATAAATATCATCCAGGATGATTAGTTCAATGAACAGATCGTCCTGGACGATAAGAAATCATCCAGTACGATTTGTTCAAAAGTTGAACTTCTGGTTTTGACAGGATCTCACTCCCCCTGAGTATGTGTACACATGGTCATAAATAAGCATAAACCATTACAGGAATTGACTCAAGGAATTAAAAAGTACATCAATGAGAAATACAATAAAGCCTATTCTACTCATTCTTGAGTCTTGAATCTTTCTTGTATTGAAGCATGTTGTTCCTGAAATGTTAGTACACACACAAATAAATATACATTCCAAATATTAGAAGATGTGAGCCATAATGTTTGTTATCATCAAAATAGAAACTTGTGAGCCCAAGTCGTAACAATCTCCCCCTTTTTGATGATGGCAAACATTACTGGTTAAATTTGCAAAAAGTTATTTTCTTCTAATCTCCCCCTCACTAAGAAAAAGTCTTTTAAAAACAGGGAGAAATACTTTCTTCTTTTTTTTTTAATTTTTAAAATAACTACAACAACAATATGATGTAAAACAAACAACACAAAAATAAATATCATAAATACGTAAAAAACATCACAAATACAACAGTACGTTCTCCCCCTTTGACATTATTAAAAAGAGGAGCAAAAATTTGAAAAGTCACCTCTTGAGATTCTCCAAAAACTTATTAAGACATGAATTGATCTCTTTGAACCCAGAAAGGTTAGATAATCAGAAAATGTAAATCCAAACTCAGGTTTTAAAAAGGCGAAAAAACTTTTTAAGCCAATATCTAAATCAAGGAACAAATTAGATAAGGAAATAAAACTCTTTCAAAACTCCTTTCATGAAATACATCTAATAGAAGATTAATGCAAAGTAATGAATCAAAAAATCTTGATTTTTAACTCAAGTAACGAATCTATCAAAAAGTCATAAGAGTTTTCAAAACTTTAAAGATTTACAAGAATGGAAGCAGCTTTTATGGGCTAATTTTGTGCCTCTTTTTCAATTTGTTTGGCGCTTTGCGCATCTTTTGATTTTTGATACACTTTGTGTATTCAATTTGGAAATTTCGCATCTTTTCAATTTTGGGCTGATTTTGTGCCTCTTTTCAATTTATTTGGCGCACTGCGCATCTTTTGATTGCCTCCTTTCTAAATCTTTAAAATCAGCAAACCTTATTCTGATGATAAAGACGAACAACCTGAATAAGATAATCTTAAAGTTGGTTCAATAATTTGCAAAAGATTCCTACGAGATAGACAAAATGTTGGGAGATGAAAAAAGTTTTAATTTCAAAAACTAATTTATAATCTGAAACAAATTTTGACTCAAAAGCAAGATAGCCTTATTTAAAGAAATGAGATAGAGAGACAAAATCATGAGTTTCCTTCCTTTACTTGATTTTAGAGAAATCAACTACAACTAACATAGTATTTAGAAAATACAAGAGGTAAATTTTCAATTTTTAAAAAACAAGATCTTTAAAAAATAATTTTTAAAACAAGAGGTGTTATGTGTGTGCTTGATCAGAGAAACAATAAAAAGCAATATAAGGAATTTTAAAAGGAAAAATAAAAATAATAAAACACAGAAAACACAACGAATAAATAATTGTAACGAAAAAACAAAAACATAAACACACAAAAAGAACATTAATTTACATCAGCTTACTCCTGATCAGATGATTCAGAAGCTAGATCTGCCCAGGACATTTTTCGTTTTGCATTATCAGCCCTTATTATAATTTTCTTAGCTTTACCCTTTTCCTTTTCAGGAAGGGTTCTTAAGTTTGGGCACTAATTTTTCAAATGTCCAGGCTTCCTACATCCAAAACAAATAACATCAGAAGAAAACTTTACATTCTTATCATTTTTATCTTTGTTCCACTTTTGATGTTGATGTTTGTGCCTTAGTAGATTTTTCAATTTGTTTGTTGCTGATGCTAACTCTTCACTTTCATCACTTTCTGAGTTATTTTTTCCAATGTCTTCAGTTTTCAGCACTATCATTTTATCTGCATCCAAGAGCTTTTGACCCAAACCTTGCTCGTAGGTAATGAGTGAGCCAATCAAAATATCAATAGAATATTCGTTCAAATTTTTTGATTCAGAAATTGCAATGACTTTGGCATCAAATTTAGCAAGTAGAGAACGTAGGATTTTATTAACTTTTTCAAAATTTGAAAGTTCTTTTCCTAAAGCATATAATGATGTCACAATTTGAGAAAACCTAGTAAACATGTCCAAGATCGTTTCATAAGGTTTCATGCTAAAAAGTTCATAATCACGCATTAACATATTCAGCCTAGATTGCTTGATTTCACAAGTACATTCATATCTAGTGCATAATTTATCCCAAATTTCTTTGCCAGAAGTGCATGCAGATATTAACATACAATCATCAGAATTCAAAGCACAGAAAAAATAATTCAAACATTTAGCATTCAATTGAGCATTGATCTGATCTGTTCTACTCCATTCAGAAAAGGGAATATCAATTTTAATTTCATTTACAATACATGACGGTGCAGAATAACCAATTTGAATCATATGCTAGACATATAAATTTTCCAAAAATCAAAAGTAATATTTTCAAATAAAGGTGGTCGGGTGATTGAATATCCTTCCGCAATATTACGATTTCCAAAATTAGCCATGGATCAAAATTCAAAAGTTTTCTAAAACTTGATTTTATGAATCCCGCTCTGATACCACTTGAACTCCACCCTTTCCTCTCTCCCTTTCAAGCTCTCTCTTCAAGTTTTCTACAAAAGAACGAAGCCTCAATGGCTGCCAAAGACACCTATCAAGTGTCTTGAGAAAGCTTAAAAAGAAAGCTCCAAAAACCCTTCCAAATCAGCTCTGCCGGCAAAGATCGTCCAAGATGATCGCAGGATCGTCCTGGATGATGTGCTCCAAAAGGCGGCTTTAGAAAACCCTAAAAACTCAATTCTGCCTCCAGAAATTATCCAGGATGATCGCAAGATCGTCCAGGACGATGTGCAGAATTTGACCTGATAGTCCCGTACGATCCTGGGATAGTCCAGGACGATCAGAACAAATTTTGCACAAATCTTCCAGTACGATATATAGATCGTCCAGGATGATTAGAACAAATTTTGACTCTTAACTCCTTGCCTAAATTATCATGGCGGCTAGGGTTTTGAGATCATATTGGATCGTCCAGTACGATTAGTTCAATGAACAGATCGTCCTGGATGATTAGAAATCGTCCAGTACAATTTGTTCAAAAGTTAAACTTCTGGTTTTGACAGGATCTCACTCCCCCTGAGTATGTGTACACATGGTCATAAATAAACATAAACCATTACAGGACTTGACTCAAGGAATTAAAAAGTACATCAATGAGAAATATAATAAAGCCTATTCTACTCATTTTTGAGTCTTGAATCTTTCTTGTATTGAAGCATGCTGTTCCTGAAATGTTAGTACACACACAAATAAATATACATTCTAAATATTAGAAGATGTGAGCCATAATGTTTATTATCATCAAAATAGAAACTTGTGAGCCCGAGTCGTAACAGATGGTTTATGAAAACCTGTAAGTGAAGGTGGTATTTTATTTTCTTTAACAACACTTAACTTTTCTTATAAATTTTTTTTTACATTTTTAAGAATTGAATTATCAATTCTTAATGCGTGCTCCCTTCTGTCAAATTGAGATGCAAGAATTTTTAATTACTTAAATGATTTTTCTAATTCAACATGCAATGATTTCAAGGACTCATGTTTAGCATTTAAATAAAAATGCTTCTTGTTTAAAATATCAAATTCATCTAACAAAGTCATATGATTGCTATCTAGAGTGGAGTGATCTTTCCTTAAGCATTCATGCTCTTTCTGTAGAATTAAAAAATCAGATTTGAGGCTTGCATGTAACTTTTTAAGCTTCTTATATGAAGGATGAATTTTTTCAAAAACTTTAAATAATTATTCATAGGTAAGCTCACATACCTCCTCTTAATCAGAATGATCAAGATGATCATCTGCCATTAAGCATAGGTTGATTACCTCCTTTTTTGCTTCCGTTTTAGAAGAGTTTGATGCTGAGTATGCCTAGAAGGCTTTTTGAGTCCTTTGCGTGTCCTTTTTGAATTTAGTCTTTTTTTCACCCTTCTTCTTGCATGGGTGAGTTTTAAGAGTTGGGCAATCAGACTTCAGGTGCCCTGGCTTTCTGCATTCAAAATATATAACTTCAGAAGAAACTTTAGAATTCTTACCAGTCTTACCTTTGTTTAATTTCTGAATTTTTTAAAAGAAAATTCTTGCAAATAAAGACTATTTTAATTTTTTTTAACTTTTGTTTAATTATTTTATCTAGAAAAAATTAGGTGGTGTCCACCTATAATACTAACCATTTTTCTTAGATCATCCAACTATCAAAAACAAAACATAAAATTATAAGAAAGTAAATGCAGGAAAGTAAAAAAAAGAATGATAATCTAATTATAGTGGTCCAGTAACTCTTTAGCTACGTATACTCCTTGGGTCATATACTCAGGAATTCTATTAACTCTCTCCTCCTACCTCTCACAAGGTTGATAAACCACTCTCATTTTCCTCTTTGCAAGGTGTGAAGCCACTCTCTTACATTGGTAATGGAGGAACCCTAAAATAGCTTTCTCCTCAAGGCCAGTTCTCCTTAGTCTCCTTGACTAGCTCTAACTCTTCTTAGTGAGGCTCATTATACTTCTTCACATGAGAATTTTTACAACACACTGAGGAAGAATGAAGAAATTGGACTAGGCAATCTTTTACGAATATCTCACTCACTCTTTTGGCTCTCCCAAAAGATCCATCAAAACTTTTGGGTTTAATATATGGGAGATGATTAGTAGACCCACTGAACAGAGTGTTATTGGTACTAAATGGCTAATTAAAAATAAGTTGAATGTCTCTAGCTCAGTGATTAAAAATAAGGCTAGATTAGTAACTAAGGGGTACAATTACATAGAAGGGATCAATTTTGAAGAGACCTTTATCCTTGTAGCTGGATTAGAAGCCATTAATGGTCTTCTAGCACTTAATTGTTTTAGAGGCTTCAAATTATACCAAATGGATGTTAAGAGTGCCTTTCTTAATGGGGTTATTGAGTAAGATATTTATGTAGAATAACCCCCAAGTTTTAAAAATTCCACATTTCACAACCATGCCTATAAACTTATGAAATCTTTATATGGGTTAAAACAAGCACCTTGAGCATTATATGAGAAACTTAACAACTTTCTCCTGGATAAATCCTTTATCAATGATAGTGTAAACACCACCTTTTTCCTTAAGAAAATAGGAGATCATGTACTCATAGTTCATATCTATGTTAATGTCATACTTTTTGGATCTACTATGAAAACCTCTATAATTAATTTTTAGTTACTATGTGTAAGGAATTTCAGATTAGCATGATGGGATAACTAACCTATTTTCCTGGATTTAATGTAAAGCAAAGAGAGGATGGTACCTTCCTTAGTTAGACTATATATATTAAGGAGATCTTGAAAAATTTTGATATGGAAGGTTATAAGAGTATAAATATACCAATGAGCTCAACCATTTAACAAGATATGGATATATGTGGAAATTTAATTGATTAGAAGAAGTATAGAGGAATAATATTATCACTTCTTTATTTGACTTCTAGCCTACTAGATATTATGTTTAGTGTTTATTTGTGTACTAGATTTTAAGTTATTCTAAAAGACTCTCATAAGACTGCTATGAACATAATTATTTGACATCTAATATGAATCCAAAATATATGTATTTGGTATCCTAGACATTGCACAGATTCAGACTTTGTTGGGTATAGAGTAGATAGGAAAGCACTTCTGGTACTTATCTATTTATAGGATAATTCTTAGTTTCCTGGGCTAGTAGAAAATAGAATTTTGTAGCCATATCCATCGCTAAAGTAGAATACATAGCTCTAGGAAGTTATGACACCCAACTTTTATGGCTAAAATAATAAATTCTTGACCTTAGGCTTTCTGTAGGCACTATCTATATCATGGGTGATAAAACCCGTGTGAATTGTAACTTAAAGAATCTAATCCAACATTATTAGATAAAGCACATTAACATTAGACATCATTTCATTAAGGATCATATAATAGAGAGAGATATAGAATTACACCATGTGGACACTGAAAATCAAATGGTAAAAATTGTTACCAACCCCCTCAGTTATGACACTTTCATTACATCTTAGACTAGACTAGGAGTGATTGACATTAATACTTAGAGAAATTAGGATAGAGATGTGATTACAATTTTGTGTGCTTGTTTGTTTTGTATATATTATAAGTTTATTTTTATTAAAATTATTTGTTTCTCATATCAATTATACTGTGGTGCGTATATTTTCTCTTATGGAGCTTTCCCTGATCATCACTCATAAACCCTAGTTATGTTCACATCAAACTGTATGATATATTTTATATTATATGATCTATATTGATCATCACATCAACACCATCAAGAAATCCAACCAAATTGAGGTATTGATTTAGAGGAGTCCTTTACCCATGTAGCTAGATTATAAGACATCAGAGTACTATTAGCTTTTGCATGCTTTAGAGGCTTCAAGTTTTATTAAATGGATGTAAAAGGTGGTTTCTTAAATGGGGTTATCAAGGAAGATGTCTATATAGAATAACTCCTGGGATTTGAAAATTCATCCTTTCCCAACCATATGTATAAACATAAAAAGGCTTTATGTGGGTTAAAGCAAGAACCTAGGGCATGGTATGAAAGGCTTTGTACATTTCTCCTAAATAGATCTTTTGTCAAGAGTAGTGTAGATACAACCTTATTTCATAAAAAAGTAGGAGATGATATAGTCATTGTTCAAATATATGTGGATGATATATTATTTGGATCAACAAATGAACATCTTTGTAATGATTTTTTAAAAACTATGAGTAGAGAGTTTGAGATGAGTATGATGGGAGTGCTAATATATTTTCTTGGATCTAGTGTAAATCTAAGGGATGATGGCAGCCTTCTCAGTCAAAGCCAATATATTAAAGAAATTTTAAGTAAATTTGATATGGAAGGTGATAAAGTAATTAATACACTCATGAGCGTTACCATTCTACTAGACAAGGATATAAAAAGAAAATCAATAGATTAGAAAAAGTATAGGGAGATAACAAGACCACTTTTATATTTACCTGCTAGCATATAAGATATAATATTTAATGTTTGTCTATGTGTTAGATTCCAAGCATATCCAAAATAATTCCATATAATAGTAGCCAAAAGAATTATTAGATATCTTATGGGAACCCAAAACTTAGGTAACTTGTAACCTAGGCATAGCTCTTCATTTGAAACTATAGGATATTCATACTCAGGCCTTGTAGGGTGTAGAATAAAGAGAAAAAGTACTTCTAGCACTTTTTAATTCATAGAGCATCATTAGTTTCCTTGTCCACTATAAAGCTAAATTCAGTATCCCTATCCACTACTAAGGCAAAATACATAGCTGTAAGAAGTTGTGTTGCTCAAGTCTTATGGCTAAAGCAACAGATCTTTGATGTTGGACTCCTTGTAGGCATTATCCAATCATGTGTGATAACACTAGTGCCATATACATTTTCAAGAATTCAATTCAACACTTCCACACTAAGCATATAGATATTATACATCAATTCATTAGAGACCATGTATCCAACAAAAATATAGAACTGCATCATGTAGCAACTAAGAATCAATTGGTATACATTTTCATAAAACCCCTAAACTATGACACATTTAGCAAACTGAGGACTAGATTATGTGTCATTGACATTCATACTTGATTTAGGGTAGAAGTGTAATCAACAACATGTGTTGTGTTTCTATGTTCGTTATATTTCTTGATATTTTCTTTCTGTTTGATTGTCTGTCCATTTTGGTGATGTCAAAAGAGAGATTAGAGTGTTGGTTGTACTTGTTCGATTGATTTACTTAGCTCAATTTTTGTTTATCTTATTATTATGTTTATTTGTTGTACTAAATTTTAAAATAAAAAAAACATTTCCCCTAATCTTAGAATAATTCACTTAGAGAGGGGGAGATTAGGAGAAAATACAACCAACTTGAAAATCCAATCAATAATATTTATCATTATGAAAAAGGGAGAGATTATTATAATCCAGGATCCTAAGCTTGTGATTTTGATGATAAAAAATATTATTTATTGCTTCTTTATTTGCTTTTATACACACAAACTTTTCAGATATATCACACACCATGCAATGAAGATTCAAGGCTCAATATTGGGTAGAATAGGAGATGTTTACAAGAGTCTGTAATTTTTATTTCATTTTTATATATTTCTTGAGTCAAAGTCATGTAAGTGGGTATGCTAGCTTAGCGGCCGTGCACACTCACCGGGTAGTGAAAACATGAATTTTATATTTTCAAAAGTTCATGTTATACCATCCAGATCATACTGTACAATTAGTTATTCAAAAAATCCATTAAAATGGCTAATTGACTAATTGTTACTCTTTGAACTAATCATACTATATGAACCTGACCGTACATGATCAATTTAAATTAAAACCCTTGCTTTCAATTATAAGTTAGGCAATATTTTGATATTCAAAAGTAGAACTAATTATACTATACTCTTATTATCGTACTTGATGATGGGGTTATATTTTGTCTAATTTAATTCTATAATTAAGAAATAAAATTTGGATTAATTGAGATATCATATCATACTATATGATGTGCTAATTCATATAGTATGATCTGATTAGCTCCGGGGATGATGTTTAACTACCAGGCATAGTAGGGGATAAAAATCCTATTCAATTGAACTTATTGTATTGTATGACCCTTGATATCTTACTAGATGATCATTTAAAATATTTGAACTTATCGTACAGACCCTTATTCATCGTATAGTACTAATAGGTTGTATTGAACAAATTATACTATATGAACAGAAGTGCTTAACTTAAATTTTAGGGTTATTTTGGGCCTTTATTTAGTTATCTTGCCTAGTCCATCTTAAGGAATCTTTCATCACTTGTTTTGGGGGAGAGCTTCTATGAGAAGAGTTTGAATTAGGAGCATTACTTTGAGAGAGAGAGAGAGAGACGTGAGGTCTTGAGGAAGAAAATTCTTATGGGAATAATATAGTGTGTGTGAGGGGTTTCTATACATGGTTGCTTAGTGATCCTGCAACTTCTTCCACCATGGTTAATACCTTTGTTAAAGGGAAACTCTAGAAGGAGTCTCTTCGTGGGAAGGATTCAATTTTTTTGCAGCACTAAGGAGGTGAAAAGGATTTGACTTCTCTACTGCACTAAGGAGGTCAAAGAAATTCGGCTACTCCATCGCATTGAAGAGGTGAACATGTTCAACTACTCCACTGCTTTGAGGAGGTGAAAGGGACTCGGCTGCTCCACCATACAAAGGAGGTGGAAGTGATTTGTAAGGGCTTATCCACCCTGCTATGGGGGAAAAAGAAGAGCCACATAGTTTTTAGTGCAATTTTTATAGTGGAGGACTTTGGGGAGTGGACATAGGTCAAGGTTAACTGAACCACTATAAATATCTGGTGTGTTCATTCTTGGTTCTTTGCCTTTAATTATCTTCCCTTTATTTTTTATATTTTATTTATTGCTAAATCTGTGATTTATGAGGTTCTCTTTGCATTAAAGTATTTTTTGATTTCGCTCTAAAATAAAATAACAAAAAAATTAAAAAAATGACAAAAATATTTTTCTTTGCATGATTCTTTTATAAAAATCACAACAAAGTTTTTATGAGATCGATGTTGTCATATTATTTTTCCAATAAATTATTATCTTTTAAAATGGATAATCTTCTGAATGAAATTTTTAAAAACACTAATTCACTCCACTCTTAGTGTGTACTTGTAGTTCAAGTTGGTCTAACAACACATATTTGGACTTTCAACATGGTCTCACTAGGTATTTTGTGAGAGCATCCCTACAAAATAAATCATTGGTTAGATTTTGGAACCCAAGTGAGTTTAGGTTACAGCTTAGGCTTTAATGAATGATTGAGATGCAAGCTATGATGTAACATAAATGATTTTGGCCCCCACATAAGATGTGTTCTATGATGTATAGTGCAAGTGTAGGCTATGTGTCCTACCATGCCACATGAGTAACACCTATCCAAAGGGATTGGATTTAGTAATTTATGTTGGGTATTATGCTTCTTCCTAGGGATATGATATGATGCATGTTGTGTCCTAGTGGGTGCTTTTTGTGCTAGTGCTGGTTAAGGCTTTTGTGCTATCATAGGTAGTGGTGTATTATTTAGAAGTGCAAGTACTTTCTCTTTTAAATGTTCATTAGCACTTTTGTAAGTTTCAACCTCAAACTTTAGGGCATGCTCACTAGTGTCTAGCCCTATTTCTAGTGTTTCTAGCTCTTTAAATGCATCTTCTAGTTCAACATATTCATATTTCAAGGATGTATGTAATTTAGTTTATTTAATATACTTCTTGTTTAATTTATCAAATCCATCTAGTAGAGAAGCATGCTTCTTATCTAAAGTAGAATGTTCAATTTTTAGACTATCTTGCTCCCTAACCACAATGTCTTGCTTAACTTTCAAATGAAAAAATCCTTTTTCAAAATTGCATGATATTTCTTTAGCTTCCTATATGAGTCATGAATTTTTCAGAAATAATAAAGAGCTTATCATATAATAATTGACATACCTCATCTTGATTAGAATTAGTATCATTTTCCATAAGGCATAGATTTGTTACCTCCTCCTTTGATTCTTCTTTTAAAAAATTTGAGGCAGAGTCTACCCAGAAAGCCTTCTGCATCCTTTGCTTCCCCCTTTTGAAATTATTCTTTTCCTCACCCTTCTCCATGGTGGGGTGAGTTTTCAAGTTGGGGTAATTAGATCTTATATACCCTGGCTTCCTGCATTAAAAGAAAGTTATATCTGAAAGTTCGATAGGGATGTTAAGCCCTGATGAACTAGTCCCGAGGCTAACTAAGAGGGGGGTGAATTGGTTATTTAAAAAATTTGTGAGCAACACAAAAAATCTTTTCTATAATTTACAGCGGAAACATGTAAATACAGAAATGAAAAGATCAACCACAGATTTCACACAAGCAGATAATAATAGAAAAAATAAAGTGCAGAAAATAATTAGAAAGAGCACACCAGATTTTATAGTGGTTCGGTCATCTTGACCTACATCCACTCCCCGGAGCCTCCCCTCTGCGTATTGCACTAACACAAAAGTGACTCTCCTTCTACTCCCACAGTAAGGCGGAGAAGCCTGTACAAAACTCCTTTCCACCAACCCGGTGAGGCAGAGAACATGAACTCCTTTCGCTTCCTCCTGAAGCATGCAGAGAATTCAGACTCCTTTCACTTCCTCCTGAAGCAGGCAGAGAACCTGAACTCCTTTCGCTTCCTCCTAAAGCAGGCAGAGAACCCAGATCTTCTTGTGAACTATCCTTCCACAGAAAACACCGATAAGATGAGAGACGACGAACGGAGAAGACTATTCTGATCCTTGCTTGGTACAACCTTTGTGAATCCCTCACAAACTCCCCCTCAAAAGATCCTCTCTCTCTCTCTCCCAAGCTCTCTCTTTCAAGGTTTTTTCTGGAAAAGAAAGTGGCAAAAGATTTTTCTTGTTGGAAGAAAAATATCTTTTATAGGAGGGCTCAAAATTTGCCCTAAATCTCAACTGGTCGGCCAATATCATCCAGGATGATCGCTTGATCATCCTGTACGATCGGTTCAAAATCACATGTTTCAGCCTGGACGATCTGGCTCTTCTGGACGATTAATAGAAAAAAGTTGTTTATATCGTCCCGTACGATTCTGCGATCGTCCGGGACTATTAGTGTTAATCAGGATTTTCGTCCAGAAGACCGCTCTGGTCATCCAAAGGAACTTGTGTTGGACGATCTCAAAATGACTTGATCGTCCAGGATGATATGCCTATCATCTTGTACGATTATTTCAAAAAATGCCGAAATCATCCTGAGCACCGCTCTGGACGTACAGGTGAAACATGCAGGATGATTTCAAAATGACTTGATCGTCCGGGATGATATGGGTATTGTCCCATATGATTAGTTCAAAATCAGGATTATCGTCCTACACATAGCTCTGGACATACAGGTGAAAGGCACTGGACGGTCAGGATTTCTAACACATCGTCCCGTACAATCTTGCGATTGTCCGGGATGATATGATCGAATCAATCAGACCTTAATTACTTTCCTTAATCACCAGACTAATTTAGGCATGATTGTAATGGATCGTCCAGGATGATACTCCTATTATCTGGGACGATCAGATCAAATGTCTAAAAATAAAACTTGCCTAACTTGATCTGGCGGCTGAGAATTTCTAATTTTAGCCTATCATCCCGTACAATCAATGGATCATCTAGGATGATATGCTTAATCAGACAGACTTAACTTGGTCGCCCTAATTATGGTTTCTATTTTCACTGGATCATCCAGGATGATGTGGATATCATCCGGGACGATCAGAACAAAAATTGAATAGAAACTCTAATTCACTAAACTCTCCCCCTGAGTGTGTGTGTGCAAGGTTATTTAACTAGGAGATCAGTTTCATTACATTTGACTCAAGAAAGGGAAAACATTACATTTAGACACACTTGGACCCGATCTTGAGTTGGCTTGAGTTGCTTTTGATCTTTTGTACCTGAAATGGGTTAGCTAAGCAAAATAGAATACAAACATGTTTGACATCATCAAAACTATATTTTTTGAATCCAGATTTGCAACAATATCAAGTAAACTTTTATTGAATTTGATTCCCTTACCTTTTCCCTTTTCAAAATGGCTCTTGTGTTTCTTCTCTAGGAAGCTTTAGAATTACCTCGTCATAAGGGCTATATAATCCGTGTCCTCTAATTCTAAGCTGTTGCTATCTGAGTCATCGGCCCTCAGTGCCACGATCTTCTCCTTCCTTTTCTCTCTTGCATCCTACAATCTTTGGCTTACATTTTGCTTATAAGTAATAAAAGAGCTAAGTATATTATCAATTGCATAAAGAAGTTAAGTTTTTCGATTCATAAATAGCTGTAACCTTTGCATAAAAATTATTAGGCAAATAACAAAGTATTTTGTTAGCCTTTTTCAGAATCAATAATTATCTACCTAAAGCATATAGAGATGTCACTATCTTAGTAAATCTTATGTACATATCAGAGAGAGTATCGCATGGTTTCATTTGGAATAGTTCATAATCATGAAATAGTTAGTTTAAATAAGATTATTTGACCTCATTTGCACCCTCATAAGTAATGTATAATCTATCCCAGATTTTCTTTCCAATAGTACAAGTAGAGGCTATCATATAGTATTTTGATTTAAGTGCATAGAAAAAATAGTTTAAACATTTTCCATTCAACTGTGTATAGTATTTATCCTTATTATTCCATTCATTAAAAGATAATTCAATTTTGACAACATTCATAAATGTACAGGGTGCAGAATATCCTTCTTGTATCATATGCCACATGCAATAGTAGATTGATTATAGAAATGTTAACAAACAAATTTTTAGGGAATGTTTTCAAATAATGGTGGACGGATTTCTTAATTACCCTCCGTAGTGTTTCTATTCCCTAGGTAGGCCTTGGGTCTTTTTCTCAAGGATTTTTAAATCGCTAATTTGAGACCTGCTCTAATTCTAATTAAAACTTCAAATGTGGGTTGTTAGAGTGGCTTGAACTACAAGTGCACAATAAGAGGGCCGAGGGGGGAGGGGGGGGGGGGGGGGGGGGGTATTTTATTAAATTCCGTTCAAAAAATTATCCTTTCTAAAAGAAATGATTTAGTAGAAAAATAATATGACAACATCGATCTCATAAAACTTTGTTTTGATTTTTATAAAAGAAACTTGCAAAGAATATTTTTACCATTTTTTATTATTAATTTTTTTTGTTGTTTTCTTTTTGAGAAAAATTAAAATATAATTTTAATGTAAAGCGAAGCTCATAAATCATACATTTAGCAATAAGTAAAATGTAAGAAATAAAGTGTAGAAAAGTTAAAAGCAAAGAACCAAGAATAAACACACTAGAGATTTATAGTGATTCAATCAAGGTTGATCTATTTTTTTTTTTTGGAAAACCCACAAGTGGGCCTACATGTTGATTAAAAAAAAAGGTTACATGGTCCTTAATAGGGACCTCGAGCTCACTACTGCTCAAAAGAGCTACAAGAAAATAAACCAAAAAAGCTATGAGCTCAAGTTCCCTCCTAAAAAGAAGTACAAAATAACCTAGTAACAAAAAAAAAGCAAAGAACTTCTAAAAGGCCTTAAGCACCTTCTTTCCACCAAAAAATTTCGTAACTTGCAAAAAAACACTAAAAGGATCCGGTAAAAAAAGAGAAACCACAGAAAGAGAAAGGCAAAAGCGAATATATCAATGCAATTAAAATACTGCTTAAAGCAGTCCTTGATACTAGCAGCAAGAAAATATAATCGAGGAAACAAAGGAAAAATAACAATTAGCAAACTAGGAGATAATACATAAGGTTAAAAATTCATTCCACCATACTACAAAATCCAATAGTGAACCCAAAGATGCATAGATACTAGATAACTTTGCACATAGATAGTATAGTAGAGGTCGTTGAGCTTAACAAAAATAAGAGTCGATGTAAAAAACAAAAATTTGATCCCCCACTGACCTGAGTCATAAGACACCTCCCCGGCCAAAGAAATCCTGTAACTTGTACCAGGATCAAAATAAGCATTCCCCAAATGATACCAAATAACAGAGATGCACGTCTGCCATAATAAGTGATAGATTAAAGAGTTACGACAGCCTAAATACCAATCTTATTGAGTGTTATTTCTAAAGCTAGTAGGATTCAAGCTTAGTTGAGTATGAAATAAACCTAGAATTTCCATGAAAATGATCTGAATAGGAGTGAATTTGAGCTCCGTTAACACATCCATTAAGCCACAATTACAAATCCCAGTAATTATCAAATAGAGGTAATTAACGACCTTATAACTCTAAATAAGGCAAATGTTCAAAAATAGGTTGGTAGAAGTGTAATAAGCCCCACTGAAAGTGTAGAAGATAGTATAATTGAAAACATCAAGAACAAAAATGAATTTATCAAAAGTTTTAAAAACAACCCATATCTGGCTCAGGCGCATAGTATCTGAACAATCATGATGCCCAAACTCAAAGTGCTGCTCAATTCCCATGGAAATCCACATTAAATGGAGAGAATTGACACCCCACCAATAGCCCAAAAAACTCATGGATGCTGGGCCAGGTACCACACCAATCAATCTCCAATAGATCGGCAATGTTACATCAACCCCAACTAATGAAACCTTAAAATTCAAAAAATAAAAAATGAGATTTGTCCAAAATAACAAAAAACACATCATATTAGCCCCAATTAAATGCTGACAATGCCAAATTAGATAGACATAATGCTGATGCAAGTCACTTATCTCAAATTAAATACTACATCTCCCACCCAAGCTAAATGAAGTAAGAGAAGAGCAGTAAATGAGGCAGGGGCTATAATTCATGTAGATATGATCATTTCCAGAAAAACCAAAACAATCACCATGAAACTTCAACACCATTTAGAAATTACCATAATGAGCCATCATAATCTAAAGGTTGAAACACAGATGTAGTTTTGAAAAATAAAGAATAATAATCCAAAACCAAACCCAAAAGAAACTAGAATTAAATCCTAACATAAGGAAGTCCAATCTTATCAA
Organism: Dendrobium chrysotoxum; assembly: GCA_019925795.1. NCBI lineage: Eukaryota > Viridiplantae > Streptophyta > Magnoliopsida > Asparagales > Orchidaceae > Dendrobium > Dendrobium chrysotoxum. The sequence goes on along the minus strand of CM034303.1, from coordinate 34,358,528 downwards.
GCCTAATGATACCTTTAATATAGGTCGGCAACTGGTTATAGGAAAATTCAGTAAGGGATGGGAGATTAGCCCTATGATTTGCAAGCCAATCCGCACACCCATTTCCTTCTCTATAAATATGAGTCAGCTTAGCATTAATGATGATTAAGAGTTGCTTAATTTCCCTAATAAGATAGAATAGATTAGGACTGCAAATTTTCCCATTACTATCTTTGAGACAAGACAGAATGTATAAAGCATCAACTTCTATCCAACTATTAGTAATACCCAAAGAAAGACAAACTTTTAGACCACATAAAATAGCAGAAAGTTCAACATAAAGGACATAGCAACTAGGTAAAGGACTAGCATAAGCAATAATAAAATTGCCTTTAAAATCTCTTATGATGCCACCATAACCATAATAGTTATCTTTGACAGATCTATCCGTATTAAGTTTCAGCTTGTTTTTAGGCGGCTTAGTCCAAAAAACCAACTTAGAACCATCTTTGTAAGGCTTGTCTTGTAAAATAATACCAAAATCCTTGGCAACATAGTAATACCCTTTAAAATTCTTGGAGTTTAAAAGATTGACATTGAATAACCTCTACACTTTGTCTTTAATGTTTCTGATAATTTGATCATGATTCATAGCGATATTGTTAAAAATAGAGTTGTTCCTAGCCATCCAGATGTACCAAAAAATAAGAGAAGGGATGAGGTTAGTAATATGACCTCTCGAGTTAGTGAACCACAGGTTAAGGATATCCTTAATAGTAATATTAGCTTTAAAATTATTAACTTTGAAGATATTCTCAAAATGAATCCAAATTTTAGAGGCAATAGGGCTTGAAATAAAAACATGAGACATATTCTCCACATGATAACATTGACACTTGGAAGCCAAGATAAAACCTCTTTTTTTTAAATTATCTTTAGTAGGAACATACTTATGTAAGATCTACCAAATAAAAGTAGCAATAGTAGTAGGAATGCTTTTATGCTATAACGTGGTAAAGACTTTAGAAATAGTATGTTTAGTTTAAAAAGTATGCCGAGCGTCCTTAATTCTGAAAATACCATCACTAGCCATACTACACAACAAAAGATCATCCATATCAATATTAATAAGTATTTGTAATATTTGATTAGTGATGAAATCAGGATTAACTTGTGAAAGTTTCTGGTAACTCCAACAGTTATTCTCAATAAAATAATTAACCTTGATAGCAGAAGTGAAAAAAAAATAAAGCATATGATCAATGGAAGTATGACCTGTCCACTGATCCTGCCAAAGAGATTAGCACAACCAATACCCCAATTAATGTAAGGCTCCACTTCCCATTTGATATTACAAAGTCTTTTCCAAACTTTAGAATCCCCTTTGTAATAGGTACCGATAGTAGGATGATTACCAACACAATACTTAACAAGCATAAACTTAGACCACAGACTATTATTAGCATGAAAGTTAAACTATAATTTGAAGGAAAATGAATGAGCTAAATCCCCCATATTCTTGCAACCCAAAGCACCTTCTTCCAACGCACCACAACAGTTATTCCAATTAGTTTAGATGATTTTAGTATTATCACTTTTACCTTTCCAAAAGAACTTATTGAACATTTTTTCATGTCTGTTACACACATCAATAGTAGGCTCAATAGTATGAAAAATGTAAATGAATATGGAGTAAAGGACACTCTTGATCAACACCAATCTACAACCATAGCTAAGAAAATTAAATTCCCAAGAATTAACCTATTATTCACGGCATTAATAAGATCATCAAAAGGAAAGATTTTTTACGGCCTTTAAAAGAGGGACACCTAAATATTTTAAAGGAAGAAAACCTTGCAAAAAACTAAAGATGCCCTTGATAGCATTGACACGGTTAGTAGTTATCTTCTTAGAATTAATAAAGAAACACTTATTTCTATTAAGTTTTAAACCACTAACCAACTCAAAATTGCTTAAAAAATTGATAAGAATATTAACCATATTAATAGAACCATTAGAAAAATTTATAACAGCATCAGTAAAACTTAAATGAGAGATAGGAATACCACTAGTTGTTTTATAAAAAAAGTTTCGGGTGGTTTTCATAGCAGTGGGTAAGACCTCTAGAAAGGTATTCAACCGCAATTATAAAAAGAGTAGGAGATATTGGGTCTCCTTGTCTGATGCCATGAGAATATTTAAAAAAACCATTGCTTTTGCCATTAGCAATAATAAAAAAAGAGCCTTCAATGCAGTTTTAGATTAAGCAAATAAACTTAGAATTAAAACCAAACAACTGTAATATATGATACAAGAAATTCTAGTTAAGATTATCATAAGCTTTAGCAACATCAAATTTTAAAATAATATTACCACCTCTTACTTTGCAGTCCAAATCATGAACAAGCTCTTTAGCCAATAGGATGTTATCAGAAATAGCTCTACCTTTGACAAAACGCGTTTGATAGGAAGAAATAATTTTAGTAAGCAAAGGGGATATACGTTTCGCAAGGATTTTAGAAACCAACTTACTGAAAAAAGAACACAAGCTAATAGGGTGGAAATCAACCCATTTATTGAGAGCAACCTTCTTAGGAATCAACACAATCGAAGTACTAGAAAAGAATTTAGGAATAGGATTACAATTAAAGAGGTCCAAAATAGCAGCATATAAATCATCACAAATAATGCTGCAAAGTCTTTTGAAAGAATTTAGTAGTAAAACCATCAGGCCCAGACATAGAATCCACATTCATATCAAAAACACTATTTTTGACTTCCTCCAAGGAGGGAAGCACAATAAGATTCTTATTCTCCACCTCATTGATGATGCAAGGAATAAGCTCAGGATTGTCAACAGGAAGCGGGTCAAAAGTTTTATTAAACAATTTAGAGAAATGATCCACAGCAGACTTAGCAATATCCTCCTCATCCTCAATATTGATACCATCCTGAAGAACAATTTTATGGATAAAGTTTTTTGTTCTATTTTTCTTGACCAAAGAATGAAAATACTTAGTATTATCATCTCCTTCAATAAGATGTTTAGAAGCATATTTTTGTTTCTAGTACACCTCCTCCTGATCTTGCAGTTTAAAAAGAGAATTCTTAGCCTCTTTCAAAATAGTAAAATTAACATCAGAAGGGTTAATTTGGCAAGTAAGCTCACAGAAATTAACTTTTTCATCATCCTATAAAATGTTAGCAAAAAGATTTTTAAAAATAGTCCTATTCCACCAACTAATTTTATACTTAAGTCTTTTGAGTTTATGCCAAAATCTAACCATACCACCAATATCATTATTAGGATGAAGAGGAGCTTCCCAATTCTCTTTGACCAAATCATTAAAAGAATTATCTAATAACCACATATTTTAAAATCTAAAAGTAGGAACAGAGCCATAATGACTAGAGTTAATACCAATAAGCAGAGGTGAATGATCAGAGAATGTTTTACTTAAATGCTCAATAAAAGTGTTATTAGTAGTACTTATCCACAAATCATTAAAAAGCACCCTGTCTAACCTTTGCCACATATTTCCATAATTCCAAGTGAAAGGATTACCAGTGTAACCAATGTCCACCAGATTGCACTCCATCATCATGCTGTTAAAATCTTCCATAGATTGATTAATCGGGTTAGAACCACCAATCCTTTCATACTGGTTAGCAATAGTATTAAAATCACCACCCACTAACCATGGGGCGTTAATTAAACCACAAAATTCAGTAAGATGTTTCCAAAGAAATTTTTTAGTATAACAAGAAGAGGATGCATAAACAAGAGAGGCATAAAAATTAAACTGCATAAACTCAATTTTACAATGCATAACTTGAATAAAATCACCAACTACATCAATGATGACCGGGTCTTTCCAAAAAATCCATATTTTTTTAGAAACATTCACCTTAAAGTGATTGAAACCAAGGGCCTTAGCCGTCTCACCCATCTTAGTAATAGAAATAAGAGGTTCAAGTAACACAAGGCAAAAAACATTATAAATACGACATAAATTTTTAACCCTATTTCTCGAAGAAGGGCACCCAATACCCCTAACATTCCAAATAATCGACTTAATCATTAATTTGAAATTTATTATAAGTTTGAGAATGGGTACTCCTAGGAGATTTCACAGTTGGGTTTTTCATTTTCTTACTTTTCTTATTTTTGACTGAAGTAAAATCATGGTCTTCATTGTCAAACTTGATCTATATCCACTCCCCTTAGTTCTCCACTTCAAGAATTGCACTAAAAATGACTCTATTTTCTCCCCACAATAAGGAGGAGAAGCCCATACAAATCACTTCCACCTCCTCGATATGGCAGAGAAGCCTAATCCCTTTCACCTCCTTGGTGTAGGGGAGTAGCCGAATCCCTTTTACCTTTTTGGGGTGACAAAGTAGCTTAATCCCTTTCACCTCCTTGGTTCTGTAGAGAAGTCGAATCCTTCCCACAAAGCGACTCTTCCTAGAGTTTTCCCCAAGAAAATGCACTAGCCTTGGAGGAAGAAGGTGCAAGATCATCGTCCATCTGTGTGTTGAAACCCCTCTGACACACTCTCTTATTCCCGTAAGAATTTTCTCTCTCATGACCTCACCTCTCTCTCTCATAAAGAAATACTCCCTCTTCAAACTCTTCTCATTGAAACTCTCCCTCAAAAAATGTGGCAAAAGATTCCCTAATATGGAATATTTAAACAATGTCCCAAAATAACCCTAAAATTTAAGTTAATTGTCTATATTCATACAGTACAATCATGGATCGTACAGTATGATCAGTTCTATTAGTACATTATGATGTATAAGGGTCTATATGATTAGTTTTAATATTTACGCTCATCATCCTGTATGATTAGTTCAATTGAATAGGGATTTTATCATGTACGATGGCTGGCAGTTAAATATCATCCCAAGAGCTAATCAAGTCGTACACTACGATTCTGGACATCATATAGTATGATATGAAATCTAAATTAATCCAGAAACAATTGCTTAATTATAGGATTAAATTAGGAAAAATTAAACTATACTATCCAGTAAGATTATAATTGTATAGTACGATTAGTTTTACTTTTGAATTTCAAAATATTTCTTAATTTATGATTGCCGACTAGGGCATAAATTTAAACTAATCATCCTGCATGATTATTCATACAATATGATTAGTTTAAAGAGTATTAATTAGTCAATTAACTATTTTAATTGATTTTCTAAATAATTAAATATACTGTACAATCTGGATCATACAATATGAGCTTCATAAAATTTAAAATTCAGGTTTTCACAACCTTGTATGTGTGCATAGTCATTAAGCTAGCATATACCCTTACATGAATTTGACTGAAGAAATATTAAAAAAATAAATAAATGAAAATTTTAGACTCTTACAAACATCACCCTATTGTACCTAGTCTTGGGACTTGTATCTTCAATGCATGATGTTTAATACACCTGAAATGTTAGTGTGCAAAAAAAAAAGTAATACTGGTACTAGAAGAAATAAAGTTGAGAAGTAATAATGTTTGTTATCATCAAAATCATAAGTTTTGGATCCCAGATTGAAACAAGTACTCTATCCTTTAGAGGGGAACAAATGCATTATAATTATGAGCCTCAGGATTTGATAATTCTTAACTCAAAACCTCATATAGAGTTATTAATCACTAACTTCTATATAACTTAAAATTAAATAACATTAACCCTTAAAGTAAATGTTAACAAAATATTAAAACATAAAAACTTAAATTACCTTAAAAACCTTTAGCCTTTAATAAATATATAAATTCAAATGTAGATATTCAGACATAAGGCCTTTAAGGCATACCAAAGACACACCTACTCAACACAAACTATAGAATTTTCTTGCTATGACAACTGACTTTAGTATAGGCTAGGCTAGTGATTATTTTGGTGTGATTTTAATGCCTTAATTGGATGGTGTCCTTAGCTATATATATTTATTTTCCCACACTTTGGACATCATATCATGCATTAACACTTTTACTTTCCTATAGTGCACTTCACTTTATTTAGATTGCATACACCTACATTAGCTTATTATAGCATAACTCAACTTTTACATTGTTTACTATAAATTCCAATTATAATTATAAAAGCAAAGTTTTTAAGAAGTTAATGTAAAGTTCATAAAGAGTAAAAGTAAATTGTAAATCTTAGATTCTTTGTATACTTAGATCGAGTTGGCTCCAAAAGAAAATGACTCCTTTTTCCTTAAGGGCATTCTCTTTTAGAATTTTATAGAAGAACTGGGGCCTGATTAGCCTGTTTTCTACAACTTTAAGAACTGAATAAGCAATCACATTTAGATTTAGATCACTATAAAGGTATTAAAATCAAAGCTTGTTATGGTGGAGCTTGACCACCTTTTTTTCCTGTAGTATTTGGGTTGTATTTTATATTTTGATATATAGTTTCTTTTATATGTTATAGTTTCTTTTACATGTTTCTTCATACATCATGTATACATACATATGGGATTTGTAAATCATTTGTATCAATTGGGTAGATTATTTTTCTTGGTTTTGGTGATGTATTTGTCTATGTCCTTATAGGGACATATGCATCAACTTTAGGATGATGCAGTTTGGTACTGCAGACACAAAAACTTTACCTATACATGCATAAATGCATACATTTTACTTTTCATGCAATGTACGTAATACCAAAACTCAAAACCTTATAACAAATTAAGGGGAGTCTAATGATGGGGTTGCTCACCTATTCCCATAGGTTTAAGGCCGTTATGCAACAAATTTTTCTTAGGAAATTTGTCATGTATATTAGAGTTATTCTATAAGTTCAAAATTCATTAAGTGCATCATAGAGAACTTAGAGTTAAGTAAAGTGACATTTTAAAGCGCATTAGCAGCGAAAAGTGCAACTAGGTTCTATTTTCTACTGGACCAGGAGACTAAAGACTGTCCTATAAATTGGCAAGTTCCAAAAGTTCTCTTTCTATCCACTCTACACCCTATAAAGTTAGAATCAGAATATCCAATAATCTCAAAAGAAGTGTTGTGCCTAGGGTACCAGATTCCTAGGTTTGGGATCCCTAAAAGATATCTAAGAATTCTCTTAACAGTATTCAGGTGGGACTCTTTAGGATCAGCATGAAACCTAGCACAAAGATAAACACTAAACACAATATCAGGTCAGCAAGCAAGTAGGTAAAGCAGTGATCTAATTATTCCCCTAAACTTCTTCTGATCAACAAATTTTCCATTTGAATCCTTATCTATCTGAATAGTAAAACTCATGGGAGTATTGATTGGCTTAGCTTTGTCCATTTCATATTTCTTCAAGATGTCCTTAGTGTATTTTGATTGATTCAGAAAGGTTCCATCATCCATTTGCCTCATGCTAAATCACAAAAAGTAGGACAATTCTCCTATCATACTCATCTTAAACTCCTTACACATTATCTTACAAAAATCATCACATAGAATTTTATCAGAAGATCCAAAAAGTATATCATCAATATAGATCTGGACAATGAGTAGATCATCTCCTACTTTTCTAAGAAAAAGGGTGGTGTCTACGCTCCCCTTAACAAACTCTCTTTGTAGTAGGAATGTGCTAAGCCTCTCATACTAAGCTCTGGGTGCCTATTTCAAACCATAATAGGCCTTTTTTAATTTGTAAACATGATTTGGATATTAGGAACTCTCAAAACCTAGGGGTTGCTCTACAAAGACATCCTCTTTTATTACACCATTTAAAAAGGCACTCTTGACATCCATTTGAAACAGCTTAAATACCTTATAACAGGCAAAGGCTAGTAGCACTCTAATGGCTTTCAATCTAGCTATAGGGGCAAAGGTCTCCTCAAAATCAATCCCTTTAATTTGATTGTACCCCTTAGCCACCAATCTTGCCTTATTCCTAATCACCACTCCAGAATCATTCATCTTATTCTTAAAGACCCACTTCGTTCTCACTACACTTTGATTCCTAGGTCTTTCTACTAACTTCCAAATATCATTCCTTACAAATTGATTCAATTCCTCTTACATAGCTAAGATCTAAAACTAATTAGAAAGGGCTTGATTGATGTTGGTGGGTTTAGTCATTGAGATAAAGGCATAATGGTTTACTTCTTTCCTAAGTCCATGCCTAGTTCTAACACCTTCAGAAGGGTCTCCTAAGATTAGTTCTTTAGGATGACTTGAAGCATATCTCTAATCTCTAGGCAATGTATTTTCAGGTTCTACCCTTTCCTCCATATTTATATTTTCAACTCCTTTTGTAATCTCTCCTACATCATTTTCTTCCTCAACTCTAGTCTCCTTAGGATCAAATTCATCAAACATCACATGAGTTATCTCCTCCACCACCAAAGTCCTCTTATTAAACACCCTAAAAGATTTCCCCACGCTAGAATAGCCTAAGAATACTCCTTCATAAGATTTGGGGTCAAATTTTCCTAAGGATGATTTCCCACTATTCAGAATAAAAACCTTACAACCAAAGATCTGGAGGTGGGACAGGTTTGGAGTTCTACCCTTAATGATCTCATAAGGTGTCTTATTCAGATTTGATCTAACATCACCCTATTCAGCACATAACAAGCAGTGTTCACCGCTTCAGCCCAAAAGTATTTTGGAAGTGAATACTCAGCAAGCATGGCTCTAGCGGCTTTCATTAAGGTCATGTTCTTTCTTTCAGCTACCCCGTTCTACTGAGGGGTCCTAGGAGCTGTAAAGTTGTGGCTAATCCCTTGCTCCTCACAGAATAATCCAAATCTCATATTTTTAAACTCTCCACCATGATCACTATGAATAGTCAAGATCTTAAAACCTAATTTCCTCTGAATCCAAGTGGAGAAAGACTTAAATTCATCAAATGACTCAGATTTATGTGACAGAAATCTAATCCAAGTGAACCTCAAGTAATCATCAATAATCACAAAACCATAGACTCTCTCCCCTAAGCTAGCAGTGCTAATGGGTCCAAACAAGTACATGTGAAGGACTTCTAAAGGTCTAGAGGTGTTAATGCCCTTAATTGAGTGGAAAGAGGAGTGAACTTGCTTCCCTAATTGACAGCATCACATAGGTGGTCCTTAGTGAACTTAAGCTTGGGGACACCTCTAACTAAGTTCTTTTGGGTGACTCTCCTAAGGATTTTCATACTGGCATGACATAATCTCCTGTGCCACAACCAAGACTCATCAACAGCAGTTTTTAAGCAAATTGAAACATTAGTTTTAAAGCAGCTTACATCAGCATGTAGACATTGTTGATCCTTTGTCCCTGCAAAATAATTTGATCATTTAAGCTTATAATGCAGCAAGTGGGCAGGAACTTGATGTTGTATCCTTTGTTACAAAGTTGACTGATGCTCAGCAAGTTGTGTTTCAATCCATCTACAAGCAAAATATTATCAATAATGAAATTTTTTGAATCACCAATTATACCTGCTCCTACCACCCTCCTGGTAGTGTTGTCTCCAAGTATAACCTTGCCTCCAGCCCTGGCCTCCAGCGAAATGAATTGATTTGCATCTCCAGTTATATATCTTGAGCATCCACTGTCCAAGTACCATATGCTCTCATGAGGTCTTGTGTGAGAGCACAACTATAAAATTATCAAACATCAGATTTAGGAACCCAAATAGGTTTGGATTCCTTCTTATGAAAAGAAGAATGCAATGCATGTGTGTTATGCTGTGAAGTATGCAATTTGGGCCGCTACACCCAATGTGTACTATGGTAAATAGTGCAGGTATGAGAGATATGTCTAAGCATGCCACAAGAAAATCATCTAACACTAGGAAAATGGTTAACTAATCTATGTGGGTGATTGTGCCTCTTCCTAGGTTTGAATGAAATATGCTTTGATGATTTTGAAACAGATTTTTCAAAAGGTGGAAGTGCATAAAATTATGCAAAAGTAGGAGGTATTTCATTTTTCTCAAAAATATAAATTTTCTGTCTTAGAAATTCAATTTCCTTCGTGAGACTTGTAATTTCAAATTTCAATGCACCCTTACTACTCTCTAAGTCACTTGCCATGGTGTCTAATTCTTTAAAAGCTCTTTTTAAATCAGCATGCAAGATTTTTGATGAATCATGCTCAGTAATCAAATCAAAATGCTTTTTATTCAATTCATCAAGTAGTGACATGTGATTTTAATCTAGAGTAGAATGATCTTTAATCAAAATTTCATGCTCTTTTTGTTTATTCAAAAATTCTAATTTCAGACTAGCATAAATTTTCTTAAGTTTTCTATACGATGAATGAATTTTCTCAGAAATATCTAGCAATTGATCATAGGTTAGATCACATACCTCTTCTTGATCATACTGACCAGGATGATCATCAGTCATCAAACACAAGTTTGTAGTCTCCTCTTTTGCTTCAGTCTCAGAGGAGTCAGATGTAGAATCTGCCCAGAATGCCTTTTGGATCCGCTTCTTATCCTTTATGAATTTGAGTTTCTCCTCACCCTTCTCCTTGCTTGGGTGAGCTTTAAGTGTAGGGCAATCAGCCTTTATATGTCCAGGCTTCCTGCATTCAAAGCAAACAGTACAAGATGAACCTTTAAAAATTTTACTATTATTACCTTTGTTCCATTTCTAAAAGTTCTTATGTTTCTTCCTTAGAAAGCTTTTGAATTGCCTAGTGATTAAGGCAAAATCATCACTATCAGACCAAGAAGAGTTAGTGTCAGTATCATTAGATTTTAGTGCCATAGTTTTCTCCCTCTTCTTCTCACCTGCATTAATTTGCCATTGGTTCACTCCTTGCTCGTAAGCAATGAGTGACCCAAGTAAGTTATCAATAGAATAAGTGTTCAAATCTTTGGATTCAGTAATTGCAGTTATCTTGACATCAAAAGAAGAAGGTAAATATCTCAGAATTTTGTTCACTTTTTCATAGTTTGTAAGTTCTCTTTCTAAAGCATGTAAAGAAGTGATAAATTGAGTGAACCTTGTGTACATTTCAGAAATCGAATCACTAGGTTTCATGCAAAAGAGTTCATAGTCATGAAGTAATATGTTCAATCTAGATTGCTTAACCTCAGATGTACCTTCACAAGTAATGCATAATCTATCCCAAATTTCTTTACCAGTTGTACAAGTGGAAACATGCATGTAATCTTCAGATTTTAAAGCACAGAAAAAATAGTTCAAATATTTTGCATTCAATTGTGCTAAATTAAGATCATCAAATGTTCAATCAGTGAAAGGCAGTTCAATTTTAACATTATTAATTATTCTAAAAGGTGCTTCATAGCCAGCCTTAATAAGCATCCACATGCAAAAATCAATTGATTGTAAAAAGGTGGACATGCGAGTTTTTCAAAAATTAAAAGGTATGTTATCAAATAATGGTGGTCGTGTAATTGAATAATGTTCAGCAGTATTATGATTACTAAAGTTAGCTATGGATCAAAATTCAAAAGTTTTTAAACTTAATTTTTGAATCCCGCTCTGATACCACTTGAAAGTTTGATAGGGATGTTAAGCCCTTATGAACTAGTCTCGAGGCTAACCAAGAGGGCGGGGGGGGGGGTGAATTGGTAGTTTTAAAAATTTGAGAGCAAAACAATAATTTAGAAAATCTTTTTGAATATTTTAAAACTTTTACATTTATACGATGATGTGTAGATATTCAATGATAATAGAATAATAATCACAATCATACAATCATCAACAGAAAAGTAAATGCGAAAAATAATCAGAAAAAACACACCAGATTTTATAGTGGTTCGATTAACTTGACCTACGTCCACTCCCCGGAGTCTCCCCTCCGGGTATTGCACTAATACTAAGTGACTCTTTTCTGCTCCCACAACAAGGCGGAGAAGCCTATACAAAAACTCCTTTCCACCAACCCAATGAGGCAGAGAACCTGAACTCCTTTCGCTTCCTCCTGAAGCAGGCAGAGAACCTGGACTCCTTTTGCTTCCTCCTGAAGCAGGTAGAGAACCCGAATCTTCTTGTGAACGATCCTCCCACAGAGACACCGACAAGACAAGAGACGACGAATGGAGAAGATGACTCAGATCCTTGCTTGGAGCAACCTTTATGAATCCCTCACAAACTCCCCCTCATAAGATCCTCTCTCTCTCTCTCAAGCTCTCTCTCTCTCAAGATTTTCTCTGGAAAGGAAAGTGAAAAAATTTTTTATTATTGGAAGAAAAAGATCTTTTATATGAGGGCTCAAAAATTGCCATAAATCTCAACTGGTCATCAAAGATTATCCAGGATGATCGACTGATCGTCCTGTACGATCAGTTTAAAATCACATGTATCAGCCTGGACGATCTGGATCATGTAGACGATCAATAGACAAAATTTGTTCAGATCGTCCTGTATGATTCTGTGATCGTCCAGGATGATTAATATAAATTAGGAATTTCATTCATAAAATAGCTCTGGTCATCCAGAGGAACTTATGCTGGACGATCTTAAAATGACTTGGTCATCCAGGATGATATGTTTATCATCCTGTACAATTTGTTCAAAATTGACAAAATCATCCTGTACACAGCTCTGGACGTATAGGTCAGAACATGCTGGACAATTTCAAAATGGCTTGATCGTCCCCGATGATATGTCTATCGTCCGGTACGATTAGTTCAAAAATAACAAAATCGTCCTGTACACAGCTATGGACGTATAGGTGATAGGCACTAGATGGTCAGGATTTTTAACCTATCATCCCGTAGATCTCATGATCATCCATGATGATATGATTGAATCAATTAAATATTAATTACTTTCCTTAATCACTAGACTAATTTAGGCATAATTATAATGGATCGTCCAGGATGATACATATATCGTTCGGGACGATTAGACCAAATATCTAAAAATAAAAACTTGCCTAACTTAATCTGGTGGCTGAGAATTTCTAATTTGAGCCTATCGTCCTGCACGATCATAAGATCATCCAGGACGATCTGCTTAATCAGACCGACTTAACTTTGTCACCCTAATTAGGGTTTTTATTTTCATTGGATCATCCATGATGATGTGAATATCATCCAGGATGATCTGAATAAAAAATGAATAGAAACTCTAATTCACTAAAACTCTCCCTCTATGTGTGTGTGTGCAAGGTTACTTAACTAGGGGATCCTTTACATTACATTTGACTCAATAAAGATGAAAATAATACATTGGATCTGAATTATAAAATAGACTGACTCGATCTTGGGCTGGCTTGAACTTATAATTGTTCCTATAGACCTGAAAGGTTAGACAATTAACCAGAAATAGAAATATTTACTATCATCAAAATCATAGTCCTTGAAACCAGATTTACAATAGGAACACACTACCAATACCCACCAAATTCGAGCTTGATAAGGAAGCATATATATTTACTTTGATCCAATTGGGAGGTGGAGGGTGCCAACAAACAAAAGACAGTTCAGAAGGATGATTAACACCCTAGAGCCCCTAGCAAAAACTAAAATGAACAATAGAAGCTAAGTTGATGGAATTACCTGCAACACATAGAATTTTGGCTTCAGAATCTCTATGAACTAGTCTGCTTCTTGATTTCCAGATAATATATACTGTTGAACAAAACATATTAGCTAAGAAAGCATCTTTTATAGCCATATAATCCAAACCCCTATAACAATCTTACAAGGATGAAAACAAAGGCAAAGGAAATCCCCGCATGTTCAATGCAATTGATAACCTAAACAATCTTCACACATTTCACCACTATATGCTCGAAATCTTCCACCTCAATACAACCTCTTGTGCAAAGGTTTCTGCCCCTCAACATTCTATACATAAGAAAATTAAATGTAGGCAGGCCATCATTAAACAATCTCCACCAAAAAGTTTCCACGCAAGGATTGAGCTTCAATTTTGTAATCCATTTCAAGTACACCATCTTTGATTGCACCTGAATTACAGCCTCCCAAGCCAACGTAGCTAAAGACTTTCTAGAATTCTGATTAATAAGCTCCTGCTGATCACTTACAAGATCTTAAACAATTCTAATTTATTGAACCAATTACACCAAATTATCTCCAAAAAACATCTTCAGCTTAGTAACGTTCCATACACCATTTAGAATAACTTTATCTAAAGAGATCTCATTATCCTCAAACTTATTACATAAGTAGGCCATTCATTTAGTTTCTTATCCAACATCCAAATGTCTTTAAACATCCTAATAGACTTTCCATTAGCAATTCTCCATCTCACAATAGGAGCCAAAGCTTTAGCCCCATCCGAGATGATCTTCCAGGAAGTAGAACAGCCCTTCTTCAACTCACCCTCCCAACTAGCCAAACTATATTTGGATAAATTATTTTTTGAAAATATAAACTTAGGATTAGTGAAAGTCTTCCACACAAATTTAGCATGTAAAGGACCCACTTAGCTTGCACGAGAATGGAAGCCACGTCCACCACACCTCTTTGGCAAGCATTAAACCTCCCAAGATATATAATGAAGCCCATTCAAGCCATCCTACTTATGCCAAATGTAATTCCTACACAACTTATCTAACTCCTTCAAAACACCCCTAGGGACCAGAGAATCAGTAGATAAAAACATTGGAAAAGTGAGCACTACTGATTTAATAAGAACAATTCTCCCCGCAAGGCAGATGAATTTATTAACCGAAGTATTGAATTTACCCAAAGCTTTATCAATGATGTCCCAAAAATCTATAGCCACCAATCTCCTCAAAGAAATCTTCACTCATAAATAATTCATTTCTCTGACCATTTTAAAGCCCATAATATGAGAGATTCTTTTCTTCTTCCTTCTTCTAACATATTTACCAAACAAGATAGAAGACTTATGAGAATTAATACCTTGGCCATACCATATACAAAATTTCCCAACAATACTCTTTATGTCCTTCACCATCTTCACATTTTTCTCGGAGAAAATAAGAATATCATCGGCATATAAAAGATGAGAAATCCTCAGCCCCTTTGGAGAAATCTGAATGCCCATATTACTTCCTCTATGAAAAAACTCATTTGATAATAATTGAGAACATAAAATGAATAAGAACGGGGACAAGGGACAACCTTGCCTAAAACCACTTCTTGCTGAAATCCAATTAGACAAAATCCCATTCACTAAGATAAAAAATCTAGAATCTTCAACACATTCCATAATAAGCCTCGAGAATTTAGGAGGAAAACCAAAATAACACAAAACATGGTTTAAAGTCACCCACCCCATACTATCATATGCCTAGTCCATATCAATTTTGAAAGCCTTGTAAGACATAGAAAATCTGAACTTATGAAATACATCATGAGCTATTAAAACATGATCTAATAAGGAACGACCTTTCCCAAAAGCCGCCTGCTCATTTGAAATTAACTTTGGAATGACAACTTTAAATCTATTTAGAAGAATAATAGCAACAATTTTATAAATAGTTTTACAAAGACAAATAGGCCTGAAATTTGCTGGAACAATCAGATTATTGACTTTAGGAATAAGCACAATTAAAGTATCCTTGCAATCAGCATTCATCTTCCCATTCAATGCCGATGATAGGTTGGGGGAACTAATTAATAGGGATACTCCACCATTCAGTATTAGTTTAAGGCCATTATGCTACCAATTTTTTCCTAAAAGGATGGTCTTGTTGATTACATTAGTCATAAAGTCTAGATTGCATTAAGTTTATAATATAGGATTAGAGTTTATGTAAAATTGATTTAAAGCATATTAGTTAGGTGCATGACATCATCAAGAGTTTTGACTAATGTATGAAATTGAATCCTTGACTCTGATTTAAATAATTGCTATTTACCTTGCATACATTATGCCTAAAATCATGCTTTTAATGTACTTAGGTGGTTAGCTAGCTATGCACTCCAGGAAGATGTAAGTCAAGATTTGCATACACTATCTATACTTCCTTCCAGGAGGATTATCCAAATTTTTCAATACCTTGTAAACACAAACATAAATTAGATCTTATTTTAAATTGGTAAAGTCAAACATTAGTATAAGCAAGGTTGTGAAAACTAGATTAGATAACAAATTGAAAGAAGGAGAGGTTCACAGTTTGACTAGTCAAATCGGGGTTGAACTGGATGACATAATCAATACTAATTTTATTTTTGAGAAAATAAAATTACCAAAATAATGATGCTATCATTATAAATTATGTGACCAAAAATTAAACAGAGCACAAAATTATGAATAAAAAATATACACAAATAATTAAAAGAGCTCTTTTTAAAATAAAAGAGTTATAAGGTGTTTGAGTAGCTCTAAATTAACTATTCATAATTTCATATCAATTTAAACTTAATATATATATATATATATATATATATATATATACAAATAAATGTAGAAGTCATCTATTAGATTTGAAGCATCAAAAGGTATATCCCTAAATCCTTCTTCATCAAAACCTTCCACTCCAAGTGCATCAATATCATCACTTCCAATTATTTCATGGTCATCTCCAACATCTAATACATCATCACTCCAATTGAAAACTTATTTTGAGGTTCTCTAGTACTGCTAATATTTACTTCTTCAGTAATATAAATGGCATCTTCTGCATAAATTTTAGTCTCTAAATTCTCCAAAACAAACTTTGAAATTGGTTCTTCATCAAGCACCCAAAAATTCACCATCTCTATACTTGTATAATCCAAAGGAACAGTTTCTTTTTTTGTTTAAAATCTATAATATTAATATGAATCATCATAAAAAAATTAAGGATTTTTAGATATAAAAATATTTAAATATAATTAAAATTCATTCAGTCATACCTATGCCTCAAATTGAGATTGTACTAAATAAATACAAGATCATTGAGCCTTTGATGCTATAGATGATTTCATATCTTGGTATGAATTTGTTCAAATACCCTCCAATTTCTTGCACATCCAGAAGATGAAGAAGTTTGACTAAGAATTCTAGCAATCAATTTCTATAAATTTGGTTCACTTGATCCAAACATCTTCCATCGTTCATCTATAAATAGTTATGTATTAGTTATTTAATAGGTGAATGATATGCATGAAAGAAGAAATGCATATTAAAATTATTACTTCACTTACCAGGCTACATTTCTTTGGCCATCGTTAATATAATTGATTTGCCAAAGCTTTCTAAATTGCCATAATAAAGCCTAACCTCATTCATTACTGCTGATGGTTTAGGTCATATATCTTTATTTGTAATCAACTCAATTAAACCTTACATTACTTCAGGTTGGTGGAAAATTTTTTCTTTATCATATTGAAAATAGGGATTAAGAAAATAGGCTACACAGTGTATGCCATGTCTTTGCTGGCTATCCCATCTTCTCTTTATAATACTTGTGTAAGGTTTGTACATCTTTTTGATAATTCTAAATATGAACTTAATAACTCTACTTGCTCTGTACATACCATCATAAAGAAACCCTAAAGATGATTTTTCAACAAAATCTACAATTCTCAATAACTGAATTAAAGGCCTAGATAATTTTGAAGTTAGCAAATAGTCATTCCAAAAAATTTTATCTAAAATGATGGATGATTATCTAAAATAATGGATGATACTTCTTATCCTTTTACTGTTTTAGAAATCTTTGAATCAAAGTAAAGTTTGCTTGTTAAAAAAGCCTACAGGTCAAGATTGTGATCATATATGCTTCTCAAAGTGATAAATGTTTTAGAAAATCTAGTAGCTCCATGCCTAATAATTTTCTTCCAACCAGCTCTTTTTCTTAGCCAAGCTAAAATAAAAACATGGTTATAAACAAAAATTGTAACTTTTGATGCTCTTTTATAAGATCATGAATATGAGGCATGTTTCCAATATCTTCAAGAATAAGATTTAATCTGTGAGCAGAACATGGAGATCAATATATATTACCAAATCTTTCATGTAGTAGTTCCTCTATCTTCTTATAGTTTGCATCATTAATTATTACAAGCTGCACAACATTCTGTAGCCCTACCCATTTCACAACTTCTCAAAATAATGAACACAAAGTCTTGGCATCCTTTGTAATATCAAAAGCATCCATAGATTTCAAGAAAGCTACACCCCTTGGACAGTAAACAAGAAAATTAATCAAGGGCCTATTCTTATTATCTATCTAACCATCAACCATGAGTGTGCAACCTATTTCTGTCCCTAATCTTCTATATGAATCAATCAACAACTTACATTCCTCTTTATAATATGTCAATGTTTTGTTTGAAAAGTGGATTTGCCTTGCAAGGTACAAAATAAATCTAAATTAAATTTCTTCAAAAAAATTGAGAATTAAATTTAAATTTCAATTCTGAAGTTGAACAGACCATTAGGGATAATATACCGCCTCGAAAGGCAGAGATAAAATCTCTTTACAAGTTCAGACCTAGAATTATGGATTTTCTCTTTAATGTCGTAGCCGAATTTAAGGAAAAACTAGATATAAATCTGGAGGGTCTAAATAAAATTAAGTCTAATATCCGACTATGATAATAAAGAGAAGTGATCATTAATTTTATATTCGAATTTATGTTAACACATGATATATCTCCCCAAAGAAAGAAGATATCATCCGTTGGCAATCATTCAACTATGACAATGATGATCATTATAATTTAAATTTCCCAGAAGAAATGTTAATTGGCTTTTGAAAAATTTCAAGCCCTCGTAGTTAATTACATCGTAGAAAATTGAAGTCTCTTATGAATACTCTCGATTAAAAAAATGGCAAAAACTCTATTTAAGGGATTTTTGAGGAGTGATATCAAGGGAGTGAAACTGGAATTTCAAGTGGGATTTAAATAAGGTTGAGCACTTATTTTTAGAGTGAAAGCAAGAAAGGTAGGAGACACTCAGAGTATTTGAAATGATTCAAAAGTGTCCCAACCTAATCTAAGTGTTGGGCTTTAAGTTTTAGGTTGAGAAGAATTTTTATTTGAGTTGAATAAGTTATTAGAAATTTGGGATTATATTCCCGGAGGTTGAGGTCTTATGATTCAAAAATCTACCTCAGATCGTTATCTAAATTTAGACACTGGAGCATAGTAGTCTGAACCTAGTAATGTAGTGCAAAACCTGAACTTACCCTAGCCTGGATTGGGTAGACAACTAACCACCTAGTCGATTTTAAATCCATGAGTCTGGTCTTTATGAAAGAGTGGTGGGGATGTTGTTATTAAAAGTTTTTGAGAATTGGGACTGATGTCTAGAGAAAATCCTAATTGGTCCCTTGATTTATGTTGGGTGAAAATGTTTAAAACACATGCAATTAAGATTTAGACTCTTTTAAATGTATTTCTAATGCAATGCATGCTGAAAACTCAATTAAATGTATAAAATAGAATGCAATAGTTTTTAAAATAGGCTTGAAAATATTTTTCCCTGGAGATTGCACAACATCCCCTTGATAGATCTGTACCCTTAAAGGCTAACTGGTCTCTCAGAACCCACAGGTGGGGAGGTGCCTAACAAGGAAGAGAAGATAATGATATGTTTATAAGAACTCCTGGCGGTCCCAGGCTTACTTTTTAGGTCATTAGAGTTTCTATTTTATCCTAAAATTTTTATTTAAATTTAGGTAGAAAAGGTTTTTATCGTACCCTCACGAGCCTCCGTGTATCCAGGTTAAGACAAAAATGACGTATAATTACCAAAAAAACTAGAAAAATAGGCAAAATCCTATACGCCATCAAGTCAAATCAAACACATCAATCAATATAATTAATTCCTTAAAGTAAAGTCTGTAGGCAAAAGCCCCATTTATTACAACCCAGAATTGCAAAAATTAAAAGTGGTCGGACACCACTAACCACAAACCCAAATTCCAATACTAAGATAGACGCAAGTAAATTTGAGTGGGATACTCTTTATCTTCAACTCCTCATCTTCAAACTCCTTGGATCCATTGTGCCTGGATACCCAAATGAAAAAGAAAACTCTTCCCTTCGAGGGAGAGGTTATTCTTTTCCCCTTTGGGTATTGAAATGATCCAAATATGGGCTTCCAAATAGAAAAGGATGATTCCCCTAAGGGGTATCCTTTCCTCTTTGAAACCAAACTTTGGATACTTGTATCCTGACTCAAAGGCACTTTCATAACTCAATACTTTGAATAAATTACATCAATATAAATATAAAAAAAAATCTAGACTCTCCTGCAACGTCATCCTAAGCATTTAAATGAAATAAATCACATCCGAAGTAGTTATATTTATATGCATTGAATTAAATAAATAAATACACTTGGCTATACTCTTCTTTATTTGGGTGCTAAGCAGCTGAAACACCTATAGCATTTATATTTATTATTAATTTAGCCCCCTTTAATTGCTCTACACGACGTGGCCACTTGTAGAAAACTTAGTGAGCAACCAAAATGATCCAAAACTAAGGGTAAATTATCGCCCATCACATCTATTCATAGAGTGTAGTAAAAGTAAATAAACACTCACATCAAGAATATTTCAATCACAACATGCAATGAAATCTTGGAAAACCCAGTACACAATGGTAAAGTAAACACCGGCCTAGCCTAGGCTAGAATTGGTTATCCTAACAAACCATCTAAAGTGTGTGCCAAAGGTCATTTGGCTAGGGTAGATCCTAAAATGGGTAAATTGTTAAAGTTATCTAATGTTTGAGTTTGTTGGAGGTTGAGGGAAAGATTTATGTTTGCAATTGAGTGTTAATGTGTTAAAGCTTAACTTAGGATAGATTTTGAGGATTGATTGATTGAATGAGTTTAATTAGTTGAAGATTAAAGGATTAATAAATTTTGATTCATTTGATTAGTTACTAATTTTAAAGGTTAAATTAATTTCTGTTGTGAATCTAGATTCAAGGATTATGATTTTGATGATAGCAAACATTTCTGTTTCTATTTGAGTGTCTAATCTTTCAGGTTCACAAGATCAATTGCAATCCAAGCCAGCTCAAGATCAAGTCAGTCTGTTTGAATTTTCAAATTCAATATATTTTTCATCTTTCTTGAGTCAAGTGTAATGTAATAGATCCCCAAGTTAAGTAACCTTACATATACACACTATGGGGGAGAGTTTTAGTAAGTTAGAGTTTCTATTCTTTTTATGTTCATATCATCCTGGACAATCCAATTCAAAATAGAACTCTGATTAGGGCGACCATGCTAAGTTGGTATAATTAAGCATATTTCCCTAGACGATAAACCCATCGTACAGGATGATATGCTCAAATCAGAAATTCTCAGCTGCTAGACTAAGTTAGGCAAGTTTTTATTTTTAGATTTTTGGTCTGATCATCCTGGACGATACGTGTATCATCCTGAATGATTCATTATAATTATGCCTAATTTAGTTAGGTGATTAAGAAAAGTAATTAAGGTTTGATTGATTCGATCATATCTTCCTGGACGATCGTAAGATCGTCCTGGATGATCAATTAGAAATCATGATCGTCTAGTGCTTTTCACGTGAATGACCTGAACAATGTTCTGGTCGATATTCCCAATTTTGAACTAATCATATGGGATGATAGAAATATCATCCTATATGATCAAGTCATTTTGAAATCGTCCAGCATGATTTACCTGTACGACCCGAATAATGTGCAGGATGATTTTGGTCTTTTTGAACTAATCGTACAGCATAAACGTATCATCTTGGACGATCATGTCATTTTGAGATTGTCCAGCACCAGTTCTACTGGACGACCCGAATAGTCTTCTGGACAATATTCCTGAATTGAACTAATCGTCCCGGACGATCGTAAAATCATCCCGAATGATATAAACTGAATTTGTCTTCTAATCGTCCAGAAGAACCAGATCATCCAGGCCAAAAGAGGCTGATTTACACTGATCATACAGGACGATCGAAGTATCATCCTGGATGATATTTGACATCTAGTTGAAATTTAGGGAAATTTTTAAGCCCTCATATTTAAGATCTCTTTTATTCTATTATTGAGTTCTTTTTCCACTTTCTTTACATGAGAGAGCCATGAGAGAGAGGGAGAGCTTGGGAGAGAGAGAGGATCATGTGAGGGGGTGCTCCAAGCAAGGATCTGAGTCATCTTCTCCGGTCATCATCCCTTATCCTCTGTGGTGTCTCTATGGAAGGATCGTTTGTAAGAAGATCAAGGTTCTCTGCCAGCTTCAGGAGAAAGCGAAAGGAGGTAAGGTTCTCTTCCTGCTTTAGGAGGAAGAAAAAGGTGTCCTGGTTCTCTTCCTCACCGGGTTCATGAAAAGGAGTTTTATAAAGGCTTCTCTGCCTTGCTGTTGGAGAAGAAGGGGAGTCACTTTATTTTAGTGCAATACCTGGAGGGGAGGCTCCGGGGAGTGGACGTAGGTCAAGTTGATCGAACCACTATATAATCTGGTGTGTTCTTTCTAATTATTTTCCATACTTTATTTTTTTTGTTGATGATTGTATGATTATGGTTATTGGTTTATTTTGTTACACATCTACACATCATCGCAAAATTGAAATCATTTTAAAACATTTGAAAGATTTTCAAAATCATTTGTTTGCTAAAGAATTTTTAAAATTACAAATTCACCCCCCCTCTTGGTTAGCCTCAGGCTAGTTCTTAAGGGTATAACATCCCTATCGAACTTTCAAGTGGTATCAGAGAGGGAAACATAAAATCAAGTTTTGAAAAACTTTTGAATTTGATCCATGGCTAACTTTGGTAATAGAATTACTACTGAAGGTTATTTCATTACTCGACCACCCTTATTTGATAACATACCTTTTGATTTTTGGAAAACTCGCATGCCCATATTTTTACAATCAATTGATTATCACATATGGATGCTTCTTAAAGATGGTTATGATGCACCTCATAGAATTGTTAATGGTATTAAAACTGAACTTCCTTTTGGTGAATGGACTTTTGATGATCGAGATTTAGCACAACTGAATACAAAATATTTAAACTATTTTTTCTATGTATTGAAAAATGAAGATTACATACGTGTGTCAACCTGTATAATTGGCAAAGAAATCTGGGATAAAATGTGTATCACTTATGATGGCACAACTAAAGTTAAACCATCTAGATTGAACATTCTACTTCTTGACTACAAACTCTTTCGCATGAAACCTAGTGAGTCAATATTTGAAATGTACACTAGGTTCACTCAAATCATCATCTCCCTACATGCCTTAGAAAGAGAACTCACCAACTATGAAAAAGTTAACAAAATCTTGAGATGTTTTCCCTCTTCCTATGATGCCAAGCTAACTTCTATCACTGAATCGAATGATTTGAACAATTATTCTATTGATAACTTACTTGGATCACTAAGTGAACAAAAGATAGCTTAATGCAGGTGAGAAGAAGAAAGAGAAAACTATGGCGCTGAAGGCCAATGATACAGATACTGATACTTCTGGGTTTGATAGTGATGATGTTGCCTTAATCACTAGGCAATTCAAAAGCTTTCTAAGGAAGAAATAAAAGAACTATCAGGAGTGGAACAAAGGTAAGAGTAGCTGAAATTTTAAGGGTTCTTTTGATACAGTTTGTTTTGAATGCAGGAAGCTTGGACATATAACGGCTGATTGTCCTACACTTAAGGCTCACCTAAGTAAGGAGAAGGGCGAGGAGAAACCCAAGTTCAGGAAGGACAAGAAATAGATTGAAAAGGCTTTCTGGGCGGATTCTGTATCTGACTCCTCTAAGACTGAAGCTGAAGAGGAGACTATAAAATTGTGCTTGATGGAGGATGAACATCATGGTCAGTCTGATCAAGAAGAGGTATGTGAACTGACCTATAATCAACTATTTGATGTTTCTGAGAAAATTTATTTTCCACATAGAAAACTTAAGAAAGTCTGAAATTAGAATTCCTGAATCTTCAAAAAGATCATGAAGTGTTACTTAAGGATCATTCTACTCTTGATAGCAAGCACATGTCACTACTTGATGAATTCGATGAGTTGAATAAAAAGCATTCTAAATTGATAATTGACCTTGATTCATTTAAAGCATCACATGTTGAATTAGAAGCTGCATTTAAGGAATTAAAAATTCATGCATCTGATTTAAATAGGAGTGAGCATTATTTGAAATTTGAAATTTGAAATTACAAGTCTTAAAAAAGAAAATAAATTTCTAAGTATAAAAATATGTGCATTTGAGAATAACAAAACACATCCTACATTCGCACAATTTTACAAACCTCCATCACTTGAAGAATCTCATTCAAAGTCACCAAAGCGTGCATCATTCAAACCTAGGAAGAGTCACAATCACCCTCGTAGATTAGTTAATCCTTTTCTTGGTGTTGGATATTTCTCATGTGGCATGTTAGGGCATATCTCTCACACCTGCACTGTTCATCGTAGTACACATTGGGTGTGGAGACCCAAATTACATGTTTCATAGAATAGCATACATGCATTGAATTCTTCTTTTCATATGAAGGAACCCAAATCTGTTTGGGTTCCTAAATCTGATGTTTGATGATTTTGTAGGGGTTATCTCACATAAGACCTTGTGAGAGCATGTGGTACCTGGATAGCGGATGCTCAAGATATATGCCTGGAGATACAAATCAAGTCATTTCGCTGGAGGCTAGGGTTGGAGGCCAGGGCTGGAGGCAAGGTCACTCTTGGAGACAATACCACCAAGAAAGTGGTTGGTGCAGGTATAATCGAAAACTCTAAGAACCTTTTAATTGAAAATATTTTGCTTATAGATGGACTGAAACACAACCTGCTCAGCATCAGTCAACTATGTAACAAAGGGTTCAACATCAAGTTCCTGACAAACACATGCATTATAAGCTTAAATAAGAACACTATTTTGTAGGGCAAGAGGATCAACAATGTTTACATGCTTGACCTAAATAATATTGAATGTGCTGCTTCATTTTTCTTAAAAACTACTGCTGATGAGTCTTGGTTGTGGTACAGGAGATATGTCATGCCAGTATGAAAACCCTTAGAAGAGTCACCCAAAAGGACTTAGTTAGAGGTGTCTCCAAGCTTAAGTTCACTGAGGACCACCTGTGTGATGCCTGTCAGCTAGGGAAGCAAATCCAATCCTCTTTTCACTCCATTAAGGACATCAACACCTCTAGATCTTTAGAAGTCCTTCACATGGATCTCTTTAGACCCATTAGCACTGCAAGCTTAGGGGGAAAAGTCTATGGATTTATGATTGTCGATGATTACTTGAGGTTCACTTGGATTATATTTCTATCACATAAATCTGAGTCATTTGATGAGTTTAAATCCTTCTCCACTTGGATTCAGAAGAAGTTAGGTTGTGAGATTTTGACCATCCATAGTGATCATGATGGGGAGTTTAAAAATGAGAAATTTAGAACCTTCTATGAGAAGCAAGGGATTAGCCACAACTTTTTAGCTCCTAGGACCCCTCAGCAGAATGGGGTAGCTGAATGAAAGAACAAGACCTTAGTGGAAGCTGTTAGAGCCATTCTTGCTAAGTATTCACTTCTTAAATACTTTTGGGCAGAAGCAGTGAACACAGCCTGTTATGTGTTGAATAGGGTGAATATTAGATCCAATATGAATAAGACACCCTATGAGATCATTAAGGGTAGAACTCCAAACCTATCCCACCTCTATGTCTTTGGCTGTAAAGTCTTCATTCTTAACAATGGGAAATCATCCTTAGGAAAATTTGACTTAAAATCTGATGAAGGAATATTCTTAGGATATCAAGTGTGGGGAAATCCTTTAGGGTGTTTAACAAGAGGACATTGGTGGTGGAGAAGACTACTTATGTTCTGTTTGATAAATCTGATCCTAAGGAGGTTAGAGTTGATGCAGAAGAGGAAGTAGAAGAGATTACCCAAGGAGTAGAAAATAAAAATTTGGAGGAAAGGGTAGAACCTGAAAATAATTTTCCTAGAGATTGGAGATATTCTTTGTGTCATCCTAAAGAACGGATCTTAGGAGACCCTTCTGAAGGTGTTAGAACTGGGCATGGACTTAGGAATAAAGTAAACCATTCTACCTTTATCTCAATGACTGAACCCAACAACATTAATCAAGCCTTTTTTGATGAATTTTGGATCTTAGCTTTGTAAGAAGAACTTAATAAATTTTTGAGAAATAATGTTTGGGAGTTGGTAGAAAGACCTAAGGATCAAAGTGTAGTAGGAACCAAGTGGGTCTTTAAGAATAAAATGAGTGAGTCTGGTGTGGTGGTTAGGAATAAGGCAAGATTGGTGGCTAAGGGGTACAACAAAATAAAATGGATTGATTTTGAGGAGACCTTTGCCCCTGTAGCTAGATTGGATGCCATTAGGGTGCTACTAGCCTTTGCCTGTTATAAGGGATTTAAGCTTTTTCAAATGGATGTCAATAGTTCCTTTTTTAATGGGATAATAAAGGAAGATGTATTTTTAGAGCAACCCCAAGGTTTTGAGAGTTCCTAGTATCCTAATTATGTTTATAAATTAAAAAAGGCCTTATATGGATTGAAACAGACACCTAGAGCTTCGTATGAAAGGCTTAACACATTCCTATTAGAAAGAGAGTTTGTTAAGTGGAGCGTAGACACCACCCTTTTTCTGAGGAAAGTAGGAGATGATTTACTAATTATCCAGATCTATGTTGATGATATACTTTTTGGATCTTCTGATAAAAACCTATTTGATAATTTTTCTAAAATAAAGAGTAAGGAGTTTGAGATGAGTATGATGGGAGAATTGTCCTACTTTTTGGGGTTTAGCATAAGGGAAATGAATGATGAAACTTTTATCAATCAATCAAAGTATACTAAGGATATCTTGAAGAAATATGAAATGGATCAAGCCAAGCCAATAAACACTCCCATGAGTTCTACTATCTAGTTAGGCAAGGATTCAAATGAAAAATCTGTTGATCAGAAGAAGTTCAGAGGAATAATTAGATCATTGCTTTACATGACTGCTAGCCGACCTGATATCATATTTGGTGTTTATCTTTGTGTTAGGTTTCAAGCTGATTATAAGGAATCCCACCTGATTGTAGTTAAGAGAATCCTCAGATATCTCTTAGGGATCCCAAACTTAGGAATCTGGTATCCAAGGTATAACACTTCTTTTGAGATTATTGGATATTCTGATTCTAATTTTATAGGATGTAGGGTGGATAGTGAAAGTTCGAAAGGGATGTTAAGCCCTAGTGAACTAGTCCCGAGGCTAACCAAGAGGGGGGGTGAGTTGGTTATTTAAAAATTTCATGATAACAACGAAAATCTTTTCGATACTTAGCAGGGAAACAAGTAAACAAGAACGAAAAGATCAACCAAAGATATTCACCCAAGCAGTTTATAATGAAAAGTAAAGTGCAAAACTGAATCAGAAAAGTAAACCAGATTTTATAGTGGTTCGGTCAACTTGACCTACGTCCACTCCCCGGAGCCTCCCCTCCGGGTATTGCACTAAACAAAAGTGTCTCTCCTTTTGCTCCCACAGCAAGGCGGAGAAGCCTGTACAAAACACCTCCTTTTCACCACACGGTGAGGCAGAGAACCTGACCTCCTTTCGCTTCCTCCTGAAAAAGGCAGAGAACCTTCAAACTCCTTTTGCTTCCACCTGAAGCGGACAGAGAACCCCGGATCTTCTTGCGAATGATCCTCCCACGAAGAACACCGACTAGACGACAGACGACGAGCGGAGAAGACGACTCTGATCCGTGCTTGGAGCAACCTTAGTGAATCCCTCACTAACTCCCCCTCATAAGATCTCTTCTCTCTCTCCCAACTCTCTCTTCTCTCTAGGGTTTCTCAGGGAAGGAAGGTAGCAAAAGATTTTTCTTGTTTTAAGAAAAAGTTCTTTTATAGGAGGGCTTAAAATTTGTCCTAAATCTCAACTGGTCGGCCTAGATCGTCTAGGATGATCTGTAGATCGTCCTGTACGATCAGTTAAAATTCAGCTGTTTCAGCCTGGACGATCTGGCTGTTCTGGACGATTAGTAGAAAAAATTGTTCATATCGTCCCGTACGATCCTACGATCGTCCGGGACGATTAGTGCAAATCGAGGAATATCGTCCAGAAGACAGTTCGGGTCGTCCAGAGAAATCTGTGCTGGACGACCAAAAAATGACTTGATCGTCCAGGACGATCAGGATATCATCCAGGACGATTAGTTCAAAAAGTGCCCAAATTGTCCTGAACACAGTTCGGGTCGTACAGCTGAAATGCACTAGACGATCATGATCGTCCGGGACGATCCTGCGATCGTCCAGGATGATATGATCATATCAATCAAAAATAAATTGCTTTCCTTAATTACCAGATTAAATTAGGCATGATTGTACTGAATCGTCCAGGACGATACACGTATCGTCCGGGACGATCAGACCAAATAGCTAAAAATAAAAACTTGCTTAACTTGATCTAGCAGCTGAGAATTTCTGATTCGAGCATATCGTCCCGTACGATCCAAAGATCGTCCAGGATGATCTGCTTAATCAGACCCTTTTAACTTGGTTGCCCTAATTAGGGTTTCTGTTTTAACAGGATCGTCCAGGACGATGTGACTATCGTCCAGGACGATCTGAACAAAAATTAACAGAAACTCTAACTCACTCAATCTCTCCCCCTGAGTGTGTGTGTTCAAGGTTACTTAGCTAGGTGATCAGTTACATTATAATTGACTCAATAAAAGGAAAAACATACATTGGACACACTTGGACCCAATCTTGAGTTGGCTTGATTTGCTCGTGGTCTTTTGTGCTTGAAACAGATTATCCAAGCAAAACACACTGGAGACATGTTTGTCCTCATCAAAACCAGATTTGCAACAATCTCCCCCTTTTTGATGATGGCAAACATTTGTAGAGTAGTTTGAAAATAAAAGTAAACTAGGAGATCAAAACACAAACATTTTTTCAAATTTTTATTTAACTAAAATAATACAGGAAACATGACTCATAAAATAGAAATAGACACGACTACAACCACGACTACAACTGACTCCCCCTTTTGACATCACAAAAAGGAGGAGGGAAAAAATAGAACACGGAAATAAAACATAAAAAAGAACAACTACAAAAGCAGGAAACTAAAAACAGAGGTGGAACAACTTCAAAAACAAATTTTTTTTTTTTGATCAAGCTGCTCGAGAAAATCAAAATTTTTTCTTGATTTTAGATTCAAAAATCAAGGACAGGACGATTGACAACACTGAAATCCAAAAAAGGTTGGAAATAATCAACTTTCGTAACTCTGACCCCGGGCACCTTATCGATGCAAACCTCTTTCAAAACAAAAATTTGATTCAGAAGAAAAGACATTAGATTTGAAAAGAGATCCTTTCATGCCTCGTTCCAGAAAAATATCTGATATAATAGTGTTACAAAGTAAAAAATCAGAAATCGGGATTTTCAAAACTCAAGCTTTTAAAAATATTTAGTGGCGCACAGATTTCTCTAAGACATTTAGCAATCTGAAAGGGAAGAAAGCTTGGTTTGGGCTCATTTTGTGCCTCTTTTTCAAATTGGTTGGCTCTTTGTGCATCTTTTAATTTTTGATACACTTTGTGTATCTAATTTGGCAATTTCGCATCTTTTCAGTTTTGGGCTCATTTTATGCCTCTTTTTCAAATTATCTGGCGCACTGCGCATCTTTTATAAGCTTTCTCTTTTTCATAATCATTAAATAGTCTCAGCTGTGAGATTATCTTCCAGACATAGGAGATGACTCTCCACAGTAAGGAAGAACGATTCACAAAACAAAAACCATACGCCATATGATAAATGCAATCACTTGGTTTAGAAAATCAAACTAATGACTCAAGACTTTGAAAAACATTATTGATATGAGGCAGATTACTGTAGGAAGATAAAATAATCTCTATTTCAAAAACTAACATTTTAATTTTGAAAAGAATTTTTATTCGAAACAAACCATACACCAGTAAAGGAGTTAGAGGAAGAGAAATAATCATTAATGTTTCTTCCCTTTAACAGGTTCAGTGGAATTAATCACTGCGTACCAACTTCCAAACCAAAACAAGGTAAAACCTCATAGTTAGAAATTCATATTTTCAGAAATAGTGGACGGTGATCAGATTTTGAAAAACATAAAAACAGTAAGTGCAAGATATGAACTAGTGAATACAAGCAGGTAGAAAATCACACCAAAGTAAATACTCAAATCAAACTAACAGTAAGGCTAAAATAGAAATCAGCAGAAGAAATAAAATCAACTGAAAGTAAATAATCAAAGCAAAAACTAACTAACAGAAATCAGAAATCAAAATACTAAACCTAACTAACAGAAATCAGAATACCAATCAGAAAGATCATAAATCAGCAGTCATCAGAATCAAACATTTATATCAATCACTCCTAATCTGGTTCTCAAAATACTGAATGAGTTAAAGGCCAGTAGTTTAGTGAATATGTCAGCCAGCTGATTTTCAGTTGCTACATGATGTAGCTCAATGTCCCCTTTTGTAACATGGTCCCTAATGAAGTGATGCCTAATGTCAATGTGTTTGGTCCTAGAATGTTGGATTGGATTCTTAGAGATACAGATGGCACTGGTATTATCACACAGAACAGAAATTGTGCCAATAGGTACTCCTAAATCCAAGACTTGTTGTTTCAACCAAAGAACTTGGGCCACACAACTTTCTAAGGCAATGTACTCAGCTTCAGCAGTGGAAAGTGCAACTGAGTTCTATTTTCTACTTGACCAGGAGACTAACGACTGTCCTATGAATTGGCAAGCCCCAGAGGTACTCTTCCTATCCACCCTACACCCCGCAAAGTCAGAGTCAGAATATACAATGATCTCAAAAGAGGTGCTGTGCCTAGGGTACCAAATTCCTAGGTTTGAGGTCCCTAAAAGATATCTAAGAATTCTCTTAATAGCAGTCAGGTGGGACTCTTTAGGATCAGCCTGAAACCTAGCACAAAGACAGACACTAAACATGATATCAGGTAGGCTAGCAGTCAGGTAAAGCAGTGAACCTATTATCCCTCTATACTTCTTCTGATCAACAGATTTTCCATTTGAATCCTTATCTAACTGAACTGAGGAGGGCATGGGAGTATTGATTGGCTTGGCTTTGTCCATTTCATATTTCTTTAAAATGTCCTTAGTGTATTTTGATTGATTGAGAAAGGTTCCATCATCCGTTTGCCTTATGCTAAACCCCAAAAAGTAGGACAATTCTCCCATCATACTCATCTCAAACTCTTTACTCATTATTTTGGAAAACTCATCACATAAATATTTATCAGAAGATCCAAAAATTATGTCAACATAAATCTGGACAATGAGTAAGTCATCTCCTATTCTCCTCAGAAAAAGGGTGGTGTCTACGCTCCCCTTAACAAACTCTCTTTCTAACAGGAATGTGCTAAGCCTCTCATACCAAGCTCTGGGTGCCTGTTTCAATCCATATAAGGCCTTTTTTAATTTATAGACATGACTTGGATATTGGGAACTCTCAAAACCTGGGGGTTGTTCTACAAAAACATCTTCTTTAATTACCCCATTTAAAAAGGCACTCTTGACATCCATTTGAAACAGCTTAAATCCCTTGTAACAGGTAAAGGCTAGTAGCACTCTAATGGCTTCCAATCTAGCTACAGGGGCAAACGTTTCCTCAAAATCTATACCTTCTATCTGATTATACCCCTTAGCCACCAATCTTGCCTTATTTCTCACCACCACACCAGAATCATTCATCTTATTCTTAAAGACCCACTTGGTTCCCACAATACTTTGGTTTCTAGGTCTTTCTACTAACTCCCAAACATCATTCCTTACAAATTGATTCAATTCTTCCTGCATAGCTAAAATCCAAAACTCATCTGATAAGGCTTGATTGATGTTGGTGGGTTCAGTCATTGAGATAAAGGCAGAATGGTTTACTTCCTTCCTAAGTCCATGCCTAGTCCTAACACCTTCAGAAGGGTCTATTAAGATCAGTTCTTTAGGATGACTCGAAGAATATCTCCAATCTCTAGGCAATATGGTTTGAGGTTTTACCCTTTCCTCCAAATTTGTATTTCCAACTCCTTGGGTAACCTCAACAATCTCTTCATCTTCTACTTCAGATCTAGACTCCTTAGGATCAGATTCATCAAACACTACATGTGTTGTTTCTTCCACCACCAAAGTCCTCCTATTGAATACCCTAAAGGATTTCCCCACACTTAAATATCCTAAGAACACTCCTTCATCAGATTTGGGGTCAAATTTTCATAAGGGTGACTTCCCGTTGTTCAGAATGAAAACCTTACAGCCAAAGACATGGAGGTGGGACAGATTTAGTGTTCTACCCTTAATGATCTCATAAGGTGTCTTGTTTAGTTTGACTCTCACATTCACCCTATTCAGCACATAACAGGCAGTGTTCACCGCTTCAGCCCAAAAGTATTTTGGAAGTGAATACTCGGCAAGCATGGCTCTAGCGGCTTCCACTAAGGTCCTGTTCTTCCTTTCAGCTACCCCGTTCTGCTGAGGGGTCCTAGGAGCTGAAAAATTGTGACTAATCCCATGATCCTCACAAAAACTTCCAAATCTTTCATTTTCAAACTCCCCTCCGTGATCACTATGGATGGTAATAATCTCACATCCTAACTTCTTCTAAATCCAAGTAGAGAAAGATCTAAACTCATCAAATGACTCAGATTTGTGTGACAAAAACTTAACCCAAGTGAACCTTGAATAATCATCAACAATCATAAAACCATAGACTCTCCCCCCTAAGCTGGCAGTGCTAATGGGTCCAAAGAGGTCCATGTGAAGAACTTCTAAAGGTCTAGAGGTGCTAATGTCCTTAATTGAGTGAAAAGAAGACTGGACTTGCTTCCCCAACTGACAGGCATCACACAGGTGATCCTTAGTGAACTTAAGCTTGGGCACACCTCTAACTAAGTCCTTTTGGGTGACTCTCCTAAGGGTTTTCATACT
Source organism: Dendrobium chrysotoxum (assembly GCA_019925795.1). Classification (NCBI taxonomy): domain Eukaryota; kingdom Viridiplantae; phylum Streptophyta; class Magnoliopsida; order Asparagales; family Orchidaceae; genus Dendrobium; species Dendrobium chrysotoxum. The sequence goes on along the minus strand of CM034303.1, from coordinate 34,325,725 downwards.
GGCATGACACAATCTCCTATGCCATAACCAAGACTCATCAGTAGCAGTTTTTAAGCAAATTGAATTATCAGATTTAATGCTACTTACATCCAGCTTGTAGACGTTGTTGATCCTTTGCCCCTGCAAAACAACTTCATCATTTAAGCTTAAAATGCAGCCAGTGGGCAGGAATTTGATGCTGTATCCCTTGTCACAGAGTTGACTAATGCTCAGCATGTTGTGTTTCAGTCTATCTACAAGTAAAACATTATCAATCATAAAATTCTTTGAATCACCAATTATACCTCAGCCTACCACCTTCCTGGTGGTGTTATCTCCAAGTGTAACCTTGCCTCCAGCTCTGGCTTCCAGCGAAATGAACTGATTTGCATCTCTAGTCATATGTCTAGAACATCCACTGTCCAGGTACCACATGCTCTCATGAGGTCTTGTGTGAGAGCATACCTACAAAAATATCAAACGTCAGTCTTAAGAACCCAAACAGGTTTGGGTTCCTTCTTATGAAAAGAAGAATGCAATGCATGCGTGCTGTGCTGTGAAACAGGCAGTTTGGGTTTCCACACCCAATGTGTACTACGGTGAACAGTGCAGGTGTGGGAAATATGTCCTAGCATGCCACATGAAAAACATCTAACACCAGGAAAAGGGTTAACTAATCTACGTGGGTGATAGTGCCTCTTCCTAGATGTATATGAAACATGCTTTGAAGAACTTGCAACAGTTTTTTCAAGAGGTGGCGGTGCTTTGTTCTTTTCAGAGGCATTGATTTTCACTTTCAAAAACTCATTTTCTTTCTTTAAGCTAGCAATTTCAAACTTTAAAGCTGCATTGCTACTTTCTACTTCACATGCCATTATTTTCAAAGAATCATACTCAGAAACTAAATCAGAATGTTTTTTGTTCAATTCATCAAACTCAACAAGAAAAGACATATGATCTGAATCAAGTGTGGAATGATCTTTAACTACAGAATCATGTTCTTTTTGCAAAGTCAAGTAATCTAATTTCAAACTGGCATGAGTTTTCTTAAGCTTCCTATACGATGTATAAATTCTTTCAGAAACTTTAAATAACTGATCGTAAGTAAGCTCACATACCTCTTCCTGGTCCGACTGACCAGGGTGATCATCCGCCATCAGTCACAAGTTTGTTTCCTCCTCTTCAGCTTCAGTCTCAGAAGAGTCGGATGCAGAGTCTACCCAGAACGCCTTCTGAATCCGCTTCTTGTCCTTTCTGAACTTTAGTTTCTCCTCACTCTTCTCCTTGCTTGGGTGAGCTTTAAGTGTTGGACAATCAGCCTTAATGTGTCCAGGCTTCCTGCATTCAAAACAAACCGATTCAGATGAATCCTTAAAGTTTTTATTGAACTTACCCTTGTTCCACTTCTGATAGTTCTTATGTTTCTTCCTTAGAAAGCTTTTGAATTGCCTTGTGATTAAGGCAACATCATCGCTATCAGACCTGGAAGTGCTAGCATCTGAATCTTTGGCCTTTAGTGCCACTGTCTTCTCTTTCTTGCGTTCACCTGCATCAAGTTGCCTTTGGTTCACCCCTTGCTCGTAAGTAATGAGTGATCCAAGTAAACTGTCAATAGAGTAAGTATTTAAATCTTATGATTCAGTAATAGCAGTAATCTTAGCATCATAAGAAGCAGGCAAACATCTAAGAATCTTGTTCACTCTTTCGTAGTTGGTAAGTTCTCTACCTAGAGCATGCAAAGAGGTAACAATCTGAGTGAACCTTGTGTACATTTCTGAAATAGTCTCACTAGGTTTCATGCGAAAAAGTTCGTAATCATGTAAGAGGATGTTTAACCTAGATTGTTTGACTTCAGTTGTACCTTCGTATGTTATACATAACCTATCCCAGATTTCCTTTCCCGTTGTACAAGTAGAAACATGCATATAGTCTTCAGATTTCAAAGCACAAAAGAAACAGTTCAAACATTTTGCATTCAACTGTGCTAAATCTCGATCATCAAACGTCCAATCAGCAAACGGTAATTCGGTTTTCACATTGTTAATCATTCGAAAAGGTGGTTCGTATCTGTCCTTAACTAACATCCACATGCGATAATCAATAGATTACAGAAAAGTAGACATGCATGTTTTCTAAAAATCAAAAGGAATATTGTCAAACAACGGTGGTCTGGTAATAGAATAACCTTCAGCAGTATTATGATTATTACAGTTAGCCATGGATCAAATTCAAAAGTTTTTAAACTTAAATTTTGAATCCCGCTCTGATACCACTTGAAAGTTCGAAAGGGATGTTAAGCCCTAGTGAACTAGTCCCGAGGCTAACCAAGAGGGGGGGTGAATTGGTTATTTAAAAATTTCACGATAACAACGAAAATCTTTTCGATACTTAGCAGCGGAAACAAGTAAACAAGAACGAAAAGATCAACCAAAGATATTCACCCAAGCAGTTTATATTGAAAAGTAAAGTGCAAAACTGAATCAGAAAAGCAAACCAGATTTTATAGTGGTTCGGTCAACTTGACCTACGTCCACTCCCCGGAGCCTCCCCTCCGGGTATTGCACTAAACAAAAGTGTCTCTCCTTTTGCTCCCACAGCAAGGCGGAGAAGCCTGTACAAAACACCTCCTTTTCACCACACGGTGAGGCAGAGAACCTGACCTCCTTTCGCTTCCTCCTGAAGCAGGCAGAGAACCTTCAAACTCCTTTTGCTTCCACCTGAAGCGGACAGAGAACCCCGGATCTTCGTGCGAACGATCTTCCCACGAAGAACACCGACTAGACGACAGACGACGAGCGGAGAAGACGACTCTGATCCGTGCTTGGAGCAACCTTAGTGAATCCCTCACTAACTCCCCCTCATAAGATCTCTTCTCTCTCTCCCAACTCTCTCTTCTCTCTAGGGTTTCTCAGGGAAGGAAGGTAGCAAAAGATTTTTCTTGTTTTAAGAAAAAGTTCTTTTATAGGAGGGCTTAAAATTTGTCCTAAATCTCAACTGGTCGGCCTAGATCGTCTAGGATGATCTGTAGATCGTCCTGTACGATCAGTTAAAATTCAGCTGTTTCAGCCTGGACGATCTGGCTGTTCTGGACGATTAGTAGAAAAAATTGTTCATATGGTCCCGTACGATCCTGCGATCGTCCGGGATGATTAGTGCAAATCGAGGAATATCGTCCAGAAGATAGTTCGGGTCGTCCAGAGAAATCTGTGCTGAACGACCAAAAAATGACTTGATCGTCCAGGTTGATCAGGATATCGTCCAGGACGATTAGTTCAAAAAGTGCCCAAATCATCCTGAACACAGTTCGGGTCGTATAGCTGAAATGCACTAGACGATCATGATCGTCCGGGACGATCCTACGATCGTCCAGGACGATATGATCGTATCAATCAAAAATAAATTGCTTTCCTTAATTACCAGATTAAATTAGGCATGATTGTACTGAATCGTCTAGGACGATACACGTATCGTCCGGGACAATCAGACCAAATAGCTAAAAATAAAAACTTGCCTAACTTGATCTGGCAGTTGAGAATTTTTGATTTGAGCATATCGTCCCGTACGATCCAAAGATCATCCAGGACGATCTGCTTAATCATACCCTTTTAACTTGGTTTCCCTAATTAGGGTTTCTATTTTAACAGGATCATCCAGGACGATGTGACTATCGTCCAGGACGATCTGAACAAAAAATTAACAGAAACTCTAACTCACTCAATCTCTCCCCCTGAGTGTGTGTGTGCAAGGTTACTTAGCTAGGGGATCAGTTACATTATAATTGACTCAATAAAAGGAAAAATATACATTGGACACACTTGGACCCAATCTTGAGTTGGCTTGATTTGCTCGTGGTCTTTTGTGCCTGAAACAGATTAGCCAAGCAAAACACACTGGAGACATGTTTATCCTCATCAAAACCAAATTTGTAACAGATAGAAAGAGTAGTTTAGGAACTTGCCAATTCATAGGACAGTCTTTAGTCTCCTGGTTTAGTAAAAAATAAAACTCTGTAGTACTTTCCAATGTTGAAACTGAGTACACTTCCTTAGGAAGTTGTGTGGCCCAAGTCCTTTGGTTGAAGCAACAAGTTCTGGATCTAGGATTACCTGTTGGCATAATTTCAGTTCTATGTTATAACACTAGTGCCATCTGCATCTCTAAGAATCATATCCAATATTCAAGAACCAAACACATTGACATAAGGCATCACTTCTTTAGGGATCATATTACAAAAGGGGATATGAAGCTACACCATGTAGTAACTAAAAATCAACTGTCTGACATCTTTACTAAACCATTGGCCTTTGACTTATTCAACATTTTAAGGATAAGATTGGGTGTGATTGATATAAATGCATGAATCTGATGATTGCTGATTTCAAAATTTACTATTTTTCATTTTTTTCATTTAGTTTTTTTTGTTTGATTTGATTATCTGTTTCATTAGAATCTTTTATGCTAATTTCCATTTGTTTGATTTGCTTATCGGATTTGGTTATTTCTTGCTGATTTTCATTTGTTGATTTTTGTTTATTTTTTAATTTATATATTTATTATTTATTCTTTTCAGAATCAGATCACTGTGCACTACTGCTGATAAACTAGATTTCTGACTGAGAGTTTTACCTTATTTTTATTTAGAAGCTTGTAAGTAGTGATTGACACCTCTGAATCTGTTAAAGGGAAAAAATATTGATAATTATTTCTCTTCCTCTAACTACTTTAATGGTGCATTATTTCTTTTGGATAAAAATCTTCTTCAAAATTAAAAAGTTGGTTTTTGAGAAAGAGGTCTATTTTATCTTCCTATAGTAATTTACCTCATATGAATAGTGTTTTCAAATCTTTGAATCATTATTATATTTTTCTTAATCAGATGATTGCACTTATTATATGCAGTATGGTTTTGTTCTGTGAATTACTCCTCCTTATTATAGAGAGTGAGTTTTATCTTCTCTTATATCTGGAGGGTAATTTCACAACTGAGATTCTTTAATGATTATGAAAGAAAGTAAGCTTGCAAAAAGAAAAAAAAAAGTGGCACCAAATGAGCCAAAAATAAAAAGATGCGTAATGATGCCAAAATTAGAAAGATACACAAAGTGTATCAAAAATCAAAGATGCACAAAGTGTGCCAAATAAATTAAAAAAAAGGCACAAAATGAGCCCACAAAGAAATAAGCTTTCTTCCCTTTCAAATCTTTAAATGTCTTAGAAAAATTCATACACCACTTAATATTTTCAAAAGCTTGAGATTAAAAATCAAGATTTTTGATTCCTTACTTTGCAATACTATTTTATCAGATATTTTTCTAGAACAAGGCTTAAAAGGATCTCTTTTCGAATCTAATTTCTTTTCTTCTGAACTAAACTTTTGTTTGAAAGGAACTTGAACTTGTAAGGTTTCCAAGGTAGGAGTTACGAAAATCGATTTTCAAATTTTTTCTGGATTTCAGCGTTGTTAATTTTCTTCTTATTGGTTTTTGAATTGAAACTCAAGGAAAAATTCTGATTTATTGGAGCTGATCGATTCAAAAAAAATTGTTTTTTTTGATGTTTTACTGTCTTTAACTTTTTTCTTTTTATTATGGTTTGATTTTGATTTCTTTTTTGTGTGTGTTTTGGGATCCCTGGTGGTGTTTTTCCCTTTTTGAGATGTCAAAAGGGGGATTAGTTTGTAGTTTGTGTTCTAGTATTTTGTATTAGTTACTGTACTGGTGAAATTATCAATATTCAATGTTCTATTGATGTTCAGTGTTCTTATGTTATTCACTTGGCTAATAGAAATTGAACTCGTTCATTTTCATGGCTTTGTTGTTTATATACCGAATTTGGAATTACTTACAAATGTTTGCCATCATCAAAAAGGGAGAGATTGTTGTGAATCTGGATTCAAGGATTATGATTTTGATGATAGCAAATATTTTTATTTCTATTTGAGTGCCTAATCTTTCAGGTTCATAAGATCAGTTACAATCCCAGCCAGCTCAAGATCGAGTCAGTCCGTTTGAGTTTTCAGGTTCAATATATTTTTTTATCTTTCTTGAGTCAAGTGTAATGTAATAGATCCCTAAGCTAAGTAACCTTACACACACACACTCAGGGGGAGAGTTTTAGTAAGTTAGAGTTTCTATTCTTTTTTTATTTATATCATTCTGGATGATATTTATATCATCTTGGATGATCCAATTGAAAATAAAACTCTGATTAGGCGACCATGCTAAGTCGATCTGATTAAGCAGATTGTCCTGTATGATAAACCCATGGTACTTGATGATATGCTCAAATTAGAAATTCTCAGCCTCTAGACTAAGTTAGGCAAGTTTTAATTTTTAAATTTTTAGTCTGATTGCCTTGGATGATTCATTATAATCATGCCTAAATTAGTTAGGTGATTAAGGAAAGTAATTAAGGTTTGATTGATTCAATCATATCATCCTGGATGATCGTAAGATCATCTTGGATGATCAATTAGAAATCCTGACCGTCTAGTGCTTTTCACCTGGACAGCCCGAACAGTGTGCTGAACGATATTCTCGATTTTGAACTAATCATATAGGACGATAGAAATATTATCCTGTATGATCAAGTCATTTTGAAATCGTCCAGAATGATTTACCTGTATGACCCGAATAATGTGCCAGATGATTTTGGTCTTTTTGAACTAATCGTACAACATAAACGTATCCTCTTGGACAATCAAATCATTTTGAGATTTTCCAGCACCAGTTCTCCTGGACGACCCGAGCAATCTTCTAGACGATATTCCTAAATTAAACTAATCATCCCAGATGATTGCAAAATCATCCCGAATGATATGAACAGAATTTGTCTTCTAATCGTCCAGAAGAACCAGATCATCTAAGCCAAAAGGAGCTGATTTACACTGATCATACAGGACGATCGAAGTATCATCCTGGATGATATTTGACATCTAGTTGAAATTTAGGGCAATTTTTAAGCCCTCATATTTAAGATCTCTTTTGTTCTACTATTAAGTTCTTTTGCCACTTTCCTTACCTTAGAGAGCCATGAGAGAGAGGGAGGGCTTGGGAGAGAGAGTGGATCTTGTGAGAGGGAGTTTGTGAAGTGTTCACAAAGTTTGTTACAAGAAAGGATCTGAGTCGTCTTCTTTGGTCGTCTTCCATTATCCTCTATGGTGTCTTTGTGGATGGATCGTCTGCAAGAAGATAAAGGTTCTCTGCCTACTTCAGGAGGAAGCAAAAGGAGGTAAGGTTCTCTGCCTGCTTCAGGAGGAAGTAAAAGGAGTCTAGGTTCTCTGCCTCATCGGGTTGGTGAAAGGAGTTTTATAAAGGCTTCTCCGCCTTGCTGTGGGAGCAGAAGGAGAGTCTCTTTATTTTAGTGCAATACCTGGAGGGAAGGCTCCGAGGAGTGGACATAGGTCAAGTTGACCGAGCCACTATAAAATGTGGTGTGTTCTTTCTGATTATTTTATGCACTTTATTTTTCTGTTGATGATTATGTGATTGTGGTTATTTGTTTTTTTTATAAAATATCTGCACATCATCGAAAAATTGAAATCATTTTAAAACAATCAAAAAGATTTTCAAAATCATTTGTTTGCTTAAGAGTTTTTAAAATTACCAATTCACCCCCCTCTTGGTTAGCCTCGGGCTAGTTCTTAAGGGCTTAGTATCCCTATCGAACTTTCAATTTCTATTTTTCATCAACCGGTTCATGGCATTGTGCTACTAGGCTCGAGGAATTAGGCCTCCTTAGGACATATAGCCCCACAACCCAGAACAATCCATCTTAAAAATTTCATCTTTAGAGTGGTTGTTATGTATTAGAATGTTGGTTAATTAGTTTTATTAATCTAGTTAAAGTTTTCTAAAATTTTAACCAGCTATTAAATTTTTGGAATTATTTGAATTATTTAATCGCATTAATTAAAGGGGTAAAAGTTGACTTTTTAAATTAAAGTTGATTTTGAAAGTTTTAGATTTTTTAACAAATATTAGACCTTAAGATAAATGATTAGAATGTTAGTTTGCATGATTTGAAGTTTTCTATAAAAAGTTATGATTTCTTGAATTTTGAACCTAAATTTGAACTACAATTGAACGAAAAGTTGATTTTTTGACTTTGACTTAATTTTGAGTTTTTGATATTTTTAGAAAATACTACATTTTAATTGATGTTGAAATGCTTTGAGTTTGATTAAATTAGATTTTTCTAAAATTATTTATAATTTTTCAAAGTTTGGAACTTTTTGGAATTTTTAAAATTACCTTAATTAAGGGAAATTTTGATTTTGATCCAAATCAACCCCAAATCCCTTGGGATCACCCCCAAAGGTTAGGAATGACCTAAGAGGGTGCTTCCAAGCATTTGGGGAATTTCTTTTAGAATTTTTAAATATTTTTAAATAATTAACTGAATTAATAGTTAATTTTTATTAAAAATTAAATTAAGGTTAAATTAAAGGTCTGATCATGGGGATTTTGATATTTGTGGGTTCAAGGTTGAATTATGGTCAATTAGAGTATTTATATGAATTTTTAGGAGTTAATATGAAATAATTATGATTTAATTAAACCTTAGGTTAAATCTAGGAAGGGATTTTGGGGCCCCTAGTTGGTAAACCAAATGGATTCCATTTCTAGTGCAATTTGGACCATGAGATCACCTGATCTCAAGGTTCAATTCACCTAAATTTGGGCCTAAATGGAGCTCTCTAAAGTGGTCAACCAAACCACCTAAGGCAACCTCTAGGTCACCTTTGAAAATTTCTAAGTCACTATCTAGGGCTTGGATTGGGGTACAATTAGTGGCTCTAAATTCCTTACCCTAAGCATAATTAACACACCAAAAGCATATGACCTAACTCCGATTGGATAGATCACCAAAGAAATTTAAAACCAAGGGTCAAACTATGACCCTTGACCTTAAATTGAACAAATTATGCCTTTAAATACATCAAACAGAGGGATAAAAAATTGGGCATGTCCGGGACATGCTCAAATTCATTCCCCTAATGTCCCAAGCCATGGTGACATATAATTAGCACACAAATGAATAAATACCATAGAAATTCAAATGGAAATTTATAATTATATAGAACTAATCAAGGCTTGGGACCTTAAGTCTTTTGAAGATCTCCCTGAGATCTTTCCAACCAGCTTATGAACACCTTATTTGGTAAAGTGTGGAGGGAGATATGAATTTTTGAAGTTCCCTTGAATTTTTGGATTTTTTTAATATCAAAATTACCCAGCCAGTCGCACTTTTCCATGCGGCGCCTTCTGATTAGGCAGTTAATCATTGGCGAGTGACTGAATAATGAGGGATTAACTGTGACCATCTGATGCAAGATCAAATAGCTGGGATTAACTCTACTCTGAGAACACTGGATCTAATCAGAGCCATTGATCGAGATCAACGGCTCTGATTACGTCTTCCACCTCTGATGAGATTTCATAGCCATAGAGCTTCTTCGATAAGATCTGAGAGATCCTACGGCAAAATCCCTTGAAATTTCTCAGGGAGCATCAGGGCAATGGAAACTTTAATTCCAATGATGGAAATCCATTGGAGTGAAGGTTTCCTTCACACTTGACTGGACTTCCTATCTAGGGAGCTCGGGATAGAGTTCTCATCATAGAGAAGGCCTCAACGAATGAGCTTCTCTATCGGGAAGCTTCAGGGGATGATGATGAGTTATTCCCCTTCAAACATCAAGATCAAAGGATGGCTAGAGGTATGACTTCGAGCGGAGGGAGCACAGACTTTGCTAAAGTTCTCTTGAATGGATGACTTGAGGAGGTTGGGAGACTGGGGATTGGGAGAGGAATGCTAAGGAAGGTCTGGAGAGTGTTTTCAAAAAGTTAGATGCCAATGAGGGGGACTAGGAGAGGTTGCCCTTTTCAGGCTATCACCACAGCATTTGACAGTCGAGATTGATCATGGCAACCTTTGGATGGCCTCTAGCTGGAAGGGGAGATGCCCTTTGAGCCACGTGAGCTCAAAGCTGGTGAGCCCAGGCTTTCAAAGCCTTTAGATGAGGCCAGAGGTAGAGGGTACCACTGGAGCTAAATCTCTATTAGTTTTGGTCGCTACTGGTTAGGGACTAGGTCAGGCCAAGCTGGAAAGTTTTTTGGAGGTCTAGTGAGCCAATCCATGGGGTCAATTAGGCATGGTGAGCTCCAATTCATGGAAATGGTTTAGGTTGACCCAAACCTTTATAGTTTGGGTCAAGTAAACCTGATTAAGAAAATCATCCTGGACGATATGCTAAAATAAAAATATCCAACTGCCAAGCTCATTTAGGCAAGATTTTATAACCCATAAAACTGCATTAATCATACATGATGATCCTGATCATCTTGGATGATTCATAAACAATCATGCCTGAATTGATCAGGTGATTAGGAGAGTAATTAAGGTTAGATTGATAATTCATATCATCTGGGACGATCGAAGAATCATATTGGTTGATCTGTAATAAAAACCTTAATTTTCTCCTAAGTCTCCTAGACGTCCCAAACTATCTATTGGATCTCCCAAACAGGATGATCGCTATATCGTTCTGGATGATCAGTTATATTTCTACATATCAACCTGATTTATCTCCTGGACATCTCGAACTATCTACTAGACAAAAGTGTATGTTTGAATTAATCACACAGGATGATGATCACAACATCCTGGAAGATAAGAACAAACTTTATGTTTTAATCGTATAGGAAACCCAGATCGTCCTGGCTAGAAGGGCTGATTTAAACTAATCATATAGCACGATCGCTACATCTTCCTGGATGATATTATCGACAAGTTAAAAATTAAGGCACTTTTTGAGGCCTCCTATTTAAGCTCTCTTAATTGCATATGTAAAAAAATCTTTTATTATTTTTCTAACCAAAGAGAGCTTAGAGGAAAGAGAGAGTTTGGGAGAGAGAGAGAGGATCTTGTGAAGGGGAGTTTGTAAGGGGATTCACAAAGGTTGCGCCAAGTAAGGATTTGATAGTCCTCTTCCTTCTTCGTCCTTGGTCCCTTGGTGGCTTTTGGGAGACGATCATCAGCATCAGATCCAGGTTCTCTGCCTACTCCAGGTGGGAGTAAAAGGATTATCAAGTTCTCTACCTACTCCAGGAGGGAGTAAAAGGATTATCATGTTTGCTGCCTACTCTAGGAGGGAGTAAAAGGTAATAAGGTTCTCTGCCTTATCGGGTCGGTGAAAAGATTTTGTAAGGGCTTCTCCGACTTATTATGGGAACAAAAGGAGAGACACTAACTGATTAGTTTAATACCTAGAATGGGAGGTTCTGTGGAGTGGGCGTAGGTTAGATTTGATCGAACCACTATAAATCTATTGTGATTCTTCTACTTCTTTTTTTGTATTTTTTTTCAAGTGTTTCTGTGATCTGATCTGTGATTGAAATCTTTGATTTTAATTATCTAATTCTGCTTAAATTGTTTATGTCTAAAATATTCAAAAAGATTTCCAAAAAGATTTTTTTTTTGTTTAAAGTATTTTTAAAATACCAATTCACCCCCCATTGGTTAGCCTCGAGCTAGTTCTATAGGGTTTAACACCCCTCACGAACTTTTAAGTGGTATCATAGCGGGATTCATAAAATGAAGTTATAAAAACTTTTGAATTTTGTTGAATGGCTAACTTTGGTAATCGTAATACTATAGCAGGATTAAATTTCTGACGGAATATGCGATGGAACTTCCGATGGATAGTTCGAAGGTGATATCCGACGGTAAAAATCGGCGTCACTTTTTGTTATGGCGGAATATCAGCCGGTAATTCCAGCAGAAATTTTTCGCCGGTAATTCTGACAGCTTATTCGCCGGAACACGGCGACTGAAAAGGCATCGGGTTGTCAAACATATCCGCCGATTGTCCACGAAAACGTCCGCCGGAAATATTTCAGGCGAAAAAAATATGACAGAAATATTTTTCCGACGCGCGTTTTATCGTCGGAGAGTTTTCCATTGGAAATCTATCGAAAACCTATTATTTCCGGCGCATTTTTCACTTTACCGGCGAATTTTGTCCGCCGGTAATGGCTGTTTTTCTTGTAGTGAGGTTATTAAATCACATGACCACCTCTATTTGATAATATACGTTTTGATTTTTGGAAAACTCACATGTCCAACTTTTTACATCTATTGATTATCGCATGTGGATGCTAGTTAAGGAAGGTTATTTTACACCTTTTAGATTAATCGATGGAATTAAAACTAAATTACCTTTTACTGAATGGAATTTAGATGATAGAGATTTAGCTCAACTGAATGCCAAATGTCTAAACTGTTTTTTTTTTGTGCATTAAAATCTGAAGATTATATGTATGTCTCTACTTATTTTACTGGAAAAAAAATTGGGATAGATTATGCATAATTTATGAAGGAACAATTGAAGTTAAAGAATCTAGGTTGAACATTTTATTTCATGACTATGAACTCTTTCGCATGAAATCTAGTGAATCAATTTTTGAAATGTATAATAGGTTTACTTAGATTGTTACTTTGCATGCCTTAGAAAGAGAACTTACGAATTATGAAAAAGTGAACAAAATTTTGGGGTGTTTACCTTCTTCCTTTGATGCAAAAATTACTGCCATTACTAAATCTAAAGATCTGAATACTTATTCAATTGAAAACTTACTTGGATCTCTCATTGCTTATAATTAAGGAGTGAACCAAAAGCAGCTAGAGAAAAGAAAAAGGTGAAAATTGTAACCTTGAAGGCTAATGATTCTGACACTGATGTTTATGGTTCTTATGATGAGGACATGGCTTTAATAATAAGGTAATTTAAGAGCTTCTTAAGGAAAAAACAAAAGCATCATTAGAAGTGGAATAAAGGTAAGAATAATAAGCATTCTAAATTTTCTTCTGATGTTATCTATTTTGAATGCAGGAAGCTAGGGTATCTGAAGTCTGATTGCCTAACTCTGAAAACCCACCCAAGTAAGGAGAAGGGTGAAGAAAAATCTAAGTTCAAGAAGGATAAGAAAAGGATCTAAAAGGCATTCTGGACAGACTCAACATCAAACTCCTCTAAAACTGATGTAGAAGAGGAGGTAACAAACCTGTGTCTAATGGCTGATGATCATCTTGATCACTCTGATCAAGAATAGGTATGTGAGCTTATATATGATCAATTATTTAAAGTTTTCGAAAGAATTCATTCTTCATATAGGAAGCTCAAGAAAGCACATGCTAGCCTCAAAGTTGAATTTTTAATTATGCAGAAAGATCATGAATACTTAAGAAAAGATTGCTCCACTCTGGATAACAATCACATGGATTTATTAAATGAATTCAATGAATTAAATAAAAAGCATTCTAATTTAACCAATGAGCATGATTCATTAAAAATATCGTATGTTCAATTAGAAATTGCATTCAATAAATTAGAAACTCTTGTATCTGATTTAGAGAGTAGGGAGCATGCATTGAGAATGGAAAATTCAATTCTTGAAAGTTCAAATAAATTTTTTGATGCTGAATTAACTGCCATCATGGAAAAGAAAAAACCACCATCACTTGAAGAATTTCATACACAATCATCAAAGCATGCATCATCCAAACCTATGAAGAGGCACCATCACCCGCATAGATTAGTTAACCCTTTTCCTGGTGTTAGATATTTTTCTTGTGGCATGATAGGAAATATCTCCCACACTTGCACCATTCAGCATAGAACATATTTGGTGTGAACACCAAAATTGCAAAATTCATAGCATAGCATGCATGCATCTCATTCTTCTTTTCATAATAAGGGACCCAAACCTATTTGGGTTTCCAAATCTGACATCTGATGATTTTGTAGGTGTGGTCTCATAAAAGTCTTCATGAGAGCATGTGGTACCTAGACAGTGGATGTTCAAGGCATATGATTGGAGATGTAAATTAACTCATTTCTCTGGAGGCCAGGGCAGGAGGCAAAGTAACACTTGGAGATAATACCACCAGGAGAGTGGTGGCATCAGGTATAATTGGTGATTCAAAAAATTTCATCATTGATAATGTTTTTCTTGTAGATGGACTAAAACAAAATCTGCTTAGCATCAGCCAGCTCTGTGATAAATGCATCAGCATAAAATTTTTGCCAACTTGCTGCATTATAAACTTAAATGATAAAATTATTTTGCAGGGAAAAAAGATCAACAATGTATACATATTGGATCTAAATTGCTTTAAAGTTAATATTACTATTTGCTTAAAAATAATTACTAATGAATCATGATTGTGGCATAGGAGATTGTGTCATGCAAGCTTGAAAAGCTTTAGGAAGATCACCCAGAAAGACTTAGTGAGAAGTATCCCCAAACTAGAGTTTACTAAGGACCACCTGTGTGATGCTTCTCAATTAGGGAAGCAAGTCAAATCTTCCCTACACTCAATCAAAGACATTAACACTAGTAAACCCTTAGAATTCCTTCACATGGATCTCTTTGGACCTATCAACACTTCAAGCATAGGAGGGAAAGTCTATGGGTATGTGATAGTTGATGATTATTCGATATTTACTTAGATTAGATGTCTATCTCATAAAAGTGAATCATTCGAGGAGTTTAGATCTTTTTCCACATGGATTTAGAGGAAGCTAGGTTATGAGATTATAACAGATCATAGTGACCATGGTGGAGAATTTGATAATGATAAATTTGAATCTTTCTGTAAGGAGCAAAGAATAGATCATAATTTTTTAACTCCTAGGACCTGTCAGTAGAATAGGGTAGCTGAAAGGAAGAATAGGACCTTGGTAGAAGTCATTAGAGCCATATTAGCTGAATACTCACTTCCTAAATACTTTTGGGCAGAAGCGATGAATACAGCCTGTTATGTTCTGAATAGGGTAAATCTTAGATCTAAGCTGAATAAGACACCCTATGAAATTATAAAGGGTATGACACCCAAACTCTCTAACCTATGTGTCTTTGGATGTTAAGTGTTTATTCTGAGTAATGGGAAGTCTCAACTAGGGAAGTTTGATCCAAAATCAAATAAAGGAGTGTTCCTAGGTTACTCAAGTTTTGGGAAATCCTATAGAGTCTTCAATAAAAGAATATTGGTGGTTGAGGAGACCACTCATGTTGTATTTTAGGAATCTGATAATTCTGGAGGGTCTAGGGCAGAAGAAGAAGAGGTTTTAGAAGTCACCCAAGGATTAGAATCTACAAATCTAGAGGAAAGAGTTGGACCTAAAATCTCTTTGCCTAGAGAATGGAGATATTCTTCGAGTCATCCTAAAGAACTTATCTTAGGAGACCCTTCTAAAGGTGTTAGAACTAGGCATGAACTGAGAAAAGAAGTAAACCACTCAACCTTTATTTCAATGACTGAACCCACCAACATTAATCAAGCCCTTTCTAATGAATTTTGGATCCTAACCATGTAAGAGGAACTAAACTAATTTGTTAGGAATGATGTCTGGGAGCTAGTAAAAAGACCTAAGGATCAGAGTGTAGTAGGAACCAAATGGGTCTTTAAGAATAAAATGAATGATTTTGGTATAATGGTTAGGAATAATGCAAGATTAGTGGCTAAGGGGTACAACCAAATAGAGATGATTAATTTTGAGGGAACTTTTTCCCCTGTAGCCTGATTAGAAGCCATAGAGTGCTACTAGCCTTTGCATGTTATAATGGATTTAAGCTTTTCCAAATGGATGCCAAGAGTGCCTTTTTAAATGGGGTAATAAAAGAAGATGTGTTTGTAGAGCAACCCCTAGGCTTTAAGAATTCATAATTTCCAAATCATATTTTCAAATTAAAAAAAGCTTTGTATGGATTAAAACAGGCACCTAGGGCATGGTATGAGAAGCTTAGCACATTCCATCTATAAAGAGAGTTTGTTAAGGAGAGCGTAGACACCACCCATTTTTTAAGGAGAGTAGGAGATGAATTACTCATTATCCAGATCTATATTGATGATATATTTTTTGGATCTTCTGATAAAAAATTATGTGATAATTTTTCTAAAATAATAAGTAAGGAATTTAATATGGGTATGATAGGAGAATTGCCCTATTTTTGGGGTTTAGCATAAGGAAAATGGATGATGGAACTTTTCTGAATCAATCAAAATACATTAAGGATATCCTGAAGAAATATGAAATGGAAGTCAAGCCAATAAACACTCCCATGAGCTATAATGTTTAATTTGATAAAGACTCAAATGGAAAATCAGTTGATCAAAAGAAATACAGAGGAATAATTAGATCAATGCTTTACTTTATTGCTAGTAGACTTGATATGATGTTTAGTGTTTGTCTCTGTGCTAGATTTTAGGCTGATCCAAAAGAGTCCCACCTAACCACTGTTAAGAGAATCCTTAGATATCTCTTAGGGAAATAAGACTTAAGAATTTGGTATCCTAGGTATAGCACTTCTTTTGAAATCATAGGATATTCTAATTCAAATTTTGTAGGATGCCAAGTTGATAGAAAAAGCACTTTTAGGATATGTCAATTCATAGAATAATCCTTAGTCTCCTAGTCCAGTAAAGAATAGAACTCAGTTTCTCTATCCACTGCTGAAGCTAAGTATATAACCTTAAGAAGTTGTGTGGCCTAGGTCTTTTGGCTAAAGCAATAAATTTTGGTTTTAGGACTTTCTGTAGGCATAATTCCAGTTCTATATGATAACATTAGTGCCCTCTGCATTTCTAAGAACCCAATACAACACTCCAGGACCAAACACATAGAGATCAGACGCCACTTAATTAGGGACCAAGTTACCAAAGGAGACAGAGCTACACCATGTAGCCACTGTAAACCAACTTGTAGATATCTTCATAAAACCACTGGCCTTTGAAACCTTTAGCACCTTAAGAACTAGATTAGGTGTGATAGATATTCATGCTTAAGAATGATGCTGTATGTTTATGTTTCTATTCTTAGTATTTTTGTTTGATTTGCCTATTTATTTATTTTTTGTGTTTTTGCGTTATGTTTCTGATTTCTTGTTATTTTGTTACTTTAGTATTTTAAGAATCAGATCACTGCTCACTTCTACTAATGAACTTACCTTCTAAATGAGATTTTGTCTTATTTTTATTTAGAAGCTTGTAAGTAGTGATTGACTCCTCTAAAATAGTTAAAGGAAGAAATATTGATGATTGTTTCTCTTCCTCTAACTCCTTTAATGGTGTATTTTTTGAATCAAAATCTTTTTCAAAATTAAAATGTTGGACTTTGAAATAGAGATCTATTTATCTTCCTACAGTAATCTATCTCATATGATAGTGTTTCAAATTATTGAATCACTTTCATATTTTCTTAATCAAGTGGTTGCATTTATCATATGAATAAGATTCTATTTTGTGGTTTACTCTTCCTTATATTAGAGAGAGAGTTTTCTCTTCTATTATATCTTGAAGATAATCTCACAACTGAGAGCCTTTGAAGGTTATGAAAGGAAGCAAGTGTTGCAAACTTGGATTTAAGGATTATAGTTTTGATGATAACAAACATTTCTGCTTTTTACTTTAATTGACTAATCTTTTAGGTACAAAAGATTAAATAAAATTCAAGCCAACTCAAGATCGGGTCCGCGTATGTTTAAATGTAATTCTTTCCTTTCTTGAGTCAAATGTAATGTAATTGATCCCCAAGCTAAGTAAACTTGCACACACACACTCAGGGGGAGAGTTTTAGTGAGTTAGAGTTTCTGTTTCAAATTTTGTTCATATCATCTTGGATGATATTCATGTCGTCCTAGACGATCCAGTGAAAATAGAAACCCTAATTAGGGCAACCATGTTAAGTAAGTTTGATTAAAAAGATCATCCTGGATGATATACCAATCGTATAAGATGATAGGCTCAAATAAAAAATTCTCAGCCGCCAGATTAAGTTAGGCAAGTTTTTATTTTTAGAGATTTGGTATGATTATCTCGAATAAGTGTATCATCCTAGACAATCCTTTATAATCATGCCTAAATTAGTCTGGTGATTAAGAAAAGTAATTAATATTTTATTGATACAATCATATCATCCTGGATGATCGCAAGATCATCCTGGACGATATATGCAAAATCCTGACCGTCCAGAGCATTTCACCTGGACAACTCGAGAAATGTATGATATTCCTGATTTTGAACTAATCGTTCGGGATGATATACATATTGTCTTGGATGATCAATTCATTTTGAAACAGTCCAGCATGGTTTGGCTGGACGACCTGAGGAATCTGTTGGACGATCTTCCTAGTTTGAACTAATAATCGCGGACGATCGCAAAATCGTCCCGGACTATCTGAACATATTTTGTCTTCTAATCGTCAAGAAGAACCTGATAGTCCAGGCCAAAAGGGTCTATTTTACACTGATTGTACAGGATGATCTAAGGATCATCCTGGATGATCTTTGCCTACCACTTGAGATTTAGGGCAATTTTTGAGCCCTCCTATTTAAGATCTCTTTTGTTCAATCATTGAAATCTTTTGCCACCTGTCTTTTCAGAGAAAACCTTGAGAGAGAGAGAGAGAGAGAGAGAGCTTGGGAGAGAGATAGAGGATCTTTTGAGGGGGAGTTTGTGAGGTGTTCATAAAGGTTGCTCCAAGCAAGGATCTGAGTCATATTCTCCGATCATCGTCTCTTATCTTTTTGGTGTCTCTGTGGGAGGATCATCCGTAAGAAGATTCAGGTGTTACAGGCTTCTCCACCTTGTTGTGGGAGTAGAAGGAGAGTCACTTAATGTTAGTGCAATACCCAGAGGGGAGGCTCCAGGGAGTGGATATAGGTTAAGTTGACCGAATCACTATAAAATATGGTGTGTTCTTTCTGATTATTTTTCGCACTTATTTTTTTGTTGATGATTTTGTGATTGTGATTATTATTTTATTATTGTGAACATCTGCACACCATCACGAAATTGTAATTGTGTTAAAGCATTTAAAAAGATTTTTCTAAATCATTTTTGCTCATGAGTTTTTAAAATAACTAATTCACCCCCCTTCTTTATTAGTCTCGGGACTAGTTCACAAGGGCTTAACTTCCCTCACGAACTTTCAAGTAGTATCAGAGCGGTATTCAAATATTAAGTTTAAAAACTTTTGAATTTTGATCCGTGACTAACTTTGGTAATCGTAATACTGCTGAAGGTTATTCCATCATTCGTCCACCTTTGTTTGATAACATACCTTTTGATTTTTAAAAAACTCACATGTCTACCTTTTTACAATCAATTGATTATCGCATGTGGATGCTTATTAAAGATGGGTATGAAGCACCATTTAGACTTATTAATGGCGTTAAAACTGAACTTCCTTTTACTGAATAGACATTTGATGATCATGATTTAGTACAACTGAATGCAAAATGCTTGAACTATTTTTTCTGTGCACTAAAATCTAAGGATTACATGCATGTCTCTACTTGTACTACTGGTAAAGAAATTTGGGATAGATTATGTATTACCTATGAAGGTACATCTGAAGTTAAGCAATCTAGATTGAACATCTTACTTCACTACTATGAACTTTTTCGCATGAAACCTACTAAATCAATTTCTAAAATGTATACTAGGTCCACTTAAATTGTCACCTCCCTGCATGCCTTAGGAAGAGAGCTTACTAATTATGAGAAAGTTAATAAAATTCTGAGATGTTTATGAAAGTACGAGATGCGCCAAGAGGGGGGGGGGGGTGAATTGGTATTTTAAAAAATTAACCCTAAACAAGAGTTCTACTTTTTTTGTAATTTTTAAAGGATAACTTAATGAGTAAAGTGCGGAAGCAAGTAAAACGTTCATAACGATGATATTGGTGATACAATTGTAACTTTCACAATACAAGATTGAAAATATGATTTTTCACCAAGCAATTTAAAGTACTAATTAAAAGCATGAAAAATAAAGTACGGTAAAATAAAAAAAGCACACCAGAGATTTTTATAGTGGTTCGGTCACTTGACCTGCGTCCACTCCCTGGAGTCCTCTACTCCGGGATTTGCACTAGTAAAAGTTGACTCACCTTTTGCTTCCACAGCAAGGCGGAGAAGCCTTTATAATACTAACTTTCACCTCCCTCGGTGCGGTGGAAAACCAAATGCTATGTCACCCTCCTGGTGACGGCAGCGGACCTTCTCCTTTTTCTCCCTCCTGGAGATGGCAGAGTACCTTGATGATGTTGATCTTGAAGCGACTCTTCCCTTGAGAACTTTTTTGAGACTCCCCAAAGCCACAAGAGGAGCAAAGCATGCAGCTAGCTTGGAGCCATCGTGTGATCCCCTCACACTACTTCTACCTCACGCTCAAGCTCACCTTCACCTTCCTCTCGCAAGCCCTGGATCTCTCCAAAGAAAAACTTCTCCTTCAAGAATCTCTTCCTCCCTCAAAGCCTCTCACTGCAAGAAGATAGACCAACAAGTTTCTCAAAAAAATTTTTGTTATTTTTTATATTAGGCTTCAAAAAACCCTAAAGATTTTAACTTTTATGTCTCTGTTCGTACAGTACGATCGATCATCATACAGTACGATCATTTCAAATACAGCTTCGTCCAGTACGAGCACAGACAAATAGTTCTCAAATTTTATACATATTGTACTGTACGATATATATCGTATAGGATGATCATGTTGATTTCTACTATTTGTACAGGACGATCTGTGAGACGATCCCTGGGACGAAAGAATTCATCTTTGTTAGTCGTCCAGCACCCCACTAATCGTACCGTACGATTAGTTCATTTGAGGCTATCGTCCTGTACAATATGAATATCATCCAGGACGAATAGAATAAAAAAACCTTGGTTTTGTCTGGTACGATCGAAGGGATGAATGAAATCGTCTCTATCTATCATACGGTACGATATATTATCGTACATTACAATCGACTTTAAATAAGAAACTAACATTTATTTCCTGATTACGGGAGATAATTTTGGTAAGTATTCAATTAATCGTACAGTACGATTGATATCGTACAGTTCGAATAGTTCAAAAAATCAAAATTATAAATTTACCAAACTTATTCTGGCGGCTAGGGTTTTTCAATTGAATCTTATCGTACAGTACGATAAAGATCGTACAGTACGATTAGATTAAAAAATAATCATCTAAAAAATAGCCGTTAGCCTGAGTATTATTGATTAATCGTACAGTATGATTTAAAATTGTACAGTACGATCTTTTTAAAAAAAAAATTAACATTAAAATAAATCTCCCCCTATGTGTGTGCATGGTTGCTCCTTTCACATACATGCTTCTGTGACAAACTCAAGAAAAATAAAAACTAAAGAAATTAAAAATTATAAAATTTTTAACATCCTATTCTACCCGGTTTGAGTCTCCAGTAGCCTTGAGAAGTGTGCATCTGACCTGAAATGTTAGTGCTCATATACAAAGATAAACATTTGTAATCTTAAGGAAGTCCATATGGATTTAGTAAGTATTAGTTGTCACCATCAAAATTAAGTGCTCGGGATCCTGGATTTCAACAATCTCCCCCTTTTTGATGGTGTCAAATAATATTTTTTGATGGCCATAGTTGTTATGTCTTTCTTAGCTCCCCCTCAGAAGGATAACTTATTTTTATGTAGGAGGAGAGAAAAAAATTTATATATTTTTTTATTATTATAACTTACAGAAAAAAAAACATAACAGGAGAATAACATATAATATGAACAGAAGAGTAAACATAAACAACTGATATCATTAATGATAAAAAAATAGAAAAATAGAACAACACAGAAACGTCTCCCCCTTTCGACAACACCAAAAAGGGTAGAACAAACAAACAACTATAATGACAAGAAACTAGAAAAAAATACAACATAAGCCACTGAAATATTCAAAATTCTGGATCCTGATCCAGAGGTGGTGGTGGAGGTCGTGGAAACAATTGGTAGTACTGATGGAGGGACGCAAACTAGTGATCGATGGAGGTGAAGCGCTCCCTAAAACATTTCATATCACTTTCATGTTCTTGATGTTGTTGAGCAATATAGGAATCCAGCCTAGTCTCCAATCGATCAAGGCGTTAAATGATGTCATCGTGAGGGTAGTCAAGATGAGTAGGACCAGGCGGGTGTATTGGTGGTGGTGGAGGTGCATCGGCAGGAGCAGCAACCTCTTCTTCATCAAAATCGAGATCGGCGTGAGCGGCCCCCCGATGAAATAAGATACAAAAAGAGTCATCTGAGTAGAAGATAGGAAGATGATCTGGAGGTAGCAGATAATAAATTTGATACTTAGCATCTAAGATGTAGCCTATGACATGTCCTAAAGTAAGGTTCAGTTTTCGGCGGGCACCAGGATATCGGAACGCAGACAGGGTATGGATATAATCAAAAATCATTTGGGCTTCATTGAATTTGGTTCCAGACATTATTAGGTAAGTGACCACAGACAACAGTGGAGTAATGTGAATGTGGTCTCCAGCTTTGGGTATGATGGACGTGCGAAGGACATGTTGGATAACTCGTGTATTTTGATTCAGGGTTTGGACAAGGGGCAGGTGTTGATTGGATGGGACACTTCTAAGGGTCATGTTAACTGAAGTCCAATCATAATCGTGTGAGATCATAGATTGGGGACGAGTGCCGTCAGTGGATAGCCCAATGTGTGCAGCTATGTTATTGACGGTGATAACGACATGCTGTTTGCAGATATAGGAAGTGAAGTTGGTTTTCTCTAGGTCGACCTTAAGATTTGTAAGAAATTCAAATAGTAGTTCGGAGTGGAAAAGAAATGCTAGAGTCAACAAGAATTGAAGAGTAGTGGAGGTGAAAAGATTCATCACCTCGAAGTTCAGAGCGGCTTGATTCAACATTCGAGATGGGATAATTTTAGCTTCTTTGAATTTATTGTATGCTTTCTCGTCTGCAGCGGAGAGAAAGTGATCGTCGAATCGCTGAGAGGAGGAAGAGCTCCCAACGATCATTCGGCCTCGCTTGCTTGCACCAAACATTATTGAAGAAGTGAATGGAGAAAGTGAGGAATTTGGAAGAGGAGTGAGTGATTGTAGCCAAGGAAGGCCTCCATTTTATAGAATTTTGGAACTATCGTACTGTACGATAGGTGCAATTATGTCGTCTGGACGACCGTTCAGAAAAAGAGAGTCAAATAGTACAATACGATCAGAATCATACTGGTCGAACGTGAGTGAGAGGTATTCGTCCTGAGAAGTCGTCTGAATGACTTTTGACAAAATGATTCGTACAGTACGAAAAGGTGTTCGTACAGTACGAAGGGCAATAATTTTCATACCGGCCGAGCTTAAATTCATCCCGATCTATTTGACACGTGGATTGTACAGTACGATGTGTGATTCGTACAATACGATGACCAATAATGTGTATCGTACCGTATGAGTGGTGAGTCGTACAATATGATATGTGCAAGCCAGGAGAGATCTGGACCATGAATGGGAGTGGACGGCTGAGATTTGAGTGATTTTTGGATAATCGTACAGTACGATATGTGATCGTACAGTATGATGTGCAGAGAAATTCAAGGTTTGTCATCAGCAAGGTAAGAGGATCAGGAAATCATTTTTTGTTTTTTTTAATATATATATATTTTTATTTTTTAAAAGAAAACAAAACAACATAACAAACACACAAATTTTTTTTGTTATTATTTTTTTTTTGTTTAAGCTTGAATGTCTATGACACCTAATTTTGTTCTCAAGGTGCTAAAGGTGTCATAAGCTAATGGTTTTGTGACAATGTCAGCCAATTGATCTTCAGTAGCAATGTGGTGCAGTTCAATATCTCCTTTGGCTATGTGATCTCTTATGAAATGATGTCTAATGTCTATATATTTTATTCGTGAATGTTGAATTAGATTTTTGGATATATAAATAGCACTAGTGTTGTCACACATGATTGGGATGGTTCCTACAGGTAATCCTAGATCTAAAAGTTATTGTTTTAACCATAGAACTTGTGCAACACAGCTACCTACCGCTATATATTCTGCTTCGGCTGTTGATAGGGCTACCAAATTCTGTTTTCTACTAGACCATGAAACTAATGATTGTCCAACGAATTGACAAGTACTAGAAGTGCTTTTTCTATCTACCCTACATCCTGCAAAGTTTGAATCTGAGTACCCTAAGATTTCAAAAATAGTGTTGTGTCTAGGATACCAAATTCTTAAGTTCAGGGTGCCCAGTAGATATCTAAGAATTCTTTTGACAGCAGTCATGTGAGATTCTTTTGGGTCAGCTTGAAAGTGGGCACAGAGACACACACTAAACATTATGTCTGGTCTACTGGTAGTCAAGTAGAGAAGTGATCCAATTATTCCCTTATACCTCTTTTGGTCTACAGACTTCCCACTGAGATCTTTATCCAATTGAATGTTAGAGCTCATTGGAGTATTCATAGCCTTAGCATTGTCCATTTCATATTTTTTTAGAATATCATTTATGGATTTAGATTGGCTAAGGAACATTCCACATTCCATTTGTTTTATACTAAACCCAAGGAAGTAATTAAGTTCTCCCATCATACTCATTTCAAACTCATCACTCATTATTTTTGAAAATTCATTACATAAGTTTTTCTCCGACGATCCGAGCAAGATGTCATCTACATAAATCTGAACAATGAGTATCTCAACTCCTACCTTCTTCAAGAATAAGGTGGTGTACACACTACCCTTAACAAAGCCTCTATCTAGTAGGAATGTACTAAGTCTTTCATACCAGGCTCTAGGTGCTTGTTTTAACCCGTATAGTGCCTTTTTCAGTTTGAACACATGGTTTGGAAATTGTGAGTTTTCAAACCCCGGGGGTTGCTCCACATAAACATCTTCCTTGATTACCCCGTTCAGGAAAGCACTCTTGACATCCATTTGATACAGCTTAAAATCTCTAAAAACAAGCAAATACTAACAGTACCCTGATGGCTTCTAGTCTAGCTACCTGAGCAAAGGTTTCTTCAAAATCTATTCCTTCAATTTGGATATACCCCTTTGCTATTAACCTAGCCTTGTTTCTCACTACTACTCCAGAGTCATTCATCTTATTTTTAAAGACCCATTTAGTTCCAACCACACTTTGTTCTTTAGGTCTTTTGACTAATTCCCATACATCATTCCTAACAAATTGGTTCAACTCTTCTTGCATTGCTAGGATCCAAAATTCATCTCCTAAGGCTTGATCTATATTCGTGGGTTCAACCATGGAAATGAATGCAGAATGACTGACTTCTTTCCTAAGTGCATGCCTAGTTTTCACACCTTCTAATGGGTCTCCTAAGATCAATTCTCTAGGATGATTGGAAGAAAATTTCAAATCACTAGGCGATTGTTCCTGAGGTTCTGCTCTAGTCTCTATGGCAATGGTTTCTACTTCCCGTATAATCTCAACTTCTTCTTCTTCATGATTAGATTCAGAGCTCTTATTGGATTTATCAAATACCATATAGGTAGACTCTTCTACTACCAGGGTCCTCTTATTAAAGATTCTATAGGCTTTACCTACAGATGAGTAGCCTAGGAAAACCCCTTCATCAGATTTAGGATCAAACTTTCCTAAGGGTGACTTGCCATTGATTAAGATAAAACATTTGCAACCAAACACATGTAAGTGAGAAAGATTGGGTGTCCTACCCTTAAGCAATTCATAGGGTGCCTTATTAAGTTTGGACCTGACATTTACCCTATTTAAAATATAACAAGCAGTATTGACTGCTTCTGCCCAAAAGTATCTAGGTAAAGTGTATTCAGCTAACATTTCCCTAGCAGCTTCAACCAAAGTTCTATTCTTCCTTTCCGCTATTCCATTTTATTGAGGAGTTCTAGGGGCAGAGAAATTATGTTCTATTCCTATCTCTTGACAAAATGATTCAAACTTATCATTCACCATGATCGCTATGAATTGTTGAAATTACACATCCTAATTTCCTTTGAATCCAAGTGGAGAAAATTCTAAACTCTTCAAATGACTCACTCTTATGAGCTAGGAATTTTACCCAAGTAAACCTAGAGTAGTCATCCACTATTACAAATCCATACAACTTCCCTCCTAGGCTGGCTGTACTAATAGGTCCGAACAGGTCCATGTGGAGAGTTTCTAGTGGCCTAGTGGTGTTGATATCCTTGATTGCATGAAATGAAGATTTAATGTATTTTCCTAATTGGCAGGCATCACAAAGATGGTCCTTAGTAAATTCTAATTTAGGTACACCTCTAACTAGGTCTTTCTGAGTCATGTTCCTAAGTGTTTTCATACTAGCATGGCATAGTCTCCTATGCCATAGCCAAGAGTCATCAGCTATTGTTTTCAGACACAATGAGTTTGAGTTTTCAATGCAGTTTAAGTCTAACATGTAAACATTATTTATGCGTTTTCCTTTTAACACAAGTGTATCATTTAGGCTAATCATGCATTTGTTAGACAGAAACTTAATGTCAAAGTCCTTATCACGTAGTTGACTAATACTTAAAATGTTATGCTTTAAACCATCAACTAACAATATATTTTCAATTATTAAATTCTTAGAGTTTCCAATAATACCTGAGCCCACCACTTTTCTAGTGGTGTTGTCTCCCAGAGTTACCTTGTCTCCTGACCTGGCCTCCAGTGTTACGAACTGCTTCATGTCTCCAGTCATGTGTCTCAAGCAGCCACTGTCCAGGTACCACATGCTCTCACTAGGTCTTTTATGAGAGCATCCCTACAATGTCAATCACAGGTTAGCTTTGGGAACCCAAGTGAGTTTGGGTTCCACCCTATGCTTATATGAATGAAATATATACATGTTATGCTGTGATGAATGCGATTTAGGTCTCCACACTAGATGTGTCCTATGGTGAATTGTGCAAGTGCGGGCTATGTGACCTAGCATGCCACAAGAATAACATCTAACACCAAGAAATGGGTTCACTAATCTATGAGGGTGGTAGTGCCTATTTTTGGGTTTGGATAAAGCATGCCGTGCATGTTTTGAATGAGATGGTTCACATGGTGGAGGCTGAAAAAACTCAGCAACCGTGGGAGGTGTTTTATTATTTTCAAATGCATGAAGTTTTTCTTTTAAAAATTTATTACTTTGGTTAAGGCTTGCATATTCAAATCTCAATGTATGCTCACTTCTACTTAGTTCCTCTGCAAGTTCTTCTAGTTCCTTAAATGCATTCTCTAGTTCAACATGTGATGATTTCAAGGTATCGTGTGCAGTGGTTAACTCAATATGCTTCTTGTTTAATGCATCATATTCATCAAGCAAAGACATATGATCTTTATCCAAATCAGAAAAATTCTTAACTACACTAGCATGCTCTTTTTGTAAAGTAATAAACTCAGTGTTAAGATTCACATGCATTTTCTTTAACTTTCTATACGAGTCATGAATTTTTTCAGAAATAATAAGCAGTTCATCGTAAGGCAGTTGACATACCTCATCTTGATCTGATTGATCAAGATTATCATTAGTCATAAGACATAGATTCGTTACCTCCTCCTATGCTTCTTCATCCGATGATTCTGAGGCAGAGTCGGCCCAAAATACTTTTTATGTCTTAAACTTGCCCTTCTTGAACTTTGATCTTTCCTCACCCTTTTCCTTGGTTTGATGAGTCTTAACATTGGGGCAATCAGCTCGGAGATGTTCGAGTTTCCTGCACTCAAAGAAAATCGTGTCAGATGCAACTTTAGTATGCTTTGAGCTTTTACCTTTGTTCCAATTGCTTTGATGACGGCGCTGCTTTCTTTTCAAAAAATTCTTGAACTAACGAGTCATCAAGGCGATGTTGTCGTCTTCCTCCACTGCTGAGCTATCACTTTTAGAATTGTTTGCTTATAAAGCCATCGTTCGCTCCTTCTTCTTTCACATGCATCACTTTATCGTTGACTCACTCCTTGCTCGTAGGCAATGAGTGACCCAAGTAAATTATCAATAGAATAAATGTTCAGATCTTTTGACTTAGTTATTGCAGTGATTTTAGCATCATACGAGCTAGGCAAACATCGCAGTATTTTATTAACTTTTTCTGAGTTAGACAACTCTCACCCTAAAGCATGCAGAGATGTTACAATCTGAGTGAATCTAGTGTATATGTCAGATATAGTTTCACTAGGTTTCATGCAGAATAGTTCGTAATCATGTAGCAGTATGTTTAACCTAGATTGTTTGACCTCACTAGTTCCTTCGTACGTGATACACAGTTTGTCCCAAATTTGCTTACCAGTAGTACAAGTTGATACTCACATATAGTCTTCTAATTTTAATGCGCAAAAGAAACAATTTAGACATTTAGCATTTAACTGTATAAGTTCTCTATCCTCAATGCTCCATTCATTAAAAGATATTTCAGTTTTAATTCCATTCAATATACGAAACGGTGCAGAATAACCTTCTTGGACCAACATCCACATGCGATAGTCTAGAGACTGTAAAAATGTTGACATGCATATTTTCCAGAAATCAAACGGTATATTATCAAATAAAGGTGGACGGGTTATAGAATAACCCTCCACAGTGTTATGGTTACCAAATTGAGCCATGGATCTTACGTTTCTAGTTTTTCTAAAACACTGTTTTGAAACCCCTCTCTGATACCACTTGAAAGTACGAGATGTGCCAAGAGGGGGGGGGGGTGAATTAGTATTTTAAAAAATCAACCCTAAACAAGAGTTCTACTTTTTTTGTAATTTTTAAAGGATAACTTAACGAGTAAAGTGCGAAAGCAAGTAAAACGTTCACAATGATGATATTGGTGATACAATTGTAACTTTCACAATACAAGATTGAAAATATGATTTTTCACCAAGCAATTTAAAGTACTAATTAAAAGCATGAAAAATAAAGTACAGTAAAATGGAAAAAGCACACCAGAGATTTTTATAATTATTCGATCACTTGACCTACGTCCACTCCCCGGAGTCCTCTACTCTGGGATTTGCACTAGTAAAAGTTGACTCTCCTTTTGCTCCCACAGTAAAGCGGAGAAGCCTTTACAATACTCACTTTCACCTCCCTCGGTGCAGTGGAAAACTAAATGCTATGTCACCCTCCTGGTGATGGCAGCGGACCTTCTCCTTTTTCTCTCTCCTGGAGATGGCAGAGTACCATGACGATGTTGATCTTGAAGCGACTCTTCCCTCGAGAACTTTTCTGAGACTCCCCAAAGTCACAAGAGGAGCAAAGCATGCAGCTAGCTTGGAGCCACCATGTGATCCCCTCACACTACTTCTCCCTCACGCTCAAGCTCACCTTCACCTTCCTCTCGCAAGCCCTGGATCTCTCCAAAGAAAAACTTCTCCTTCAACAATCTCTTCCTCCCTCAAAGCCTCTCACAGCAAGAAGATAGACCAACAACTCTCTCAAAAATTTTTTTATTATTTTTTATATCAGGCTTCAGAAAACCCTAAAGATTTTAACTTTTGTGTCTCTATTCATACGGTACGATATATCATCGTACAGTACGATCAGTTCAAATACAGCTTCATCCAGTACGAGCACTGACGAACAGTTCTCAAATTTTATACATATCGTACTGTATGATATATATATCGTACAGGACGATCATGTTAATTTCTACTGTTCGTACAGGATGATCTATGGGACGATCCCTAGGATGAAAGAATTCATCTCTATCAGTCATCCAGTACCCCACTAATCGTACAGTATGATTAGTTCATTTCAGGCTATCGTCTTGTACGATATGAATAACGTCCAGGATGAATAGAACAAAAAAACCTTAGTTTCGTCTGGTACGATCGAAGGGATGAATGAAATTATCTCTGTCTATCGTACGGTACGATATATTATCATACAGTACGATCATCTTTAAATAAGAAACCAATATTTATTTCCTGATTACGGGAGATAATTTTGGTAAGTATTCAATTAATCGTATAGTACGATCGGTATCATATAATACGAATAGTTCAAAAAAATCAAAATTATAAACTTACCAAACTTATTCTGGTGGCTAGGGTTTTTCAATTGAATCTTATCGTATAGTATGATAAAGATCGTACAGTACGATTAGGTTACAAAAATAATCATCTGAAAAATAGTCGTTACCCTGAGTATTATTGATTAATCGTACAGTATGATTTAAAATTGTATAGTACGATCTTTTTAAAAAAAAATTAACATGAAAACAAATCTCCCCCTGTGTGTGTGCATGGTTGCTCCTTTCACATACATGCTTCTGTGGCATACTCAAGAAAAATAAAAACTAAAGAAATTAAAAATTACAGAATTTTTAACATCCTATTCTACCCGATTTGAGTCTCCAGTAGCCTTGAGTAGTGTGCATCTGACATGAAATGTTAGTGCTCATATACAAAGATAAACATTTGTAATCTTAAGGAAGTCCATATGGATTCAGTAAGTATTAGTTATCACCATCAAAATTAAGTGCTCGAAATCCTGGATTTCAACAGTTTGTCTTCTTCTTATGATGCTAAGATAACTGTAATTACTAAATCCAAAGATTTGAATAATTATTCTATTGATAACTTACTTGGGTCACTCATTGCTTACGAGCAAGGAGTGAACCAACAATAAATTGATGCATGTGAGAAGAAGAAGGAGAAAACTATGGCACTGAAGGCCAACGATACTGACACTGAGTCTTTCAGGTTTGATAACGATGATGTTTCCTTAATCACTAGGTAATTTAAAAAATTTATAAGGAAGAAACATAAGAACTTTCATAAGTGGAATAAAGGTAAGAGTAGCAAAAATTTTAAAGGTTCATATGATACTATTTATTTTAAATGCAGGAAGCCTAGACATATAAAGACAGATTATCCTACACATAAGGCTCACTCAAACAAGGAGAAGGGTGAGGAGAAACCCAAGTTTAGAAAGGACAAGAAAAAGATTCAAAAGGCTTTATGGGCAGATTCAGCATTCGACTCCTCTAAGACTGAAGCTGAAGAAGAGACTACGAACCTGTATTTGATGGCTGAAGATCATCCTGGTCAGTCTGACTAAGAAGAGGTATGTGAGCTAACCTACGATCAATTACTTAAAGTTTCTGAGAAAATTTATTCATCATATATGAAACTTAAGAAAACCCATGCCAGCCTAAAATTGGATTTCTTAAATTTACAAAAAGAGTATAATGTTTTGGTTAAAGATCATTCTTCACTTGATAGTAATCACATGTCCTTACTTGATGAATTTGATAAATTAAACAAAAGGCATTCAGAATTAATTATTGAGCATAATTCATTAAAAATATCATATATTAATTTAGAAAGAGCTTTTAAAGAATTAGACACCATGACATGTGACTTAGAGAGTAGTAAGGGAGCATTGAAATTTGAAGTTACAAGTCTTAAAAAGGAGAATGAATTTCTAAGTATAAAAATTAGTGCTTTTGAGAAAAATAAAATATATCCTACTTTTGCACAATTTTATGCACCTCCACCATTTGAAGAATCTAATTCAAAATCATCAAAGTATGTTTCATTCAAACCTAGGAAGAGGCACTATTACCTACGTAGATTAGTTAACCCTTTTTCTAGTGTTAGATATTTTTCTTGTGGCATATTAGGACACATCTCCCACACCTGTACTGTTCACCGTAGTACACATTGGGTATGGAGGCCCAAATTACATGTTTCACAACACAGCACACATGCATTGCATTCTTTTTTTTATAAGAAGGAACCCAAATCTGTTTGGGTTCCTAAATCTAACATTTGATGATTTTATAGGGTTGCTCTCACGCAAGACCTCGTGAGAGCATGTGGTACCTGGATAGCGAATGCTCAAGACATATGACTGGAGATGCAAATCAATTCATTTTGCTAGAGGCCAGGGCTAGAGGCAATGTCACTCTTGGAGATAATACTACCAAGAAAGTGGTAGGTGTAGGTATAATCAGAAACTCCAAGAACCTTTTGATTGAAAATATTTTTCTTGTAGATGGATTAAAACATAACTTGCTTAGCATCAGTCAGCTCTGTGACAAGGGTTTCAGCATCAAGTTCCTGACAAATACTTGCATCATAAGCTTAAATAATAACACTATTTTGTAAGGCAAGAGGATCAATTATGTCTATATACTTGATTTAAATAATATTGAATGTGCTGCTTCATTTTGCTTAAAAACTATTGCTGATGAGTCTTGGTTGTGGCATAGGAGATTATGTCATGCCAGTATGAAAACCCTTAGAAGAGTTACTCAAAAGGACTTAGTTAGAGGTGTCCCCAAGCTTAAGTTCACTAAGGACCACCTGTGTGATGCCTATCAATTAGGGAAGCAAGTCCAATTCTCTTTCCACTCCATTAAGGATACCAGTACCTCTAGACCTTTAGAAGTCCTTCACATGGATCTCTTTGGACTCATTAGCATTACCAGCTTAGGGGGGAAAGTTTATGAATCTGTGATTATTGATGATTACTCGAAGTTTATTTGGATTAAATTTCTATCACATAAATTTAAGTCATTTGATAAATTTAAATCATTCTTTACTTAGATTTAGAGGAAGTTAGGTTGTGAGATCTTGACTATTCATAGTGATCATGGTGGAGAGTTTGAAAATATGAGATTTGGCATATTCTGTGAGGAGCAAGGGATTCGCCACAACTTTTCAGCTCCTAGGACCCTTCAACAGAACGGGGTAGCTGAAAGAAAGAACAGGACCCTAGTGGAAGCCGCTAGAGCCATACTTGCTGAGTATTCACTTCCAAAATACTTTTGGGCAGATATGGTGAATATAGCCTATAATGTGTTGAATAGAGTGAATGTTAGATCCAAACTGAATAAGACACCCTATGAGATCATTAAGGGGAGAACTCCAAACCTGCCCTACCTCCATGTCTTTGGCTGTAAGGTTTTCATTCTGAATAATGGGAAAACATCCTTAGGAAAATTTGACCCCAAATCTGATGAAGGAGTGTTCTTAGGCTATTCTAGTGTGGGGAAATCCTTTAGGGTGTTTAATTAGAGGACTTTGGTGGTGGAGGAGACAACTCATGTGGTGTTTGATGAATCTGATCCTAAAGAGACTAGAGTTGAGGAAGAAGAAGATGTAGGAGAGATAACCTAAGGAGTTGAAAATATAAATTTGAAGGAAAGGGTAGAACCTGAAAATGCTTTGCCTAGAGATTGAAGCTATGCTTCGAGTCATCCTAAAGAACTAATCTTTGAAGACCCTTTTGAAGGTGTTAGAACTAGGCATGGACTTAGGAAGGAAGTAAACCATTCTGCCTTTATCTCAATGACTAAACCCATCAACATCAATCAAGCCCTTTCTGATGAGTTTTGGATCTTAGCTATGTAAGAGGAATTGAATCAATTTGTAAGGAATGATATTTGGGAGTTAGTAGAAAGACCTAAGAATCAAAGTGTAGTGGGAACCAAATGGGTCTTTAAGAATAAGATGAATGATTCTAGTGTGGTGGTTAGGAATAAGACAAGATTGGTGGCTAAGGGGTACAATCAAATTTAAGGGATAGATTTTGAGGAGACCTTTCCCCCTGTAGCTAGATTTGAAGCCATTAGGGTGCTACTAGTTTTTGCCTGTTATAAGGGATTTAAGCTGTTTCAAATGGATGTCAAGAGTACTTTTTTAAATGGGATAATAAAAGAGGACATCTTTGTAGAGCAACCCTCAGGTTTTGAGAGTTCCCAATATTCAAATCATATTTACAAATTAAAAATGGCCTTATATGGATTGAAACAAGCACCCAGAACTTGGTTTGAGAGGCTTAGCACATTCCTACTAGAAAGAGAGTTTGTTAAGGCGAGCGTGGACACCACCCTTTTTCTTAGGAAAGTAGGAGATGATCTACTCATTATCCAAATCTATGATGATGATATACTTTTTGGATCTTCTGATAAAAATTTATGGGATGATTTTTCTAAGACAATGAGTAAGGAGTTTGGGATGAGTATGATAGGAGAATTTTCCTACTTTTTGGGATTTAGCATAAGGCAAATGGATGATGAAACCTTTTTCAATCAATAAAAATACACTAAGGACATCTTGAAGAAATATGAAAATGATAAAGCTAAGCTAATCAACACTCCCATGAGTTCCACTATTCAGTTAGATAAGGATTCAAATAGAAAATCTGTTGATCAGAAGAAGTTTAGAGGAATAATTGAATTACTGCTTTACCTGACTGCTAGCCGACCTGATATTATGTTTAGTATTTGTCTTTGTGCTAGGTTTTAAGCTGATCCTAAGGAATCCCACCAGACTGTAGTTAAGAGAATCCTTAGATATCTCTTAGGGATCCCAAACCTAAGAATCTTGTATCCCAGGCACAGCTCTTCTTTTGAGATTATTAGATATACTGATTCTGATTTTGTAGGGTGTAGGGTGGATAGAAAGAGCACTTCTGGAACTTGTCAATTAATAGGGCAGTCTTTAATCTCCTGGTCCAGTAGAAAACAAAACTCAGTGGCACTTTCCACTGCTGAAGCTGAGTATATTGCCTTAGGAAGTTGTGTGGCCCAAGTCCTTTGGTAGAAGCAACAAGTTTTGGATTTAGGATTACCTGTTGGCACAATTTTAGTTCTATGTGATAACACCAGTGCCATCTATATTTTTAAGAATCCATTCCAACATTCTAGAACCAAACACATTAACATAAGGCATCACTTCATTAGGGACCATGTTATAAAAGGGGACATTGAGCTACATCATGTAGCAACTGAAAATCAACTGGCTCACATCTTTACTAAACAACTAGCCTTTGACTCATTCAGTATTTTGAGGACTAGATTGGGTGTGATTGATATAAATGTACGAATATGATGACTGTTAATTTTTGAATTTTTTTATTTTTCATTCTGTTTCTATTAGCTATTTGTTTGATTTGGTTATCTATTTCCTGTTGGTTTGTATTTTCTGCTAATTTTCATTTTAGTGTTGTTGTTTTCCTAATTTGTGTATTTATTTTATTGCGATTTTCTACTTGTTCTTGATTTACTATTTTTAAAAAAATCAGATCACTGCTCACTACTGCTAATAAATTAAATTTCTGTCTAAGAGTTTTGCCTTATTTTTGTTTGGAAGCTTGTAAGTAGTGATTGACTCCACTGAATCTGTTAAAGGGAAGAAATATTGATGATTATTTCTCTTCCTCTAACTCCTTTAATGGTATATTATTTCTTTTGTATAAAAATC
Organism: Dendrobium chrysotoxum; assembly: GCA_019925795.1. Taxonomy (NCBI): domain Eukaryota; kingdom Viridiplantae; phylum Streptophyta; class Magnoliopsida; order Asparagales; family Orchidaceae; genus Dendrobium; species Dendrobium chrysotoxum. The sequence goes on along the minus strand of CM034303.1, from coordinate 34,290,704 downwards.
TTCTGCAAAATTAAAAAGTTAAGATTCTTTAACGATTATGAAAGGAAGCAAGCCTGTAAAAGATGCATAAAGAGCGCCAAAATGAAAAGAGGTACAAAATGAGCCCAAAGCTGAAAAGATGCACAATATCGCCAAATTGGAAAGATACACAAAGTGTATCAAAAATCAAAAGATGTGCAAAGAGCACCAAACAAATTGAAAAAGAGGCACAAAATGAGCCCACAAAGAAATAAGCTTTCTTCCCTTTCATAGCTTTAAATGTCTTAGAAAATCCATGTGCCACTTAATATTTTCAAAAGTTTGAGATGAAAAATTATGATTTTTGACTCCTTACTTTGTAATACTATTATATCAGATATTTTTTTGGATCGAGGCTTGAAAGGATCTCTTTTTGAATCTAACTTCTTTTCTTCTGAATTAGACTTTTGTTTGAAAGGAATTTGAACCTGTAAGGTATACGATGTAGGAGTTACGAAAGTTAATTTTCCAACTTTTTCTAGATTTCAGCGTTATCGATTTTCTTCTTATTTGCTTTTAAATTGAAAATTAAGGAAAATTCTATTTTATTGGAGCTGATAAAAAAAAATCATTATTTTTACTGTTATTTTCTCATTTCTATTATCCATTGATTTGCTTTGTTTTTAATTTTTCCTTTTCATGTGATTTTTGGATCCCTGATCTTTCCTCTCCATCATTCATCTTTTTTATTTTTTTTTTCTTCACATCATTCTGGACGATCCCCACATCATCCTGGACTATCCGACATCATCCCGGATGATCTAAACATCATCCTAGACAATCCATTAAAATCATCCCCACCATGATCCAACAGTTGGTATGGACCAATTATTGGTGATCATCCTGGACGATCCTACTCATCATCCCGGATGATCCACATGGTAGTAGTTGGACGATTTAAATTCGGCCTGTCCGGTTCATTTATTTTATATCATCCTGGAAGATCCATCAAATCATCTGGGATGATATTTTTCTTCAATGGTCATCCGGCTGGACTCCTCGGGACGATCGCCTGTGTCTAATAATCCTGGATGATATCTGATCATCCTGGATAATAAGACCACCTTTTTGACCAATCAGCCTAGATGTTATTATTACCCCTATCGTCCTCGACGATACTGTGATCGTCCTGGATGATCCGGCTGAGTTCTATTTAAACAGCCATTTTCTTCAGAATTTTTTACACATTCTCTTCCAATCCTTCCTCCAATCCTTTTCTAATGGCTGGTGGCAAACATTCTCGACATCCGGGAGCTAGTTCGTCTAGGGGAACTGTCGATCCCTGATTTCTTAAAGCTGGAGACCGCATCCATATCACCCCTTTACTCTCACTGACTGCCTACTACACCCTAGCCCGCCGTGAATTTAATGCTACCGATCTCCTCTTTCGATACATCGAACACCTGACTAGCATTAGGGATCTGAGCCACAGAAGACGCCCAAATCTAGCTCTAAGTCACATCATTTCATATGCTCTCGAGACCAAATACAATCTGTAATATCTGATACCACCCGATGTCCCCCCTTCCTTCTTCTCCAACAATTCCTTCTATGTTCTGCACAGTACACGCCTTCATCCGGAGCCTGCCCCGGATGTTGAGGGAGAAGAGGAAGAAGCTGCTCTGGTACTTGCACCTGCTCCTCTCCGAATAGTGTCACCTCTGGATCACCTGGTGCACCACTTTGACTAGTGGGTGGCTCGCTTTGACTCCTAGGTGGCAGCCCAAGAGGAGCAGCAAGTGGCTGATGTTACTCGCTTCAATTCATTTGTCACTCGCCAACAACAGCGGCATGACTAGGAGATGGCCTGATTTGGTGAGCAGTTCACCACCATTCACAGCTACTTTCATCCACCACCACCTCCTCCATCTGATCAGGATCTGCCTCTCTATTAGGTTGTTTATTTAGTTTTGTTGTAATGTTTTAGTTTGATGTTATTTTGTCTTTTCTGTTCCTCCTTTTTGTGATGTCAAAAGGGGAAGTTATTTTTGTGTTACTAGTAGTTTCTCTTGTTATTTTTTGTGTTGTAGTAGTTTCATTTATTGTGTTGAATGTCACTGGTTATCAATGATTAGTAAAATTTATCTTCTCTCGCCTATGCTTTAATTACTACAATCTGGTTGATTTGAAACTACTAAATAAATATTTGTCATCATCAAAAAGGGGGAGATTACTGCAAACCTGAATTTAAGGATTATAGTTTTGATGATAATAAATACTTCTGCTTTTTACTTTAATTGACTAATCTTTCAGGTATAAAAGATTAAAAGAAATTCAAGCCAACTCAAGATCGGGTCCGCATATATTTAAATGTAATTTTTTCCTTTCTTGAGTCAAATGTAATGTAATTGATCCCTAAGCTAAGTAACCTTGCACACACACTCTCAGGGGGAGAGTTTTAGTGAGTTAGAGTTTCTATTTCCAATTTTGATCATATCATCCTAGACGATCTAGTGAAAACAGAAACCCTAATTTGGGCTACCATGTTAAGTCAGTTTGATTAAATAGATCATCCTAGATGATATACCAATCATACAAAATGATAGGCTCAAATGAAAAATTCTCATCCACCAGATTAAGTTAGGCAAGTTTTTATTTTTAGAGATTTGGTCAGATTATCCCGGATGATACGCGTATCATTCTGGATGATCCTTTACAATCATGCCTAAATTAGTATGGTGATTAAGAAAAGTAATTAATTTTTGATTGATACGATCATATCATCCTGGACGATCACAAGATCATCCTGGATGATATATGCAAAATCTTGACCATCTAGAGCACTTTACCTGGACGACCCGAGAAATGTGTTGTATGATATTCTTGATTTTAAACTAATCGTACGGGATGATAGAAATATTATCCTGGACGATCAGTTCATTTTGAAATCGTCCAGCATGGTTTGGCTAGACGACCCGAGGAATCTGCTGGACGATCTTTCTAGTTTGAACTAATCATCTCAGATGATCGTAAAATCATCCCGGATGATTGAACATATTTTGTCTTCTAATCCTCTAGAGGAACCTTGATTGTCCAGGCCAAAAGGGTCTGTTTTACACTGATCGTACAGGACGATCTAAGGACCGTCCTGGATGATCTTTACCGATAAGTTGAGATTTAGGACAATTTTTGAGCCCTCCTATTTAAGATCTCTTTTGTTCAATCATTGAAATCTTTTGCCACCTTCCTTTCTAGAGAAAACCTTAAGAGAGAGAGAGGGAGCTTGGGAGAGAGAGAGTGGATCTTGTGAGGGGGGTTTGTGAGATGTTCACAAATGTTGCTCTAAGCAAGGATCTGAGTCGTCTTCTTCGGTCATCGTTTCTTATCTTGTTGGTGTCTCTGTGGGAGGATCGTCAGCAAGATGATCTAGGTTCTCTGCCTGCTTCAGGAGGAAGCGAAAGGAGCCCAGGTTCTCTACCTACTTTAGGAGGAAGCAAAAGGAGTCTAGGTTCTCTACCTCACCGGGTTGGTGGAAAGAAGTTTTGTACATGCTTCTCTACCTTGATGTGGGAGCAGAAGGAGAGTCACTTAGTGTTAGTGCAATACCTGGAGGGGAGGCTCTAGGGAGTGGACGTAGGTCAAGTTGACCGAACCACCATAAAATCTGGTGTGTTCTTTCTGATTTTTTTTCACACTTATTCTTCTGTTGATGATTGTGTGATTGTGATTATTATTTCATTATCGTGAACATCTGTACATCATCGTGAAACTGTAATTGTGTTAAAACATTTAAAAAGATTTTTTTAAATTATTTTTGCTCACAAATTTTTAAAATAACCAATTCACCCCCCTCTTGGTTAGCCTCAGGACTAGTTCACAAGGGCTTAACATCCCTCACGAACTTTCAACAAGCTCACAAAAGATGCATAAAGTGCACCAAATAAACTAAAAAAGAGACATAAAATGAGTCCAACACTGAAAAGATGCGCAATGCTCGCCAATTAATTGCAAGATACACAAAGTGTATTAAAAATCAAAAGATGCGCAAAGTGCACCAAATAAACTAAAAAAGAGGCACAAAATGAGCCCACAAAGAAATAAGCTTCCTTCTCTTTCAAATCATAAAAAAGCTTAGAAGAATCCATGTGCCACTTAATATATTCAAACACTTGAGATTGAAAATCATGATTTCTGATTCTTTACTTTGCAATACTATTTTATCAGATATTTTTTTGGAATGAAGTTTGAAAAGATCACTTTTCTTATTTAATTTCTTTTCGACTAAACTAGATTTTTGTTTAAAAGAAATTTGAACCTGTAAGGTGTTTGAGGTAGGGTTTACAAAAATCTATTTTCCAACTTTTTTTGGATTTCAATGTTGTCGATTCATTTCTTTTGAGTTTTTAAATTTAAACTTAAGGTAATTTTGTCATTTGTTGAATGATGATTGATTAAAATTTTTTTTTGTTTTTGCTCTTTTTATTTTTTTTCCTGGTGTATTTTTCACTTGTTCTTGTTATTTTTTACTTATTTTTTATTTTTAGGATCTCTTCTGATTAGAGTCCCTTTGACTATTAGCTATTTTTCTATTATTGTTCAGTTTTTTGATGTACTCTACTTTTTCTTTTCCAGTGTTTTATAGTTCCTCCTTTTTGTGATGACAAAAGAGGGGGTAGGTATGTTTGTAAAAGCTTGTGTGCTTGTAAAAGTTGTTTTTAGTTAGTGCTTATTATTGTGTTCTTGCTTAGTTGTTTTGTTTATGTTATTCTTTTTTTTTCTTTTACATAAAAAAATATGTGTTTTTTTGTCACCTCTCCTATTCTTCAAAGAATTAACTTAGTAAGGGGAAGTTTAGGGAATAACAAAACACTTTTGAAAGCTTTTAACAATAATATTTTCCGTCATAAAAAAGGGGGAGACTGTCGCAAATTTGGGCCCAAGTCTTATGATTTTGATGATAATAAACATTATTATTTTTATTTACTATGCTATCTCCTAATAATTAAAGTTCATTGCATATCTATTTTCTCTGTTGAATACTAACATTTTAGGTCTAAAGCTAGCTCAAGATTGGGTAGTCTAAGACTAAGTCAGCTCTATAATTTTAATTTAAATGCATTTTCTACCTTTTCTTGATTCAATTGTAATATGGTGGATCCTCAAGCTAAGTAATCTTGCACACACACACTTAAGCGAGTGAGTAAAGGGAGGTAGAGAAAATAAAATTTTCTAGCCAAATCGTATATGATAATTTTTGATCATCCTGGATGATCTGTTCAGCTCACAACCCTAATTAGGGCATCTGGATCAAGTAAACCTGATTATGAAAATCATCCTGGATGATACTGCCATCATCCTAGATGATATGCTTAAATAAAAATACCCAGCCACCAAACTCATTTAGGCAAGATTTTATAACCCACAAAATTGTACTAATTATACACGATAGTCCTGATCATCCTGGATGATTCATATATAATCATGCCTAAATTGATCAGGTGATTAGGAGAGTTATTATGGTTAGATTGATCGATCATATCATCTTGGATGATCACAAAATTGTACTGGACGATCTATAACAAAAACCTTAGTTTTCTCTTAAGTCTCCTGGATGTCCTGAACTATCTGCTAGACAATAATGACTGATTTTGAATTAATAATACAGGACAATCACTACATCATCCTAGACGATCAGTTATATAACTATAAATCATCTCAATTTATCTCTTGGATGTTTCAAACTATCTGTTGGATGAAAGTGTATGTTTGAACTAATCGTACAGGATGATGGATGATAAGAATAAACTAATCGTACAGGTTAGGCTTGGTGAGGCCTAGGTTGGGAAATGACTCAACCTAAGGTGCTTTTGGCAACTTTGGGTTAGCCTAATTCCTAACCCATGTTGACCCAAGGATCGGGTCAACTAGGGAAGGTGTATTGGGTCAAGGGGAACCTAATGCCGCTATTGGTTTGATCCAATTGGGCTGGGGTTAGAACTTGGCTCAAGGGAGACCCCTCTTTGGAAACTTAGGTCAAGCAAAATGGCTAACCCAAGTGAGCCCAAGGCTTGGGTCTTCAAGGGGAGTCTCTTGAGGACCCAATGTGTCACCCCATGAGTTTGAATGGGTTTGGATAAGTCTTGGTCAATGAGTTTAAAAGGGTTGAAAGCTTATGTATGTTTGGTTAAACTAGTTGACTTAGTCAACCATATTAACCTAGGGTCAAGGGTTGAGTTCATTTATTTCAAATTGATTACATGAACTCAATGGAAGTGATTTCATCTCAAGGGGAGGTCATTTGGTTTGAAATGGGTATTTAAACCCTTAAGGGTGATTTTGGTCAACCATGGTTGACTAGGTCAAACCAAAGTGTGGGTTTAGGTCCAATGTATTCCTAATGATATTGAGGATCCATTGGGATATGTTTTAGAGATTGGTATGGGAAGGCCATGTTGAATTTTGGGGAAAAGATTAAAAATTCTTTTAAAGAGCATTTTGGTCATTTTGCCCCCAAGTTAACCCTGGGTCAGAAATGGTCAAAGAAAGTGTAGGTTATTGATCAATAAGTCATGAAAATGGTCATGAGTATGGTTGGAAGGTTTGGAGAGAGTCCCAAAGTCATATTCCACTGAATGGCAAGTCTAGTGGCATGAGCTATAAATATTTAAAGGTTTTATAACTTTTTAAAATCAATTCAACTTCTGAGGTTAGGGACCTCATAATGGGTTTAAATTTAGTGGGTTAATCCTAGAGACACATCTAAGTATGATGCAATTGATAGACCCTAAATCAGAGGTCATTTGACTGGGTTTCCAGGTGATACAAAATTCACCTAAAAAGGGTTTCAAGACCAAGGTCCTTAACCCTAGGATTTGATTTGGAATGTTGGGTTTGGATTGAATTTTGGAATTGATTGGTTGAGTTTGAGTTATCCATATCAATGGAAGCCAAATAGATGGTTGAAATTGATTGAATATGGTTTGGAAGTTGATTGGAAATAGAAGGCTAGACTGGCAATTAAATTGAGGGGTAGAACTGGATTTGATTAGACTTACATTTTTTCTATGACTAGGACCTATATGGTTAAGAAGTGAATATATTCTAACCATTAGGTCACCAGAAAGAAACCCAAGTGAGTCCTTCTGACCTCATACAAAAATGAGGTTAATAGTCTAAAGATTAACTCTCAATTTGGAGTATGATGGCAATTTGTACTCAGGTCAAATTGCAGCTATAACATTAATTGCCTTTTGTACAAAAGCAGATTTTATGGAATTAAATGGGATGGAACTGTCATAAAACAGCATCGCTATTGCTAAATTAGTATGGTGTATGGATTCTTTGGATTCCATTACAGTTTTCAAGGATGGTTCCGAACATGCTTTAGTTCTTGGTGGTCTGACTGTCCCGCGGATCCTAGTTCCCGCATAGGATGACTAGAATAGCTAATAAGCATTGCATTTGGTGAGGAATGCATACCTATCGAGCCTTTATTGTCCGTTGAGTTTGGCATTGAGTAGTCTAGCTCGATATTCTGTGTTGGGCAACTAAACAATTAACATGAAAAAGAAAGCAACATGAAAAAGAATGTTAAAAAAATTATTGAAGTGAATACTCTTCCTAAATTTTTCTCTAATTAACACACAAATCTTTTTGAATTCATCAAATTTATTTTAAGGATATGAATGAGTTATGCCAGAATGTTAAAAAAAATTGTTCAAAAATTTAGATAGGACTACCTTAATTGACGGTAATTTATTAACTTCCAATATAGCTACTAATAGAATAATTAAAAAGAATGAAGTTAGTTTTATAGATTTGTGGATTCTAACTTTGGCCATTATCCCAAAACTAATTTTTACTTCTCAGTTCAATAAAAATTATTTGAAAGTCCTTTCTTTATATTTTTTAATTCTTCATTAATTAACTTGACATATTACTCTTCTTCATAGTATATATTTTTAGCTTGAATGCCAATTGATTCTTCGAAAATTGGCCAATTTTTTCAAAAGTTTATATTTAATTAATCTCACCCATAAATATATTGTATGAAATATAAGTTTAACTTATATATAATTTCCACAATCTTGAACATCTCCATTACTTTTGAATATTGGTAGCAAAATTCTTTTTCCTTCAATCATTTGGCATTCTTTTCGTCCTCAAAATTACAATAAAAAGATTTGTTAACCAAATAACACTTGCATCATGCATAACTCTTATTCTTAATATGTATCACACATGGCCATAAAGCTTTATGCATTTCTTTAGAGCTAATTGTATTTCATTTTTTCAATCAAATTTTTATATACATCATTATTTTATTCATTATGCTCCCCCAAATTAATTTCTTCTATTAACTCCTATTTAATAAAATTTCAAAGTAGTATTTTAATTCTTAATGCCTTATCTTTAAGGTTTAAATTAGATCGTATATCTCTTATTTTCTCATGTATTTAACAGGAACAAATCTTTTAAAAGAATAATAATTTTAAATAATAATAAATAACATGTAAAAATAATTGTAAGAATAATAAAAGAAAATTAATGGTGAGAAAATAGTAACAAATCTCATGTCATAAATAATTATCTTTTGGTATTTAAAGAATAATAATTTTATCATAAATAACGTGTAAAAAATTTGTAAGATGATTAATTATACCCTAACTAGTTTGGGTTGAATCATCCACGAGAGAATAAAAAAGATAATGAAAAGAATGGAAATGTCAGATGCAAAAAATGTGGAAAAAGTTGAAAAACCATAAATAGGATAACCATGAGAGAATCAAGAAGCAACAAGTCCCAAATCCGAAACAAAAGCTACCATTATTCGAACAAAATGCATGAATACACCAATAGAAATGAGAAATCAAGAATCACCAAATGATCTGCAAACGACGTGCACACGATTGAAGGTGTCATTCGTCTCTCCTAGTCTCTCATCTCCAGTTCATTTGTTAATCTTCCATAGGGTTTGTGAGAGAGCAAAATAGTGAGTAGCAATGTGTAAATTAGGTTTCAACTCTCAATTATTCACCCTGAGCCCTATTTCAACCATTAGATATGCGATCAGTGGCTCAAGTTATGCGATTATGGAATCAGCCAGTTCTTTCAGATGCACCCAGTCTGGTAGTTTGATGGCTCAATCGGTAATTGAACCAATTTTTGTCTGGTTTGACTGCAACCATGCTTTACATGTAGGAATGGACCTGCCACCAAACCTATTCCCCATTCAACCAGTTTAACTAGCCATTCTAGTCAAATTTTAAAACTCTTTAGTATAGGTTAGAGTGTTTTTGGGTTATCCTTGAATCTCAAGCACTCTATATCATTCATCCATTAATTTTGTAAAGAATTGTTTATGTCTTGAACCTTTCTTTTTTGATAGATTTAAACTCAAAATCTTCTATCTAAACCCCTGTTGATTTAAAGAATCTTATTCACCACTTTAATTAAGAATTTTTTCAAGATTTGTCTTGGAATGAAATTAACTATTGAGGCTTGCTTCTCTAGAAAACCTATAACTTAGCAAAAAAATAAACCTTACTTTAGATGTTACCATTCGGGATCACAAGTTTATGATTTTGATGATAACAATTATTATTTATTGCTACTTTATTTCTCCTAGTACTTGTATTGTATATTTGCTTCTGTATACACTAACATTTCAGGTACATCATACACCATAAAATGAAGATTCAAGGCGTAAGACAGGGTATAATAAGGTGATATTTGTAAGAGTCTATATTTTTTGTTTCTTTATTTTTTATTTTTTTGAATCAAAGTTATATATGAGTGTATACTAACTTATTGATCGTACACACACACGGGCAATGAAACATGAATTATAAAAAGTTTTTAAGTTTGTACTATATGATTAGTTATTTAGAAAATTAATTAAAATAACTAATTATCTTATTAATACTATTTGAACTTTCTATATGAACACGATCATATAAGATGATCAGTTTAAATTAAAACCTTACCCACCAATTATAATTAGGTAATATTTTGAAATTCAAAAGTAGAACTAATCATACTACACGATTATAATTATACTAGATGATGTGGTTAAATTTTGCCTAATTTAATCCTATAATTACACAATTTAATTTGGATTAATTGAAATTTCATATTGTATTATATAATGTCCTGATTCATACAATACGTACCTATTAGCTATGGGGATGATATTTAATCGCTAGCCATCATACGAGATGAAAGTCCTATTCAGCTTTAATTAATTATATAGTACGACCCTTGATATTGTACTGGACAATCAATTCAAATATTTAAACTAATTATACAAGCCCTTATTAATTGTAAAGTACTAAAAGGATACATTGAACAAATCATACTATAATTATACTACAATTAATTAAACTATTCAGCTTTAGTTAATTATACTAAATGACCATTATTAATTGTATTGTACAAATAGAGTCAATTAACTTGAATTTTAGGGTTATTTTTAGCCCTTGTTTAAATATCATTCCTAATCCATCGTAGAGAGTCTTTTGACACTTTTTATTATGGAGAGCTTCTATGAGAAGAGCTTGAAAAGGGAGTATTACCTTATGAGAGAGAGAGAGGTAAGGTATTGAGGGATAAAACTCTTGTTGGAATAAGATAGTATGTGAGAAGGGTTTCTACACCCAGTTGCTAATTAATCTTGCACCTTCTTCCACCAAGGATAATGTCTTTACTTGAGTGAAACTCTAGGAAGAGTTTCCTTATGGAAAAGATCTAGCTTCTCCATCACACTGAGGAGTTGAAAGGGATTCAGCTACTCCATTACACCCAGGAGGTGAAAAGGATTTGATTACTCTGCCACACTAAGGAGGTGAAAGGGATTCGGCTTCTACGCACTAAGCAGGCGAAAGGGACTAAGCTACTCTGCCAAATCAAGGAGATTAAAGGGATTTGGCTACTCCATCGTACCGAGGAGGTGAAAGGGATTCAACTATTATGCCACACTAAGGAGGTGGAAGTGATTTTTTAGGGCTTCTCCTCCTTACTATGGGGGTAAAAGGAGAGTAACTAAGTTTTTAGTGCAATTCTCAGGGTGGACTTTGTGGAGTGGATGCTGGTCATGGTTGGCTGAACCACTATTAATCTCTAGTGTGTTTGTTATTGGTTCTTTGCTTTTACTTTTTTGCTCTTTACTTTTTACATTTTACTTATTGCTAAATCATGATTTGTGATCTTCACTTTATATTAGAAGTATATTTTTATTTTGCTCCCAAAGAAAACAACAAAAAAATAAAAAAAAATGACAAAAATATTTTTCTTCGCAAGTTTTTATTATAAAAATCAAAACAAGTTTTTAGGAGATTGGTGTTGTCATATTATTTTTCTAATAAATTCTAAACTTTCAAAAGAATATTTTTTGTATGGAAATTTTTGAAACACAAATTCACCCCTTGCCCTCTGGGTGCGCACTTTTCATTCAAGTTAGTCTAATAACCCACATTTGAACTTTCACGTTTAATGAGTGAAACAAATTTCTTAATGAAGATAAGTCTTATACATTGGTTAGTTTCATTTTCAAAATAATAGGTGCTTCCTGAATTGAATCTACATAGTTAATATTACACTATCTCAAGATATAGACTAATACTTTACTATTGACTTAAAAAGAGAAATAAAATTTATTCTCATAATCAAACATAGCATAGGAAATGTTAAATTCATCCCAAAGGATAAAATTTATATTCACCTATCATTTTGAAATTGAAATTAACCAAGGATATACTTTAGTCTGCCCAAAAAATTTTCCCTTGGTCTACCAAACTAAAATTGGGTTTATTTTAAACTGGTTTCTTGGGCTACTATAGAGGCAAGCCTCTATAGTTAATTACATATTTGAAGAGAAAACCTTTGATTAAACTGTAGATTAGACATATCTTAGAGTTAAAATTTAATAGATTTCATTTAAAGAGTTCAAGGCTTCAATAAATCCTTTTGGAAAGATTTTTTAGATTTTATAATACTTATATTTGAAGGTCTAGATAATCCTCTAAGAAGGAAGTTTGAGGGGTGCAAATGTATTTAGGCTTATACTCGCTTGGAGTGCACTGCTAGCTAACCACCAATGCACATAATTTTAAAACCATGATTTTAAGGTCCAATGCATGTAGGTAAGAATGCTATTGTCAATACCAAAATCTAGGTTTCTAGTTAAGATCTTACCCTTGCTCTACCAAACTAAAATTAGGTTTATTTTAAACTGGGTTCTTGGGCCACTATAGAGGCAAGCCTCTATAGTTAATTACATATTTGAAGAGAAAACCTTTGATTAAAGTGTAGATTAGACATATCTTAGTGTTAAAATTTAATAGATTTCATTTAAAGATTTCAAGGCTTCAATAAATCCTTTTGGAAAGATTTTTAGATTTTATAATACTTATATTTGAAGGTCGAGATAATCCTTTGAGAAGGAAGTTTGAGGGGTGCAAATGTATTTAAGCTTATACTCGCTTGGAATGCACTGCTAGCTTACCACCAAAGCACATAATTTTAAAGCCATGATTTTATGGTCTAATGCATGTAGGTAAGAATGCTATTGTTAATACCAAAATCTTGGATTCTAGTTAAGATCTTAAATCTAAGTTTAAAAATAAAAGATTGGTCATATGCACCTAAGAAAATGTTATTTTGACATAATGACACCCTAATCTCTATAATGTATTTATAGTCAACACTAAATTTCTATAATTTTCTAAGTCTATAATTTTCTACAAAAATCTAATAACCTAATGACCTTAAACCCATAGGGAATAGTAGAGCAGCCCTGTAATATAATCGGCCCCCTGTCTATTGAAATGGCTGGTGGGCTTTGGTTTTATTTACATTGCAAAAATTTTTAATGCATATATGTATACATGTCATGGTAAAGGTGGTTATATATACAATATCACTACAATAACATCCTAGAACTAGCATACATATTCCTACAAAGTCTAGAACATACTAATTGAAAGAAACCTATAAAAAAGCTACCATATAATGCAAATTTAGAGTACAAAATATAAACCATGGTCTACTAAAATGTAAGGTGGCCTAGATCCACCATAAAAAGCTTGGATTTATACTCTCATGAATGAAGGTTTAAGTGTATTTTCTTATTATCTTTTGGCTCAATGTCACCTATAGAATTCCAAAAGATAATGCTTCTTAAAGGAAATGGAGCCCTATATATATAAGAAAATACCTTTAACCTTATATGACTCGATCTAGATACATTATAGACACTTTATATTTGACATTTAAATTTTACTTTATATTGAGAGCCTAAGTACATTCTAAAGACTTTGCACTGTAAGAAAAAATATAAGTAGGAAAAAAAAAGTGCAATGCAATAAGCAACAACAAAACAAAGTGCAATGTGCATGTAAAATTATGTAAACAAGTATGATTATACAGAGCACTGAAATGAAGTAAATAAACATAAAATGCCCTCTAAGTAAAACATCTACAAGCGCAATAAAATATCCAGAAGCATAACCGAAGCTAAAGTTAGTTGTCCATGTAAATCATATATAGTATGTGAAGAAGGTTGTGTGTCTTCGATATGTCCTAAGGGTATTTATTGTTTGAGATTTTTTGATTTGAAATTATTTGTCTATTATAAGTTAAAGGGGTTTTGGGTTAAGTTTAAATTTTAATGATTTAGTGTTTCATTAATCATGTTAAAGTGTTCGAGTTTAATTTTTTATTTTTTAATTTGAAAGAACCATGTAAGCTAATGACTCCAAAGTGCAGAAGTTACTAACCTACAAGTCCTAAGGCTCATAAATGTAATGCATTCATTCTCACATATAGGATAGAGTAATCGTATAAATCCTTTGAAGGTTTATTTTAATATTTTGATTAATAATTTAGAAGATAGCTATTATAAATAATATGTTAATTAAAAAACTTCAAATTGCACCAAAGCACTCAACTCCACATCCTAAAGCATTATGAATGAAATGCAGGTATGCTTGCTAAAGGAATCATTCATATGCATAAAAGGCATCCATTTATTAAAGATTTATTAATGACCTATATATTTAATACATTTGTGTCTTCCAATGAAATCAAACACATTTCATAGAGGTCTTCTTAATTTATTTTAAAAAATTAGTAGTTGAGATTATTAAAGTAGTTTGGTTTGATTTTAATGTTTTAAATATGATTTAAAGTTCTTGAATTATTTTATTTTATTTTATTTATTTATGATTTATTATTATTTATTTAACCTTTTAATTCCTTCCTTATAAAAGGAACTTGGTTTAGGTTTTGCTTAATAAAATCATTCCTAATTATTCAGGTGATTAATGCCTTTGGTTAGGAATAACTCATGGATCATTCCCTAAAAATTTAGGACTAATTGGAAAAATATTTAGTTTAATATTTTTTTAATTAAATAATTACTAATTAAATTTTAATTTTAAATTAATTTAATTTTAATTAAAATTGAGGATTGATTTTAACTTTCGTTGTTTGTAGGTTTGTTTTAGAGTTGTTTAAGATTTAACTTGGATTTTTATAATTTCTCTTTAATTAATCATAAATTTTAGAGAAATTAGCACCAAATTATATTATGATATTAGGATTTGTGACTTAATATACCTAATGAACCTCAATTAAGATGAAATTAATCCTAGGTTTCATCATGTCACTAAGTTCACTAGGATTAAGTTTCATCCATAGTGGATGTATGAATAATTTCCTATAAATTTTTTAAGTTCACTAGACCATACCTTAAGTTATTTTTGCTCGAAGTCTCTAGTGTTCAAATGGGTCTGTAATCAATGTCATCTAACCCCCGCAAAAATGTAAATAATACATGAAAATTTGGTAAGCTAATGGTCTATGGATAAGCCACCATGAATTTCTAAATGTTTGGGTAAAAATTTTACCCATTCACTTGAAAATTCTAGTTAGAGAAGTGGGGGCTTCAAATGGGCATGAGAAAGTTTAACACTGCCAAATTTGAGCCCTAAATGTCATTTACTTAAAAAGTTATCAAGGAAAAATTGTGGGCACTATAAACTGAATTACTCTTTGTACATTAGAAAAAATGCTTTGATTTTATTTTTAAATGAAATGGTTCTAATCCCTGGTTCCTTGAAAGTTCAAAGGATAGTTATGAAACCACTTGAACTATTGAACAACAAACCAAGAGGGGGGTCAATTGGTGTTTTAAAAAACTTTTTCAAAAATCATTTTTGTAATAAAAACCAATCTCTCAAACTTAAATCAAAATTAGATTTTTTTAATGTGGAAGCGAATAATGAAAAAACAATAAATTTTTGTCTTTTAGATTATTTGTAGAAGAACAAATATATATGTTTTCTCTTTTTATTTTTTTATTTTTATTTCTTTCTCAACTAGGAAATAAACTTAATAAATAATTCTTGAATCACAAGAATCACCTACACAAACAAAATTGCAGGAAGTAAATTTGCAAAAAATAAATCACAAAAAATAATGTGTCAAAAGTAAACTAACAAATACACCAAAAATTATAGTGGTTTGGTCAATATGACCTGCATCCACTCCTTGGAGTCCTCTTTTCTTAATATTATATTAAATAATTTAGTGTCTCTCTTTTAGTCCCCTCTGTAAGGTGGAGAAACCCTCACAAGTATCACTTCCTCCCTCAACACGGCTAAGAACCAAAAATCCATTTCACCTTCCCTAGTGTGATAGTGTAGTCGAATCCCTTTCACATTCCCTAGTACTATAGAGTTAATGGCAGCCCTTTGACTCCAACAGATTCTTCACAAAGTTTCCATTAAAAAAAGACTTTGACAATTGGAGGAAAAAGGTGAACGTTCGGCAGAGAAACCATAGGGATAAACCCCCTCAAAATTCCTTACACTCATAAGGATCTAGTCTATCTATCTCAACTTCACCTCTCCCTCTCTTGCTCAAATCTCTCTCTTCAAATCCTTGCTTATAGAAGACACATACCCTCAGATAACCAAAGACACTCTCAAATGAATTAAAATAAATTTGAGTAGTATGCTTTAAGAAAACCCTAATTTTTAGTTAAGTCAACTCTATTCAGATAGTATGGCTTGTAGATCATACAATACAATTAGTTAAACTATGCCCTATCAGTACTGTATGATGAATAGAGCTCAATACAATCAGTTCAAAAAACTTGCTCTTATTGTGTAGTATGAACCTTAATTATACAGTATAATTAGTTCAATTGAATCATAGATCGTTAAAGATAAACCTTGGGAAATTAATTATCATCATATGTACTTCTCAGTTTGTATAAAATGAAGGGTAATTTCCTATAGTATGATCCTTAATTATAATTAATTTTGATTTGATCGCTTAATCATAGGGATTAAATTAGGTAAGATTTTAATGATATCGTATAGTATGATTGAAATCATCCAGCATGATTATTTCAAATTTCAAAATTCAAAATATTTCATAATATTAAATAATAGAAGGGACTTATGATTATAACTTATCATCCTGTACGATTTGATTCAAACAATATGATTAGTTCATTTTTTTATTTAAAAATTATATAATTCAATAAAACATTTTAATATATTTTTATTACATAGATTGTATAATAAGATCAAGATCGTCCAGTATAATTTCAAAAAAAATTAAAACATATAGTTTCACTCCCTCTGTATGTGTATGCATGGTTGGTAAGCTTACTCAAGAAAAATAAAAATTATAGACTCTTTCAGATACATCAAACCTCTATAACCCAATCTTAAGCCGTGTTTCTCTAATTATTCTTGGTGTAAGCTAAACTTGAAATGTTATTACACACAGAAAAATTAATGCAATATAAAGAGCAGGAAGAAACTAAATAGCCATCCAATAATATTTGTAATCATCAAAACATAAGCTCAGGCTCTCAAATTATAATATTATTGAAAGTTCGATAAGAATGTTAAGCCCTTAAGAAGTAGCCTGAGGCTAACCAAGAGGAGGGGGGGGGTGAATTGGTAATTTTAAAAATTCTTACACAAACAAACAATTTTGAAAATCTTTTTGAATGCTTTAAAAATGATTTCAGTTTTGTGATGATGTGTAGATGCTTAACAAAACAAACTAATAACCACAATCACACAATCATCAATAGAAAAATAAAGTGCGAAAAATAATAAGAAGGAACACACCAGATTTTATAGTGGTTCAGTCAACTTGACCTACGTCCATTCCCCAGAGCCTCCCCTCTAGGTATTGCACTAAAATAAAGTGGCTCTCTATCTGCTCCCATAGCAAGGCAGAGAAGCCTTTATAAAACGCCTTTTCACCAACCTGATGAGGCAGAGAATCATGACTCCTTTTGCTTCCTCCTGAAGCAGGCAGAGAACCTACCTCCTTTCACTTCCTCTTCAAGCAGGCAAAGAATCTTGATCTTCTTGCAGCGATCCTTTCATAGAGACACCAAAGATGATAAGGGACGATGATCGGAGAAGATGACTCAAGTCCTTACTTTGAGCAACCTTTGTGAACACCTCACAAAATCCCCCTCATAAGAACCTCTCTCTCTCCCAAGCTCTCGCTCTCTCTCATGGCTCTCTCAGGTAAGAAAAGTGGCAAAAGATCTCAATAGTAGAACAAAAGTGATCCTAAATATGATGGCTTAAGAATTACCCTAAATTTTAACTAGAGGTCAAATATCATCCAGGATGATACTTCGATCGTCCTGTATGATCAGTGTAAATCCGCCCCTTTTGGCTTGGACAATCTGGTTCTTCTGGACGATTAGAAAAATTTTTTGTTCAAATCATCCAGGATGATTCTATAATCGTCCGAGATGATTAGTTTAATTTAGGAATATCATCTAGAAGATTGTTCAGGTCATACAGGAGAGCTGGTACTGGATGATCTCAAAATGACTTGATCATCGAGGATGATACATTTATCGTCCTATATGATTAGTTCAAAAAGACCAAAATCATCCAGCACACTGCTCGAGTCGTACAAGTAAATCATGCTGGATGATTTTAAAATGACTTGATCGTCCAGGATGATATATCTATCATCCCGTATGATTAGTTCAAAATTGGGAATATCATCCAACACAATGTTCGGGTCATCTAGGTGAAAAGCACTGGATGGTCAGGATTTCTAATTGATTATCCAGGATGATCTTACGATTATTCAGAATGATATGATCGAATCAATCAAACCTTAATTACTTTTCTTAATCACCTGACTAATTTAGGCATGATTATAATGAATCATCCAGGATGATATATATATCGTCTAGGATGATACACGTATCATCCAGGACGATCAGACAAAAAATCTATAAATAAAAACTTGCCTAACTTAGTATGGCGGCTGAGAATTTTTGATTTATGCATATCATCCCATACGATGGGTGTATCATCTAGGATGATTTGCTTAATCAGACTGACTTAACATGGTTGCCCTAATCAGAGTTTTATTTTCAAATGGATCGTCCAAGATGATATGAATATCGTCCAGGACGATATGAACAAAAAATGAACAGAAATTCTAACTCACTAAAACTCTCCCCCTGAGTATATGTGTGCAAGGTTACTTAGCTTGTGGATCCATTACATTACACTTGACTCAAGAAAGATGAAAAAATACATTGAACCTGAAAATTCAAATGGATTGACTAGATATTGAGCTGGCTTGGATTGCAATTGATCTTGTGAACCTAAAAGATTAGGTACTCAAACATAAACAGAAATGTTTGCTATCATCAAAATCATAATCATTGAATCCAGATTCACAATAATTATCCCCTTTTCAATGATGGTAAACATTGTTGGTTAGATCTTTAAATTAAATTTCATTTCCTCCTAAGCTATCCCCCTTTCTAAGTTCTCTTTAAAAATAGGGAGATGCTTAAATTATTATTATTATTATTATTATTATTATTTTATTTTTATTTTATTTATTTTTTAAAATAATAACACAACATAATCATAATAATTAATGACAACATGTAAGCAATGAAAATAACCAGTACAGACCATTATCATCCTACTTTCCCATTTGACATCACAAAAAGGAGGGCTACAAATTGAACACTAATATAGAATAACATTATAAAGCAAAGTGCATAAAGTACAAACAAACTACAAAGAGAAAAAATAGACCACACATCACCTAATACTCTTATGAAGGTCCTTGATAAGTGGCTGGTGGAGGTGGCTAGAAGTAATAGTGAATTGAGGAAAATTTATCACTAAACCGAGCACGATTAACCTCATGCTACTATTGAATTTGTTGCTATTTCTATTATAATTGGAATTTTATTTGGTTACAGTGAGTGGTAGAATCTTTGATGGGTGTCTCTAGGCGTATTCTCTAGTTGGTCAAAATGCTTAAACAGAGCATCACAAGATTATGGCTGGTAAGTTGGTGCCCTATTGGTGTTTTTTCCTGGGCTAGTTCCTATGCTCCTCTTGCCTCCTCTTGCTCAGACTCTAGTGCAAAACATACCTCACAACATCGATCACTATAATGCAAGTGAAAGGAGTTATTAGAGAAAAAAATTGGGAGGTGATCGGCTAGTACAGGGTTTGTCAGGCCATATTTTGTGTATAATGAAAGTTCAAATTATGGTTGTTAAACCACTCGAACTACGAAGGCGCACTAAGAGAGGGTGAACTGGTATTTTTAAAATTTTCTTTTAAAAATCTCCTTTTAAAATGCTTAAACCAAATTCACAACATAGTTTCAAAAATAACTTTTTCTAAGAACAAGTAGATAATAACATAATTTTTTATTTTTAATTTATAAAAAAAGTGATTAATGTTCTTTTGATTTTTAGATATTTACTTCCTTTTCTTTTTGAACAAAACTAAATTTAAAGCAAACCAAATATTTTTGTATCATAAATATGTCAATTCTTAACTAAGACTTACAAAAAATTAAACTTGCAAGAAAATAAAATGCATAAAAGAATGTGCTAAAAGAAAAAAAGGATGCACAAACCAAAAATTTTTTGTGGTTCAGTCAAACTTGATCTATGCCCACTTCCTAGAGTAATCTTCTCTAGGTTTTTCATTAAAACGTTTTAGTGACTATTCCTTTTCCCACATAGCAAGGCGGAGAAGCCCTCATAAGAAATACTTCTACCCTCAGTGCAGTTGAGAACCAAACAAATCCCTTTTAGCTTCCTCAGTATGATGGAGTAGCCAAATCCCTTTCACCCTCCTCAGTGTGGTGGAGTGGTTGAATTCCTTTCACCAACCCAGTACAGTAGAGTAGCCAAATCCCTTTCACCAACTCGGTACAATGGAGTAGTCAAGCCCTTGGACTCCATAAGAGTCTTCTTTCCAAAGCTTCCCTTAGGATTAACCTTGACTCATGAAGGAACTCAGGTGTAAGTTTGCTGGAGCGACAGTGAGAAACACCCTCTCACACTCACTTGAACCCACAAGGGTATTCTCCCCCTCTCACAAACTTTACATTTTTTCTTCCTACCTCAAAGCTCTCTCTTTAATGCTTTCTCACAAAGGAAACAATCTAATGACTTTCAAAAGACCCCCAAAAAGTTTATTAAGAAAGCTTAAAAAGTGGGCTTACAAAAACCCTAATAGTTCAATTCTATCATCTCGCACCCCTACCTAGTGTGATATCCTGCTGCTATTATACTTTATTTTTATAATATAATTAAGATTCCCCTCATCTTTTTTTCGGCCGTTGTACTCTGGCTCTCTGGCGATTCTGAGGTGATTTTAGGGCTCCTGCATCTCCGCGGCTTCTCTTCATTCCTGGCCTTCTTAGAGTGGTTTTCTTATGAATTTTTCTTCCCTCTTCATTTTTTTTGGTGTTTTCGGAGTTTTATTTTGAGGTTTTTCTGATCATTTTTGGTGGGGGGAGATGACGTCCCCGACGTCATCCATCCCAGCTTCTGTTTCGCTTCCTATTGCTAAATCCCATTCCTTTAAGAATGTTTTTGGCGGGTTCCTTTTCGTCATACACTAATGTTCCTTTTGTGTATACTTCCTTTAAGAGTTGTCCTACCCTAATGCTTGAGGACACTGTTGTTTCGCAGCTGGCTGCGCCGTTTGCTCTTACCTTGGTTAGTAAATTTGTTCTTTGTCATCCTAATTTAGATGTGATTTGGAAGTTTTTTGTTAACATTAAATTGTCCAGTTCCTTTCGTATTGGCTTGTTGGATCTGCGTCACATTATGATACAACTTTCCAATGATCTTGATTACAGTCGCATTTTCTCAAGGAGATCGTATTATATTCAAGCTTGTCAAATGAGACTTCTCAAATGGACACCGAATTTTGATGTTCGTGAGGAGTCTCCCATTATGCCTGTGTAGATATCATTCCAAAAATTTATGCCTACATTTCTTTAACTCTAACATATGGTTTGGATTGGCTTCGATTCTTGGTAGAGCCTTATGAATCAACCAAGCTACTGCTTCTATCTCTATGCCCTCAGTGGCTCAGGTTTTAGTTCAGTTGGATGTTTCTAAGAAACACCCAAATGAGATTTGGCTTGGTTTAGAATTGAATGGCTATTTTCAAAAAGTGGAATTTGAAAACCTATCTATGTTTTGTTCTCATTGTAAGATGCATGGGCAAGGGCTTAATGATTTTTTTAGGCTACATCCTCATCTCCACAAGGAGAAAGTTACATCCAAAGCTATGCATTGAAATAATGGACTATTGGTGGAAGATGAGAATGTGGCTCCTAATTTAATGGTTGAAGGAAATTTTCCTAATGTGTAGGATACTTGTGAGAATAATATTACTCAAATGTATGAGGGACCTACTACTAAGGAGTAGGGGACTGCTAACAAATATACTCTTGAAACTAACTCTATCCCTTCCTTGCATATTGAAGATCAAGATGTGAATGAGCAAAGGTCGGATAGTGCTATTAATCAAATTATTGGTTCATCTTTAGATACTATTATTTGTGCTTCTAATAATAATTTGACTGATATAGTTCCTATATTGGCTCAAAATACTTCTACTAATTTAGATCCTAATCATTCTATTATTGTAGTTCAGGAGGAAGGTCAAGAGGATATGGTGGACCGTGATGTTGGGAAAGGCAAATCGATGGTGGAGGATGACTGTACCTCTGAGCAGGAGGTTTGACATGAACGTTTGAATGATGATAGTAAGCTTCTTTTAAAATCACACTCTAATAGCGATGCTTTTACTTATACCGAGGATATGGATATTATGGCTAAATGCTTTGCTAAAGATGACAATGATATTAGTTATATTAAGTTTCATAGTAAAAAAGGTAGAAAGAAACAAAATATTACTTTGCAACTACTAGAACTACCCGCTCACATACTCCATATTAATTTTTTTTTTATGTTTAATTGTATTATTTGGAATGTTAGGGGTATTGGTTTTTCTTCTTATCCTTTAAGAGCTAATAACCTTTGTCGTGTTCATAATACTTCTATTCTTGTTTTGCTTGAGCCTTTTATTTCAACTAATAAGTTGATTAGTACCTCTCATTTTTTGGGTTTTAAATATGCTATTTCGAATGTGTCCAATAAAATTTGGGTTTTATGGAAGGATCCCATCAAAATTGATGTTATTGGTGACTTTACTCAAGTGATGCATTGTAAGGTGGAGGTGTTTAATTTCCACTGTTGTGCCTCTTTTGTGTATGGTACTTCTACTCATGTTATTAGGAAAACTCTTTGGGATCAGCTTCTAAATTTTCATAGTATTTGTAATTTTCCTAGGCTTGTTGGTGGTTTAATGCTATTACTAATCCTTCTAAGAGGATAGGAGGTGCTTCTCCTTCTTATTGGTCTATGGGCAATTTTAGTAACATGATTTTGGATTGTAATTTAATTAATATTGGTTTTGCTCGTAACAATTTCACTTGGAATAGGGATCATTTATGGCAACATTTAGATCGGTTCTCTTTAATGATTCTTGGATCCACTCTTTTAATGCTATTTCTGTTGAGCATCTTAGCAGGACTCTTTTTGATCACTCCCCTTTGTTAATTAGCCTGTATTTTAGACAATTAAATGATTCTTTGCAATTCAGATTTCAAAATATGTGGTTACTCCATGACTCCTTCTTGGATGTTATTTAGAATAATTGGCATGCCCCTCTTCACCCAGATAATTCTAACTTTGGCATGAGGAGACTGTGGATTAAGCTGAAAAGGCTTAAGCAGGTCTTGAATTGGTGGAATCATAATATTTTTAAAAACTTATTCACCAATATTTTGCAAGCTGAGCAGCAAGTGAACACTTGTGAGTCTAATTGTCAAGTTGATCCTTCTGATACCAATTTCAACTTATTAAGAGATGCTAAGCATTGTCTCTTTAAATTACAAGCCCAGGAGGAGGTTTTTTGGAAACAAAAAGTTGTTGCTAAGCATCTGGTGGAAGGTGACAATAACACTAAATATTTCCATGCCTTAGTTAAGAGGAAAAGGGCTAAAAATTGTATTAATAAAATTCTTCGAGAAGATGGTTCTTTCACTGATAATAATGAGGAGATATCAAATTTAGCAGTTCA
Source organism: Dendrobium chrysotoxum (assembly GCA_019925795.1). Taxonomy (NCBI): domain Eukaryota; kingdom Viridiplantae; phylum Streptophyta; class Magnoliopsida; order Asparagales; family Orchidaceae; genus Dendrobium; species Dendrobium chrysotoxum. The sequence continues at coordinate 34,267,257 of CM034303.1, read as the reverse complement.
ACATTTCAAAATCATCTCAATAAGAATTTTTCTCTGATTTAGATTGATAACCCTTCTATTATTCCTAATCTCATATCTCAAGAGGAGAATGATTACCTCTCTAAACCTCACTCTATTGAGGAGGCTAAAGATATTCCTTTAGGTATGAATAGTCATTCAGTGGCTGGGCCTGATGGCTTTACCACTAATTTTTTTCAAAATTCATGGCACATTATTAATAATGACCTATTTTCTGCTATTTTGGATTTCTTTGCTGGAAACTGTATCTTAAGTTCTTTACCTCTACTTCTATTGTGCTTATTCCCAAAAACAACCGTGTGAATTCGTGGAATGACTTTAGACCTATCATTCTTTGTACCTTTTTTAAAAAATTGATTTCTGAAATTCTCATGAATTGTTTAACCTCTATTCTTCCTAAAATTATTTCCCCTTCTCAGATGGGGTTTGTGAATGGGAGAGTCATTGCTGATAATATTTTATTGGCTCAAGAATTTTGCCAAGACCTTGATGTTAGGGTGAGAGGGGGTAACTTAATTTTGAATTTGGATATTGCCAAGGCCTATGACAATATTGATTGGAACTTTATTTACAATATGTTGCATCTTTTTGGTTTTAATTTGGTTTTTATTAAGCTTATTAGAAATTGTATTGAAGATGTTTATTTTTTTATTATTGTTAATGGGTCTAGTAATGGGGTTTTTAAATCTTCTCATTGTTTAAGATAAGGTGACCCTATTTCCCTACTCTTTTCATTATTGTTGTAGAATTTCTTTTGCGTAGCCTTTGTAATCTTTTAGAGAATTCCCCTAGTCTTTATTTCAGAATGTTGGGAGGTTTTCCCATTTCTCATTTGTGTTTTGCTGACAATTTTATTATTTTCACGAAGGCTTCCATTAACAGGATTCACAAACTTATGGATTTTTTCTGTTATTTTGAAATGATTAGTGGTTTATTGCTTAATAAAAATAAAAGTTATTTTATTACTTCCAAGAGCATTGCTAATGATCAAATTTTGGCCATTAAGGACTTAACTGGCTTTAATCATGGTCATTTTCCCATTAAGTATCTTAGGGTTCCTATTTTTAAGGGTAGAAAGTGAACTTTTCTTTTTGATGATCTTATTACCTCTGTTCAAAATATGCTTTTATTGTGGGATTCTAACTTTCTAAGCTTTGGTGGTAGATTAACTCTTATTAAAATTGTCCTTTGCTCCTTACCAGTTTATATCTTTCAGACTATGCTACTGACTCAAGAGGTTTGTAATAGAGTGCATAAACTTATTAATAAATTTTTTTGGTTAACTCCAAAATTACTTGGGCTGCTTGGGAAAACTGTTGTGGTGTTTTGGTTTCAAAAGTATAAATGACTTGGCTTATGTTTTTTTTTTAAATTATGGTATAATTTTCATGCTAAAGTGAGCTTTTGGGATAATTTTATTGTTGCAAATTTGGTTTTAAGGGTTATGATTTTGATGATAGCAAATATTTCTATTTCTGGTTGTCTGTTTAATCATTCAGGTACGCAGGATCTATTGCAAGTTCAAGCCAGTCCAAGATCGAGTCAATATGTTTTAAAATCTGGGTCCAATGTACTGTTTTCATTTTTATTGAGTCAAATGCCATGTAACGTATTCCCTAGCTAAGTAACCTTGCACACACACACACACTCAGAGGGAGAGTTTTAGTGAATTAGAGTTTATGTTCAATTTTTATTCTGATCATCCTGGACGATATTCACATCATCCTAGACGATCTAGTAAAAATAGAAACCCTAATTAGGACAATCAATTTAAGTCAGTTTGATTAACCTGATCATCCAAGATGATCCTAATATCGTACAGGATGATAGGCTAAAATCAGAAATTCTCAGCCGCCAGATCAAGTTAGGCAAGTTTTTATTTTTAGAGATTTGGTATGATCATCCCGGATGATACGTGTATCGTCCTTGACAGTCCATTACAATCATGCCTAAATTAGTCTTGTGATTAAGGAAAGTAATTAAGGTTTGATTGATTCAATCATATCATCCTGGACAATTGCAGGATCGTACGGGATGATGTGTTAAAAATCCTGACCGTCCAGTGCCTATCACCTATACGTCCAGAGCTGTGTGCAAGACTATTTTCCTGATTTTGAACTAATCGCATGGGACGATACGCACATCATCCCGGAAGATCAAGTCATTTTAAAATTGTCCAGCATGTTTCACCTGTATGTCCAGAGCAGGGCTCAGGACGATTTTGTGTGGTTTTAAACTAATCGTACAGGACGATAGAGATATCGTCCTAGACGATCAAGTCATTTTGAGATCGTCCATCACAAGTTCCTCTAGATGTCCAGAGCTGTCTCCTGGATGAAATTCCTAAATTATACTAATCATCCCGGATGATTACAGAATCATACAGGATAATCAGAATAAATTTTTTCTACTAATCGTCCAGAAGAACCAGATCATCCAGGTTGATACATATCATTTTGAACTCATCGTACAGGACAATCTAGTGATCATCCTGGATGATAATGGCTGACCAGTTGAGATTTAGGGCAAATTTTGAGCCCTCCTATAAAAGATCTTTTTCATCTAACAAGAAAATCTTTTGCCACTTTTCTTTCCAAGAAACCTTGAGAGAGAGAGAGAGAGAGAGCTTGGGAGAGAGAGAGAGGATCTTGTGAGGGGGAGTTTGTGAGGGATTCACAAAGGTTGCTCCAATCAAGGATCAAAGTCATCTTCTCCGTTCATCATCTCTCGTCTTGTCGGTGTTTTCGTTGGGAGGATCGTTCGCAAGAAGATTCAAGTTCTTTACCCACTTCAGGAGGAAGCGAAAGGAGTTCAGGTTCTCTGTCAGCTTCAGGAGGAAGTGAAAGGAGTCTGGGTTCTCTGCCTGCTTCAGGAAGAAGTGAAAGGAGTTCAGGCTCTCTGCCCATTGGGTTGGTGGAAAGGAGTTTTGTACAGGCTTCTCTGCCTTGCTGTGGGAGCAGAAGGAGAGTCACTTTTGTGTTAGTGTAATACTTGGAGGGGAGGCTCCAGGGAGTGGACGTAGGTCAAGTTGACCGAACCACTATAAAATTTGGTGTGCTCTTTCTGATTATTTTTTGCACTTTACTTTTCTATTATTATCTGCTTGGGTGAAATCTGTGGTTGATCTTTTCACTTCTATGTTTACTTATTTTTGCTGCAAATTATCAAAAGGATTTTTCTTATTGCTCATGAATTTTTAAAATAACCAATTCACCCCCCTCTTGGTTAGCCTCGGGACTAGTTTATCAGGGCTTAACATTCCTATCGAACTTTCAAGTAGTATCAGAGCGAGATTCAAAAATTAAGTTTAAAAACTTTTGAATTTGACCTATGGCTAACATTGGTAATCATAATACTGCTGAAGGCTATTCAATCACACGTCTATCTTTGTTTGATAACATACCTTTTAATTTTTGGAAAACTCACATGTCCACTTTTCTTTACTATATAGATTATCACATGTGGATGATTGTTAAGGATGGCTATGAACCACCTTTTATAATGATTAACAATGTTAAAACTGAACTGCCTTTCACTGAATGGACTTTTGATGATCGTGACTTAGCCCAACTGAATGCTAAATATTTGAACTATTTTTTCTGTGCCTTAAAATATAAGGATTACATGCGTGTTTCTACCTGTACAAATGGTTAAGAAATTTGGGATAGATTGTGTATTACTTATGAAGGTACATCTGAAGTCAAACAATCTAGGTTAAACATATTGCTTCATGACTACAAACTTTTTTGCATGAAACTTACTGAATCAATTTCTGAAATGTATACTAGGTTCACTCAAATTGTCACTTCTTTACATGCTTTTTGAAGAGAACTCACTAACTATGAAAAAGTGAACAAGATTTTGAGATGTTTGCCTTCTTCGTTTGATGCTAAGATAATTGCAATTACTGAATCAAAAGATTTGAACACGTATTCTATTGATACTTTACTTGGGTCACTCATTGCTTATGAGCAAGGGGTGAACCAAAGACAGCTTGATGCAGGTGAAAAGAAGAAGGAGAAAACTATGGCTCTGAAGGCTAACGATACTGACACTGATTCTTTCGGGTCTGATAGCGATGATATTGCCTTAATCACTAGGTAATTCAAAAGCTTTCTAAGAAAGAAACATAAGAACTTTCAGAAGTGCAACAAGGGTAAGTTCAGTAAAAATTTTAAAAGTTCATCTGATACTGTTTGTTTTGAATGCTGGAAGCCTGGACACATTAAGGCTGATTGCCCTACACTTAAAGCTCACCCAAGCAAAGAGAAGGGTGAGGAGAAACCCAAGTTCAAGAAGGACAAGAAGCGGATTCAAAAGGCATTCTGGGCAGATTCTGCATCCGACTCCTCTGAGACTGAAGCTGAAGAGGAGGAAACTAACTTGTGTTTGATGGCAGATGATCATCCTAGTCAGTCTGACCAGGAAGAGGTATGTGAGCTTACTTATGATTAATTACTTGAAGTTTCTAAAAAAATCCATTCATCATATAGGAAGCTTAAGAAAACTCATACTAGCCTTGAACTAGAATTTTTGAATTTACAAAAAGAGCATGAAATTTTGATTAAAGATCATTCTATTATTGATTGCAATCACATGTCACTACTTGATGAATTCGATGAGTTAAACAAAAAGTATTCTGACTTAATTATTGAGCATGATTTGTTAAAAATATCGCATGTTGAATTAAAAGCTATATTTAAAGAATAAGAAACTCATGCATCTGATTTAGATAGTAGTGAACACCATCTGAAATTTGAATTTGTAAGTTTGAAAAAAGAAAATGAAATTTTGAGTGTAAAAATTTATGCTTTGAGAAAAATGAAACTCCACCAACTTTTACACAATTTTATGCACCTCCACCTTTTGAAGAATCTGTTTCATAATTATCAAAGCATGTTTCATACAAACCTAGGAAGAGGCACTGTCACCCACGTAGATTAGTTCACCCTTTTCCTGGTGTTAGATGTTTTTCTTGTGGCATGTTAGGACACATCTTCCACACCTGCACTGTTCACTGTAGTATACATTGGGTGTGGAGGCCCAAATTGCCTGTTTCATAGCATAACACACATGCATTACATTCTTCTTTTCATAAGAAGGAACCCAAACCTGTTTGGGTTCCTAAATCTGACATTTGATAATTTTGTAGTGTGCTCTCACACAAGACCTCGTGAGAGCATGAGATACTTGGACAGTGGATGTTTAAGACACATGACTGGAGATACAAATTAGTTCATTTTGTTGGAAGCCAGGGCTAGAGGTAAGGTTACACTTGGAGACAACACCACTAGGAAGGTGGTAGGATCAGGTATAATTGGTGATTCAAAGAATTTCAATATTGATAATGTTTTGCTTATAGATGGATTGAAATACAACCTACTGAGCATCAGTCAACTCTGTGATAAAGGATACAACATCAAATTCCTGTCCACTTGGCATATTTTAAGCTTAAATGACAAAATTATTTTGCAGGGATAAAGGATCAATAATGTCTACATGCTGGATGTAAGTTACTTTAAAGCTGATAATTCAATTTGCTTAAAACTATTGCTAATGTGTCTTGGTTGTGGCATAGGAGATTATATCATGCCAGTATAAAAACCCTTATGAGAGTCACCCAAAAAGACTTAGTTAGAGGTGTCCCCAAGCTTAAGTTCACTAAGGACCACCTGTGTGATGCCTGTCAATTAGGGAAGCAAGTCCAATCCTTCTTTCACTATGTTAAAGATATTAGCACCTCTAGACCTTTAGAAGTCCTTCACATGGATCTCTTTTGACCCATTATCACTGCCAGCTTAGGGGGGGAAGTCTATGGTTTTGTGATCGTTTATGATTACTCGAGGTTCATTTGGATTAAATTTCTGTCACATAAATCTAAGTCATTTGCTGAATTTAAGTCCTTGTCCACTTGGATTCAGAGGAAGTTAGGTTGTGAGATCTTGACTATTCATAGTGATCATGGTGGAGAGTTTGAAAATATGAAGTTTGGAACTTTCTATGAGGAGTAAGGGATTAGTCATAATTTTTCAGCTCCTAGGACCCCTCAACAGAACGGGGTAGTTCAAAGGAAGAACACGACCTTAGTGGAAGCCGCTAGAGCCATACTTGCTGAGTATTGACTTCCAAAATACTTTTGGGTTGAAGTAATGAACACTGCTTGTTATGTGCTGAATAGGGAGAATGTTAAATCCAATCTGAACAAGACACCTTATGAGATCATTAAGGATAGAACTCCAAACCTGTCCCACCTCCATGTCTTTGGCTGTAAGGTTTTCATTCTGAATAACGGGAAATCATCCTTAGGAAAATTTAACCCCAAATCTAATGAAGGAGTGTTCTTAGGCTATTCTAGTGTGGGGAAATCATTTAGGGTGTTTAATAAGAGGACCTTGGTGGTGGAAGAGATAACTCATGTGATGTTTGATGAATTTGATCCTAAGGAGACTATAGTTGAGAAAGAAGAAGAGGTAGTAGAGATTACCCAAGGGGTTGAAAATGCAAATCTGGAGGAAAGGGTAGAACCTCAAAACACTTGCTGAGAGATTGGAGATATGCTTCGAGTCATCCTAAAGAACTGATCTTAGGAGACCCTTCTGAAGGTGTTAGGACTAGGTATGGACTTAGGAAGGAAGTAAACCACTCTGCCTTTATCTCAATGATTAAACCCACTAACATCAATCTAGCCCTTTTTGATGAATTTTGGGTCTTAGCTATGCAAGAGGAACTGAATCAATTTGTAAGTAACGATGTTTGGGAGTTAGTAGAAAGACCTAGGAATCAAAGTATAGTGGAAACCAAGTGGGTATTTAAGAATAAGATGAATTATTCTTGTGTGGTGGTTAGGAATAAGGCAAGATTGGTGGCTAAGGGGTAAAATCCGATTGAAGGGATTGATTTTGAGGAGACCTTTGCCCCAGTAGCTAGATTGGAAGCCATTAGAGTGCTACTAGCCTTTGCCTATTATAAAGGATTTAAGCTATTTCAAATGGATGTCAAGAGTGCCTTTTTAAATGGAATAACAAAAGAGGATGTATACGTAGAGCAATCCCTAAGTTTTGCGAGTTCCCAATATCTAAATCATGTTTATAAATTAAAAAAGACCTTGTATGGATTGAAACAGGCACCCAGAGCTTGGTATGAGAGGCTTATCACATTCTTATTAGAAAGAGAGTTTGTTAAGGGGAGTGTAGATACCACCCTTTTTCTGAGGGGAATAGGAGATGATTTACTCATTGTCTAGATTTATGTTGATGATATACTTTTTGGATCTTCTGATAAAAGTTTATGTGATGATTTTTCTAAAATAATGAGTAAGGAGTTTGAGATGAGTATGATGGGAAAATTGTCCTACTTTTTGGGGTTTAGCATAAGGCAACTGGATGATGGAACCTTTCTCATTCAATCTAAATACACTAAGGACATTTTGAAGAAAAATGAAATGGACAAAGCCAAGTCAATCAACACTCCCATGAGCTCCTCTGTTCAGTTAGATAAGGATTCAAGTGGAAAATCAGTTGATTAGAAGAAGTATAGAGGAATAATTGGATCACTACTTTACCTAACTGCTAGTTGACCTGATATTATGTTTAGTGTTTGTCTTTGTGCTAGGTTTCAAGATGATCCTAAAGAGTCCCACCTGACTGCTGTTAAGAGAATTCTTAGATATCTTTTAGGGACCCCAAACCTAGGAATCTGGTACACTAGGCACAGCACCTCTTTTGAGATTATTGGATATTCTGATTCTAACTTTACAGGGTGTAGGGTGGATAAAAAGAGCAGTTCAGGAACTTGTCAAATCATAGGACAGTCTTTAGTCTCCTGGTCCAGTAGAAAATAGAACTCAGTTGCACTTTCCACTACTGAAGATGAGTACATTGCCTTAGGAAGTTGTGTGGCCCAAGTTCTTTGATTGAAGCAACAAGTTTTGGATTTTGGATTACCTGTGGGCACAATTTCTATTCTGTGTGATAATACTAGTGCCATCTGTATTTCTAAGAAACCAATCCAACATTCTAGAACCAAACACATTGATATAAGGCATCACTTCATTAGGGACCATGTTACAAAATGGGACATTGAGCTACATCATGTAGCAACTGAAAATCAGCTGGCTAACATATTTACTAAACCACTGGCCTTTGACGCATTCAGTATTTGAGGACTAGATTAGGTGTGATTGACATAAATACTTGATTCTGATGACTGATGATTTCTGAGTTTTTCCTCTTTTTATTCTTATTTTATTTCTGTTAGTCTTTTGATTTGATTCTATTTCTTGTTTTATTTTTATTCAGTGCTGATTTTCTTCTTACTGTTTGTTATTTTTTATTTGAGCATTTATTTTGATGAGATTTCCTACTTATTTTTTATTCACTATTTTATTTCTTTAAAATATCAGATCACTGCTCACCACTGCTGATAAACTAAATTTATGACTGAAAGTTTTGCCTTATTTTTTGGTTTAGAATCTTGTAAGCGGTGATTGATTCCACTAGTTCTGTTAAAGGGAAGAAACATTGATGATTGTTTCTCTTCCTCTAACTCCTTTAATAGTGTTCTGTTTCTTTTGGATAAAAATCTTCTTCGAAATTAAAAAGTTGGTTTCTGAAATTGAGATCTATTTTATCTTCCTATAGTAATCTACCTCATATGAATAGTGTTTTTAAAGTTTTGAGTCATTGGTATATTTTTTTGAATGAAGTGATTACACTTATCATATGATGTATGGTTTTTATTTTATGAATTACTCTTCCTTATTGTAGAGAGTGGGTTTTATCATCTCTTATGTCTGGAAGGTAATTTCAAAGCTGAGATTCTTTAATGATTTTGAAAGGGAGTAAGCTTACAAAAGATGCGCAAAGAGCGCCAAAATGAAAAGAGGCACAAAATTAGCCCAAACTGAAAAGATGCGCAATGTCGCCAAAAATTAAAAAGATACACAAAGTGTATCAAAAATCAAAAGATGCGCAAAGCGCCAAACAAATTGAAAAAGAGGCACAAAATGAGCCCACAAAGAAATATGCTTTCTTCCCTTCTAGATCTTTAAATGTCTTAGAAAAATCCATGCACCACTTAATATTTTCAAAAGCTTGAGACAAAAAATCATGATTTCTGATTCCTTACTTTGTAATACTATTATATCAGATATTTTTCTAGAACGAGGCTTGAAAAAATCTCTTTTCGAATCTAATTTCTTTTTTTTTGAATTGGATTTTTGTTTGAAAAGAATCTGAACCTATAAGGTGTCGGAGGTGGGAGTTACGAAAGTTGATTTTCCAACTTTTCTAGATTTCAGCACTGTCGATCGTCTTCTATTGGTTTTTGGATTCAAAATCAAGGGAAAATTCTGAATTACTAGAGCTGATCGATAAAAAAAATCATTATTTTTTGTGTTTCTGTGTTTTTGTGTTTCTCGTATCTAGTTTTATTTTCTCTACTTTTTTTTTTCATTTTGTTGTAAATATTTTTCTGTTCGTATTGTGTTATCTGTCTTCCTCCTTTTTGTAATGTCAAAAGGGGGAGTTAGTGTTTTTAGTGACGAGTAGTTTCTTGTACTGTTCTAGTTGTTTCTTGTATTGCTCTTATTTTGTAGTTATTTTCCTTATTGTATTTTGTGTTTAGTGAAATTTGAAATGATATTTTTCATTCATGTGTGTGTTGAGTACTCCTGTATGTTTTACTTGAAACTACTACATCAATGTTTGCCATCATCAAAAAGGGGGAGATTGTTGTGAATCTGGTTTTAAGGGTTACGATTTTGATGATAGCAAATATTTCTATTTCTGATCATCTATTTAATCTTTTAGGTACGCAGAATTAATTACAAGTTCAAGCCAGTCCAAGATCGAGTCAGTCTGTTTTGAAATCTAGGTCCAATGTACTATTTTTATTTTTATTGAGTCAAATGCCATGTAACTGATTCCCTAGCTAAGTAACCTTGTACACACACATAGGGGGATTGTTTTAGTGAATTAGAGTTTCTGTTCAATTTTTATTCTGATCGTCTCGAATGATATTCACATTATCTTGGATGATCCAGTGAAAATAGAAATCCTAATTAGGACAAACAGTTTAAGTCAATTTGATTAAGCTGATCGTCCTAGACGATCCTAATATCGTATAGGATGATAAGCTAAAATCAGAAATTCTCAGCCGCCAGATCAAGTTAGGCAAGTTTTTATTTTTAGAGATTTGCTCTGATCATCCTGTACGATACATTTATCATCCTGGATGATCCATTAAAATTATGTTTAAATTAGTTTGGTGATTAAGGAAAGTAATTAAGGTCTTATTGATTCGATCATATCATACCGGATGATCGCAGGATCGTACAGGATGATGTGTTAAAAATCTTGACCGTCTAGTGCCTATCACCTGTATATTCAGAGCTGTGTGTAGTACGATATTCCTGATTTTGAACTAATTGTAAAGGATGATACCAATATCATCCCAGACGATCAAGTTATTTTAAAATTGTCCAGCATGTTTCACATGTACATCCAGAGTGGTGCTCAGGATGATTTTGTGTGGTTTTGAACTAATTATACAGGATGATAGAGATATCGTCCTGAACGATCAAGTTATTTTGAGATCATCCTGGATGATCAAGTCATTTTGAGATCGTCCAGCACAAGTTCCCCTGGACGTCTAGAGCTGTCTCCTGGACAAAATTCCTTAATTACATTAATCATCCCGGATGATCGCAGAATCATACGGGATGATCAGAACAAATTTTTTCTACTAATCGTCCAGAAGAACCAGATCGTCCAGACTGATACATATGATTTTGAACTGATCATACAGGATGATCTAGCGATCATCCTGGATGATATTAGTTGACCAGTTAAGATTTAAGGCAAATTTTGAGCCCTCCTATAAAAGAGCTTTTTCTTCCAACAACAAAAATATTTTGCCACTTTCCTTTTCAGAGAAACCTTGAGAGAGAGAGAGAGAGAGAGAGAGCTTGGGAGAGAGAGAGAGAGGATCTTGGGAGAGGGAGTTTGTGAGGGATTCATAAAGGTTGCTCCAAGCAAGGATCAGAGTCATCTTCTCCGTTCGTCGTCTCTCATCTTGTCTGTGTTTTCTGTGGGAGGATCATTCGCAAGAAGATCCGGGTTCTCTACCCGCTTTAGGAGGAAGTGAAAGGAGTTCATGTTCTCTGCCTGCTTCAGGAGGAAGTGAAAGGAGTTCGGGTTCTCTGCCCGCTTCAAGAGGAAGCGAAAGGAGTTCATGTTCTCTGCCTCACCAGGTTGGTGGAAAGGAGTTTTGTACAGGCTTCTCCGCCTTATTATGGGAGTAGAATGAGAGTCACTTTTCTGTTAGTGCAATACCCGGAGGGGAGGCTCCGGGGAGTGGACATAGGTCAAGTTGACTGAACCACTATAAAATCTGGTGTGCTATTTCTGATTATTTTCTGCACTATATTTTTCTGTTATTATCTGCTTGGGTGAAATCTGTGGTTGATCTTTTCACTTCTGTGTTTACTTATTTCTACTACAAATTATCAAAAAGATTTTTCCTGTTGCTCACGAATTTTTAAAATAACCAATTCACCCCCCTCTTGGTTAGCCTCGGGACTAGTTCATCAGGGCTTAACATCCCTATTAAACTTTCATTTATGTTTGCTAAATACTGTGTTGGTAAGCACCATACTACTTGTGCTTTTAAACAAGGTGACTCTAAAGTTTGGAAGAGAATTTGCAAGGTTAAATGGTTGTTGAGCCTTTAATTTCTTGGGGGCTTGGTCCAGGTAATATCTTCTTTTGGCAGGATCGGTGGTTGGGTAAATAATCTATTCATTCTATTATGAATTCTTTATCCATTTTGACTATTATGGTTAATTCTCTCCTCACTCATAATTGTTGGGATTATGAGAAACTTTCTAATGTTATCCCTGATTTTATTATTCATCAAATTTTGAATCTACCTATCAATACGGAGTCTAATGATATTATCTTATGTGACTTGTCTAGAGATTGTGGTTTTCACTTAATGAATGTTTGGCATGCTTTTAGAACTAGGAAGAATATTGATAATAATTTTATTATGATTTGGCATAAAAGTATTCCTTCTATTATGGCTGTTTTTGTTTGAAGAATCTTGCATAAATTTATTCCTATGGAGGACAATCTTATTAAAAGTGGTTTTATTTTGGCTTCCAACTGCCAATGTTGCTACCATATGGAGAATATGCATCATATTTTTCTTTCTAGCCCTACTGCTATTAAAACATAGGTTTATTTTGACGACTTGTTTCACTTGAATTATTTTAATGCTCATTTGTCCCTTAACTATGTGCTTAAGGCTTGGTTCATTAACTCTAAAGGGCACGTCAGAAATGTTGATTCTTCTCTCATATTATGGTATTTATGGTTGGAAAGAAATAACTGTCTTTTTAATGGTGTTTGTATGAACCATAATAAGGTGATCCAGAATGTTAAAGACAAGGTTTTGGCGCTTTTTTCTGTTAAGTTGCTCTCTATCAAGAATTTTAAAAATTATTATTTTGTTGGTTCTGCTTTGGGTCTTAATTTACAGGGTGTTCCTATTGCCAAAGATTCTAGAATCTTCTATTGGACTAAACCCTCCATTAACTTCTATAAACTAAATGTGGATGTTGTTATCAGCGATAGTTCTGTGGGTTATGGTGGGGTTATAAGAGGAAATAATGGTAGTCTTATTATGGCCTTTGCGGTCCTTTACAGAATGGTGATGATTTTTATATTATAACTTTGGCTATACTTTATGGGTTGAGGGTGTGTATTTCTCTTAGTTTAACGAATATTTTTATTGAGGTTAATTCCGATTATAATTTCCTTTTTATTAACTCTATTGATGACTCGTGTTACAAGCCGGATCTCTTCTATCAGATTAGGGAGATTAAGAATCTATTGATTTTCCTGAATTATTCATTCCATCATATTTATAAAGATGGTAACGCCTGTGCTACTTGGCTTGCTAAATGGGGTGGTAGTTTTCAGTTAGTTTCTGATTTTTTTGGGTCCAATATTCCTGTGGAGCTCAAAGGTCTTCTTAGACTTGATGTTATTAGCATTCCTTTTGTTAGAATCTAAGGGAGTTGTTTGGTTGGATTCTTTTATTATCTTGTTTTGGGATATTTCCCCTTGTCCTCCTACGTGGAGTTGTGATGCTTTATGTTGTTCTGCTGCTATTTAGCTGGTTCTTATATCTCTCGGTTTGTCCTGGTGCCTTCCTTTTTTGCTGGCTATTTGTGGGGGTTTGTCTTTTGCCTCCTGGCATGATGGTGCTTATTCCTTTTGTTCTCTGGTTACTGTGCTCTTTATGAGTAGGGTTGATTGGTGCTGTCCTAGGTGGTTCTTCTGGTGTATTGTCTGGTATTTGGCCTTGCTGCCTTGGTGCCTTGTTAGGCTGGTGCTGGAGTGCTTTTTCTGGATGTGGTTGGTTTTAATCTTGTGCGTTCATGCTGGAGGTGGCTTCATGGTGGATAGTTTTGGGTGCTTCTTGCTTTATTTTCCTGGTTTTTCTATGTTTGGTTTTCATTTTAGCCCTTGGTTTCTTGCTGTTGGGATTAACCTGTTGGTTCAGATCTTCAAAGTCAAGTGGCCCTTTGCTATTAATACTATTTTGGTGTTTCTCTTCGTTGCTTTTGGGTCTGGCTATTTCTATTAGGTGTTGCCTTCCGAGAGGATGGGGATCCTCATCATGTTGTGCTTGACTATGTCCCTCATGTCTCTGGCAGCTGCTGTCTATGGTTTCAGTGTTGTTGGTTTTGATTATCTCTGGTTTGGCATTTACCCCTGCCGTGTGGTGGTTATTAAGTTGGTGAATCATATTATTTGGTTTAGCTTTATTAGAACTTTTTTTGTTGATAACTGATGGGATTGGTATACTAGATTCTACCTTAATTTTTATTATGTCTATCTTAGGCTTCACCTCTTTTTATAGAATTTTGACTTTGCAGGTATTTGTAGAGAGCTCGCGCTGGAGAAGATTATGGTGCTGGTTGCTGCTTTTTATTTTTCTCCTTATTTTTGGGTGCTCGTCCTTATGCACCGTAGAATGTACCTAGGGTATCTTGTATTTTTGATTAGTAGAGACCTCTAGCTCTTAGGTTTTTTATTTTACTTTCTCTTAGTAGCTCTTTCGAGCAGTAGTGAACTTGAGGCCTCTTTATGGACCATGTAATTTTTTCCTGAATTAACGCGTAGGCCCCCTGTGTGGGGTTTCCCCTAAAAAAAAATTCATATAATACAATTTAATAGTAATACCATATGATTAATTTAATTCTAGCCTGTTAGTACTATATGATGAACAGTAATACAGTAAGATCAGTTCAATTTCTCTACTGAATGTACTTTATGAATGAACATTAGTACATTATGATTAGCTTAATCGAATCATAGTTTGTACATGACAAACCTTGGGCTAACTAAATATCACCTCTGTCGATCATCCAGTATGATCAAGTTTATAACGATCTAAATCTTAATTAATCTAGATTTGATTGATTAATCAAATTGATTAAATTGGGCAATACTTCAAAACATCCCACTATGGTTAAATTTTCCTCGTTACCACACAAGATTTGCTTTAGAATTTGGTTTAGATTTCTTTAGTTGAATCTGTATAGATTAACATTATACCATCCTAAAGGACAGACTAGTGTCTCATTATCAATTTGAGAAGAGAAACATTCAATTTAATGTTATGATCAAATACAACATAAGGAATATTCAATTCATCGTGAATGATAAACAGAATATTCACCTATCATTTTAATCATGAAACTAAATTAATGATTATATTTTCATAATCAAAATTGTATAAGGAATATTTAATTCATCCATAACAGGAAAATTCATTTATCATTTCAATTATGAAAGTATGTTAATGAATTTATTTTCATAATCAAATTATATAAGGAATATTCAATTTATATATGAGGATAAAAAACAATATTCATTTATCATTTAATCATGAGGATAAATTTATATATTTATTTTTATAATCAAATATGTAAGGAATATTCAAATTACCCTTAAGGATAAAATGAATATTGACTTATCTTTTGATTATAAAACTTAACTAATGTTTAAAGTTTAGGTCTGCATCCACAAAATTTTCCCCATTCTTAAAAAAAGAAACTAAGGTAGGGTTTATCTTAATTTGGGTTATAGGCTTCCTATAATGGAAAACCTCTATAATTAATTACATCTCCCAAAAGAATACTCTTAATTAAAGTGATGACTAAAGTTTTCAAATTCATATAGATTTTAAAAATATGTTTGGGCTATTAAGATTTTAATGCACAGGCTTTAGATTATAAATTCTTTAGTTATATTTGGAATTTAGATTTAGATTTTAGCATCTGAATAATGTAGGAGCATAATAGGAAATGAAAGTGGAGAGACTAATGAGTATATACAATATGAGCTTACACTTACTAAGAATGAGCTGCCAACTAACAGTATTAAGCATAATCAATCATCTTATGAATGTAAGATTAGATAGGCTTTATCTAGGAATCAAGGAATTATAATTTAGAAAACTTTATAATTAGGACTCTATCATATGTATATGATCACGCAATGAAATGTTGCATGAATAAAAATATAAATAAAAGAACTTTTATTCATTTTTAATTTTAGAGTAAACTCAAGATTTACTGAAAGGAAAAGGTGGCCAAGCTCCATGAACAACAAGCTTAGGTTTCTATACCTATAGAAGTTTAGATTATAATATGATTATTTATTGTAAACTTCGACCTTCTGGATGCTAAAACTTCTATAGTATTCCAAAAGATAATGGTCTTCAAAAGAAGAAGAATTATTTCCTTTGGGAACTTATATACATTCTACTTTTGCAGGAATATAAAAGAGAGCAGTTTTAAAAATGCACATATGAAATGGTGAAGTGTGAGTTGTACATAAATTTAAATTGAAATAAAATTTTATGGCTATGAATTATCAATCTGATCTTTTGTTCACCAATAGAAATGTAAATATGACATCCAAAGTACAAAGAGTAAAAACAGAAACATTGGTACCTTTAGGCAAGGCACTCCAAGCAAACCAAATCAGATTACTGGCCTAGCTTAGGCTAGAGTTGGTTTTCCTAGAAAACCATCTAAGTTTGTGTAGAAGGCTATGTGTGGCTTGGATAGGCACTAAGTTTTATTAGTTTAAAACTTTCTATAATTGATTTGATTTATTTATGTTCTTTAAAGGGTTGTTTTAATTTAAGTATCTAATAATTTAGATTTTTTAAAATTTATTTTAAAGAGAATTTCATTTGTTATAATTATTAATTTTAAATTTTATAGAATATAGCACTCAACAACTTCTAAGTGCCAGAAGCTATTGATTAGCAAGTGCTAGGCTTATACTTGTAATACTACCAGTTCTCTAAAATTAAGGAAGATGGATAGAATAGAGTCCTTCATTTTAATTACGTGTTTTAGTACTTAAAGCTTCCAATCCATCACACCTTTTCCCTCTTGAAAGGAATCAAGCATAAAGGTATGAAAGCTATAATGTCTAAGTATTTTGTTAATGATTTTTAATTAAAATGGTTTATTGATTTCTGATTTTATTAGATTACAAGTTAATATTTATATTATGTGAAATTTATTCCTGGTGTTGTCATAACGGGCATGAGAACCAAGGGCTCCTTAGGACACATAACCCTATAGCCTGAGGTAGTCTAGCATAAAAATTTTATTGACAGAGTGTCATCTATTTATTTTACTATTGTTATCTGATTTAATTCATTAGATTGATAATTTACTAATGATCTGATGATTTATTAATTTGTCATATTTTATTGAATATTTTAATATATTTAATGTTTTACCTATTTGTTGACTTTTTAATTTGCATTGATTTTTAGAATATTTATATTTTTCATAAGTACTAGATTTAATTATGTGTTCAATACCTTTGAATTTGTTGGATTTAGATTTTTTGGAATTACTTATGCATTTTTCAAGTTTAGTGTTTATTTATATTAATTAAATTTGACCAATAATTAACTTTTTGATTTACAATGATTTCTAAAGTTTTCATATTTTGTTATAAATAATAGACCCAGAGATGAGTCTAATGCCTATGAGTTTTTTGGATTTAGATTTTTCTATAATTAGTTATAAACTTTATTAGTTTGATACTTTTTATGTACTATGTTTGACCCAAATATAGACTTTTTGATTTATAATGGATTTTGAAGTTTATATATTTTTTTAAAATTCTTGACCCAGAGATAAGTCTAATGCCTATGAGTTTGCTAGATTTGGATTTATTTATAATTAGTTATGAATTTTACAAGTTTGATGCATTTTATGGATTTGTTTAATTATTTAATTAAGATGCTTTTCTTATTTTTGCACCAAATTAACTCCAAACCTTTTGAAATTTTCCCCAAATATCAGAAATGACTCCTAGGGATTATTTAAGTGATTGAAATTTATTTGGTGTTTTTATTTTTTTTAATTATTTATTTTAATTAATTCTTAGATTTTTTTAATTTTTAAATTATCTTTTATTTTGGGTGAATTTTAAGTGGATTTTATTTCTCCTCTATTAAACTTTTAATTCTGAGCTTTTTGATATATTAAATGTAATATTTAGATTTTAAAAAAATTTATTATTAACTTTTAAAGATCCTAAGTCAATTTTGTACATGAATCTTGAGGTCACTGAATGACAGACCAAATGACCTCTAAATATTGTGAAATTTGAAGTATGGTAGATGAATACATGTGCTTCAAATCCCCTAAATTTGGGCTTATCAAAGCTCTCTAGGTTTGAAAACTAATCATCAAAGCTAAACATATCTATAGCTTTGATAAATTCTTTTAAGAGTTCTACTAAGTAGATTTGGGTCAAATCAGTGGCTAACTAACCTTTGCATGAATATAAATGCACCATAGAAATATTGTAAGAAAATTCTAAATACTTTAAGAGTTATGGGTCCAAAATGGACACATGACTTTGGAAATTCAAATCACAAAAATCTAGAGCTACCATGGCTCAAGAAAATTATAGGAGGTGAAATGTTAAAGAATCAACCCCCCAAAATTGAACTAAATTGGAGCATTGGATCTTGAGAAAATCAAGAAAATAGGAAAAACTTCATCTCTAATTTTCTCAAGCCCTATTAGTTAAAGTACTTTTGGAATATTTTTTTAAAAAATAGGGCTTAAGAACTTTTTAGTGAGCCCATATCACTCAATTTTGAGTTAATTTTGGATTTTCTATGATTTTTTAAAGTTACAAGCATTTAAATGAATTTTTAATTCATCTAAAATGATGACCAATCATTTAATAAATGGCAGCGATGGTTTTCATCATACGGGATGTGCGTCAACGCATGAATGGATGAATTATCCACATCAGATCATCCACTTAGCCATTGGATAAACCATGGGAGGAATCAATTGCCTATATCATGCCACATCACCTACTAAGTAGTTGTGTAGCTCATGCTCGAGCCCAAGGACTATCAAGCATGTGTAGTTTATGATCGAGGCAGTTCGATCGGCCGATCAGATAATTTAAATTGATTTGGCCATTTTAGTTCAATTTAAATTAAAATTCTAGATGCTTCAAACTTTTAATCTTACTATCCAAATTTGACAAAATTTGAAATAGGGGATCATAGAGGCTCCATGCACAGAGCTTTGGGAAAAATAAATTTGAATTTAAAACTTTAAGTGAGGAAAATTCACTAACCAGTGGATGGATTTGAAAGATCATGGACTCTATGGATTATTTGATAGACCCTCTTCAACTTTTTAAAAGGCTCCAGGAGTTGAATTGCACTAGATTAAGAGATAGCTTAAGATTATCCTTTCTCTCTCCTTCTTTGTCTCTCTCTTGATAGTTTGAAGCTTTCTTGAATTATGGAAGGGAAAGAAGTGCTGTGGAAGAGCTGGGGGACTTACTAGAAGACTAGGGAAATAGATTAATCCATCCTTTTACTAGGGGAAGAGGGGGCATTTATAAGAGAGAGAAAATTGGATGGAGGGCTTAGATCTTGCAAACTAAGTTAAGGCTAGCAGCCATTTTAGTTAGGGATTGAGTAATAAGATCCAAGGGATGGTTTTGGAGAGTTTAAAAGCACATTGTTTGTTATTAAGGGAGTTTTGGTTGAACTAATAATTGGAAAGAGGTTATTTTTTGGAATCTTGCCACATTAGTAGCTGAGATGGCATGAGCTTCACATGAACTATAAAGGGAAGCTTCTAAAGTTTACAAAAGCCATTAGTTGAGTTTAATTTGGGTTGAATCAAGAATAGGCCCAAAAAAGTGGATTTAGGGTGGCTTGTTTCAACCCAAATGGTTTACCCATGTTAAACAATGGGTTGGGTGTAATGGCTAATGTGCATTAAGTCAATAGACATCTACTACAACCATTTAGGGAATTTAATTTTACAAGGGTTGAGTTTTGGCTCGTAAAAGTCCTTTTGGTCCTATAGGTTTTACATGAGGTCAATGATGGGTCCTACTCATTCCAAATAATATTTTGGACATATTGGAAGTGGTTTAATGATTTGGGGGTGGTGGTGGGGGTCATTTAGTTCAAAATGCATTTTTAAGGGCCAAAAAGGCCTTTTGGTCAACCAGGGTTGACCAAGAGTTGGAACTTGGTTTAATGCATTCTAAATGGTAATTTTGATTTTTTGGAGGTTAAAAGGGCCCTTTGGTCAACCTAGGTTAACTTGGTCAATTAAAATTGACCAAGGGTTGGAATTTATTTCAATGTATTCTAAATGATATTTAGGGTTTATTGGAGGTGGTCTCAAGGTTTGGTTTGACTGAGCCATAATGAGGTTTGAGAAAAATTTAATTTAACTTGTTTAAGGTTTTAGGGTCTTGTGGTCAATCATGGTCAACCAAGGTTCAATGCTGGTTTAATGCATCATTCTAGTGATGATGTATAATTAATGCATTTAGGGAGGCTTCCTTGGTTAAAATCATAATATGTTATGTTTAGTGGTATAAGCTATAAATATTTGATGGTTTTACAGCCTATGGAAATTCTTTACATTTTAGGGGTTAGGGATCTTGAAATGTCTTGAAACTGATGTGGTTAACCCTAGGACATGCTTAATCAATATGCAAGGGATACATTGTTGTAAATCTGGGCCCAAGTACTATAATTTTGATGATAAGAAACATTATTGTTTCTTTATCACTGATATTCTTGCATATCTATTTTGTTTCCCTACTATCTAACATTTTAGGTCCACAAGTCCACTGGCAACATCAATCAACTCAAGATTGGGTAGACTAGGGTTGATTCTGTATGTAATTTAAATTTCAAATACTTTTTCCTTTTTGAGTCCAATCATGTATCTAGTGGACACTAAGTTGAGTAACCTTGCACATACACACTCAAGGGAGTGAGTTGGTGAGTTAGAGAAATTTTAATTTTTTAAATAAATCATATAGGATAATTATATCATACTGGATAATCAGTTGAAAATAAAAAACCCCTAATTAGGGCACCCCTATTAATTAAGAGTGATTAAACTAATCGTAATGTACGATCCATATTATAAAGGACGATCAGTTAAGATTATAAAAAAATAGTCGCCAATCACAATTTAGGTAATATTTTAATGTTGAGATTTTTTTCTAATCATATAGGATAATGTGAATCATGCTGGATGATTTAAGACAATCATGCCTAAATTGATCTTGTGATTAGGGGATTAATTATAATAAAATTGCTTGATTAGATCATATAAGACGATCAGTGACGATCGTACTAGATGACTCAAGCGATACATGGGATGATACTTGATCATCCTGTATTGTACCAGATGAAAAACCATGATTTTCTTCTAATCGTATAGGGATGTCATCCCGGACGACCCAAGGAATATATGGGATGATATTTAAATCATCGACCATCATCACCTTTCGTACAGGATGATCAGTATAGTATCTTGAACTAATCATACAAGACAATCACTGAATTGTAATGAAAGATCAATATAAATACTTGACATGATCATACAAGATAAAGTGGATTGTACTAGCTAAAAGGGGTGTTTTGTACTAATAATACAAGACAATCTATCAATCATACTGGATGATATTTGACGGTAAGTTAAAAATTAGGGCTTCTTTTGGAGGCTATTTATTTAATCTCTTACATTATCTTATAAGAGATCTTTTACTGTTAATTTGGTCTGTGAGAGAGCTTAGAGGATGAAGAAAGAGAGAGCTTTGGGAGAGAAGAAAGGGAGAGATCCTTATGAGGGGGAGTTGAGAGAGATTCACAATGGTTACTATAAGTAATGTTTCCACCATCTTCTTCAAGCTGCTTTCCTAGTTTCCTTGGTGGCTCTGGGGGAGACATTCTTCAACATCATATCAAATTTCTCTTCCTACTCCAGGAGGGAGTAAACGGATTCTGGTTCTCTGCCTACTCCAGGAGGGAGTAAAAGGATTGAGGTTTCTCTACCTACTCCAGAAGGGGATAAAAGGATTCAGGTTCTCTACCTTAACGAGGAGGGTAAAAAAGAATTAAGGTACTCTGCCTCACCGGGTTAGTGGAAGAGATTTTTGTAAGGGCTTTTCCACCTAGCTATGGGGGCTAAAGGAGAGACACTAAGAGGTTTAGTGCAACACTCAAAGGAGGCTCTCCAGGGAGTGAACGTAGGTCAGATTTGACCAAATCACTATAAAATCCTTTATGTTCATTCCTTTACTTTTTTGCATTTTTATTTCTGCATTTTTTTATGATTTACTTGTTGAGAATCGTGCAAATCTGGTTATTCAAGTGAGTTTTTGACGTTAGTTTTTGATGATTACAAAATCTTATTGTTTCATCTTATGCTTGTTTATTATTTCTCCTAACAATTATTGGAAATTCTATTTTGTGATTGTTAACCTTTCATTTCAGGAAAAATCACATTTCAGATAGTGAAAGACTTCAAATTGATTGAATTAGAGGTTATTAGTCTTGGAGTCTGTATTTTTTCTTTTCTTGAGTCTGAGAGATGTGATTATAATTAGGTAATCATGCACACATACATTAGGGGAGTAAGATAATACTTAATTTTTTAAACTAATCGTACTGTATGATATTATATCGTACGAGATGATTTATATAGTTTCACCTTTTAAACCAATGAACCTGCCAGGTTAAGTATGAAAATTTTTCTAAGTGTAAATCATTTAGTACAAAATGTATTCGTACATCTCTTTCCAGAGTATGAAATCCAGGGATGCCAGTTTTGTACAGGATCGTATGGGACGAACTGTTCAAATTTTTGAACTATTTGTATAGTACGAACATGTTTCGTATATCATTTTCAGAGTACAAAAATTACGGTTCAATGGTTCATACTGGTTCGTATGGGATGAACCCTTCAATTTTTTGAACTGTTTGTACAGTACAAATGGGTTTCGTATTTCATTTTCCAGAGTACAAAATCTAAGAATCACAGGTTCATACAGCATCGTACGGGATGAACTGTTTAACCTTTTAAACAGTTCGTATAGTATTATTTGGTTTCATATTTCATTTTCCAGAGTATGAAATCTGAGGTTCATAGGTTCGTACAGCATCATACGGACGAACCATTCATTTATTGAACTATTTGTACGGGATGATTGTCAGGCGTACGGTATAATCCTAATTCGTAAAACTTGAAATCTTCAGTTTTTGGATGGTTTTTCTTGTCCTTTGAATATAAGGTTCCTAAAAACTGACTTTTCAACTAATCTTCTACAAATTTCTTCTTTAGAGTGGAAAGGAGAGTGATTAGGAAGAGTGTTTGGGAGTTAGTGTGGTGAGATCTTTGAAGAGGAAATTGTGAGGGGATTCACAAGGTTGCCCAAAGATGCGGATCTCATTGTTTGTTCTTCAAGTCTCTTCCATATCTCTTTGAAGACTCTTGAGAGAAGATCATTGAAGAAGGTCCAGTTCTCTACCATCACCAAGAGGGTAAAAAAGGATGCTTGGTTCTCTGCCAACACCTGAGGGTGTGAAAGGATGAGTGGGTTCTCTGCCTTCCCCAGGAGGGTGAAAAATGATGACAGTTCTCTACCACACCGAGGTTTGGTGGAAGAGAGTTTGTAAGGGCTTCTCTGCCTTACTGTGGGGGCAAAAGGAGAGTCACTTTGGTTTAGTGCAATACCTAGAGAAGGAGTCTCTAGGGAGTAGATGTAGGTCATGTTTGACCGAACCACTATAAAATTTATTGTTCTCTATTCTTTTTTTATTTGCCGCATTATTAATTTTCACATTGCACTTTATTTGGCTGTGGTTGAGAAAGCTTAATTTTTATAACTATTCATACAGTACAAATTTAATCATATTGTACGATATACTGAAGATTTTTATAAAAAAGGTTTTCAAAACTTACAAGGGATTTTTAAAAGTACCAATTCACCCCCCTTCTTGGTTAGCCTAGGGACATAATTAATAGGTCTAACAATCTATTCGCACTTTCAAGTGATATCAGAGCCTATTTCAAAAATTATTATTTAAATTAACTTTTTGAAATTTGATTATGGCACCTTAGGGTTATTCGATCACTAGACCTCCACTATTTGATAATATCCTATTTAATTTTTCAAAAACTCGCATGTCTACATTTCTGCAATCACTTGACTATCGCATGTGGATTTTATTACAGGAAGGTTACACTGAACCTACTAGACTTGTAGAAAATAACTTTTGCTGATTGGACTATAGAAGAATGTGAATTAGCTTAATTGAATGCTAAGTGTTTGAATAATTTCTTTTGTGCATTAAAATCTGAAGACTACATGCTTGTTTCTATTTGTAAATCTAGAAAAGAGATTTGAGATAGGCTTTGCATTACATATGAAGGAACCAATGAAGTGAAAGAATCTAGATTGAACATTCTACTGCATGACTATGAACTTTTTCGCATGAAACTGAATGAGTCAATCTCTGACATGTATACTCATTTTCCACAGATAGTAACTTCATTGCATGCTTTAGGTAGGGAACTAACTAATTCTAAAAAAGTAAATAAGATATTACATTGTTTGCTTACTACTTACGATGCAAAGATTACTGCTATAATGGAGTCAAAAGACTTAAATGTTTACTCTATTGACAATCTGCTTGGATTAGTGATTGCTTACGAGCAAGGAGTGACTCAAAGACATATTGATGCAAGTGATAGAAGGAAAGAAAAGAATATTGCACTGAAAGAGGATGACCCGGAGTGTGATCAGTCCCAACCTGAGGATGAAGAAGATATTACCTTAATGATAAGGCAGTTCAAAAGTTTCCTAAGGAGGAAGTAGAGAAGACGCCAGTAGTGCAACAAAGGTAAGTTTCATAAAAATGCTAAGGCTTCTAATGATGTTATTTGCTATGAGTGTAGGAAGCCAGGACACATAAAGACCGATTGCCCTAATCTCAAAGCCAGTCTTAGCAAGGAGAAAGCTGAGGAGAAACCAAAGGATAGAAGGGGCAAGAAGAGACTATAGCAAGCATTTTGGGCAAACTCAGCTTTAGATTCCTCAGAAATAGCACATAAAGAGCAAGTCACAAATTTATGCTTGATGGCTGACAATCTTGATCATTCGGATCAAGAGGAGGTATGTGAATTAAGTTATGATGAATTATTTGAAGTTTCTGAGTGCATTCATTCTGCATATAGGAAACTAAAGAAATTGTATGCTAAGTTGAATTTTGATTATATAGAATTGTAAAAAGAATTTAAAATCCTTAGGAAAGACCATGCATTAATTGATAGCGACCACATGACTTTGTAGGATGAATTTGATGATTTGAATAAACAGTATGAACTTCTAAAATCATCACATACTGAACTTAAAAATAATTTCAAAACTTTTATGGATGAATCAGATAGTAGAGAGCATAACTTGAAGATTGAAAATTTTATTCCAGAGAGTGCTAATGCATATATTGAAATTAAGTTGAAAGCACTTGAGAAAAATAGGATTTCACCCAAACTTGAAGATTTTCACAAATATTACCACCAGTCCACTAGTTTAAAATCTAGGAGAAGATCTTACAGTGCATATAGATTAGTAAATCCTTTTCCAGGAGTAAAATATTTTTCTTGTGGTATGATTGGACATATTTCCCACACTTGTAATATTCATCGTAGGACATAATTAGTGTGGAGACCTAAGATGCATAACATACAACATATCACACATGCATCTGGTTTAAAATTGCCAAGAGGTAAACCCAAACTTGTTTGGGTTCCCAAGATTAATGTTTGATGATTTTGTAGGAACACTCTCACATAAGACCTTGTGAGAGCATTTGGTACCTGGATAATGATTGTTCAAAGCATATGACTGGAGATGTGAATCAATTCATATCACTGGAAGCCAAGAATGGAGGCAAGGTTATACTTGGAGATAATAGGTATGATTAGAAATTTTAAGTATTTTGTGATTGAAAATATTATATTAGTAGAAGGCTTAAAACATAATCTGTTGAGCATAAGTCAACTGTGCGATAAAGGTTATATAAAATTCTTGCCTATTAGCTATGTTATTAGTCAAAATTAAAATATTATGTTGAATGGTGATAGAGTAAATAATGTATAATGCTAGATTTGAATTTTATAAAATCTTCTACTACTTTTTATTTGAAAATTATATCTGATGAGTCATGGTTATGGCATAGAAGACTTTGTCATGCTAGCATGAGAAATCTTAAGAAAATCATCCAAAAAGAGTTAGTTAGAGGAGTACCCAAATTAGAATTTACAAAAGATCACTTATGTGATGTATGTAAACTAAAAAAATAAGTCAAATCCTCTTTTAATTCAATCAAGGAAGTTAGAACTAGCAAGCCCTTAAAAATTCTTCACATGGATCTCTTTGGACCCATTAGTACTGAAAGTTCGATAGGGATGTTAAGCTCTGATGAACTAGTCCCGAGGCTAACCAAGAGGGGGGTGAATTGGTTATTTAAAAATTTATAAGCAACAGGAAACAATCTTTTCGATGATTTGCAGCGGAAACAAGTAAACACATAAACGAAAAGATCAACTACAGATTTCACCCAAGCAGATAATCACAGAAAACTAAAGTGTCGAAAATAATCAGAAAGAATACACCAGATTTTATAATGGTTCGGTCAACTTGACCTACGTCCACTCCCCAGAGCCTCTCCTTCGAGTATTGCACTATCTTAAAGTGACTCTCCTTCTGCTCCCAGAGCAAGGCAGAGAAGCCTATATAAAAACTCCTTTCCACTGACACGGTAGGGCAGAGAACCTAACCTCCTTTTGCTTCATCCTAAAGCAGGCAGGAAAACCTTGGACTCCTTTTGCTTCCTCCTGAAGGAGGCAGAGAACCTGAACTCTTTTTGCTTCCTCTTGAAGCGGGCAGAGAACCTGAATCTTCTTGCGAATGACCCTCCCACAGAAAATACGGACAAGAAAAGAGATGACGAATGGAGAAGATGACTCTGATCCTTGCTTGGAGCAACCTTTGTGAATCCCTCACAAACTCCCCCTCATAAGATCCCCTCTCTCTCTCTCCCAAACTCTCTTTCTCTCTAGGGTTTCTCTGGAAAGGAAAGTGACAAAAGATTTTTCTTGTTGGAAGAAAAAAATCTTTTATAGGAGGGCTCAAAATTTGCCCTAAATCTCAACTGGTCGGCCAATATCATCCAGGACGATCGATCATCCTGTACGATCAGTTCAAAATCATCTGTTTCAGCTTAGACGATCTGGTTCTTCTGGATAATCAGTAGAAAAAATTATTTAGACGTCTCGTATGATTCTGCGATCGTCCGAGAGGATTAGTGTAAATTCAGAAATTTCATCCAGAAGACCGCTCTGGTTGTCCAGGGGAACTTGTGCTGGACGACCTAAAAATGACTTAATCGTCCAGGATGATATTGATATCGTCATGTACGATTAGTTTAAAAAATGCCAAAATCATCCTGATCACCGCTCTGGACGTACAGCTGAAACACACTGGATGATCATGATCGTCCGGACGATCTTGCGATCGTCCCGGATGATGTGATCATATCAATTAAATATTAATTGCTTTCCTTAATCACCAGACTAATTTAGGCATGAGTGTACTAGATCGTCCAGGATGATACACGTATCGTCTGGGATGATTAGATCAAATATCTAAAAATAAAACTTGCCTAACTTGATCTAGCGATTAAGAATTTTTTATTTGAGCCTATCGTCTCGTATGATGTATGGATCGTCCAGGATAATAGGCTTAATCAGACATACTTAACTTGGTCGCCCTAATTAGGGTTTCTATTTTCACTTGATTGTCCAGGACGATGTGAATATCGTCCAGGATGATCTGAACAAAAATTGAACAAAACTCTAATTCACTCAAGCTCTCCCCCTGAGTGTGTGTGTGCAAGGTTACTTAGCTAGGGGATCAGTTATATTACATTTGACTCAAGAAAAGGAAAACATTACATTTAGACACACTTGGACCCGATCTTGAGTTGGCTTGAGTTACTTTTGATCGTTTGTACCTGAAATGGATTAGCCAAACAAAATAGAATATAAATATATTTGTCGTCATCAAAACTGTACTTTTTGAAACTAGATTTGTAACAATCTCCCCCTTTTTGATGATGGCAAACATTAGTGTTGTAGTTTAAAATAAAATAACTAGGAGTTAACCAACACACATCGAAAAATAAATTTCTTTTCAAATTTCATTGAACAACTAGAACAGTATAGGAAAATAACTACAAATGAAATAAACAACATAAAACAAGATCAATACATAAAACAAAAACTACTATAACTAACTCTCCCTTTTGACATCACAAAAAGGAGGAGGAACAGACATAATAGTACAGACAAAAAATAACACAAAATATAAAACTAAAATGAAGGCGAATCCTGATTAGAAGGAGGAGGTGGTGGTGGCGTAAAGTAATTATGAATGGCGGTAAAGTGTGCTCCAAACCAGGTAATATCCTGGTCGTGCTGCTGTTGCTGCTGAGCAACATAGTCATTAAAGTGCTACAGATCCTCAGTGTGCTGCTGCTCCTGGGAAGCAACATAAGAATCAAATCAGGCCTCCCACTAGTCAAACCGCTGCACAAGATGATCAAAAGGGGAAGCAATACGAAGGGGAACAAGTGCATCAGGTGCAGCAGGAATAGGAACAGCTTCTTCCTCTTCCTCCTCAACATCCAGGGCAGGCTCCGGATGTAGTTGGGTACTGTGGAGTACATAGAATGAATTGTTTGTGAAGAAGGAAGGAGGGATATTGGGAGGGACTGGATATTGTAGGTCATATTTTATCTCTAAAGCATATGCAATGATGTGTCCTAAAGAAAGATTTGGACATCGTCTATGGCCCGGATCCCTAATGGTAGTGAGATGCTCGATATATTTGAAAAGAAGATCAGTAGCATTGAAGTCCTGGTGGGCCATGATGTAATAGGTGGTCAAAGACAGTAAAGGGGTGATGTGAATGCGATCCCCAACCTTTGGGATGATGGAGGAATGAAGGACATGTTGAATGGTACGGGCATCCTTTAGGAGGGAAGTGCAAGCGTTGTCATGGTAGGGTGTATTGGTATTTCTAAGGAAGTGATTGGTGACACTCCAATCATAATCAGGATCAGAAATAAGGGTGTGGAGTTTGTTGCCAGTGATAGAAAGATGAAGGATATTATGAAAATCCTGGGCTGTGAGTTCGACAGGTCGCTGATTAACATAGGAGTGAAGGGTGGAGTAGTCAGTGGTGATGCGAAGATTTATGAAGAAGACTTAGAGAAGTTTAAGGCTAAATGGGAAGGCCAGGGTGAGGATGAATGTGAGGGAGGTATGTGCAAACAGATCGAGGACAAGGTAGGTAAGGGTGCGGGGGTTTACTATTTTGGACTGTGTGATTTCCACTTCAAGATATCGTTCGAAGGTAGCCTGATCAGCTGTATTTGGAAAGCGGGAATCGATATTTCCCTGTGAGGAGCTCGCACCCTTTTGCCTAGATCGCTTCCCACCAGCCATTAGAAGACACAAGAGAGGAAGTATGGAAGGGGAGGTGTGAAGAAAACTGAAGAAATTGGCTGTTTAAATAGAAATCTGTCGAATCATCCCGTACGATTGCAGGATCGTCCAGGACGATAGGAGTAATTATGAATGCCAGGACGATTGGTAAAAAAGGTGGTCGAATCATTTGGGACAATCAGAGATCATCCAGAATGATTAGAGACAGGTGATCGTCCCGAGCAGTCAAGTTGGACTACCGTTGATGAAAAGTATCATCCAAGACGATTAGGTGGATCGTCCAGGATGATATGCAATAAATGTATAGGACGGGTCAAATTTGAATCATTCAACTGCTGACACGTGGATCATCCAGGATGATGAGGTGGATCATCCAGGACGATGAAGAAAATTTTGGTGCATTCTTAGTCATTTGATCAGGATAAGGAAGTATGGATCATATCATCCAGGATGATGGAACGATCGTCCCGGACGATCACTAATAATTGATGCATCTCAGCAGTATGATCAGAGTGGGGATGAATTGAAGGGATCATTCAGGATGATGTATGGATCATCCAGGATGAAGAAGATCGTCCAGGACTATGTGGGGATCGTCCACGACGATATGAAGAAAAAGTGAAAAAGATGGAGGATGGAGATGAAAGATCAGGGATCCCAAAAACACATACAATAATGCATTTTTACATTCTTCAAAAAAAAACACATACAATAAAATGAAAAAACAAAAGTAGAGTAAATAAAACTCGAAACGAGAAACACAAAAACAACGATTTTTTTAATCGATCTGCTCCAATAAATAAGAATTTTCCCTTGATTTTGAATCCAAAAACCAATAAGAAGACGATCGACAGCGCTGAAATCCAGAAAAGTTGGAAAATCAACTTTCGTAACTCCCACCTCAGACACCTTGTAGATGCAAATTCATTTCAAAATAAAAATTCAATTCAGAAGAAAGGAAATTGGATTCGAAAAGAGATCCTTTCAAGCCTCGTTCCAGAAAAATATCTGATATAATAGTATTACAAAGTAAGAAATCAGAAATCAAGATTTTTAAACTCAAGCTTTTGTAAATATTAAGTGGCACACGGATTTTTCTAAGACATTTAACGATCTGAAAGGGAAGAAAGCTTGGTTTGGGCTCATTTTGTGCCTCCTTTTCAATTTATTTGGCGCTTTGCACATCTTTTGAGTTTTGATACACTTTGTGTATCTTTCAGTTTGGCGACAATTCACATCTTTTTAGCTTTGGGCTCATTTTGTGCCTATTTTTCATTTTATTTGACGCACTGTGCATCTTTTGTAAGCTTTCTTCCTTTCATAATCGTTAAAGAGTCTCAGCTGTGAAATTATCTTTCAGACATAGGAGACGACAAAACTCACTCTCCATAATATGGAAGAGTAAGTCACAAAGTAAAAACCATACATCATATGATAGGTGCAATCACTTGGTTCAGAAAATCATAACAATGACTCAAAACTTTGAAAATACTATTCATATGAGGTAGATTACTGTAGGAAGATAAAATAGATCTCTATTTTAAAAACCAACTTTTTAATTTTGAATAAGATTTTTATCCAAAAGAAACAATACACCATTAAAGGAGTTAGAGGAAGAGAAACAATCATCGATGTTTCTTCCCTTTAATAGATCCAATAGAATCAATCACTGCTTACAAGCTTCCAAATCAAAAAACAAGGCAAAATTTTCATTTACAAATCCAGTTTATCAGCAGTAGTGAGCAGTGATCGGATTTTAAAAAGTATAAAATAGTAAGTAAAAATCAAGCAGGAAATCACATCAAAATAAATATTCGAATCAAAGTAACAATAAGATTAAAATAAAAATCAGTTGAAAAATAAAAATCAACAGAAAATAGATAATCAAATCAAACAACTAACTAACAGAAACAAAATGAAAAATAGACAAATCAGAATTCAGTAGTCATTAGAATCAAGCATTTATGTCAATCACACCTAATCTGGTCCTGAAAATGCTGAATGAGTCAAAGGTTAGTGGTTTAGTAAATATGTCAGCCAGCTGATTTTTAGTTGCTACATGATGCAGCTCAATGTCCCCTTTCGTAACATGATCCCTAATAAAGTGATGCCTTATATCAATGTGTTTGGTTCTAGAATATTGGATTGGATTCTTAGAAATGCATATGACATTAGTATTATCACACAGAATAGAAATTATGCCCACAGGTAATCCTAAATTCAAGACTTGTTGCTTCAACCAAAGAACTTGGGCCACACAACTTCCTAAGGTAATATACTCAGCTTCAGCAGTGGAAAGTGTAACTGAGTTCTATTTTCTACTGGACCAGGAGACTAAAGACTGTCCTATGAATTGACAAGTTCCAGAAGTGCTCTTTCTATCTACTTTACACCCTGCAAAGTCAGAATCAGAATATCCAATAATCTCAAAAGAGGTGCTGTGCCTAGGGTACTAGATTCCTAAGTTTGGTGTCCCTAAAAGATATCTAAGAGTTCTCTTGACAGAAGTCAGGTGGGATTCTTTAGGATCAGCTTGAAACCTAGCACAAAGACAAACACTAAACATGATATCAGGTCGGCTAGCAGTCAGGTAAAGCAGTAATCCAATTATTCCTCTATACTTCTTCTGATCAACAAATTTTCCACTTGAATCCTTATATAACTGAACAGAGGAGCTCATGGGAGTGTTGATTGGCTTGGCTTTGTTCATTTCATATTTCTTCAAAATGTTCTTAGTGTATTTGGATTGATTGAGAAAGGTTCCATCATCCATTTGCCTTATTCTAAACCCCAAAAAGTAGGACAATTCTCCCATCATACTCATCTCAAACTCCTTACTCATTATTTTAGAAAACTCATCACATAAATATTTATCAGAAGATCCAAAAATTATATCATCAACATAGATCTGTACAATGAGTAAATCATCCCCTACTCTCCTCAAAAAAAGGGTGGTGTCTACGCTCCCCTTAACAAACATTCTTTCTAACAGGAATGTGCTAAGCCTCTCATACCAAGCTCTGGGTGCCTGTTTAAATCCATATAAGGCCTTTTTTAATTTGTAAACATGATTTGGATATTGGAAACTCTCAAAACCTGGGGGTTGTTCAACAAAAACAACTTCTTTTATTACCCAATTTAAAAAGGCACCCTTAACATCCATTTAAAAAAACTTAAATCCCTTATAACAGGCAAAGGCTAGTAGCATCCTAATGGCTTCCAACCTAGCTATAGGGGCAAAGGTCTCCTCAAAATCAATTCCTTCAATCTGATTATACCCTTTAGCCACCAATCTTGCCTTATTTATAACCACCACACCAGAGTCATTCATCTTATTCTTAAAGACTCACTTGGTTCCCACTATACTTTAATTCCTAGGTTTTTATGATAACTCCCAAACATCATTCCTTTCAAATTGATTCAGTTCCTCTTGTATAGCTAAGATTCAAAATTCATCAGAAAGGGCTTGATTGATGTTGGTGGGTTCAGTCATTGAGATAAAGGTAGAGTGGTTTACTTCCTTCCTAAGTCCATGCCTAGTCCTAACACCTTCAGAAGGGTCTTCTAAGATCAGTTATTTAGGATGACACGAAGAATATCTCCAATCTCTAGGCAAGGTGTTTTGAGGATTTACCCATTCCTCCAGATTTGCATTTTTAACCCCTTAGGTAATCTCCCCTACCTCTTCTTCTTCCTCAACTCTAGTCACCTTAGGATCAGATTCATTGAACACCACATGAGTTGTCTCTTCCACCACCAAAGACCTCTTATTAAACACCCTAAAAGATTTCCCCACACTAGAATAGCCTAAGAACACTCCTTCATCAGATTTGGGGTCAAATTTTCCTAAGGATGATTTCCCGTTGTTCAGAATAAAAACCTTACAGCCAAAGACATGGAGGTGGGACAGGTTTGGGGTTCTACCCTTAATGATCTCATAAGGTGTTTTATTCAGATTGGATCTAACATTCACCCTATTCAGCACATAACAGGCAATGTTTACCGCTTCAGCCCAAAAGTATTTTGGAATTGAATACTCAGCAAGCATGGCTCTAGCGGCTTTCACTAAGGTCCTGTTCTTTCTTTCAGCTACCCCGTTCTGCTGAGGGGTCCTAGGAGCTAAAAATTTGTGACTAATCCCTTGCTCCTCATAGAAACTTCCAAACTTCATATTTTCAAACTCTCCACCATGATCACTATGAATAGTCAAGATCTCACAACCTAACTTTCTCTGAATCCAAGTGGAGAAGGACTTAAATTCATCAAATGACTCAGATTTATGTGACAGAAATTTAATCCAAGTGAACCTCGAGTAATCATCAACAATCACAAAACCATAGACTTTCCCCCCTAAGCTGGAAGTGCTAATGGGTCCAAAGAGATCCATGTGAAGGACTTCTAAAGGTCTAGAGGTGCTAATGTCCTTAACAGAGTGAAAGGAGGATTGGACTTGCTTCCCTAATTAATAGGCATCACACAGGTGGTCCTTAGTGAACTTAAGCTTGGGGACACCTCTAACTAAGTCCTTTTGGGTGACTCTCCTAAGGGTTTTCATACTGGCATGACATAATCTCATGAGCCACAACCAAGACTCATCAGTAGCAATTTTTAAGTAAATTGAATTATCAGCTTTAATGCAACTTACATCCAGCTTGTAGATATTGTTGATCCTTTGTCCCTATAAAATAATTTTATCATTTAAGCTTAAAATACAGTAAGTGGGCAGAAACTTGATGTTGTATTCTTTGTAACAGAGGGTATTGATACTCAGCAGGTTTTGTTTCAATCCATCTACAAGCAAAATATTGTCAATCATAAAATTCTTTGAATCACCAATTATACCTGAGCCTACCACCCTCCTAGTGGTGTTATCTCTAAGTATAATATTGTCTCTAGCCCTGACTTCCAGCAAAATGAATTGATTTGCATCTCCAATCATGTGTCTTAAACATCCACTGTCCAGGTACCACATGCTCTCACGAGGTCATATGTGAGAGCACACCTATAAAATCATCAAATGTCAGATTTAGGAACCCAAACAGGTTTGGGTTACTTCTTATGAAAAGAAGAATGTAATGCATGTGTGCTGTGCTGTGAAATAGGCAATTTGGTGCTCCACACCTAATGTGTACTATGGTGAATAGTGTAAGTGTGGGAGATGTGTCCTAACATGCCACAGGAAAAACATCTAACACCAGGAAAAGGGTTAACTAATCTTCGTGGGTGATAGTGCCTCTTCCTAGGTTTGAATGAAACATGCTTTGATGATTTTAAATAGATTCTTCAAAAGGTGGAGGTGCATAAAACTGCACAAAAGTAGGAGGTGTTTTATTTTTCTCAAAAGCACTGATTTTACTCTTAAAAATTCATTCTCCTTGTTAAGACTTGTAATTTCAAATTTTAATGCACCATTGCTACTCTTCACTTCACATGCTAGATTATCTAATTCTTTGAAAGCTTTCTCTAAATCAACATGCAATATTTTTAGTAAATCATGTTCAATGATTAAATCAGAATGCTTTTTATTTAGCTCATCAAATTCATCAAGTAAAGACATGTGATTGCTGTCAAGTGTGGAATGATCTTTAACTACAGAATCATGCTCTTTTTGCAAGGTTAAGAAATCTAATTTCAGACTAGCATCAATTTCTTAAGTTTCCTATAAGATGCATGAATTCTTTCAGATACTTCAAATAATTGATCGTAAGTAAGCTCACATACCTCTTCTTGGTCAGACTGACCAGGATGATCATCAGCCATCAGACACAAGTTGGTTTCCTCCTCTTCAGCTTCAGTCTCAGAGGAGTCAGATGTAGAATCTACCCATAATGCCTTCTGAATTTTCTTCTTATCCTTCCTGAACTTGTGTTTCTCCTCACCCTTCTCCTTGCTTGGGTGAGCTTTAAGTGTAGGATAATCAGCCTTAATGTGTCTAGGCTTCCTGCATTCAAAATAAATAGTATCAGATGAACCATTAAAATTTTTGCTGGACTTACCCTTGTTCTACTTCTGAAAGTTCTTATGTTTCTTCCTTAGAAAGCTTTTGAATTGCCTAGTGATTAAGGCAACATCATCGTTATCAGACCTGAAAGTACTAGTATCACTATCATTGGCCTTCAGTGCCACTATTTTCTCCTTCTTCTTCTCACTTGCATCAAGCTATTTTTGGTTCACCCCTTGCTCGTAAGCAATGAGTGATCCAAGTAAGCTATCAATAGAGTAAGTATTTAAATCTTTAGATTCAATGATTGCAGTTATCTTAACATCATACGAAGAAGGCAAACATCTATGAATTTTGTTCACTCTTTTATAGTTTGTAAGTTCTCTTCCTAAGGCATGCAAAGAAGTGATAATTTGAGTGAACCTCGTATACATTTTAAAAATGGATTCAATAGGTTTCATGGGAAAAAGTTCATAGTCATAAAGTAGTATATTTAACCTAGACTTTTGACTTTAGTTATACCTTCATAAGTGATGCACAATCTATCCAAAATTTCTTTGCCAGTTGTACAAGTTGAAACACGCATATAATCTTCAGATTTTAATGCACAAAAAATAGTTCAAATATTTGGCATTTAGTTGGGCTAAGTTACGATCATTAAAAGTCCAATTAGTGAAAGGCAGCTCAGTTTTAACATTGTTAATCATTCTAGACGGTGGTTCATAGTCATCCTTAACAAGCATCCACATGCGATAATCAATTGATTGAAGAAAAGTGGACATGTGAGTTTTCTAAAAATCAAAAGGTATGTTATCAAATAATGGCGGTCATGTAATTGAATAACCTTCAGCAGTATTACGATTACCAAAGTTAGCCATGGATCAAATTCAAAAGTTTTTCAAAACTAGATCTTATGTATCCTGCTTTGATATCACTTTATAGTTCGATAGGGATGTTAAGCCCTGATGAACTAGTCCCGAGGCTAACCAAGAGGGGGGGAATTGGTTATTTAAAAATTTGTAAGCAACAGGAAATAATATTTTCGATGATTTGTAGCAGAAATAAGTAAACACATAA
Source organism: Dendrobium chrysotoxum (assembly GCA_019925795.1). Lineage (NCBI taxonomy): Eukaryota > Viridiplantae > Streptophyta > Magnoliopsida > Asparagales > Orchidaceae > Dendrobium > Dendrobium chrysotoxum. Next base: position 34,231,246 of record CM034303.1, on the reverse strand, counting down.
ACGAAAGATCAACCACAGATTTCACCCAAGAAGATAATCACATAAAACTAAAGTGCAGAAAATAATCAGAAAGAATACACCAAATTTTATAGTGGTACGGTCAACTTGACCTACGTCCACTCCTTGGAGCCTCCCCTCTGGGTATTATACTAACTTAAAGTGACTCTCCTTCTGCTCCCACAGCAAGGCCGAGAAGTTTGTATAAAAACTCCTTTCCACCGACACGGTGAGGCGGGGAACCTAACCTCCTTTCACTTCCTCCTGAAGCAGGTAAAGAACCTCAGACTCCTTTTGCTTCCTCCTGAAGCAGGCAGAGAACCTGAACTCCTTTCGCTTCCTCCTAAAGCGGACAGAGAACCTGGATCTTCTTGCGAATGATCCTCCCACAAAAAACATGGATAAGACGAGAGACGACGAATGGAGAAGATGACTCTGATCCTTGCTTGGAGAAACCTTTGTGAATCCCTCACAAACTCCCCCTCATAAGATCCTCTCTCTCTCCCAAACTCTCTCTCTCTCTCTAGGGTTTCTCTGGAAAGAAAAGTGGCAAAAGATTTTTCTTATTGGTAGAAAAAGATCTTTTATAGGAGGGCTCAAAATTTGCCCTAAATCTTAACTGGTCAGCCAATATCATCAAGGATTACGATCAGTTCAAAATCATTTGTTTCAGCCTTGACGATCTGGCTCTTCTGGATGATCAGTAAAAAAAAATTGTTCAGATCGTCCTGAACGATTCTGCGATCGTCCGGGACTATTAATGTAAATTCAAGAATTTCGTCCAGAAGACCACTTTGGTCGTCCAGGGGAACTTGTGCTGGATGACCTAAAAATGACTTGATTGTCCAGGATGATATTGATATCTTCCTGTATGATTAGTTCAAAAAGTGCCAAAATCATCCTGATCACCGCTCTGGATGTACAGCTGAAACATACTTGACGATCATGATCGTCTCGGACGATGTGATCGTATCAATTAAATATTAATTGCTTTCATTAATCACTAGAATAATTTAGGCATGATTATACTGGATCATCCAGGATGATATACATATTATCCGGGACGATCAGATTAAATATTTAAAAATAAAACTTGCCTAACTTGATCTGGCGGCTGAGAATTTTTGATTTGAGCCTATCGTCCCGTACGATGTATGGATCGTCCAGGATAATCGGCTTAATCAGACAGACTTAACTTGGTCGCCCTAATTAGGGTTTCTATTTTCTCTTGATCGTCCAGGATGATGTGAATATAGTCCAGGACGATCTCAACAAAAATTAAATAGAAACTCTAATTCACTCAAGCTCTCCCCCTGAGAGTGTGTGTGCAAGGTTACTTAGCTAGGGAATTATTTACATTACATTTGACTTAAGAAAAAGAAAACATTATATTTACACACACTTGGACCCGATCTTGAGTTGGCTTGAGTTGCTTTTGATCCTTTTTACCTGAAATGGATTAGCCAAACAAAATAGAATACAAACATGTTTGTCATCATCAAAATTATACTTTTTGAAACCAAATTTGCAACAAGTACCTTAAGTCTAGGAGAAAAAAGGTTTAGGTATGTAATTATGGATGATTACTCAAGATTCACATGGATTAAATTTTCAAATCATAAAAGTAAATCATTTGAGAAGTTTAGAGATTTTACCACTTGGATTCATAGAAAATTAGGATTTAAAATTGTTACTATCCAAAGTAATCATGGGGGAGAATTTGAAAATGAATTATTTGATGATTTTTGTAAATCGCATGGAATAGACCACATTTTCTCAGCTTCTAGGACACCTCAACAGAATGGAGTAGTTGAGAGAAAGAATAGGACATTGATTGAAGTTGCTAGAGGCATGTTGGTAGAATATTCACTTATAAGATATTTTTGGGCTGAAGCAGTTAGTACCACATGCTATGTATTGAATAGGCTATACATTAGATCAAAATTAAATAAGACACCCTATAAACTTCTTAAAGGTAGAATTCCCAACCTCTCACACCTATATGTTTTTGGATGTAAAGTGTTCATACATAATAATGGAAAAACTCTCTTAAGAAAATTTGATCCTAAATCTGTTGAAGGAATTTTTTTAGGATATTCAAGTGTTGGAACATCCTATAGAGTTTTTAATAGAAGAACATTGGTAGTTGAGGAGACAACTCATATTGTTTTTTATGAATAGGATAATTATGGAGGGTCTAGGTTAGATGAAGATTAAGTAGAAGAAATAATCCAAGGACTTGAAAATAAAAAAGTTGAAGAAAGGGTTGAAAATGAGGAAGAAAATCAATTGCCTAAGGAATGGAAATTCGCTAAGAGTCATCATAAAGAGTTGATTTTAGGTGACCCAAGTGAAGGAGTTAGGACTAGGCATGGTTTAAAGAAAGAAGTAAATCACTCCGCTTTTATTTCAATGACTGAACCCACTAGTGTAGATCAAGCACTTTTGGATGAGTTTTGGATTCTAGGTATGCATGATGAGTTAGATCAATTTACTAGAAATGATGTTTGGGAATTGGTAGAAAGACCGAAAGATCAAGGTGTTGTTGGAACAAAGTGGGTTTTTTAAAATAAGATGAATGATTCTGGAGTGATTGTAAGGAATAAAGTAAGGTTAGTGGCTAAGGGGTATAATCATATTGAGGGAATTAATTTTGAGGAGGCCTTTGCCCGATAGCCAGAGTTGAGGCAGTTAGAGTGCTTTTAGCCTATACTTGTTTTAAAGGTTTTAAGTTGTATCAAATGGATGTAAAGGGTGCATTTCTAAATGGGATGATGAAAAGAGGATGTTTATATTGAGCAACCACAAAAAAATGAACAATTTTCTAATAATATTTTCAAATTAAAAAAGGCATTATATGGACTTAAACAGGCACCTAGAGCTTGGTATGAAAGGCTAAGCACATTCCTACTTGAACTATCATTTGAAAAAGGGAGTGTAGACACGACTCTCTTTTTAAAAATAGTAGGAGATGAAATACTCATTGTTCAAATTTATATGGATGATATCTTATTTGGATCTACTGATAGAAATCTTTGTGATAAATTTTCAAAATTAATGAGTAAGAAATTTGAGATGAGCTTAATTGGAGACTTGAGTTACTTTTGGGGTTTAGCATTAAGTAGGATGAGGATGGAACATTTCTGAGTCAGTCAAAATATGTTAAGGACATCCTTAAGAAGTATGAAACGAATAAGGCTAAACCACTAAATACACCCATGAGTTCCTCAGTGCAGTTAGATAAGGATCCTAAAGAAAAATTAGTTGATCAAAAGAAGTTTAGAGGGATAATTAAATCTTTGGTTTACTTGACAGCTAGCAGACCAGATATCATATTTAGTGTTTATTTTGTGTGCTTGATTTCAAGCAGATCCTAAAGAGTCACATCTGACTACAATTAACAAAATTATGAAATATCTTTTGGGGACTCAAAATCTAGGAATTTGATATCCTAAGAATAGCACTGCATTTAAAATTATTAGATACTCTGATTCAAATTTTGCTGGTTATAAGGTTGATAGGAAAAGAACTTTTGGAACTTGTCAATTTATTGGAAACTCCTTAGTTTCTTGGTCTAGTAAAAAATAGAACTCAGTAGCCCTTTCAACTGCAGAAACTGAATATATTGCCTTAAGAAGTTGTGTTGCATAAGTGCTTTGGTTAAAACAACAACTAATTGACTTAGGATTTTCTTTTGGCATAATTTCAATCTTTTATGATAACACTAGTGCCATATGCATTTCAAAAAATCCTATTTAGCATTTTAGAACCAAGCATATCGATATAAGGCATCATCTTATAAGAGATTATGTAGCAAAAGGGGAAATTGAATTACATCATGTTTCTACTAAGGATCAACTTGCAGATATTTTCACAAAACCACTAGCTTTTGACACATTTTGCATTTTAAGGATAAGGCTAGGTGTGATTGATCTTAATGCAAAATTAAAATTTATAAAAATGTTGTTTTATCTGTGATTGTATGTTTGTTTATGTCAAGTTTGTGCAGTATAAGCTGTATGTTTTTGTTTTATTTTTGATTATTTTTTGTCGCTTTGTCTTTTTATTGTTTGTACTTTAATTAAAAATGAAAAATATTTTACTTCGAAAGGTTTTTGAGCTTTCCATGTACTGTGTTTTTTGTTGTTCTATTCGTATTGTACGAAATTATTTCGTATAATATGAATTCTGTAGCGTGTGCATGAAAATTTATAGAGTTGACGGGATAGAATAATCTTGTTAATAGTTCATACTGTATGATGATGTCATCATACTGTACGATATGTACAGGTTCATCTGTACGAATGGGTATGAGTTTACAGTTTTAGGTAGTTATTACTGATCGTACGTACGAACGTATCGTTCGTTTGTATGATCCTTGTTGACATTTTTGGATAAGGACGAAGCCAACCATCATCAAAATGATCTTTAATATTATGATCATCCCGGACGAACACGTGATCGTCTGTACGATCCAGAAGTCAAAAAGCCTGTATAAAAGGATGCATCGGGAAGGGCAGTTTATGAAAAGCTGTTTCTTTTTTTTCCATTTTCGATTATACGTACAAAATTTATTTTGTCCCGTATGAAAAATATTTCATCCCGTACGAAACTTTTTTGTACTATACGATTGATCATTTTTTCTTTATATAGAAGGGCAGTTTTCATTTGTTTCACTTCCATTTCTAACCTTTCAAAGCCACAAATTAGAGATGTCTCGTAGCGGGAAAAGATCACGACATGCTGGAGGATCATCCTCCAGATAAGATTGGGATGATAATTATTTTTCTCAGCAAAACGAGGATGCTTACCTCATATTTAGTGCTTCCAAAATTACACCCTTTCGTCTCTTAATGCAAGAGAACATCCATTTTTCTGCAATGCCACTTTTTGACTCTACTCAATTTTCATTCATCCTCACCCTCATTCATGCATATAATAAGGATTTGTTTCATAATTTCCTTGAAAACATGAAAATAAATCAGGACCACACAAGGATCACTTCTTATGTTCTGAAACAGAGAGTAAAAATTACTAAGGAGGATTTGGGGACTTTCCTTCACCTTAGAACTCTAGGGATTAGAGCACACACCCTGACCTCCAGAGCTGATTATGATTGGTCAGAAGTCAATCAGGTTCTTAGGGGAGTAAGCCAACCAAGTCATTTACCTAGAGTCTACATATTGAACCAAAATGTAAGGATCATCCAACATGTTTTAGAACCTCCATTATCCCAAAAGCTAGAGTCGAATCAATATGACACCCCTCCTTTCAACTGTTACCTACTTAATCATGACTGGTCAACCTATAGATGAAGCCCAATTAATCATGGACTATTTGTATTCTCTTACTGACATTGGCTATCCTAGCATCAAAAGAAAGAAAAATATTGCATTGGGCCATATAATTTCATATATCCTAGAAAAGAAGTACAAATTAGTCCACCCTAGTAGACCTACTGAGTTACCTGTGTACTTTACCGATGCTTCTTTTCGGGCACATTTTAGGAGAGAGGACTCTGGAAATTATTCTGAGGAAGAAGGTGCACCTGCATCTGCACTTGGACTTGATCAGGACTTTTATCAAAATATGGTCCAGCGCTTTGATCGTCTCGATCAAAGATTTAATGATATTGAGGCATATTTAAAGTAGCAGGATGATAGATATAATGTAGATAGAGGTTGGATTCGTGATCAGCTTGAATCAGTGAAAACCAATATTGCCATAATTAATATCTATTTTGCTATATATAGTGCTCCAACACCACCTCCAGATGAGGGTCCTCCTGATTTCTAGTTGTGATTCTGTTGTTTGGCTATTGCTCTGTATGGGTGTTTATGTTTGAAGTTGTTGTGTTGTTTCTTTGTTTTTGTTAGACTGTATTGTAATTAGTAGTTTGTGAAAGATTTTATGTATGAATTGTAGTCTTTATATTGGAAGGATGCATGTAACAAAAATGCATGTTAAATAAAATGAACAAATACTATTTGGATGCATATTCCATTATGAATTGAATTTTTTTTAATCAAACGTAGTTGATTGTCTTCATGAAATGTTAGTTGAATCTATTTTACAATAGTAATCGCTATGCATAATTTAATCTCTCAAAATATTTAGATTACTTGGTGACTAGGTGTAGATTAGAAGATCTTTTTATTATTTTATTTTTAGACATGTATTACTTAGCTTAAATTATTGCATATTTGATGTCTTAATATTGCTCTTATTTTCTATCTCAAAGTGTTCATTATTGTATTTGTGTCAAGAGATTGTGGTTTTGGAAAGAAATTTTTTTTAAGTAGGCACAAAATGAGCCTAAAAATGAAAAGATGCACAAAGTGTGCTACAAATACAAAAGATGCGCAATATTCGCCAAATTATAAAGAGGCACAAAATCAGCCCAAAATTAACAAGATGCACAAAGTGTGCCATTCAATTTGAATAGATGCACAATGTCGCCAATTGTTCTTTCCTTTATCATTTTCTCAATTACACTAAACAATGATCATCACTATTGAATTAGAAAATTATTAATTTTATTTCATCATTTCTGCAACAGTTGTGGTTACTTAATCTATCTATCACATTACTGATATAGATCAACTTTTCTTATCCTTGTTATTCTGTGATTTAAACTTTTGAGTCTTTATCTTTTGCATTCGATTTTAATAGTGTAATTATAATTTATTTAACATTATCTTATTCATCAACTACTTTTATTGCTTCCCTTTTTATTGTCTTCAAAAGAGGGAGTTTGTTTGCTTTCTTTTATTTAATATATTTTGTTTGATATACATGTTATGTGTATTTTTGTGTGTGTTTGTTTTGTCTTATCTTGTCTCTCTATTTTTTTCTGTCCCCTTGTTTCAAATAGATCATTCATTTAGAGGGAGCTTAGGAGAAAATTTGCGTTTACTTGTTAACTCAAACAATAATTATTTTGCCATCATCAAAAAGGGGGAGATTGTTGAGAATGGTGCAAATCTAGTTATTGAAGTGAATTTTTAATGTGAGTTTTTGATGATTATAAAATCTTATTGTTTCATCTTATTGCTTGTTTATCATTTCTCCTAACAAATATTAGAAATTCTATTTTGTGTGTACTAACCTTTCATTTTAGGAAAAATCATATTTCAGACTATGGAAGACTTCAAATTGATTGAATTAGAGGTTATTAATCTTGGAGTCTGTATTATTTATTTTCTTGAGTATGAGAGATGTGATTGTAATTGGGTAATCATACACAGACAGACTGGGGGAGTAAGATAATACTTTATTTTTTAAACTAATCATATTGTACGATATTATATCATACGGGATGATTTGTATAGTTTCTCCTCTTAAACCAAAGAACCTGCTAGGTTAAGTGTGAAAATTTTTTTAAGTGTAAATCGTATAGTACAAAATGTATTCGTACATCTCTTTCTAGAGTATGAAATCCAAGGATGCCAATTTCATAAAGGATCATACGGGACAAACTGTTCAAATTTTTGAACTGTTCGTACAGTACGAACAAGTTTCGTATATCATTTCTAGAGTATGAAAACTGGGGTTCAATGGTTTGTACTGGTTCGTACGGGATGAACTATTCAATTTTTTGAACTATTTGTACAGTATGAATGAATTTCATATTTCATTTTCCAGAGTATAAAATTTGAGGTTCATAGGTTCGTACAACATCGTACAGGATGAACCGTTCAACTTTTTGAATAGTTCATACAGTATGATTTGGTTTGATATTTCATTTTCCAGAGTACGAAATTTGAGGTTCACAAATTCGTACAGCATCATACGGGATGAAGCGTTCATTTACTGAACTGTTCGAACGGAATGATTGTCAATCGTACGGTACGATCCAAATTCATAAAACTTGAAATCTTCAATTTTTGGATGGTTTTTCTTGTCCTTTGAATATAAGGTTCCTAAAACTAACTTTCCAACTAATCTTCTACAAATTTCTTCTTGAGAGTGGAAAGGAGAGTGATTAGGAAGAGTGTTTGGGAGTGAGTGTGGTGAGATATTTGAAGAGCAAATTGTGAGGGGTTTCACAAGGTTGCTCAAAGGTGAGGAGCTCATTATTTATACTTCAAGTCTCTTCCATATCTTTTTGAAGACTCTTGCGAGAAGATCTTTGATGAAGGTCTGATTCTCTACCATCACTAGGAGGGTGAAAAAGGATGCTTGGTTTTCTGCCAATACCTAGAGGGTGTGAAAGGATGAGTGGGTTCTCTGCCTTTACCAGGAGGGTGAAAAAGGATGACAGTTCTCTATCGCACCATTGTTTGATGGAAGAGAGTTTGTATGGGCTCCTCCTCCTTGTTGTGGGGGAAAAAGGAGAGTCAGTTTGGTTTAGTGCATTACCTGGAGAAGGAGTCTCTAGGGAGTGGATGTAGTTTATGTTTGACTGAACCACTATAAAATCTGGAGTTCCTTGTTCTTTTTTTTTATTTACCGCATTGTTAATTTCTATATTGCACTTTATTTTTTTGTGGTTGAGAAATCTTAATTTTTATAACTGTACATACAGTATAAATTTAATCCTAATGTATGATATACTGAAGATTTTTATAAAAAGGTTTTCAAAACTTATAAGAAATTTTAAAAAGTAGCAATTCACCCCACCTTTTGGTTAGCCTAGGGACATAATTAATAGGTATAACAACCTATTTACACTTTCATTACTATGTGGATGAAAGACTTTGATTTTGTTATTGTGAAACTGATCTGCTTCCACATCAAGGGTTTTTATTTTTGTTAAAGAATTTTTAAATTACTAATTCATCCCTCTCTTGGTTAGCCTCGGGCTAGTTCTTAGAGGTTTAAAAACTTTCATTAACTTTTAATTGGTAACAGAGTACGATTTAAAAATTAAGTTTTAGAAAACTTTTAAAAAATGATCATTGGCTAACTTTGGAAATCATAACATCACGGAAAGATATTCCATCACACGACCACTTTTATTTGATAATATTCCTTTTAATTTTTAGAAAATTTGTATGTCTAATTTTTTACAATCTATAGATTATCGTATGTGGATGTTAGTTCAGGAAGGATATTCTGCACCTTCATAATTTGTTAAAGGCATTAAAATTGAACTTCCATTTTTTGAATGGAGTATAAAAGATAGAGATTTAGCCCAACTGAATGCAAATGTCTGAACTATTTTTTCTGTGCTTTAAAATATAAAGATTACATATATGTTTCTACTTGCACTACTGGTAAGAAAATTTGGGAGAAACTCTATATAACTTATGAAGGAATTAACAATGTTATGAAAACCTGACCGAGCAATGAACTGGAAGAAGGAGTGGTTCACGGTTCGATCATGTGAACCGGGGTCAAACCGGATAACGTAATAAATAATAATATTTTTATAAGAAATTAATAAAATTAATATAATAATGAAATACAATAACCATATAATTTAATATAAATTATTGCTAATTTATATTACATATTTATATATAAATTATAAATATAAATTATATAAAAAACTCAAAATAAAAATTAATTATTTATAAAATATAATTAGATATAAAAATTTAAATATATAAAAAAAATATTAGTAACTAAAAAAGTTAAATTTCCCAAAAAAATAAAAAAATTAAATATTATTCATATTATAAAAATTAATTGTTTATAATATATAATTAAATATATAAAAAAAAACAAATGGATTAAAAATAAAAATTAAATATTATCAACTAAAAAAATAAATATTATTCATATTATAAAAATTAATTAAAAAAAAGTTTAAAAAAGGTTATTTTACTTTGTATAGTGTATACATGAAACCAAAGAAAACTTTTTTGCTTTGTATGGTTTAGTCCCACATTACTTGTGATGTTTTGCTTTGTATAGTTTATATACCCTTTTGCTTTTACTCATGATAGGAGCTCATATGGAGTAATAGAGTCATTTGAGAATGTTTCAAGTAATATTTAATCATAGTATTTAATATTTATTTAAGAGTTTTAATATATAAAACTTATATTAATTGATTAAATTTAACATTTATTTAATATTAAATAATTTATTTAATTATTTAAATAAAAGTTTTTGAACCGGCCAGTTTTAGAAAATCGAGACCGGTTCGCCGGTTTTTGGTTGAACCGGCGGTTCATGCTAGTTTTGACCGGTTTGGTGCACAGCCGATTTTGAAGGCTGAACCGGACCGGCCTTTAGACCGGTTCATGGTTGAACCGGTCTGACCGGCCAATCCGATCCAGTTTTAAAATGTTGGAAATTAACAAAGTAAAATAATCTAGGTTGAATATTATGCTTCATGTTTATGAAATATTTTGCATGAAATCTAGTGAATCAATTTCTGAAATGTATATTAGGTTCACTCAGATTGTTACGTCACTATATGCCTTATGGAGTGAACTTACTAACAATGAAAAAGTTAACAAGATCTTATGTTGTTTACCTGATTCTTAAGATGCAAAATTTATTTCCATAACTAAAGCTAAATATCTGAATGTTTACTCTATTGATAACTTACTTGGATCACTCATTGCCTACGAGCAAGGAGTGAGTCAAAAACAGCTTGATACAGGTGAAAAGAGAATGGAGAAAACTGTAGCCTTAAAGGCTAACGATTCTGATAGTGACAATTTTGAACCTGATAATGATGATGACATTGCGCTGATAATAAGATGATTTAAAAGCTTTCTAAAGAAAAAGCAAGAGCTTCATCAGTAATGGAATAAAGGTAAAACCAATAAAAATTACAAGGTTTCTATTGATGTTATCTATTTTAAATATAGGAAGTTAGGGAACTTGAAGTCAGATTGCCTAAATCTAAAAACTCACCTAATCATGAAGAAGGGTGAAGAAAAACTTAATTTCAAAAAGGGTAAGAAATGGAGTCAGAAGGCTTTCTAAGAAGACTCTATTTCAGACTCATCTAAACTGAAGCAGAAGAGGAGGTAACCAACCTGTGCTTAATGGTAGATAATAATCTTAATCATTATAATGGAGAGGAGGTATATGAGCTTTCTTATGATGAATTATTTAAAGTTTTTGAAAGTTCATACTGCATATAGGAAGCTCAATAAATTACATGCAAGCCTTAAATTTGACTTTTTAAATTAGTAGAAAAAGCATGAATGCCTCAGGAAAGATCATTCCACTTTGGATAAGAATCACATGGCTTCATTAGATGAATTTGATACCTTAAACAAAAAGTTTCTTGATCAAACTGATGATCATGATTCCTTAGAAGCATCCCATATTGATTTAAAAAATTCATTTAAGAAATCAATGGCATTTTTAGATGAAGCTGGTGATAAGGAGCATGCATTAAAAATTAAAAATTCAATTCTTAAAAGTATAAACTAATTTTTATAAATCAATTTAAATGCTTTCAAAGAAAGTAAATCATTACCTATACTTACATAATTATATAATCCATCACCGCAACATGCATCATTCAAATCTAGGAAGAGGCACCATAACCCATATAGATTAGTAAACCCTTTTCCTGGTGTTTGATGTTTTTCTTATGGCATGTAGGACATATCTCCCATACTTGTACTATCCACCATAAAATATATTTGGTGTGGAGACCAAAATTGTGTAATTCACATCATAGCATGTAAGCATTTCATCCCACTTTCCATAAGGTGGAACCCAAACTTATTTGGGTTTCCCAAATCTGACCATTGATGATTTTGTAAGGGTGCTCTCACAAAAGGCCTCATGAGAGCATGTGGTACCTAGACAGTGGATGTTTAAGGAATATGACTAGAGATGAAAATCAATTTATTTCACTAGAGGCCAAGGCAGGAGGCAAGGTGACACTTGGAAAGAACACCACTAGGAGAGTGGTGGGCTTAGGTATAATTGGAAACTCAAAAAATTTAATCATTGAAAATATTTTACTAGTAGATGGCTTAAAATATAATTTGCTCAGCATAAGCTAGCTTTGTGATAAAGGCTTCAGCATCAAGTTCTTATATACCAGCTTCATTATAAGCTTAAATGATAACACTACTTTGTAGGGATAAAGGATCAATAATGTTTACATGCTTAATTTAAATAGCATTGAATCTGCTGCTTCATTTTGCTTAAAAATAATTACTAATGGATCCAGGTTATGGCATAGGAGATTGTGTCATGTAAGCATGAAAAGCCTTAGAAAGATCACCAAAAAAGACTTATTGAGAGGAATACCTAAACTAGAGTTCACTAAGGACCTCCTATGTGATGCCTATTAATTAGAGAAGTAAGTCAAATCCTCCTTCCACTCAATCAAAGATATTAACACTAGCAAACCTTCAGAAGTCCTTTACATGGATCTTTTTGGACCTGTTAGCATTGCAAGCCTAGGAGGGAAAGTCTTTGGGTATTTGATTATTGATAATTATTCAAGGTTTACTTGGGTTAGATTCCTATCTCATAAAAACGAATCATTCAAGGAATTTAGGATATTCTCCACTTGGATTTAGAGGAAGCTAGGTTGTGAAATTTTGACAATTCACAGTGATCATGGTGGAGAGTTTGAAAATAAAAAAATTGAATCTTACTGTAAAGAGAAAGGGATAGATCATAAATTTTTATCTCCTAGAATCCCTCAGTAGAATAGGCTAGCTTAAAGAAGAAATAGGACCCTAGTAGAAGCCATTAGAGCCATGTTAGCTAAGTACTCACTTCCTAAATACTTCAGGGTAGAAGCGATGAATACAACCTGTTATGTTCTGAATAGGGTTAATGTTAGATCCAAGTTAAACAAGACACCTATGAAATCCTTAAGGGTAGGACACCCAACCTCTCTCTCCTTCATGTCTTTGGATGTAAAGTGTTCTTTTTGAATAATATGTAATCTCTATTAGAAAAGTTTGACCCCAAATCTGATGAAGGAGTATTCCTAGGGTACTCAAATGTTATAAAATCCTTTAGAGTTTTCAATAAAAGGACACTAGTGGTTGAGGAGACCACTCATGCTATATTTAATGAATTTGATAATTCTGGAGGGTTTGGGGTTGAAGAAGAAGTTGTAGAAATCACCCAAGGAGTAGAATCTACAAATCTTGAGGAAAGGGTAGAACCCGAGAACTCACTGCCTAGAGAATGGAGATATTCTTTAAGTCATCCTAAAGAACTAATCTTAGGAGACCCATCTGAGGGTGTTAGAACTTGGCATGTACTTAGAAAAGAAGTAAGCCACTCTACCTTCATCTCAATGACTGAACCCACCAACATAAATCAATCCCTATTTGATGAATTCTGGATTCTAGCCATATAAGAAGAGTTAAATTAATTTGTGAAAAATAATGTTTGAGAACTAGTTGAAAGACCTAAGGATGAGAGTGTTGTTGGAACTAAATGGGTTTTCAAAAATGAAATGAATGATTCTAGTATAGTGATGAGAAATAAAGCTAAATTAGTGGCTAAGGGGTATAACTAGATAGAAGGAATTAACTTTGAAGAGATCTTTTATAGCTATATTAGAAGCCATTAAGGTGCTACTAGCCTTTACCTGTTTTAAGGGATTCAGATTGTACCAAATGGATGTCAAAAGTGCCTTTCTGAATGAGGTAATAAAAGAAGATGTGCATGTTGAACAACCCCCAGGCTTTTAAAATTTACAATTTCCTAATCATGTGTTCAAATTAAAAGTAGCATTACATGGATTAAAATAAGCACCTAGGGCATGGTATGAAAGACTAAGCACATTCCTACTGAAAAGAGCCTTTTTAAAGGGAAGCGTAGATACCACCCTGTTTCTAAAGAAGGTAGGAGATGAACTACTCATTGTCCAAATCTATGTTGATGATATTCTATTTAGATCTTCTAATAAAAATCTATGTGATAAAATTTCAAAAATAATGAGTAAGGAGTTTGAAATGAGTATGATGGGAGAACTGACCTATTTTCTTGGATTTAGTATAAGGTAGAAAGATGATGGAATTGTTCTCAGTCAGTAAAAATATATTAAGGATATCCTTAAGAAATATGAAATGGATAAAGCCAAGCCAATGAACACTCCCATGAGTTCTACTATTTAGTTAGATAAAGATTCAAATGGAGAATTAGTTAATCAAAAGAAATACAAAGAAATAATTGGATCACTTCTTTACTTAACTTCTAGAAAACTTAATATTATATTTAGTGTTTATCTCTATGCTAGATTTCAAGCTAATCCAAAAGAGTCCCACTTCACTACTGTTAAGAGTATCCTTAGATATCTCTCAGGAACCTAAAACTTAGGAATCTAGTATCCTAGGGACAACACCACCTTTGAAATAATAGGATATTCTGATTCAATTTTTGTAGGATGCAGAGTATATAGAAAAAGCACTTCTGGAACATGTTTATTTATAAGACAGTCCTTAGTCTCCTGGTCTAGTAGAAAATAAAACTCAGTTGCCCTGTCCACTACTGAAGCTGAATACATAGCCATAAAAAGTTATGTGGCCCAAGTGCTTTAGTTAAAATAATAAATACTGGATTTAGGACTACCTGTAGGCACCATTTCAATCTTATGTGATAACACTAGTGCTATTACATTTCAAAGAATCTAATCCAACACTCCATGACTAAACACATAGATATAAGGCACCATTTCATTAGGGATCATGTTCCAAAGGACACATAGAGATTCACCATATAGCCACTAAAAATTAACTTACTGATATCTTTACAAAACCTTTGGCTTTTGAAACCTTCAGCAACTTAAGAACCAGATTAGGTGTGATAGATATTCATGCTTGAAATTGGTGCTTTCTATTTCTGATTTTTTATTTTTATTTTATTTAAATATTTGTTTCTATTTATGTGTTCCTATTTTATACTTTTGATTTTCTATTAATTTATTTTAGTTCTTTTAGAATCAGATCACTGCTCACTTCTTCTGTTGATTTTGTTTTAAATGATATTTTTGCCTTATTTTTATTTAGAAGCATGTAAGCAGTGATTGACTCCTCTAAACAGTTAAAGGAAGAAATATTGATGATTATTTCTCTTCCTCTAACTCCTTTAGTAATGTATTTTCTTTTGGAATCAAAATCTATTTCAAATTAAAAATTAGAATTTGAAATAAAGATCTATTTTATCTTCCTACAGTAAATTTATGTCATATGAATAATGTTCTAAGTCAATAAATCTCTTTCAAGTTTCTTAATCAAGTTGTTTGCATTTATCATATGGATAGGAATCTATTTTGTGGTTTACCCTTCCTTATATAAGAGAGTAAGTTTATCCTCTATCATATTTGGAAGATAATCTCACAACTGAGAATTTTTTTAAAGATTTAGAAAGGAAGCAAGCATGCAAAAATAAAAAGAGGCATAAAATGAGCCCAAAAACTGAAAAGATGCACAATGACCGTCAAATAATTGCAAGATGCATGAAGTGTATTAAAAATTAAAAGATGTGTAATGTGCATTAAAAGCTGATAAAGAGGCACCAAATGAGCCCACTAAGAGTTACTTACCTTTCCTTCAAATTCTTAAAATCTTACAAGACTCCTTGTGCCAATTGATATCTCCTATACTTAAATTCTAAAATCATGATTTCTGATTAATTACTTCACAATATTATTCTATTAGATATTTTTTTCTAAAATGAAGGATGAAAAGATCACATTTCCTATCTAATTTTGTTTTTGATTTAGATTTTTATTTTAAAAGAAATTTGACTTGTAAGGAGTCTGAGCTAGGGTTAACAAGATTGATTTTCTAGCCTTTCTGAATTTCAGCATTGCTAATTAATTTCTTATTGGTTTTCCAAATTTAATAATGAGGTAATTTTATCATTTACTTGGAGAAAAAAAACTTGGTTTTTGTCTTATCATTTTTTTATCATATTTTTTGAGTTATTTTTCATTATTTTTTGTTTAATTTTTATTTTTGAACCCTTTATGATCATCACATTCCATTCTTTAAGTTCTTCAATTTTTGTTCACATTATCCAGGATGATTCCCATTGTACTATATGATCTAAACAAAAATTAACCTCTATGATCACAATACATCCAACGACTGATATCAATTAATTATTGGTGATTGTCCCATACGATTCATTCTTCATATTGGACGATCCATGTGGCAGGAGTTATTGGATGATTTGAATGCAGTCAAACTAATCCATTATGATAAATCATCTAGGAGGATCCACGTGTTCGTCCTATACGATCCAATTAGTCAACGATCGTACAGGCTAACTCCTCAGGATGGTTGTTATGTGTCTAATTGTCTCATATGATGTTTGATCATACTGGAAGATCAGACTATCTTTTTTGACCGATCGTCTGGCCGAATTGATTGCACTGCATCGTCCCGTATGACCTCAAGATTACCGAGTATGATATAGCCAATACTATTTAAATAACCTAAAATCATACTTTTTTTCTTCACTCAACACATTCCACCTCCCCTTTTCTCTTACTTGACCACTCTTACTCTTACAATGTCTGGGGGCAAAATATCAAGAGCACTTGTTGGTAACTCATCTAGGTGGGCTATCGATCCTCATTTTGTTGAATAAGGTGATGAAGCAGCTTACAACCACTATAAGACTGCTGGCATGACCCCCTTAAGGATTATCAATCAAAATATTATGAACTTTTAGGTACTTGATCTGTTTGCTAGAACAACTCTTAGCTTCCTCCTTACAATAGCCATTCCATTTAATTTTGAACTTTGTTTGAATTTTTTTTCAACCTTCTCATTAACAATGCTTTTATTGTTTTACAATCATATGTTAATTGAAGGCCTGTAGAGATTACCCATTAGGATTTTCATGAATTTCTTCACCTCTCTACAACTAAAGACAAGATCCACATCTTAGCTTCAGATCCTGATTTTAACTAGGCTCCTGCTAAAAATATTCTTAGGGAAACTAATGTCAACTATCATGTAGCCCAGGTCAACACCTTTGTTAAGGATGCTCGAACCATCCAGCACATACTTCATAATTCCAATATTCCTAAAGCTGGGGATCAAATTCATATTACACATGTTCTTTCACTTACAACTTATTACATCATGGTTAACCTAGACTTTAATGCATATGATCTTATAATTTGCTATATTGAACATCTAATCTGCATTAGAGATCCTGGCTACAAAAGAAAGCCAAACCTACCCCTGAATGTTCGTGAGAGTGGTTAAACCCTATAGAACTAGTTCTGAGGCTACCCAAGAAGCGGGGGGGGGGGGGGGGGTGAATTGGATATTTAAAAACTTCTTTCATGAAAAGAAAAATCTTTTTATAACTTGTAATAGAAACGAATTAAATCAATAATAAAAAGATTATTCAAAGATTTCACCCAAGCAGTTAATCACAGTAAAAATTAAGTATAGAAAATAATCAGAATGATTACACAAGATTTATAGTGGTTCAGTCCAACCTGACCTACGTCCACACCCCAGAACCTCCTGTTTTAGGTATTACACTAAACCTTTAGTGACTCTTCTTTACCCCCAGGTAGAGAAGCCCTTAAAAAATCACTTCCACCTCCCCCAATATGGCAGAGAACCTGAAATCATTTTCACCCTTCTAGTGAGGCAGAGAACATGGCATCACTTTTATATTCCTCGGTGCGGTAGAGTAACCGGGTCCCTTGACACCAAAGAGATCTTCTTCTTCCCAAAACTTCCCTCAAGACAAACCTTGAATCCGATGGTACTAAGGTGTAAGCTTGCCAAAGCAACCGTATGAAACCCCCTCCACACTCCCTTGAAACCTCCTCCACAGATCTTCTCCTACTCTCAAACTCCACCCTTTCCTCTCTCCCTTTCAATGCTCTCTCTTCGAGTTTTCTCCAGAAAAATGAAGCCTCAATGGCTACCAAAGACACATACAAAGTCTTTGGAGAAAGCTTAAATAGAGGGCTTCAAAAACCCTAAAAACTCAATTCAACTGTCATATATAGTACTATACGATCGTATGATCGTATAATATGATTAGTTCAATTAAACTGCAGTTCATCTAGGATGAATCCTGGGATGACCAAATTCATACATGGGTGATCATACAGTATGATCCAGCTCATATAATATGATCAGAATATCAAAATTAAGAAGATTTGATTGACTAATCACAGGGGTTAATTTAAGTAAGATGTTATGATATCGTATAGTATGACCCATGATCGTATAGTACGATTAGTTCAAAAATCAACTTACTTAAGTTAGCTGACAGCTTGGGTTTTAAGATCATAACCAATCAAACAATATAATACAGATCGTACAATATGATTAGTTTACAAAAATTAATTATTCAATTAGCTGTCAAGCCTATTCTTTCTATATTGATCGTATAGTATGATTGTAAATTGTACAGTATGATTAGCTCAAATAATTTTGGCTTTTAAAATTTTTTTCACTCCCCCTGAGTGTGTGTGTGCATGGCCACCAAGTTAACATACACCTTTATAGTTAAAGACTCAAGAAAATAAAAAATATAGTAATGAATATTACAAACTTTTAAATCATGACCTATTCTACCCTATCTTGAGCCCTATGTCTTCCTTGGATGTTACATGATGTTCCTGAAATATTAGTAGACACATAAATAAATATTCATTGCAACTATTAGGAGACATAAAGATGTGATCCATAATGTTTTTTATCATCAAAAGTATAAATTCGTGAGCTCGAGTCGTAACAAGCCCTATGACATCTCATTACATTTGTTCATGAATCAAAATACATTCTTTAATTTCCAGCTCCCCCTGATCACCACCTTGTATTCTATTATTATAACTCCTTCCATACACTTCATAGTACTCATCGTCACAATATATGTGAGGAGCCTGTGGAAGAGGAAGAAGAACATATTTCTAAACTTGTCCCTATCTGCTAGCAGTCTCAGATTGATCAGCTGGTTTAGCAATTTGATCAGTGGGAGGCTTGTGTTGCAAATTTGGGTTCAAGCATTATAGTTTTGATGATATCAAATATTCTTGCTTCTTTACTGTTACTACTGCATATCTATTTTAATTGCACATGCCTACTAACTTTTCAGGTTCACAAAGTCAATTGCAATTCAAGCCAACTCAAGATTTGGTAGACGAGGACTAAGTCAATCTGTAAGTTTAAATTTCAATGGTTTTTACCTATTCTTGAGTCAAATGTAATAAGATGAATCATGATGCTAAGTAACCTTACACACACACACTGTGGGAAGAAATTTGATGAGTTTGAGAGTCTTCTAAATTTTGAACATATCATATAGGACTTCCAAAATCATCCTAGATGATTAGTTCAAAATAGAAACCTTAATTAGGGCATCTGGGTTAAGTAAATTTGATTAGAAAGATCATCCTAAACGATCCTCCCATGTCCTGGACGATATGTTTCAATTCAAAAATCAGTCACCAATCACATTTAGGAAATATTTTATTTTAGAATTTTGTTCTGATTGTAGAGGATGATACTATATCATCCTAGATGATTCATTATAATTTTTTCAAAAATGATCTCTTGATTAGGAGACTAATTATGGTTTAATTAATCAATCACATCATACAGAACGATCATCCTGAATGATCCTTCATATTTTGTGGAACGATTTCCAATCGCCCTAGACGAAAATCATGATTTTCTTCTGATCATCCAGAATATCATCCTGGATGTCCCAAACTTTATGGGGG
The DNA here is from genome assembly GCA_019925795.1 of Dendrobium chrysotoxum. Taxonomy (NCBI): domain Eukaryota; kingdom Viridiplantae; phylum Streptophyta; class Magnoliopsida; order Asparagales; family Orchidaceae; genus Dendrobium; species Dendrobium chrysotoxum. The sequence goes on along the minus strand of CM034303.1, from coordinate 34,211,646 downwards.
ATGATTTGTCGATTGCCACTCATAATGAACTGATCATCCCGGATGATTGTAGAATCATCCAAGATGAAAACTCTTATTTTCTTCTGATCGTCTAGGATATCATCCTGGACATCACGAACATTTTTCTGGACAATTTATCATTTCCACTCAAATTGAACTAATCATCCTGGATGATCGTAAAATCATCTTGGACGATATGTAGAAAGTATTTCTTCTGATTGTCCAGACCATGGAAATCATCCTAGCAAAATGGCTGATTTTGGACTGATCGTACAAGACGATCAATAGATCATCCTGGATGATATAGTCGGCAAGTAGAATTTTCAGGGTATTTTTAAGGCCTTCTGCTTAAGCTCTTTAACCATCTCTTCATTAATCTTTTTGCTGGTCTTTCCACTCCAAGAGAGCTTAGAGGAGAAGGAGAGTTTGGGAGAGAGAGAGGATCTTGTGAGGGGGAGTTTATAAGGGAATTCACAAAGGTTGCTCCAAGCAAGGATTTGATTATCATCTTCCTTCCTCATCCTTAGTTCTGTGGTGGCTCTAGGGAGGCGATCATCAGCATCAGATCTAGGTTCTCTACCTGCTTCAGGAGGAAGTAAAAGGATTCTAGGTTCTTTACCTGCTTTAGGAGGAAGCAAAAGGATTCTAGGTTATCTGCCTACTTCAGGAGGAAGCAAAAGGAGTTGGGGTTCTCTGTCTGCTTTAGGAGGAAGCAAAAGGAGTCAAGGTTCTCTACCTCACTGGTGTGGATGGAAATATTTTTTAAGGCTTCTCCGCCTTTGCTATGGGAGTAAAAGGAGAGTCACTATAGTGTTTAGTGCAATACCTGGAGGGGAGGCTCTAGGGAGTGGACATAGGTTAAGTTGACCGAACCACTATAAATTTGGTGTGCTCTTTTCATTTATTTTTTCATATTTTAATTTCCATATATTTTTGTGATCTGATTTGTTGTTGAAAATTTAATTTTGGTTATCTACTTTCGCTAACATTATTTGTGTTTTAAATATTCAAAAAGACAAAAACATTTTTCTATTTGTTCAAGAATTTTTAAAATACTAATTCACCCCCCCCCCCCCTCTTGGTTAGCTTTGGGACTAGTTCATAAGGGCTTAACAACCCTAACAAACTTTCAGCTTGTTTTGAATCTTACGTAGCCGAGCAGCAGCAGCATGATCAAGACTTAGCTTGCTTTGATGCCTATGTAGTATAGTAGTAGTAGCATGACTAGAATATAGCCTGGTTTGGTGAGCAATTTTCCTCTCTTTACCACTACTTTCAGCCACCACCACCTCCTCCTCCTAATCAGGGTCCCTATGGGTTCTAGTCTATTTTTATTTCTATTGTCTATTCTCTTTTGTAATGTACTTAGTTTTGTTTAGTGTTTACTTTTTTCCTCCTTTTTATGATGTCAAAAGGCAGAGTAGTGTGTTATTCTCATCATATGATTTAGTGAATTTTACTTTGTTCTATTTTATTTTCTTATTTAGGTTTTAGTGAAATTTACCTTGTTCTATTTTATTTGAGTGATATTTAATTTGTTCTATTTTTTTTATGTCTCATATTTCCTTAAAAATAAAAATAAAATAATAATAAAAAAAGAGAAAAAAAGAAAGAAAAAGAAAAACAAAAAATTTAAAAAGCTTTTCTTGCTTTCAATATTTTAAACAATAATATTTGCCATCATCGAGAAGGGGGAGATTGTTGAAAATCTTGGCCCAAGTACCATAATTTTAATGATAAAAAACATTATTATTTCTTTATCACTCATATTCTTGCATATCTATTTTTTTGCCCTACTCACAAACATTTTAGGTCCACAAGTTCACTGACAATGTCAATCAGCTCAAGATTGGGTAGACTAGGGTTGAGTCTGTCTGTAATTTCAATTTTAAATACTTTTCCTTTCTTGAGTCAAATCATGTATCTGGTGGACACTAAGCTAAGTAACCTTGCACATACACACTCAAGGGAGTGCGTTGGTGAGTTCAAAAAGTTTTTTGTTTTTAAACTAATCATACAATATAATTTATATCATACTAGATGATTAGTTAAAAATAAAAAACCCTAATTAGGGCACCCCTATTAATTAAAAGTGATTAGACTAATCATACTGTATGATCCATATCATACAAGGCGATAGGTTAAGATTGTGGAAAATAGCCACCAATTAAAATTTAGACAATATTTTAATGTTGATATTTTTTTCTAATCGTATAGGATAATGTGAGTCATCCTAGATGATTTAAGACAATCATGTCTAAATTAATTATCGCATGTGGATGCTTATTAAAGAAGGTTATGTTGCACCTTATAGACTTGTTAATGGAGTTAAAACTGAAATTTCCTTTGCTAAATGGACAACTGATGATAGAGATCTTGCTCAATTGAATGCTAAATATTTGAACTACTTTTTCTGTGTATTGAAACCTAAAGATTTTATGCATATTTCAACATGTGCAACTGGTAAAGAAATTTGGGATAGATTATGCATTACTTATGAAGGAACGAATGAGGTTAAACAATCTAACTGAACTTCCTTTTGCCTGATTATGAACTCTTTCACATGAAACCCAATGAATCAATTTCTGAGATGTACACTAGATTTACACACATTTTTACTTCCCTGCTTGCCTTAGGGAGAGAGCTTACAAATTATGAAAAAATAAATAAGATTTTTTGATGTTTGCCTTCTTCTTTTGATGCTAAAATTACTGTAATTATTGAATCGAATGATTTGAATACTTATTCAATTGATAACTTACTTGGATCACTAATTACTTATGAACAAGAGTGAACTAAAGGCAGCTTGATGCGGGTGAGAAGAAGAAGGAGAAAGGCATAGCCTTGAAGGCTAATGATTCTAACTCTGGCTCTTTAAGTTCAAATGATGAGGACATGGCCTTAATCGCAAGGCAATTTAAGAGCTTCTTGAGGAAGAAACAAAAGCATCATCAAAAGTTGAATAGAGGTAAGAATAATAAGCATTCTAAAGCTTCTTCTAATGTTATCTATTTTGAATGTAGGAAGCCAGGGCATGTGAAGTCTGATGCCCAACACTAAAGGATCATCCAAGAAAGGAGAAGGGTGAGAAAAAGCCTAACTTTAAGAAGGATAAGAAGAAGATCCAAAAGGCTTTCTAAACTGATTTAGCATTTAACTCCTCTGAAACTGAAGCTGAAGAGGAGGCAACCAACTTGTGCTTGATGACAGATCACCTTGATCACTCTAATCAAGAAGAGGTATGTGAGCTTACATATGACCAATTATTTAAAATTTTTGAAAGAATTCACTCTTCATATAGGAAGCTCAAGAAAGCCCATGCAAGCTTGAAAATTGAATGTTTAAATCTGCATAAAGAGCATGAGATTTTAATGAAAGATCATTCAACTCTGGATAGAAATCATATGGCTTTACTAGATAAATTTGATGAGTTAAATAAAAAGCTTTTTGACTTAACCACTGAGCATGATTTATTAAAACATCGCATGTTGAATTAAAAATTGCATTCAAGGAACTAGAAACTCTTGTATCCAACTTAGACAGTAGGGAGCATACCTTAGAAATGGATATTTCAATTCTTAAAAGTGTAAATAAGTTTTTAAAAATTGAATTAACTACCCTCAAAGAAAATAAAAAACCCCCTGCACTTGAAGAATTCCATAAACCAGCATATCAGCATGCATCATTTAAACCTAGGAAGAGGCACTATCACCCACATAGATTAGTTAACCCTTTTCCTAGTGTTAGATATTTTTCTTTTGGCATGCTAAGACATATCTCCCACACTTGCACCATTCACCGTAGAACACATTTGGTGTGGACATCAAAATTATAAAATTTACAAGCATGCATGCATCGCATTCTTCTTTTCATCACAAGGGACTGAAGCCTGTTTGGGTTCCTAAAACTGACATTTAATGATTTTGTAGGGTTGCTCTCACAAAGACCTCATGAGAGCATGTGGTACCTAGACAGTGGATGTTCAAGGCATATGACTAGAGATGCAAATCAGTTCATTTCACTGGAGATCAGGGCAGGAGTCAAGGTAACACTTAGAGACAACACCACCAAGAGAGTGGTGGGATTAGGTATAATTGGTGATTCAAAAAAATTCATCATTGATAATATTTTACTTGCAGATGGACTGAAAAATAATTTGCTCAGCATCAACTAGCTCTATGATATAGGCTTCAGTATAAAATTTCTACCAACATGCTGTATTATAAGCTTAAATGACAAAAATATTTTGCAAGGAAAAAGGATCAATAATATTTACATGTTAGATCTAAATTACTTTAAAGCTGATATTGCTATTTTCTTAAAATCAATTATTGATGAATCATGGTTATGGCATAGGAGATTGTGTCATGTAAGCATAAAAAGCCTTAAGAAGATCTCCCAAAAAGACTTAGTGAGAGGTGTCCCTAAACTAGAGTTCACTAAGGACCACCTGTGTAATGCCTGTCAGTTAGAAAAGCAAGTCAAATCCTCCTTCCACTCAATCAAAGGCATAAACACTAGCAAACCCTTAAAAGTCCTACACATGGATCTCTTTGGACATGTCAGCACTTCAAGTTTAGGAGGAAAAGTCTTTGGGTATGTGATTGTTGATGATTATTCAAGGTTCACCTGGTTAGATTCCTATCTTAGAAAAGTGAATCATTCGAGAAGTTTAGATCTTTTTCCACTTGGATTCAGAGGATGCTAGGTTGTGATATTATGACTATTCAGAGTAATTATGGAAGAGAGTTTGAGAATGAGAAGTTTGAAACCTACTGTAAGGAGCAAGGGATAGATCATAATTTTTTAGCTCCTAGGACCCCTCAACAGAATGGGGTAGCTGAAAGGAAGAACATGACTCTGGTAGAAGCCGCTAGAGCCATATTAGCTGAGTACTCACTTCCTAAATACTTTTGGGTAGAAGTGGTGAATACATCTTGTTATGCTCTGAATAGGGTAAATATTAGATCTAAGCTAAATAAAATATCCTATGAAATTCTTAAGGGTGGGAAATCCAACCTCTCTCACCTCTGTGTCTTTGGATGTAAGGTGTTCATTCTGAATAACGGAAAGTCTCAACTTGGAATGTTTGACTCAAAAAGAGTGTTCCTAGATTACTCAAGTATTGGGAAATCCTATAGAGTCTTCAATAAAAGAACCTTGATTGTTGAAGAGACCATTCATGTTGTGTTTGATGAATTTGATAATTTTAGAGGGTCAAGGGTAGAACAAGAGGAGGTTGTAAAAGTCACCCAAGGAATAGAATCTATAAATATGGAGGAAAGTGTAGAACCTGATGTTACACTGCCTAGAGAATGGAGATATTCATCGAGTCATCCTAAAGAACTGATCTTAGGAGACCCTTCTGAAGGCGTTCGAACTAGGCATGGTCTTAGAAAAGAAGTGAACCACTCTGCCTTCATTTCAATAACTGAACCCACTAACATAAATCAAGCCCTTTCTGATGAATTCTAGATCCTAGCCACGTAAGAGGAACTAAATCAATTTGTTAGGAATGATGTTTGGGAGCTGGTAGAAAGACCTAAGGACCAAAGTGTAGTAGGAATCAAATGGGTCTTTAAGAATAAAATGAATAATTTTGGTGTGGTGGTTATGAATAAGGTAAGATTAGTGGCTAAGGGGTACAACCAAATAAAAGGGATTAATTTTGAGGAAACCTTTGCCCCAGTAGCCCGTTTATAAGCTATTAGAGTGCTACTAGCCTTTGCCTGTTATAAGGGATTTAAGATTTTCTAAATAGATGTCAAGAGTGCCTTTTTAAATGGGATAAAAAAGGAAGATATGTTTGTAGAGAAACCCCCTGGCTTTGACATTACCCAATTTCCAAATCATATTTTCAAATTAAAAAAGGCCTTGTATGGATTAAAATAGGCACCTAGAGCATGGTATGAGAGGCTTAACACATTCCTACTAGAAAGGGAGTTTGTTAAGGGGAACGTAGACACCCCCCCTTTTCTAAGGAGAGTAGGAGATGAATTACTCATTGTCCAGATCTATGTTCATGATATACTTTTTGAATCTTTTAATAAAAATTTATGTGATATTTTTTTTTTAAATAATGAGTAAGAAATTTGAAATGAGTATGATTGGAGAATTATCCTACATTCTTAGATTTAGCATAAGGTAAATGGATGATAGAACTTTTTTTTATCAGGTGGGACTCCTTTAGATCTGCCTGAAATCTAGCACAGAGGCAAATGCTAAATATAATATCAGGTCTGCTAGCAGTCAGGTAAAGAAGTGATCCAATTATTCCTCTATATTTCTTATGATCAATAGATTTTCCATTTGAATCCTTATCTAACTGGGCATTAGAGCTCATGGGAGTATTGGTTTGCTTGGCATTATCCATTTAATATTTCTTTAGGATGTCCTTAATATATTTTGATTGATTAAGAAAAGTTCCATCATCCATTTACCTTATGCTAAATCCAAAAAAAGTAGGATAATTCTCCCATCATACTCATCTCAAATTTCTTACTCATTATTTTAAAAAAATCATCACATAAATTTTTATCAGAAGATCTAAAAAGTATATCATCAACATAGATCTGGACAATGAGTAATTCATCTCCTACTCTCCTCAGAAAAAGGATGGTGTCTACGCTCCCCTTAACAAACTCTCTTTCTAGTAAGAATGTGCTAAGCCTCTCATACCATGCTCTGGGTACCTGTTTTAATCCATACAAGGCCTTTTTTAATTTAAAAATATGAATTTGAAATTAGGAATTCTCAAAGCCAGGGGGGTTTCTCTACAAACACATCTTCCTTTATTATCCCATTTAAAAAGGCACTCTTGGAATCCATTTGGAAAAGCTTAAGTCCCTTGCAACAGGTAAAGGCTAGTAGCTCTCTAATGGCTTCCAAACAGGCTACTGGGGCAAAGCTTTTCTCAAAATTAGTACCTTCTATTTGGTTGTTCCGTTTAGCCACTAATCTTACCTTATTCCTAACCACCATACCAGAATCATACATTTTGTTCTTAAACACCAATTTGGTTCCTACAACACTCTGGTCCTTAGGTCTTTCTACCAGCTCCCAAACATTATTCCTAACAAATTGGTTTAGTTCCTCTTGCATGGCTAGGATCCAGAATTCATCAGAAAGGGCTTGATTGATGTTGGTGGGTTCAGTCATTGAAATGAAGGCAGAGTGGTTCACTTCTTTTTTAAGTCCATGCCTAGTTCTAACACCTTCACAAGGGTCTCCTAAGATCAATTTTTTATGATGACTCAAATAATATCTCCATTCTCTAGGCAATATTTCATCAAGTTCTCCCCTTTCCTCTAGATTTATAGATTTTATTCCTCGGGTGACTTCTAAAACCTAATCTTCTTCTACCCTTGACCCTCCAAAATTATTAGATTCATCAAATGAAAGTACGAGATGCGCCAAGAGGGGGGGGGGTGAGTTGGTATTTTAAAAATTAAACCTAAACAGAAGTTCTAATTTGTTTGGTATTTTTTAAAATAGCAATTTAATAAGTAGAATGCGGAAGCTAGTAGTTCGTTCAAAACAATAATATTGGTGACACAATTACAAATTTCACAATACAAGATCAAGATCAAACTTTTCACAAAATAATTAAAACAGCAAATAAAATACATGAAAAGTAAAGAGCGGTAAAAATAGAAAAAGAACATCAGAGATTTTTATAGTGGTTCGGTCACTTGACCTACGTCCACTCCCCAGAGTCCTCCACTCCGGGATTTGCACTACTAAAAGTTGACTCTCCTTTTACTCCCACAGCAAGGCGGAATAGCCTTTACAAGACTCACTTTCACCTTCCCCGATGTGGCAGAATACCAAGCGCTATGTCACCCTCCTGGTGACGGTAGTGGACCTCCTTTTTCTCCCTCCTGGAGACGACAGAGTACCTTGATGATGTTGATCTTGAAGCCTCTTTTCCCTAGAGAACTTTCCCAAGACTCCCCAAAGCCACAAGAGGAGCAAAGAATGCAGCTAGCTTGGAGCCACCGTGTGATCCCCTCACACTCCTTCTCCCTCACGCTCAAGCTCACCTTCACCTTCCTCTCACAAGCCCTGGATCTCTCCAAAGAAAACTTCTCTCTCAAGAGTCCCTTCCTCTCTCAATGCCTCTCACAACAACAAGACAGACCAACAACTCTCAATTGAAAAATTAAAGTTCTTTTTAAATCAAGCTTCAGAAAATCCTAAAAATTTCAACTTTTTCATCTCTATTTGTACAGTACGATATAACATCGTATAGTGCGATTAGTTCAAAAACAGCTTCATCCAGTACGAGCACAGACGAACAGTTCTCGAATTCTATAAATATCGTACTATATGATAGGTATATCGTACAGGACGATCCTGTTGTTTTTAACTGTTCATACAGGATGATCTGTGGGATGATCTCTGGGATGAGCAAATTCGTCTCTGACTATCGTCCAGCACTGCACTATTCGTACAGTACGATTAGTTCATTTTCAGGACATCGTCCAATACGATCTGAATATCGTCCAGGATGAATAGAACAAAAAACCTTGGTTTCGTCTGGTATGATTAAAGGGACGAATGAAATCATCTCTAACTATCGTACGGTACGATATAATATCATACAGTATGATCTAATTTAATTAAGAAACCAAAGTTTTATTTCCTGATTACGAAAGATAATTTTAGTAAGTATTCAAATAATCGTACAGTACGATCTGGATCGTATAATATGAATAGTTCAGAAAATCAAAATTATAAACTTACCAAACTTATTCTGGCGGCTAGAGTTTTGTAATTGAACCACATTATACAGTACGATTAGGTTACAAAACTAATCATCTAGAAATAGCCATTAGCCTGAGTATTAATGGTCCATCATACAGTACGATTGAAAATCGTACAGTATGATAAGTTTGTAAAAAATATTTTTGCCATGAAAATAAATCTCCCTCTGTGTGTGTGCATGGTTGCTCCTTTTACATACATGCTTTTGTGGCAGACTCAAGAAAATAAAATTAAAGAAAATAAAAATTATAAGTTTTTCAATATCCTATTCTACCTACTTTGAGTCTTCAGCAACCTTGAGCAGTGTGTATCTGACCTGAAATATTAGTACTCATAGACAAAGATAAACATTTGAACTCTTAAAGAAAGTCCATATAAATTCAGAAAGTGTTAGTTATCACCATTAAAATTAAGTGCTCAGGATCTTGGATTTCAACAATCTCCCCTTTTTTGATGGTGTCAAATAATATTTCCTGATGGCCATAATTGTTATGTCTTCCTTAGCTCCCCCTCAGAAGGATAATTTATTTTAAAATAGGAGGAGAAATTTTTTTAATTTTTAACAAACAGAGTAAACATAACAAGAACAATATATAAACAACTGATATCATTAATAGTAAGGACGGAACAACACAAAAATGTCTCCCCCTTTTGACAGAACCAAAAAGGGAAGAATAACAAGTACAAACAAGAACAAAAAGCAACTACACAGACAAGTAACTAATAAAATAAATCCTAAAACTAAAATATTCAAAATTCAGGATCCTGATCTGGAGGTGGTGGTGGAGGTCGTGGAACTACTTTAAAGTACTAATGGAGAGACGTGAACTGGTGATCGATGGAGGTGAAGCGTTCCCCAAACCATTTCATATCACTTTCATGTTGTTGATGTTGTTAAGCAATGTGGGAATCCAGCATAGTTTCCAACCGATCAAGGCGTTGAATAATATCATCGTGAGGGTAGGCAGGATAGGCAGGTCCAGGCGGGTGTATGGTTATGGTGGAGGTGCGTCGGTAGGAGCAGCAGCCTCTTCTTCATCAAAATCAGGATCAGCGTGAGTGGCCCCTGATGAAATAGGATACGAAAGGAGGCATCAGAATAGAAGATATGAAGATGATCTTGAGGTAGAGGATAGTGAAGTTGATATTTTGCATCTAGGATGTAGATTACGACATGTCCTAAAGAAAGATTTAGTTTTCTTCGGGTACTTGGATATCGGAAAGCAGACAAGGTATGGATATAATCAAAAATCATTTCAGCTTTATTGAACTTGGTGCCCGACTTTATTAAGTAAGTGATGACAGACAGAAGTGGGGTAATGTATATGCGGTCTCCAACTTTGGGTATTATGGATGTGCGAAGAATACGCTGGATAACGCGTGCATTCTGATTTAGGATTTGCACAAGGGGCAGGTGTTGATTGGATGATATATTTCAAAGTGTCATGTTAACTGAGGTCCAATCATAATCATTTGTGAGCATAGATTAGGGACAAGGGCCTTCAGTGGATAGGCTAATGTGTTTAGCTATGTCGTTTATTATGATAACGACATGTTATTTGCATACATAGGAGGTAAAGGTGGTGTTCTCTAGGTCGATTTTTAGATTTACAAGAAATTCAAAAAGAAGTTCGGAGTGGAAGGGAAACACGAGAGTCAACAGAAATTGAAGAGTAGTGGAGGCGAAAAGATTCATCACCTCGAAGTTCAGAGCCGCTTGATTTAACATGCGAGACGGGGTGATTTTGTCTTCTTTTAATTTGTTGTATGCTTTCTCGTCGGCAGCGGAGAGAAAGCGGTCGTCGAACCGCCGAGAGGAGGAAGAGCTCCCCACGATCATTCGGCTTCGCTTGCTTCCACTAGATATTGATGAGGAAGTGGATGAAGAGATTGAGGAATTTGAAGAGGATTGAGTGAGCATAACCAGAGAATACCTCCAATTTATAGAATTTTTGAAGTATCGTACAGTACGATGAAGGATCGTACAGTACGATATGTGTAATTATTTCATCTGGACAACTTTTCAGAAAAAGAGAGTCAAATAGTACAGTACGATCAAAATCGTATTGGACGAATATAAGTGAGAGGCGTTCGTCCCGAGAAGTCGTCTGAATGACTTTTGACGAAATTGATCGTACAGTATGAATAGGTATTCGTACAATACGAACGGTAATTATTTTCATACCGACCGAGTTTAAATTCGTCCCAATCCATATTGACACATGGATCATACCGTACGATGTGTGGTTCGAACAGTACGATGACCAATAATGTGTATCGTACAGTACGAGTGGTTATTCGTACAGTATGATATGTACAAGGTAGGATAGATCTGGACCATGGATGGAGTGGAAGGCTGAGATTTGAGTATTTTGGGATAATCATACAATACGATTGAAAATCGTACAGTATGATATGCAGAGAAATTCAAGGTTTAGGCATCAGCAAGGTGAATGTGAGAGGATCAGGAAAGTCTCTTTTTTTTTAATAAAAAAATTAAACACACAAATTATATATATATATATATATATATATATATATATATATATATATATATATATATATATAATATATTTTTTTTATATTTTTTTTATTTTAAGCTTGAATGTCTATGACACCTAATTTTGTTCTCAAGGTACCAAAGGTGTCATAAGCTAATGGTTTTGTGAAAATGTCAGCCAATTGATCTCCAGTAGTAATGTGGTGCAGTTCAATATCTCCTTTGGCTACATGATCTCGTATGAAGTGATGTCTAATGTCTATATGCTTTGTTCGTGAATGCTGAATTGGATTTTTAGATATGCAAATTGCACTAGTGTTATCATACATTATTGGGATGGTTCCTACAGGTAGTCCAAGATGTAAAAGTTGTTGTTTTAACCAAAGGACTTGTGCAACACAGCTTCCTACCGCTATGTATTCTATTTCAGCTATTGAGAGGGCTACCGAATTCTATTTTCTACTGGACCAAGAAACTAATGATTGTATAATGAATTGATAGGTACAAGAGGTGCTTTTTCTATCTTCCCTACATCCTGCAAAATCTGAATATTAGTACCCTAAGATTTCAAACGTAGTGCTGTGTCTAGGATACCAAATTCCTAAGTTTGGGGTGCCTAGTAGATATCTAAGAATTCTTTTGACAGCAGTCATGTGAGATTCTTTTGGATCCGCTTGAAATCGAGCACAGAGACAAACACTAAACATTATATCCGGTCTATTGGCAGTTAAGTAGAGAACTGATCCAATTATTCCCCTATACTTCTTCTGATCTACTGACTTCCCATTTGAATCTTTATCTAATTGAATGTTAGAGCTCATGGGAGTATTCATAGCCTTAGCATTTTCCATTTCATACTTTTTAAGAATATCTTTGATGTACTTCAATTGGCTAAGGAATGTTCCACCTTCCATCTGTCTTACACTAAACCCAAGGAAGTAATTAAGTTCTTCCATCATACTCATTTTAAACTCATCACTCATTATTTTTGAAAATTCATCACATAAGATTTTCTCTGAAGATCCGAACAAGATGTCATCTACATAGATCTGAACAATGAGTATCTCATCTCCTACCTTTTTCAAGAATAAGGTGGTATCCACACTACCCTTAACAAAATCTCTATCTAGTAGGAATGTACTAAGTCTTTCATACCAGGCTCTTGGTGCTTGTTTTAGTCCATATAGTGCCTTTTTTAACTTAAACACAAGATTTGGAAATTGTGAGTTTTCAAATCCTGGGGGTTGTTCAACATAGACATCTTCTTTGATTATCCCATTTAGGAAAGCACTCTTAACATCCATTTGATATAATTTGAACCCCTTGAAGCAAGTAAAAGCTAAGAGTACTCTAATGGCTTCTAGTCTGGCCACAGGTGCAAAGGTTTCCTCAAAATCTATTCCCTCAATTTGGTTGTAACCCTTTGCTACTAATCTAGCCTTATTTCTTACTACTATGCCAGAGTCATTCATCTTATTTTTAAAGACCCACTTAATTCCAACCACACTTTGTTCTTTAGGTCTCTTGACTAATTCCCATACAACATTTCTAATGACTTGGTTCAACTCTTCTTACATTGCTAGGATCCAGAATTCATCTCCTAAGGCTTGATCTATATTTGTGGGTTCAATCATAGATATAAATACAGAATGACTAACCTATTTCCTAAGTCCATGCCTAGTTTTTACACCTTCTGATGGGTCTCCTAAGATCAGTTCTTTAAGATGACTAGAAGAATATTTCCAATCTCTAGGCAGTTGCTCCTGAGGTTCTGCTCTAGTCTCTATGGCAATGGTTTCTACTACTTGAATGACCTCAACTTCTTCTTCTTCATGATTAGATTCAGAGATTTTATTGGATTCATCAAATACCATATGGGTAGAGTCTTCTACTACCAGGGTCCTCTTATTAAAGATTCTATAGGACTTTACTATAGATGAGTAGCCTAAGAAAATCCATTCATTAGATTTAGGATCGAACTTTCCTAAGGGTGACTTTCCATTGATTAAGATGAAACATTTGCAACCAAAAACATGTAAGTGGGAAAGATTGGGTTTCCTACCCTTAAGCAACTCATAGGATGTCTTATTAAGTTTGGATCTAACATTTACTCTATTTAGAATATAACAAGCCGTATTCACTGCTTCTGCCCAAAAATACCTAGGAAGTGTGTATTCAGCTAACATCACCCTAGCAGCTTCAACAAAAGTTCTATTCTTTCTTTCTGCTATTCCATTTTACTGAGGAGTCCTAGGGGCAGAGAAATTATGTTCTATTCCTATCTCTTGACAAAATGATTCAAACTTATCATTCTCAAATTCTCCACCGTGATCACTATGAATTGTCGTAATTTCACATCCTAATTTTCTTTGAATCCAAGTAGAGAAAGTTCTAAACTCTTCAAATGACTCACTCTTATGTGCTAAGAATTTTACCCAAGTAAACCTAGAGTAGTCATCCACTATCACAAATCCATAAGATTTCCCTCCTAGGCTGGTGGTACTAACAGGTCCAAATAGGTCCATGTGTAGAATTTCTAGTGGCCTAGTGGTGCTGATATCCTTAATTGAATTAAATAATGATTTCACTTATTTTCCTAATTGGCAGGCATCATATAGATGGTTCTTGGTAAAGTCTAACTTAGGTATGCCTCTAACTAGGTCTTTCTGAGTGATGTTCCTAAGTGTTTTCATGCTAGCATGTCATAGTCTCCTATGCCATAGCCAAGAGTTATCAGCTATTATTTTCAGACACAAAGAGTTTGAGTTTTTAATGCAGTTTAAGTCTAACATATAGACATTGTTTATGTATTTTCCTTCTAACACAAGTGTACCATTTAAGCTAATCAAGCATTTGTTAGAAAGAAACTTAATGTCAAAGCCCTTGTCACATAGTTGACTAATACTTAAAAGGTTAAGCTTTAAACCATCAACTAAAAGTACATTTTCAATTACCAAATTCTTAGAGTTTCTAATGATACCTGAGCCCACCACTTTTCTTGGTGTGTTGTCTCCCAAAGTTACCTTTCCTCCTGACCTGGCCTCCAGTGTCACGAGCTGCTTCATGTCTCCAGTCATGTGTCTCGAGCAGCCATTATCCAGGTATCACATGCTCTCACTAAGTCTTTTGTGAGAACATCCCTGCAATTTTAACCACAGGTTAGTTTTGGGAACCCAAGTGAGTTTGGGTTCCACCTTATGCTTGTATGGATGAAATATATGCATATTATGCTATGATGAATGCAGCTTAGGTCTCCACACTAGATGTGTTCTATAGTGAATTATGCACGTTCAGGCTATGTGACCTAGCATGCCATAAGAATAACACCTAACACCGGGAAATAGGTTCAATATTCTATGGGGGTGGTAGTGCCTATTTTTGGGTTTGGATGATGCATGCTGTGCTGGTTTTGAATGAGATGGGTTACATGGTGGAGGCTGAAAAAACTCAGCAAACGTGGGAGGTGTTTTATTGTTTTCAAATGCATGAAGTTTTTCATTTAGAAATTTATTCTCTTGGTTAAGGCTTGTAAATTCAAATGTTAATATATGCTCACTTCTATCTAGTTCATCTGCAAGTTCTTCTAGCTCCTTAAATGCATTCTCTAGTTCAACATGTGATGATTTGAAGGTATCATGTGTAGTGGTTAACTCAATATGCTTCTTGTTTAATGCATCATATTCATCAAGCAGGGACATGTGATTTTTATCCAAGTCAAAAAAATCTTTAACTACACTAGCATGCTCCTTTTATAAAGTACTAAACTCAGTGTTAAGACTAACATGCTTTTTCTTTAACTTTCTATACGAGTCATGAATTTTTTTGGAAATAATCAATAGCTCATCATAAGAAAGTTGACATACCTCATCTTGATCTGATTGATCAAGACTATCATTAGCCATAAGACATAAATTTGTTACCTCCTCCTCTGCTTCTTCTTCTGATAATTCTAAGGCAGAGTCGGCCCAAAATGCTTTTTGTGTCTTAGACTTGCCCTTCCTGAACTTCGACCTTTCCTCACCCTTTTCTTGGTTTGTTGAGTCTTAAAGTTGGGGAAATCAGTTCGAAGATGACCGGGTTTCCTGCACTCAAAGTAAATTGTGTCAGATGCAACTTTAATATTCTTTGAGCTTTTACCTTTGTTCCAATTGCTTTGATGACGGCGTTGCTTTCGTTTCATAAAATTCTTGAACTGACAAGTCATCAAGGCTATGTCGTCATCTTTCTCTACTGCAGAGCTGTCACTTTCAGAATTGTTCGCTTTTAAGGCCACCGTTCGCTCCTTCTTCTATTCACCTGCATCACCTTGTTGTTGACTCACTCCTTGCTCGTAGGCAATGAGTGACCCAAGCAAGTTGTCAATTGAATAAATATTTAGATCTTTCGACTCAGTTATTATAGTAATTTTTGCATCATACGAACTAGGCAAACAATGCAATATTTTGTTCACTTTCTCCGAGTTAGACAACTCTCTCCCTAAAGCATACAAAGATGTCACTATCTGGGTGAATCTAGTGTACATTTTAGAGATAGTTTCACTAGGTTTCATGCAGAATAGTTCGTAATCATCTAGCAGTATGTTCAGCCTAGATTGTTTGACCTCACTAGTTCCTTCGTATGTGATACACAGTTTGTCCCAAATTTGTTTACCAGTAGTACAGGTAGACACTCACATATAATCTTTTATTTTTAATACACAAAAGAAATAATTTAAGCATTTAGCATTTAACGGTGCAAATTATATATCCTCATTGCTCCATTCATTAAAAGCTAATTCAGTTTTAACACCATTCAACATACGAAACGGTGCAGAATAACCTTCTTGAACCAACATCCACATGCGATAGTCTAGAGACTGTAAAAATATAGACATGTGTATTTTCCAAAAATCAAATGATATATTATCAAATAGAGGTGGACGGGTTATAAAATAACCCTCTGCAGAGTTACGGTTACCAAATTAAGCCATTGATCTTACATTTCTAGGTTTTTAAAACCCCACTCTGTTACCACTTGAAAGTACGAGATGCGCCAAGAGGGGGGGTGAATTGGTATTTTAAAAATTAAACCTAAATAGGAGTTCTAATTTGTTTGGTATTTTTTAAAATAGTAATTTAATAAGTAGAATACGAAAGCTAGTAGTTCGTTCACAACAACAATATTGGTGACACAATTACAAATTTCACAATACAAGATCAAGATCAAACTTTTCATCAAATAATTAAAATAATAAATAAAATGCATGAAAAGTAAAGAGTGGTAAAAACAGAAAAAGCACACCAGAGATTTTTATAGTGGTTCGGTCACTTGACCTATATCCACTCCCCAGAGTCCTCTACTCCGAGATTTGCACTACTAAAAGTTGACTCTCCTTTTGCTCCCACAACAAGGCGCCCACAGCAAGGTGGAGAATCCTTTACAAGACTCACTTTCACCTTCCCCGGTGTGGCGGAATACCAAGCGCTATGTCACCCTCCTGGTGATGGCAGCGGACCTTCTCCTTTTTCTCCCTCCTGGAGATGAAGAGTACCTTGATGATGTTGATCTTGAAGCCTCTCTACCCTAGAGAACTTTCCCAAGACTCCCAAAGCCATAAGAGGAGAAAAGCATGGAGCTAGCTTGGAGCCACCGTATGATCCCCTTACACTCCTTCTCCGTCACGCTCAAGCTCACATTCACCTTCCTCTAACAAGCCCTGGATCTCTCCAAAGAAAACTTCTCTCTCAAGAGTCCCTTGCTCTCTCAATGCCTCTCACAACAACAAGACTGACCAATAACTCTCAATTGAAAAATTAAAGTTCTTTTTAAATCAGACTTCAAAAAACCCTAAAAATTTTAACTTTTTTATCTCTGTTCTTAGAGTACGATATAACATCATACAGTACGATCAGTTCAAAGACAGCTTCGTCAAGTACAAGCACAGATGAACAGTTCTCGAATTCTACAAATATCATACTGTACAATAGGTATATCGTACGGGATGATCATGTTGTTTTCAACTGTTCGTACAGGATGATCTGTGGGATGATCTCTGGGATGAGCAAATTCATATAGTACAATTAGTTCATTTTTAGGACATCATCCAGTACGATCTGAATATCGTCCAGGTTGAATAAAACAAAAAACTTTGGTTTCATCTGGTATGATCAAAGGGACGAATGAAATCATCTCTGACTATCGTACGGTACAATATAATATCATACAGTACGATTTAATTTAATTAAGAAACCAAAGTTTTATTTCTTGATTACAGGAGATAATTTTGGTAAGTATTCAAATAATCATATAGTACGATCTGGATCATACAGTACGAATAGTTCAGAAAATCAAAATTATAAACTTACCAAACTTATTTTGGCGGCTAGGGTTTTCTAATTGAACCACATCGTACATTATGATTACCATCGTACAGTATGATTAGGTTACAAAACTAATCGTCTAGAAATAGCTATTAGCCTGAGTATTAATGGTCCATCGTATAGTACGATTGAAAATCGTATAGTATGATAAGTTTGTAAAAAAACATTTTGCCCTGAAAACAAATCTCCCTCTCTGTGTGTGCATGGTTGCTCCTTTTACATACATGCTTTTATGGCAGACTCAAGAAAATAAAAATAAAAAAATAAAAATTACAAGTTTTTCAATATCCTATTTTACCCAGTTTGAGTCTCCAGTAATCTTGAGCTGTGTGTATCTGACCTGAAATGTTAGTGTTTATAGACAAAGATAAACATTTATACTCTTAAAGGAAGTCCATATAAATTCAGTAAGTATTAGTTGTCACCATCAAAATTAAGTGCTCAGGATCCTAAATTTCAACAGCAAACACAACATGAGTGGTCTCCTCAATAATCAGGGTTCTTTTATTGAAGACTCTATAGGATTTCCCAACACTTGAGTAACTTAGGAACACTCCTTCATCAAATTTTGGGTCAACCTTTCCTACTTTAGACCTCCCATTATTTAGAATGAACACCTTACATCCAAAGCCACTGAGGTGAGAGAAGTTGGGTGTCCTACTCATAAGAATTTCATAGGGTGTTTTGTTCAACTTTGATCTAAGATTTACCCTATTTAGAACATAACATGCTATATTCACCGCTTCTATCCAAAAGTATTTAGGAAGTGAGGATTCAACTAACATGGCTCTAGTGGCTTCAACCAGGGTCCTGTTCTTCCTTTCAGCTATCCCGTTTTGTTGAGGAGTCCTAGGAGCTGAAAAATTATAATCTATCCCTTGATCCTTACAGTAGGTTTCAAACTTCTCATTTTCAAACTCTTTACCATGATCACTATGAATAGTCATAATCTCATAACCTAGCTTCCTTTGAATCTAAGTGGAAAAAGATCTAAACTCCTCAAATGATTCTCTTATGAGACAGGAATAAAACCCAGGTGAACCATGAATAATCATCAATAATCACATACCCAAGAATTTTCCCTCTTAAGCTTGAAGTGCTAACCATTCCAAAGAGATCCATGTGTAGGACTACTAAGGGTTTACTAGTGTTTTTGTCTTTGATTGAGTGGAAGGAGGATTTAACTTGCTTTCCTAACTAATAGGCATCACGCTGGTGGTCCTTAGTGAACTCTAGCTTGGTGACACCTCTCACTAAGTCTTTTTGGGTGATCTTCCTAAGGCTTTCATGCTTACATGACATAATCTCCTAAGCCACAGCCATGATTCATTAGCAATTGATTTTAAGAAAATAGCAATATCATCTCAAAGCAATTTAAATCCAGCATGTAGACATTGTTAATCCTTTTTTCCTGCAAAATAATTATCATTTAAGCTTATAAGGCAACAAGTTGGCAGAAATTTTATGCTGAAGCCTTTATCGCAGAGCTAACTGATGCTAAGCAAATTGTGTTTTAGTCCATCTCTAAGTAAAATATTATCAATGATGAAATTTTTTGAATCACCAATTATACCTAATCCAACCACTCTCTTAGTGGTGTTGTCTCCAACTGTAACCTTGCCTCCTTCCCTGGTTTCAAGCAAAATGAACTGATTTGCATCCCCAGTCATATGCCTTGAACATCTACTATCCATATACCACATGCTCTCATGAGGTCTTTTGTGAGAGCATCCTTACAAAATAATCAAATGTCAGATTTAGGAACCCAAATAGATTTGGGTTCTTGTGATGAAATGAAGAATGCGATGCATGCATTTTGGTCTCCACACCAAATGTGTTCTACGGTGAATGATGCAAGTATGGGAGATGTGTCCTAGCATGCCACAAGAAAAACATCTAACACCAGAAAAAGGATTAACTAATCTACGTGGGTGATAGTGCCTCGAATGATGCATGTTGATGTGATGGTTTATGAAATTCTTCAAGTGCAGGGGGTTTTTTATTTTCCTTGAGGGCAGTTAATTTAGCTTTTAAAAACTTATTTACACTTTTAAGAATTAAAATATCCATTTTTAAGGTATGCTCCATACTGTCTAATTCTGATGCAAGAGTTTTTAGTTCCTTGAATGCTATTTCTATTTCAACATGTGATGTTTTCAAGATATCATGCTCAGCAAAAAAATTAGAATGCTTTTTATTTAATTCATCAAATTCATCAAGTAATGCCATATGATTTCCATCCAAGGTGGAATGATCTTTAATCAAATTTTATGCTCTTTTTGTAAGTTCAGAAATTCCAGTTTCAGTGTAGCATGTAATTTTTTCAACTTCTTGTATGATGTATAAATTTTCTTAGAAACTTCAAGTAATTGATCGTATGTTAATTCACATACCTCTTCTTAGTCAGAGTGACCAAGATGATCATCTGCCATCAAACATAATTTGGTTACCTCCTCTTCAGCTTCAGTTTTAGAGGAGTCAAATGCTGAATTAGCCTAGAAAGCCTTTTGGATCTTCTTCTTATCCTTCTTAAACTTGGGTTTCTCCTCACCCTTCTCCTTGCTTGGGTGAGTCTTAAGTGTAGGACAATCAAACTTCAGATGCCCAGGCTTCCTGCATTCAAAGCAAATAGCATCAAATGCACCTTTAAAATTCTTACCAAATTTACCTTTGTTCCACTTCTGATGATGCTTTATTTCTTCCTCAAGAAGCTCTTGAATTGCATTGTGATTAAGGCCATGTCATCATCATCAGGACCTGAAGAGCCAGAGTCAGAATCTTCAGCTTTCAAGGCTATGGCTTTCTCCTTCTTTTTCTCACCTGCATCAAGCTACCTTTGGTTCACTCCTTGCTCGTAAGAAATTGGTGATCCAAGTAAATTATTAATTGAATAATTTATCAAATCTTTCAATTTAGTAATTACAATAATTTTAACATCAAAGGAAGAAGGCAAAAATTGCAAAATCTTGTTCACTTTTTCATAGTTCATAAGCTCTCTTCCTAAGGCATGCAGGGATGTAACAATCTGTATAAATCTAGTGTACATCTCAGAAATTAATTTATTGGGCTTCATGAGAAAGAGTTCATAATCATGCAAAAGAATGTTCAGTCTATATTGTTTAACTTCTTTAGCTCCTTCATAAGTAATGCACAACCTATCCAAATTTTCTTTACCAGTCGCACATGTTGAAACACACATATAATCTTTAGATTTCAATGCACAGAAAAAGCAGTTCAAAAATTTAGCATTTAATTGAGCAAGATCTCTATCATTAGTTGTCCATTCAGTAAAAGGAATTTCAGTTTTAACTCCATTAACAAGTCTATAGGGTGCAATATAACTTTTTTTAACACGCATCCACATGCGATAATCGATCGATTCCAAAAAGGTAGATATGTGAGTTTTCCAAAAATTAAAAGGAATATTGTCAAATAAAGGTGGTCGTGTGATTGAATAATCTTTCACAGTATTATGATTTCTAAAATTTTCCATGAATCAGAATTTATAAGTTTTCCAAAACTTGATTTTATGAATCTCACTCTGATACCACTTGAAAGTTCATTAGGGTTATTAAGCCCTTATGAACTAGTCCGAAGGCTAACCAAGAGGAGGGGGGGTGAATTGGTATTTTAAAAATTCTTACACAAATAGAAAAATATTTTTGTCTTTTGGAATATTTAAAACACAAATAATGTAAGTAGAAGCAGATAACTAAAATAAGATTTTCAACCATAGATCAGATCACAGAAATATGTAGAAATTAAAATATGGAAAAATAAATGAAAAGAGCAACTAGATTTACAGTGGTTCGGTCAACTTGACCTACGTCCACTCCCCGGAGCCTCCCCTCCAGGTATTTCACTAAACACTATAGTGAATTTCCTTTTGCTCCCACAGCAAGGAGGAGAAACCCTTACAAAATCTTTCTACCGATACTGGTGAGGCAGAGAACCATTACTCTTTTCGCTTCCTCCTAAAACAGGCAGAGAACCCCATAATCCTTTTGCTTCCTCCTGAAGCAGGTAGAGAACCTCGAACTACTTTTGCTTCCTCTTGAAGCAAGTAGAGAACCTAGATCTGATGCTGATGATTATCTCCCCAGAGCCACCACGGAACCAAGGACAAAGAAGGAAGATGATGATTGAATACTTGCTTCGAGTAACCTTTGTGAATCCCCTCACAAACTCCTCATAAGATCCTCTCTCTCTCCCTAACTCTTCTTCTCCTCTAAGCTCTCTTGGAGAGGAAAAATCAGCAAAAGATTGCTAAAGAGATGGTTAAAGAGCTCAAATAGAAACTTAAAAAAATGCCCTAAAATTCAACTTGCCGACTATATCATCCTGTACGATCAGTACAAAATCTTCTATTTTACCAGGATGATTGCCATGGTTTGGACGATTAGAATAAATATTTCCACATATCATCTAAGATGATTTTATGATCATCCGGGATGATTAGTTCAAATTGAGTGGAAAATGACAAATCATCCAGATAAGTGCTCGAGACATCCAGGATGATATCCTGGACGATCAAAAGAAAATAAGGGTTTTTTTCCTGAACTATTTCATAATCACCTGGGACGATAAGTTCATTTTTGGTGGCAATCAACAAATTGTTCGACAAATGTCTAGGGATGTCCAAGATGATATCCTGGATGATTAGAAGAAAATCATGGTTTTCGTCTAGGACGATTGGAGATCGTCAAACAAAATATAAAGGATCATCCAGGATGATCTAGGTGGATCATCCTGTATGATGTGATTGATCAATTAAACCATAATTATTCTCCTAATCAAGGGATCATTTTTGGCAAAATTGTATTGAATCATCCAAGATGATATTAGTATCATCCTTTACGATCAGAACAAAAATCTAAAAATAAAATATTTCCTAAAATGTGATTGGTGGTTGATTTTTAAATTTAAATATATCATCTAGGACGATGGGAGGATCGTCTAGGATGATCTACCTAATCAAATTTACTTAGCCCAGATGCCCTAATCAGGGTTTTTATTTTGAACTTATCGTCTAGGACTATTTTGGATTTTAAGTTCGAGTTAAAATTTTTTAAGTTCGAGTTACTTAACTCGATCCTAGAATTTTTTATGTTCGAGTTAAAATTTTGACCTAAAGTTGTCTGAAAAGTTGACTTTTTGATTAAAGTTGAATTTAGAGTTTTGATATTTTTCTCAAATACTAAACCTAAACATGAGTAATTATGCTTGGAGTTTGCTGGAAATTGATTTTTCTATATTTAATTACAAATTTTTAAAGTTAAAGTTGAAATTTGAACTAATGCTGACTAAAATGTTGACTTTTTTATTTTAAATGATTTTGATGGTTTCATATTTTTAATAAATATTAGACCTTACATGGAGTATAATGACTTTGATTCCTTAATTTGGAGTTTTCTTTTTAAGTTATAAATTTTTGATGTTTTGACCTAGTTTTGAATTACGGTTAATCGAAAAGTTAACTTTTTGACTCTGACCTATGTTAATTTGTTTGTTATTTTTAGAAAATACTAGACCTCAAATGGAGTTAAATGACACTAAGGTTGGTCATCTAGATTTTTTCAAAATTAGTTATAATTTTTTAAAGTTTGGTTAATTAATTAATTTTTTAAATTACTTAATTATGAAGGTTTTGATTTTTTAATCCAAACTCATCCTAAACTGTATAAAATCACTCCCAAAGGTCAGTAATGACCTGAGGGAGTGTTTTGAGGTGTTCATAATTTATTTGGAATTTTAATAATTTTTAATTATTTTATTTAATTAATTATTAATTTTTATTAGAACTTAAACTAACATTAAATTAAATGTCTAGTGATAGGGTTTTATTTTTCCTAAATAAAGGATCAATTTTTGGTCAGTTTGATATATTATTGTATTTTTTTTTTATTTTGATTTATTACAATTTTTTTAAATTTTTGGATCCCTAAAAGGGTTGAATTTTGACTTGCTTAATTTTCTGAATTAATGACCTTCAAATCTAGTGAAATTTGGACCAAAGGTAAAATATCTCTAAGTTTAATATTTTGAAGTTTCACCCATATTCAGTGTGTGTATAATTTCTTAGAATTTTTCTAAGTTAGCTAAAACTTATCCTTGATTATTTTTTCTAGATGTCACTAGTGTTCAATTAGGTTTGAATCTCTGGTTATCTAGCCCTGAAACTAAATTACACATACCATAGAAAAATACAAGCCTAATTCTAAGTGGTGTGTGAGTTATAAATTTTCAATGTTTTAGGTCAAAATTTGGCCAAACATTTTGAAATAATTCACCAGGATCCATCCATTAACAAGAGTTAAATTTCTTATGGCATGTGCGTAACACACCATAGTTTATCATGTCCAAATTTGAACTCAATCAGATCACCGGATTGAGAATTATCAAAGAACTTTAATTTTTATTAAAAGCTAAATAACTCTTTATAAAGTGATTCAAATCAATCAAAATAAATTTTAAAATAAAATTAAACTTGAGACGGTTCCAATGAACCCAAGAATAATACATTTGGACAAAAAATAAATTTTTGGTGAATATTTGAAGTTTAAAGTATTTAAATTGATTTTTTAAATCAATTTTGATTAAAAAAATTAGATCAACATCAAAGATTTGGCCACGTCGCCACACCTTCATACTAAAGAACTAGGGTTCGAACCCCAGGAAGGCATGTAGCTCAGAGCTATCCGATCAGCCCCGTTCAAATGAATGAATAGCTTAGATTGACACAGATTTTTCATTTTATTTTTGTACTGAAATTTCAAATGCTCATAACTTTTGATCCAACTGTCCAATTTTGATGAAATTTGAAACGTAGGATCTAGGTACCGTAATCTTTTAACCCATGGAGTTTTAAGGCTCCTTGCATTGAGATTTGGGAGAAATCATGGTTTGATTATATAACTTAAAATAAAGATAACCTAAAATCTAAATGTCAAATTTTGGATGGTCAGGCTTGTTGGAAAGCTGGAGAAGTCCTCTATAAGTATACTGAAGACCTCAAGAATGTTTGAAGTCTAGATTTAAACCTGCTATTGAATGTCTTCTTTCTCTCACTATCTCTTTCTCTTCCCTAAAAGGGTTTTAGAGCTTGGGAAAAATGGGGAAATGCTTGGGAAAGCCTTAGAACTAGCTGGAGATGTTAGATTTTTAGTCTTAGGAGTTGAGGTTTGCTAGATAAGAAGGAATGGGCAAGTGAAAGGTCATGATGACTTTTTATTCTCTCTCATTCCTAACTCAATCATGGCTTGAATTGAATAGGGGGTGGAAAGTTTTGGACTTATGGAAGGTGACTTCCAAAATCATTTTTGATCAGATAATAAAGGGGTTAACAGGTAATTTTGAATTCCCAAGGTGGCATAACTAACAAAGCCTACATATTTGGCTTGTTTGACCACTTTAACTAGTCAACTAGGTATGTTGATGAGTGAGGTGGCTGTCAAATATCCATGCCAATTGGTTGAAGTGGTTTTGAGGAGGCTCACGGCTATGGAGTGAGAGTTTGAGCACACACATATGTATGAAAGGAAGTTTGACCAAATATATTGAGTTGACTTAGTCAACTTTACTTGAGTTTGATTGACTGATGGCTAGGGTAAGTCTAGATTATGGATTGAATTTTATTTAAGGCATGCAATGAAATAGATTTGAGGAATTAAGAGGGTTTGAATTGGTCAAATGGGTTGGATTGACCCATTTAACCCTTAAGAGGAAATTGGGTCAATCTAGGTTGACTTGGTAAACCAGGTAGACCCAGGACTTGGGTTTAGGCTCAACAAATTTGAAATGATATCTTGAGTGTATTGGAGGTGATCCCAAAGTTTGGAGAGTTCAATTCAGTCAAAATGACTATTTAGGCCCTTAGAGGGCATTTGTATCAACCTTGGTTGACTTGGCCAACCAAGTTAACCCAGGGGTTGGGATTATGTCCAATAGGTTTAGTTTGACATTTAGAGTTGAATTGAAGTGGTTCCATCCAATAATAAGGTTATTTGATTAAAATAACTATTCACACTCCTAAGGGGTATTTCAATCATTTTGGGTTGACCTGGTCAACTAGGCTTAACCAGGGTTAGGGTTTAAGTCTAATGTATTCCTAATGATGATTAAGATGTATTGGAAGAGGTTTTGAGGCTTGATTTAAAAGGTCATATTAAAGTCTATAGAAAACTCCAAAATTGCCCTTTAAGGGGCAGTTTGGTCATTTTGACCTCTGGTCAACTAGGGGTCAAAATGAATCCATCAAAATACAATTTACTACTCAACCACTCATAATTAAGGGTTTGGATATAATTAGAGGGTTTGGAGAAAGCTTTAAGGTCAAGATCCATTGAGCTCAAATTTGGCAGGTAAATCCTAGGGTTAAGCCTAATCAATATGAAACTGATAGATCATGAATTTGGGGTCATTTGACTGGGCTTAAAAATGTTTGAAAAATTATTAGAAAAGGCTTTCAAGATTTGGCCTTTGAACCTTGGATTTTAGTCTGGAAATTTGGATTTGATCTGGATTGATCTAAGATCTGGGTAGATCCTAGGGTCTAGATTAATCTAGGGTCTAAGTAGATCCTAGGGTTTGGATTGGCCCTAGTGACCTCATACAAAAATGATGTCAATAAATGGACCCCAAATATGTGCAATAGAATGATATTATATTACACATATTGGCATTGATCGAATTAAAGGGTCATGTCTAGAATTTTGATTCTAAGGGAAAGTAGAAATCTATTCCAAAAAAAATAGGATTTGAATTGATACTAGGGTAGTGCTGCAGAGGGTGTACTCTACCACTAGTGGGTCAAATCCTAAGGAAAGGAGAAACTTAACCTTAGAGGAAAAGAATATCTGGGTGATCGTGTAGGAAGGATGAACTCGTAACTTAGGAGGACTGAGTCTAAATTTTGATACTAGGGTAGTGCCAAGAGGGGAGAACTCTACCACTAGTAGATATAATCCTAAGGAAGGGAAGAGCTTAACCTTAAGGAGAAGAAGCTTAAATGATTGTATAGGAAGGAATAACTCCTAATTATAGAGGACTGAGTCTGGGTTTTGATTCTAAGGGAAGTGAAGTCCTAACCCTAGAGGATTGAGTTTTGAATAGGTACTAGGGTAGTGCCACTAAGGATATACTCTACCACTAGTAGATATAATCCTAAGGAAAGAACCTAACCTTAAGGAAAAAAAGATTAATTTTAGAATTTGAAATTGAAATTGGCACTAGGATGGTGCCACAGAGGGTGTTCTCCCCCACTAGGACATCTAAACCTAAGGAAGGAAAGGACCTATCCTTTAGAAAAGATGATTGAATTCTTGAGTTTGAAATTTGAAGCTTGGATGTTGCCACAAAGGGTGTTCTCCAACACTAGCAGATTTAATCCTACAAGAAGGAAGAACCTAACCTTAAGGGAAAGAAGGTTTGATTTTAAAGTTTAAAATTGAAACTATGATGGTGCCACAAAGGGGCATTCTCCACCACTAGTAGATTTAATCCTAAGGAAGGAAGGGACCTATGAAAGTTTGTTAGGGTTGTTAAGCCCATATGAACTAGTCCCAAGGCTAACCAAAAGGGGAAGTGAATTGGTATTTTAAAAAATTCTTGCACAAATAGAAAAATATTTTTGACTCTTTGAATATTTGAAACACAAATAATAAAAGCGGAAGCATATAACCAAAATTAGATTTTCAACCACAGATCAGATCACAAAAAATATGCGTAAATTAAAATACAAAAAAATAAATGAAAAGAGCACACCAGATTTATAGTGGTTTGGTCAACTTGACCTATGTCCACTCCATTGAGCCTCCCCTCTAGGTATTGCACTAAAACACTATAGTGACTCTCCTTTTGTGCTCACAGCTAGGTGGAGAAGCCCTTACAAAATCTTTCCACAGACAACGATGTGGTAGAGAACCTTGACTCCTTTTGCTTCCTCTTGAAGCAGGCAGAGAACCCTAGAGTCCTTTTGCTTCCTCCTGAAGTAAGCAGAGAACCTCAGACTCCTTTTTCTTCCTCCTGAAGCAGGCAGAGAACCTTGGACTCCTTTTGCTTCCTCCTGAAGTAGGCAGAGAACCTAGATCTGATGCTGATGATCATCTCCCTAGAGCCACCACGGAACCAAGGATAAAGAAGGAAGATGATGATAGAATCCTTGCTTGGAGAAACCTTTGTGAATCCCCTCATAAACTCCCCCTCACAAGATCCTCTCTCTCTCCCAAACTCTCCTCCTCTATGCTCTCATGGAGTAGAAAAATCAGCAAAAGATTGCTGAAGGGATGGTTAAAGAGCTTAAATAGAAGGCCTCAAAAAATGCTCTAAAATTTAACTTGCCGACTATATTGTTCAGGATGATCTATCGATCATCATGTACGCTCAGTACAAATTCAACCATTTTGCCAGGATGATTGCCATGGTCTGGACTATCAGAAGAAATATTTTTTACATATTGTCATGGATAATTTTACGATCGTCCAGGGTGATTAGTTCAATTTGAGTGGAAAATGATAAATTATCCAGATAATTTCTAGGGACGTCCAGGACAATGTCTTGGACAATCAGAAGAAAATAGGGGTTTTCATCCTAGACAATTTTAGAATCATTCGGGACAATCAATTCATTTTAGGTGGTAATCGATATATCATCCAAAAAATGTCTCGGGACATCCAGGATGATATTGTGGACGATCAGAAGAACATTATTGTTTTCATCCAAGAAGATTGGAGATCGTCCCATGAAATATAAAGGATTGTCCGGGGTGATCGGGGATGATCGTACTATATGATGTGATTGATCAATTAAGCAATAATTGTTCTGCTAATCAAGGGGTCTTTTTTATGGAAACAATTTAGTGAATCGTTCAGGACGATCCAGGTATCGTCCTGTACTATCAGAACAAATATATAAAAATATATATATTTTTTAAAATGTGATTGGCGGCTGATTTCTGAGTTTAAATATATCATCCAGGATGATGTGAGGATTGTCTAGGATGTTGTAAATCTAGTTTTGATGATGACAAACATGTTTCCAGTGTGTTTTGCTTGGCTAACCCATTTCAGGTACAAAAGATCACGAACAAATCAAGCTAACTCAAGATCGGGTCCAAGTGTGTCAAATGTATGATTTTTCATTTTATTGAGTCAATTGTAATGTAACTGATCCCCTGGCTAAGTAACCTTGCACACACACACTCAGGGGGAGAGCTTGAGTGAATTAGAGTTTCTATTCAGTTTTTGTTCAGATCGTCCTGGACGATATTCACATCATCCTGGACGATCAGGTATAAACAGAAACCCTAATTAGGGCGACTAAGTTAAAAGGGTCTGATTAAGCAGATCATCCTGGATGATCTTTGGATCGTACGGGACGATATGCTCAAATCAGAAACTTTCAACCGCCAGATCAAGTTAGGCAAGTTATTATTTTTAGATACTTGGTCTGATCATCCCGGACGATTCAGTACAATCATGCCTAATTTAATCTGGTAATTAAGGAAAGCAATTTATTTTTGATTGATACGATCATATCGTCCTGGACGATCGCAGGATCGTCCCGGACGATCATGATCATCTTGTGCATTTCAGCTGTACGACCCGAACTGTATTCAGGATGATTTGGGCACTTTTTGAACTAATCGTACAGGACGATATCCTTATCGTCTTGGACGATCAAGTCATTTTTTGGTCGTCCAGCACAGATTTCTCTGGACGACCAGAACTGTCTTCTGGACGATATTTCTTGATTTGCACTAATCATCCCGGACGATCGCAGGATCGTACGGGACGATATGAATAATTTTTTCTACTGATCGCCCAGAAGAGCCAGATCGTCCAGGCTATAACAACTGAATTTGAACTGATCGTACAGGACAATCTATCGATCGTCCTGGATGATCTAGGCCGACCAGTTGAGATTTAGGGCTATTTTTGAGCCCTCATATAAAAGATCTTTTTCCTTGATTGGAAAATATCTTTTGCCACTTTCCTTCCCAGAGAAACTTTAGAGAGAGAGAGAGTTGGGAGAGAGAGAGAGGATCTTGTGAGGGGGAGTTAGTGAGGGATTCACTAAGGTTGCTCCAAGCAAGGATCAGAGTCGTCTTCTCCGCTCGTTGTCTTCCATCTAGTTTGTGTTCGTCGTGGGAGGATCGTTCGCAAGAAGATCCGGGTTCTCTGCCCGCTTCAGGAGGAAGCAAAAGGAGTCCAGGGTTCTCTGCGCGCTTCAGGAGGAAGCAAAAGGAGTCCAGGGTTCTCTGCCCGCTTCAGGTGGAAGCAAAAGGAGGTCAGGTTCTCTGCCTCACCGTGTGGTGAAAAGGAGGTTTTGTACAGGCTTCTCCGCCTTGCTGTGGGAGAAAAAGGAGAGACACTTTTATTTAGTGCAATACCCGGAGGGGAGGCTCCGGGGAGTGGACGTAGGTCAAGTTGACCGAACCACTATAAAATCTGGTTAGCTTTTCTGATTCAGTTCTGCATTTTACTTTTTGATATTAACTGCGTGGGTGAATATCTAAGATTGATCTTTTTGTTCTTGTTTAATTGTTTTCGCTGCTAAGTATCGAAAAGATTTTTTATTGTTGTTGTTAAATTTCTAAAAAACCAATTCACCCCCCCTCTTGGTTAGCCTCGAGACTAGTTCACTAGGGCTTAACATCCCTATCGAACTTTCAAGTGGTATCAGAGCATACCCACTTGACTTTCAAGTGGTATCAGAGCGGGATTCAAAATTTCTGTTTAAAAACTGTTGAATTTGATCCATGGCTAACTTTAACAATCATAATACTGCTGAAGGTTATTCTATTACTAGATTACCGTTGTTTGATAACATTCCTTTTGATTTTTGGAAAACACGTATGTCCACTTTTCTGCAATCTATTGATTATCGTATGTGGATGTTAGTTAAGGATGGTTATGAAGCACCACATAGACTTGTTAATGGCATTAAAACTAAACTCCAATTTGCAGATTGGACTTTTGATGATCGTGACTTAGCACAGTTAAATGCAAAATGTTTGAACTGTTTCTTTTGTGCTTTAAAATCTGAAGACTATATGTGTGTTTCTACTTTTACAACGGGAAAAGAAATCTGGGATAGATTATGTATAACATACGAAGGTACAACTGAAGTCAAACAGTCTAGGTTAAACATCTTGTTACATGATTATGAACTTTTTCACATGAAACCTAGTGAGACTATTTTAGAAATGTACACAAAGTTCACTCAGATTGTTATCTCTTTGCATGCTTTAGGTAGAGAACTTACTAACTATGAAAGGGTGAACAAGATTCTTAGATGTTTGCGTTCTTCATACGATGCTAAGATTACTGTGATTACTAAATCTAAAGATTTAAATACTTACTCTATTGACAGCTTACTTGGATCACTCATTGCATACGAGCAAGGGGTGAACCAAAGGCAACTTGATGCAGGTGAACGAAAGAAGGAGAAGACAGTGGCACCAAAGGCCAAAGATTCAGATGATAGCACTTCCGGGTCTGATAGCGATGATGTTGCCATGATCACAAGGGAGTTCAAGAGCTTTCTAAGGAAGAAGAATAAGAATTTTCACAAGTGGAACAAAGGTAAGACCAGTAAAAATTTTAAAGGTTCATCTGAATCTGTTTGTTTTGAATGCAAGAAGCCTGGACACATTAAGGCTGATTGTCCTACACTCAAAGATCATCCAAGCAAGGAGAAGGGTGAGGAGAAACCAAAGTTCAGAAAGGATAAGAAGTGGATTCAGAAGGCATTCTGGGTAGACTCTGCATCCGACTCTTCTGAGACTGAAGCTGAAGAGGAGGAAACAAACTTCTGCTTGATGGCTAATGATCACCCTGGTCAGTCCGACCAGGAAGAGTTATGTGAGCTTACTTACGATCAGTTATTTGAAGTTTCTGAAAAAATTCATACATCGTATAGGAAGCTTAAGAAAACACATGCTAGTTTGAAACTGGATTATCTGACTTTACAAAAAGAGCATGAAGTGTTGATTAAGGATCATTCCACTATTGATAGAAATCACATGTCTTTACTAGATGAGTTTGATGAACTGAATAAAAAGCATTCTGATTTAATTATTGAGCATAACTTGTTAAAAACATCGCATATTGAATTAGAACTTGCTTTTAATAAAGTGAATGATTTGGCAAGTGAGTTAGAAAGTAATGAAAGTGCAAGAACGTTTGAAATTGGAAGTTTAAATAAACACATTGAGTTTTTGAAAGTGAAAATCAGTGCTTTTGAAAAGAACAAAACACCGCCTACTTTTTAACAATTTTATGCACCGCCACCTTTTGAAAAATCTGTTGCAAGTTCATTAAAGCATGTTTCATATACATCTAGGAAGAGGCACTATCACCCACATAGATTAGTTAACCCTTTTCCTGGTGTTAGATGTTTTTCATGTGGCATGTTAGGACATATTTCACACACTTGCACTGTTCACCGTAGTACACATTGGGTGTGGAGACCCAAATTGCCTGTTTCACATCAAAGCACGCATGCATTGCATTCTTCTTTTCATAAGAAGGAACCCAAACCTGTTTGGGTTCCTAAGACTGATGTTTGATGATTTTGTAGGTGTGCTCTCACACAAGACCTCGTGAGAGCATGTGGTACCTGGACAGCGGATGTTCTAGACATATGACTGGAGATGCAAATCAGTTCATTTTGCTGGAGGCCAGAGCTGGAGGCAAGGTTACACTTGGAGATAACACCACCAGGAAGGTGGTAGGCTTAGGTATAATTGGTGATTCAAAGAATTTTATGATTGACAATGTTTTGCTTGTAGATGGACTGAAACACAACTTGCTGAGCATCAATCAACTTTGTGACAAAGGATACAACATCAAATTCCTGCCAACTGGCTGCATTTTAAGCTTAAATGATAAAGTTATTTTGCAGGGGCAAAGGATCAACAACGTCTACAAGCTGGATGTCAGTAGCATTAAATCTAAAAATTCAATTTGCTTAAAAACTACTGTTGATGAATCTTGGTTATGGCATAGGAGATTGTGTCATGCCAGTATGAAAACCCTTAGGAGAGTCACCCAAAAGGACTTAGTTAGAGGTGTGCCCAAGCTTAAGTTCATTAAGGATCACCTGTGTGATGCCTGTCAGTTGGGGAAGCAAGTCCAGTCCTCCTTTCACTCTGTTAAGGACATTAGCACATCTAGACCTTTAGAAGTTCTTCACATGGACCTCTTTAGACCCATTAGCACTGCCAGCTTAGGGGGGAGAGTCTATGGTTTTGTGATTGTAGATGATTATTCGAGGTTCACTTGGGTGAAGTTTCTGTCACATAAATCTGAGTCATTTGATGAGTTTAGATCTTTCTCTACTTGGATTCAGAAGAAGTTAGGATGTGAGATTATTACCATCCATAGAGATCACGGAGGGGAGTTTGAAAATGAAAGATTTGGAAGTTTTTGTGAGGATCAAGCGATTAGTCACAATTTTTCAGCTCCTAGGACCCCTCAGTAGAACGGGGTAGCTGAAAGAAAGAATAGGACCTTAGTGGAAGCCGCTAGAGCCATGCTTGCCGAGTATTCACTTCCAAAATACTTTTGGGCTGAAGTGGTGAACACTGCCTGTTATGTGCTGAATAGGGTGAATGTAAGAGTCAAACTGAACAAGACACCTTATGAGATCATTAAGGGTAGAACTCCAAATCTGTCCCACCTCCATATCTTTGGCAGTAAGATTTTCATTCTGAATAACGGGAAGTCACCCTTAGGAAAATTTGACCCCAAATCTGATGAAGGAGTGTTCTTAGGATATTCAAGTGTGGGGAAATCCTTTAGGGTGTTCAATAAGAGGACTTTGGTGGTGGAGGAGACAACCCATGTTGTGTTTGATGAATCTGATACTAAGGAGTCTAGATCTGAAGTAGAAGATGAAGAGATTATTGAGGTTACCCAAGGAATTGGAAATACAAATCTGGAGGAGAGGGTAGAACCTCAAACCACACTGCCTAGAGATTGGAAATATTCTTCGAGTCATCCTTAAGAACTGATCTTAGGAGACCCTTCTGAAGGTGTTAGGACTAGGCACGGACTTAGGAAGGAAGTGAACCATTCTGCCTTTATTTCAATGTCTGAACCCACCAACATCAATCAAGCCCTTTCAGATGAGTTTTGGATCTTAGCGATGCAAGAAGAATTAAATCAGTTTGTAAGGAATGATGTTTGGGAGTTAGTAGAAAGACCTAGAAATCAAAGTATTATGGGAACCAAGTGGGTCTTTAAAAATAAGATGAATGATTCTGGTGTGGTGGTTAGGAATAAGGCAAGATTAGTGGCTAAGAGGTATAATCAGATAGAAGGGATTGATTTTGAGGTGACTTTTGCCCCTGTAGTTAGATTGGAAGCCATTATGGGGCTACTAGCCTTTGCCTGTTATAAGGGATTTAAGCTATTTCAAATGGATGTCAAGAGTGCCTTTTAGAATGGGGTGATAAAAGAGGATGTTTTTGTAGAGAAACCCCTAGGTTTTGAGAGTTCTCAGTATCCAAATCATATTTATAAATTAAAAAAGGCCTTATATGGATTGAAACAGGCACCCAGAGCTTGGTATGAGAGGCTTAGCACATTCCTGTTAGAAAGAGAGTTTGTTAAGGGGAGTGTAGACACCACCCTTTTTTTGAGATTAGGAGATGACTTACTCATTATCCCGATTTATGTTGATGATATAATTTTTGGATCTTCTGATAAATATTTATGTGATGAGTTTTCTAAAATAATGAGTAAAGAGTTTGAGATGAGTATGATGGGAGAATTGTCCTACTTTTTGGGGTTTAGCATAAGGCAAACGGATGATGGAACTTTTCTCAATCAATCTAAATACACTAAGGACATTTTGAAGAAGTATGAAATGGACAAAGCCAAGCCAATCAATACTCCTATGACCTCCTCAGTTCAGTTAGATAAGGATTCAAGTGGAAAATCTGTTGATCAGAAGAAGTATAGAGGAATAATAGGATCACTGCTTTACCTGACTGCTAGCCGACCTGATATCATGTTTAATGTCTATCTTTGTGCTAGGTTTCAGGCTGATCCTAAAGAGTCCCACCTGACTGCTATTAAGAGAATTCTTAGGTATCTTTTAGGGACCCCAAACCTAGGAATCTGGTACCCTAGGCACAGCACCTCTTTTGAGATCATTGGATATTCTGATTCTGACTTTGCGGGGTCTAGGGTCGATAGAAAGAGTACCTCTGGGACTTGTCAGTTCATAGGACAGTCGTTAGTCTCCTGGTCTAGTAGAAAATAGAACTCAGTTGCACTTTCCACTGCTGAAGCTGAGTACATTGCCTTAGGGAGTTGTGTGGCCCAAGTTCTTTGGTTAAAACAACAAGTTTTGGATTTAGGTTTACCTGTTGGCACAATTTCTGTTCTGTGTGATAATACTAGTTCCACTGCATCTCTAAGAATCCAATCCAACATTCTAGGACCAAACACATTGATATAAGGCATCACTTCATTAGGGACCATGTTACAAAGGGGACATTGAGCTACATTATGTAGCAACTGAAAATCAGCTGGCAGACATATTCACTAAGCCACTAGCCTTTGACTCATTCAGCATTTTGAGAACCAGATTAGGAGTGATTGATATAAATGTTTGATTCTGATAACTGTTGATTTCTGATTGTTATGACTGGTATTCTGTTTTCTGTTAGTTAGTTTTTGGTTTGATTATTTGCTTTCAGTTGATTTTATTTCTTTTACTGATTTCTATTTTAGCTTTACTGTTAGTTTGATTTGAGTATTTACTTTAATGTGATTTTCTACCTATTTTTATTCACTGGTTCATATCTTGCACTTACTATTTTATGTTTTTTTTTTTAAATCTGATCATCGCTCACTACTTCTGATAATCTGAATTTCTGACTGGGAGTTTTTACCTTGTTTTGATTTGGAAGCTGGTAAGTAGTGATTGATTCCACTGAATCTGTTAAAGGGAAGAAACATTGATGATTATTTCTGTTCCTCTAACTCCTTTACTGGTGTATGGTTTCTTTTGGATAAAAATCCTCTTCAAAATTAAAATATTAGTTTTTTGAAATAGAGATTATTTTATCTTCCTACAGTAATCTACCTCATATCAATAGTATTTTTCAAAGTCTTGAGTCATTAGTTTGATTTTCTAAACCAAGTGATTGCACTTATCATATGATGTATAGTTTTGGTTTTGTGAATCATTCTTCCCTACTATGGAGAGTCATCTCCTATATCTGGAAGATAGATTCACAGCTGAGACTCTTTAATGATATGAAAAGGAGAAAGCTTACAAAAGATGCGCAGTGCGCCAACCAAATTGAAAAAGAGGCATAAAATGAGCCCAAAACTGAAAAGATGTGAAAATGCCAAATACACAAAGTGTATCAAAAATCAAAAGATACGCAGTGCGCCAAACAAATGGAAAAAGAGGCACAAAATGAGCCCAACCAAGCTTTCTTTCCTTTCAGATCGTTAAATGTCTTAGAAAAATCCGTGGGCCACTTAATTTTTTCAAAAGCTTGTGTTTGAAAATCCTGATTTCTGATTTTTTACTTTGTAACACTATTATATTAGATATTTTTTTGGAATGAGGCTTGAAAGGATCTCTTTTCAAATCTAATATCTTTTCTTCTGAATCGGATTTTTGTTTTGAAAGAGGTTTGCATCGATAAGGTGCCCGGGGTCGGAGTTACAAAAGTTGATTTTTTCCAACCTTTTCTGGATTTCAGTGCTGTCAATCGTTTTCTTATTGGTTTTTGAATTTAAATCAAGAAAAAAATTCTGATTTACTCAAGCAGCTTGATCAAAAAAAAACTTTGCTTTTACGTATGTTTTCTGTCAGTTTTTTATTCGTTTTGTGTTTTTTTTATTTCATGGTTATATTTTTGGGATCCGGATCGGTCATCTTCATCATCCATCTTTTTCTATTTTTGTAGTTATTTTCTTTTATTCTTTTGTAGTTAGATTTCCGTGTTCTGTTTTACCCTCCTTGTTTTTGTGATGTCAAAAGGGGGAGTCAGTTGTAGTCGTTTCAGTCTTTATTATGTGTTATGTTTTCTGTATTAGTTTGATTGTTAAATGAAAATTAAATATATATATATATTTGTTTTATGATCTCTTATTTAGTTTTATTTTCAAACTACTTTACAAATGTTTGCCATCATCAAAAAGGGAGAGATTGTTGTAAATCTGGTTTTGATGATGACAAACATGTTTCCAGTGTGTTTTGCTTGGCTAACCCATTTCAGGTACAAAAAATCACGAACAAATCAAGCTAACTCAAGATCGGGTCCAAGTGTGTCAAATGTATGATTTTTCATTTTATTGAGTCAATTATAATGTAACTGATCCCCTAGCTAAGTAACCTTGCACACACACACTCAGGGGGAGAGCTTGAGTGAATTAGAGTTTCTGTTCAGTTTTTATTCAGATCGTCATGGACGATATTTACATCGTCCTGGACGATCAGGTATAAACAGAAACCCTAATTAGAGCGACTAAGTTAAAAGGGTCTGATTAAGCAGATCGTCCTAGAAGATCTTTGGATCGTACGGGACGATATGCTCAAATCAGAAACTTTCAGCCGCCAGATCAAGTTAGGCAAGTTATTATTTTTAGATACTTGGTCTGATCATCCCGGATGATACGTGTATCATCCTGGACGATTCAGTACAATCATGCCTAATTTAATCTGGTAATTAAGGAAAGCAATTTATTTTTGATTGATACGATCATATCGTCCTGGAGGATCGCAGGATCGTCCCGGACGATCATGATCATCTTGTGCATTTCAGCTGTACGACCCGAACTGTATTCAGGACGATTTGG
This sequence comes from Dendrobium chrysotoxum, assembly GCA_019925795.1. Taxonomy (NCBI): domain Eukaryota; kingdom Viridiplantae; phylum Streptophyta; class Magnoliopsida; order Asparagales; family Orchidaceae; genus Dendrobium; species Dendrobium chrysotoxum. The sequence goes on along the minus strand of CM034303.1, from coordinate 34,174,192 downwards.
GCACTTTTTGAACTAATCGTACAGGACGATATCCTTATCGTCCTGGATGATCAAGTCATTTTTTGGTCGTCTAGCACAGATTTCTCTGGACTACCCGAACTATCTTCTGGATGATATTCCTCGATTTGTACTAATCATCCCGGATAATCACAGGATCATACAGGATGATATGAATAATTTTTTCTACTGATCGTCCAGAAGAGCCAGATCATCCAGGCTGTAACAGCTGAATTTGAATTGATCGTACAGGACGATCGATAATCGTCCTGGACGATCTAGGCCGACCAGTTGAGATTTAGGGCTATTTTTGAGCCCTCATATAAAAGATCTTTTTCCTTGATTGGAAAACATCTTTTGCCACTTTCCTTCCCAGAGAAACCCTAGAGAGAGAGTTGGGAGAGAGAGAGAGGATCTTGTGAGGGGGAGTTAGTGAGGGATTCACTAAGGTTGCTCCAAGCAAGGATCAGAGTCGTCTTCTCCGCTCATCGTCTTCCGTCTAGTTTGTGTTCGTCGTGGGAGGATCGTTCGCAAGAAGATTCGGGTTCTCTGCCCGCTTTAGGAGGAAGCAAAAGGAGTCCAGGGTTCTCTGCCCTCTTCAGGAGGAAGCAAAAGGAGTCCAGGGTTCTCTGCCCGCTTCAGGTGGAAGCAAAAGGAGGTCGGGTTCTCTGCCTTACCGTGTGGTGAAAAGGAGGTTTTGTACAGGCTTCTCCACCTTGCTGTGGGAGCAAAAGGAGTGACACTTTTGTTTAGTGCAATACCCGGAGGGGAGGCTCCGGGGAGTGGACATAGGTCAAGTTGACCGAACCACTATAAAATCTGGTTTGCTTTTCTGATTCAGTTCTACATTTTACTTTTTGATATTAACTGCGTGGGTGAATATCTAAGATTGATCTTTTCATTCTTGTTTAATTGTTTCTGCTGCTAAGTATCGAAAAGATTTTTCATTGTTGTTGTGAAATTTCTAAATAACCATTTCACCCCCCTCTTGGTTAGCCTCGGGACTAGTTCACTAGGGCTTAACATCCCTATCAAACTTTCAAGTGGTATCAGAGCATACCCACTTGACTTTCACAGGATGATCTGCTTAAATAAACTTACTTAGCCTAGATGCCCTAATTAGGGTTTCTATTTTGAACTAATCATCTAGGATAATTTGAGATCGTCTTGTACGATATGTTCAAAAATTAAAAGACTCTCAAACTCACAAAATTTCTCCCCACAGTGTGTGTGTGCAAGGTTACTTAGCCTTAGGATTCATCTTATTATATTTGACTCAAGAAAAGGTAAAAACTATTAAAATTTAAACATACAAATTGACTCAGTCTTCATCTACCCAATCTTGAGCTAGCTTTGATTGCAATTGACTTTGTGAACCTAAAAGTTAGTAGGTATGGGTAACTAAAATAGATATGCAGTAGTAGTAGTGAAAAAGCAAAAATGTTTGATATCATCAAAACTACAATGCTTGAACCTAGATTTGAAACAACCTAACCTTAAGGAAAAGAAGATTGAATGATAATATAGGAAGGAAGAACTCCTAACTACAGAGGACCGAGTTTGAATTTATACTAGGGTAGTGCCATGAGGGGCGTACTCTACCACTGGTAGATCTAATCCTAAGGAAGGAAATAACCAAACCTAAAGGAGAAGAAGATTGAATGATTGTATAGGAAGGAAGAACTCCTAATAATAGAGGATAGTTTGAATTGATACTAGGGTAGTGGCATGAGGGGCGTACTCTACCGTTAGTAAATCTAATCCTAAGGAAGGAAAGAAAACATGATGACTCATATCTATCCTTAAGGAAAAGAAAATTAGAGGACTCTATAGGAAGGAAGCATTGCTTCTCATAGAGGATTGGATGTAGATTTTGAATTTAGGATGGTTCCATAGAGGGCGTGCTCCATCACTAAAGGATGATCTCGTGGAGAGGAAACTTGCTTGATATGAAAGGTAAAATCTAGAATTTAAAACTAGGATGGTGTCACAGAGGGCATGCTCCATCACTAGTGGATCTAATCCTACCATGACTCACATCTAACCTTAAGAAAAAGAAAATTAAAAGATCTTGTGGGAAAGAATCATTGCTTCCCACAAAGGATCAGGTTTGAAATTTGAAACTAGGATGGTGCCACAAAGGGCATTATCCATCACTAGTGGATGATCATGTGGACATAAAACTTATTTTACATAGAAAATTAAATTTTAACTTTAAAACTAGGATGGTGCCACAATGGGCGTGCTCCATCATTAGTAGACGATCTTGTGGGGAGAAAACTTGCTCCACACCGAGGATCAAATTTGATTTTAAAACTAGGATGGTGCCATAGAGGGCGTGCTCCATTACTAGTGGATGATCATGTGGCGAGGAAACTTACTTAACACAGAGAATTGAATCTAGATTTTGAAACTAGGATGGTATCACAATGGGTATGCTCCATCACTAGTAGATGATCATACGGGTAGGAAACTTTCTCCACACAGAGGATCAAATCTAAATTTTAAAACTAGAATGATGCCACAGAGGGCATACTCCATCACTAGTAAATAATCATGTGAGGACGAAACATGCTCCACATAGAGGATTGAATTTGATTTTGAGACTTGGATGGTGCGATAGAGGGCGTACTCCATCACTAGTAGATGATCATGTGGGGAGAAAACTTGCTCCACATAAAGGATCGAATCTAGATTTTAAAACTAGGATGGTGCCACAACGGGCATACTCCATCACTAGTGGATGATCATATGGGGAGGAAACTTGCTCCCCATAGAGGATTGAATCTAGATTTGAAACTAGGATGGTGCCAGAGAGGGCATACTCCATCACTAGCGGATGATCATATGGGGAGAAAACTTCCTCCACATAGAGGATCAAATTTGATTTAAAATTTAAAACTAGGGTGGTGCCACAGAGGGCGTGCTCCATCTCTAGTTGGTCTAATCTGAAGGAAAGGAAGCATGGGGACTCACACATATCCTTAAAAGACTTGAAGGTGAATAATTAGGATGGGGTTTAGCAGGCTTAAATCCATTACTATTTAGTCGGGATCTTAGGAGGTAGGAAGCACGGGGACTCACACTTACTCCTAAAAGATCAAATTTCTTTTGGGTTATTAATGACTAACATAGCTAGAAAATACAGGGACTCATATTTAACCAAGGGGACTAACCAAGGAGACAGTCTACCTAAACTTCTAAGGATTTTAGAAAAAAAAACTATCTAACCCAAATTTTATTTTGGATGCTAGGATAGTGCCATGAGGGGCTTGCTCGACCACTAGTAGATCTAATTCTAAGGAAAGGAAGCACAAGGACTCACACCTATCCTTAAAGGACTAGAGAATTTTGATTTTGGTTTAGAATTGGATATGAATTTTGAATTTTAGATTTTGATTGAATTTGATTTGATTTTATTGATTGAAATTTTGATTTCAGATAGAGATCTGAATTTGGAAGATTTCAAATTTGAATTTAGAGAATTTTGAATTCAAAAATTTTGAATTTAAAGAGTGTTTTATTGATGTTGAATTTGATACTCATTTGGCATGGTACTTTCTGAAGAGTCGCCCCAACATTTGAAAATATTGGATGGCATCCTTTAGGGTTAATCAATTAATTTTTAAACCATTCTCAAAAATTGTCTCTACGATAAGAGATCATTCCTATGTTGGTTCAAACTACCCCACCAATCTCTTGGTAGGTTAAGACAGGCATCCGAAGAATTAGGACCAAGTCTCATACTTGGAAAGTTCTAAGTTGTGCTATCTTATCACAAGCTTAAACCATTCAGGCTTTGTACGACTCTAAGTTTTATTGAGTCTTGGAGATGATGCTCTTCAAGGACTCGAGCTCATCCAATTAGAGTTGGGTACTCATCTCAGTTGTGATTTGACTTTGAATGGCAATTCCCAGGAAAGTGTAGTTGGATTTATTTTGGACCCAGCATAGAGTATGTTATGACTCGGGCTCATGAGTTTTTATTTTGATGATAACAAACATTATGACTCACATCCTCTAGTATTTGTAATGTATATTTATTTGTGTGTATACTAACCATTCAGGAACAACATGCATCTTCCAACAAAGATTCAAGGCTCAAGAATGGGTAGAATAGGCTATGATGTGATAATATTTATAATTTTTATTGATGTACTTTTTGATTTCTTGAATCAAGTCCTATAAGGGTGTATGCTTGCTTGTAATCATGTACACACATAGTCAGGGGGAGTGAGATATAGTCAAAGCTAGAAGTTCAACTTTTGAACAAATCGTACTAGAAGATCAGTTCATTGAACTAATCATCTTGGATGATATTTATATCATCCTGGACGATCCATTATGATCTCAAAACCCTAGCCGCCATGATAATTTAGGCAAGGATTTAAGATTCAAATTTTGTTCTAATTATCTTGGACGATCTAGATCATCCTGGATGATCTATGATAATGTTGCCTAGATTAATCCTGTGATTATTCAATCATATATGCATAATTTGATATTCTGATCATGATGGAAGATTTGTATATCATACTGGATGATTTGTATAAAATTTGTATTGATCATCCTGGACTATCCTGAGATCGTCCAGGACTATCAGGTCAAATTTTACACATCCTCCTGGATGATCCTATAATCGTCCTGGTCGATCTTTGGTTGCAGAATTGAGTTTTTAGGGTTTTTTGAAGCCACCTTTTTAAGCACATCGTCCTGGACAATCCCGCGATCGTCCTGGATGGTCTTTGCCGCTAGAACTGATTTGGAAGGGTTTTTGGAGCTCTCTATTTAAGATTTCTCAAGGCACTTGATAAGTGTCTTTGGCAGCCATTAAGGCTTCATTTCTTCAGGAGAAAACTTGAAGAGAGAGCTTGAAAGGGAGAGAGAAAAGGGTGGAGTTGACGAGGGAGAAGATCCTTGGAAGGGGGATTTTTGAGGGAGTGTGAGGGGGTTCACACGGTTGCTCCAGTAAGCTTGCACCTAAGTACCATCAGATTCAAGGGTCATCTCAAGGGATGTTTTGGGAAGAAGAAGAACTCTTTGGTGTCAAAGAACCCGGCTACTCCGCCGCACCGGGGAAGGTGGAAGTGATTTTGTGAGGGCTTCTCCACCTAGCTGTGGGGGCCAAAGGAGAGTCACTAAAGGTGTAGTGCAATACTCGAAGGGTGCCTCCGGGGAGTGGACGTAGGTCAGGTTGGACCGAACCACTATAAGTCGGGTGTGTTCTTTCTGATTATTTTTTGTATTTTATTTTACTTTGATAAACTGCTTGGGTGAAATATGTGATTGATCTTTTTGTTATTGACTTAATTTATTTTCACTACAAGATATATTAATATATTTCTTTTTCTTAAAGAAGTTTTTAAATATCCAATTCACCTCCCCTCTTGGTTAGCCTTGGGACTAGTTTACAAAGGCTTAACACCCCTTACGAACTTTCAGAGTATACTTTTATAAAGGGGCCTTGAAGGAAAAGATGTCTACATGCAACAACTCACACACATTCTTTAAGGATGAGATTTGAATTTTTATCAGGAGTAGAGGATTTATTTATTTTATTGGAAATTTTTCTCTAGCCATTTGGACCAAGTCAGAATGACAAACAGGAACAAAATTAAAAAGTAGAGTGAGAAGTGGATTGACACCAGGTAAGCTAAAGAGATTCAAGGACTTAGATCTTATTGACCCAGGCAAAGTTTCATAGAAACTAATTGGGGTTTTCCTTATATGAATTTTAATTAAAATCGATTTCAAAAAGGTTTAAGGTCGATAGAGAAATTTGATCTTTTTAATTCTCCTGCATGAAAATTTTCTTTTTAATAGATTATCAATACATGATAAAAAATCTAGATTCAAGATTTTTCAAAGTTAAGTAATTAAAGTTGATTGGGTTTACTTTGAGATTTAAGGATTTAAGAAGAAGCAAGAATATTTCTTATTTCTAGGGGCGCACACTACATATCTTTTGATTTTTGATGTGCTTTACATATCTTTTTATTTATTTTAATTTCTTAATAAGAGGCTTCATTTACTTTAAAACCTTAAAGTGATTGCTCTTTCAATTGCCAAGATTATCTCTCAAGTGTAATGGAAGAGAAGTCCTTATCTTATGCGATGAAATATAATCTATAAGGCAAACCCAATCTTTTGATAGGAATATTAACTTAACTAGGAAAGTTATTTAACAAATTTTAAGCATGCAAGATATATCTGTTTTATAGAAAATTGCTAGAAGATTGATAATATTTTTATTTTAAAGCCAACTTAGGTTTGATATAGATTTTAATTCAAAAGTTAAATCAGCCCACACAAGCGGTGGGAGGGAGGGACCCTAAGTATTGAGCGAAGTTAATCACAACCTTCTTTTGTTTAAGACTTAAAGTACAAGTTTATTTTCTATTAAAAAGATGAATCAACTATCTTGAAAATCTGGACCCAAAACATTTGAGGAATGGTATGTTATACTTAAAGATTGCAACTCTAGGTGGCATGACCCTTAACTATATAGAATTATATTTTCCATAATCTCTTAGGAGGAAGAGGCTATCTTATTTTCTACACTATTCGTAGGAGTTGCTACATCATTTTAATGAAAAGATTTATCATGATAGGACCCCTTTGAAAGTTAAATTTTGACGGTATCACTATCTGCTACAATCTTAGATTAATTCCCCCTCTCTCGTTACTAGTGGCCTAGTAGTTGGAAGAGTGGCACCCTGAGTGGTTTCTACACCTCCTCCTCTATAGATGATGTAGTGGGGCACGTGTAGTAACGTAACCTAACATTTTGTAGTAGAGTGGATGGGTCATATCCTTCAACTAGGGGCCTATGGCCTATTACTGGTAATTGCTCAATTCTAGCTTGATTGATCCTTTCTGTATAATAGTCAAAAGAGCACAGTGGAGGTCGTACTACTCTTCTCACAACCTTCCTCCTTTGGGAAATAGGAAGAGGGTGGAAATAATTTTTGCTAAGCAGGAGGTATGTGTAAGGAGCAATGAATTCTCGATTGGCGTCAGATTTGACTTGCTTTAAGGCATCTGACTCAGCATTATTTCTAGCCTTAATGACCTTCTTTCTAACTTTTTGAAGGTAATTCTTCTTCTGGTTCTTGCTAGCAAAGGTGGTGTTAGAACTCAACCCGGTCTCAGACATAGATGACCTCTCATCCATTGTCACTGGTTTCTATTTCTTATCCTCTAGAGTAGAGGTACAATGAGCAAGGGGGCGACAGTGGCCTCCATTTTGGAGATGGGGGAGCCAGCCCCCAACCCTAAAGTAATTTTTACTAAGGGTGAATCCTTTCATGTCCTAACAGACAGATCTATGATTTCATCTCCATTAACTAATAGTTTCAAGTTTTGAAACTCCACTCCAAACTGAGTTAAGTTTCCACAGATGATTTCTTCTGTAGTCAAGTTCCTATCTACGGAGAAGATAAGTTTCCTAGCCATTTGAGTATGCTTGATTTCTTGGAATTAAAGAAATGTGATTTTAATTAGTTAATTTTTTTAGAATGGAATTTGGATTTTAAGCTTGATTGACTATCTTTAAATTACAGAACTCAACATATTAACTTTTCACTCAATATGAGGGTTTGCAAAAATTGACAAGGAAAGTTTAGGAGTTGAGCTTGACTCTTTCACTCCATCAACTTATTTGGGGGTGAAATATCGAAGCCGGGAATTGAAGTTGGAATTAAAATTGAACAGATCTTCTTTAAATTTTGAAACTCAACATATTGAGTTTCACTCAAATACGTAAGTTTACAAAATTGATAGGAAAATCCTAAGAGTGTGGCTTGACACTTTCACTCCACCAATTGACTTAGTGGCAAAATGTTTAAGCCTGAATTTGACAGTGGTTTTGAATTTCAAAATTGAAATTGATTTAAGTGATTTTGAAAAGAATTTTGAGTGTTTGAAAATTCACAAAATTTTCTCAAGTTTTTGAAACTCGGCATGTTGAGTTTGCATTTAACATGAGGGTTTACAAATTTGAAAAGGAAATTAAGGGGTTTTGACTCGACTCCTTCACCCATCTATTAACCTGGGGGTAAAATGTGAGAGCCAAAGTTTGTTTGAAGTATTGAATCTTGATATTGAATTTGAAGAAGGTTGAATTTGCATTATATATGTCAAACTACAAGAGGGTATTGTAGAAGAACACATAACAATAAAGATTGAATTGAATTCAAGTGATTTTTTTAAAAGGATTTTGAAGATTTGGAAATTTGACAAAACTTCCTCGAATATTTTAAAACTCAATATATTGAATTTGCACTCAACACAAGTGTTTACAAAATTGACAAAGAAATTCAAAGAAATTGGCTTAATTCTTTTACCTCGTCGATTAGCTTGGGGGTAAAATGTTAAAACTCAAATTTATGTTTGAATGAAATTTGAAGTTGCATTGCATATGTTAAACTACAAGTGGATGTCATAGTAAATATATAACAACGATGATTGAAGTTGATTTAAAGGATATTTTAGAAAAGATTTAGAATGTTTGAAAAGTTAACAAAATTCCCTTGAGTTTTTGAAACTCAACATGATAGTTTATAAAAATAGAATGGAGTTCTAAGAGATTGGCTCAACTCTCTCACCCCACTAGTTGGGTTGGGGGTAAAATGTCAAAGCTCAGATTTTGCTTAAGAGACTTGAAACTGAAGGATTTTCTGTAAATTGTGAAACTTAGCATGCTTGAGATTTGTTTGAGCTTGCAGGTTTAAAACATTTATAGGAGGATTTTCAAAAGTTTAGCTTGACTCTTTTTCTCTACCAATTAACTTGGAGGCAAATTATCAAATCCCATATTTGATAGAGGTTTTCTCGCTCACCTCTCTTTTAACAAGTCTTATTGATGTTGGCCACACTCACCCTAGGAAGAAATGGGCAGAGAGACCAACAGAAGGAAGGGTAGTTAAAACTATAATAAAATTTGTACCGCTATTAAAGATGGAGAGAGATTTGTCCCCAACGAAGTCGCCATTTTTTTTCTTTATTTGAAAAAGTTTGGAGTTTTAAAAAAGGTTAATTTTCTTTGGGAAAGATTAATTTTTTAGAAGTTTAGTTTTGAATTGAATACCTCATTATGAATGATATATCACCTTGAAAGATGATCATATCATTCCCTAATAGGTTCAAATTACAAAAAATTGAATTTATCCTGATTATCATAGCCAAATTCAGGAAAGACAACATATGATCCCGAAGGAACAAAATGATGTTTAATCTAGTGTTTGACTATAATAATTTGGATAAGAGTTCATTAATTTCAAAATCAAAATCATGATAATCTAGCGATATATCTTTCTGGAGAAAGAAGATATCATTTACTATCAATTATTTTAGAATGACGATAATGATCATCAAGTTTGATTTTTCCCAAAAATAATTAATTAAATTTTTAAAAATATTGATTTTGAAAAATTTGTTTGATCTGGGTTACTAAATCTCCTACAAGCTCAAGCCATTGTAGTTAATTACATCATAGGAAACTAGAGTTTCCTACGAATACTCTCGAATAAAATAGTGGTAGAAATTTTATTTAAGATTTCAATGCTTGATATCAAAGGAAGCAAGGATGGAAATTCAACGGGGAATCAAAAGTGAGCATTTATTTTTGGAGGCTAAAGGAAGAAAGGAAGGAGGTACTTTAGGATTCTAAAATATTTTATAAGCATCTCAGCATATCCTAAGTGTTGGGCTTGAATTTAAATTGAAAGAGATTTTAGTTTGAATTGACAATTTTATTAGAAAGTTGGGATTAGATTCCCAAAAGATCAAGGTCTTATAGCTTGAGCCTACCTTAAAACCTAAATCTAAATTGGGTAATAAAAATTATTAACCAAAACCTAACTAATGCAATGCAGGATCTGGACTTACCCTGACCTGGATTAGGGAGCCAACTAAATCACCTAGGTGCTTTGAAACCATGAGTCTGGTCTTTAATGTAAGAGTGGTAGGGATGTTTGATTAAGTTAATTTTAAGGAGTTGGGGCTGAAATCTAGAGCATATCCTTATCTGGCCCCTTAACTTATATTTGGTAATATAAAGCTTAAAGTAAATGCAATTAAATTTTTGACTCATTTTAATTTGTTTATAATGTAGTGGATGCTACTTGACTCAATGAATGCTTAAATCAAACAAGAAGCAATTTTAAAAAGTCTTAAAAATAGGTTTTTTCCTAGAGATTGCACAGATTTTCCTTAACAAATCTGCACCTTTATAGGCCAAGTGGTCTGCTAAAACTTGCAAGTGGGGAGGTGGCTAACAAAGAAAAGAAGGTGCAATAAAATGCTATGCGAACTCCCGGTGGTCCCAGGCTTCCTAAAAGTGTTAGAATTTCTATGTGAGATTAAAAATTTTTAAATTTAATTGGAGTAGAAAAAGTTTTAACGATTCCTCACGAACCTCCATTCGAGTTCCAAGAAAAATTAAAGATCGACATGCAAAATCGCCAAAAAACTATTAAAAGCATATAATACTGTATTATAATCATTACATCAATAATTAATCAAATCAACTAAATAAATATTCAAATTGAATGTCCATGTGGCAAATGCCACTTAATATTACAACTCAAGGTCTACAAAATGTAAAGTGGTTGGGTACTACTGATAACAGCCCAGATTCTACTCCTAAGACTCAAGTGAATTTAAGAATGGGATTCTTCTCGATCTTCTCTTATTCTTTCTTCTGTGAACTTCTTGGATCTGTCAGGTCTGAATATCCAAATGAAAAAAACTCCCCCTCGAAAGGGGTATTTTCTTTTCCCTTTGGTTAATTGAAATTTATCTAGATTTAGATCTCCAAATGGATAAGAACTCTCCCCTGTGGGACGTTCTTTCCTCTTTGGATTCTAAATTAGATTTTTATCCCATTCCAAATCACATTGAATATACAACTCTTGACTCAAATCAAATTACATTTAAAAATAAAAAATTCTAGACTCAAACATCCTATAAGGTTATCTTAAATAGTTATAATTTGAAATCACATCTCAAGCAGTTATATATTAAAATTAAAAGTACTCAAACTAGCCACACTTGGCCATGCTCTTTTAATTAAAGGGAGACTTAGCATGCTTAGCACCTGCTCAAAATATATTAATTAACTGCTTAACTTTCTGCACCTTTTATTTTTTAATAGCCCTATATGAGCATGTCCACCTGTAAAAGACTTTATTAGCATCCAAATCAACCCTAGCCTAAGGGTAATCTAATGCCCATCAAATCAATTCACAAATTATTTTAAACTTAAATAAAATAATCACATCAAGCAATTATATCAACTGATATGCAGTGAAAGCTTGAAAAACTCGGTACATAGTAGAAAAGTAAACACCGGCCTAGCCTAAATCTAGAAGTGGTGCCCTAGCAAACCATCTAAAGTGTGTGAGGTGGGATGTGTAGTTTGGATATGTCCTATATATGATGATTAATTAAAGTTGTTTGATATTCTTGTATGTTGAAAGGTTTAAAGGGAAATTTTGATTAAAGTCTAAATCTTAATATATTAAAATTAATTTTTAAATATTTAAGGTTTAAAGACTGATTGGTTAAGGTTTAAGTAGTTAAAAGATATTTAATTGATTTAGTTGGTTAATGATTTTAGAATCAATTTAGTTAAGTTTGTCAATAACCGATTTGTGGCGTTATTTCATAAGCTCGAGGAACGAGGCCTCCTTAGGACATGTAACCCCACAGCCCGACATAGTCCAGCATAAAAACCTAGTTGACGTATTTGAATTAAGAATTTTTAATTTTTTTAAATTATTAATAATTAATTAATTTTAAGGTTTTACACTCCATTAAATCTATTCTTGGCGTTGTGCCACTAGGCTCGAGGAACCAAACCTCCTTAGGACACTTAGCCCCGCAGCCCAGAGTAGTCCATCCTAAAAACTTCATTTTTAGAGTTGTTGTTGTGTATTAAAGAGTTATTTAATTTATTTTATTAATCAAAATAATAATTTCTAGAATTTTGATTGATTATTGAATTTTTGAATATAATGGATTATTTTAATTATTAAATGAAGGGGTTAAATTTTACTTTTAGATTAAGGCTGATTTATAGAAAGTTAGTATTTTTATGAAATATTAAACCTTAGAATGAGAAATTAGACTGTAAGTTTACTAAATTTAGATTTTTTTACAATTTGTTATAAATTTTTTAAGTTTGAGTAGAAAATTTAACATAAAGTTGACTGAAAAGTTGACTTTTTGATTAAAGTTGAATTCTAGAGTTTTGATATTTTTCCCAAATACTAAACCTAAACATGAGTAATTAGGGTTTAAGTTTACTAGAATTAGATTTTTCTATATTTAATTACAAATGTTTGAAGTTCAAGTTGAAATTTGAACTCAAGTTGACTAAAAAGTTGACCTTTTTTATTTTAAATTTTTTTTAATAGTTTGATATTTTTAATAAATATTAGACCTTACATGGAGTACAATACCTTTGAGTTTGCTCAATTTGGAGTTTTCTATATTAAGATATAAATTTTTAAAGTTTTGACCTAATTTTGAACTACGATTGACCGAAAAGTTGACTTTTTGACTTTGACCTATTTCTGTTGGTTTATTATTTTTAGAAAATACTAGACCCCAAATGGAGTTGAATGACACTAAGTTTGGTTAATTTGAATTTTTATAGAATTAATTATGATTTTTTAAAGTTTGGTTAATTAATTAATTTTTTAAATAACTTAATTATCAAGGTTTTAATTGTTTTAATCCAAACTCATCCTAAACTATATAAAATCACTCCCAAAGGTTAGTAATAACCCACGGGAGTGTTTTTAGGTGTTAAGAAATTATTTGAAATTTTTAATAATTTTATTTATTTTATTTAATTAATTATTATTTTTTACTAAAACTTAAATTAACATTAAATTAAAGGTCAAGTGATAGAGTTTTTATTTTTCCTAAATAAAAATCAATTTCTGGTCAGTTTGATATAATATTTATAATTTTTTGATTTAATTTTGATTTATTACAATTTTTGAAGTTTTTGGGTCCCTAATAGGCTAAATTTTGACTTGCTTAATTTTCTAACTTAATGACCTTCAAATCTAGTGAAATTTGGATCTAAGGTGTAAAATATCACTAAGTTTAACATTCTGAAGTTTCCATCCTATTGGGTGAGCATACAATTTCTTAAAATTTTTCCAAGTTAGCTAGACCTTATCCTTAATTATTTTTCCAGATGTCACTTGTATTCAATTAGGTCTGAGTCTCTAGTCATCTAACCTTGACACTAAATTACACATACGACAAAAAAATGCAAGCCTAATTCTAAGTGGTGTGTGAGTTATAAATTTTTAAAGTTTTGGGTCAAACTTTGACCAAAAACTTTGAAATTTAATTCATTAGAATCCAGCCATTAACAAGAGCTAAATTTCTTATGGCATGTGAGTATCACACCATAGTTTATCCTGCCTAAATTTAAACTTCAATTAGATCATTGGATTGAGAATTATCAAAGAATTTCAATTTTTGTTAAAAGCTAAACTACTCTCTATATAGTGATCCAAATCAGTACAAATTAAATTTAAAAATAAACTTAAACTAGAGACGGTTCCAACAAGCCCAAAAACATTAAATTTGGACAAAAAAATAAAGTTTTGGTGAATATTTGAAGTTTAGAGCATTTCAATTGATTTTTTAAATCAATTTTGATTCAAAAAATTGGATCAACGGCCAGGATTTGGCCATGTCGCCACACCTTCACACTAAAGAACTAAGATTCAAACCCCATGGAAGGCGCATAGCTTAGAGCTATCCGATTGGCCCAGTTTAATCGAACGGACGGCCCAGATTTACCCAGATTTTTAAGTTTATTTTTGAACTGAAACTTCAAATGCTCATAACTTTCAATCTAACCGTCCAAATTTGATGAAATTTGAAACATAGGATCTAGGTACCCTAATATTTCAACCCATGGAATTTCAAGGCTCCATGCATTGAGATTTTGGAGAAATTAAGATTTGATCATATAACTTAAAATGAGGATAACATACAATCCAAATATCAAATTTTGATATTCTTGGGCTTATTGGAAAGGTGGAGAAGTCTTGTAATACTTTGCTTAAGATTTCATGAATATGTGATGGCTAGCTTTAAATTTGTTATTGAATGTCTTCTTTCTCTCACTATCTCTCTCTCTTCCCTAAATGGGGTTTTGGAGCTTAGGAAATGTGGGGTCAAGCATGGGAAAGCCTTAGAATTAGATGGAGAGGTTGGATTTTTAGCATTAGGACATGAGGTTTGCTCGATAAGAAGGAATGGGTAAGTGAAAGGTCATGATGATTTTTTATTATGTCCCATTCCTAACTTAATCATTGCTTGAATTGATTGGGGGGGGGGGGGGGAGGGGTGGCAAGTTTTGGACTTATGCTATGTGACTTCTAAAATCATTTTTGATTAGATAAGAAAGGGGTTAATATGTAATTTTGAATTCCTAAGGTGGAATAACCACCAAAGCCTACATATTTGACATGTTTGACCGCTTTGACTAGTTAACTAGGTATGTTGACTAGTGAGGTGGTAGTCAAATGTCCATGCTAATTGGTTGGAGTGGTTTTGAGGAGGCTTAAGGCTAGGGAGTGAGAGTTTAAGCACACACATACATATGAAAGGAAGTTTGAGCAAATATATTGATTTGACATGGTCAACTTTACTTGGGTTTGATTGATTAATGGCTAGGGTAAGTCTAAATTGTGGGTTAAATTTTGTTTAAGGCATGCAATGAAATATATTTGAGGAATTAAGAGGGTCTGAATTGGTCAAATGTGTTGGATTTACCCATTTAACCCTTAAGGGGAAATTAGGTCAACCTAGGTTGACTTGGTCAACCAGGTAGACTTAGGACCAGGGTTTGAGCTCAATAGATTTGAAATGATATTTGATTCTATTAGAGGTGATCCCAAAGTTTGGAGAATTAAATTTAGTCAAAAAGGCTATTTAGTCCCTTAGAGGGTATTTGGGTCAACCCTGGTTGACTTGGTCAACCAGGTTGACCCAGGGGCTGGGATTGTATCCAATAGGTTTGGTTTGATATTTGGAGTTGAATGGAAGTGGTTCCATCCAAAAAAAGGTCATTTGATCAAAATGACTATTCACACTCCTAAGGGGTATTTTGGTCATTTTTGGTTGACCTGGTCAGCTAGGCTTAACTAGGATCATGGTTTGAGTCCAATGTACTCCTAATGATGATTAGGATGAGTTAGAAGAGGTTTTGACACTTGATTTGAAAAGGTCATGTTGAAGTCTATAGAAAACACCAAAATTGCTCTTTTAAGGGGTATTTTGGTCATTTTGATCTCTGGTCAACTAGGTTCAAAATGAATCCACCAAAATATAGTTTACTACTCAAACAATCATAATTAAGGGTTTGGATGTGATTATAGGGGTTGGATTGGCCCTATATTTGAAAAATTAATATACAATTGATAGATCATGAATCGGGAGCCATTTGACTAGGGTTTGAAATGTTTGAAAAATCACTGAAAAAGGCTTTTAGGATAAGGCCTTTGAACCTTGGATTTTTCTCTTGAAATCTGGATTTGATCTAGATTGATCTAAGATCTGGGTAGATCCTAGCTTCTATATTGATCTAGGGTCTGAGAAGATCCTAGGGTTTGGATTGGCCCTAGTGACCTCTTATAAAAATGTGGTCAACAAATGCTTGCTGCCCATTATTTTAGTTTTCTTTAAGATTCAATTTTATATCCCTTGTCTAAACTAAGTATCTTCTTTAAGTACTTATTATGCTCATCAAGCCTGAATGAAGAAGTTTTATTCCATATTGAGCATAATATTCCTTTCATTTTATGTAAGCTTGAGCAGATATTTCCTTCAGGATTTTTTGACTCCATGGAACATCTACCTATGCATTTACTATACGAGGCTAAAGTTGGCGGACAAGTTTAATATTGGTGGATGTATCCTTTTGAGAGGTAATTTTATGAAAACATAATATCTCAAAATATATTAGCAAATTTATAATTCACTCCCATATATCATTCCAATATTTAAATAAACTTCAGAAGACTAAAGAATAAAATGCATCCCGAAGGATCAATATGTGAAGCTTACTTAATATAAGAGACTACTCAGTTTTGTTCATGTTGAGATTGTTACAAATTAGTTTTTCAAGACTTTATCTTTATAATCATGTGAGTTTTTGATGATATCAAAATATAATTATTTGATTATTATTTCTCCTAACATATGCTAGAAAAGTTTGTTTTCATGTGTACTAACATATTTTTCAAGAAAATTATATTCCAGACTGTTAAAGACTTCAAGACAGATAAATTTAAGGGTTGTTGTAAGTTGGAGTCTATTTTTTATTATACTTGAGTCTGAGAGAGTGTGATTATAAATTTGGTAATCGTGCACACACACACACTGGGGGAGTGAGATAAAACTTATATTTTTTAAACTAATCATATTGTATAATGTAGAATCAAACGAGACGATTTTCTGCTGTTTCTTCTGTAAAATAAACCTGCTTGATTTACGAGTTTAAATTTTTTTTTCTAAGTATGAATCGTACAGTATGAAATATTTTCGTACATCATTTTCCATAGTACGAAATAGGGGCTTACATGGTTCGTATAAGATCATACGGGATGAACTGTTCGTACAGTACGAAATGTTTTCGTACATCATTTCTAGAATACGAAAATTGGGTCTTACAAGTTCATATAGGATCGTACGGGATGAACTGTTCAATTTTTTGAACTATTTGTATAGTACGAAATATTTTTGTATATCATTTCCAGAGTACGAAAACTGGGTCTTACAGGTTTATATAAGATCGTATGGGACGAACTGTTCAATTTTTTGAACTGTTTGTATAGTACGAAATATTTTTATACATCATTTCTAGAGTACAAAAACTGGGTCTTATAAGTTCGTACAGGATAGTATGGGACTAACTGTTCATCTTTTTAAACTGTTCATACATATGAAGGTCGATCGTAAGTACGATCGGACTTCATCAAACTTAAAATTTTTAGTTTTTTGATAATTTTTCTTCTCCTTTGTATATAAGGGTCCTAAAAACTGACTGTTTATGAGGTCTTCTACGAATTTCTTCTTGAGAGTGAAAGAAAGAGTGATTTGGGAGAGTGTTTGGGAGTGAGTGTGGTGAAATCTTTGAAGAGGAAATTGTGAGGGAATTCACAAGGTTGCCCAAATGTGAGGATCTCATTATTTGTACTTCAAATCTCTACCCTATCTCTTTGAAGACTCTAGAGAGAAGATCTTTGAAGGAGAGTTCAGTTCTCTGCCGTCACCAGGAGGGTGAGAAAGGACGATTAGTTCTCTACCATCACTAGGAGGGTGAGAAAGGATGTTGGGTTCTCTGCCTTCACCTAGATGGTGAAAAAGGATGATGGTTCTCTGCCACACCGGGGTTTGGTGGAAGAGAAGGAAATTGTAAAGGCTTCTCTGCCTTGCTGTGGGGGAAAAAGTAGAGTCACTTAAGTATAGTGTAATACCTGGAGAAGGAGTCTCTAGGGAGTGGACGTAGGTCTTGTTGGACTGAACCACTATAAAATCTGGTGTTCTTTATTTCTTTTACTATTTACATCATTTTTATTTTCTACATTTTTAATTTTACTGTGGTTGAAAAATTGTTTTCTAAAAATTAATTTTTATTGTGAAATCGGTTTCATTAAATCCAAGAGATTTATTAAAGTACCAATTCAACCCCCTCTTGTTATCTGAGGGACATAATTAATAGGTCTAACAACTTATTCACACTTTCAGTTCATACTACTTTGGCATATAGTTAGAATAAATAAGGACTATTGTACCTTAAAATTTGGGTAATCCAGATATATGTTCATCTACCACTAACATATCAGTATTCAACAGAGGTTGTGAGGCATCAGGCTCTTATACTATGCATTATTTGATAGATAAGGAGATGAGAGTGGCCACATGGTATATAATACTTAATTATGCTAAAGTTGAGCCATATCTCAAGTATGCTTCAGTTAAAATTCTGTACATTCTAGAGACTTATACATAGTGACCCTAAATTCAAAATTTTTGTAGGAAGTTTGTTAATGGTCTGAATACAACATCACAATTAGAGTAGGAAAGAAAGTGGATTATAACTGTTTAGATTGGTTCAAAAAAATGGTATGTATTTGACAAGTCACTTCAATATTACATATAATTAATTTAATGAAAATGATAGTAATATATATCTACACTTTCTATATCATCCAAGTCCATAATGAGCCAGAGATTTGCAAGACCAAGGTTTAATGACTCTAGCTTGGGGACCTATGAGAGCAGTGAAATATTGGCCAATTTTTATAATAAATGATTATAGATTTTAACCCAAAGCCTTGTGTGGAGGCGCAAAATAGAAAATTTTTATATGTGTGAAAGGGAACAATCATACATATGATGATTGTGAGTATTACAGGGTCTTGTAGGAAGTCCTACAGTTGGAATATCTTAGTGAAGGGCACAAATTATATCTTTTTCATTTTGATTTGTTTAATCCAGTTCCAAATAGAGGAACAAAGGTGCATCCACTTTATGGTATTATAAAAGTAAAACAAGGTAGAAGATATATAAAATATGACCTATTTGTCTCTACTAGCCAGGCTACCCAAGTTTTCTTTACTAACTATCTATGTAGACTACGGGGTATGTAAGATTGGCTTATAGTCATCAAGACTAAACTTAGGGGGTCATTGAGAATATTGTATCAATACCAGCAGCACATCAAGAATAGTGCATGTTAAACTTTATAGAGCATGCTAATAATGTAGATGATCAACTTGTAGCAATGAGACTGAGTTGTTGTTAGAGGAGGTAGACTTCAAAATTGAGGAGAACATTGAAGATGTAAATAGTGAGGATTTGGCCTTGTTAGATGAAAGTGAATCATCTAGTGATTAATAGTTATGAGGTAAATATGAATTAACAAGTAATTTTTTTACATGTTAGTATACACATATAACTATTTCTATATAGTAGTTCTTTTTTTATGTGTTAGTATATATACAATAGTTACTTTTTTTTACTTATACAGTAGTTCCTTTTTTACATGTTAGTATAGACACAATAGTTCCTTTTTTTACTTATACAAGATTTCCTATATAATAGTTCATTTTTTACATGTTAGTATAGATACAGTAGTTTCTCTTTTTATATGTTAGCTTAGTAGTTGTTACTACTTATTTCTAGCATTTAGTTTACTTATTTTCTACTTTTTTAATAAATAAGCAAATTATAGCTAATTACTTCTTTTATTTTTTTGCAGATTTCTTTTAGAGGAAATGAGACTCATAGGTGGTGGTTCTCAAATACTTTCAAGCACAGGTCAAAAAGTGATAGGCAATCTGGTACTAATAGGATGTGCACTTCACAACCTGCCACTCATACCCAGCCTAGGCCCCCTTGGCCTATAGCTCTTGCAAAGAGTCCATAATTTTACACCCCAAACCTCCACTTTCCTTCACCAGACCTTGTAAAGACCGCTCAACTTTACATGTACTAGCCCCCACCATCTTCTCATGGATTCCCAGCTACTTATCCCTTTATACCATATATTTTACAGCCATTTTAATACCCACCACCCCCTCAAACCAATGTAGCTGGACCTTCCACCCCTACTATAGTTGAACCATCCATATAGGCTGCTGCAGCATCGACTACGGATGCGCACATACTGATTAAGCCTGAGGGTGACACGTACGTAAATGTGTATATTTTATATTAAACATATACTAATTTGATAAATAATATTTTTCAACTAAATATTTTATACAGGTTTCATCTATCAAAGCAACCCACACATAAGATACAAGGTATTATATAGAGCGGGTTTGATGCTCTATATGTCTCTTGGAAGAAAATCCCGAAGGAAGTGCATGGCATGTGGTTCAAGAAATTTGAGGTTAGTAAGCCACAATATTATAAATAGCTATCCATTTTTTACTAAGCTAATAAAGAATAAGTTTTTTTTTTAATTTATTATGTATAGTAAGATTTCTATTGGTTACCTTAGTATGATACTCCAATCAGAACAAATTTTGAGAAATGTAGATCAGCTCACCTATTAGACATATTTACTCATATTAGGAGGAAAGGGGGGCATCCTCTTTGGACTGGTGATGGTGTATGTGCTGAGCTTAGGACTGCTTAGGGTATCCTAGACTAAATAGCGAGCAGGGAGTATAACAGACATAGTAGAGCTTCTGACGTCAGAGGTCTAGGAAGCTCCCTACATACTGGGGACTCAATTCCACACACTGAGCATAGATGATGATTGGTAAAAACTTTATTAAATTTTAATATTTTTTTTTGTATATGCATTCTAATCTAAGTAAATTATAGAAGGAGATGCTGGTTGAGAGCTTATTGAGGTTGAGTTACACAATTAGACTCATAATTATCAGTAGGACTAGTAGTGGTTGGATGAGCGAGCCAGGAGAGCATATATAAATATATAAGAATATTATACTTATAAAAATATTATAAGTGATGATTATACGATGATTAAGCTTATATTATATTTTGTATGTAGGATGAGTATACACGGTTTTGAGAGAGCTAGGTCGTTACTAGAGAGGGATTATCTACGAGTTCTGCAGATATTTCTGACTACCGCACTTGGACATAAGCTGTAGGAGGAATACAGAAGGGATAAATTTATAGATTAGCCTCATAGGGCTCTGCATATGAGGGACAGTCCTCTTTATCCACCAGCCACTTTGCAGGCTACTAAGAGAGTTTAGTTAGCCAATAGGTAACTAACTTAGTAGTAAAGTTAGAAATGTCCCAAAAACCCAAGGAGATATGAACACCCAAATATTGGAGGAGCTTAGAAGATTGATCAAGTGGATTGGCGGAAATCAACCTGTGCCTCCATCGACCGAGCAGGACAATGAGCATATAGATTCTAATTAGATTATCACCTTAGATGGATTTTGATATATTTTAAGTCATTTGATTTATAAGTTATGTTAAAATTGTAATAGTAAATTTTGTGGAATTTTATTGAATGTGGTTATTTGTTCATTAATTTTTGCAGTTTAAGTAGTATTCTATGGTTATATTTTTTTAATAACTATTTTTTATAACTGCTTGGATTGTTAATGTTGGAAAGCCCAAAAATGATTATAGAAGCTATACTTTTGTTATGCTACAAGTTTGCGGTAGATTTTTGGCAAAAAATTCACTACAAATGATGATACAATGATCTGGTATCAAAGTTTGTGATGGAACTATCCCTCACAAATTATGGTAGATTATCCACTACTAATCTACTATAATTTGGGATGAAATTGCGGTGACCCACAAAAATGAAGGTGTCATTTCAATAGATATTATTTATCATAAGTCATCCACAAATATTTAGTGATAGATTTTTTCCATGGCAAATATGTTTGTGACACCAGTTTTACCATTGGAACCATATCCATCACAAATCTAAAGTAATCAAGATTTGCGATGGATTTCTCAAATTTTGTGGTAGATTTTATTGCCACAAATATCTAGTTTTCCTGTAGTGATTGCACTAAAAATCTTACTATCTCTCTTTTTCCCCCCACTACAAGGTGAATAAAATTTCACAATAATCACTTCCATGCTTGATGCGACTGAGAATCAAAAGTTCCTTTCACCTTCCCTGATGCTGCGGAGTAGCTAAATCCCTTTTACCTACCCTGATGCAGCAGAGTAGCTGAATCCTTTTCACCAACTTGGTACGACAGAATAGCCAAATTCCTTTTGCCAACCCGATGCAGATGAGTAGCTGAGCCCTTTGACACAAAAGAATTCTTCTTCCCAAAGCTTGCCTCAAGAAAGACCTTGACTCATGGAGAAACTCAGGTGCAAGTTTGCAAGAGCAATCATACGAAACTCCCTCTCACACTCACTTGAGCCCACAAGAATCTTCTCCATCTATTATAAACTTCACCCTTTCTCTCCCAAGCTCAAAGCACTCTCTTCAATGCTTTCTAACAAAAGACACAACCCAATGACTCCTAAAATGCCCCTAGGAAGTCGATTAAAAAAGCTTCAAAAGTGAGCTTCCAAAAACTCTAATAATCTAATTTTATTATCTTTGATTGTACAGTATAATTTATTAATCATATCATACGATTAGTTCTAACCTATTAGTATTGTATAATGAATAGTATAGTACGATCAATTCAATTTCTTTACTGATCATATTGTATGAATGAATAGTAGTATAAAAAAAATTTCTGCCATGTACATCTTCTCAAAAAAAAAAGTATAGTAGTATAATATGATTTGCTCAATCAAATCACAGATCGTACAGGATAAACCCTGGGATGATAAAATATCATCTCCATCAATCATCCAATATAATCAAGTTTGTATAGTGTAATCTAAACCTTAATTAATTATATTTAATTAATTAATCACTATGCTTAAATTAGCTAATACTTTAAAATGTAGTACAATATGATTATAATCATATAGTATGAATAAAACAAAACTTAAAAAATCAAATTATTGCCTAATTTAATTAATGGAGGCGTTTCTTAAAATATATGATTATTTTTCCTCATGTTGTGATATACAATATGACTAATTTAATTTTATTTCAATTTAATTCTCAAAAAATTAAACATTTTAATTAATTTTTTTTTGTGTAGATATACAGTATGATCTAGATCATCCAATATGATCTTAAAAAAACTAAAAAATTTAATTTCACTCCCGCTATGTGTGCGCACGGTTGCTAAGCTAATATACACTTTTTTTACATATATTAACTAAAACAATAAAATTGCAGACTCTTTCAAACTAATCAAACCTATGCAACCCACTCTTAAGCTTTGATTCTCTGACGATGGTTGGTGTATGTTGAACCTGAAATGTTAGCAGTACACATAAAAAAATAAGTAATTAAACAGCAAGAGAAACTATATATATATATATATATCCAATAATATTTTTTATCATCAAAATTCATTATTGGGCACCCGAATTACAATAATCTGCCCCTTTTATATGATGAAAAATATTATTGGTTGAATTACAAGTTAATTTGATTTTTCGCCTAAGTTCTCCCTCTTACTAATTGATCTCTTTAAAAAATAGGGAGAAATATTTTATTATTAATTAATTTATTTATTTTTAAATAAAAGCATAACATAATAATAATAAGCAAAATCATAATCAGTAATGGAAACAAAGTAACACAAACTACACGAATGAAAATTAAGTGTACAACCAATAACATGCTAAACCAACAACATTCTACTCCCACTTTTGACATCACCAAAAAGGTGATATGCCAGCTGAAACTAATGCAGAACAGCACGAAAAAGAAGAAATGGCAAGCATACAATAAAGAACACACTATAAAGCATAATTCATAAACTATAAACAAACTACAATGATCACAACAAACACTACATGACAAGAGTCACACAAAAAAAAAGAAAGACATCAACACAAACATATGATAAAAATAAAATAAGCAAACACATAAGAACACTTAATAATATTTATATGCCAATTTCTCTAATCATGGACGTCAATAACACCTAGTCTAATCCTAAGTGTGCTAAATGTGTTATAGTTTAAGGGTTTGGTAAACATGTATTCCAATTTAATGTCCAATATCAACATATAATAATTCTATAACATTTCTTAGCTACAAGTTCTCCATATATTTTAGAATTTTAAATATTCTATTTTTATCCAAAATAAAATTATTATACCTTTCACATGATCCACTATTGTTCCAAACATTTCACCTAAGTGTAGCCATTAAATATCATAAGTCAAATTTACCTTCTTTATAATCTCACTTATCGAGGAAAGTTCAGGAAGGTTGTTAAACCTTAAGGAACTAGCCCGAGGTTTACCAAGAGGGTGAGGGGGGGGGGGGTGAATTGGTAATTTTAAAAATTTTCCAATGTCAAAATAACAATGACAATAATTTTGAAAAAGTTTTCATAAATTAAAGATACCAAATTCTAATTAATTACGGAAGTGATTGAGTTTATAAAAAATACTGATTTAATTATGATGATATTTTGACTTATGAAACAAAGTGATAATCACTAATTTTCCCAAGCAGTTATAATAAAAATAAAATGTAGGAAACAAACAAGTGTGAAAAGGAAAAAATACACCAGAGATTTTTACAGTGGTTCAATCAACCTTGACCTACGTCCACTCCCTGTAGTCCTCCGCTCTGAGAATTGCACTAACACTAAGTGACTCTCCTTTTCCTCCCATAACAAGGCAGAGAAGCCTTTACAGACTCAGTTACACTAAACCTGATGAGGTGGAGTGTCGGACGCTATATCACCCTCTTGGTGATGGCAGCGAACCTTGACTCATTTTTCTCCCTCCTAGAGAAGGCAGAGAACCTCAACTCCTTTTTCTCCCTTCTGGAGAAGGCAGAGTACCTCAAGGACTTGACTTAGAAGCCTCTCACCCTAGAGAGCTTTCAAAGACTCACCAAAGCCATAGGAAGAGCAAGGGTGTAGCTAGCCCGGAGCGACCGTATGATCCCCTCAGAATCTATCTCCCTCATGCTCAAGCTCACCTTCTCCTTCCTCTCAAATCCAAGATTTCTCAAAAGCTTCCCTCTCATAGTACCTTCAGCAGTCACATAATCCTCTCACGCCTATAAAAAGAATCTCCAAAATTTGCTTAAGTATTAGACATCAAGAAACCCTAAAAAATCAAGTTAGCCATCACTATTTATACAGTACGATTTGAGTTCAAATAGTATGATCTGTTCAAAACTAGTCCAATATAGTATGATGTAAATAGTCATTCAAATGAATTGTTCATCTTTTTCAAACACATCATATAGTATGATCAAGAGATCATCAAGTACAATCTATTTAATTTTCTCTATTCATACATGATAATTCCTAAGATGATTAGAAATTATCTCTATTAATCATCCCATACTGCTCTCATCATACAATATAGTTTGTTTATTTTATGTAAGTCATGCAGTATGATATGACTATCGTGCTATACAATTTATATAAAAATTATGGTTTTGTTTGGTACGATCTTTAGGATGACCAATTTTGGTATCTGTTAATCGTTTAGTATGATCAAGATCATACATTATAATATACTTTTATTAATTAAACCATGATTTGATTGACTAATTATGGGGGTTAATTGAAGAAAGATTTTAAATATTCATATAGTATAATTAGCATCATACAGTATAATTAGTTAAAATTAAACCTTACTTAAATTAATCTGATGGGTAGGGTTTTCAGATTGTAAAGAATTGTATAGTATGATCAAGATTGTACAGTACGATTAGTTCACAAAAACTAATTTTTCAATTAGCTATTAAGCACATTATTTCTATATAGATAGTTTAGTACTATTACAAATTTGAGCCCAAGTATTATAATTTTCATAATAACAAACTTTATTATTTCTTTTCTATCGCTATTATTGCATATCTATTTTATTTACCCTGGTTTAATTTTGATAATAACAAACTTTATTATTTCTTTTCTATCGCTATTATTGCATATCTATTTTATTTAGCCTGCTTACTAACCTTTCAGGTCCATAAGTTCACTTGTAAAGTAAATCAGTTCAAGATCGGGTCGACTAGGGTTGAGTCTGTCTATAATTTCTATTTTAATGTACTTTTCACCTTTCTTGAGTCAAGTCATGTATCTGGTAGACCCCAAGCTAAGTAACCTTACACACACACTCAAGGGAGTGGGTTAGTGAGTTAGAGAAATTTTCTTATTTTTGACCTAATCATACAGGACAATTTATATCATACTGAATAATTAGTTAAAAATAAAAAACCCAAATTAGGGCATCCCTATTAATTAAAAGATTAAACTAATTATACTATACGATATCAATCATACAGGATGATTGAATCAGATTATGAGACACACCTGCCAATCATAATTTAGGCAATATTTTAATTTTAAAACTATGTACATATCGTACAGGATGATCCTTATCATCCTTGACGATATATGACAATCATACCTAAATTAACCCTATAATTAGGAGAATAATTATGGTAAAATTTGCTTTGATCCAATCATATAGGACGATCAGTGATGATCGTGATGATCATCTTGGATGACAGAGAACATGTATGGGAAGATAAGGGATCACCATATATCATACCATACGAATACCATAGTTTTTCAACTAATCATCCAAGATGATTGACCACTTTCATACCAGATGACAAAGAAGTGCATGGGAAGATAAGGCATCATCGAGTATCATACTAGATGATGTTTACTAAATTTATGCTAATCATCCAGGATGATAATATAATTGTCCAGGACGATCAGTTTATTTCTCTTGAACTAATCATACAGGGCTATGCAATTCATACTGGTTGAATTAGTATTTTTAAGCTAATCATATAGGAAGATCGTATGATCGAACTGGACAATCAGTGCTGTCATATTGAAAATTAGGGCTTTTTTGAAGGCTTTCTATTTAAGCTCTCTTATTATCCTTGAGACAATCTTTTACTGTTTACTCTTCTTGAGAAAGTGCTAAAGAAGGAAGAGAGAGAGAGAGAGCTTAGGAGAGAGAGAAATCCTTATCAGGGGGAGTTGTGAGGGATTCACAAAGGTTGCTCCATGCAAGGTTTCCACCTTCTTCATCAAGCTGCTTATCTGGTTCCTTGGTGGCTCTAGGGAAGATTTTAATCAGCATCAGATCTGGGTTCTCTACTTACTCCAGGAGGGAGTAAAAGGATTCTAAGGTTCTTTGCATACTCTAGGAGGTAGTAAAAAGATTTCTACGTTCTCTGCCTACTCTAAGAGGGAGTAAAAAGATTCCAGATACTCTACCTCACTGGGTCGGTGGAAAGATTTTAAAAGGGCTTCTATGCCATACTGTGGGGGCAAAACAAGAGACATTACTTTTAGTGCAATACATGGAAGGGAGATTTTTGGGGAGTGAACATAGGTCAAGTTTATCGAACCACTATAAATTTGGTGTATTCTTTCTATTTACTTTTTCACATTTAATTTTTGCATTTTTTATGTATTGATATGTGTTTGAAATCTCTGAAATTTGTGTTCTTGTAAGATTGATCTGCTTTCGTATCAAGGGGTTTTTAATTTTTTTTTTAAAGAATTTTTTAAAATTATCAATTCATCCCCCACTTGGTTAGTCTCGGAACTACTTCTTTAGGGTTTAACAACCCTCACAAACATTCAAATATGATTGTAAGTCATGCAATATTATTAGTATAAAAATTTTAACCTTTAAATTTATCTCACTCCCCCTATGTGTGTGTGCATGGTCACCCAATTGCATAAACTTTATATGGCTAGACTCAGGAAATAGAAAATAAAGAAAAATAAAATTACATATTTTATTTACTTGATAGTCCTATTCTATCCATTCTTGAGCTTTAAGTAGCCTTGAGCAGTTGTTTGATTAAAAAAGTATAGTTTTGGAAAAGTTTAATTTTCTTTGAAAAAATTAAATTTTTAAAATTTTAGTTTTGAAATTGAACACATCATTATAAATAATATACCACCTCGAAAGTTGAATATATCATTCCTTAATAGGTTCAGATTGCAAAACTTTAGATCTACCCCGATTATCGTAGTCAAATTCAAGCGGAGACAACATATGATTCCAGAGGATCAAAATGATATTTGATCAAATATTTGATTATGTTAATTTGGATAAAAGGGATCATTAATTTCATAATCAAAATTATAATAGTAATTAATATATCTCTCTGAATAAAGAAGATATCAATCACTATTGACCGTTTGAAAATGACGATAATGATCATCGGGCTTGATTTTTCCAAAGATATTTAATTGAAGTTTTTAAAAAGATTGATTTTATAAATTCAATCTGGGTTTCTAAATCTCCTACGAGCACAAGCTCTCGTAGTTAATTACATCATAGGGAAACCATAGTTTCCTACGAATACTCTTGATTAAAATAGCGGTAAAAATTTCATTTATGATTTTGAAAGATTAATGTCAAAGGAGGTAGAGATTGGAATTTTCAAATGGGATTGGTTCAAAATTGAACACTTATTTCATGAGTCAAAGGGGGAAGAGTATGAGGTGTTTGGTATTCTAAAATAATTTAGAAACACCCCAGCCTATCCTATGTGTTGGGCTTAAATTTGATTGAAAGAGATATTT
The DNA here is from genome assembly GCA_019925795.1 of Dendrobium chrysotoxum. Taxonomy (NCBI): domain Eukaryota; kingdom Viridiplantae; phylum Streptophyta; class Magnoliopsida; order Asparagales; family Orchidaceae; genus Dendrobium; species Dendrobium chrysotoxum. The sequence continues at coordinate 34,146,017 of CM034303.1, read as the reverse complement.
TGTTTGAGTGATCAATTTTATTAGAAGGTGGGAATTAGATTTTTGGAATTTGAGGCCTTATAGCCTGAGCCTACCTTAGAGCCTAAGTCTAAAATGGGTATTGAAAATCAATGACCCAAATCTAGCTCATGCAATGCAAACCTGAGTTACCTCAACCTGGATTAGGCAGCCAGCTAAACCTTCTAAATGCTTCAAAACCATGAGTCCAATGATTTATGTGAGAGTGGGTAGAGACATTATTTAAAATTGAGTTTTAGAGAATAGGGCCAACATCTAGAATAGTCCTTAATTTGGCCCCTTGACTTATATTGGGTGATATGAAACTTGAAATAAAAATGTAATTAAGATTTAGTCTCATTTGGATTTGTTACTAATATGATGAATGCTAGTTGACACGAATGCTTAAATTAAATATGAAGCAATTTTTGAAAAAGGCTTAAAAATTAATTTTATCCTAAAATGTATAGACTCTCCTTGATAGATCTGCACCCTCGTAGGCCAGGTGGCCTGCCAGAATTCACAGGCGGGGAGGTGCCTAATAAATAGAAAGAAAATGCAACAATTCTGCAATGAGAACTTCTAGCAGTCCTAGGGTTACTTCTTAAGAGTGTTAAAGTTGCTATCTTATCTTAAAATTTTGAATTTAATTAAGGTAGAAAAAGTTTGTTCGTACCCTCATGAGCCTCTGATCGTTCCAGACTAAAACAAAATCGGCATGCAAGAATCACCAAAAAATAGTAAAGGCAAGCAGTCCTAATATCACAATCAATATCAAATAATAAATTAAATAATTAAATCAATTAAATCAATAAATGAAATGTCCATAGGCATGTGCACTTTGATATTACAACAAAGGGTCTGTAGGAAACGTAAAGTGGCCGGGTATTACTGTCTACAACCTGGATTCTACCCCTAAGACATAAGTGATTTTGAGAATTGGGATTCTTCTCATTCTCCACTTCGTGGTTATTCTACGAGCTTCTTGAATCATCAGGTTTGGATATCTAAGTGAAAAGAAACTCCCCCTCGAAAGGGGTGTTATCTTTTCTCCTTGGATACTCAAAGTATCCTAACTTAGGCTTCCAAATGGAGGAGGACTCTCCCCTGAGGGATATCCTCTCCTCTTTGGAATCTAAGTAGGATATGTATATATCACATCTCAAATCACATTATAATTTACAATTCAATTCAAATTAAATTACATTAATCAAAATTAAAAAAATCTAAACTCAAGTACAACCTGTAGGGTTATCCTAATATATCAGTGGTTAATTTAATAACCCAAGTAGTTATAATTAATCTCAAGTAGTTAATAATTAAAAAATACTCAAATTAGTAGCCACGCTTTGCCATGCTCTTTAAATTTTTAAAGGGGGACTTAGCAAATTTTTTAAGCACCTGCAGAAAATATTATTAATTAAAAGCTTAATTATTTTGACCCCTTTATTTTAATTACCCCGTGTGAGCATAGCAACCTACATAAGATTGAATTAGTATAAATCTATTTTAGAGGTAATCTATTGTACAATCAACCATATCAAAGAGTGTAGAGAAAATAAATAAACAATCAAACAATCTAATCTAGCAAATGGCTTACAGTAAAAATCATGAAAAACCCGGCACACACAAGTAGCAGAAAAGTAAACACCAGCCTAGCCTAGTACTAGAGTTAGTTGTCCTAACAAATCATCTAAAGTGCGTGGGATAAGCTGTGTGGTTTGGATATGTCCTCTATAGAGTACTTGATTGAAGTTGATTGATGTTCTGGTTGGTTGAAAGGCTTAAGGGAGATTTTAATTAAAGTTTAAATATTAGTGATTTAAAATTAATTTTTAAAGTATATTTTAAAGGTTATTGATAATCATCTTTGTTGCTCACCGAGGTAGTGAAGTTTATTTCACCTTCCTTGGGGCTAATTTAATAGCCTTGTAGGCCTGGGTTACCTAGTGGTAACCAGTATAATTAAGTTATTTGATCTGATTAATATTTTAAAGTTTGATTAATTTTGATTAATATTGATTGATTACTGATTTTAAAGATTTGAATTAATTAAGTTTTCTATAAACTAGTTTATGGCATTGTGCCACAAGGCTCGAAGAACAAAGCCTCCTTAGGACACATAGCCCCGCAGCCTAAAGTAGTCCATCCTATAAATTTTATTGATATAATTTGATTAAGAATTTTAATTTGATTAAATATTTAAGAATGATTTGATTTAATGTTTTGCACTCCATTGAATCTGTGCGTGGCGTTGTGCCACCAGGCTCGAGGAACTAGGCCTCCTTATGACACTTAGCCCCCGCTCGGAGTAGTCCATCCTAAAAACTGCATCTTTGGAATAGTTGTTGTGTATTATGGGGTTGGTTGAGTGATTTAAACATTGACTTAACATTTTCTGGAATTTGAAATTAATTATCATATTTTGGAATTTTTTAGATTATTTTAATCATTTAATTAAGGGGTTAAAAGTTAATTATTAAATTAAGCTTAAATTTTAGAAATTTAGTATTTTTATAAAATATTAGACCTTATTATGATCAGTAAGACTATAAGTTTGCTGGATTTGGAGTTTTCTACAAAAAGTTATGAATTTTAGAAATTTTGACTTGATTTACTTAAGTTTGACCAGATCATTGACTTTTTGACTTTGATTGATTTTTGAAGGTTTGATATTTTTAATAAATAATATATTTTTATTTGAGTTGAATGCCTTTGAGTTTGACTGACTTGAAATTTTTTGGAATTAGTTATGATTTTACTTTTTTTTAAAAGTTAAAACCCTCTAATGAGGCTTACATGTTAATATTAAAAATATTATTACAAAAGTTCTTAAAAAGGGACTAAATGCTCTCTAAATGCTCCAAAAGAGCTACAAACATCGAAAGAAAATAAACCCTATTGAGCTTAAAGTCCCTAACTAAGATACATCAAAAAAAGAACAAAAAAGCTCCAAAAGCAAAGCACCATCTTCACTTCTGAAAGCACCAACCACAAAAGCCAATAAGCCAAAACTCCAAAATCAATTATCCCCTCAAGTAAGGCAAACAATATTTATCCAACCTAGTAAGACTTCTCAAAAATAAGGGAATCTCAGTGTAGGAAAAAACCATTAAAGAATTCACATAAACACCCATACGAGTTAAAAAATGAGCACAAGCATTCCCTTCTCTCCAAATATGAGAAATGGAATAGTTAATATGAGAAAGCATACCTTTAATCTCCCTTAGCAAATAAAAGTTATCCGCATTACCATTGTTAGAACAATTAAGAAAATTAATCACTAATAAAGCATCCACTTCAATCCAAAGCCTCAAAAAACCTCTAGATAAAGAAATTTTAAGAGCATGATATAGAGCCATCAACTCAGTATGAGTAACATTACAACAAGAAAGAGGACTAGAAAAACAAAGAACCATATTACCTTCATCATCTCTAAAAATACCACCACAACCAAACTTACCACCAGTCACTGATCCATCCGTGTTCACTTTGATAAAATGCTCTTTTGGTTTCCTCCAATAAACAAACTTAAAACAGATATCAGTCTCATTATCAATACTTTTGAAACAAAGCTTCTTAGCCACCGCCTTAAAACCATGAAAATGATAGTTCTTAAAAAGGTCAGCTTTATAAAGATTATTAATATTATCCTTAGATCTAGCAATAATTCTCTTATGATTCATAGGAACATTTCTATCCTTAGCATCATTTCTATCCATCCAAATAAACCAAATAAAAATAACAGCCAAAATAACTTTAATATGCCCTGTAGTAGTTTTATGGAATAAAATTGTGAGGAAATGGTTGAATGAAAGATGACCAGAAAAATAATTAGTATTAAAAAACTTATCATACCAAATCCAAACCTTAGCCATAATAGCACCACTAATAAAAAGATGATTAATACTCTCAATATGATAACAACACAAACATTTAGAAGGCAAATAAAAACCTTTTTTAAAAGAATAGAATCCACAGGAATGAACTTCCTAATGATTCTCCACACAAGCACCGAATAAGAGGTAGGGATATTATTACTCCAAATTCTATCAAAAATAATTGAGACATCCCCCTTATTTCTAATGAAATTCCAAACATTTTTAAAAATAAAAGAACCATTATATGAAGGTTTAAACATTATCTGATCATCACACTTAGAAAATAAACTAACCTCTTTAATTTTATCACCAATCTCAGTCAGCTCAAGATCTTGAATAGCTTATATATCCCAACCATTGTTATTAATAAAATGCTTCACCTTAATAGCAGAATAAGAAGTAGTAGAAAGAAGAACATCAATAGAAGTATTAAAAGGCCATCTATCTTGCCAGAAGAAAGAGTTACCCGAATTTAAACCCCACTCTATAAGGGGTTCCACTTTATGCCTAATAGCACACATCCTCTTCCAAATCGAAGAATCACCATGCTTATAAAAACAACATAAAGGATGCTTAACTTTTCAATACTTAAAATTCATGAAATTAGCCCATAAACTTTGATTTTTTCGAAAGGTCCACCACATTTTAAAAGAAAAAGCAGTAATCAAATCAGAAATAGTTTTATAGCCTAACCCACCTTCATTCAAAGGTCCACACAACTTATGCCAAGAAGACCAATGCATTTTTTGAGTATTGGTACGATAGCCCCAAAAAAATTATTAAAAATCCTTTCCAATATAGGAACAGTAGCAACATTAGGCTTAATCACTTGAAACAAATGAAATGCCATCGAATTTAAACTGCTCTTGATAATAGTAAGCCTACCACCATAAGAAAGGAAATGAAATTCCCAAGAGGAAATATAACTAGCAATCTTATTGAAAATTTCATCAAATAAATGAGATTTTTTAAGACCATTATAAGTAGGAGCTCCCAAATATTTAAAGGGCAACTTCTGATGAGTAAAATTATTATAAGAAACAATTCTATTAATATTAGATCTAGAATCCTTTTAGACGTGTAAAAAGTATACTTAGAAGCATTAAAAAGATGACCACTTTCCAAAGAAAATAAACCAAGAAAATCTTTGATCCTCTTAACATTATTAAAGCTACCATTAGCAAAAATAATAAAATAATCCACAAAGCAAATATGGGAAATAGGTAAACCATCCTTAGATCTAAAATACATATTAGGAAAATTCTCAAAAAGAGCATTTAAACATCTTGAGAAATATTCCATAGCAATAATAAAAAGATAAGGTGACAAAGGATCACCTTGCCTAACACCATGAGTAGAATGAAAAAGCCCTTTAGAAGCCCCATTGAATAAGACTGAAAACCAAACATTTTCAATTGAATTCTTAATGATGCCAAAAAAAAAATCAGAAAATCTAAATAAAGATAGAATACTATACAAAAAATCCCAAGACAAGTTATCCTAAGCTTTAGAAATGTCAAGTTTAAAAAGTAAATTACCTCATCTAGTTTTCAAATCTTGGCTTGCACAAATTCTTTAGTAAGTAAGATATTATCAGAAATTAACCTGCCTTTCACAAATCCAGATTGATTAGGAGAAATAATTCTAGATAAGAAAGGCCCTAATCTCAAAGTAATAATCTTAGAAGTGAGTTTATTGAAAAAAGAACACAGACTGATAGGCCTAAAATTCCTCCAAGTATCTGGGTTATCCTTTTTAGGAATAAGAACAATAACAGTTGAAGTAAAAAATCTTGGCATCTTATTACCTTCAAAGAAATCAGCCACAGCTGTAATAAGATCATCTTTAATAATATGCTAACACTTTTAAAAAAATAAGGAAGTAAACCCATTAGGACCAGCCGTAGAATTAGCATTCATAGACATCACCGCCGAAAAAATTTAATTCTTAGAAGGTTTCATGGTAAGAGATAAATTGTCTTCAATAGTAATAATCTTGCTAATAACTTGAGAATTAGCCAGAGGGACTACATCAAAATTATTGCAAAGAATGTTAGAAAAGTACCTAGTAACATAATCATGCAACAAATTCTCCTCAATCCAATTGCCATGATCATCTTTCACCTTGCTAATGAAATTAAGGTTTTTCTTCTTATTAACCAAAGCATGAAAGTACTTGGTGTTTCTATCACCCTCATTTAAATGTTTAGCAGAAGCTTTCTATTTCCAAAAAATCTCCTCCATATCCTGAAGCTTAACCAACTCATCTTTAGCCACATTCAAATCGTTAATATAATTAGGATCAGAAACAACAAGATTTTCAAGAAAACAAATCTTTTCCACCATTTATTTGATGTTCACAAAAATATTCTTAAAGTGGTGTTTATTCCACCAATTAAAACATTGTTTTAATCTTTTCATTTTAAGCCAAAGTCTATTCATACCACTGACCGAATTATCAGGAAAAATTTAAGCATTCCAATTAGAAGAAACTACATTAAAAATTCAATATGTTGTAGCCACATATTTTGAAATCTGAAGCTAGGTAAAGCATTACTATTACCTTTATCCGCCTTGATGGAAATAAGCAATGGATAGTGATCATAAAGAGATCCGCTCAAATGTTCAATCGAAGTCAAAGGCCACATAGTAATCCAATGATGATTGAAAATCACCCTATCTAATCTTTTCCATAACCGGTTATTGTTCCAAGTAAACTTAGAACCAACAAAACCAATATCAATAAGCTTACAATCATAAATCATATTCAAAAAATCATCCATGGAAGAGATATTAGGAGCACATCCACCCATCCTTTCATTAGAGTTAAGAATAGTATTAAAATCTCCACCAACAAACTAGGGTTCATTGACAGAAGATGAAAACTTAATAATATCATTCCAAAGAATCCTTCTATCATATCTATTACAAGAAGCATAGACTAAGGAGCCTTTAACAACAAAGTTAAAATAAGCAATGGGCACATTCACCACTTGAGCAAAATCATCAATAACCGATAAGGTAACCTTATTGGACCAAAAAAGCCAAATTTTATTAATCTTATTAGCAAAAAAGTTTTTGAAGCCCAAAATCCTGCCCACATGCATAATATTATTAACATTAATCATGGGTTCCAAAATCACCAAAAACTCAACACAATGAATGTGGCCTAAGTTATGAATCCTATATTTAATAGAGGGGGATCCAATCCCTCTAACATTCCAAATCAAAAAAATTAATCATTAATTATGAAATGAAAGAGATTTAGTTAAAGAATTAGAAAGTTTCCTACACATGGCAAATTTGCTCTTATTTTTCTTATTCTTAAATCTAGTATTATAAACAGAATTAAAAGGCTTACCCTTTTCCACATTCTTTCTACTAGAATTATCAACAATAACCAAAGAATTGTTAATTAAGTGCTCACCCATGTCTTGCTCAGAAGTAAGTTTCCCTTCTTCTAACTCTTTCCCATCATACTCCAAGCAGTTATCAGGAACCGACATTGTAGGCTCAATAATATCACAATTTCCCTTTTCCTGCACAAGCTCAGGAAAACAATCTTTAGGAAAAACCAAATAGTTATCCAAATAAATCAAATGCACACATTAATCTAAAACAAATTTTTTTTTTAACTTCCAAGGAAGAAGTTTCTTTATACAAAACTATATCCCATTACTTATTTCCTTGCTCATTTAGAACCAATTGATTCTTGCAAATAGAATCAATTTCTTTTTCTCTCCCATTAGTTTCCACCTCTTCATTCTTTCAGACACTACCGCCTTGATGTCAGAAGGATGCACCTGATTCCCCTTACTAGGCTTCCTTTGATTTAAATTCTTTTGAAACCATTCTTTTATAGCAGGATTAAGAATAAAGCTATTATTAATATCATGACAATGTAATTTACAATGAGTACAAAAACAAGGAAAGCTTTCTATATCAACCCTTTGAGAATATCCATTCTTTTCAAGACCTAGCCAAATTTTCTTAGGAAATTCTTTCGTAATATCAATTTCCACTAAAATTCTTGCCACTGACGGTCTAGAATTGTTTGCAGTAGCCTGATCCACCTAAAGAGGTCTACCAAAGATAGACCTGATCGCTAGCAAAATAGAATAATTAAAAAACTGCATACATAAATTAGGCAAAGAAATCCACACATGACAAATAGGAGATTCCGAATTAATATCAAACTCCAGAGACCACTTTAACAGTCTCATATGACAGTTTCTCACATAATAAGATCTCTTTAAGAAAATTTTGGTGTAATCAAGATCATTAGATAGGTTAATAAAAATATGACAAGTCAGAAGGCTAACAAAAAAAGACCCCGAAAGTTTCATGCTATGAAATAAATTCCTTATTTCCTCCATAAACGGACTCTTAAATGAAAACTTACTAACCAAAGCATATTTAAAAGGCTCAGCTAACTTTAAAATGTCCTCATCAGAAGCAAAAATAGCAGGTAAGCCATTAAAAGAAGTAGTAACATTAACTAACGAAATAACATCACTAAAAGAGCAAGATAAAGCTTCTTTAAAAGATTTAGGAAGTGATTTCCTAATCTGATCATTAGGGTTAGAATCCTTAATCACATATTTCTTAAGAGAAATACCATTATTCGCTCCCAAAGAAGCCATATTCTCATTTTTCATCTCAATCAACATCCCTTGGTCCGATTGGTCAAAGATCCGAGAAGGATCTTTGATGCGATCAAAATCTATTAAACCCTAGACGGGCTTGATCCTGAAAAAACCTACCAGAGCAATAAGAAAACTATGATAGAAAATGTAGAAAGGAAGGAACAAATGCCAAACCAAAGAACATGAACGATCTTCCACAAAAAAAGAGCGGAAGAATCACAGGAAACCCGAATTGCCTTCAAATCACCTAAAGAATGCTCCAAAAACAATCAATTTTCTAATTTGTTTTTTTTAGTTATGATTTTACTTCTTGAAATCACCTCTAAAGATCAAAAATTATCTAAGGAGTGATTATCAAGTGTTTGAGAAATTTTTTTGAATTTTTAATTAATTAAATATTAATTTTCACTTAAAATTCAATTAAGTTTAAATTTAATGTCAAATCAAGGGGGTTTTAATTGTCTTGTGTTAGGGGTTCAATTCTAGTTAATTTGAGACATTACGTGTATTTTTGGATTTAATTTAGATTTATTGTAAATTTTTGAAGTTTTGAGGGTTAATTAAGACTTTAAACTTAAATAAATTAATTAAGGGGCTTAATGACTTCTAAAATTTATGAAAATTTTTATTAAGGTAGAGAAAGTCACTAAAGTTAAGTTGTTTGAATTTCATGTTAATAGGAGATGGATCCTAATTATTTGAATTTTTCTAAGTCCTCTAAACAATTCCTTAATTATTGTCCTTATGGTGTCACTAAGTTTAGTAGTTTTGAATCAAAGTCATTAACCCAAACTTAACATATACATAAATATGCACATTCACATTCAAGTCCTTAGAACTAAGAGAGCCTAGACTAAGTGCATGTGTGTGCACCCTAAATATGCAAAGATCAAATATAAGATATACAACTAAAGACTAGATTAGTGAACAATCAAAATATGATTGTTCTCTAATCATCCCCCATCAATTCCATTCAAATAGCTCAATTTATGCTTAAAATTCCATAGTATCTCTCAGAATATTAAACATTTAACGTATACATAATTTTAAAAATAAGATTTTAAAATGTGTATATATATATATATATATATATATATATATATATATATATATATGTACATAAACCTCCATAAAAATATAAGTTTTTAAATATTCAACTTAAAATATAATCAAAATAACTTATATATATTTTTGAGAGATCCCTCTGATTATTTAAAATGTTTTGAAAATAAATTTTTAATTTATGAAAATTTTAATATAATATTTAATTATGTTAATTAAATATTAAAGTGCTAAAGTAAATCAAATTATTTAAAGTATATTAAATTTTAAATCTTAAAGTTGATTTTACATTAAAATATTTAAAAGTTTGAAAATTTTAAGATATTATTTTCATTTTTCTGATTTAAATGGTATTTTATTTGAATTTTTTTAGTTTAAAGATAAATAAATGTGTTCTTAAATAATTTAAAATTAATTACCATTCAAAGTTATTCTCAAATTAAATTAAATTAATTCATAAATAACTTCTAAAATTTTAAAATTATTCAAAATAATTTTATTAAATATTTTTAAAATTATTTAAATTTAATTTTAATTAAAAATTATTTAAATGTTTAACTATTTAAATATTTTAATGTTATTTAAAATATATAATATATCTTAAATTAATTTTAATTTCAAATTAACATATTTTAAAGTAGTTATTTAATTATTTAAACTATTTTGATGTGAAACTTTTAATTTTGAAAATATTTAATCTTTGATTAATTAAATATTAATTAATTAATTAAATATTTAAATAATATAAATTATTTAAATAATGTTAAGTATTTTGACTTAAGTTTTAATTTTAAAATATTAAAAATATGTTTAACAATTTAATTAAAATATTTTTAAATAGGACTTTAAATTTGAAATAATTAACTTAGAAGTAATTTTTTAATATTAATTTTAATTTAATTATACATTAAAATATTAAAATTATTTACGATATTTAAGGAAAATATCTTTAATTTTGTTTAACTTTTAATATAAAAAATACCAATAAATATTTAATTTTTTAAAAAAATTATTTAAATTAATATTTAATAAAAATATTAAATAACTATTGAAGATTAAGTATTTTTAAAAATACTCAAAATATTTTTAACATTTTTAAATGGTTTTAATTTTAAATTAAAGGAGTTAATTTTTGAAAATTTCAATATAAAATATTAAATTTCTTAATTTAAAAATAATTTTTTTAAAATTTTTTGAAGAAAATTAGGTTTAAAAATAATTAAAAAAATGAAATTTTAATTAATTTTAAAACTCTGGCTGTGGCTACTTATGTGGCGTTCCCTATATCATCTAGCATAGACGGTTGCACTGGTAGTAGTGCGCCGCATCCTCCACGTGTTGGCACTTGGGCAGTCCACGTGTTAGTGCGTGGTTGAATGCTTAACCACATTAGCAGTAAATGACAACCGTCAGATCCATGTGAAATCCATCTAACGGTGGAGATCAAGTCCTGCAGTTTGATCTCAGCTAAAAGAGATCAAACAGCGGAGAAACGATCCCATGGTTCCAAACTAATGGCTCTGATGAAGACGGATGGGGAATTGATCGTGCGAATGGATTTCATGGTTTGAAGGATTGCGAAATAGCAAGATCTATGTTTTTGATTAAGAAATCAATGACCCAGATTTTGCATGGCTCGAAGAAGCCTTAATCTGAAACCCTCAACACAAAAATGACTCATTCTTAAAAATGGATGGATAAAATTTGATGAAATTTTAAACATAAGTTAAGTGTATGAATAGAAGTAATGGGGATGTGTTTGTATAGTTTGAAAAGTGCTTAATGAAATGCTAATTAAACCTAGGTGTCCTAAGCTAGGGTTCAAGAGTTTGAGAGATCCAACTGTTGGATTTTAGCATTTAAGGTCTCCCTGAATTTGTAGTATGTCCAAGATTAATTCTTCAGAAGGCATCGAGGGCTGAGAAGGTCTGGATCTTGAGCTATAGACCTGGGATGGTCTTCATGCAAGGGTGGCCAGAATCTGATTGCCGGCAACGTTCAACAGCCACATTTAGACTTGGGGAATGGATAGGAGGTTTGTAAGAGCCAAAATGAAATCACATTTGGCTTGGAAGAAGTCAGGGTAGTGAGAGAAGGTTAGATGGAGAATGCCCTTGATTTTGGGAATTTTGCCCTATTCAAGTCTCTCCAGTTAGAATGGGTGGTTGTGATTGATTGAGAAATCTCCCTGATGCTTTCCATCTTTCCAAAGGTTATTAGAATGGTAGAGAACTAAAGGACAAGGAGGTATATCCCATGTGCAAAGGGATTTGGTCCCCACATGGGCATGTGGAAAAGATCAAAACCATTTGATCTTAATCAAAGGGCTGGAAATGGCCTTAAGAATATTCTAGAGAAAGTTCCAGCAGCTGGAAGGATTCAGATTAAAACAAGGATAGTTTAAAATGGGCATTCTAACCCTTAAATGGTTATTTGACCAATCCTTGACCGGTTTGACTAGTCAATGGTCAATTGAAGCTAAGATGGCATACCATATGACTTGCAGGAAGATTGAATTTATGGAAATAGCTTGGAGGGGATTTAACACTCAAGGATTTAAAATATGAATGAGAGTATGAAAGCTCAAACATACTTGACCAAGCCTTAATGAGTCGACCAAGTCAACTCCATTATGGCTTGATTTGTAGTGAGCTAAAAACGTTCAAAACATGAAATGAAATCAATTTAAAGGTCTCCAAAGCATTAATGTTGAAGTTTAAATTAAAGGGCCTATGGTTTAACCATGGACTAAGATTTGATCAAGTAAAATCAAGGTGACCTAACTTCAAATATATTTGAATGTATTTGAATCACTTTTTGATATGAGATTGAGAGTTTGGAGATTTAGAGAGCTTAAGTTGAATGGATGAGATAATTTTGAACCAAATAGGTTAAGTTTAACCAAACTTCGGCTTTGTTGACCAAGTCAACAGTTGACTGGGCCAATGGGCCCGATCAAATCTAAATCATTGGGGGATGGGTCCAGAGGAATTTGAGTGGATTTGAGATTAATTTGAAGCTTGATTATGTGGAAATAAGCTTAAGGTTAAGTAGGTCAACCTAGGTTGACTTGGTCAACTAGGTTGACCCAGGATCTAGTTCATGGTCGAACAGATTTGAAATGATGAATGGAGTCTGGTATAGGTAGTTTCAAGATCTGGAATGGTCATTTGGGTCATATAACCTTTTTGAGCCCTTAAGGAGCCTTTAAGTCAACCTAGGTTGACCTGGTCAACTAGGTTGACCCAGGGTCTGGGTATAACATGTTTGGTTTGACATACGAATCTTGCTGGAAGTGGTTGCATTTAATTTGGAGATTATTTGGTCCAAAGTGACTGTTTACACCCCTAAGGGGTATTTTAGTCATTTTGGCCCCTAGTCAACTAGGGGTCAAAATGGGTCTACCAAGATATAGATTATTGCTTAATATGTCAAGATTAAAGGTCTAAATGTGATCAGAGGGTTTGGAGAAGGCTCCAAGGTAAGGATCCACTGAGTGGCAGGTCTAGTGGCATAGGCCGTAAATATTTGAAGGTTTTATAGCCTTTAGATTTTAATCCAGTTTTTAGGGTTAGAGGTCTCAGATTGAGTTCAAATATGAAGGGTTGCCTCTAGAGACATGTCCTATCAATATGCAGTTGATAGACTCTAAATCAGAGGTCATTTGACTGGGTTTGAAGTATTTGAAAAATCCCTCGAAAAGGGTTTTAGAACCTAGGTCTTTAGACTTAGGATTTTAGTTTGAATTTTTGGGTTTCATCTGGATTTTGGATTTGAATGATTAAGATTGAATTTTCTAAATCATTTATGATCATTTTGGTAATCATAAGTGATTAGATAAGGTTATAGACACATTAAAGGTAGGATTAAGGTTTGAACTAGAATTGGGATCTGAATAAGCTTAATTTTAGGGTAGGTTTGAGATCTTGGTTTGATTTAAAGCTTGAATTGATTCAAGATTTAGATTGACTTGGGTCTAAATTGATTTATGTTTGAATTATTCATAGGGGTTAGAACTTAAAAGGATCCTGAGGTCTAGGAAATCCTAGGGTCTGGAGTCTAAGAGAATCCTAGGATCAAGAAAGGTCCTAGGATCTGGAGTCTGGGAGATTCCTAGGGTCTAGATTGGTTTGGAAGCTAGAGTGATTTGGGGTTAAGATTGATCTAGGGTCTTGGAAAAGTCCTAGTGACCTCATACAAAAATGTGGTCAACAACAGTGTATGTCTTACATGTAATATTGGTGCTCACAGACAAATGAAATATCTAAAATATTTAGTTAGAAAAGTAATAATTTAATCAATAATATTTTTCATCATCAAAATCACAAATAATTGATCCCAGATTGTAATAATCTTTCCCTTTTTTATGATGTAAAATAATTTAGGTTGATAGGAAAGATAAGGAATGCTTTTCTGCTAAGCTCCCTCTCACTAGGTAATAGTTTTACAAATTGGGGGTCACAAATTTATTATTATTATTATTATTATTATTATTATTATTATTAATTTATTTAATGAAAGATAATAAAAAATAAAAAATAAAGTAACACAGACACAGGATTCTATTAAGCTAAAACATACAACCAAAATATATATTTTCTCCCCCTTTTGACATCACAAAAAATAGGAGGTACAACAAACAAAAAGAACATTTCAATAAATAAAGTAGTAAAAGCAGAACAAGTAAAACACTAAAGGTAAGGCGGATCTTGATTAGGGAGTGGTGGTAGTGGTTGAATCTATTGATGGATAGAGCTAAATTGATTATCAATCGAGGAAAACCTTTCTCCAAACTATCTCATGTCATCCTCGTGCTGCTATTATTACTGTTGGATGTGATAATTGAGCTTGGTTTCCAACCGCTTGAGCCATCGAATTATGTCATCGGGAGAGAATGCAGGGTTGGCAGGTGCAGGTGGTGGGATTGGTGGTGGTGCAGGTCCACCTGTAGGAGAAGCTTCCCCTTCATCAGCAAACTCTAGCTCATCATGCGCATGACCTCTATGGAAAAGAATAAGGAAGGAGGCATCCGTATAGAAATTAGGAAAATTATCATGTTGAGCAGGATAATTGATTTGGTATTTTTTTTGTCTAGGATATATCCTATGATGTATCCTAAGGCAACATTTTATTTTCTTCAAGTACTGGGATGTCAAATATGAGTCATATTTTGGATATAAACTAAAACTATTTAGGCTTCATCAAGTTGAGTATTCGACATGATTAGGTAGGTGACTACAGAAATAAGTGGGGTTATGTTAACCCAATCCCAAGCTATGGGTATAATTGAGGTTCTAAGGACATGCTGGATGACCCAGGCATTTTGATTTAAGGTGTGGACCAGTGGTTGATGTTAGTTTATGGGCACATTCCTAATGATCAAGTTGACAGAAGTCCAGTCAAAGTCATTTGAGATAAGGGATTGTGGACAGGTCCTTTGGTAGAAAGACTGATATGTTCTGCTAAATCTTCTTTTGTGATTTCTATGTATTGTTGACAAACCTATGAAGTCATGGTAGAGGTTTCCAAATTTAGCCTAAGGTTGACTAAGAATTCATAAAGAAGTTCAGAGTTGAAGGGAAAAGCCAATGTGAGAAGAAATTGAAGAGCAGTAGAGGCAAAGAGGTTCATCGCCTCAAAATTAAGGACTACAAAAGGTGATTTTTGCCTCCTTGTACTTATAATAGGCATGTTCATCCCTTGCAGATAGGAAATGTTCATCAAAGAGATGAAAGGATGAGGAGCTCCCTTGAGTTATTCTGTTGCATTTGCTTTCACCAGCCATTGGACAGGAAAGTTCAAAAGGGATGAGTTTGAGGGGTTAGTGAGTTGAGTGAATTGAAATGTTCAAATCCTTCCAATTTATAGATTTTAGGCATATTGTATAGTATGATTATGGTTCATACAGTATGATTAGGAAGTTAATTTGTCTGGACGACGAGTCAAAAAAGTTGTCAAATCATACAATACGATAAGGTATCGTACTGGATGATCTTAAGGAATTGCATTCATCCCAAGGAGTCATCGGTATGGTTTTTGATGAAAACTATTGTACAGTATGAATATGTGTTCATACAGTATGAAATTATTATTATTATACCAATCGAATTGAATTCATCGCAATCTAGTTTGACACGTGTATCGTGCAGTATGAAGAGAGGTATCATACCATATGATTGGCAATAATTTCATACCAAATGAATTAAATTATTTAATAGTTAGTTACACATAGGTTGTATAATATGAGTAGAGGTTTGTATAGTATGATGTACATATCATGGATCTAATCTAGACTGTTGATTAAATTAAGGGTTGTGATCTATGCATTATGCATACTGTACAGTATGGATGTGGATCATACAGTATGATATGAATAAAATTTGAAAGATTTTGTAAGTGAGGTGTGTGTGTGATGATCAGGAAATATCTTAAACCATTATTTTAAAATCATAAACTACAAACAACAACACATAAACATGCACAAGAGTAAACACATACAGTTTAACATATATGAATAAATGATTTCAAATGAAAATATATATTTTTTATTTATCTTGAATTAAGCATGAATGTCTATAACACCTAATTTTGTCCTCAAGATGCTAAAGGTGTCATAGGGTGGGGGTTTTATGAAGATGTCTGCCAATAGATCTTCTATAGCTATATGATGCAATTCTATATCTCCCTTGGCTACATGATCTCTTATAAAGTGATGCCTAAAGTCTTTATGCTTTATGTGGGAGTATTGAATTAGAGTTTTGGATATGAAAATAGTATTGTGTTGTTACACATAATTGGAATGGTTCCTATAGGTAGTCCACGATTTAAGAGTTATTGCTTTAGCTATAAGACCTAAGCAACATAATTTCCTAGTGTTATATATTCTTCCATAGTTGTGGAATCATGTTGGAGTTTTATTAAAAATATTAAAGCTTCATAATTTAATCTAAAATAAAAAGTCAAAACTAGACCCTTTATTTAATGAATTAAAATAATTCATAAAATCTAAAAATTCAAAAAATTATTAAAAATCCAGCAAACATTAATCTAATCAATAATATTAGATAACCAACCCCAAAATATAGAACAAACACTCCATTGATGAAGTTTTTAGGATGGACTACCTTGAGCTGCTAGGTTATGTGTCCTAAGGAGGTCTAGTTCCTCGAGTTCATTGTGACAACGCCACAAATGAATTCAATGGAGTGAAAAATTATAAAATTAACTAATTAATAATTACTTAACCAAAATTAAATCATTAATATAACCACATCAACCTAGTTTTAGGATGAACTACCTCAAGGTGCGGGGCTACATATCCTAAGGAGGCCATATACATCAAGCCCATTGTGACAATGCTACGAACTGGTTTATGGAAAATAAAAAAATAATTAATCTAATAAATCAAATTAGCAACCAATTAACTTAAAAAGTATCAATCCTTAATTTAAACTAATTAAATCAATTAAATAATATTGGTATTACAACGTAACCTAGGCCTACGAGACTATTAACTTAGTCCCAAGATAACTGAAATAAACTTCACGACCCTAGTATAACAAAGGTAGTAATCCCTTAACACTTAAAATTTATCCTAAAATGAACATTAAAACACTAATACTTAAATTCAAATTAAAATCCCCTCTGACTCATAAAAACAAATTAAAAGACTAGAATACTTCTACGACTACCCAACATAGGACATATCTAAGTTACACAACCTGATACACACACTTTAAATGGTTTATTAGGACAACCACTTCCATTTTTAGGCTAGGACGGTGTTCTTTCTTTTTCTTCTGCTTGTGTGCTAAGATTTCATGGATTTCATTGCATGCTGGTTGTAAAGAATTGATTGATGAGTTGCCTATTAATGTGATCTATGAATTGATATGATGGGTGCTAAATTTCTTGTAGGTTAGGAATGACCTATATGCTAACATGATTTTTTATAAGTGGCCATGTTCATACATGGAAATAAACTAAGGGGGGTAAAATTCAAATTTAACTAATGAATTTTCTATATATGCTAAATATGCTAAGCCCTCCAAAAATTTAAAAGAGCATGGTCAAGTGTGATTGTGCTCTAATTTGAGCAATTTGATGATATAACTGCTTGAGATTATTAATGATTATATATATAAATTGCTTAGGATAACCATGCAGGTTATTTTGGAGTCCTTTTTTTTATTTCCTATAGGTAATTTGAAATTCAAAGTTTTGTGAAAGTTAAATTTTAAATGGGATATTAATTGTGTAATTTGATGTCCGAAGAGAAGGGAAATGTCCCTTAGGGGGAGTTCCTTTCAATTGGGGATTTAAATTAGGATAATTTGAAAATCCAAAGAGGAAAGATACACCCCTTTAGGGAGGAGTTCTTTCCATATGGATACTTGGACCTAATGAATTCAAGGAGCTCATAGAATAGAGAAAGACAAAGGAATGAAGCCTTCAAAAATATCTAAACTTAAAATTACTTGCATCATTCTTAGGACTAGAATCTGGGTTATTGTAAGTGGTACCCAACTACTTTTATTTTTTACAAACCCGGTGTTTCAATTAAGTGGCATTTGCCACATGGATTTTTACATTTACTTAATTCATTTTGATTAAATGATTTGATTGTTATGTTTACTTCTAAGCATTTGGAGTTTCATAATCTTCCTAGGTTTCTTACTCTTGCATTTGGATGTGTTTAGGTTATTTAAGGATTAAACTTTTTTTGCTCATAATTAACAAAATATTTACGCCAATATAGAAAGATAAATGATTTTAAGAAGCAAGCTTGGGCTTTCCGAGGGTCTCATGCATTCATATCATGCCTTCTCTTCCTTATTAAGCACCTCCTCACCTACACGTTATGGTAGACCACCTGGCCTATTAGGTTGTAGTTTTGTTTAGAGGATGTTGTACAATCTCTATGGAAAAATCTATTTTTAAGCCACATTTTTAAATTTCTTCATACCATTTATGCACATAAGGTCAATCAGCATGTATTGCATTAGAAATAAATTAAAGAATTTAAATTTTAATTACATTTGAGCATAATCACCCTATATAAGTATAGGGGTCAATTAGGACATTCTCTAGATGTTGGTCATAATTCCTCAAAACTAAAATGACAATCCCACCCATCTTTAATAAAGTCTGAATTCATGATTTTGAAGCATTAGGTGGTTAGCTGGCTCCCTAATTCAGGCTGGTATATGTCCGGATTTTCATTTCATTAGCTAGGTTTAGGTCACTATCATTTAGTGCCTAACTTAAGCTTAGGATGTAGGGCAGACCCAAAATCATAAGACCCTAATTTTGCGAGTATAATCCTAATATTATCATAAAATGAAAACTCAAATTAAAATTTTTCTCTAAACTAAAATGTAATTAAGGCCCAATATATAAGATAGGCTGAGTCAATTCTAAATTATTTTAGAATCCTAAATTGCCTCCTACTCCTCCTACTCCTTCACCATTAGCCTCCAAAACAACTATTAAAATTGCTCTAGTCCCTATTGAAACTCCAACCTCACTTGATTGATATCACTCTTTGAAATCTCAAAAATAAAATTTTTATCATTATTTTAATTGAGAGTATTCGTTGGAAACTCAAGCTTCCTATGATGTACTTAACTACGAAGGGTTGCCTTCGTAGGAGATTTAAAGACCCTAGATCAATTCAAAATAAAAATAAAAATTAATTCTCTTTAGGAAAATCACGAAAATCAAAGATGATCATTATCATCATATTCAATCCATGGATAATAAGTGATATTTTCTTTCCCAGAAAAGATATATCATTTATCAACATGCCTTTGAATATGAAATTAATAATAACACATCTAGATTATAATAGCTAAATATTTGATCAAATATCATTTTGATCCTTCGGGTTCATATGTAGTTCTTTCTTGAATTTGGTTTTGTTATTCAGGATAAAATTTATAATTTTAAATCTAAACCCATTAGGAAATTTTATCTCTACCTTCCAAGGTGGTATATCATTTCTAATGGTATATTTGATTTCAAAATTAAAATTTAGAAGTTAATTTCAAATTTTCCCACAGAAATTATAGTTTTAATTTGCTTTGCATCATTCCAAAGCAACACTTAAAAACATAAGCATATAATAATGATAAAATGATAATAAAGATGACAAACTAAGTAATCAGCAAAATAGTTTTTCATCTTTCTCTAAATTTTAACAAACATAATAAAAATTAAAAAAATAGATACAAGTAGGTCCAAATATGCAACAATTCAATAATATAGTTTAAATTTATAATATGCCATTACTTTACTGATAGCGGGGATAAAAGCATGATGGGTGGGTCAGCTAGTTAGTTTGTGTTGGACTTGAGCTATGTAATATGAATATGCTTAGGTTTTGTTTGATGTATAAAAAAATGAAAGCCCACTAAATATGCATGTATATATGTTGATCAAGTAATAAAGTGATAGGCAAGAGTGTCGATCCCACGAGAAAATATTTTGCTTAGTTATAATTAAACAATTACTATTTAATTTAAATGCACAATTTATCCTATTGAATGTAAAATGGATGTTTGTGAGTTTTTTCCACTTAATGGAGACTTGCAAGAAAATTAGATCCTAATGGAATAGAATTTTTTGGATTAATGAAAGTAAAATAATATAGTTTTCCTAATGAAATTCCTAATTTTAGATGGGGATCAAAGCATATGCATCCCTAGATCTCTATCAAGCTTATAAAGATGAAAAGGGAGGTCTATGGCCTTCTTACAATTATACTATCTCCATGGAATATAAAAGGTTTAACATCTTATATCTTGGTATGCCTACCTTCCATTTAACACGCTTATTTGTTCCAATAATCCTCCATCGAGGCTATACATTACACTAGATATTAACTACATACATGGTCATTACACGCATTAAATAAAGAATTGGAGATATTGAAAACATCCTTCAAATTTTTTTAAGTACGAGAGTCTACTTTACTAATTGCAATATATTTATATTATTAGCCCAAAACTCAGAGATTTAGCTAGACATGAATAACATAAGAAGCACACTCATAATCATTTCATTCATATAAGAAAAAGATATAAGAGAAAGATTCAAATAAATATCACCCGAAAGGACTAATAGATATTCTTCAAATTCCTTCATCAAATAATAGAATTACTTACTTGATAAACAATAAGATTTGTTGAATGAATGTATCTTACACTATCCTAGCCTTCCTTAGACCTAACTCTAAGGAGGAACAAAAGGAAGACACTAAAAAGGATAAGACTCCACTAAAATGATAGAACTATGTAAACAAACCAATGGAAAAACTATTTATACAAGTGTAGGAATGGACTCATATGCCATGGTGCCCGACATGGTGGAACCACATTAGTATAATATGAACATGCACCTCAACTCTATAATGCTTGCTTCACCATGGTGCTAGGTTGATATGGCATGATTAATTATCAAACGAGCACATCTTTTGGCTTAGTCTGTGTGGGTCCCATTTTGGCAACTACTCCACCATGGCCATGTAAAAAGTGGGGCACTGCGGCGCTTGAATGTGTAATACAATGTGGCAGAATTATAATGAGTGATGTTCCGACAGTCGAATTCTTAAGACTCTAGTGTAGCAGTGCTGATTTCTTGCATAGAGATGTTGTGATGCCTTGTGATGCTAACCATGGCTCCACCGCAATATTGATCTTCCTAAAATTTTAGAGTGACCAATGTTACTATATCTGAATTGGCTACAAGAGTGCTGTAGATGCCAATGTTGTAGTATAAAAAATGTGGGCGCTATAGTGCTCTTTCAGTACTTATAATTTTTTTCCTTTTCCTGAATAATTCTTGCACAAACATAACTTAAGTAAAATGCTTTCACTAAATTTTAACACAATAAATATTTTATAATTTGCACTTAACAATACTACAATGGGCTTATCCTAGATATCAAAATAATATTTGTAGATAACATGTAGTTCCTTAACTTCTAAGTAGCAAAAATCAAGGTCAAATATTGATTCTCATTTGGAGGATAGTTTCGTTATGTTGGAAGTAACCATGTACTCAGATAATAAAGTGTACTCTCCCTTCCTTCCTTATTAGTTTAAGCTAATAAGGTGTTAAGAGATTCATTTAAAGTTATTGTATATACGTTTAAGGGCTTCCCTAAGATAGGAGTAACTTGAATTAGAGGATTCATTAAGTACTATTCTAAACTGTTAAAAGCATTCTGATACTATTGTCCCACTATAAATGAATATCTTTTTTACAAAAAGCTATAAATTGGTTACACCTTCTAGATAGGTTTGATATAAATCTTCTAAGATATGCCAACGAACCTTGGAAATACCTCAATTGAGTGAGACTTTTAGGTCATGGTATTTCTAATATTGCTTAAATTTAATTGGGATACCTTATAATTATATGGTGTCTTACCGCGAAACCTAAAAACTTCCTTAAAGTGATGCCAAGGCGCACATTAGATGGTTCATTTTAAGGTTATATTGTTAAAGTCACTTGAAAATAATTTTTAGGTCATATAAGTGATCTTCTCTGTCATGACTTTTAATAAGTAAATTATCAAAATACCATTCCACTTATGGGTGGATAAGCTCATCAAAAATACTTATCATTGCATGCTGGAATATTACTCCAGTATTCTTTAATCTATGGGGCATAACTTTATAATAATAAAATCCTATCAATATTTTGAATGCTTTATACTTTAGGAGCCATTTTTATTTGATAATAATTGGATGAGCCATAAATAAAGGAGAATATTACATGTGAGAAGGAAATAACTATAATGAGTTTTGGTATAGGAAATGAAAACCTATCTTTAGTACATGCTTTATTTAGATCTTCGAAGTTGATAAAGACGCAATCTGACTGCCCTTCTTTTGATTAGTACAATGCTGGCTAACCAGGTCAAATATTTTTCTTCTCTGATGAAACCAACATTGATTAACTTTTTGAATTCAGCTATTTCTTATTGTTCAATCTTGAGTCGTATTTATCAGGGTACTTATTTTATGGGAATCATATCAGGTTCAATCTCTAACTTGTGAACTGCTACATCTGGAGATAATCCAAGCATTTGTTTATAACTCTAGGAAAAAATAGTCTCTAAAATTTTAAAGTTACTCAATCATTTTGTTTTCCTCATCCTCATTCAATAAAGAACTTATGAAGATCAGACAAGGGTCTTCATCATTACCCAAGTTTATTTCTTTGAAATTTTCTATTATAGATTTAATCTCCTCTTCAATTTCAAGGGGTGCATCCCCAACTTGAGAGTCATCTAGATCAACAGAAATATCTAAATAAAGTTCATTAAAAGATATAACTTCCCTTACAAAAGACTATTAGACTCAAGATTATTAGTTATTACTAAGCAATACTCATCATCATAAAAAAACATATAGTACAAATTCCAACACTTACTTTTGATTTTGGTTTATAATATTTAGTATTCCACAAGTTTTCAAACTATTGAGCTTCACGTCTAGTCCAAGATAACAATGAAAAAACTTGTTGAGTAAACTTATTTATACAATTGGAGTACTAGTCAAAAGGTAGTTCTATTATTTTATTGGTGAATTGATCATCAAGGATTATATTAGTTTTTATATTTTTGTTAGTGGAAGCTACAAAAGTACTATCTTTACGATCTAGATTTAGAGTAGGAGAGACTTTCTCTGTCGAACCCATAACAATATATTGAGCTAATGGGGTTAGAGTTACATTCTCTATATGCTTTTTAACCTTTCCATGGCAAATATCTAGAGATTATCTTCCTTAGTAACCTGGACCCTATCCTCATCATTATCTACTTCTATAAAAATTTCAAACTTTGGCAGTTCAATAATATTCCTTTATTCAATAGCCTATTGGTTTTTTTCAAACACATAGGATTCACCCTCAAAATTGGATTCCAAATAGACATGAATTACATGCACCTTTATTTGTATATACTCTTTTTTCATTTCTTTCACCTTTTTATTTTGTCATCCTCTACTTCTCTTTTTAGATCGATGAGTGATTCTACTACCTTAGTGTGAAGGAGTTGCAGGGCACCAACAAATATCATGTTCTAGATCAGAATGCTTTTCCTTTTATTTTTTTTCTTTTTCTTCTACATTTTTTTTTTACATTTTCATTTTCTTATCCTTTCTCTTCAGCAAGTTTGAAATTTTTAGTGAAGATTGTCTACTTTTTAGGTAGATAATATGAATCGTATTCATATAAGTTTACTTAATGAATTGAGAACAATTGAAGTTCACCTTTAATATAGTTCTCAATTCCCTCATGAGAATATTTTTTGCACTAATGAATGGTAGAAGGCACCATTTGATATTCCTAGAGTGATGGCCTACCTAGGAGAGCATTAGAAGAAGCCTTTGAATCTATTATATGGAACATGGATATGGTTCTATGGACATCTATTTCTAATAATAAGGTTATAGAATACAAAGTTCTCTTGCATTTTCATTGAATCCTTACAACATAAGACAACACAAAGTTGTCGACATTAATAGAAATATTCAATGGATGATTATAGTCAATAGTTCCAAACAAATCTTCATTTGAGAATGTTATCCCTGGAACCTCTTCAATGTGTAGAGCCTCTTTCGACTATGTTGATACTAGCTGAGCCATACAAACCTCTGGATCGAGCAAACCTTTAACTAAAGCCTCCTTCATTTCCTTAGGAAGGAGTATAGCACTGTAATCACTTTCTTACGTAACTTTCTAAGAAGAGCTAAGGCATTGTAATCTACTTTAGGGATCTATGGATTAGGTGTATTTATTAATTATGTAGGCTCAGGTTGATTGAACTTTCAGGATTATCGATAACTTATTTTACTTTATCAGTCGCTAAAGCTCACAGCGATAGGACTTTACCACTATGCATAATGATTACAATACTTGTTTACAGAAAGAAGCAATGAGATCATCTAACTCCTAATTACTGATTATCTTTGAATTTTATCAAGTAAATTATTTAAATCAGACATGTTTATTATAATATTTATAGGATCACCCTGAAGATTAAGAGAAGGGGCATCACTATCAAAGAAATCTTAAAAATATTCTTTCAATTCATTTAAATTCATTTATATTTTTTGAGAATTATTTTCTTCTTTATTGTTTAATCTATCAACTGACTAGTCATAAAAAATATACAAAATATCAATGAAATATTTTTTCATTACTTTTTTATTCCTAGAAGTGACAAAATAAAAGTCATATGGTGTAAGTGGCATAAGTGATTTAGGTCCCCCATTTGTGGAGATTATTATTTTATCTGATAAAATTTTAATTTTGCTTTTATTTTCTTCCTTCTTCAAAATTGTAGAAGCTTGGCTAACTTGCACTTCCTTCGACGCTATGGTCGAGGCATTATTTTGAACTTCTTTTAGGGCTACCAGATCAACCTGGATGGGACTCGGTGCTTCTATGGTTACCAATCACTTAATTAGCATATCACTGGTTTGAATTTGCTAAATATTATTTAGGTATCATAACTAACACAAATTTTTTTTATCTTCTCAAATTATTCCTTGATATTTATTCAATCTTTCAATTCATGACAGAGCATCTGGTGATATGGAAAATAATTGGGTTACCCTAATTTACCCACTTCTTCTGACCACTTTTTTTTTTGAAGAGATGCAAATAGCATTAATAATAAGTAAAAAATAAGAATTACAAACTAGAAAGAAAAAACCTAAACAAGCCCTTTGAACCTATCATAATGGATATGTGATTTACTAATTTCCATTTTAAACCCATTGGGGTGATGGGGACACTTCTTCTGACCTCTTAGGGTTAAGAAATTTAAATTTTTATTGCTTTAACAGATTTTTAAATATTATTTTAATAGCTTCCTTTTAAATGAATAAGTTTTATTTATGAGTGATTCAAACTTCTCCCAACTCTCTTTTTGAGTAAGATTATATTAAAGTCTGAACTGTTGATCTTTATGTGTTTTAGTAAATTTTTTATATGAAGAATCACGACTTAGATTCTCTACTTGAACTTTTATTAACTATTTGCATTCATCAACTATAGACATTGACCCATATTTCTTTTTTAATACCTTTTGAAGTTTTCATTTCTTTATATCAGCTAAAGAGTAATCTTTTAGAAATGCTAATTGAGAAACTTCTTCCTGGAGATTAGAGGCATTACTTAATAACTTCTCAAAAGTCTTAATTATGAAACATTTGAATAGGAAAGATACTAGACCATGAATGTTCTTTAAAAGAATTTCTCTAGCGTGCTGCTCATTAAATTGTGGCTCACACCTCATACTAAGATTCCTCAATCTCAAGATATAGTCAACTAAATTGTCACCCAATTTCTATTTCTCTTTTACCAGATCTTTATTGGTGACATGATGTTTTACTCCAATAAAATTTTTTATAAATAAACTTTCTAATTATGTGAAGGTACAAATCGACCCATTGGGAATTTCAACATACCAATCAAATATGATACCAGATAACTTACTACAAAACTATCAGAATAACAAAGCATCACTTCCCCTAATGTTATAATAATTAGCTTAAAAATGTGTAATAGGGTGCTTAGGATTACCTGTACTATCAAAATTCATAAATGAGGGTGACACAAATCCCATTGGATAGAGGACTAAGGTCTACCTCTTAAAAAAAATGAAGTACCTTGAGATAGCGCTAGCGCTTCTTTAACTTATTATTATGCCATCTATTTTATATTCATAAATTGAACATACTCCCTTTCTAACTTTAGGGGTTTATTCTTTGCTCCCTCTTTATTAACTTCTTTATTTTAATAATTTATTTGTATAGACTTAGTGGATAAACTTTCTTAGTTGCCAAACAAGATTTGCTTTAAAATTTTTATTTCAGGTTTCTTTAATCAAATATACACAGATTAAAATTATATCATCACGAAGGACAGACTAATGCCTCACTATTAATTTGAGAAAAGAAACCCCCAATATATTTTCATGATCAAATATAACATAAGTAATAATTAATTCATCCAGAATGATAAAAAGGAATATTCACCTATCATTTTAATCATGAAACTAAATCATTACCTATATTTTCATAATTAAACTGCATAAGGAATATTCAATTCTTCCATAAGGATAAATAGGAATATTCACTTATCATTTCAATTATGAAATTAGAGTAATGAATTTACTTTCATAATCAAACTATATAAGGAATATTGAATTTATCCATAAGGATAAAAATTATTATTCATTTGTCTTTTAATCAATAAGATAAATTCATATATTTATTTTGAAAATCAAATATATAAGAAATATTCAAATTACCACTAAGGGTAAAAAGAATATTCACTTATCTCTTGATTATGAAACTAAACAAATATTTAAAGCTTAGGTCGGCATCGATAAATTTTTTTCCTATCTTAGAAAAGAAAATAAGGTATGGTTTATTTTCATTCTTGGTTCTAGACTTCCTATAAGGGCAAGCCCCAATGGTTAATTACATCTCCTAAGAGAATACTCTCAATTAAAGTAAAGACTAAATCTTTTAAATACATATAGATTTAAAGAAATAGTTGGGCTAATAAGATTTCAATGCGTAGGCATTAGATTATAAATTCTATAGTTGTACTTAAATTTTAGATTTTGATTTTAGATTTTCCATTTTTGAATTTTTTAAGGAATAAAACAAAATAGTAATGTGCAAAGACTGAGTGGGTGTATACAATCTAGGCTTGCACTTTCCTAGAGTGAGCTTCTAGCTAATAATCATTAGCACAATCAATCACTACATGAATGCAAGATTAGATATGCTCTACCCTAAGAATCAAGGAATTATACTTTAGAAAACATTATAATCAAAACTCTACAATATGTATATGATCAAACAATGAAATTATACATGAATAATAATGTAGATAAAAGAATTTTATTCATTTATAAGTTTATAGTACAACCCAGGGTTTATTGTAAAGAAAAGGTGGACAAGATCCACCAAAAACAAGCTTGAATTTCATCCCCTACACTAGTATAGATCTAAATATGATTATTTATTATGGTCTTCAATCTTCTTGATGATGAGTCTTCTATAGTATTCAAAAGGATAAAGATCTTCAAAATAAGAAGAATCATTTCCTTTTTGAACCTATATATGTATATAAACAATCATTTTCAATCTTTTACAACTCTTGACATTGTATAACTCAATCTTTCTATATAAAGAACTAAAACATTTACATCATTACATTTATATTTGCTTTACATCATTACATTTATATTTGCTTTACATCATTTCTTAGGTATGTTCTACTATTGTGGGAATTTAAAAGAGCAGTTATAAAATGCACATTTGAAATGGTAAACTATGAGTAGTTATATATATATATATATATATATACACACTAAAATTTAAATTGAATTAAAATTGCATGACTCTGAATTTTCGCTCTGATCTCTTATGCACTAATAGAAAGTAAATATGTCATCCAAAGTATCGAAAGTAAACACACAAATATGAGTACCCTCTTGGTAAGGCATTTCAAGCAAACTAAATCAAATCATTGACCTCGCCTAAGCTAGAGTTGGTTGTCCTAGCAAACCATCTAAGCATGTATAGAAAGGCTGTGTGGCTTGAATAGGTCTAAGGTTTTATTAATTTAAAATTATCTGTAATTGATTTGTTTTATTTAAGGTCTTTTAAGGGTGGTTTGAATTTAAGTATTTAATGATTAAATATTTTAAATTTTATTTTTTAAAAAAGATTTTTATTATTATAATTGTTAATTTTAGAATTTATAGAGCACAGTGCTCAACAACTTCTAAGTGCTGGAAGCTATTGATAAGCAAATCCAAGACTCATATTTATAATGCTACCAGTCCTCCAAATTTTGGATAGATGGATAGCATAGAGTCCTTAATTTTAATTAAGTGTTTTGGTACTTAAAGCTTCAAATTGTATGTAGATTGTCCTCCTGAAAGGAATCAAGCCCAATAGTTTAGAAGAATTAACATCTAAATATTTTATTAATGATTTTTAAACTAATTTTGTTTGATTGATTTATAATTTATTAAATTTATAATTTTAATGTTTATATTATATCAAATTCTTTCATGGTGTTATCACAATGGGCATGAGGCCCAAGGCCTCCAAAAGCCTGATATAGTCCAGCATATAAATTTTATTGATAAGGTGTTAGTTATTTATTTTATTGGTGTTAGCTAAATTAATTCATTAAGTTGATGATTTACTAAAATTTTGAAGATTTATAGATTTTTCATATTTTATTGAGTCTTTTAATGCATTTAATGTGGGGTCCATTTATTAATTTTTTCATTTGTGTTAGTTTCTAGAAATTTAATATTTTTAAAAATATTATATTTAATTATGAGTTTAATGCCTTTGAATTTAGTGGATTGAATTTTTCTGGAATTTGTTGTGGATTTTACAAGTTTTGAGTTTATTTTTGTGAATTAAATTTGATCAAATAATTGATTTTTTTATTTATAGTTATTTCCAGAGTTTTTATATTTTTTATAAATATTCCTTAGATGGGTCCAATGCCATTGAGTTTGCTGGATTAGGTTTTTTTGTATAAATAGTTTTGAATTTTTAAAGTTTGATGCATTTTGTGTACTAATTTTAACCCAAATGTTGACTTTTAATTCACTACAAATTTTGGGGTTTTTATATTTCTCATAAAAAACTAGGCTTAGAGATGAGTCCAATGCCTTTAGTTTCCTAGATTTGGAGTTTTCTATAATTAGGTATGGATTTTTAAAGTTTGGAGATTTAATGGATTTATGTTATTGTTTAAAAAAGGGTGCTTTCTTATTTTTATACCTAATCAGCTCCAAACTTCTTAAAAGTTTCCCCAAATAGGGATGATTTTAACTGTTTGAAATTTATTTGGCATTTTTTTATATATTTTTAATTTGTTATTTTAATCAATTCTTGGATTTTCTTAATTATTAAATTAATTTTTATTTTGTTTCAATTTTATGGGGCTTTTATTTTTTCCTTTGTTAAGCTTTTAATTTTGAGACTTTTGATATATTAAATGTAATTTTATATTTAATATGGATTTAATATGAATTTTCAAAGATCCTTTTTTTTGGGGAAACCCACTATGGGGCCTATGCGTTAATATAAAAATAGATCACAAGGTCCTTAAAGGGAACCTTCAGCTCACTACTTCTCGAAAGAGCTACAAAACAAATCAAAAGAAAACCTAAGAGCCGATGGTTCCTTTTTCTACAACATACAAAATTACCTAATAACATTTTAGGTCTGCCAGAGGACATAACCCAAGAAAGGAAGAAAAAAGCGATACAATTCAGCACAGTTCTCCTATAAAAAATGCCCATCTTGTTCCAAAAATTCTTGACATCTTCAATCTGCAAATAAATCAAACTACAAAACCAGAACAAGTAAACCAGGAAAAATACAGGTTTAGGGCTAATCAAAATAAAAGGTAAAGGATACCATCCATGTGCAACCTATCATCCCTAAAGATCATCAAGAAATACGTCATGTTATAAATATCAGCCAAAAGACTAAAAATAATGATGCAGGAATAGGTAGAAACCAAATACAAACAAACCAAAGCCAACAGGGCAGGATAATGAAGAAGATGGCAAATCACCAACTCACAAGAAAATAAATAGCCGCAGCAGTCGAGGTGACCCAAACCATAGAAACCATTCTTCAGAATTAGCATACCAAGGTACAACCAAAAAAAAGTAACAACGCTCCCAGCATACCGGAACAAAGTAACCTCCTAACCAGAGGAACTGCCAGCCAAAAACCACCAAAACATCCAATCCAGGCAGGACAACTTACCAATGCCAAAACCATATACAACTTGAGAGACATAATAGCCCGAGCAACACAAAGGTATCAAACACAAATAAACAGCCCAGACCCTGATGATCCTGGTTGGCAAGACCGCAAAACGCCAACCAGCAAAGCTCCAAATAGAAAAGTGACAAAATAGGACTTAGATAAAACTCCAGTAATGCCCACCAGGCATATAGTTGACAAAACCAACACCTAAAACTTGCTCCAAAAGAGCCACCACCAGGCCACATTGCCGCTCCATCCTACTAGCCAGCCAAACCAACCACCTCCTAATAAACAGCTCCAAAAATCACCAAAGAAAACCCATAGAGAAGGTAGCCACCCACACCCAGATAGAGGTAAACCTGGACAGAAAAACACAAAACAAAAGAGCAACCAAGGGGCTCACTCGGAAAGCACACACATCCCTCCAGAGCAGCAGCCCAAACTGAACCCCCACAACAACACCAGGAAAGCACACACGGCCTCCATGAGCAGCAACTCGATCAGAATCTCCCCCAATAACAACAACCAAAATCCAGCAAAATCGAGATAAGGATAAGCCCCTGGCAACCCAAAATTCCACCAGAGAACACCCAACATGCCCAAAATCGAAGAAAAGCATACCAGCAACCATAAAGCATCATCCCTTACCAAAACTCCCAAAAAAACCCACCACCATAAAGTTCAGGCAAGGCCATATCCTAAAATAGTAGCAGGAGGTAGGAGAGAAACAACTAGGACTACCATCAATAAAGAAGCTAGTGCAATCGCAGCTCAAGCCCAAAACCCCAAAATAATCAACCATTTCATGCAACACTACATCAAAATTCAACCAGCAATTCGTAAACATCCTAGAAATAAAGATAGAGACAAAAGGCTCATCCATAAGTATGGACCGAAGATGACCAAACCACCCAAGAAAGGCTCCAACACAAAAGCAAAAAAAACAGCCACCAAGGATAAGCCAACTAAGCCAAACCCCCAGTAGGAAAGGACAGCAAAACAGCACAGCAAAAGGGAAAACCCGACAAAAACTAGAAGAACTGAAAATCACCATATTCCCTTCTAACATAAGTCATACTGAGTTTATCCAATCTTATGAGCCCTTTTAAAGGAAGAGGTAAATTAGCCTCCAAAAAATCATTGAAACAATCAAGCCCGCTCCAAAAATTAGCAAGCCAAAGAGCACATGCATTACCCTCCCTAAACATTTGAGAAAAAGAAACATTAATAAAAATCATCAACTGTTTAATATCCCTAACCAGATAAAAAGCCGCAGGATTGCAAACTGAATCCTCACCATTATTAATGCATTGAATATTATGAATAGACTCAACCTCCAAAACAATGTTAGTAATGTCAAGAGCCATACAAATTCTCAGCTCATAAAGAATAGCATTAAGAAAAGAAATATGAAAATTACCAGTATGTAAAGGGCCCACAAAAGCCAGAGTAACATTCCCTTGATAGTCTTTGATGATCCCACCACACCCTAGGATGGTATCATTATCAGAAACACTAACATTATGTTTATAGCAACCCAATGAAGGTTTAACCCGGAACTCAAACTGAGGTTTAGAGATAGGCAGAACCTCAATCAACCTAATGCCTAAATCAGGAGCAATAAAATAGTAGTTGTTGAAACTCTTGATAGAAAGCAAATTAACACAAAATAGACTCAAGAGCTTGTCTTTAACATTATTGATAATCCTATGATTGTCCATTCTAATACCATTAAAAAGGGAGTTGTTCCTCTCCATCCATAAGTACCACAAAATAAGAAAAGGGATAACATTTTAATATGTCCTTTAGAATTAACAAACAAAGAATTAAGCAAAGCAGTAATAGACAATTTCACATAAAAATCTTTTCGATACTTAGCAGCGGAAACAAGTAAACAATAACGAAAAGATCAATCAACGATATTCACCCTAGCAGTTTATATTGAAAAGTAAAGTACAAAACTGAATCAGAAAAGCAAACCAGATTTTATAGTGGTTCGGTCAACTTGACCTACGTCCACTCCCCGGAGCCTCCCCTCCGGGTATTGCACTAAACAAAAGTGACTCTCCTTTTGCTCCCACAGCTAGGCGGAGAAGCCTGTACAAAGCACCTCCTTTTCACCACACGGTGAGGCAGAGAACCTGACCTCCTTTCGCTTCCTCCTGAAGCAGGCAGAGAACCTACGAACTCCTTTTGCTTCCACCTGAAGCGGGCAGAGAACCCCGGATCTTCTTGCGAACGATCCTCCCACGAAGAACACCGACTAGACGACAGACGACGAGCGGAGAAGACGACTCTGATCCGTGCTTGGAGCAACCTTAGTGAATCCCTCACTAACTCCCCCTCACAAGATCTCTTCTCTCTCTCCCAACTCTCTCTTCTCTCTAGGGTTTCTCAGGGAAGGAAGGTAGCAAAAGATTTTTCCAATAATTGGAAAAAGTTCTTTTAAATGAGGGCTTAAAATTTGCCCTAAATCTCAACTGGTCGGCCAAGATCGTCCAGGACGATCGGAAGATCGTCCTGTACGATCAGTTCAAATTCAGCTGATTCAGTCTGGACGATTAGGCTCTTCTGGACGATTAGTAGAAAAAGTTTTTCATATCGTCCCGTATGATACTACGATCGTCCGGGATGATTAGTGCAAATTGAGGAAAATCGTCCAGAAGATAGTTCGGGTCGTCCAGAGAAATCTGTGCTGGACGACCAAAAAATGACTTGATCGTCCAGGACGATTGGGACATCGTCCTGTACGATTAGTTCAAAAAGGCCCAAAATCGTCCTGAACATAGTTCGGGTCGTACAGCTGAAATGCACAAGACGATCACGATCGTCCGGGATGATACTGCGATCGTCCAGGACGATGTGATCGTATCAATTAAACATTAATTGCTTTCCTTAATTACCAGACTAATTTAGGCATGATTGTAGTGAATCGTCCAGGACGATACACGTATCGTCCGGGACGATCAGACCAAATACTTAAAATAAAACTTGCCTAACTTAATCTGGCGGCTGGGAATTTCTGATTTGAGCATATCGTCCCGTACGATCCAAAGATCGTCCAGGACGATCTGCTTAATCAGACCCTCTTAACTTAGTCGCCCTAATTAGGGTTTCTATTTTAACTGGATCGTCCAGAACGATGAGACTATCGTCTAGGATGATCTGAACAAAATTTTAACAGAAACTCTAATTCACTCAATCTCTCTCCCTGAGTGTGTGTGTGCAAGGTTACTTAGCTAGGGAATCAGTTACATTACAATTGACTCAATAAAAGGAAAAATCATACATTTGACACACTTGGACCCGATCTTGAGTTGGCTTAAGTGGCTCACGGTCTTTTATGCCTGAAATAGATTAGCCAAGCAAAACACACTGGAAACATGTTTGTCATCATCAAAACTAGATTTGCAACAATCTCCCCCTTTTTGATGATGGCAAACATTTGTAAAGTAGTCTGAAAATAAAAGTAAACTAGGAGATCAAACAAAAACAAACATTTTTTAAATTTTTATTTAACAACTAAAATAATACAGAAAACATGAAACAGACACGATTAAATTTTCATTTAACAGCTAAAACAATACAGAAAACATGAAAAAGACACGACTACAACTGACTCCCCCTTTTGACATCACAAAAAGGAGGAGGGAAAAATAGAACACTGAAATAAAACATAAAATAGAACAACTACAAAACAAGAAAATCAGAATTTTTCCTTGATTTTAGATTCAAAAACCAATGACAGGACGATTGACAGCGTTGAAATCCAAAAAAGGTTGAAAATAATCAACTTTCGTAACTCCGACCCCGGGCACCTTATCGATGCAAACCTCTTTCAAAATAAAAATCTGATTCAGAAGAAAAGACATTAGATTTGAAAAGAGATCCTTTCAAGCCTCGTTCCAGAAAAATATCTGATATAATAGTGTTACAAAGTAAAAAATCAGAAATCGGGATTTTCAAAACACAAGCTTTTGAAAATATTAAGTGGCGCACAGATTTTTCTAGGACATTTAACAATCTAAAAGGGAAGAAAGCTTGGTTTGGGCTCATTTTGTGCCTCTTTTTCAAATTGGTTGGCGCTTTGCGCATCTTTTGATTTTTGATACACTTTGTGTATCCAATTTGGCAATTTCGCATCTTTTCTATTTTGGGCTCATTTTATGCCTCTTTTTCAAATTATCTGGCGCACTGCGCATCTTTTATAAGCTTTCTCCTTTTCATAATTATTAAAGAGTCTCAGCTGTGAGATTATCTTCCAGACATAGGAGATGACTCTCCTTGGTAAGGAAGAATGGTCCACAAAACAAAAGTCATACACCATATGATAAATGCAATCACTTGGTTTTAGAAAATCAAACTAATGACTCAAGACTTTGAAAAATACTATTGATATGAGGCAGATTAATGTAGGAAGATAAAATAATCTCTATTTCAAAAACTAACATTTTAATTTTGAAAAGAATTTTTATTCGAAAGAAACCATACACCAGTAAAGGAGTTAGAGGAAGAGAAACAATCATCAATGTTTCTTCCCTTTAACAGGTTCAGTGGAATCAATCACTGCGTACCAGCTTCCAAACCAAAATAAGGTAAAAACTCATAGTTAGAAATTCAGATTTTTCAAAAATAGTGAACGATGATCAGATTTTGAAAAACATAAAAACAGTAAGTGCAAGATATGAACTAGTGAATACAAGCAGGTAGAAAATCACATCAAAGTAAATACTCAAATCAAACTAACAGTAAGGCTAAAACAGAAATCAGCAGAAGAAATAAAATCAACTGAAATTAAATAATCAAAGCAAAAACTAACTAACAGAAATCAGAAATCAAAAAACTAAACCTAACTAACAGAAATCAGAATACCAATCAGAAAGATCATAAATCAGCAGTCATCAGAATCAAGCATTTATATCAATCACTCCTAATCTGGTTCTCAAAATGTTGAATGAGTCAAAGGCCAGTGGTTTAGTGAATATGTCAGCCAGCTGATTTTCAGTTGCTACATGATGTAGCTCAATGTCCCCTTTTATAACATGGTCCCTAATGAAGTGATGCCTAATGTCAATGTGTTTGGTCCTAGAATGTTGGATTGGATTCTTAGAGATACAGATGGCACTGGTATTATCACACAGAACAGAAATTGTGCCAACGGGTACTCCTAAATCCAAGACTTGTTGTTTCAACCAAAGAAGTTGGGCCACACAACTACCTAAGGCAATGTACTCAGCTTCAGCAGTGGAAAGTACAACTGAGTTCTTTTTTCTACTGGACTATGAGACTAACGACTGTCCTATGAATTGACAAGTCCCAGAGGTACTCTTCCTATCCACCCTACACCCCGCAAAGTCAGAGTCAGAATATC
This sequence comes from Dendrobium chrysotoxum, assembly GCA_019925795.1. NCBI lineage: Eukaryota > Viridiplantae > Streptophyta > Magnoliopsida > Asparagales > Orchidaceae > Dendrobium > Dendrobium chrysotoxum. The sequence goes on along the minus strand of CM034303.1, from coordinate 34,110,218 downwards.
CAATGATCTCAAAAGAGGTACTGTGCCTAGGGTACCAAATTCCTAGGTTCAGGGTCCCTAAAAGATATCTAAGAATACTCTTAACAGCAGTCAGGTGGGACTCTTTAGGATCAGCCTGAAACCTAGCACAAAGACAGACACTAAACATGATATCAGGTCGGCTAGCAGTCAGGTAAAGCAGTGAACCTATTATCCCTCTATACTTCTTCTGATCAACAGATTTTCCATTTGAATCCTTATCTAACTAAACTGAGGAGGGCATGGGAGTATTAATTGGCTTGGCTTTGTCCATTTCATATTTCTTCAAAATGTCCTTAGTATATTTTGATTGATTGAGAAAGGTTCCATCATCCGTTTGCCTTATGCTAAACCCTAAAAAGTAGGATAATTCTCCCATCATACTCATCTCAAACTCCTTACTCATTGTTTTGGAAAACTCATCACATAAATATTTATCAGAAGATCCAAAAATTATATCATCAACATAAATCTGGACAATGAGTAAGTCATCTCCTATTCTCCTCAGAAAAAGGGTGGTGTCTACGCTCCCCTTAACAAACTCTCTTTCTAACAGGAATGTGCTAAGCCTCTCATACCAAGCTCTGGGTGCCTGTTTCAATCCATATAAGGCCATTTTTAATTTATAGACATGACTTGGATATTGGGAACTCTCAAAACCTGGGGGTTGTTCTACAAAAATATCTTCTTTAATTACCCCATTTAAAAAGGCACTCTTGACATCCATTTGAAACAGCTTAAATCCCTTATAACAGGCAAAGGCTAATAGCACTCTAATGGCTTCCAATCTAGCTACAGGGGCAAATGTTTCCTCAAAATCTATCCCTTCTATCTGATTATACCCCTTAGCCACCAATCTTGCCTTATTTCTAACCACCACACCAGAATTATTCATCTTATTCTTAAAGACCCACTTGGTTCCCACAATACTTTGGTTTCTAGGTCTTTCTACTAACTCTCAAACATCATTCCTTACAAATTGATTCAATTCTTCCTGCATAGCTAAAATCCAAAACTCATCCGACAAGGCTTGATTGATGTTGGTGGGTTCAGTCATTGAGATAAAGGCAGAATGGTTTACTTCCTTCCTAAGTCCATGCCTAGTCCTAACACCTTCAGAAGGGTCTCCTAAGATCAGTTCTTTAGGATGACTTGAAGAATATCTCCAATCTCTAGGCAATGTGGTTTGAGGTTCTACCCTTTCCTCCAAATTTGTATTTCCAACTCCTTGGGTAACCTCAACAATCTCCTCATCTTCTACTTCAGATCTAGACTCCTTAGGATCAGATTCATCAAACACTACATGGGTTGTTTCTTCCACCACCAAAGTCCTCCTATTGAACACCCTAAAGGATTTCCCCACACTTGAATATCCTAAGAACACTCCTTCATCAGATTTAGGGTCAAATTTTCCTAAGGGTGACTTCCCGTTGTTCAGAATGAAAACCTTACAGCCAAAGACATGGAGGTGGGACAGATTTGGTGTTCTACCCTTAATGATCTCATAAGGTGTCTTGTTCAGTTTGACTCTCACATTCACCCTATTCAGCACATAACAGGCAGTGTTCACCGCTTCAGCCCAAAAGTATTTTGGAAGTGAATACTCGGCAAGCGTGGCTCTGGCGGCTTCCACTAAGGTCCTGTTCTTCCTTTCAGCTACCCCGTTCTGCTGAGGGGTCCTAGGAGCTGAAAAATTGTGACTAATCCCATGATCCTCACAAAAACTTCCAAATCTTTCATTTTCAAACTCCCCTCCGTGATCACTATGGATGGTAATAATCTCACATACTAACTTCTTCTGAATCCAAGTAGAGAAAGATCTAAACTCATCAAATGACTAAGATTTGTGTGACAAAAACTTAACCCAAGTGAACCTTGAATAATCATCAACAATCACAAAACCATAGACTCTCCCCCCTAAGCTGGCAGTGCTAATGGGTCCAAAGAGGTCCATGTGAAGAACTTCTAAAGGTCTAGAGGTGCTAATGTCCTTAACTGAGTGAAAAGAGGACTGGACTTGCTTCCCCAACTGACAGGCATCACACAGGTGATCCTTAGTGAACTTAAGCTTGGGCACACCTCTAACTAAGTCCTTTTGGGTGACTCTCCTAAGGGTTTTCATACTGGCATGACATAATCTCCTATGCCATAACCAAGACTCATCAGCAGCAGTTTTTAAGCAAATTGAATTATCAGATTTAATGCTACTTACATCCAGCTTGTAGACGTTGTTGATCCTTTGCCCCTCCAAAACAACTTCATCATTTAAGCTTAAAATGCAGCCAGTGGGCAGGAATTTGATGCTGTATCCCTTATCGCAGAGTTGACTAATGCTCAGCAAGTTGTGTTTCAGTCCATCTACAAGCAAAACATTATCAATCACAAAATTTCTTTGAATCACCAATTATACCTGTGCCTACCACCTTCCTGGTGGTGTTATCTCCAAGTGTAACCTTGCCTCCAGCTCTGGCCTCCAGCGAAATGAACTGATTTGCATCTCCAGTCATATGTCTAGAACATCCGCTGTCCAGGTACCACATGCTCTCACGAGATCTTGTGTGAGAGTACACCTACAAAATCATCAAATGTCAGTCTTAGGAACCCAAACAGGTTTTGGTTCCTTCTTATGAAAAGAAGAATGCGATGCATGCGTGCTGTGCTGTGAAACAGACAGTTTGGGTCTCCACACCCAATGTGTACTACGGTGAACAGTACAAGTGTGTGATATGTGTCCTAACATTCCACATGAAAAACATCTAACACCAGGAAAAGGATTAACTAAACGTCGTGAGTGATAATGCCTCTTCCTAGTAGTGTATGAAACATGCTTTGATGAACTTGCAACAGAATTTTTAAAAGGTGGCGGTGCATAAAACTGTTCAAAGGTAGGCGGTGTTTTGTTCTTTTCAAAAGCGCTGTTTTTTACTTCCAAAAACTCATTCTCTTTCTTTAAACTTGCAATTTCAAATTTTAAAGCGCCACAGTTACTTTCTACTTCACATGCCATTGTATCTAACTCTTTAAAAGCTTTTTCTAAATCAACATGTGTGGTTTTCAAAGAATCATGCTCAAAAACTAAATCAGAATATTTTTTGTTCAATTCATCAAACTCATCAAGCAGAGACATGTGATTGGAATCAAGAGTGGAATGATCTTTAACTACAGAATCATGCTCTTTTTATAAAGTCAAATAATCTAATTTCAAACTAGCATGGGTTTTCTTAAGCTTCCTATACGATGTATGAATCTTTTCAGAAACTTCAAATAACTGATCATAAGTAAGCTCACATACCTCTTCCTGGTCCGACTGACCAGGGTGATCATCCGCCATCAGACACAAGTTTGTTTCCTCCTCTTCAGCTTTAGTCTCAGAAGAGTCGGATGCAGAGTCTGCCCAGAACGCCTTCTGAATCCGCTTCTTGTCCTTTCTGAACTTTGGTTTCTCCTCACTCTTCTCCTTGCTTGGGTGAGCTTTAAGTGTTGGACAATCAGCCTTAATGTGTCCAGGCTTCCTGCATTAAAAACAAATCGATTTAGATGAACCCTTAAAGTTTTTATTAAACTTACCCTTGTTCCACTTTTGATAGTTCTTATGTTTCTTCCTTAGAAAGCTTTTGAATTGCCTTGTGATTAAGGCAACATCATCGCTATCAGACCCGGAAGTGCTAGCATCTGAATCTTTGGCCTTTAGTGCCACTGTCTTCTCTTTCTTGCGTTCACCTGCATCAAGTTGCCTTTGGTTCACCCCTTGCTCGTAAGCAATGAGTGATCCAAGTAAGCTGTCAATCGAGTAAGTATTTAAATCTTTGGATTCAGTAATAGCAGTAATCTTAGCATCATAAGAAGCAGGCAAACATCTAAGAATCTTGTTCACTCTTTCGTAGTTGGTAAGTTCTCTACCTAAAGCATGCAAAGAGGTAACAATCTGAGTGAACCTTGTGTACATTTCTGAAATAGTCTCACTAGGTTTCATGCAAAAAAGTTCGTAATCATGTAACAAGATGTTTAACCTAGATTGTTTGACTTCAGTTGTACCTTCGTATGTTATACATAACCTATCCCAGATTTCCTTTCCCGTTGTACAAGTAGAAACACACATATAGTCTTCAGATTTCAAAGCACAAAAGAAACAGTTCAAACATTTTGCATTCAACTGTGCTAAATCACGATCATCAAACGTCCAATCAGCAAACGACAATTCAGTTTTCACATTGTTAACTATTCGAAAAGGTGGTTCGTATCCGTCCTTAACTAACATCCACATGCGATAATCAATAGATTGCAGAAAAGTAGACATGCGTGTTTTCCAAAAATCAAAAGGAATATTGTCAAATAACGGTGGTCTGGTAATAGAATAACCTTCAACAGTATTACGATTATTACAGTTAGCCATGGATCAAATTAAAAAGTTTTTAAACCTAAATTTTGAATCCCTGCTTTGATACCACTTGAAAGTTCGAAAGGGATTTTAAGCCTTACTGAACTAGTCCCGAGGCTAACCAAGAGGGGGGGTGAATTGGTTATATAAAAATTTCACGATAACAATAAAAATCTTTTCGATACTTAGCAGCGGAAACAAGTAAACAATAACGAAAAGATCAACCAACGATATTCACCCAAGCAGTTTATATTGAAAAGTAAAGTGCAAAACTGAATCAGAAAAGCAAACCAGATTTTATAGTGGTTCGGTCAACTTGACCTACGTCCACTCCCCGGAGCCTCCCCTCCGGGTATTGCACTAAATAAAAGTGACTCTCCTTTTGCTCCCACAGCAAGGCGGAGAAGCCTGTACAAAGCACCTCCTTTTCACCACACAGTGAGGCAGAGAACCTGACCTCCTTTCGCTTCCTCCTGAAGCAGGCAGAGAACCTTCGAACTCCTTTTGCTTCCACCTAAAGTGGGCAGAGAACTCCGGATCTTCTTGCGAACGATCCTCCCACAAAGAACACCGACTAGACGACAGACGACGAGCGGAGAAGACGACTCTGATCCGTGCTTGGAGCAACCTTAGTGAATCCCTCACTAACTCCCCCTCACAAGATCTCTTCTCTCTCTCCCAACTCTCTCTTCTCTCTAGGGTTTCTCAGGGAAGGAAGGTAGCAAAAGATTTTTTCAATAATTGGAAAAAGTTCTTTTAAAGGAGGGCTTAAAATTTACCCTAAATCTCAACTGGTCGGCCAAGATCATCCAGGACGATCGGAAGATCGTCCAGGACGATCGGAAGATCGTCCTGTACGATCAGTTCAAATTCAGCTGATTCAGTCTGGACGATTAGGCTCTTCTGGACGATCAGTAGAAAAAGTTGTTCATATCATCCCGTACGATACTACGATCGTCCGGGACGATTAGTGCAAATTGAGGAAAATCGTCCAGAAGACAGTTCGGGTCGTCCAGAGAAATCTGTGCTGGACGACCAAAAAATCACTTGATCATCCAGGACGATTGGGACATCGTCCTGTACGATTAGTTCAAAAAGGCCCAAAATCGTCCTGAACATAGTTCGGGTCGTACAGCTGAAATGCACAAGACGATCACGATCGTCCGGGACGATACTGCGATCGTCTAGGACGATGTGATTGTATCAATTAAACATTAATTGCTTTCCTTAGTTACCAGACTAATTTAGGCATGATTGTAGTGAATCGTCCAGGACGATACACGTATCATCCGGGACGATCAGACCAAAATACTTAAAATAAAACTTGCCTAACTTAATCTGGCGGCTGGGAATTTCTGATTTGAGCATATCATCCCGTACGATCCAAAGATCGTCAAGGACGATCTGCTTAATCAGACCCTCTTAACTTAGTCGCCCTAATTAGGGTTTCTATTTTAACTGGATCGTCCAGGACGATGAGACTATCGTCTAGGACGATCTGAAAAAAATTTTAACAGAAACTCTAATTCACTCAATCTCTCTCCCTGAGTGTGTGTGTGCAAGGTTACTTAGTTAGGGAATCAGTTACATTACAATTGACTCAATAAAAGGAAAAATCATACATTTGACACACTTGGACCCGATCTTGAGTTGGCTTGAGTGGCTCGCGGTCTTTTGTGCCTGAAATAGATTAGCCAAGCAAAACACACTGGAAACATGTTTGTCATCATCAAAACCAGATTTGCAACACCAACAGCAAGAAAACTCAGGCTAAACTTAACACCAAACACATGAATACCAGGAAAATAAAGCAAAGAGCTCCCAAACCTATCCACAGTGAAGCCCCATCCAGCATGAACACAAAGGACTAAGACCAAACAAACCAGGAAATACAATCCAACATGTGCCCTACCAGGCACCAAGGCGGCAAGGCCAAATACCACAGAACGCACCAGAAAAACCAACCAAAACAACACCAATCAACATAACAAATAAAGAGCACAACAAAAAGATAACAAATGAAAAAAATACCATCACCCCAGGGGGCAAAAGACAACCCCCCACAAACAGCCAGCAGAATAGGAAGGCACTAGGCCAAACCAAGAGATAGTAAAACTAGCCAGATAGAAGCAGAATAGTAGAAAGCACTAAAACCCCACATAAGAGGACAAGGGAATAGTTCCCAAAGAAACATACAAAAAGAATCCAACCAAACAAACACCTTAGATTCTAACATAAGGAATGCCAATAACATCAAGTCTAAGAAGACCTTTAAGCTCCACTGGAATATTGGACCCAATAAAATCAGAGACAAACTCTAAATCACACCCCCATTTAGTAAGCCAAGTAGCACAAGCATTACCGTCTTTGAAAATATGATGGAATGAATAATTCAAGAAAATCAACAGATTCTTAATCTCCCTCACCTGAAAAAATAGATCAGGATTACAGCACGAGTCATCAGTAGAATTTAAAGAAAGGAAATTATAATTAGAATTAACCTCAGGAAAACATTAGTTAAGCTAAGAGAAATACACACCCTTAACCCATAAAGAATAGCCAAGGTATTAACAAAAAAATTAGTACCATTCTGTAAAGGACCCGCAAAGGCCATAATAAGACTACCATTACTGTCTCTGATAACCCCACCATAACCCACAGAAGAATCAATGATAAAACCATCCACATTCAGTTTATAAAAGTTAATGGGGGGTTTGGTCCAGTAGATGATTCTAGATTCTTTGGCAATAGGAACACCCTCCAAACTAAGACCTAAAGCAGAACCAACAAAAGAATAATTTTTAAAATTCTTGACAGAAAGCAGTTTAACAGAAAAAAGAGCCAAAACCTTGTCTTTGACATTCTGGATCACCTTATGATGATTCATACGAACACCATTAAAAAGTGAATTATTCCTTTCCAACCATAAATACCATAAAATGAGAAAATAAACAACATTTAGAGTTAATGAACCAAGCATTAAGCATATAGTTAAGGGACAAATGAGCATTAAAACAATTCAATTGAAACATGTCATCAAAATAAATCGACGTTTTTGTAGCAACAGGGCCAAAAATAAAAAGATGATGCATATTCTCCATATGGTAACAACATTGGCACTTGGAAGCCAAAATAAAACCTATTTTAATGAGATTGTCCTCCGTAGGAATGAATTTATGCAGGATTCTGCAGATAAAAATAGCCACAGTAGAAGGAATACTTTTATGCTAAATCATAGTAAAAATATTATCAATATTCGTCCTAGATCTAAAAGCATGCCAAGCATTCATTAAGTGAAAACCACCATCTCTAGACTAATCACATAAGATAATATCATTAGAATCTAAATTGATAGGCACATTCAAAATTTGATGAATAATAAAATCATGGATAACATTAGAATGTTTCTCATAATCCGAACAATTATTAGTGAGGAAAGAATTAACCTTAATAGTCGTAAAGGACAAAGAATTCATAATAGATTCAATAGACTATTTGCCCAACTAACGATCCTGCCAAAAGAAGAAATTACCAGCACCAAGCCCCCAAGAAATGAAAGGCTCAACAGCCCATTTAACCTCGCAAAGTCTCTGCCAAACTTTAGAATCACCTTGCTTAAAAGCACAAGTAGTAGGGTGCTTACCAACATAGTACTTAACAAACATAAAATTATCCCAAATTCTCACCTTAGCACAAAAATTATACCATAATTTAAATGAAAAAGCATAAGCCAAGTCATTCATACTTTTACAGCCTAAACCCCCTTCAGCCAAAACACCACAATAGTTATCCTAGGCGGCCCAGGTAATTTTGGAGTTACTAGAATTACCTTTCCAAAAAAAAATATTAATAAGTTTATGCACTCTATTATGAACCTCTTGAGTCGGTAGCATAGTCTGAAAGATATAAACCGGCAAGGAGCAAAGAACACTTTTAATAAGAGTTAATCTACCACCAAAGCTCAGAATGTTAGAATCCCACGATAAAAGCTTATTCTGAACAGAGGTAATAAGATCATCAAAAAGAAAGGTTTTCTTTCTACCCTTAAAGAGAGGAACCCTAAGACACTTAATGGGTAAATGACCATGAATAAAGCCAGTTAAGTCCTTAATGACCAATATCCTATCATTAGGAACTCCCTTGGAAGCAATAAAACAACTTTTATTTTTATTAAGAGATAAACTGCTAATCATTTCAAAATGATAAAAAAAATCTATAATTTTGTGAATCTTATTAATAGAAGCGTTCATAAAAATAATAAAATCGTCAACAAAACACAAATGATAGATCGGAAAACTACCCAACGTTCTGAAATAAAGACTAGTAGAATTCTCAAAAAAAGATTGGAAAGGCCTCTAGAAAGAAATTCAACAGCAATAATGAAAAGAGCAAGAGAAATAAGGTCACCCTATCTTAAACCATGAGAAGCTTTAAAATGCCCATTTCTAGACCCATTAACAATAATAGAGAAATAAAATCTTCAATGTAATTTCTAATAAGCTTGATAAATACCGAATTAAAACCAAAAAGATGCAAAATATTATATAAAGTTCCAATCAATAATGTCATAGGCCTTGGAAATATCCAACTTCAAAATTAAGTTACCCCCTCTCACCCTAACATCCAGGTCTTGGCAAAATTCTTGAGCCAACAAAATATTGTCAGCAATGGCTCTCCCTTTCACAAACCCCATCTGAGAAGGGGAAATAATTCTAGGTAAAATAGAAGTTAATCGATCCATGAGGATTTTAGAAATAGATTTGTCAAAAAAAAAACAAAGACTGATAGGTCTAAAGTCATTCCAAGAACTAACAGAGTTGTTTTTGGGAATAAGCACAATGGAAGTAGAAGTAAAAAACTTAGGGATACAGTTCCCAGCAAAGAAATCCAAAACTGTAGAAAAAAGGTCATTATTAATAATGTGCCATGACTTTTGAAAAAACTTAGTGGTAAACCCATCAGGCCCAGCCACCAAATCACTATTTATACCAAAAAGAATCTCTTTAAATTCCTCAAGAGAAGGAGGTTTAGACAGGTAATAATTCTCCTCTTGAGATATGAGATTAGGAATAATAGAAGGGTTATTAATCTGAATCAGAGTAAAATTCTTATTGAGATGATTTTGAAAGTGTTGAACCGCTAAATTTGCTATCTCCCCATTATTATCAATGAAAGAACCATCTTCCCTAAGAATTTTATTAATATAATTTTTAGCCCTTTTCCTCTTAACTAAGGCATGGAAATATTTAGTGTTATTGTCACCTTCCACTAGATGCTTAGAAACAACTTTTTGTTTCCAAAAATCCTCCTCTTGAGCTTGTAATTTAAAAAGACAATCCTTAATGTCTCTTAATAAGTTAAAATTAGCATCAGAAGGATCGACTTGACAATTAGAATCACAAGTGTTCACTTACTGCTCAACTTGCAAAATATTGGTAAATAGGTTTTTAAAAACATTATGATTCTACCAATTCAACACCTGCTTAAGCCTTTTTAGCTTAAACCACAGTCTCCTCATGCCAAAGCTAGAATTATCCGGGTGTAGAGGAGAATGCCAATTATTCTGAACAACATCTAAGAAGGAGTCATGAAGTAACCACATATTTTGAATCTGAATTACGAATAAGCATTAAATTGTCTAAAATCCAGGCTAATTAAAAAAGGGGAATGATCAGAAAGAGTCCTACTAAGATGCTCAATAGAAATAATATTAAAAGAATGAATCCAAGAATCATTAAAGGTACCTGATCTAAATGTTGCCATAAATGACCCCTATTCCAAGTGAAATTTTACTAACAAAACCAATATCAATTAAATTACAATCTAAAATCATGTTACTAAAATCCTCCATAGACCGATATGAAGGAGAAGAGCCTCCTATCCTCTCAGAATGATTAGTAATAGCATTAAAATCACCACCAATAAGCCGAGAAAAATTACAAATACTATGAAAATTTAGAAGCTAATCCCAAAGAATTTTCCTAATAATACGAGTAGAAGCAGCATACACAAAAGTAGCACAACAATGAAAAGTAAAAACGTCCACCATATAATGCATCAATTGAGTAAAGTCACCAATAACATCAATTTTGATGGGATCCTTCCATAAAACCCAAATTTTATTTGCCACATTCAAAATAGCATAGTTAAAACCCAAAAAATGAGTGGTACTAATCAACTTATTAAGAGAAATAAAAGCCTCAAGCAAAATAAGAATAGAAGCATTATGAATACGATAAAGGTTCTTAGCTCTTAAATGAGAAGAAGGACAACCAATGTCCCTAACATTCCAAATAATGTAATTAAATATAAAACACAAAATTAATGAGGAGTATGTGAGCGGGTAGTTCTAGTAGGTTGCAAAATAACATTTTGTTTCTTCCTACCTCTTTTACTATGAAACTTAATATAACTAGTATCATTGTCATTTTTAGCAAAGCATTTAGACATAATATCCATATCCTAGGTATAAGTAAAGGCATCACCATTAGAGTATGACTTTAAAAGAAGCTTACTATCATCAGTCAAACCTTCATGCCAAACCTCCTGCTCAAAGCAATAGTCATCCTCCACCACCGATTTACCTTTGCCAACATCACCGTCCACCATATCATCTTGTCCTTCCTCCTGAGTAACATTAATAGAATGATTAGGAGCTATAGTAGTAGAAATATTTTGAGCCATCATAGAATCCATATCAATCAAATTATTATTAGAAACACAAATAATAATATCTAAAGATGAACCAATAATTTGATTCATAGCACTATCCGGCCTTTGCTCATTCACATTTTGATCCTCAATATGCAAAGAAGAGATAGAGTTAGCTTCACGATCACAATTAGGTTCAAGGGTAGATTTGTTAGCAGTCCCCTGCTCCTTAGCAGTAGGTCCCTCAATCACTTAAGAAATATTATTCTCAAAAGTATCCTGCATATTAGGAATATTCCCCTCAACCATTAAATTAGGAGACACAATCTCATCTTCCACAAAGAGACCATTATTTCCTTGCATTACTTTGGATGTAACTTTCTCCTTGCGGAGATGAGGATGTAACCTAAAGCATTCATTAACCCCATGTCCATGCATCTTACAATGAGAACAAAAAATAGGTAGGTTTTCAATTTCCACTTTTTTAAAGTAGCCATTCAATTTTGAACCTAGCCAAATCTCATTTGGGTGTTTCTTAGAAACATCCAACTCAACTAAAACACGAGCCCTAGAGATAGAAGCAGTAGCTTGGTCGGTTTGTAAGGGTCTACCAAGAATCGAAGCCAATCCAAATAATATGTGAGATTTAAAAAAATGAAGGCAAAAACTCAGGAATGAGATCCACATTGGCATAATGGGAGATTCCTCACAAACATCAAAATCCAGTGTCCATTTGAGTAGTCTCATTTGACAAGCTTGAATATAATACGATCTCCTTGAGAAAATGCAACTGTAATCGAGATCGCTGGTAAGTTATATCACAATATGATGCGGATCAGCAAACCAATATGAAAGGAATCGGACAATTTAAGGTTCACGAAAAACTTCAGAATCACATCTAAATTAAGATGATGAAGAACAAACTTACCAACTAAGGTGAAAGCAAAAGGCGTAACTAGCTACAAAACCACTGAGTCATCAAATATTAGGGCTGGACAACCATTAAAGGAAGTATGCACAAAAGGAACCTTAGCAGAAGACGAAGAGGAACCCTCCTAAACATCCTTTAAAGAATGAGATTTATCAGCTGGGAGGAAAATGGAAGCTTGGATGGATAACGTCAGGGACGTCATCTCCCCCCACCAAAAATGACCAGAAAAACCTCAAAATAAAACTCAAAAAAATACCAAAAAAAAAGAGAAGGGAAGAAAAAACCACTAGAAAACCACTCCAACAAAGCCAGGAATGAAGAGAAGATGCGGAGAAGAAGGAGCCCTAAAATCGCCTCAGAATCACCAAAGAACCAGAGCACAATGGTTGAATAATTCCGATGTCAGTAGAAATGAATCTATGTAAGACTATATAGATAAATCTAGGGTTCACTAAATGAAAAACCAAATGACCTCTAAATGTAGTGAAATTTGAAACATAGGTAAATAAATACATATGCTTCAAACTCATTGAATTTGGGCTCATAAAAAACCCCATAGGTTTCAAAATTAATTATCCAAGCTAACTGCATATATTGCTTTAATAATTTGTACTAGGAGTTCTACAAATAGGACTTAGATGAAATCAATGGCTAACTAATCTTTGTACAAATATAAACACACTATAGAACATTTGAATGAAAATTGTAAATACTTTGAGAGTTATGAATTTTCAAAGTTTTTTATCCAAAATGGATACATGACTTTAGAAATTAAAATCACAAAAATCAAGAGCTCACCATGACTCATGAAAATTACAAGATGTGAATAACATGCTCAAGAATCAACTCCCAAAAAATTTTGAGCTCAATTCGACCATGTAATCTTAAGAAAATAGGAAAACATTCATCTCTAATTTTTTCAAGATCTACTATTCAAAAATTTATTGGAAATAGTTTAAGAAAAACGTAGGGCCCAAGCCCTTTTGATTGAGCCCAAGATCACTCAATTCGGAGTTAATTTGGATTTTATATAAGTTTTTAAAGTTATAAGCATTTTATTGAATATTTAATACAATTTTAATTCAAAAGGCGTCGGCAGCTAATCATTGCCATGCGTCACACGTGTTGATGCGTGTTGGGACATGCGTTGAATTATCGGTGGCCACTTAACAACATTAGCACATCGATCGGACTGTCGGATCGACCGTTGGAAGAATGGGCGCTTGGAATTTTACCATATAGCAAGATTTGAGAACTACACAGTTGTGTTTGAGCCATTGGGCCGACAGGCAAGTGTGGTTTTATCTTTGTCATCCCATTTGTCGATCAGACGGCTTAGATTGTGTGATCAAATTTAGTTCATATTAAACTAATATTAAAATGCCTATAACTTTTGATCCAATGGTTCAATTTTGATGAAATTTGAAACAGAGGACCATGATACCCTAGACTTTCAATCCCTTGAGTTTGGAGGCTCAATGTATTGAGATCTCGAAAAAAAAAATAATTAGAAATTTAAAATTCAAATTGAGATTTCTCACTAACCTATTGTTGGATTTTTAAGATCTTGGACTCTATGGATTGATTGAATACCACATTCTCTTTCCTAGAAAGCTCTAAGGAATTATTTCTATAAGATCAAAAGATAAATTTGAATTATCCTTTCTCTCTCGTTCTTACCTCTTTTGTTGATTTGGGATTTTCTTAAATTAAAGAAGACTACAGGGATCTATGGGGGAGCTAAGGAACTTGCTATGAAGTTGTAGAAATGATTTGATTAACCCTTCTTTTAAGGAAAGAGGGGTATTTATAAAAGAAATAAAATAGGATAGAGGGCTTGCATCTTGCCAACAAAGCTAAGGCCAGTAGACATTTTAGTTAGGGACTGACTAATGGGATCCAAGGGAAGGTTTTAGATTGTTTTAAAGAACATGGTTATATGTTGAGGGTGTCATAAGTGAACCAATCATTAGAGAGAGATTATTTTAGAAAATCCTTCCACATTAGCAACTGAGGTGGCATGAGCTTGACTTGAGCTATAGGAGGAATGTTCTAAAGCCTATGCCATCGAATACTTGGGTCTGATTTGGGCTAGATCAAGATTGGGCCAAAGAAAGTGTGTTGTGGGTTACTTGATTCAACCCAAATGGTTGACCCAGGTCAAACCATGGGTTGGGCCTCATGGGTAATGTGCATTGGGCCAATACAAACCTACTACAACCATTTAAGAAATTTAGTTTTTAATAGTTGGGTTTTGGCTCACGAAAACCCCTTTTATTCTACTTGGTTCAACCTAAATATCTATACTAGATGGGTCCAAGGGTTCAAACTTTATTTAATGACTCATGGGGCTCCAGTGAGTTGTTTGCAAGAGTTTGGTTTAATGATGAGGTCAGAATTATTAGTTTTAAAATTTTCAAGTGTATAGGGCATGTTTTGTTACGACTCGAGCTCACGAGTTCTTATTTTGATGATAACAAACATTATGGCTCACATCTCTTAATACTTGGAATATATATTTATCTAAGTGTATACTAACATTTCAGGAAACAGCATACATCATCCAACATAGAATCAAGGCTCAAGAACGGGTAGAATAGGTTATGTAGTGTGTTACTTGTAAATCCCTTTCATGTAACTTTTGTTTTCTTGAGTCTAGTCCTGTAAAGTGTATGCTTGCTTATGACCATGTACACACCTACTCAGGGGGAGTGAGATCTTGTCATATCTAGCAGTTCAACTCTTGAACACATCATCCTAGACAATCTCATGATCGTCCTGGATGATATGGTCATTGAGCTAATCGTCCTGGACAATTTTTGAATCATCCTAGACGATCTATTAAGATCTCAAAACCCTAGCCGCCAACCTAATTTGGGAATGATTTGATTTGCTGTATATTTGGTAATCGTCTTGGACGATCTTTGGATCGTCCCGGACGATCAATAACAATCATGCCTAAATTGATTAGGTGGTTAAGGAAAGTAATTAAGGGTTGGATTCGTCGATCATATCATCCTGGACGATCGCAGGATCGTTTTGGACGATCAGTTGCAAAAACCCTAAAAATCCTCTGAGTCTGCTGGACGACCCGAACTATTAGCTGGATGATATGTTTCAATTTGAACTAAGCATCCTGGACGATCGCAAGATCGTCTTGGACAATAAGAACAATTTTTCTAGAAAATCGTCCTGGACTATGCTGATCGTACTGGCAAAAGTGGCCTTTTTGTACTAATCGTACAGGACAATCCTTGGATCGTCCCGGATGATATTTGCCGCCAGAACTATTTTGGAAGGGTTTTCAAAGCCCTTTATTTAAGGCTTGTCAAAGACTTAGGAAGTGTCTTTGGCAGCCATTGAGGCTTCATTCTTTTGGAGAAAACTTGAAGAGAGAGCTTGAAAGGGAGAGAGGAAAGGGTGGAGTTTGAGAGGGAGAAGAGCTTGGGAAGGGGGTTTCTCGAGGGAGTGTGAGGGGGTTCACACGGTTGCTCCGGCAAGCTTGCACCTAAGTACCATCGCAAGGCTTGTCTCAAGGGAAGTTTTGGGAAGAAGAAGATCTCTTTGGTGTCAAAGGACCCGGCTACTCCACCGCACCGGGGAAGGTGGAAGTGATTTTCTAAGGGCTTCTCCGCCTAGCTGTGGGGGCTGAAGGAGAGACACTATTTGGTTTAGTGCAATACTTGGAGGGTGCCTCCGAGGAGTGGACATAGGTCAGGTTGGACCGAACCACTATAAATCTAGTGTGTTCTTTCTTATTATTTTCTGCACTTTATTTTATTGCGATTATCTGCTTGGGTGAAATCTGTGATTGATCTTTTTATCATTATTTTAATTCGTTTCTGCTGCAAGTTATAAAAAGATTTTTGTTTTGTTTCAAATATCCAATTCACCCCCCCTCTTGGTTAGCCTCGGGATTAGTTCATAAGGGCTTAACATCCCTATCGAACTTTCAAGTGGTATCAGAGAATACCCACTTAACTTTCGAGTGGTATCAAAGCGTGATTCATAAAATCAAGTTTTAGAAAACTTTTAAATTTGGATCCATGGCTAATTTTGGAAATCGTAATATTGTGGAAGGATATTCAATTACCCGGCCACCGTTATTTGAAAATATTACTTTTGATTTTTGGAAAATCCGTATGTCTACTTTCTTGCAATCTATTGATTATCGCATGTGGCATATGATTCAAACTGGTTATTCTGTACCGTCACGTATTGTAGATAGAATTAAAATTTATATTCCCTTTCTGAATGGAGTAGAACAGATCAGATCAATGCTCAATTGAATGCTAAATGTTTGAATTGTTTTTTCTGTGCTTTGAATTTTGATGATTATATGTTAATATCTGCATGCACTTCTGGCAAAGAAATTTGGGATAAATTATGTACTAGATATGAGAGTACTTGTGAAATCAAGCAATCTAGGCTAAATATGTTAATGCATGATTATGAACTTTTTAGCATGAAACCTTATGAAACGATCTTGGACATGTTTACTAGGTTTTCTGAAATTGTGACATCATTACATGCTTTAGGAAAAGAACTTTCAAATTTTGAAAAAGTTAATAAAATCCTATGTTCTCTACTTACTAAATTTGATGCCAAAGTCATTGCAATTTCTGAATCAAAAAATTTGAACGAATATTCTATTGATAATTTGATTGGCTCACTCATTGCCTACGAGCAAGGTTTGGGTCAAAAGCTTTTGGATGCAGATAAAATGATAGTGCTGAAAACTGAAGACATTGAAAGTGATGAAAGTGAAGAGTTAGCATCAGCAACAAATAAATTGAAAAATCTGCTAAGGCACAAACATCAACATCAAAAGTGGAACAAAGGTAAAAATCGTAAGAATGTAAAGTTTTCTTCTGATGTTATTTATTTTGGATGTAGGAAGCCTGGACATATGAAAAATTAGTGTCCGAACTTAAGAACCCTTCCTGAAAAGGAAAAGGGTAAAGCTAAGAAAATTATAATAAGGGCTGATAATGCAAAATGAAAAATGTCCTGGGCAGATCTAGCTTCTGAATCATCTGATCAGGAGCAAGCTGATGTAAATTAATGTTCCTTTCGTGTGTTTATGTTTTTTGTTTTATTTTTTATTATTATTTTTTCATTGTGTTTTCTGTATTTTAGTATTTTTGTTTTTCCTTTTAAAATTTTTGATGTTTTTTATTGTTCCTCTGATCAAGCACACACATAACACCTCTTGTTTTAAAAATTTTTTTTTAAAAGATCTTATTTTCTAAAAATGGAAAATTTACCTCCTGTATTTTCTAAATACTATGTTAGTTGTGGTTGATTTCTCTAAAATCAAGTAAAGGAAGGAAACTCATGATTTTGTCTCTCTATCTCATTTCTTTGAATAAGGCTATCTTACTTTTGAGTCAAAATCTGTTTCAGATTATAAATTGATTTTTGAAATTAAAACTTTTTTCATCTCCCAACATTTTTGTCTATCTCGTAGGAATCTTTTGCAAACTATTAAACCAACTTCAAGATTATCTTATTCAGGTTGTTCGACTTTATCATAAGAATAAGGTTTGCTGATTTTAATGATTTAGAAAGGAGGCAATCAAAAGATGCATAGTGAGCCAAACAAATTAAAAAGAGGCACAAAATGAGCCCAAAATTTAAAAGATGTGAAATTGCCAAATTGAATACACAAAGTGTATCAAAAATTAAAAGATGCGTAAAGCGCCAAATAAATTGAAAAAGAGACACAAAATTAGCCCATAAAAGCTGCTTCCATTCTTGTAAATCTCTAAAGTTTTGAAAACTCTTATGACTTTTTGATAGATTCGTTACTTGAGTTTGAAAATCAAGATTTTCTGATTCATTACTTTGCATTAATCTTCTATTAGATGTATTTCATGAAAGGAGTTTTGAAAGATTTTTATTTCCTTATTTAATTTGTTCCTTGATTTAGATATTGGCTTAAAAAGTTTTTTTGCCTTTTTAAAACCTGAGTTTTGATTTACAATTTCTAATTCTCTAACCTTTCTGGGTTCAAAGAAGTCAATTCATGTCTTACTAAGTTTTTGGAGAACCTCAAGAGGTGACTTCTCAAATTTTTGCTCCTCGTCTTTTTGATAATGTCAAAGGGGGAGAACATACTGTTGTATTTGTGATGTTTTTTTTTCTTTGTATTGTTATTTTTTGTGTAGTTTTTTGTGTTATTTTTATTTGTAGTTTTTTTTAAAAAAAATTAATTAAAAATTAAAAAAAAATATTTCTCCCTATTTTTAAAAGACTTTTCTTAGTGAGGGGGAGATTAGGAGAAAATATCTTTCTGCAAATTCAACTAGTAATATTTGCCATCATCAAAAAGGGGGATATTGTTACGACTCGAGCTCACGAGTTCTTATTTTGATGATAATAAACATTATGGCTCACATCTCCTAATACTTGGAATATATATTTATCTATGTGTATACTAACATTTCAGGAAACAGCATACATCATCCAACAAAGAATCAAGGCTCAAGAACGGGTAGAATAGGTTGTGTAGTGTGTTACTTGTAAATCCCTTTCATGTAACTTTTGTTTTCTTGAGTCTAGTCCTGTAAAGTGTATGCTTGCTTATGACCATGTACACACACACTCAGGGGGAGTGAGATCCTATCATATCTAGCAGTTCAACTCTTGAACATGTCATCCTGGATGATCTCATGATCGTCCTGGACGATATGGTCATTGAGCTAATCGTCCTGGATGATTTTTGAATCGTCTTGGACGATCTATTAAGATCTCAAAACCCTAGCCGCCAACCTAATTTGGCAATGATTTGATTTGCTGTATATTTGGTAATCATCCTAAACGATATTTGGATCATCCCGGACGATCAATAACAATCATGCCTAAATTTATTAGATGGTTAAGGAAAGTAATTAAGGGTTGGATTCGTCGATCATGTCGTCCTAGACGATCGCAGGATCGTCCTGGACGATCAGTTGCAAAAACCCTAAAAATCCTCTGAGTCTGTTGGACGACCCGAACTATTAGCTGGACGATATGTTTCAATTTGAACTAATCATCCTGGACGATCGCAAGATCGTCTTGGACGATAAGAACAATTTTTCTAGAAAATCGTCCTGGACTATGCTGATCGTACTGGTAAAAGTGGCCTTTTTGTACTAATCGTACAGGACGATCCTTGGATCGTCCCGGATGATATTTGCCGCCAGAACTATTTTGGAAGGGTTTTCAAAGCCCTTTATTTAAGGCTTGTCAAAGACTTAGGAAGTGTCTTTGGCAGCCATTGAGGCTTTGTTCTTTTGGAGAAAACTTGAAGAGAGAGCTTGAAAGGGAGAGAGGAAAGGGTGGAGTTTGAGAGGGAGAAGAGCCTGGGAAGGGGGTTTCTCGAGGGAGTGTGAGGGGGTTCACACGGTTGCTCCGGCAAGCTTGCACCTAAGTACTATCGGATTCAAGGCTCGTCTCGAGGGAAGTTTTGGGAAGAAGAAGATCTCTTTGGTGTCAAAGGACCTGGCTATTCCGCCGCACCGGGGAAGGTGGAAGTGATTTTGTAAGGGCTTCTCCGCCTAGCTGTGGGGGCTGAAGGAGAGACACTATTTGGTTTAGTGCAATACTTGGAGGGTGCCTCCGAGGAGTGAACGTAGTTCAGGTTGGACCGAACCACTATAAATCCGGTGTGTTCTTTCTTATTATTTTCCGCACTTTATTTTATTGCGATTATCTGCTTAGGTGAAATCTGTGATAGATCTTTTTATCATTGTTTTAATTCGTTTCCGCTGCAAGTTATAAAAAGATTTTTGTTTTATTTCAAATATCCAATTCACCCCCCCTCTTGGTTAGTCTCGGGATTAGTTCATAAGGGCTTAACATCCCTATCGAACTTTCATGTTTTGATCAACTATGGTTGACTTGGACAACTAGGGTTGACTAAGGATTAATGATGGGTCCAACTCATTCCATATGATATTTTGGACATGTTGGAAGTGGTTCCATGGTTTGGTGGGGTCATTTGGTTTAAAATACAAGTTTATGGGCTAAAAGGGCCCTTTGGTCAACCTAGGTTGACTTGGTCAACCAAGTTTGATCAAGGGTTAGAACTTGACTCAATGCATTCTTAATAATGTTTAGTGTTTATTGGAGGTGGTCCCAAGGTTTGGTGAGGTCTCCATAAATGTAATGCAGTTTAAAGTGGTAAAAGGGTAATTTGGTTAAATTAGGTTAAAC
Source organism: Dendrobium chrysotoxum (assembly GCA_019925795.1). NCBI lineage: Eukaryota > Viridiplantae > Streptophyta > Magnoliopsida > Asparagales > Orchidaceae > Dendrobium > Dendrobium chrysotoxum. The sequence continues at coordinate 34,090,038 of CM034303.1, read as the reverse complement.
AGGTCAACTAGGGTTGATCAAGGCTTACGATTTAGTTTAATGCACTCCAAATCATATTTTGGATATAATGGAGGAGGTGGTATGGTTTTGTTCAACAAAGCCTTGTTAAGGATTAAGGAAAGTTCCATTTGTTGATTTAGGGTTTTAGGGTTTTGTTGCCAACCATGGTCAACCAAGTTTCAGTGTTGGTTTTGATGCATCATACTAATGATGAAGATCATGATCAACAATTTTGGAGAGGGCTCTAAGGACATAAATCATAATATGCCATGTTTAGTGGCATATATTATAAATATTTGAAGATTTTATAGCCTATAAAAATGTTTTGAGTTTTAGGCATTAAGGATATTAAAATTCCTTCAAACTGATGTGGTTGACCCTAGGGACATGCTTAATTAAAATGCAAGTGATAGATCATGATTCCAAAGTCATTTCGTTAGTTTTCAAGGCTATGGAAATTTCCCCAAAAATAGGTCATAGACCAAAGGGTCTTGGGTTTAGTTCTAATATTGGATTTTGGAGTTTTGAATTATGCATGAGTTTAGTCACTGGATTGGGTTAAGATTTGATTTAATAAATCATCCAGTTGGATTTGAAGCCTGAAATGCTCAAATCATTGACAATCATTGATGATCGTCAGTTATTGAACATGTTATGAGCTAACTATAACTATGGACTATCAATTGATGAATTTAATGTTTGATTTAGATTTAAGTTTTGAATTGACAAACTGAATGGGATAGCATCTCCAAACTGATGAAATGGATACTTTAGTAGGATAATTTCTCCTAGATAAGTCTATTTAGAATCTAAATGGGATAGCATCCCCCAAATAGATGAAATAAATAACTGCCTAGAATAGATCCCCTAGACAAGTGAATTTAGAATCTTAATGGTATATCATCCCCTAAATAGATGAAATTGATACTATAATGAAGTTTATAGGAAAATACAAAGGATTTTATAGTTTAAAGATGCCAGGGGAATTCAAAACTTATAAACTTTAGTATAAATGTTTAATCCATCCTTATCCACTCAACCCATTTTTATTTGCAAATTTCCATACATTCAAGCAATATAGAAAGCAATGGTAAGAAAATTTTATTTATTATAAAATTTCTCATTTAACACTATCCACCATAATAGTGCTTGAGATACCATCCATTTATAGGTAACATTAGGCGATCTCTTTTACAAATAAAAAATTGATAAGATCCCCAATGATATAATTTCTCTATCACAAAAGGACCTGCCCAAGTCATTTTAAACTTATTTCCTATCTTTCAATGGGATAAATTGGGTCTTCACATAATTAAAACCTAATCTCCCACTTGGAAAGTTCTTGGACAAACTATCTTGTTGTGTGCTTGAATCATCTTTACTTTTTATAACTGAAGGTTATGTTGTGCTTGCAGACGCTTTTCTTCCAAACCTTTAAGTTCTAATCTGATTCTTACATTTTGCTCTTCGATGAATTTATGATGAATAGTTGTACGTAGCAAAGGCAGTTATACCTCCAAAGGGAGAACAACCTCCACTCCAAATACCAGAGTGAATGGCATAGAGTGAGTAGGAGTTCTGTATATGATTTTGTATGCCCACAAAGCCTCTCCTAACTTTTCATGCCATTGATGTTTATTATCATCTAGTATTTTCTTTAGAATTTGAACTAGTATTTTATTAAAAGTCTTAGCTAATCCATTTGTGGGAGTGTAATAGATTATTGAGTATCTCCAATAAATGTTATAATGTTTAGCAAAATTATTATCATAGTGCTTCTAAATGATGGACATTTATTAGATATGATTCAACGAGTAATACCAAATCTATATACGGCACAATTATTAAAAAAGTTTAGAATATGATGAGCTTTGACTTCTCTAAAGCAAACTGCATCTGACCTTTTTAAGAAGTAATATGTAGCTGCTAAGAGGAACTTATGAACTTTGGAGGATGGCAGATCAATTTGATTGATAATATCAATACCCTAGCTTTCAAAATGCAATTAAGCATCTACTGGTTGTATTGCAATTAGTAGTTGATGTACAATAACTCCATGTACTTAGCATTGATGAGAACAATGTGCAAATTTCATGTAGTTGTCAATCATGGATGACCAATACTAACCCATTCTTTTAAATTTTATTTTCATTTTTAGACTTGATTGATGTGTGCAACATAATCCAGCATGTACTTCTTCTATAATCTTTAATGCTTCTGAATTAGTCAAATACCTTAACCACATTTGATTGAATGATCTTTTGTGTAATGTGTCGTTGATCAATGTATAAGATACGGATCTTCTTTTGATTTGATCATATATTGATTTATCACAAGGGAGCTTATTTTCTCGCAATTATTTGATAAAATGATTCCTCCAATCCAACACTTCATTTTCCATTACTAAAACAATTTTTTCTTTAGTGAGAGATTTTCTGATTACATATTCAAGGTCTATAAGCAATAAAACCTGGCGAATTTATATTTATATTGAAATTGAGTCTCCTTTAAAATAGACCATAGCTTTAGCTAATTTTGTTAAGGCATCAGATGTGGAATTATAACCATGAGGAATCTTATGCAAAGTTATATTTGGGATTTGCTCAAGTAGATGCATCAGGTATTGATGATAAGGAAATATATTGCCTTTTATTACCTAATAAGTACTAGCTATATGATTAATCACTACCTGTGAATCTCCAAAATCTTTCACCTATTGAATTTCATTTAAGATCATAAATTCTAAAACTGACTATCAATGCCTTATACTCAGCTTCATTGTTCATACAAGGTTCTGATAAATGGTAAGGGTAATACATTACACCCTTTTTGGGGTAACAAATATTATATCGATTCTAGCTTTTCCTAAGAAAATATGATCAGAAATTTCTTATTGACTGGAAGCAAAATCATCAAAAAATAATTCATAGGTGGATTTCTCATTTAAATCTAGAATGATTTGTTCATCTTGCAGCTCATCGTTGATCGGGCAATCATCCTATACTAGATAAGTTACTAGAAAATCTACCATAGCTTACCCTTTTATAGCTCATAAAAGAATGAACATGATGAGATTTCAAATTTTGATAAAATTATTGACCATCTTGCTAATCTTCCTAACAATGTTAGATGAGTCATTAAATATTGTAATAGATTTACGTTGGATATTAGAATCACTTTATAGAGATAGCATATAATGCCTTAACTTTTGAGCGACAAAGATTAAAGCTAAGCAATGTTTCTCTATTGGAGGATAATTTATTTTAGTTTGAAGTAAATGTCTACTCAAATAGTAAAGTTTATTCTCTTTTCCTTCCTCATTAACCTTAGCTAACAAGGCACTAAAAGATTCACTTAAAGCCATAGCATATAAAATCAACAGCTTCTCTTAAATGGGAGCAGCTAATACTATAAGATTTATCAAATACTATTTTTATACTTCCAAAAATTTTTTAACAATTTTCATCCCACTTGGCATCTTTCTTTCATAAAGCTAAAAATAGGTGACATCTACCTGAAAGATTTGATATAAATCTTCTATTATATACCAATCGACCTTGAAAAGATCTAAACTAACTAAGACTTATTAGCGGTGGCATTTCTATTATAGCTTTGATTTTACCTGGGTCTATCTCAATTCCTCAATGTTTGATAATAAAACCTAAAAATTTTCTTCAAGTGACACTAAAAGCACACTTCGATGGATTCATTTTTAGGTTATGCTGATGTAATCTTTGGAAAATTATTCTTAGATCATATAAATGATAGTTTGTTTAAACACTTTTATTGACTAGATCATCGACATAACATTCCACTTGATGGTAGATTAGTTCATAAAAATTCTCATCTTTTCTCATTGGTACATTGCCCCAATATTCTTTAATCTGAATGGCATGACTTTATAATAGTATACTCCTATCGATGTTCTAAAAGCTGTATACATTTCATCCTACTGAGCCATTTTAATTTGATTGCATACAGATGAGCCATAAGTTCCAGTATAGGAAGTGGAAACTTTTCTTTAAGATAAGTTTTGTTCAGATCTCTAAAATTAATGCATATATGAATTTGGCTATTCTTCTTCTTAACTGAAATAATGCCAGCAAACCAAGTTAAATATTTTTACTTCCTGATAAAGCTTACTTTGATTAACTTTTTAACTTTAGATATTACTTGTTATTTAATATATATTCACATTCTTCGAGGTGCTTTTTTAACCAAAATTATTTTTGGTTGAATTCCTAGTTTATGAACTACTATATTTGGAGATAATCCAAGCGTTTCTTTATAACTACAAGCGAAATGGTCTTTGAATTCTTTCAATAACTCTATCATTTTCTTTACCTTGTCCTCATTCAATAATTATCTTATAAAAATTAGATAAGGGTTTTATTCGATTCCCAGATTTACTTCTTTTAAATTTTCAATTATAGATTTAATCTCCTCTTCAAGTTCTCAAGGTGTGTCCCTAACTTAAGAATCATGCAGATCATCTGAGGTTTCTAACAAAGTTTGTTAAGTGTTTTAACATCTGTTGAAAAGAGATTATCAATCTCTAGATTATTTGATATGACTAAGCAATATTCATCATCTTTAAATAAACATAGAGTAGCAAATCCAACACTTAGTCTAGATATATTTTTATATTTTTTGTATTCCATAGATAGTCAAATTATCTGAGCTTCACCTCTAGTCCAACTTAATGGTCTTAAACCTTGCTTAATAAACTTGATTACATAATTAGAGTACCAGTCAAAAGAGGGTTCCACTATTTCATCCATAAATGCATCTTTAAATGGTACATTAGTTTTAAAGGTTTTACTAGCAAAAAGGTATAAAGATGTTGGCTTTAGTCTCAGAGTTTAAGGGAAGAGAGGCATTCACCTCTAACCTTTTTACATCACATTGAGAGAGTGGAGTAAGTGTAATATTTTCCACATACTTCTTTAACCTCTTCTTAGTAGATAAATTTGAATATGTTTACCTAGTGACTTGGACCCTATCCTTATTGCTATCAGCTTTCTTAAAAATCTCAAACCTTGGCTGCTTTATATTATTCTTATATTCTAGAGCCTGTGGCTTTTTATCAATCACACATGATTCCTCCTTCGAATGGGATTTAAAAATGATATGTATTTTAGGCACCTTTATTTGCACACTTTACTTTTCATTTTCTTTTGTCACTCAATTTAGCCATCCTTGACCTCTTAATCTAGATTGTTTAGCCATTCTACCACCTCTTTGTGAGGGAGGAGGAAGTGACTAATGAACATAATGTTCGAGTTTGAGATTCTTTATTTTTTTCCATTTCTTTCTCCTTTTCTTTTTCTTTCATTTCTTCTACTTCATCTTTAGCCAGTTTGAGATTCTTAGAGAAGACAGTCTACTTTTTAGGTAGATAGTATGAAGCATCTTCATATATACCAACTTCATAAATTAAAAACGGTTACAAATAACCCTTAATATAGCTCTACTCCCTCACTAGAGTATTTGATACACTAATGAAGAGTGGAAAGCATCGTTCTATATTCATGTAGCCAAGATCTACCCAGAAAAGCATTAAAAATAAGTTTTAGAATCTATTATATGGAAGTTGGCTTTGATTTTTATGTGTCCTACTTCCAAAAGACAGGTAATTGAACTCAAAGCCCTCTCACTTTTTTTTAATATCATGTTATTAGAACTGAGTTTGTGAGTATCCACCTTTAGGTATACAAAAGTTCTAAGAGTCATAATGTTAACCGATGGACTTAGATCAACAAGGATATGAGACATATTGAAATTATCTATGTTCACACACACACACACACACACACACACATATATATATATATATATATATATATATATATATATATATATATATATATATATATATATATATATATATATATATATATAATAGATGATTATGTTCTGAAGTTCCCAACCATAAATCGCCATCTGAGAATGTAAATTATTGGACTTGTTTCTAACTTAGTATTTCTTCAGACTGTATTTATGCTAACTGAGCGATTCAAATCTCTGGAATGAGTAAAACTTCTACTAAAGTCTCCATCATTTCCTTGGAAAGAACTAAATCATCATAGATACTCAGTTTTGTAGGTAGTTTCTTAAGATGTGCTAACACATTATAATCCACTTTAAGAATATTTAAATTAGCTACATCTAAATCTTGTTGAATTGGTGTTGAGGTTTCTAGATGATCAGCCACTTGCTTTCCTTTTTTAGCTACAGATATAAATGGTGATAAAACTTTACCACTGCTCAAATTTACTTGGACTATCTTTTATTAGGAAGGGACAGTGGATTCTTTTGATTCTATATATTCATTTACCTTTAATGCTTCATTGAATAAATCATCAGAATCAGTCATCTCAGTTTCTATACAAATAGGATCACCCTAAATGTCAAGGATATGGGAACCACTATCAAAGAAATATTGAATAGAATCTTTTAACTCATTTAAGTTTATTTTATATTCTATAGAATTATTTTTTGTTGCATCATTTGATTGATCATCACCTAATATAGACAAGATATACACTGAATATTTTCACATTACATTCTTAGCCCTTGGCCAGACAAAATAGAAATCATACAATGTAAGAGGCACACAATCCTCTACTTTTCCATTAGAAGAAACTACAACTTTATTGTTTGCATTGTTATTTTCATTCTTTAGTTTCTCTTTCTAGACTGCTAAATATTGACCAATTGATCTCTTTTTAAGTTCTTCAAAAAGAACTTTATTTTGTACTTCCTTTTTAGAAGCTGTTAGATAAACCTAGAGGGGACCCTGCACTCCTTGAGATACCTATGCAGATGAATGATAAAGTTTATTTAAAATTTTCTTAGAATATTGATATAAAGCTATATCCCAATTATCATCTGATTTTGAATTTAAAATAGATATGAAAGGCTCACCAATCACCCATTTAGTAGGTTCTTGACTTGAATAAGCTAAATACGCTCTACATAACATAATCGATTCATCCTTGATGTTTCTTTCAAGCCATTCTTTAGAAGTTATACAATCCTCTAACTCATGACTGATCATCTGATGATATGGGAAATATTTAGGCTATCTTTATTTGCCCACATCTTTTGGCCTTTTTAGTTCAAGAATTTTTAAATGTGACATTTTAGAAGATTTTTAATGATCTTCTTAATATCCTCTCTTTTAAATGAAGAGGTTTTATTCTTTAGAGATTCAAACCTATCTCTAGGAGTAAGATTGGGATGAGATTTAAACTATGGAATACGAGTTCTATTGTATTGTTGATATTGTGATGGATGACCTAAATTTTTTATCTACATTTGCATCGACAGTTTCCCTTTATCAACTGCAGATACTGACCCAATTATTTTTTTAATACCTTTTGAGGTTCTATGTTTTTTATTTCTATTGGAGATTGATCTTTTAAGAAATTTAATTGAGACATTTCCTCTTGAAGATTAGAGTCTTTACTCTATAACTTCTCAAAAATGTTTATTGTAAACCCCTTCAGTAAGAAGGAAATTAAACCATGAATTTTGTTTAAGATAACTTCTATAGCCTGTTGCTCTTAAAGTTGAGGTTCACATTTCATGCTAATATGCTTCCACCTCAAGATATAGTCAACGAAACATTCATCAAATCTCTATTTTTTTACTACCAGATCCCCTAATATGACTTGGTGACATGCTTCAACAAATCTTTTAGTAAACATCTATTCTAGTTCTAAAAATGTATGCACTAACCCATTAGGTATCTTACTATACCATTCAAATGAAATGCCTAATAAACTACTTATAAACTATCTAAATAGGAAAGCATCACTGCCTCCTATATTATAATAATTAGCCCTGAAATGTGCTAGATGTTGCTTTGGATTTCCTATTCCATTAAAAATTTTGAATGATGGTGGGACAAACCTTTTAAGATAAGGTACAAAGTCATATTCTTCTAGATAGGGTCTACCCTTCAAAACAGATGAGATACCCTTAGACTATGCTAAGGCCTCCTTAACCTAATATTCTACCATCTATTTAATATTGACTGCTCATACTATCTCATTTTCTTTTAAACCCTCTTTAGGTTTATTATAATGTTTGACATATTCAATTGGAATAGGATCTATTTGAGCTTCAATTGAGTTAATATCATTATTTTGGAGGGCCTCCATAGAAGCCATTAACTCTTCAATCTTCTTTTCCATCCGAGCTATCTATTCATCTTTCTGACTTAGCTGATTTAAAGGCTGCAAAAGAAATTAGGAACATAAGCTTCATCCTCTTTCTCCTCTTCTTCATTCTTAGCATTTACCAAATTCATTTTTTTTCTTCTTATCTTTTTATATAGATGATCGTGTATCCACCATGAAGACGCTCTTAGCCATTTCCTCATCTTATAAATTTTTTTCTATATTCTCTGTAGCCTCTTGTTCGTCTATTTGATGAATACTCTCCTTTAGGTGATCCATCATCTCTTCAATGGATTTTCCTACTACACTATGAGGATCTACAGGGAGTTTTTTTCTCTAACAACTAATGATTCCTCAACAAGTTTTCACTTCCTTGCTTTTTTTTTCTGCTAACCAATTCTTATGAATGACTAGTGCAGTTGATGTGGCAACCATTTTAGGACGTCAAACATTTTTACCATCAGATAATAGAACATGTTGACTTGTCGATTTCAACCTCCTTCTATTAAGATGAGGAGATTAATCTCGACCTTGCCGCTGATTCCAATCAATGCTTAACAGATGTTGACCTAAAGAATGACTAGAGGTTCTAACTGGAATATTTCTAGATTGGACTGAAGATGGAGGGGAAATGGGATTATACCCTCATTGGGATAATACTCCATATCCAAAAGATTTGATGGGAGTAAGTTGACCTTGAATGTTTTCTAAAATTATTTGATGATTGACATATGAGAATTTTCTAGATTCTCGCTGATAATCTGGATTAATTACTGGTTGATTAGGACTTGATTCTTAGAACTATATTCTTCTTTCGATAGGGGGAGCACTTATCTCCCTCTTCTAGAGTGTATTTGTACTCTAGTGGATATGACATCCTTTTTGTCCTTAAGAAATTCATTCGTAGGCCACTGATAACCAGTAGCACAGTCACGAATCAACTCATTCAGCAAAGATTTAAACTTTCATTTCCTTTTGGAAAAAGAAGGTAGAACAAGATTTTGACAAAAAGGAGTAGGTGAAGAATTCACTATTATGACTGGATTCTCTCTCTAGTAGTAGCTGACAATAGATGAAAGCAATTTAGAGTTCCCATAGGAGAATAATATAAAACTTTAGATTATTTATTTTCATTTTATATAACTCCATCTTAACTACTTCAGCTGTAGCATTTATTAGGTTGTTCTCTTCAAGCATTTTAGCTTTCTCTATCCTTTGCCTCTTGAGTAGCTGAGGATGACCCCATCTCAAACATGGTTAGGTAAGGGAATCCACAAATCATGGTGTTGACCTCATTTTTTTTATTTTGATTTGCCATCGGGCATGCTTGATCGAGCCTCATCGAGCTTGATTCGATCCAAATCGGTGTCAATTCGAGTTTGTTTTTTTTATTTTATTGAGTTAATTTGGTCGAGTTGAGTCACATCCGGACTGACCTGAATTGAGTCTAATTGGGTCCGAATGGGACCTGATTTTAGCCCTATGATTTCTACTTATTATTATTATTATTTTATTTTATTTATTAAAGTTTAGTGGACTTTTTGGAGCCAATTTAAATCCATCAGAAAATCAAGAAACATAACCAACGGCTTCGATTGCATTAGAAATTTGATTCTTCCATGTTCAGATGCTTCAGTTACGTGATCTACTAGTTTTAGAAAGAATGCAGGCGTTGATTAGCGGAAGGCAGCGAGCACTTGACTAATCGGTGTGTAGAAGCGGGATCGAGAAGGTGAAGCAGCGGGGCTATCCCCGAGGCTCTCGCAACTCTCCTGGGATAACCCGTCCGACTCCCCCATTCGCAGAAGACTGGCTCCCATTCATAGAGGATAGAACTCTCTCCCTCACTCTCTCTCTCAAATTTTTCTAGCACTGTCCCCTTCTCTCTCTGGCAATCTCTCTCTCTCTCCTCAACTCTCTCCACTCCCATCTCTCATTTGCGACTCCAGGAGCAGGCCGAACCCCAGGTGACGAACACTCTTCTGTCTCTGGTCATTTCCTCGCACGCGAGCTGAGCTCGACGCCCGTCGCTCCTTCTCTCATCCTGCTCCCTCGTCCATAGAAACCCTAACCAAGCCGACGACCTCTCTCCCATCCGATTTCACCTTCTTCCCTAGTTGACCGTCAGCTTCTCCTCTCAAATAGGTAGGTAATTATTTCCTTCTCCTTCTCCTTCTCCTCCATTTCCTTCTTCATCTCCATTTTCTTCCTCTCCTCTTTGATTCCTGTTCTTCTCTATCTTCTACTTCTTCTTCTTTATTTGGTAAACAATGTGTTAAAGATTATTCCCTTTCTTTAAAAAGAGATTGATGACTCTTGTTGCAGTGTTGTAATCAAAAGGTCATGATTTGAGTTTTCTTTCTTTGCCTCAAGATAACATCTATGTAAAAAGAGAATGTTGAACTTTCTTTCCTCCTTGTTAGTAAGTGTCCTAATACATATGGATGAGATATTTGCATTGAGTTAGATCAACCACTTATTTAAATACTTTTCTGGATGAAGTATATGTGGCGTGGTAGCATAATTTCAAAAGAGATTGTTTGGTATCATCTCTTAGGTATTGTATGCTAGATTTTTTGATGGAATGCCGTTGAAGAAATGTTATGATATTTTTTGGTTGGTTCGAGTTTAAGTTAATAAAATAAAGCAATATTTTTATGAGCTAATCAGAATAGTTCTTTATTTGCTGCTTAAGTTTGATATGAGCATAATACTTGGTTTCTTGCTTCCTTTCCCTATCTTGAAAATTTTTGATAGCAAAATGAATGGGGAAGTTTGTTGGCATTGTCGGGTAGAGATTATGTTCTTCTCATTATTCTTGCTAGAAGGATTAAAGTCATGATTTTATGATTATTTATGCTAAGGTGATGAAATTCTGAATTACTCCATAGAAATTTGTTCACTCTATCACACATGCATTTGTGTTTTGGTCGTGTCATGAGTGATGGTTGTGAATAGAGTATTCATCTACCTTTGTAGTTGAATCATTCATGATTAATGTGTGTTTAGTGAATCACTCTCTTTATGATTTTATTGATGCAAGCATGTTTAGAGAAGCTATGCGAGATGTTGTAATACAATTTCAAGGAAGTTATTTTGTATCATTCCTTGTACATTGTATGTTATATATTTGATCAAATGCCTCAATGATCAAATGCCTCAAAGATGCTATGTTCTTTATTCTTTGGCTTTCCTCTTGGATACCATTCATACAAGGTCTCAATATTCGAGTTTTTTTTTGTATTATCATGATGCTGTTGGCTCTGACTCTATGCATACGAAAGGAGTTAGATGAAATGTGTATGGGATATACTTGCACTTCTATCTATTTTAAGGCTCCAATGGGAATACAGGCTATCCTTAAAATTATTAAAGTTTAATGGTGGTCATAGTCTCTTAATCGCTATGTCTATGTTTTGCAACTGTGGTTAAATTTGGAAGAGTTTGAATATGGGAATATGCTTTAGTGTCGTGTGCATGCTTTATAATGTTGGTTTTGTTTCATTTATACAACTTAACGGAATTTATTATCATCATATATTATGTTTTATATTCCTTATGTTAAGATTGCAACATATGCCTTAGTAATACACAATGCAATAATGTGTCATAATATCAATCCGATGTGACTTTTATATGTTTTATACATATACATTAGATGGAATAACATTTTCTTCCTAAGAGAAGTTCTTATGGGAAGCTTTTGGCTGTTTAAACACGGTGTATCTTACTAAGGATCAGAGAATCTTTATATGCTTTATGAGTCATTTGTGAGTTTAACTTGATTCAATATAAGCTTGTATGCTTCATGATTGGGTAGTTTTCTTTGAAGTTTTGAAAAGAAGTTTGTTGCGTTCGTTTCCTTCGTTCGATCTTGCATAGATATTCAAGTTGAAATATGATTTTAGTATATCGTTATATATTCGACATGAAAATAAGCTTGTGATTATGGTTGGAAGCATGTTTAGCTATAAAGGTGCATGGATGGTGAAAATATTTCTATGCTTTCTTAGAACCTATTTTTTTCCTCTACTTGGTTGAGTTTTGTATGAAAAGTGATTTCGGCAAAGTGTTGTATAATTGGCATGAGAACAATTCCATGAATTTGGGTTAAAACCTTGCTTGGAATTTTTGATGGCGTGTAATAAGAAGGTTGGAAACTTGTTGGCAAGCTTTAAGAGTTAGTCTATGATTCTAAAAGAAAAATATGTCTTGTGTTGGAAATGTTTCAAAATTATTTTCATTATTGGAATTTTCTTTATGTTGGAGGGTTTCATAATCTCTTTTGGAAGGGTGTTCGGGACGATTGGGAGCATTTATATTTCTTCTCTCTTAATGGAAATCATTCATAATTATCTCATAAAATGCGTTTGGAAACATATTCTCTTTGGAGAAGTGTGGGAGAACTTTCGTGGGTTTTCAAATGTGAGTTTGTTTTCTTTTAGATCTAAATGCTATTTCGCTTTATGCTGGTTGAAGTGTCTCTTGAACTTTGGAAAATAGATTGATCCTCCTTGTAGTTCCATGTCTTGATAAGAATGTTGAATTTCAAATTCTATGGGATGAAATATTTTGTTGCTTGGCATGAAGGATTATAGTCTCTTGTTCTCAAATGTTTGTGGCTTCATTAAAAAATGGTTGGAGTGAAAATGGAAGTAGATGCATCATTTTATATCCAGGAATCTCATTTATAACTTTCAAGAATATCTTTTATCATTCTTCTTTAGCCATTTGATAATTACGGATTTTTTTTAGATAGAATGTTTTATGTTAGCCTGGGTTATGTGTTTGTTTTGGGAAAGGTGGTGGATTCTCCACTTGTCAGAAGGCTTTATGACTAGAGAGTTTCATGAGTTCTATTTCTTGGAAAAGCTTTATAAATTATTTTGCTTCGAAAAATTTTATTATATGCTTTGTGAATGTTATATAACAAAAAGCTTTATGAAACCTCCTTGCTAGAAGATTTTATGGATATATCCCACATCAGAAGTGAAAGCACTCGATTGTTTTGCATCAGAGAGAGGGGATTTGTGGATTTCTTATGAGAAGGTTTTGAGTCACTTTGTTTGGGGGGTTTTACAATTACTTTGGGATTGAAATTATTTCTATGCATGGTTTTGTGTTGAAGGCTCTTTAAGTCTCTTTTGGGATAAAATGACATTTCGTATGTGAGTTGTCTTCTCTTTGTGCTTGCTTCTAGAATTGAGTTTTAATGAATATGGTGGTTGGAAAGAAACATTATTTTGGTTTTATTTTTGGGAGCTTATTTCCCCTTTGTCATTTTGAGCTTTATTTAGAGGATAGTATTTGTAATTGAGTCGGGTTTTCTTGAGTGCTTTGTTTGGAACGTGGGGATAGCAAAGGGCGCCAAAAACACCTTCTTCTCTATTCGTATTATATCGAATTGGGGTGGAGGTCATTTTAAAGGCTTACTTGACTTCAAAGAGGTATGCCCAATAATGAGCCGCCTACATTCCTTTTATTATTTTTTATTTTCATTCCTTCCTTTTGACATTTTATCGCCTTTCTCTTTACTTCTCTTCTCTCTACTACTATTCTACTTATTATCTTATTTTATTCATAGATTCCTAAATTTATTGATATATGTATGAATGTCCAAAGGGTTAGAAAATAACTTCCTTTTGTCCCTTATAACACTAGTGACACTTAAGGACAAAAATTAAGGACCGAGTCTTAGATAACATAGACTTAGGGTGCATGCTCCTCATAGGATAGAGACACCAAAACATAAACTTAGTGACACATTTTCCTAGGTTGGTTGTGCCTTAATCCATTAATAATCAACCAACAAAATCAACCTTAACCTAACTCAAAGTGCACTAAAACACTTAACTTTTACTTAAATCCTAATTAACATAACAAATTCCTTAAATGCAAACTTGAAACATACACTTAGACTATGTCTAACTAATCTATTAATCGATCTCTAATCAATCTAAAACTTAAAAGATGTGAATTAAATCAAGGGAGTAAACATAAACTAAAACTTATTGAAATAAATGATTCTTAAACTCAGACTTTAATCAAACCTTAAGTTAACCTTTTAAAACCGACCAACAAACCCCTTAATACATAACAATCACTCCAATGATGGAGTTTATTGGATGGACTACTCCGGGCTGCGAGGCTAAGTGTCCTAAGGAGGCCTGGTTCCTCGATCCTGGTGGCACAATGCTACAAATGGATTTAATGGAGTGCCAAAATCTTAAAATTAATTAATCATTAACAGTTTAACTAATTAAAAATCTTAATCTAACTATATCAACTTGGTTTTAGGATGGACTACTCCGGGCTGAGGGGCTAAGTGTCCTAAGGAGGCCTGGTTCCTCGAGCCTGGTGGCACAACGCCACGAACCAGTTGATAGCAAATCTAAATAAATTAAATCTCTTTTAACCAATGATAGATTACTTAATCTACCTTTCTTTTAATTTATAACAAACAAAAATTAACTTAACAAAGTCGGTTACTACTACGTAACCAAGGCCTACGAGGCTATTAAGTTAGCCCCAAGGAGGGTGAAATAAACCTCACAGCCTCGGTGAGCAACAAAGGTAGTAATCAATCGAACACTAAAATAAAATCTTTAAAATTAATCCTAAAACATTAATACTTATACTTAAACTAAAGTTTCCACTTAACCTTCAACAAATTAAAACACAAGCAACTTTAGCTAAATCATCCTACATAGGACATACCCAAAACCACACATCCTGTCACACACACCTAGGCTTATTTGTTAGGACACGACTTCTAGTTCTAGGTTATGCTGATGTTTCATTTTATTATTTGATGCCAATTACTCCTGCCAAGTTAGAGAACCCCTACATTGTTTTATATTTTAGTAATAACATGCGTATGTTTTATAAATATGAATATTAAATCTTCTGTTAGTCACATTTTTATTTACCTGCATTTTTTTTTCTGAATGGCATCTACGCTCATTTGTATATTTTTCTTTTATCTTGTCTTGGGAGGTACATTGGGTCATGCATGATCAAGAATCAGTGAATAATTTGCTCACTTAAAGCTCTTAAGTGGTTGTGCCACAAGTCTTACATGGTTGATAATCAGTGGATAGTTTGCTTGCTTGGAACTCTTAAGTGGCCGCGCCACGGTCAGGTATAATCCCTGCAACTTTTAAAGAAAACTCCTAATTATATATCGAAACTGCTACACACCACACACATCTTATTATTAGCTTTTAGTTTAATACATATTCTAGCATGTTTAGGTAGCTGGCCATAGGTTAGTGCACTAATGAAGCTTTGGCCCTATAGGCCAAAGCTTGCCCCTTCTATGAGCCCTAAAGATCCTTATGGTCACCTTAGGCCTATAGTGTAGGCCCACCTATTTGTGCTATATGCATCATAGTTTTCCCATACGAAGTGGGCACCATTAGGATGTTCCCTTTTTTTTCTATTTTGGGTGTGATACCCCCCAACTTCTGTGAACCCTAAAGACCATTAGGGTCCTTTTAGGCCTATAGTGTAGGCCACATACTTGTGCCAGGTGCATCATTATTTTTCCACATGAAGTGGGCACCGCTAAGATGATCTTCTATTTTTGTATGATGTGGGTACCTTGCCTGGAGGGTATCCTTAGTATATTTATTTATTTATTCCCTGTACTTTGAATGTCATGCATGCATTTTTATATAGTTTACTCCACAGTGTACCTTGCCTATATACATGTATTGCATCAGCATTACTCAAATGAAAATGTCACATTATCTTTCAGTAGTCTTTAGAATACTTTTATTTATGCATCTATTTCATGCATCATATATGGCGCTAGATAGATTCATTTGTATATTTCAGAGTCCCTGATTTAAACCTCTGAATTAAAAGTCCTTGATTCCTTCGAATAGAGCCTTCTTATTTTGCATACATATAGGGCGATTGATTGTGTTTAGGATGTTAGCTGGCAGCTCACTCTAGGTAAGCATAAGCCCAGATTATACACCCCTCAGTGTGTCTCTTTTCACTTCCGATGCATTTTGAATCTATCATTTCTCTTAGGTTAGCGAATTCCATTTTTTAATCTTTTAAACTCTAAATTTTAATCACATATTCATACTTTTAAAAATGTTTAATCACCACTAAGGATAAACAGAATAGTTTATCACCTTTGGAATAGAACTTTGGAACTTTTTTTGTGCACCAAATTAAGAAAAGAATAATACATCGTTCTTAATCGAGAGTTTTCTTAGGCCAAGGCCTAAGATGTAATTAACCACGGGGGCTTGCGCCCGTGGGAGACCGATTCCCACATCAAATAAACCCCATTCGAGCTGATGTATCGAATGGGGGAAATCTCGTGACATTTTGGGTCATATATATTATTATCCATCGAGGTGTGTAGGCAAAAACTGCTATCCTCTATGGCTAATCGTATGTATGACTCCATCTGCTCTTCCATTGGCCTGCTTGTGTAGAGTGTGAAGTCCTACGATCATTTTGTCCTGCAGGATAGTGCGGTCGTATCCTTTGCATTCTGTTACCCATGAGCAGAATCTTTTTGGAGACCCACACATGGCAGATTTTCCATTCTAGCAAGCAGATAGCTTTGGAAAAGTCAAACTAGTGAAAACTAAGGGTTTAATAGCTATTGGGATAACTTCAAACCCACCCACTCATATAGTCTTAATACCCATAACAGACATAGATTCAACCTTGACCACATCAGACCATGTTCCAGTAAAGGAGAACTGAATATTATTCATTGATCAAAACTTGATCATTGTTGTATCAACAAGTGGACCCTAATTTATAATCATATTCATGTCATTGGAGAAAGAAAAGATCAACCTTCTAGATAATGTTTCTATAATTAACTAGAATTATATACCAATCTTCAAAATTTACTAAACTTTAAGTAGGATATAAATCTGAAGTATATATTGAGTAAAGTTTACTAAATCCCTAAGGCATGATTAAACTGAAGCTCATCAAAATTTTTTCTGACTTTTAAATGCTCACTAAATTTAAATATGGATCCAAAATATGGAGAGGGAATGATTGATGTTTGATTGAATTTAGATTTTAGAACAATATTGAACAAGGAAATTGTTCAAAGACTCCTAGATGTCGATGATTAAAGAGACATGGATTAGATTTTAATTTAGATTTAAATGATGACATAACTAAAAGAACTTTATACAAGAGATAAGGATAACTTTAGAATTTATAATCTAAAATCTAAAGTTAACATACCCATATGAGACTATACATATGCAAAAATGCAAGACTATAAAACATGCAACACTACAAATGGGAAGCACTCCTTCCTGACTTAGGATCAAATAAGTATGCTAGTTATGCTAGTTTGCTTGATTTTTAGGACAAAATCAAGTAACCATAGGATATGCTTACTCGTGTAAGCATAGATACAATGTTTAACAATTTAAATAAACATACAAATACAAATGCAAGACTATAAATGGGCAGCACCTCTACCAGACCTAGGACTAAATTCGTATTCCAGTTGGACTAGTCCTCTTAGTTTTTAGTATAAAACTAAGTAATCATGGAATATACTTACTCGCATAAGCATATAATTAATGCTTAAAATTTAAATAAACATACAAACTGAAATGCAAATGCAAGAATATAAGTGGGCAAAACCCCTACCAAACCTAGGATCGATTCAGTATTTCAGTTGGCTTAGTCTACATGGTTTTTGTGATGAAACCAAGTAACCATGGGAATTGCTTGCTCACATAAGCATAGACTCAAATATAAATAAACATGTATGAAAATGAAACAAAATATGCATATACAAGACTAAACGGGTGACACAATAAGGATATACAAGACTATACAAGATTGTACAAAGCTTGAACACACAAGATAGAACCAAACATGAATGTACAAGACTGCAATTTAAATTAACATGCATCTATATGAAATCTAACAACCCAAATATTTAATTAAACCTATATATGTTCAATAATAAATTAGTCTTTATAAAAGATGGAGAGGGACGTTTATCCCCAAAAGAGTCACAAGAAAAATCTGTGGACAAATTTTCCTTATTGCCACACAATATTTGCTTTAAAATTTTGGTTTTAGGTTTCTTTAGTCAAATTTACATATATTGACATTATACCATCCCGAAGGACAAAATAATATCTCCCTAGTAATTTGAGAAGAGAAATAGCTTGTTTATTTTTATGATCAAATATAGCATAAGGAATATTCAATTCATCCTAAAGGATAAAAAGGAACATTTACCTATCATTTTAATCATGAAACAAAAATAATGAGTAATTTTCTTAATCAAAACTGTATAAGAAATGTTTAAATCATCCCTAAGGATAAAAAAGAAATATTCACTTATCATTTTAATAATGAAAGTATATTATTGAATTTATTTTTATGATCAAACTATATAAGGAATATTCAATTTATCCATAAGGATAAAAATGAATATTCATTTATCATTTAATCATGTAGATAAATTCAAATATTTATTTTCATAATCAAATATGTATAGAATATTCAAATTACTCCTAAAGATGAAAAGAATATTCACTTATCTTTTGATTATGAAACAAAACCAATATATAAAGCTTAGGTTTTTATCCATAAATTTTTCTCCTATCTTAGAAAAGAAACTAAGGTAGAGTTTATTTTCATTTTGAGTTCTAGACTTCCTATAAGGGTAAGCCCCTATAGTTAATTACATCTCCTAAGAGAATACTCTCAATTAAAGTAAAGACTAAAGCTTTTAAATACATACATCAAGCCTTTGTCCCACTACGTGGGGTCGGCAACATGAATCCTTTTTCTCCATTGTGTTCGGTTCAAAGTCAAATTCTCGTTTAAATCTAATAAAGAAAGATCATTTCTAATATTTTCTAACCAAGTCTTTTTAGGTCTACCTCTACCTTTCTTAACATAAGTCAAATCTAATACCTCTACTTTCCTAACTGGGTCATCGGAAGGTCGCCGTTTTATGTGACCAAACCATCTAAGGCGACTCTCTCTAATCTTATCCTCCACTGGAGCTACTCCAACCTTTTCACGTATCTGCTCATTTCGTATCTTGTCTCTAAGAGTAAATCCACTCATCCACCTGAGCATCCTCATCTCCGCAACACATAACTTAGTATTGTGCTTCTCTTTTAATGGCCAACATTCTGCACCATAAAGCATTGCAGGTCTCACCACCATCTTATAGAATTTTCCCTTAAGTTTGAGGGGGACTTTTCTATCACACAACAAGCCCGATGCATTCCTCCACTTTAACCATCCAACTTGAATTCTCCTGATAACATCCCCATCTATTTCACCATCACTCTGAACAATAGATCCAAGATATCTAAAACGTGTACTCTTATTAATGTCTCGATCGCCCAAAGTCACAATCCCCTCACTAGGTCTATTACTGCTAAAATTACACTCCATATATTCAGTATTAGATCTACTCAAGCGAAAGCCTTTAGACTCTAAGGTTGATCTCCAAACTTCAAGTTTACCTTCAACTCCCTCTCTAGTCTTGTCAACAAGAAGAATATCATCAGCAAAAAGCATACACCAGGGTACATCCTCTTGTAAATGTCTAGTGAGAACATCCATGACTAACGCGAAAAGATATGGGCTTAAAGCTGATCCTTGATGTAATCCAACCGAAATAGGGAAATACTTGGTCAAACCACCTTGTGTTTGAACACAAGTAATAGCTCCTTCATACATATCTTTAATGATTTGAATATAAGCATTATTAACTCCTTTTTTTTCAAGAACTCTCCATAGCACTTCTCTTGGAACTTTATCATATGCTTTCTCTAAATCAATAAATATCATATGTAGATCCTCCTTATTCTCCCTATATTTCTCCATCAAACCTCTCAATAAATGTATGGCTTCCATAGTAGACCTACCAGGCATGAATCCAAATTGATTTTGAGAAACATTAGTATCACGCCGCAGCCTACGCTCCATAACTCGCTCCCATAGTTTTAAAGTGTGACACATTAACTTAATTCCTCTATAATTCGCACAATCTTGTGCATCACCTTTATTCTTATAAATAGGAATCAATACACTCATTCTCCATGCATCTGGCATCTTTTTAGTCTTCAAAATATTATTAAAAAGCTTAGTTAGCCAAGAAATTCCTTCATCTCCTAAGCATTTCCACATCTCTATTGGGATATCATCAGGTCCAATAGCTTTTCCACACTTCATTTTCTTTAAAGCCTCTCTAACTTCGGTTTTACTAATACGCCGGTAAAAACAGAAATCTTTATTTTCATTTAGGGTGCTAAGGTCACTAAAGTCAATTGTATTCTTACAATCTTCATTAAAAAGTTTATCAAAATATCTCACCCACCTTTGTTGAATATCATCTTCTAAGAAAAGTACTTTTTGATCTTCATCCTTAATACACTTCACTTGAGTTAAATCCTTACTACTCCTATCTCTTTGTTTGGCTAGCTTATACATATATCTTTCTCCCTCCTTAGTATCTAATTTTTTATATAAATCATTAAAACCTAAGATCTTTGCATCACATATTATTTTCTTAGAAACCTTACATGCCTCTTTATATCTTTCCCAATTATCAGAATTTTTACATCTAAACCAATTTTTATAACAAATCTTCTTATTTTTTATCTTTTCTTGCACAATTGGATTCCACCACCAGCTATTTTTACTATTAAGGGCTTTTCCCTTTGATACTCCAAACACATCTTTTGCAATATTTTTAATATCACTAGCCACTTTTTCCCACATAACATTAGCACCTAAAATTTAGATTTGGATTTTAGATTTTTGAATTTTGAAAGAATAGAATGAAACTAGAATGTATAGGGATTGAGGCGGTGTATACAATATTGGCTTACACTTATCAAGAGTAAGGTGGTAGCTAATAATCTTAAGCACAATCAATTGTCACATGAATGCAAGATTAGATATGCTCTATCCCAAGAGTTAAAGAATTATAATTTATAAATGTTTATAATCAGAACTCTTTAATATGAATATCATTGTGCAATGAAATGATGCATGAATTATAATGTAAATAAAAGAACTTTTTTTCATTTAAAATTTTAGTGTACAACCCAGGATCTACTATGAAGAAAAAGGGGGCCAAGCTCCACCACTAACAAGCTTTGATTTCAACACCTACATAAGTTTAGATCTAAATATGCATGTTTATTATGGTCTTCAACCTTCTGGATGCAAAATCTTCTATAGTGTTCCAAAAGATAACGATCTTCAAAAGAAGAAGAATCTTTTCATTTTGAAACTATATATATATATGTATATATATGCAATCTTGGTTTACATTTAACGAGAGTAGGCTGCTAGCTAATAATCTTAAGCACAATCAATCTCCACATGAATGCAAGACTAAATAAGCTCTATCATATGAATTAAGGAATTATAGTTTAGAAAACTTTATAATTAGAACACTATAATATGTATATCTTCATGCAATAAAATGATGCATGATTAATAATATAAATATAAGAACTTTTTTTCATTTATAATTTTAGAGTACAACCTAAGATTTGTTGTAAAGAAAAGGTGGCCAAGCTCAACTAGTAATAATCTTGGATGTTAAACCTTTTATAGTATTCCAGAAGATAATGATTTTCAAAAGAAGAAGAATCATTTCCTTTTGAAACATATATGTATATGTATATATATATATATATATATATATATATATATATATATATATATATATATATATATATATATATAATCATTTTTAATCTTTAACAACTCTTGACACTGTACAACTCAATCTAGTTATAGAGAAATTATAACATTTATATCATTGCTTCTACATTTTCCTTTACATCATTTCCTAGGTACATTCTACTTTTATAGGAATATAAAAGAGCAGTTATAAAAATATACATATGAAATGGTGAAGTGTGAGTAGTTGCATATATATATATATGTACCTAGGAAATGTAGAGAAATTATTCCTATAAAAGTAGAATGTACCTAGGAAATGATGTAAAGGAAAATGTAGAAGCAATGATATAAATGTTATAATTTCTCTATAACTAGATTGAGTTGTACAGTGTCAAGAGTTGTTAAAGATTAAAAATGATTATATATATATATATATATATATATATATATATATATATTGAAATAAAACTATACGGTTCTAAATTTTCACTCCAATATATTATGAATCAATAGAAAGGAAATATAACATCCAAAGAATAGAAATTAAACACTTAAACATGATTACCCTCAAGGTAAGGCACTTCAAGCAGACTAAATCAGATCAGTGGTCTAGCCTAAGCTAGAGTTGGTTATCCTAGCAAACCATCTAAGTATGGGTACAAAGGTTGTATGGCTTAGATAGGTCCTAGGTTTTATTAGTTTAAAATTATTTATAATTGATTTAGTTTATTTAAGGTCTTTAAACGAGGTTTGAATTTAAGTATTTAATAATTTAAGTATTTTAAATTTTATTTTAAAGAGGATTTTAATTATTATAATTATTAATCTTAGACTTTGTAGAGCATAATGCACAACAACTTCTAAGTATTAGAAGCTATTGATTAGCAAGTCCTAGGCTCATATTTGTAATGCTACCAGTCTTCTAAAATTAGGGTAGATGGATATTTTTAAGGCTTCTAATTTAATACACCTTTTCCCTCCTTAAAAGAATCAAACACAAGGGTATAAAAGTTGTAATGTCTAAATATTTTATTATTTCTTTAAATTAATTTAATTTTATTAATTACTCATTTATTAAATTATAAATTTAATATTTACATTTTTTCAAATTTATTTATGACATTTTAATAATGGGCATGAGGACCAAAGCCTCCTTAGGGCACGTAGCCCTATAGCCCAAGATTGTCCCACCTAAAAACATCATTAATAGAGTGTTATTTATTTATTTTACTATGATTATTTAATTTAATTCATTAGGTTCATGATTTACTTAAATTTTAAAGATTTATTTATTGAAAGTCTGGGCCCAAGTACTGTGATTTTGATGATAATAAATATTATTGTTTCTTTACTAATGTGATTTTTGCATATCTATTTTGTTCACCCTACTCACTAACCTTTCAGGTCCACTAGTTCACTTGTAATTCTAATCAGCTCAAGATTAGGTAGAATCGGGTTGAGTCTGTCTATAATTTCAATTTCAATATTCTTTTTTACTTTTCTTGAGTCAAGTCATATATCTGGTGGATCCCAAGCTAAGTAACCTTGTACACACACACTCAAGGGGGTGAGCTAGTGAGTTATGAGAAAATAGATTTTTAAACTAATCGTACAGTACGATGTAAATCATACTTAATGATCAGTTATGCATAAAATCTTCATTAGGTACCCATTGTTAAATAAGATTAATTAACTCATCATATTAGACGATTCAGATTATCTAGGACGATCAGTTATAGATATGAAAAATAGTCGCCAAACACAATAATCTTCAATTTTTGTTCTAATCATACAGGATGATATATATCATCCTGGATAATTTATAATAATTATGTCTAAATTATTCATGTAATTAGGGGACTAATTATGGTTAGATTAATCAATCAGATCATACAGGATGATATATGAAGATCGTCCTGAATGATCTTTGATATTTTATGGGATGATCCCCCATTATCCAAGATTAAAATCATAGTTTTATTTTAATAACATAGGCGATCATACTAGATGTCCTGAAACATTTGTGGGATGATATTTTAATCACCAATCATCATTCCATATCGTACTGGATGATCAATATAGTATCTTGAACTAATCATCTCGGATGATCGCTAAATTATACTCGATGATCTATAAAAATCCTTAAATTTATCGTACAGGGCAAAGCTGATTGTACTGACTGAAAGGGTTATTTTGTACTGATCGTATAAGATGATCTATCGATCATACTAGACGATCTTTGGCTGCAAGTTGAAGTTAGGGCTTCTTTTGTAGGCTCTCTATTTAAGCTCTCTCGTTATCCTTTAAAAAATATTTTGTTATTGAGTTGACATAAGAGAGAGCTTAGAGAAGGAAGAGAGAGAACTTGGGAGAGAGAGAAAGGGGGAGTTATAAAGGATTCATAAAGGCTGCTCCAAATAAGGTTTCCACCATCTTCTTCAAGCTGCTTGTCTGGTTCCTTGGTGACTTTGGAGAAGACTTTAATTAGCATCAGATCCAATTTCTCTGCCTTTACCAGGAGGGTGAAAAGGATTTCAAGGTTCTATGCCTACTCTAGAAGGGAGTAAAAGGATTCCAATGTTATCTACCTACTCTAGGAGAGAGTAAAAGGATTTTCAGGTTCTCAGCCTTCACTAGGAGGGTGAAAAAAGAATTCCAAGATTCTCTGCGTACTCCAGGAGGGAGTAAAAGGATTTCAAGGCTCTCTGCCTACTTCAGGAGGGAGTAAAAGGATTTCCAGGTTCTATGCCTACTCCAAGAGGGAGTAAAAGGATTCAAGGTACTCTGCCTCACTGAGTCGGTGGAAAATTTTTGTAAGGGCTTCTCCTCCTTGTTGTGGAGGAAAAAGGAGAGACACTACTTTTAGTGCAATACCTAAAAAGGAGGTTTTCGGGGA
The DNA here is from genome assembly GCA_019925795.1 of Dendrobium chrysotoxum. Lineage (NCBI taxonomy): Eukaryota > Viridiplantae > Streptophyta > Magnoliopsida > Asparagales > Orchidaceae > Dendrobium > Dendrobium chrysotoxum. The sequence continues at coordinate 34,065,276 of CM034303.1, read as the reverse complement.
GTGGACATAGGTCAAGTTAATCGAACCACTATAAATCTGGTGTGTACTTTCTATTTATTTTTTTGCATTTAATTTCTATATTTTTTGTGAATTATTTAGTGTTTGAAATCTCTAAAATTCTTATTCTTGTGAAAACTGATCTGCTTTCGCATCAAGGAGTTTTTAATTTTTCATTTTTAAAGAATTTTAAAATTACCAATTCACCCCCCCCCCCCCTCTTACTTAGCTTCGGGACTACTTCTTTAAGGTTTAACAACCCTCACAAACTTTTAAGTGGTATCAGACCTAGATTCATAAATTAAGCTTTAGAAACCTTTTGAAAAAAGATCCATAGCTAATTGTGGTAATCGTAATACTACGAAAGGATATTCAATCACTCGACCACCTTGATTTGATAATATACCTTTTAATTTTTGAAAAATTTGCAGGTCCACCTTTTTATAATCAATTAATTTCCACATGTGGATGTTAATTCATGAAGGATATTCTGCACCCTTTAGATTAGTAAATGGCATTAAAACTAAACTTCCTTTTTCTGAATGGAGCATAGAAGATAGAGATTTAGCCCAATTGAATGCTAAATATTTAAAATATTTTTTCTATGCTTTAAAATATGAAGATTACATGCGTGTCTTTACTTGTTCAACTGGAAAAGAAATTTTGGACAAACTATACATAACTTATGAGGGAACTAATGAAGTAAAATAATCTAGACTGGACATTCTGTTTCATGTTTATGAACTATTTCGTATGAAACCTAGTGAATCTATTTCTAAAATGTATACTAGGTTTACTCAGATTGTTACTTCCCTACATGCCTTAGGAAGAGAGCTTATAAATTATGAAAAAGTTAACAAAATTTTGCGTTGTTTACCATCTTCCTATAATGCAAAAAATCACTACCATTACAGAATCTAAAGATATGAATGTTTATTCCATTGATATTACTTGGGTCACTCATTGCCTATAAGCAAGGAGTGAGTCAAAGGTAGCTGGATGCATGTGAAAAGAGAAAAGAGAAAATTATAACCTTAAAGCTAATGATTCTGGTAGTGACTCTTCTGGATAAGATGATTCTTTAATGACTAGGCAGTTCAAAAGCTTTCTAAAGAGAAAGCAAAAGCACCATCATAAATGGAAAAAAGGTAAGACAGGTAAGAATTCTAAAGTTTCTTCTAATATTATATGTTTTGAATGCAGGAAGCCAGGGCACCTAAAGTCTAATTGCCCAACTCTTAAAGCTCACCCAAGCAAGGAGAAGGGTGAAGAAAAACCTAAATTTAAGAAGGGAAAATATAAGATTCAGAAGGCTTTCTGGGTAGACTCTAGATTAGACTCTTCTAAAACTGAAGCTGAAGAGGAGGTAACTAACCTGTGCTTAATGGCAGATGATTATCTTAATCATTTTGATCAGGAGGAGGTATGTGAGCATACCTATGGTCAACTATTTTAAGTTTTTTAAAAAATTCATTCTTAATATTGGAAGCATAAAAAGTGACATGCAAGCCTGAAATGTGATTTTTTTAATTCTATAGAAAGAACGTGAATGCTTAAGGAAAAATCATTGCACTCTGGATAGCAATCACATGGCTTTATTAGATGAATTTGATATCTTAAATAAGAAGTATTTTGAATTACCTGATGACCATGATTCCTTAAAAGCATCCCACTTTGATTTAGAAAATTCATTTAAGAAATTAAAGGCATGTTTAGAAGAAGCTAATAATAGAGAGCATATATTAAAAATTGAAATTTCAATTCTAGAAAGTGCAAACTAGTTTTTACAAATCAAGTTAAGAGTTTTTAAAGAAAATAAAACATCACCTACACTTGCACATGTACATAATCATCACCACAACATGAATCATTCAAACCTTGGAAGAGGCACCATCACGCACATAGATTAGTTAGCCCTTTTCCTGGTGTTAGATGTTTTTCGTCTGGCATGCTAGGACACATCTCCCATACTTGCACTATCCACCATAAAACATATTTAGTGTTGAGACCAAAATTGCAAAATTCATAGCATAGCATGCAAGCATTTCATCCCACATTCCATAAGGTGGAACCCAAACTTCTTTAGATTCCCAAATCTGACATCTGATGATTTTATAAGAGTGCTCTCACAAAAGGCCTCATGAGAGCATGTGGTACCTTGACAGTGGATATTTAAGGCACATGACTGGACATGTAAATCAATTCATTTCACTAGAGGCCAGGGCAGGAGGCAAGGTGACACTTGGAGATAACATCACCAGAAGAGTGGTGGACTCAGGTATAATTGGCAATTCAAAAAATTTTATTATTGAAAATATTTTACTTAAAGATGGCTTGAAACATAATCTATTCAGCATCAGTTAGCTCTGTGATAAAGGCTCCAGCATAAAATTTCTATCAATTAGCTACATAATAAGCTTAAATGACAAAACTATTTTGTAGGGAAGGAGAATCAATAATGTCTACATGCTTGATCTTAATTATATTAAATTTTATACTACTCTTTGCTTAAAAATAATTGCTGATGAATCCTGATTATGGCATAAAAGATTATGTCATGCAAGCATGAAAAGCCTAAGAAAAATCACCAAAAAAGACTTAATGAGAGGAATTCCCAAACTAGATTTCACTAAGGACCACCTGTGTGATGTTTGCCTGTTAGGAAAATAAGTCAAATCCTCCTTCCACTCAATCAAAGACATTAACACTAGCAAACCCTTAGAAGTCCTATACATGAATCTCTTTGGACTTATCAGCACTATAAGCCTAGGAGGGAAAGTCTTTAGGTATGTAATTATTGATGATTACTTAAGATTTACTTGGGTTAGATTCTTATCAAATAAAAGTGAATCATTCAAGGAGTTTAGATCTTTTTTCACTTGGATTCAGAGGAAGCTAGGTTGTGAAATCTCAACCATTCATAGTGACCATGGTGGAGAATTTGAGAATGAAAAATTTGAATCTTATTGTAAAGATTAAGGGACATATCATAATTTTTCAGCTAGGACTCCATAGTAGAACGGGGTGGCTGAAAGGAAGAACAAGACCCTGGTAGAAGCTGCTAAAGCCATGTTAGCTTAAAACATACTTCTTAAATACTTCTAGGCAGAAGCAGTGAATACAGCATGTTATGTTCTGAATAGGGTTAATATTATATCCAAACTGAACAAGACACCCTATGAAATCCTTAAGGGTAGGACACCCAACCTCTCTCACCTTTATATCTTTGGATGTAAAATATTTATTCTGAATAATGGGAAGTCTCAACTAGAAAAGTTTGACCCGAAATCTGATGAAGGTGTGTTCCTAAGTTACTCAAATGTTGGAAAATTCTATAGTCTTTAATAAAGGACACTGATAGTAGAGGAGACCACTCATATTATTTTTAATGAATTTGATAATTTTGGAGGCTCTGGGGTGCAAGAAGAAGAAGTAGTAGAAATTACCCAAGGATTAGAATTTACAAATCTTGAGGAAAGGGTAGTACCTAAAAATACACTGCCTAGAGAATGGAGATATTCTTCGAGTCATCCTAAAGAACTAATCTTAGGAGACCCATCTAAAAATGTTAGAACTATGCATAGACTTAAAAAAGAAGTAAACCACTCTTCCTTCATCTCAATGATAGAACCAACCAACATAAATCAAGCCCTATCTGATGAATTCTTGATTCTAGCCATGCAAGAAGAATTAAATTAATTTTTAAGGAATCATATTTGGGAGCTAGTTAAAAGACCTAAGGACTAGAGTGTTCTTGGAACTAAATAAGTTTTCAAAAATAAAATGAATGATTCTGGTGTAGTGGTGAGAAATAAAGTAAGATTAGTAGCTAGGTGATATAACTAAATATAAGGGATTGACTTTGAAGAGACCTTAGCCCCTATAGCTAGATTAGAAGCCATTAAGGTGCTATTAGCCTTTGCCTATTTTAAGAGATTCAAACTGTTCCAAATGGATGTCAAAAGTGACTTTCTGAATAGGGTAATAGAAGAAGATATATATGTTAAACAACCTCTGAGGCTTTAAAAATTTATAATTTTTTAATCATGTGTTCAAATTAAAAAAGGTATTATATTGACTAAAATAAGCACCCAGGGTATGGTATAAAAGACTAAGCACATTCCTACTAGAAAGAACCTTTGTTAAGGGGAGCATAAGCATCACCCTATTTTTAAAAAAAGTAGGAGATGAACTACCGATTATCCAAATTTATGTTGATGGTATTCTGTTTGAATCTTCTGATAAAAATCTATGTGACGAATTTTCAAAAAAAATGAGTAAGGAGTGTAAGATGAGTATGATGGGAGAACTGAATTACTTTCATGGATTTAGCATAAGGCAAAAGGATGATGGAATTTTTCTTAGTCAATCAAAATACATTAAGAACATCCTTAAGAAATATGAAATAGATAAAGCCAAGCCAATCAACACTCCAATGAGTTCCACTGTTCAGTTAGATAAGGATTCAAATGGAAACTTCGTTGATCAAAATAAATACATAGAAATAATTAGACCACTTCTTTACTTGACTGCTAGTAGACCTAATATTATGTTTAGTATTTATCTCTGTGCTAGATTTCAGGTTGTTCCAAAAGAGTCCCACTTGAATGTTGTTAGGAGAATTCTTAGATGTCTCTTAGGAACGCAAGACGTAGGAATCTGGTATCCTAGGCATAACACCTCCTTTGAAATCATAGGATATTCTGATTCAGATTTTGTAGGATTATGAGTTGATAGAAAAAGCACTTCTGGAATATGTCAATTTATAAGATAGTCCTTAGTCTCCTAGTTCAGTAAAAAATAGAACTCAGTTTCCCTGTCCACTGCTGAAGCTATGTACATAGCCTTAAGGAGTTGTGTGGCCCAAGTCCTATAGTTAAAGAAACAAATTTTGGATTTAGGATTACCTGTAAGCACCATTTCAATCCTATGTGATAACACTAGTGCCATATACATTTCAATGAATCCAATCCAACACACCAGGACCAAACATATAGACATAAGGCACCATTTCATTAGGGACTATGTTACCAAAGGAGACATAGAGCTACACCATATAGCCACTGAAAATTAACTTATTGATTCATTTATAAAACCACTGGCTTTTAAAACCTTCAGCATCTTAAGAACCAGATTAGGTGTGATAGATATTCATTCTTGAATTTGATGCTTTTTATTTCTGATTCCTTTTATTTTGTTGTTTTTTTTTTGTTTTGGTTTTATTTGTATGCTTATTTCTACTTATGAGTTTTTACTTTATGCTTTTTTTATTTTATGTTATTTTCTTTTAATATTTTAAAGAATTAGATCACAGCTCACTTCTATCCTTGAGTTTGTTTTTCAAATGACATTTTTGCCTTATTTTTATTTAAAAGCATGTAAGAAGTGATTGACTCCTCTATGAATAGTTAAAGGAGAAATATTGATGTCTGTTTCTCTTCCTCTAACTTCTTTAGTGATATATTTTCTTTTTTAATCAAAATTTATTTCAGATTAAAAATTAGATTTTGAAATAGAGATCTATTTTATCCTTCCTACAGTAAACTATCTCATATGAATGATATTCCAAGTCAATAAATCTCTTTCAAATTTTCTTAAATCATGTTGTTTGCATTTATCATATAGATAGGATTCTATTTTGTGGCTTACTCTTCCTTATATAAGAGAGAGAATTTTTCTCTCATATTTGAAAGATAATGTCATAACTAAGACTCTTTAAAGGTTTTGAAAGAAGGATAGCTTTTGAAAATAACAAGAGGCACAAAATGAGCCCAAAATTGAAAATTTCTTTGCGCAATGATCGCTAAATATTTGCAGGATACACAAAGTGTGTCAAAATTAAAAGATGAGCAAAGTATGCCAAATAACTAAAAAGAGACACAAAATGAGCCTACAATAAATTAAGCTTCCCTTTATTTCTAATCTTTAAACTCTTGGAAGACTTCATGTGCATATTGATATCTCTTACACCTAAATTTAAAAATCATGATTTTTGATTCATTGCCTTAAAATATTATTTCTATTAGATCATTTCTCTGAAATGAAGTTTTAAAAGATCACTTTTCCTATCTAATTTCTTTTCTGTTTTAGATTTTTGTTTAAAAAGGATTTTAACCTGTAAGGAGTCCCAACTAGGGTTAACATGATCAATTTTTTAACCTTTCTGATTTCAGCATTGTCAATTCATTTCTTACAGGTTTTTAAATCTAATAATAAGGTAAATTTATCATTTACTAGAGTTGATCGATTCAAAAAAATGTGTTCTTTGATTTTGATTTATAACTAGTTTTTGCTTTGATTTTTTGTGTTGTTTTATACTTTTCATGTTTTTATTTTTATTTTGAAATCCTCCTGATCATCACATTCCATCTCCTAAATTTTTCTAGTTTTGCTTGCATCGTCCAGGATGATCCATATCATCTTGTACGATCTGAACAAAAAAACACTAAACAAAAATACACCTCTCTAATTACATCACATCTAATGGCTGATATAAATCAATTATTGGTGATCGCCCAGTATGATTCATACATCATACTAGATGATCTATATGGCAGGAGTTGTTGGAAAATTTGAATGCATTTAGGTCGATTAATTATAACAAATTATCCAGGATGATAGACGTGTTCGTCCTGTACAATCCGTTCGTCAATGATCGTCCTGGCTAACTCCTCGGGATGATCGCTCTGTGTCTAATCATCCAGGATAATATCAGATCATCTTGTTTGATATGACTAACCTTTTTGACCAATTGTTTGGATGAATTGATTGCACCTAATTATCCAAGATGAACTCACAATCGTCCTGTATGATATGCCATTTTCTTTATAAATAGCTGATTTTCTTCATTTCCTTCACACCCTTCCAATCCTTTCTTCTTCCCTCTTGAACTCATACTCTTGCAATGGCCGGTGGGAAAAGGTCCAGAGAGCTTGTAGGAAGCTCTTCGAGGCATTATATTAATCCTCGATTCACTGAGCAATCTGATGAAGTGACCAACAACCGCTACAAAACTACTGGTATCAATCCTTCTAAGATTATCAATCAAAATACTCTGAACTTTTAAGTATAAGACCTGTTTGCTCACACCACTCTTGTATTTATTCTTACTCTTGCCTTTCCTTTCAACTTCAAAATAATATTTGAATTCTTTGCAATCCTTTGCCTTAATGCTAATTTTACTGCTCTACAATCATATGTGAATAGAAGGCCTATAGAGATCACCTACAAGGATTTCCATGAATTTCTTCACTTGTCCACCACTGGAGATAAAATCCATATCTTAGCTTCTGATCCCAATTTTAATTGGACCACTATTAACAATATTCTTAGGGAAACCAATGTTCACTATCATGATTCCATAGTCAGCACCTTAGTCAAAGATGCCCGAACCATCCAACACATTCTTTACAACATAGTAATTCCTAAAGCTGGGGATCAAATTCACATTACTCCTATTCTTTCACTCACCACTTACTACATTATTACTAACCATAATTTTAATGCAGCTGACCTTATCCTTTGCTACACTAAACATTTAACTTGTATTAGGGATCTAGGCCATAAAAGAAAGCCTAATCTAGCTTTAGGACATCTCATTGCCTTTGTCCTTGAGACAAAATACAATCTTTAATTCCTTGCTCCACATGATTACCTCCCTATATTCTATTCCAATAGCTCCTTCCACACCCTTCACATTACTAATCGTTAACTTGTGCACGAAGAGCCTATGGCTGAAGAGGAAGGACCTATTCCTATACTTATCCCTATCCGCCAGCAGCGTCAGATCGATCAAGTGGTTTAGAGGTTTAATCAGTGGGAGGCTAGATTTGACTAGCCCAGCAGTAGCAGTAGCATGACCAGAATATGGCCTAGTTTAGGGAGTAGTTTGCTTTCGTTCACCATTTCTTTCAGCCACCACTACCACCAAAACCACCTGTTCAGGTTCCTCCATTTTACTTATTTATTTTCTTTATAAAGCAAAATCATCATCAATAATGGAATAAATGTAAAAATAATAAAAAATTCTAAAAATTTCTCTAACATTATATGTTTTGAATGTAGGAAGCTAAGGCACCTGAAGTCTGACTGCCCAACTCTTAAATCTCACCCAAGTAAAGAGAAGGGTGGAGAAAAGCCTAAATTCAAAAAGGGCAAGCAAAGGACTCAAAAAACTTTTTGGGCAGACTCAACATCATACTCTTCTAAAATTGAAGCTAAAGAGGAGGTAACCAACCTATGCTTAATGGAAGATGATCATCATGATCATTTTATTAAGAGGAGGTGAACTCTCACAAAAGGCCTTGTGAGAGCAGGTGGTACCTGGACAACAGATGTTTAAGGCACATGACTACATATGCAAATCAATTCATTTCACTGGAGACCATGGCATGAGGCAAGGTGACACTTAGAGATAACACCACCAGGAGAGTGGTGGGCTAGTGTATAATTGGCAATTAAAACAATTTCATCATTGAAAATGTTTTACTTGTAGATGGCTTGAAACATAATCTGTTAAGTAACAGCTAGATCTATGATAAAGGCTTTAGCATAAAATTTCTATCAACTAGCTACATAATAAGCTTAAATGACAAAATTATTTTGTAGGAAAGGAGAATCAATAATGTCAATATGCTTGATCTTAATAGCATTAAAAATGATACTGCTCCTCGCTTAAAAATAATTGCTTATGAATCCTAGTTATGACATATAAGATTGTGTCATGCAAGTATGAAAAGCCTTACAAAAATCACCTAAAAAGGCTTAGTGAGGGGAATTCCCAAACTAGAGTTTACTAAGGACCACTTGTGTGATGCCTGCCAATTAGGAAAATAAATCAAATCCTCCTTCTACTCAATTAAAGGCTGAAAGTTCGATAGGGATGTTAAGCCCTAGTGAACTAGTCCCGAGGCTAACCAAGAGGGGGGGGGTGAATTGGTTATTTAAAAATTTCACGAACAACAAAAAAAATCTTTTCGATACGTAGCAGCGGAAACACGTAAGCAGGAAAGAAAAGATCAATCAAGGATATTCACCCAAGCAGTTAATATATGAAAAGTAAAGTGCAAAACAAAATCAGAAAAGCAAACCAGATTTTATAGTGGTTCGGTCAACTTGACCTACGTCCACTCCCCGGAGCCTCCCCTCCGGGTATTGCACTAAACAAAAAGTGTCTCTCCTTTTGCTCCCACAGCAAGGTGGAGAAGCCTGTACAAGACCTCCTTTTCACCACACGGTGGAGCAGAGAACCCGACCTCCTTTTGCTTCCTCCTGAAGCAAGCAGAGAACCTTCGAACTTCTATTGCTTCCACCTTAAGCGGGCAGAGAACCCTCGAACTCCTTTTGCTTCCACCTGAAGCGGGCAGAGAACCCTCGAACTCCTTGCGAACGATCCTCCCACGAAGAACACCAACTAGACGAAAGATGAAGAGCGGAGAAGGCGACTCTGATCCGTGCTTGGAGCAACCTTAGTGAATCTCTCACTAACTCCCCCTCACAAGATCCTCTCTCTCTCTCCCAACTCTCTCTCTCTCTAGGGTTTCTCTGGGAAGGAAAGTGGCAAAAGATTTTTCTTGTTTCAAGAAAAAGTTCTTTTATAGGAGGGCTTAAAATTTGCCCTAAATCTCAACTGGTCGGCCAAGATCGTCCAGGACGATCGCTAGATCATCCTGTACGATCAGTTCAAATTCAGCTGTTTCAGCCTGGACGATCTGGATCTTCTGGACGATCAATAGAAAAATTGTTCATATCATCCTGTACGATCCTGCGATCATCCGGGACGATTAGTCCAAATCGAGGAATATCGTCTAGGAGACAGTTCGCGTCGTCCAGAGAAATGTGTGCTGGACGACCAAAAATGGCTTGATCGTCCTGGATGATAGGGACATCATCCGGGATGATTAGTTCAAAAAGTGCCCAAATCATCCTTAACACAGTTCGGTACATACAGCTGAAATGCACTAGACGATCATGATCGTCCGAGACGATCCTGCGATCGTCCGGGATGATATGATCGTATCAATCAAAAAATAAATTACTTTTCTTAATTACCAGATTAATTTAGGCATGATTGTACTGGATCGTCCAGGATGATACACGTATCGGCCGGAACGATCAGACCAAATATCTTAAAATAAAAACTTGCCTAACTTGATCTGGTGGCTGAGAATTTTTGATTTGATCATATCATCCCGTATGATCCTAAGATCGTCCAGGACGATCTGCTTAATCAGACCCTCTTAACTTGGTCTCCCTAATTAGGATTTCTATTTTTACCTGATCGTCCAGGACGATGTGTATATCATCCAAGACGATCTGAACAAAAAATGAACAGAAACTCTAATTCACTCATGCTCTCCCCCTGAGTGTGTGTGTGCAAGGTTACTTAGCTAGGGGATCAGTTACATTACAATTGACTCAATAAAAAGAAAACCATACATTGGACACACTTGGACCCGATCTTGAGTTGGCTTGATTTGCTCGTGATCTTCTGTGCCTGAAACGGGTTAGCCAAGCAAAATATAATAGAAACATGTTTGTCATCATCAAAACCAGATTTGTAACATTCTTCCCCTTTTTGATGATGGCAAACCTATGTGCAGTAGTTTCAAAATGAAAAATTTTCATAGAAAAATTTTCATTTAATAATCAAAGCAGTACAGGAAACAAAACACATAACAGAAAACAGAAATGACAACAAACTGACTCCCCCTTTTGACATCACAAAAAGGAGGAGGGTAAAACAGAACACTAAAACAGGTACAAAACATAAAGAAAATAACTACAAAATAGAAAACAGAGGCGGATCCAAAAATACTATCACGAAATTAAAACAAAACAAAAATGAATAAAACTTACAGCAAAAACACATAAAAGCACCATTTTTTTTCCGGATCAAGCTGCTCGAGTAAATCAGAATTTTTCCCTTGATTTTAGATCCAAAAACTAATAAGAAGATGATTGACAGCGCTGAAATCCAGAAAAAGTTGGAAAACTTGACTTTCGTAACTCCCACCTCGGGCACCTTATCGATGCAAATCTCTTTCAAACCAAACATCTAATTCAGAAGGAAAGAAATTAGATTCGAATAGAGATCCTTTCAAGCCTCGTTCCAGAAAAATATCTGATATAATAGTGTCACAAAGTAAAAAATCAGAAATCAGGATTTTCAAACACAAGCTTTTGAAAGTATTAAGTGGCGCACAGATTTTTTTAAGACCTTTAACGATCTTAAAGGACAGAAAGCTTGTTTGGACTCATTTTATGCCTCTTTTTCAATTTGTTTGGCGCTTTGCGCATCTTTTTATTTTTTGATACACTTTATGTATCTTTTAGTTGGCGACATTTCGCATCTTTTTAGCTTTGGGCTCATTTTGTGCCTCTTTTTCAATTGATTTGGCGCACTATGCATCTTTTGTAAGCTTTCTTCTTTTCATGCTCGCTAAATAGTCTCAGCTGTGAGATTACCTTCCAGATAGAGGAAATGCTCTCCACGATAAGGAAGAGTAATTCACAAAACAAAAGCCAGATGTCATATGATAAGTGCAATCACTTGGTTTAGAAAATCAAAATAATGACTCAAGACTTTGAAAATACTATTGATATGAGGTAGATTACTGTAGGAAGATAAAATAAATCTCTATTTTAAAAACTAAAATTTTAATTTTGAAGAGGATATTTTTCCAAAAGAAATAATACACCAGCAAAGGAGTTAGAGGAAGAGAAACAATCATCTATGTTTCATCCCTTTAACAGATCCAGTGGAGTCAATCACTGCTTACCAGCTTCCAAACAAAAATAAGGTAAAACTCCCAGTCAGAAATTCAGATTATCAGAAGTAGTGAGCAGTGATCAGACTTTGAAAAGCATAAAACAGTAAGTCGAAGAAATGAACCAGTGAATAAAGACAGGTAGAAAATCAAATCAAAGTAAATACTCAAATCAAACTAATAACAGGGCTAACACAGAAATCAGCAGAAGAAATAAAATCAACTGAAAGCAAATAATCAAATCAAAAACTAACTAACAGAAAATAGAATACCAATTAGAACAATTAGAAATCAGTAGTCATCAGAATTAAGCATTTATATCAATCACTCCTAATCTGGTTCTCAAAATGTTGAATAAGTCAAAAGCCAGTGGTTTAGTGAATATGTCTGCCAGCTGATTTTCAGTTGCTACATGATGTAGCTCAATATCCCCTTTTATAACATGGTCCCTAATGAAGTGATGCCTTATATCTATGTGTTTGGTCCTAGAATGTTAGATTGGATTCTTAGAGATGCAGATGGCACTAGTATTATCACACAGAACAGAAATTGTACCAACAGGTAAACCTAAATCCAAGACTTGTTGCTTTAACCAAAGAACTTGGGCCACACAACTCCCTAAGGCAATGTACTCAGCTTCAGTAGTAGAAAGTGCAATTGAGTTCTGTTTTCTACTGGACCAGAAGACTAACGACTGTCCTATGAACTGACAAGTCCCAGAGGTGCTCTTTCTATCCACCCTACACCCCGCAAAGTCAGAATCAGAATATCCAATGATTGATTGAGAAAGGTTCCATCATCCGTTTGCCTTATGCTAAACCCCAAAAAGTAAGACAATTCTCCCATTATACTCATCTCAAACTCCTTACTCATTATTTTAGAAAACTCATCACATAAATATTTATCAGAAGATCCAAAAATAATATCATCAATATAAATCTGGACAATGAGTAAGTCATCCCCTATTCTCCTCAGAAAAAGGGTGGTGTCTACGCTCCCCTTAACAAACTCTCTTTCTAACAGAAATATGCTAAGCCTCTCATACCAAGCTCTGGGTGCCTGTTTCAATCCATATAAGGCTTTTTTAATTTATAAATATGATTTGGATATTGGAAACTCTCAAAACCTGGGGGTTGTTCTACAAAAACATCCTCTTTTATTACCCCATTCAAAAAGGCACTCTTGACATCCATTTAAAACAACTTAAATCCCTTATAACCGGCAAAGGCTAGTAGCACCCTAATGGCTTCCAATCTAGCTACAGGGGCAAAAGTCTCCTCAAAATCAATCCCTTTTATCTGATTGTACCCCTTAGCCACCAATCTTGCCTTATTCCTAACCACCACACCAGAATCATTCATCTTATTCTTAAAGACCCACTTGGTTCCCACAATACTTTGATTTCTAGGTCTTTCTACTAACTCCCAAACATCATTCCTTACAAATTGATTCAATTCTTCCTGCATAGCTAAAATCCAAAACTCATCCAAAAGGGCTTGATTGATGTTGGTGGGTTCAGTCATTGAGATAAAGGCAGAATGGTTTACTTCCTTCCTAAGGCCATGCCTAGTCCTAAGACCTTCAGAAGGGTCTCCTAAGATCAGTTCTTTAGGATGACTCGAAGAATATCTCCAATCTCTAGGCAGTGTGGTTTGAGGTTCTACCCTTTCCTCTAGATTTACATTTCCAACACCTTGGGTAACCTCAACAATCTCTTCATCTTCTACTTCAGATCTAGACTCCTTAGGATCATATTCATCAAACACTACATGGGTCGTCTCCTCCACCACCAAATTCCTTTTATTGAACACCCTAAAGGATTTCCCCACACTAGAATAGCCTAAGAACACTCCTTCATCAGATTTGGGGTCAAACTTTTCTAAGGATGATTTCCCGTTGTTTAGAATGAAAACCTTACAGCCAAAGACATGGAGGTGGGACAGGTTTGGAGTTCTACCCTTAATGATCTCATAAGGTGTCTTGTTCAGTTTGACTCTCACATTCACCCTATTCAGCACATAACAGGCAGTGTTCACCGCTTCAGCCCAAAAGTATTTTGGAAGTGAATACTCAGCAAGCATGGCTCTAGCGGCTTCCACTAAGGTCCTATTCTTCCTTTCAGCTACCCCGTTCTGCTGAGGGGTCCTAGGAGCTGAAAAATTGTGACTAATCCCTTGCTCCTCACAAAAACTTCCAAATCTTTAATTTTCAAACTCCCCTCCGTGATCACTATGGATGGTAATGATCTCACATCCTAACTTCTTCTGAATCCAAGTAGAGAAAGATCTAAACTCATCAAATGACTCAGATTTATGTGACAAAAATTTCATCCAAGTGAACCTCGAATAATCATCTACAATCACAAATCCATAGACTCTCCCCCCTAAGCTGGCAGTGCTAATGGGTCCAAAGAGGTCCATGTGAAGAACTTCTAAAGGTCTAGAGGTGCTAATGTCCTTAACAGAGTGAAAAGAGGGCTGGACTTACTTCCCCAACTGACAGGCATCACACAGGTGATCCTTAGTGAACTTAAGCTTGGGCACACCTCTAACTAAGTCCTTTTGGGTGACTCTCCTAAGAGTTTTCATACTGGCATAACACAATCTCCTATGCCATAACCAAGTCTCATCAGTAGCAGTTTTTAAGCAAATTAAATTTTCAGATTTAATGCAACTTACATCCAGCTTGTAGACGTTGTTGATCCTTTGCCCCTGCAAAACAACTTCATTATTTAAGCTTAAAATGCAGCTAGTGGGCAGGAATTTGATGTTGTATCCCTTGTCACAAAGTTGACTGATGCTCAGCAAGTTGTGTTTCAGTCCATCTACAAGAAAAATATTATCAATCATAAAATTCTTTGAATCACCAATTATACCTGATCCTACCACCTTCCTGGTGGTTTTATCTCCAAGTGTAACCTTACCTCCAGCCTTGGCCTCCAGCGAAATGAACTGATTTGCATCTCCAATCATGTGTCTAGAACATCCACTGTCCAGGTACCACATGCTCTCACGAGATCTTGTGTGAGAGCACACCTACAAAAATATCAAACATCAGTCTTAGGAACCCAAATAGGTTTAGGTTCCTTCGTATGAAAAGAAGAATACAATGCATGCGTGCTGCGCTGTGAAACAGGCAGTTTGGGTCTCCACACCCAATGTGTACTACGGTGAACAGTGCAAGTGTGTGAGATGTGTCCTAACATGCCACATGAAAAATATCTAACACCAGGAAAAGGGTTAACTAATCTACGTGGGTGATAGTGCCTCTTCCTAGATGTATATGAAACATGCTTTGATGAACTTACAACAGATTTTTTAAAAGGTGGCGGTGCATAAAACTGTTCAAAAGTAGGCGGTGTTTTGTTCTTTCAAAAGCACTAATTTTAACTTTTAAAAACTCAATATGTTTATTTAAACTTGCAATTTTAAATTTTAAAGCATCATTGGTACTTTCTACTTCACATGCCATGGTATCTAATTCTTTAAAAGCTCTCTCCAAATCAACATGCGTGGTTTTCAAATAATCATGCTCAGTAACTAAATCAGAATATTTTCTATTCAATTCATCAAACTCATCAAGCAAAGAAATGTGATTCGAATCAACAGTGGAATGATCTTTCATTAAAACATCATGCTCTTTTTGCAAAGTCAAATAATCTAATTTCAAACTAGCATGAGTTTTCTTAAGCTTTCTATACGATATATGAATTTTTTCAGAAACTTCAAATAACTGATCGTAAGTAAGCTCACATACCTCTTCCTGGTCCGACTGACCAGGGTGATCATCAGCCATCAAACACAAGTTTGTTTCCTCCTTTTCAGCTTCAGTCTCAGAAGAGTCTGATGCAGAGTCTACCCAGAACACCTTCTGAATCTGCTTCTTATCCTTTCTGAACTTTGGTTTCTCCTCACCCTTCTCCTTGCTTGGGTGAGCCTTGAGTGTAGGAAAATCTGCCTTTATGTGTCCAAGCTTCCTGCATTCAAAACAAACAGATTCAGATGAATCTTTAAAGTTTCTACTGGTCTTATCTTTGTTCCACTTTTAAAAATTCTTATTCTTCTTCCTTAGAAAGCTCTTGAATTGCCTTATGATTAAGGAAACATCATCGCTATCAGACCCAGAAGTGCTAGCATCTGAATCTTTGGCCTTTAGTGCCACTGTCTTCTCCTTCTTGCGTTAACCTGCATCAAGTTGCCTTTGGTTCACCCCTTGCTCGTAAGCAATGAGTGATCCAAGTAAGCTGTCAATAGAGAAAGTATTTAAATCTTTAGATTTAGTAATCGCAGTAATCTTAGCATCGTATGATGAAGGCAAACATCTAAGAATTTTGTTCACTCTTCCGTAGTTAGTAAGTTCTCTACCTAAAGCATGCAAAGAGGTAACAATCTGAGTGAACCTTGTGTATATTTCTGAAATAGTCTCACTAGGTTTCATGCAAAAAAGTTCATAATCATGTAACAAGATGTTTAACCTAGACTGTTTGACTTTAGTTGTACCTTCATATGTTATACATAATCTATCCCAGATTTCCTTTCCCTTTGTACAAGTAGAAACACGCATATAGTCTTTAGATTTTAAAGCACAAAAGAAACAGTTCAAATATTTTGCATTTAACTATGCTAAGTCACGATCATTAAAAGTCCAATCTGCAAATGGGAGTTCAGTTTTAATACCATTAACAAGTCTATGTGGTGCTTCATAGCCATCCCTAACTAACATCCACATACGATAATCAATAGATTGCAGAAAAGTAGACATGCGTGTTTTCCAAAAATCAAAATGAATATTGTCAAACAACGGTGGTCTTGTAATAGAATAACCTTCAGTAGTATTACGATTGTTATAGTTAGCCATGGATCAAATTCAAAAGTTTTTAAACTGAAATTTTGAATCCCGCTTTGATACCACTTGAAAGTTTGATAGGGATGTTAAGCCCTAGTGAACTAGTCCCGAGGCTAACCAAGAGGGGGGGTGAATTGGTTATTTAAAAATTTCACGAACAACAGAAAAAATCTTTTCGATACGTAGCAGCGGAAACACGTAAGCAGGAACGAAAAGATCAATCAAAGATATTCACCCAAGCAGTTAATATATGAAAAGTAAAGTGCAAAACAAAATCAGAAAAGCAAACCAGATTTTATAGTGGTTCGATCAACTTGACCTACGTCCACTCCTCGAAGCCTCCCCTCCGGGTATTGCACTAAACAAAAAGTGTCTCTCCTTTTGCTCCCACAGCAAGGCGGAGAAGCCTGTATAAGACCTCCTTTTCACCACACGGTGGGGCAGAGAACCCGACCTCCTTTTGCTTCCTCCTGAAGCAGGCAGAGAACCTTCGAACTCCTTTTGCTTCCACCTGAAGCGGGCAAAGAACCCTGGATCTTCTTGCGAACAATCCTCCCACAACGAACACCAACTAAATGAAAGACGACGAGCAGAGAAGATGACTCTGATCCATGCTTGGAGCAACCTTTGTGAATCTCTCACTAACTCCCCCTCACAAGATCCTCTCTCTCTCTCCCAACTCTCTCTCTCTCTCTCTAGGGTTTCTCTGGGAAGGAAAGTGGCAAAAGATTTTTCTTGTTTCAAGAAAAAGTTCTTTTATAGGAGGGCTTAAAATTTGCCCTAAATCTCAACTGGTCAGCCAAGATCGCCCAGGACGATCGCTATATCATCCTGTACAATCAGTTCAAATTCAGCAGTTTCAGCCTGGACGATCTGGATCTTCTGGATGATCAGTAGAAAAAATTGTTCATATCGTCCCGTACGATCCTGCGATCGTCCGGGACGATTAGTGCAAATCGAGGAATATCGTCCAGGAGACAGTTCGGGTCGTCCAGAGAAACTTGTGCTGGACGACCAAAAATGACTTGATCGTCCTAGATGATAGGGACATCGTCCGGGACGATTAGTTCAAAAAGTGCCCAAATCATCCTGAACACAGTTCGGGACGTACAGCTGAAATGAACTAGACGATCATGATCGTCTGGGACGATCCTGCAATCATCTGGGACGATATGATCGTATCAATCAAAAAATAAATTACTTTCTTTAATTACCAGATTAATTTAGGCATAATTATACTGGATCATCCAGGACGATACACGTATCGGCCGGGACGATCAGACCAAATATCTTAAAATAAAAACTTACCTAACTTGATCTGGGGGCTGAGAATTTCTGATTTGAGCATATCGTCCCGTACGATCCTAAGATCGTCCAGGACGATCTGCTTAATCAGACCCTCTTAACTTGGTCGCCCTAATTAGGATTTCTATTTTTACCTGATCGTCCAGGACGATGTGTATATCGTCCAGGACGATCTGAACAAAAAATGAACAGAAACTCTAATTCACTCAAGCTCTCCCCCTGAGTGTGTGTGTGCAAGGTTACTTAGCTAGGGGATTAGTTACATTACAATTAACTCAATAAAAAGAAAACCATACATTGGACACACTTGGACCCGATCTTGAGTTGGCTTGATTTGCTCGTGATCTTCTGTGCCTGAAATGGGTTAGGCAAGCAAAACACAATAGAAACATGTTTGTCATCATCAAAACCAGATTTGCAACAAAGGCATTATCACTAGCAAACCCTTAGAAGACTTTCACATGGATCTCTTTGGACCTGTCAACACTGCCAGCCTAGGAGGGAAAGTCTTTGGGTTTATGATTGTTGATGATCATTCGAGATATACTTGGGTAAGATTCCTATCTCATAAAAGTGAAACATTTGAGGAGTTTAGGTCTTTTCCACTTAGATTCAAAGGAAACTAGGTTGTGAAATTTTAACCATTCATAGTGACCATGGTGGAGAATTTGAGAATTAAAATTTTGAAACTTACTATAAGGAGCAAGGGATAGATCATAATTTTTTAGCTCCTAGGATACCTCAGTAGAATGGGGTAGCTGAAAGAAAGAACAGGACCCTGGTAGAAGCTTTTAGAGCCATATTAGCTGAATACTCACTTCATAAATACTTAAGGATAGAAGCGATAAATACAGCTTGTTATGTTCTGAATAGGGTTAATCTTAGATCCAAGCTGAATAAGACACCTTATGAAATCCTTAAGAGTAGGACACCCAATCTCTCACACCTTTATCTTTGGATGTAAAGTATTCATTCTAAATATTGGGAAGTCTCAACTAGAAAAGTTTGACCCAAAATTTGATGAAGGAGTGTTCCTAGGTTACTCAAATATTGGAAAATTCTATATAGTCTTCAATAAAAGGATACTGGTAGTAGAGGAGACCACCTATGTTGTATTTGATGAATTTGATAATTCTAGAGGGTCTAGGGTGGAAGAAGAAGTAGGAAAAATCACCCAAGGAGTATAATCTATAAATCTGGAGGAAATGATAGAACCTGAAAACACACTGCCTAGAGAATAGAGATATTCTTCAAGTCATCCTAAAAAACTAATCTTAGGAGACCCATCTAAAGGTGTTAGAACTAGGCATGGACTTAGAAAAGAAGTAAACCTCTCTGCCTACATCTCAATGATTGAATCCACCAACATAAATCAAGCCCTATCTAATAAATTCTAGATCCTAGCCATGCAAGAAGAGTTCAATCAATTTATAAGGAATAATATTTGGGAGCTAGTTGAAAGACCTAAGGACCAAAGTGTTGTTGAAACTAAATGAATTTTTAAAATAAAATGAATGATTCTAGTGTAGTGGTGAGAAATAAGGCAAGATTAGTGGCTAAGGGGTAAAACTAGATAGAAGGAATTGACTTTGAAGAGACCTTTGCCCCTCAAGTTAGATTAGAAGCCATTAGGGTGCTACTGCCTTTTCTTATTTTAAGGAATTCAAACTGTACCAAATGGATGTCAAGAGTGCCTTTCTGAATGGGGTAATAAAAGAAGATGTGTAGGTTGAACAACCCCCAAGCTTTAAAAATTTACAATTTCTTAATCATGTGTTCAAATTAAAAAAGGTATTATATGGACTGGAACAAGCACCAAAGGTCATGGTATGAAAGACTAAGCACATTCCTACTAGAAAGAACCTTTATTAAGGGGAGTGTAGACACCATCCTGTTTCTAAAAAATATAGGAGATGAACTACTAATTGTCCAAATTTATGTTGATAATATTTTATTTCGATCTTCCGATAAAAATCTGTGTGATAATTTTTCAAAAATGATGAGTAATGAGTTTGAAATGAGTATGATGGGAGAATGGACCTACTTTCTTAGATTTAGCATAAGGTAGAAGGATGATGGAACTTTCTTTAGTCAATCAAAATATATTAAGGACATCCTTAAGAAATATTAAATGAATAAAGCCAAGCTAATCAACACTCCCATGAGTTTCACTGTTTCGTTAGATAACGATTCAAATGGAAAATCTATTGATCAAAAGAAATACAGAGGAATAATTGGATCACTTTTTTACTTGAATGATAGCAGACTTGATATTATATTTAGTATTTATCTTTGTGCTAGATTTCAAGCTGATCTAAAAGAGTCCCACTTGACTGCTGTTAAGAGAATTCTTAGATATCTCTTATGAACCCAGGTTTTAGGAATCTGGTATCCTAGGCACAACACCTCCTTTAAAATCATAGGATATTTTGATTCAGATTTTGAAGGATGCCAAGTTGATAGGAAAAGCACTTCTAGAACATGTCAATTCATAGGACAGCCTTTAGTCTCCTAGTACAATAAAAAATAGAACTCTGTTGCTCTGTTCACTATTGAAGTTGAGTACAAAGCCTTAAGGAGTTATGTGGCCCAAGTCCACTAGTTAAAGCAGCAAATTTTGGATTTAGAATTAGTTGTAGGCATCATTTCAATCCTATGTGATAACACTAGTGTCATCTACATTTTGAAGAATCCAATCCAACACTCCAGGACCAAACATATAGACATAAGACACCATTTCATTAGGGACTATGTTACCAAAGGAGACATAGAGCTACACCATGTAGCCACTAAAAATTAACTTGCTGACATCTTCACTAAACCACTGGACTTTTAAACCTTCAACACCTTAAGAACCAG
This sequence comes from Dendrobium chrysotoxum, assembly GCA_019925795.1. Classification (NCBI taxonomy): domain Eukaryota; kingdom Viridiplantae; phylum Streptophyta; class Magnoliopsida; order Asparagales; family Orchidaceae; genus Dendrobium; species Dendrobium chrysotoxum. The sequence continues at coordinate 34,044,502 of CM034303.1, read as the reverse complement.
ATTAGGTGTGATAGATATTCATGCTTAAATTGAATCCTTATATTTCTGATTTTTCCTATTTTATGTTTATGTTTGTTTCTACTTATGAGTTTTTGCTTTATGCTTTTGATTTTCTATTATTTTTCCTTCAATGTTTTTAAAGAATCCTATCAATGCTCACTTTTTATATTGATTTCTCAAAATGACATTTTTTTCCTTGATTTTGGTTTTAGAAATTAATAAGCAATGTTTGACTCCACTAAAATAATTAAAGGAAGAAAATTTGATGATTGTCACTCTTCCTCTAACTCCTTCAGTGATGTATTTTCTCTTTGAAGTAAAGTCTATTTCAAATTAAAATTTGGACTTTAAAATAGAGATATATTTTATCTTCCTACAGTAATCTATCTCATATGAATAATGCTCCAAGTCAATGAATCACTTTCAAGTTTTCTTAATCAGGTTGTTACATTTATCAGATAGATATAATTCTGCTTTGTTGTTTACTCTTCCTTATATTAGAGAGTGAGCTTTTCTTCTCTTGTATATAAAAGATAATCTCACAACTAAGAGTCTTTAAAGGTTTTGAAAGGAAGCAAGCTCGCAAAATTAATAAGAGGCACAAAATGAGCCCAAAATTAAAAAGATGTGTAATGACTGCAAAATAATTATAAGATACATAAGTGTATCAAAAATCAAAACATACGTAAAGTGTGCCAAATAACTAGAAAAGAGGCACAAAATAAGCCCATAAAGAAATAAGCTTCCTTCTCTTTCAAATCTTTAAATCTTAGAAGAATCCATGTGCCACTTGATATCTTTAAACACTTGAATTTGAAAATCATAATTTTTGGTTGATTACTTTGCAATGTTATTCTATCATATATTTTTCTGAAATGAAGTTTGAAAAGATTGCTTTTCCTATCTAATTTTTTTTTATTTTGATTTTTATTTGAAAGAATTTTAACCTGTAAGGAGTTTGAGCTAGGGTTAACAAGATCAGTTTTCTGCCCTCTTTGGATTTCAGCATTGTTAATTCTTTTCTTACTTATTTTGTAATCTATTCACAAGGGAAATTTATCATTTACTAGAGTTGATCGATTAAAAAAAAGAGAAAAAACCTTTTTTATTATTATTGTTGCTTTTACTACCTTTTTTATTTGTTTTATGTTTTTTATGTTGTTTTTTATTTATTTTTTATAATTTTGAACCATCCTGATCATCACATTCCATCACCTGGATTTTTGAAGTTTTGATCACATCATCCAGGATGATCCATATCATCTTGTATGATCTCAATAAAAATTTCAATATCTGATCACAGCACACCCAATGGCTAATATCAATCAAGTATTAATGATCATCCCGTATGATTCATACATCGTACTAAACAATCCACTTGGCAGAAGTCATTAGACAATTTGAATGCTGTTGGGCTTATCCATTTAGATAAATCGTCGAAGATGATCCATGTGTTGGTCCTGTATAATAAGCTTAGCCAATGATTTTATAGTCTAACTCCTCAGGACGATCAACCTATGTCTAATTGTCCAATACACTATAGTCAAATTGATTACACCACATCATCCTAGATGATCAAATAAATTTTGTTGACCAATCATCTTTCCAAATTGATTACACCACCTCATCCTGTATGATCTCATCATCATCTAGTACGATATGGTCGATTATATTTAAACAAGCCAAAATCTTTAAATTCTTTATACCATTCCAATTCTCTAAATCTTCTACTTTCCTCTTGAGCTTTCCTTCTTAAAATTACTGGTGATAAATGATCTCAAGCACTGGTGGGTAGTTTCTCTTGATAAACTATCGACCCTCGCTTCATTGAGGCTGCTGATGAAGAAGCTTTCAGCGGTATAAAGCTGTTGGGATTACACCATCCAAAATTATCAACCAAGAAGTTTTGACCTTCAAGGTACTTAATCTATTTACTCACACCACTCTTGGCTTCATCCTTACACTTGCTTAACCCTATAATTCAGAACACCTTTTTAAATTATTGCCAGCCTTTGTATTAGTAGTGAGGGCACTACTCTCCAATCTTACATTAATAGAAGGCCTATCGAAGTCACTTATCAGGACTTCCATGAGTTCCTCCACCATTCCACAACTGGAGATAAAGTTCACCATGTCGCTTCTTACACTGAGTATAACTGGACATAAGCAAATATTGTTCTTAGGAAATCCAACATTAACTACCACATACCCCTTATCAACAGCTTAGTTTTGGATGCCCGAATCATCTAGCACATACTTAGAAACTCCATCATTCCTAAAGCTGGTGATAAGATAAACATCACTCCTACTCTTTCGCTTGCAACCTACTACATTATGGCACAAATTGATTTCAATACTGCTGACATTATTATTTGCTATATTGAAAATCTGACCATCATTAGAGATCCCCGGCAAAAGAGACAGACCAATCTAGCTTTAGGATATATCATTGACTTTATCCTAGAGTCCAAGTATAATTTTTAATACTCTAGATCACCATATCATTTTTTAGTTTTCTATTCCAATAGCTCTTTCCAAGTTCTTCAAAAGTGCCACTCATTGCCATGCTCACTATCATGACCATGAGCAAGAAGAATAAGAGGGAGGTCCAACACTGATACCAGCACCCACACCGATAAACCAACAAACTTAGAATGATGCACTTGTTCAGAGGTTTGACCTATGGGAGGCTAGGTTTGACTCTTATGTAGCCGAGCAGTAGCAGTAGCATGAACAAGACTTAGCTCGCCTTAATGCCTACGTAGCCCAACAACAGCAGTAACATGACCATGATATGGCTTGGTTTGTGGAGCAATTTGCTTCCATTCATAGTTCCTTTCAGCCACCACCACCACCTCCACCACCTGATCAGGACCCTTTCTTTTTCTAATTTGCTTTTTGTTGATTCTAATTTGTTTTATTTATTCTTGTAGTTGTGTTGTACTTTAGTTTTGTACTTTATGATGTCTTTTTTATATGTTGCTTTCTTTTCCATTGTTTCCTTCTTTTTATGATGTCAAAAGGGGGAGTAGTAATTTGTTCATAATTATTTCTATATTTTATTCTAATGAAGGTTGTTTCTTGTTTCTTATTCTTCACTTTCTTTTAAAAAAATAAATAAATAAAAAATAAAAAATAAACCCCTCTCACTCTTAGAATTTCATCTTCTAAGGGGGAGTTTTAGAAAATGTCAAAGGGCTTTGAAATCTTTTTAACAATAATGTTTGTCATCATCAAAAAGGGAGAGATTGTTGTAAATCTGGGTCCAAGGACTATAATTTTGATGATAATAAATATTATTATCTTCTTATCTTTGATATTATTGCACATCTATTTTGTTTTCCTTATTCACTAACCTTTTAGGTCCACAAGTACACTTGCAATGACAATCAGCTCAAGATCAGGTAGACAAGGGTTGAGTTTGTTTGTAATTTCAATTTCATTGTACTTTTTATCTTTATTGAGTCAAGTCATGTATTTGGTGGATCCCAAGCTAAGTAACCTTGCAAACACACACTCAAGGGGGTGTGTTAGTGAGTTAAGAAAATTTTCTTTTTTTTAACTAATCATACAGTACGATATATATATCATACTAAACAATTTTTTTTATTTGGGAAAACCCTCAGAGGAGGCTATGTGTTAATTAAAAAAGAAACGATTACAAGGTCCTTAAAAGGAACCTTCAGCTCTCTAATACTCAGCAGAGTTACAAAAGATAACAAAATAAAACCTATGAACTGATGGTTCCCTATACTAATCGGTACAAAAAAACCTAATAACATTCTAGGGCGGCTAGTAGCTAGCACCCAAAAAAGGAATATCATAAAAGAAACTTTAAGCACAATCCTCCTCCAAAAAAATACTTGCTTGCCCAAATAATCCTAGATTCCTTAATTCTGCATAATAAAGATACTACAAAGGAGAATCACACACAATGAATAATAATAAACACATATAATGCTATAAATATTTAATAAATTATACCAAAGAGAGCAGTAAATATGGGAATAAAAAAAGATCTTATACATTGTCGTAATCTGAGAAAGAGTCATCCCAGCCATACCAAGCCATAACGAACAATCAGTTATGCAGAAAACCCTAATTAGGGCACCCATTATTAAGTGAGTTTAATTAACTAATCATACTGAACAATTAAGATCATACAGGATGATTAGTTATAGACATAAAAAATAGCCGCCAATCACAATTTAGGCAATTTTCTTAATAAACAAGTTTTAGTCTAATCATACAGTATGATCTATATCATACCGGATAATTTATGACAATCATGCCTAAATCGATCCAGTGATTAGGGGACTAATTATGGTTAAATTGATCAATCACATCGTATAGGACGATCGGAGATGATTGTACTGGACGAATAGATCCCTACATGGTACAATATTTAATCATCACCCATTGTACAGAATAAAAATAATAATATTTCAACTAATCATCCTCGATGATACCCCTCCTTCATACTAGATGAATTGATTGTTGCATGGGATGATATTTAACCATCGGCTATATTACTGGATGATCAATACACGCTCGTGAACTAATCATCCAGGATGATCGAAAGATTGTACGGGATGATCCATACAAATTCTTGAATTGATCATACAGAACAATGTAGTTTGTACTGACTGAATGGGTTATTTGTACAAATCATACATAAAGATATTACGATCATACAAGATGATCTTTGATGGAAAATTAAAAATTAGGGCTTCTTTTGGAGGATCTTTATTTAAGCTCTCATATGGTCTTGAGAGAAATCTTTTGTTGTTGAGTGGTCTTGGGAGAGAGCATAGAGAAGGAAGAGGAGAGCTTATGAGAGAGAGATCCTTGTGTGGAGGAGTTGTGAGGGATTCACAAAGGTTTCTCCAAGCAAGGTTTCCACCATCTTCTTCAAGCTGCTTGTTTTATTCCTTGGTGGCTCTGGGGGAGACATTTATTAGCATCAGATCCAGGTTCTCTGCCTACTCCAGGAGGTAGTAAAAGGATTCCAAGGTTCTCTGCCTACTCTAGGAGAAAGTAAAAGTATTTCCAGGTTATTTTCCTACTCTAGGATGGAGTAAAAGGATTCAGGGTACTCTGTCTCACCGGGTCAATGGAAATATTTTGTAAGGGCTTCTCCGCCTTGTTGTGGGGGGAAAAAGGAGAGATACTACTTTTAGTACAATACCTGGAATAGAGGTTTCCAGTGAGTGGACATAGGTCAAGTTGACCAAACAATTATAAATCTAGTGTGCTCTTTCTATTTACTTTTCTACATTTAATTTTCGTATTTTTCTGCGAAATGTTCTGTGTTTGAAATCTCTGAAATTTTTGTTATTGTGAAACTAATATGCTTCCGCATTAAGAGGTTTTTAATTTTTCTTTTTGTTAAAGAATTTTTAAAATAGCCAATTCACCCCTCCCCTTAGTTAGCCTCGAGACTAGTTCTTTAAGGTTTAACAACCCTTACGAACTTTCAGTAAGTGATGATTGACGTCTCTAATCAATTAAAGGAAAGAAATTCATGATTATATCTCTCCATATCACTTCTTTAATGGGGCTATTTCTCTTTTTGAATCAAAATCTATTTCAAATTAAATATTGGAACAAGAAATGAAGATCTGTTACATCTTCCTATAGTTCTCTATCTCATTTAAATATTTTTTTACAAATCAATGAATCTATTTTAAATTTTCTTAATCAAGCTGTTTGTCTATATCAGATGGATTAGGTTTTAGTTTGTGGTTTACTCTTTCTTATATTAGAGAGTAAGTTCTTCTTCTCTTATATTTGAAAGATAATCTCACAACTGAGAGTCTTTAAAGTCTTAGAATGGAAGAAAGTTTGCAAAAGCGAAAAAGAGGCACAAAATGAGACCAAACTGAAAAGATGCACAATGTTCACCAAATAAATTAAAAGATGCACAAAGTATATCAAAAGTCAAAAGATGCGCAAAGTGCACCAAACATTGATAAAAGAGGCACAAAATAAGCCCACAATAAGTTAGCTTCCCTTTCTGTTAAGTCTTTAAATCTTAGACAAATTTATATTCCAATTGATATCATCTACACCTAAATCTAAAAATCATAATTTCTGGTTCATCACTTTGCAATGCTATTCTCTTAGATATATTTCTTAAAACAAGTTTGAAAAGATCACATTTCCTTTCTAATTTATTTTCTGAATTAGATTTTTGTTTAAAAAGGACTTTAGCCTATAGAGAGCTTGAGCTGGATTAACAAAGGCGAGGCCAATACATTTCTTACTATGCTTTTGAATAAAATCAAGAGGTAACTTTCTCATTCCGAGAAAATATACTAAAATTAAATGATTCCTCTTAAACATCACCCCACCTTGACCTGATCAGGGTATGTATGATCTTTAGTTTGTTATGATTGTTCCATTTTTATTTTTTCTATATTTCTTTTCTTTTTTATAATATCAAAGGGGGAGAATGTATTTATTTGGTTGTATTCATGGTTAGGTTGCATATGTTCATCTTGTATTGGCATTTGTTTATCTATTATTTAGTTTTTAAAATTTATTTGTTGCTACTTAAAAAAAAAGATTTTAGTTTCCCATATTTTTAAAAGAATTATCTTAGCAAGGAGAAGATTAGGAGAAAAATTTTTTGGTTTGAATTTCAACCAGTAATGTTTGACATCATAAAAAAAGGGAGATATTATTACAACTCGAGTTCACAAGTTTATATTTTTGATGATAACAAATATTATGGCTCACATCTTTATGTCTCCTAGTATTTGCATTTTATATTTATCTGTGTGTGTACTAACCTTTTAGGAATACCATGCACCATCCAACAAAGATTCAAGGCTCAAGATTGGGTATAGTAGGTTATATTATAAATAATTTATAATATTCATTAATGTATTTTTTGATTTCTTGGGTCAAGTCTTGTAAGGGTGTTTGCTAGCTTGGTGACCATGCACATACACACTCAAGGGAGTAAGATTGGATAAAAATTAAAAGTTCAAAATTTTGAACTAATTGTACTATACAATTTCTATAATATTGTATAATCAGCTCATCAAAATATCTAATTTTAATATTAATGCAATTTGAACAAATCATACTGTATGATAAACATCGTACAGGATGATCTATAAAATTTAAGAAACTTAGTCGCCAATCATAATTTAGGTAATATTTTGAATTTCATTTTTTGTTCTAATCGTACCGCATGATGTGCATCGTACTGTATAATCTATGGCAATCATGCCTAAATTGAACTGGTAATTAGGGGAGTAATTATGGTTAATTTGTTCAATCAGATCGTACAGGACAATCGGTGTTGACCATACTGTATGACCTGATCATTGCGTGGGAAGATAATTAATCATCGACTATCATACAAGATGAAATACCATAATTATTCTTCTAATCATCCAGGATGATCTCCAATATCTTACAAGATGATCAGTACAAATTTGAACTGATCGTACTGTACTATCTGGTAACCGTATATTATTATCAGGTCAAATTCTACACATTGTACTAGATGATCCTGCAATTATGTTGTATGATCTTTGCCGCTAGAATTCAATTTCTAGGGTTTTTTAAAGCCCTCTATTTAAGCTTTCTCATAAGACTTTATAATTGTCTTTGGCATGCATTGAGTCTTAGTTCTTCTAGAGAAAACTTTAAGAGAGAGCCTTGAAAGGGAGAGAGGAAAGGGTGGAGTTTGAGTGGGAGAAGATCCTTGTGGGTTTCAAGGGAGTGTGGATGGGGTTTCACATGGTTTCTTTGACAAGCTAGCACCTTAGTACCATCATATCAAGGTTTGTCTTGAGGAAACTTTTGGAAAGAAGAAAATCTCTTTGGTGTCAAAGGACCTGACTACTCTATCGCACCGGAGAAGGTGAAAGTGATTCAAGGTTCTCTACCTTCACCAGGAGGGTGAAATAGGATTGTAGGCTCTCTTCCATCACCAAGAGGGTGAAAAAAGATTTTAGGTTTTATGCCTTCACCAGGAGGGTGAAAAAGGATTCCTAGTCCTCAGCCGCACCGGGTTGGTGGAAGAGATTTTGTAAGGGCTTCTCCACCTAACTGTAGGGGCTAAAGGATAGTCACTAAAGGTTTAGTGCAATACTTGAAATGGAGATTTATGGGGAGTGGACGTAGGTCAGGTTGGATCGAACCACTATAAATTATGGTGTGTTCATTCTTATTATTTTTTTCGCACTTTATTTTTTTTATGATTTATAGTCTGATTAGAAAACTCTGATTTGTTTTGCTATTGTGAATTTATTCACTTCTACATTATGGTAAAAACTTGTTTGTTAAAGAATTTTTAAATAACCAATTCACTGCCCCCCCCCCCCCCCCTCTTGGTTAGACTCGGGCTTGTTCCTTTACGTTTAACAACCTTCACGAACTATCAAAAAATTCATAAAATTTAATGATTAAGTAAAATTTTAGAAATCAATAACTCGATTAATAAAATCAATTGACTAACTCCTTGATACATAACAAGCACTCCAAAGATAAAGTTTTTAGGATGGACTCTCTTGAGCTGTGGGGCTAAGTATCCTTAGGAAGCTTAGTTCCTCGAGCCCACTATGGCAATGCCACGAACGAATTCATTGGAGTATAGAACTTTAAAATAAATTAATTAATAATTATTTAAATAAATTAAAATTTTTAATTCAACTACATCAACCTGGTTTATAGGCTGGACTACCTTGAGATGCAAAGCTAAGTGTTTTAAGGAGGACTAGTTCCTCGAGCCCACTTTGAAAATGACAAAAATCGGTTGATAGAAAATTTAAATTTATTTAATTCATAAAATTAGCAACCAGTTGATTAAATCCTTTAACTAACCAAAATCTATTGATTCATTAATTTCCAACCAATCAAATTAATTTAATTAATCTGGTTACCGCTAGGTAACCCAGGCCTACGAGGCTATTAACTTAGCCCCAAGGAAGGTGAAATAAACTTTATGGCCCTGGTGTAAACAAAGGTGGTAATAAATTAACACTTAAAATATATTTTAAAATCAACTTTAACTTAGATTAAAACTTCCTTTAGACCTTCAACAATTTAAATATTAGACAACTTTAACAAATTACCCAATTAAGGATGCATCCAAGCCACACGGCCTTTTATACACACTTTGGATGATTTGCTAGGATAGCCAAATCCAAATCTGTGTTAGATAAGTGTTTACTTTCTTGCTTCTTATATACCAATTTTTTCATGATTTTTACTGCATGATGTTTTCTAAATTAGTTGGTTGATGTGAATGTTTATTTAATCATGCAATCTATAAACTATTGTGATGGGCGATAGATTACCCTTAGGTTAGGAACAATCTGGATGGTCATAGATTTTCTCCAGGTGGCCATGCTTATGTAGGGCTAAGTCAAGGGGGAAAAATTAAATCATTTAAACTAATAAATTTTTTATAGGTGCTAAATTTGCGAAATCCCCCATGAAATAACAAAAGTATGACCAAGTGTGGTTGTAATTTAAATTTAATATTAATATATAATTACTTTCAATGTGGATTATTTTATTAACTTCTTAGGATAACCATACAGGGTATCTTTTATTTTTTCTTTATTTTTGATGTGATGTAATTTATTCAAGTTGAGTTGTAATGTGAAAGTGAGTCTTTGAGTTAGGATATTACATCCAACTTGGAATCCAAAGTGGATAGAGCTCCTTTAGGAGAGAGTTCTCTTCTATTTGAAGGTCCAAGTTAGGATAATTTTGAGAATCCAAAGAGAAAATTAACACATCCCTTTAGGGAGGAGTTTCTTTTCATTTTGATATTCAGACCTGACGAATCCAATGAGCTCATAGAGGGATAAAGAAGTGAAGATAGAGAGTATCCCACTCAAAGTCACTTGCGCTAGTCCTAGGATTAGAACCCAGTTTATTTTTAGTGGTACCCAGCCACTTTTAATTTCTACAAATTATAGGTTGTAACTAAATGGCACTTGCCAATAGACATTTGATTTATTTAATTGTAATAATTTGATTGATTGATTTATATTGCTTGCACAGTAAAAAATGCTTGCTTTTCCTAGGTTTCTTTTCTTGTATGTCAATTTTGTTTTAGCCTGGATACGCGGAGGCTCATAAAGGTATTAATAAAATGTTTTCTACTTAAAATCTAAATAAAAGTTTTAGGCTCACATTAAAATTCTAATGATTTAAGAAGTAATCTCGGGACCACAGAGAGTCTGCATTTAAGCATATTATTACTTCTCTTCCTTGTTAGGCACCTCCCTTCCTGCAGGTTTTGGCAGACCACCTGACCTATTAGGGTGCAGTTATGTCAAGGAGATGTTGTAGAATCTCTAGGATAAAATCTATTTTTTAAGCCTAAATTTAAAATTGCCTCATACAAATTTATTCATTTATCCATTCAATTAGCATGCATGGAATTAGAAATCTATTTAAAAGTGTCTAAAATTTTAATTGCATTTTCTTTCAAACATATTCACCCTACATAAGTCAAGTGGTCAATTAAGACCAGCTCTAGACATCATCTCCAATTCTTTAAAAAACTTAATTAACAATGTCTCTACCACTCTTTCATAAAAAGACTAGACACATGAATTTTAAATTGCCTAGGTAATTAGCTGGCTCCCAAATCCAAGCTGCGGTAAGTCCAGGTTTTGCACTGCATTAGCTAGGTTCAGGTCACTACTATCTAATGCCCAATTTGGACTTAGGATCCAGGGCAGATTTAGAGTCATAGGACCCCAGACTTTGGGAACATAATCACAAATTTTTAATAAATCGATCAACTCAAATCAAAGCTCATCTCGATCTAAAACTTAAAGCATAACACATAGAATAGGCTTAGGAACTTTTGAATTATTTTAGAATCTCAAAGTGCTTCATACCCCTCTTCCTTTGATCTCCAAAATAAGTGCTCAAACTTGATCCAATCTCTGTTGAGGTTCCAAGTTCACTTCCTTTGATATCACTCATTAAAAATCCCTAAAAATAAAATTTCTACTATTACTCTAATCGAGAATATTCATAGAGGATTTAACCTCCCTACGATGTAAATAACTATGAGGGATTGTGCTCATAAGATATTTATAACCCACATCTACCTTTTAAAAATTCAAATTAATTCTTCCTTGGAAAAATAAAAAATAATGATAATCGTTATCGTCATGTTCGAATAATTGATAACAAATGATATTTTCATCTTTCAGGGAGATATTTCATTTGTTAACATGACCTAAAATATGACATTAATGATAATTCATCTAGATTATCATAGTTAAATACTTGATCAAAGTCTATTTGGCCCTACGGAGTCATATGTAGTTCTTTCTTAGATTTGGTTACGGTATTCAACAGAAAGTTATTAATTATGAGTCTGAACCCATTAGGAGATTTTATATATGCCTTACGAGATGGTATATTATCTCTAATGATAGGTTTGATTTTAGAATTAAAATTCAAAGTCAACTTCTAATTTTTCCAAGGAAATTGAATTTTGATCAGTTTTGTATTTTCCCATGCAAGGCAAATCCTCTTTCAAACACAAACAAGTGTTAGCTTCTCCAAATCCTTCCTAGTAAGTTAAGTGTCCTTAGTGGTTATTTTATCTCCCCATCTCATTAGAAACCTTTCATCTCAAAGCTTGTCCTCTGCATATGTAATGATATGGTCCACCATAAAAATAAGTGCCAATTTGTCTCCTATGAAGAATGATTTTGTATTTCTATAAAAGATGTATCTTGTGCATTTAATGGTTGGCTAACTATTTTATATAATATAAAATCTTCAACATCAAAAATTGGGTTGATAGGCATATCTTTTGCAAAATCAATAACTTATGAATTAGCACTAATTTTTCTAATAATCTTGAAAGACTTACATGCCTAGCTTGTAACTTTCTAAATAACTTAGAAGAATACCTCTTAGGATGGATTTGAATTAATACATGATCCCCACAGCTTAACTCTTTACAAGTTTTATCTTTATTTTTAGATTCAGAATATTTTGCATTTGTAAGTTCTAATTAATTTCTTATATTATAATGAAGGATTTAAAAATCTTTTGTAAATGTGAATGTAGAATAAAAATATATATGTGTGGGGATGCTAGCAAGATTAACTAGTTTCCTTTAGGTTGTAACCATAGACTTTTTTAAATTGAGTTTTGTTAAGGACACTAAAAGTGAAACTATTATAGGAAAAATTAGTTGTTGGTAAGTGAAGATTCTAGTTGCCTGATGTCCTACCCACCATATTTTAAGGTGGCTCCATGAATATCTATTGACTACCTTAGTCTGGCAATTAGTTTAGGGGTAAAAGGCAAAAGAAAAATTTAGTATGATACCCATTAACTTTAACAATATTTTTGAGAAATAAGACACAAATTTGACATTTATATTAGAAATAATTGTGGAAGAAAATTCATGGAGTCTAATAATATACTTAAAGAATAATCTTGCTACATATGAAACATTATGGATTTTTAACATGTTAAGAAATGGGTCATCTTAGAGAGTCTGTAGACCAGAACAAAATACTATCATGAACTCAAGGAGTATTAAGTAAACCAAAAACAAAATCCATAAAAAGGTCTTACCAAGGCCTAAAAGGAGCAGGTAAGGTATAATATCGTGTTGCTTTTTGCTTTGTTGTCTTAACTTTTCTACAGGGAAAGCATTGACTTAGCACTCTTTCAACATCTCGCTTTAGAGAGGGCTAGTAAAATCAACATCTGAGGCAGTGTATAGTTTTCATCTTTCTAAAGTGTCTTACAATATCTCATGAATGTAACTATATAATGAGAAAAGCTTTCAATCAAGTCCTATAGATGCATTATTTCCTCCCTTTAAATAAATAACCATTGAGAATGGAATAGTCACCAGTTATACAAATAAATGTGCTTCATTCTTAGCGTGGCCTAAATAAATTAGATGAAAATTGAGACAAACTTGATGGTTAACCCTAAGTCTTTCAAATTTGGTAATTTGAAATTCTAAATATGAGATTACTAAAGTAACCTTTCAAAGTGCATCAATAGGTCTATTTTTAACCTCAGGCTTATGTTTTCAAATAAATGTAAAATTTCGAAGGTATTCAACCCACTTGGCATGTTTATAACTCAACAATTTTTTGGTGTTAATAAATTTCAAAGCATGATGGTTAGAATTAAGAAAGCACTCTACACATAAGGTAAAGCATCAAGTGTCTTAGGATCTGAACAATTCTCTAGGATTATCTCTCATAGGTTTATTATCATTTATTTTTTCACTGTAAAAGCCTACAAGATGATTTTCTTGTCTATGAACCCCACTTATACCTACACTAAATGCATCACAACTAACCTCACTTGTCTTATTGAAGTCTAGAAGTTTTAGAAAGTATGATGAGGTTATAAGGACTTTGATTTGCTCCAAAGCTTTTTGAGTAAATGTTGTCAAAATAAACTTATATTATGTGGATAATTTTGACGGCATTTTATATGATGATTTGCTAGCCTTTTATCTACATGGAAGAATCGGAAATATTATATGGGGAGGTGTAATTGGCCTCTTATCATTAGTCTTTACTTGAAATTGATTTATGGTCTTGTCATTAAATTTGAACACATAAGTGTTCTTTATACCATAATGAATCACATTTAGGTCATGAAGCCAATCCTTCCAAATAAGATTTGAGAATTCCCCATAGGGAGGACATCACACCATATATAATCAACATAGTTTCTTATATTTATAGGCATTTAATGCCTAGCTGTGATCGATAGAGATATATGATTCACCCAACTTAAATAGAAATACTTTGGGTGGGGTTTAGTATTAAGGATTATTAAAGTAATAAATTGGGTGGATATGATGGACATTGCACTAACTCCATCTATAACCATTTTGCACCTCTTCTCCTTGGACATTACTTGCATGGAGAAAATATTTCTCCTTCTCTAATGTTTCTCTCCTAGAGATGAAGATAAACATCTTATCACACCTAAAGGGTTTCCCACATGCTCAACTTTTTCATCAAAGAGAGGAGTATCATCATGAATATTCTCCACCTCATCATCCACTCTATTTTGCCCTACTTCATCTTCAACCTCATATAAGAACATGCGCTTGGCCTTGCACTAATGCTACATATAACCTTTATTGTGACATTTGGAACATACTATTCCCTTCATCTTAGAGGTTGACTCAAGTGTAATCCTACTAGGCTGGGCATTAGAAGAAAAGGGCATTAGTCTAGTAGTAGAACTTTGAGTAATATTTGAGGATGATTAAAAAGAGGAGTTTGGATCTCTTGATCTAAACTAAGAGGTTGGATCTCTTGATCTAAATTAATAGGTTGCTTTCTTATGATTCTCTAAGAGTAAAGTATAATGAAAAATATCTTCTAGGATCTTCTAGCCCTAGATGAAGAAGATGTTTTCTTAAGCTTCTATAGGAGTAAAGCATAATAAAAAGCATCTTCTGGTATTTAAGAGTCTTATAAGTTTACATGATATTTGATCTCATTCCTAGGATTGATATTAAATTTGTTGGCTAACTGCCACTCTTCATCTGTGCAGTTCTCATCATAATCAAATTCTCAAATAGGTTTTTGTATTATACAACTTGAGTGCTTCCTTTCCTAATTTTCATAAGTTGTATATGGAGCCTCTTGTCATGATTTCTTGGATAAAATGTAGCCTTAGCATCTCATTCATCTCAATATAGGTAAATTTATGTCTCCCTATCCTCTCTTCCTTCACTAAGACGTTGATCCAATAGATTTTGGCATGACCTATAAGCTTCATCTTAGTAGAGGTAGTACTTTAATTGTCATCCATTTGGTGCTACCTAGAAAACACATCCTTTTGGATAAGTTAATTAGGAATTTATTTGGGCCATGGCGTTTATCATAGGTATGAGCATCTACTTCAACTTTTTTTATGGGTTCAAGTAAGGTCTCTTAATTCCTACGGTGTTTATAATTATGGTTGTTCCAATAGGTTGTCTTCTAGGATGAATAGCTCCCTAAAGATAACAAAATAAACCTAAGAGCTCGAGGTCCCTACTAAAGAAAAGTATAAAATACCCTAGGTACATTCTACGGTGCACAAGTACGAGCACCCAAAAAAGATAAGAGGACCAACACATGGCAACATGCTCTAGCTTCCCTTCCAAAAGTTAGATCACTACGAACACCTGCATAAAATAGGATAATGCACAAAATAGACATAGCAAAAATAGAAGTATATTCTAGCAGAAGGAAGAATCCAAAAGTTATAAGACCAACAAGTTCTCCATAATTCCATCCAGATATTACTCAGCATCAAAATGATAACCAACCAATAGCAGATATTCCCGACTAGCCAGCAACAGTAAGGATAGCACAAATAATCATAGACCAAAACAAAATAGTCAAAATAGATCCAGAAAAGTAGCTCCATCATACGCACCACCATGCACACAGTCGATAGAACCAAAAGCTAGACCCAGCTCCAGCAGACCCAAAACCAAAAACCAAACAAACCAACCAAATCTTCCCAGCTCCTAGGAGCATGCCTGTAACAACACCACAGCACCAAGAGACCAACCAGGGAAAACAACCATCTAAATCCCCCCAAATACCACCTCAAGCAGACACGAAATAGCACCAAAAAACCAAACATCCTGGGAAGAAACAAACCAGACCGAGAGAAACTACTCCACCAGATCCAAAACCAAGCATCCAAACAATTCAACCAGAAAGACACATCACCTAGGAACAGGCCAAGAATAACACCACAGCACGAAGAAACAAAAACAAGGGAGACAAGCCCCCCAATAGCCACCACAACTCCAAAAACCAAAAATTTTAGGATAAAACAACTCAGACTGAGAGACAGAACAACAACCAAATAGGGAAAAAGATTCCAAAACCCACAAATCCACACTAACAAAACCCAGCCAGAAAATAAAAAAACAACCTCCAGACTCCAGGAAAATAGAAACAACTGCTCCAGCCAAAGGCAACCCTTAAATATTAACATAGGGCAAATTAATAGCATCTAATCTTAAGAGACCTTTCAAAGAAGCAGGAATATTAGTACCGAACAAATCAAGAAAGCAGTCCAAACTACAACCCCTGTTGGCAAGCCAATTTGCACAAGTGTTCCCCTCCTTGTAAACATGATGTAAGGAATAGTTCATAAAAATGAGAAGATTCTTAATATCCCTCACCAGATAAAACAGCTCAGGAGTGCACACCATATCAATGAAAGAATTTAAAAATTAGTTATTGACTTCAATACCAACATTAGTTATGCCAAGAGAAATACATAACCAAAGGCCATAAAGAATAGCCAAGATAACAGCATAATTCACATCACCCTTATGAACATGACCAATAAAAGCCATAATCAGAGTACCATTACTATCTCTGATAACCCCACCACACCCTAAAGAGGAGCCATTAATAGCATCGTCCACATTCAGCTTAGAGTAATTATTGGGGGGCTTGATCCAATAAATAACCCTAGGCTCATTAGAATTAAGACCAACTTCCCAAATAATACCTAAAGTAGAAGCAACAAAGAAATAGTTTTTAAAGTTCTTAACAGATAGAAGATTAACAAAGTAAAGAGCCAAAACCTTGTCTTTCACCTTCTGAATAATCCTATGATGGTTCATAGCAACACCATTAAAAAGAGAATTATTCCTATCAAACTATAAATACCATAAAATGAGAGAGGGGATAACATTTTTGATATGCCCTTTTGTCTGAATAAACCAACAATTAAGCATAGCATTAATAGGCAATTTAATATTAAAATAATTTAATTAAAACAAGTCATCAAAATAGACCCATGTTTTAATAGCTAAATGACCAGAAATAAACACATGATGCATATTCTCCACATGATAGCAACATTGATACGTAGAAGGAAAAATAAAACCTCTTTACTTAAGTTATCATCCGTTGGAATGAACTTATGCAAAATCCTCTTGACAAAAACAGCCATAGTTGAAGGGATACTATTATGCCAATTCATAGAAAAGTTATTAGCAACATCCTTCTTAGCTCTAAAAGTATGCCAACCATCCTTTAATCTACAACCACCATCCTTGGACAAATCACACAAAATTAAATCATGAGAGTTCATAATCAAGGGAAGGTTCAAAATTTGTTGAATAATAAAGTCAGGAATAACATTAGCAAGTTTCTGATAATCCCAACAACTATCATTAATTAAGTAATTCACCTTAATGGCTATAGTGAAAGAGGAGTTAATAATATAATCAATAGACTGGTCACCCAACCACCGGTCTTTCCAAAAGAAAATATTACAATTACTAAGGCCCCAAGAAATGAAGGGTTCAACAGCCCATTTAACTTTGCAAAGTCTCTGCCACACTCTTGAATTACCTTGGTTAAAGCAACAAGTAGTAGGGTTTTTACCCACACAATACTTAGAAAACATGAAATTAGCCCAAAGGCTAACCTTAGCACTAAATTTGTACCACAGTTTGAAAGAAAAAGCGTAAGCCAAATCATTCATACTCTTACAACCCAGGGCCCCTTCATCTAACACACCACAACAATTGTCCCAAGAGGACCAAATTATTTTTGAATTGCTACTAGCCCCTTTCCAGAAATATTTATTAATAATTTTATCAATTCTATTGCAAACCGCTTGAGTAGGAAGCATAGTTTGAAAAATATAAATAGGCAAGGAACATATAAGACTTTTGATAAGAATTAATCTACCCCCAAAACTTAAAAAATTAGCATCCCAAGATAAAAGTTTATTCTGTACAGAAGTAATTAAATCATCAAAAAGAAAAGTTTTCTTTTGGCCTTTAAAAAGAGGAAGCCCAAGATGCTTAATAGGTAAATGACCATGCACAAAACCAGTTAAGTCTTTAAAAGCCACAATACAGTCATTGGACACTCTCTTGGAGGCAATAAAATAAAATTTCTTTTTATTCAGAGAAAGTCCACTAACCATTTCAAATTCATGAAAGAAACCATAAGTTTATTAATCCTATTAATAGAAGCATTAGAAAAAATAATGAAGTCATCAGCAAAACATAAGTGAAAAATAGGAAAACCACCCACAGTTCTAAAATAAAGGCCAGAATAATTCTTAAAGAGGTTGGTAAGACCTCTAGAAAGTAATTAGATGTAATAATGAAGAGGGCAGGAGAAATCGGGACACCCTGTCTAAAACCATTGGAGGATTTGAAAAAACCATTGCTATTACCATTAACAATAATAGAGAAATATGATCCTTCAATGCAATTTCTAATAAGCTTAATGAAAATAGAATCAAAACCAAACATATGCAAAATATTATAAAGAAAGTTCCAATCAAGGTTATCATAGGCCTTTGAAATTTCAAGTTTCAAAGTCAAGTTACCACCTCTCACCCTAACATCCAGATCTTGACAAAATTCATGGGCCAACAGAATATTATCAACAATAGCACGCCCTTTCACAAAACCCATTTGATACGAAGATATAATTCTAGGAAAAATAGAAGTTAACACTCATAAGAATTTTAGAAAGCATTTTATAAAAAAAGGTACACAGACTAGTAGGTCTAAAATCATTCCAATTATTAACAAAGTTGTTCTTAGGAATAAGCACAATAGAAGTAGAAGAAAAAAACTTAGAAATCAAATTACTAGCAAAAATATCCAAAATAGCATAATAATGATCATTACTAATAATATACCAGTACTTTGAAAAAACTTAGTGGTGAAGCCATCTGGCCCAGCAACAGAATCACCATCCATGCCATGAACAATCTCTTTAACTTCCTCTAAAGAAGGAGGTTTAGAAAGGAACTCATTATCCTCTTGAGATATAAGTTCAAGAAAAATAGAAGGATTATCAATATGACTAGGAGTAAAATCCTTATTGAAAAGATTTTTAAAATGCTAAAATGCTAAATTAGTAATCTTCAAACTATCTTCAGTCACAGACCCATCCTCCCGACGAATTTTGTTAATAAAATTTTTGGTCCGTTTTCTATTAACCAAGGCATGGAAATACTTGGTATTATTATCACCTTCAACAAGGTGTCTAGCAGCATCTTTTTGTTTCCAAAAAGCCTCCTCCTGTGCTTGTAATTTAAAAGGCATTCTTCAACATCCCTTAGTAAGCATAAGTTAGCATCAGAAGGATTAACTTTCCAAGTAGTCTCAAAATTATTCACTTGTTGGTCGGCTTCCAAAATATTAGAAAAAATATTTTTAAAAACATTATGATTCCACCAATTTAAAACCTGCTTAAGCCTTTTCAGCTTAAACAAAAATCTCCTCATGCCAAAGATAGAGTTATCGGGATGTAGCGGAGTTTGCGAATTATCCTGAACCAAACCAAAAAAGGACTCATGAAGCAACCACATGTTTTGAAATTTGAATTGAGGGGAAGAGTTATTTTGCCTAGTCTTAATACTAATTAACAACGGTGAATGGCCAGAGAGAGTCCTACTGAGATGCTCAATAGAAATAGTATTAAAAGAATTAATCCAAAAATCATTCAATAACACTCTATCCAATTGCTGCCATAAGTGACCCCAGTTCCAAGTGAATTTATTACCAGAGAAACCAATATCAATTAAATTACTGTCCAAAATCATGTTACTAAATTCCTCCAAAGAATGATAGAAAGGAGAAGACCCCCCTACATGCTCAAAAGGATTAGCAATAGTGTTAAAATCACCACTAACAAGCCAAGGTAAATTATAGATACTATGAAAGTTACTAAGTTGATCCCATAAAATTTTCCTAGTATATCGAGAAGCAACAGCATAAACAAAGGATGCACAATAATGAAGATTTAAAACTTCCACATTATAATGCATAACTTGAGTGAAATCACCAATAACATCAATCTTAATAGGATCCTTCCATAAAACCCAAATCTTATTAGCCACATTCAAAATAGTATACTTAAATCCCAAAAACCGAGAAGTACTATCCAACTTAGCAGAAGAAATAAAAGGTTCAAGCAAAATAAGAATAGAAACATTATAAATGCAACAAAAATTCTTAACTCTTAACCTTGAAGAGGGACACCTAATGCCCCTAACAATCCAAATAATATAATTAAACATTAAAAAAAAATTAATGAGAAGTATGCGAACGGGTGGTTCTAGGTGGTTGTAAAATGATGTTCTTGTTCTTCCTACCTCTCCTACTATGAAACTTGATATAACTAGGGTCATTATCATCTTTACCAAAATATTTAGCCATCATATCCATATCCTCTGTATCAGTAAAAGCATCACTATGATAATGAGAATTTAAGGGAAGCTTACTATCATCAAGCAAACCTTCCTGTCTAGGCTCCTGCTGCAATTCACCCTCCTCAAAGCTACAGCCATCCTCCACATTAGTATTACTTCTTAAGTCACTACCAACATTACCTTCCACCATACAGAGTTGGCCTTCCTCCTGAACAATAACAATAGATTGAGTAGGCACCATATTAGGGAAATTATTATTTGACATCATGAAATCCATATCAGACAAATTTTTATTAATAACATAATGAGTAATGGATGAAGATGAAGCAATATTTTGATTAGTAGTAATAGCCAACATTTCCTCATCCACATTTTGCCAATCAAAATTAAAAGAAGGGATAGAGTGAGGATTAACTCCCTGGACAGCAATCGGATCATCATTATGGATGGACTGTGGTTCATTATGCATTAAGTTACATACAATTGGGTCCTCTGTAGCATCCTTCACATTAGTACCATTACCCTCCACCACATCAGGAATAGATTCCTCAAAAATAACCTGCATATGAGAACCATTACCCTCAACCACAACCAGATTAGGCTTCATAATATCAAGGTCAACCGAAGGAGCAACATTCCCATATGACAGTTTTGTTGTACCCTTCTCCTTTCAGAGTTGGGGATGCAACCTAAAACAGTTATTTAACCCATATAATGAGAGCAAAAAATGGGTAAGTTTTCAATTTCCACTTTTTGGAAATACTCATTCTGAAAGTCAAGTGGGTATGCTCTGATACCACTTGAGAGTTCGATAGGGATGTTAAGCCCTAGTGAACTAGTCCCGCGGCTAACCAAGAGGGGGGGTGAATTGGTTATTTAAAAATTTCACAACAACAATGAAAAAACTTTTCGATACTTAGCAGCGGAAATAATTAAACAAGAATGAAAAGATCAATCTTAGATATTCACCCACGCAGTTAATATTAAAAAGTAAAATGCAGAACTGAATCAGAAAAGCAAACCAGATTTTATAGTGGTTCGGTCAACTTGACCTACGTCCACTCCCCGGAGCCTCCCCTCCGGGTATTGCACTAAATAAAAGTGTCTCTCCTTTTGCTCCCACAGCAAGGCAGAGAAGCCTGTACAAAACCTCCTTTTCACCACACGGTGAGGCAGAGAACCCGACCTCCTATTGCTTCCACCTGAAACGGGCAGAGAACCCGACCTCCTTTTGCTTCCACCTGAAGCGGGCAGAGAACCCTGGACTCCTTTTACTTCCTCCCGAAGCGGGCAGAGAACCTGGATCTTCTTGCGAACGATCCTCCCACGACGAACACCAACTAGACGGAAGACGACGAGCGGAGAAGATGACTCTGATCCTTTCTTGGAGCAACCTTAGTGAATCCCTCACTAACTCCCCCTCACAAGATCCTCTCTCTCTCTCCCAACTCTCTCTCTCTAGGATTTCTCTGGGAAGGAAAGTGGCAAAAGATTGTTTTCCAATCAAGGAAAAAGATCTTTTATATGAGGGCTCAAAAATAGCCCTAAATCTCAACTGGTTGGCCAAGATCGTCCAGGACGATCGCAAGATCATCCTGGACGATCGCAAGATCGTCCTGGACGATCGCTAGATCGTCCTATACGATCAGTTCAAATTCAGCTGTTTCAGCCTGGACGATCTGGCTCTTCTGGACGATCAGTAGAAAGAATTGTTCATATCGTCCCGTACGATCCTGCGATCATCCGGGATGATTAGTGCAAATCGAGGAATATCGTCCAGAAGACAGTTCGGGTCGTCCAGAGAAATCTGTGCTGGACGACCAAAAAATGACTTGATCGTCTAGGATGATAGGGATATCGTCCTGTACAATTAGTTCAAAAAGTGCATAAATCATCCTAAACACAGTTCGGGTCGTACAGCTGAAATGCACTAGACGATCATAATCATCCGGGACGATCCTGCGATCGTCCAGGATGATATGATTATATCAATCAAAAATAAATTGCTTTTCTTAATTACCAGATTAAATTAGGCATGATTGTACTGAATCATCTAGGACGATACACGTATCGTCCGGGACGATCAGACCAAGTATCTAAAAATAATAACTTGCCTAACTTGATCTAGCGGCTAAAAATTTCTGATTTGAGCATATCGTCCCGTACGATCCAATGATCATCCAGGATGATCTGCTTAATCAGACCCTCTTAACTTGGTCGCCCTAATTAGGGTTTCTCTTTAAACCTGATCGTCCAGGATGATGTGAATATCGTCCAGGACGATCTGAACAAAAAATGAATAGAAACTCTAATTCACTCAAGCTCTCCCACTGAGTGTGTGTGTGCAAGGTTACTTAGTTAGGGGATCAGTTACGTTACAATTGACTCAATAAAATGCAAAATCATACATTTGACACACTTGGACCCGATCTTGAGTTAGCTTGATTTGCTCGTGATCTTTTGTACCTGAAACGGGTTAGCCAAGCAAAATACACTGGAAACATGTTTGTCATCATCAAAACCAGATTTGCAACAATCTCCCCCTTTTTGATGATGGCAAACATTTATAAAGTAGTTTGAAAATAAAACTAAACAAGAGATCGTAAAATAAATATATATATATATATATTTTATTTTCATTTAACAATCAAACTAATACAGAAAACATAACACATAACAAAGACTGAAATGACTACAACTGACTCCCCCTTTTGATATCACAAAAAGGAGGAGGGTAAAACAGAACACGAAAATCTAACTATAAAAGCATAAAAGAAAACAACTATAAAAATAGAAAGACTAGAACAGAGGCGGATCCTGATCGGAAGGAGGAGGTGGCGGTGGTGGGTTGAAGTAGGTGTGAATCGCTTGAAAGTGGGCTCCAATCCAGGCGATGTCCTGGTCATGCTGCTGTTGCTGCTGCGCAGCATAGTCATTGAAGCGCTGGATATCCTCGGCGTGCCGCTGCTCCTGGGCAACCACGTAGGAGTCAAATCTGGCCTCCCACTGATCGAAACGCTGCACTAGGTGGTCAAAGGGAGAGGCAATACGAAGGGGAGCAGGTGCCTCGGGTGCAGCAGGAGCTGGAACGGCCGCTTCCTCCTCTTCCTCAACATCCGGGGCAGGCTCCGGATATAGGCGGGTGCTGTGTAGGACATGGAAGGCATTATTGGTGAGGAAGGAAGGAGGAACATCTGGAGCTGCGGGATATTGCAGGTCATATTTTGTTTCGAGCGCATAGGCAAGGATGTGTCCTAAAGCTAGATTTGGACGACGGCGATGACCTGGATCCCGAATAGTGGTGAGGTGCTCAAGGTACCGGATAATGAGGTCGGCGGCATTAAATTCCCTCTGGGCCAGGATGTAGTAGGTGGTCAAGGATAGGAGTGGGGTGATGTGAATTCGATCCCCCACCTTTGGAATGATGGAGGAACGAAGAATATGCTGAATAGTCTGGGCGTCCTTAAGAAGTGTGGAGCTAGCATTGTCATGATAAGGAGCATTGGTGTTGCGAAGGAAATGATTGGTGACACTCCAATCGTAGTCTGGGTCGGTGATAAGGGTGTGGAGTTTGTCGCCTGTGACGGACAGTTGGAGAATGGTGTGAAAGTCCTGATAGGTAAGTTCGACAGGGCGCTGATTTACATAAGAACGGAGAGTGGAGTAATCAGCAGAAATCTGCAAGTTCGCAAAGAAAATGCGGAGAAGTTCAGAACTAAAGAGATATGCGAGAGTCAGGATGAAGGTGAGGGAGGTGAGTGCGAAAAGGTCAAGGACAGGATAAGTGAGAGTGCGGGGATTTACGAATTTCAAAGGTGTGATCCCCACTTCGCAGTACCGCTCGTAGGCAGCCTGATCGGCTGCATTGGGGAAGCGAGGATCAACCGGTCCCCGGGAGGAACTGGCACCCTTTTGATGAGATCTTTTGCCACCAGCCATCAGGAATGCAAGGAGTAAGAAAGTAGAAGGAGAGGGGAAGAAGAATGGTGTGAAAAAATTGAAGAAAAACTGTTATTTATATAGAAACGGCCTGATCGTCCTGTACGATCGCGACATCATCCGGGACGATATGCACATTTATGACGTCCTAGACGATTGGTCAAAAAGGCAGTCCGATCGTCCAGGATGATCAGAGATCATCCGGGATGATTAGACACAGGCGATCGTCCCGAGGAGTCAGGCTGGACGACCGTTGATGAAAAGGTATCATCCCGTACGATTAGGTGGATCGTTCGGGACGATATGCAATTAATATGTCGGATGAGCCGAATTCGAATCGTCCAGCGGCTGGACACGTGGATCGTCCGGGACGATAAAGTGGATCGTCCGGGACGATGGATAATAATTGATGCAATGCCAGCCGTTTGATCAGATTATGAAGATTTGGATCATATCGTCTAGGACGATGTAAGGATCGTCCAGGACGATCACCAATAATTGAAATGTTTCAGTAGCAGGAGCAGTGTGGGGACAATTTTGAATAAATCGTCCAGGATGATTTTTGGATCGTCCGGGACGAAGAGGATCATCCAGGACGATATGTGGATCGTTCAGGACGATGTAAAGAAAATAGAAAAAGATGGATGATGAAGATGACCGATCAGGATTCCAAAAACACAATCATTTAAATCAAAATGACACAAAAATGACTAAAAACTCACAGAAGAAAAAACATGAAAAAGCAAAGTTTTTTTTTTTGATCAGGCTGCTCGAGTAAATCAGAATTTTTTCCTTGATTTTATATTCAAAAACCAATAAGAGGACGATTGACAGCGCTGAAATCCAGAAAAGGTTGGAAAAATTGATTTTCGTAACTCCGACCCCGGGCACCTTATCGATGTAAACCTCTTTCGAAACAAAAATCCGATTCAGAAGAAAATACATTAGATTTGAAAAGAGATCCTTTCAAGCCTCGTTCCAGAAAAATATCTGATATAATAGTGTTATAAAGTAAAAAATCAGAAATCAAGATTTTCAAACTCAAGCTTTTGAACGTATTAAGTGACACACGAGTTTTTTCTAAGACATTTAAAGATCTGAAAGAGAAGAAAGCTTAGGTTGGGCTCATTTTGTGCCTCTTTTTTTTTTCAATTTGGTTGGCGCACTGCACATCTTTTGTAAGCTTTCTCCTTTTCATAATCATTAAAGAGTCTCAACTGTGAATCTATCTTCCAGACATAGGAGATGACTCTCCACAGTATGGAAGAATGATTCACAAAACAAAAACCACACATTATATGATAAATGCAATCACTTGGTTTTAGAAAATCAAACTAATGACTCAAGACTTTGAAAAACACTATTGATATTAGGTAGATTACTGTAGGAAGATAAAATAATCTCTATTTCAAAAAACTAACTTTTTAATTTTGAAGAGGATTTTTATCCAAAAGAAACCATACACCAGTAAAGGAGTTAGAGGAAGAGAAACAATCATCAATGTTTCTTCCCTTTAACAAATTCAGTGGAATCAATCACTGCTTACCAGCTTCCAAATCAAAACAAGGTAAAAACTCCCAGTCAGAAATTTAGATTATCAGAAGTAGTGAGCGGTGATCAGATTTTAAAAAAAATATAAAATAGTAAGTGCAAGATATGAACCAATGAATAAAAATAGGTAGAAAATCACATTAAAGTAAATACTCAAATCAAGGTAACAGTAAAGCTAAAACAGAAATCAGCAGAAGAAATAAAATCAACTGAAAGCAAATAATCAAACCAAAAACTAACTAACAGAAAATAGAATACCAGTCAGAACAATCAGAAATCAGCAGTTATCAGAATCAAGCATTTATATCAATCACTCCTAATCTGGTTCTCAAAATGCTGAATGAGTCAAAGGCTAGTGGGTTAGTGAATATGTCTGCCAGCTGATTTTTAGTTGCTACATGATGTAGCTCAATGTCCCCTTTTGTAACATGGTCCCTAATGAAGTGATGCCTTATATCAATGTGTTTGGTCCTAGAATGTTGAATTGGATTCTTAGAGATGCAGATGGCACTAGTATTGTCACACAGAACAGAAATTGTGCCAACAGGTAAACCTAAATCCAAAACTTATTGTTTTAACCAAAGAACTTGGGCCACACAACTCCCTAAGGCAATGTACTCAGCTTCAGCAGTGGAAAGTGCAACTGAGTTCTATTTTCTATTAGACCAGGAGACTAACGACTGTCCTATGAACTGACAAGTCCCAGAGGTACTCTTTCTATCCACCCTACACCCCGTAAAGTCAGAATCAGAATATCCAATGATCTCAAAAGAGGTGTTGTGCCTAGGGTACCAGATTCCTATGTTTGGGGTCCCTAAAAGATACCTAAGAATTCTCATAACAGCAGCCAGGTGGGACTCTTTAGGATCAGCCTGAAACCTAGCACAAAGACAGACACTAAACATGATATCAGGTTGGCTAGCAGTCAGGTAAAGCAGTGATCCTATTATTCCTCTATACTTCTTCTGATCAACAGATTTTCCACTTGAATCCTTATCTAGCTGAACTGAGGAGGTCATGGGAGTATTGATTGGCTTGGCTTTGTCCATTTCATACTTCTTCAAAATGTCCTTAGTGTATTTAGATTGATTGAGAAAATTTCCATCATCCGTTTGTCTTATGCTAAACCCCAAAAAAAAAGACAATTCTCCCATCATACTCATCTCAAACTCTTTACTCATTATTTTAGAAAACTCATCACATAAATATTTATCAGAAGATCCAAAAATTATATCATCAACATAAATCTAGACAATGAGTAAGTCATTTCCTAATCTCCTCAGAAAAAGGGTGGTGTCTACACTCCCCTTACCAAACTCTCTTTCTAACAAGAATGTGCTAAGCCTCTCATACCAAGCTCTGGGTGCCTGTTTCAATCCATATAAGGCCTTTTTTAATTTATAAACATGATTTGGATACTGAGAACTCTCAAAACCTGGGGGTTGCTCTACAAAAACATCCTCTTTTATCACCCATTCAAAAAGGCACTCTTGACATCCAATTGAAACAGCTTAAATCCCTTATAACAGGCAAAGGCTAGTAGCACCCTAATGGCTTCCAATCTAGCTACAGGGGCAAAAGTCTCCTCAAAATCAATCCCTTCTATCTGATTATACCCCTTAGCCACCAATCTTGCCTTATTCCTAACCACCACACCAGAATCATTCATCTTATTTTTAAAGACCCACTTGATTCCCATAATACTTTGATTTCTAGGTCTTTCTACTAACTCCTAAACATCATTCCTTACAAACTGATTCAATTCTTCTTGCATCGCTAAGATCCAAAACTCATCCGAAAGGGCTTGATTGATGTTGGTGGGTTCAGACATTGAAATAAAGGCAGAATGGTTCACTTCTTTCCTAAGTCCGTGCCTAGTCCTAACACCTTCAGAAGGGTCTCCTAAGATCAGTTCTTTAGGATGACTCGAAGAATATTTCCAATCTCTAGGCAGTGTGGTTTGAGGTTCTATCCTCTCCTCCAGATTTGTATTTCCAATCCCTTGGGTAACCTCATCAATCTCTTCATCTTCTACTTCAGATCTAGACTCCTTAGGATCAGATTCATCAAACACAACATGGGTTGTCTCCTCCACCACCAAAGTCCTCTTATTGAACACCCTAAAGGATTTCCCCACACTTGAATATCCTAAGAACACTCCTTCATCAGATTTAGGGTCAAATTTTCCTAAAGGTGACTTCCCGTTGTTCAGAATGAAAACCTTACAGCCAAAGACATGGAGGTGGGACAGATTTGGAGTTCTACCCTTAATGATCTCATAAGGTGTCTTGTTCAATTTGACTCTGACATTCACCCTATTCAGCACATAACAGGCAGTGTTCACCGCTTCAGCCTAAAAGTATTTTGGAAGTGAATACTCGGCAAGCATGGCTCTAGCGGCTTCCACTAAGGTCCTATTCTTCCTTTCAGCTACCCCGTTCTACTGAGAGGTCCTAGGAGCTGAAAAATTGTGACTAATCCCTTGATCCTCACAAAAACTTCCAAATCTTTCATTTTCAAACTCCCCTCCGTGATCACTATGGATGGTAATAATCTCACATCCTAACTTCTTCTGAATCCAAGTAGAAAAAGATCTAAACTCATCAAACGACTCAGATTTATGTGACAGAAACTTCACCCAAGTGAACCTCGAATAATCATCTACAATCACAAAAAAATAGACTCTCCCCCCTAAGCTGGCAGTGCTAATGGGTCCAAAGAGGTCCATGTGAAGAACTTCTAAAGCTCTAGATGTACTAATGTCCTTAACAGAGTGAAAGGAGGACTGGACTTGCTTCCCCAACTAACAGGCATCACACAGGTGATCCTTAGTGAACTTAAGCTTGGGCACACCTCTAACTAAGTCCTTTTGGGTGACTCTCCTAAGGGTTTTCATACTGGCATGACACAATCTCCTATGCCATAACAAAGATTCATCAGTAGCAGTTTTTAAGCAAATTGAATTATCAGAGTTAATGCTACTTACATCCAGCTTGTAGACGTTGTTGATCCTTTGCCCCTGCAAAATAACTTCATCATTTAAGCTTAAAATGAAGCCAGTAGGCAGGAATTTGATGCTGTATCCCTTGTCACAGAGTTGACTGATGCTCAACAAGTTGTGTTTCAATCCATCTACAAGTAAAATATTATCAATCATAAAATTCTTTGAATCACCAATTATACCTGATCCGACCACCTTCCTGGTGGTGTTATCTCCAAGTGTAACCTTGCCTCCAGCTCTGGCCTCCAGCGAAATGAACTGATTTGCATCTCCAGTCATATGTCTAGAACATCCGCTGTCCAGGTACCACATGCTCTCACGAGGTCTTGTGTGAGAGCACACTTACAAAATCATCAAACGTCAGTCTTAGGAATCCAAACAGGTTTGGGTTCCTTCTTATGAAAAGAAGAATGCAATGCATGCGTGCTGTGATGTGAAACAGGCAATTTGGGTCTCCACACCCAATGTGTACTATGGTGAATAGTGCAAGTGTGTGAAATATGTCCTAACATGCCACATGAAAAATATCTAACACCAGGAAAAGGGTTAACTAATCTACGTGGGTGATAGGGCCTCTTCCTAGATGTATATGAAACATGCTTTGATGAACTTGCAACAGATTTTTCAAAAGGTGGCGGTGCATAAAATTGTTCAAAAGTAGGCGGTGTTTTGTTCTTTTCAAAAGCACTGATTTTCACTTTTAAAAACTCAATGTGTTTATTTAAACTTCCAATTTCAAACGTTCTTGTACTTTCATTACTTTCTAACTCACTTGCCAAATCATTCACTTTCTTAAAAGCAAGTTCTAATTCAACATGCGATGTTTTTAACAAGTTATGCTCAACAATTAAATCAGAATGCTTTTTATTCAGTTCATCAAACTCATCTAGTAAAGACATGTGATTGGTATCAATAGTGGAATGATCCTTAATCAACACTTCATGCTCTTTTTGCAAAGTTAGATAATCCAGTTTCAAACTAGCATGTGTTTTCTTAAGCTTCCTATATGATGTATGAATTTTTTTAGAAACTTCAAATAACTGATCGTAAGTAAGCTCACATACCTCTTCCTGGTTGGACTGACCAGGGTGATCATCAGCCATCAAGCACAAGTTTGTTTCCTCCTCTTCAGCTTCAGTCTCAGAAGAGTCGGATGCAGAGTCTGCCCAGAACGCCTTCTGAATCCACTTCTTGTCCTTTCTAAACTTTGGTTTCTCCTCACCCTTCTCCTTGCTTGGATGAGCTTTGAGTGTAGGACAATCAGCCTTAATGTGTCCAGGCTTCCTGCATTCAAAACTAACAGATTCAGATGAACCTTTAAAATTTTTACTGGTCTTACCTTTGTTCCACTTGTGAAAATTCTTATTCTTCTTCCTTAGAAAGCTCTTGAACTGCCTTATGATCAAGGCAACATCATCGCTATCAGACCCAGAAGTGTTATCATCTGAATCTTTGGCATTTAGTGTCACTGTCTTCTCCTTCTTTCGTTCACCTGCATCAAGTTGCCTTTGGTTCACCCCTTGCTCGTAAGCAATGAGTGATCCAAGTAAGCTGTCAATAGAGTAAGTATTTAAATCTTTAGATTCAGTAATCACAGTAATCTTAGCATCATATGAAGAAGGCAAACATCTAAGAATCTTGTTCACTCTTTCGTAGTTAGTAAGTTCTCTACCTAAAGCATGCAAAGAGGCAACAATCTGAGTGAACCTTGTGTACATTTCTGAAATAGTCTCACTAGATTTCATGCAAAAAAGTTCATAATCATGTAACAAGATGTTTAACCTAGACTATTTGACTTCAGTTGTACCTTCGTATGTTATACATAATCTATCCCAGATTTCTTTTCCCGTTGTACAAGTAGAAACACGCATATAGTCTTCAGATTTTAAAGCACAAAAGAAACAGTTCAAATATTTTGCATTTAACTGTGCTAAGTCACGATCATCAAAAGTCCAATCTGCAAATGGGAGTTCAGTTTTAATACCATTAACAAGTCTATGTGGTGCTTCATAACCATCCTTAACTAACATCCACATACGATAATCAATAGATTGTAGAAAAGTGGACATGCGTGTTTTCCAAAAATCAAAAGGAATGTTATCAAACAACGGTGGTCTAGTAATAGAATAACCTTCAGCAGTATTACGATTGTTACAGTTAGCCATGGATCAAATTTAAAAGTTTTTAAACAGAAATTTTGAATCCCTCTCTGATACCATTTTAAAGTCAAGTGGGTATGCTCTGATACCACTTGAGAGTTCGATAGGGATGTTAAGCCCTAGTGAACTAGTCCTGAGGCTAACCAAGAGGGGGGTAAATTGGTTATTTAAAAATTTCACAACAACAATGAAAAAACTTTTCGATACTTAGCAGCGGAAATAATTAAACAAAAACGAAAAGATCAATCTTAGATATTCACCCACGCAGTTAATATCAAAAAGTAAAATGCAAAACTGAATCAGAAAAGCAAACCAGATTTTATAGTGGTTCGGTCAACTTGACCTACGTCCACTCCCCGGAGCCTCCCCTCTGGGTATTGCACTAAACAAAAGTGTCTCTCCTTTTGCTCCCACAGCAAGGTGGAGAAGCCTGTACAAAACCTCCTTTTCACCACACGGTGAGGCAGAGAACCCGACCTCCTTTTGCTTCCACCTAAAGCGGGCATAGAACCCGACCTCCTTTTGCTTCCACCTGAAGCGGGCAGAGAACCCTGGACTCCATTTGCTTCCTCCTGAAGCGGGCAGAGAACCAGGATCTTCTTGCGAACGATCCTCCCACGACAAACACCAACTAGACGAAAGACGACGAGCGGAGAAGACGACTCTGATCCTTGCTTGGAGCAACCTTAGTGAATCCCTCACTAACTCCCCCTCAAAAGATCCTCTCTCTCTCCCAACTCTCTCTCTCTCTCTCTCTAGGGTTTCTCTGGGAAGGAAAGTGGCAAAAGATTGCTTTCCAATCAAGGAAAAAGATCTTTTATATGAGGGCTCAAAAATAGCCCTAAATCTCAACTGGTCGGCAAAGATCGTCCAGGACGATCGCTAGATCGTCTTGTACGATCAGTTCAAATTCAGCTGTTTCAGCCTGGACGATCTGGCTCTTCAGGACGATCAGTAGAAAAAATTGTTCATATCGTCCCATACGATCCTGCGATTGTCCGGGATGATTAGTGCAAATCGAGGAATATCGTCCAGAAGATAGTTCGGGTCGTCCAGAGAAATCTGTGCTGGACGACCAAAAAATGACTTGATCGTCCAGGACGATAGGGATATAGTCCTGTACGATTAGTTCAAAAAGTGCCCAAATCATCCTGAACACAGTTCAGATCATACAGCTGAAATGCACTAGACGATCATGATCGTCCGGGACGATCCTGTGATCGTCCAGGATGATATGATCGTATCAATCAAAAATAAATTGCTTTCCTTAATTACCAAATTAAATTAGGCATGATTATACTGAATCGTCTAGGATGATACATGTATCGTCCGAGACGATCAGACCAAGTATCTAAAAATAATAACTTGCCTAACTTGATCTAGCGGCTGAAAATTTTTGATTTGAGCATATCATCCCGTACGATCCAATGATCGTCCAGGACGATCTGCTTAATCAGACCCTCTTAACTTGGTCGCCCTAATTAGGGTTTCTGTTTATACCTGATCGTCTAGGTCGATGTGAATATCGTCCAGGACGATCTGAACAAAAAATGAACAGAAACTCTAATTCACTCAAGCTCTCCCACTGAGTGTGTGTGTGCAAGGTTACCTAGCTAGGGGATCAGTTACATTACAATTGACTCAATAAAATGCAAAATCATACATTTGACACACTTGGACCCGATCTTAAGTTAGCTTGATTTGCTCGTGATCTTTTGTACCTGAAACGGGTTAGCCAAGCAAAACACACTGGAAACATGTTTGTCATCATCAAAACCAGATTTGCAACACATTCAATTCCAAATAAATCCAAATTTCATTAGGATGCTTCTTAGAAATATCCAACTCGACTAAAATGTGAGCAACATATGGCCTAGAGATAGATGCCAAAGCTTGGTTGGTCTACAGTGGCCTACCAATGATCGAAGCCAAACCAAATAGGATCTGAGGATTAAAAAAATGAAGATGCAAGTTCGGGAACGAAATCCAAACAGGGGCAATAGGAGATTCCTCCCGCACATCAAAATCCGAAGTCCATTTCAGTAATCTCATTTGACAATCTTATATATAGTAAGATCTTCTTGAGAAAATGCGATTGTAATCGAGTTCATTACTAAGTTGAATTGCAATATGATGTGGGTCTAACAAGTCAATGTGAAAAGAGCCGGATGGTTTGAGATTAACAAAAAACTTTTGAATAACTTCTAAACTAAGCCGACAAAGAACAAACTTACCGACCAAAGTAAGAGAAAAAGGTGCAGCAAGCTGCGAGATGACGAAGTTATCAAACATCAATGTCGGACAACCTTTAAAAGAAGTTTGCATGATATGAAAATTAGTAGAAGACGAAAAAGCACCTGCCAAGACATCCCTAAAAGACTACAATTTCCCATCAGGAAATGAAGAAGGAGCTGGGTTAGATGACGCCGGGGACGTCATCTCCTAGAACCAACAAAGGAAAACAAGACCTGAAAACAAATCACAAGACACACCAATCAAACCAACATGGAAGAAATCACAATGAAAAAACCAAAAAATAGATGCTAGGAATGAAGAGAAGAAGCGAGTGAGAAAAACCCAAAAGCGCCACAAAATCACCAGAGCATAGAGACGTTGGGGTTCACAGTCCAAAAGTTTTTTTTTTCTTTTTTTTTTTCAAGTTTTTCATGAATTCTTCTCATATAATTTTAATTTTTACAGGGTTTGGTGCTAATGGAGGAGTTTGTGCTTAAACTTAAGTTTTGAACCTAGATGGTTATGTTGACTATAAGCTCTTGAAGGCTTTCAATATTTTCAATTGTTTATAAGTTTTATAATAGTAATTCATCTATCCTTTTATTGGCGTTATATAGCTGATCTTGATTAGAAGACTTTGGAGGCATGGTTGAATACTTTATTTTATGATTTGAAAATGGGTTTATGTTTTTTCCAAATATAAAATGCTTGGTGATTTAACTAAAATAAAATGATTTTGAAAAAGGTTTTTAAGCCTTCATATATTGTAAATGAAGCAATAAAGATAAAACAACTCAACTATTTTAATACAAAACTCATAAGTGTTAACATACACTATATTGGAAAACTCCTCTAATTTAGGTTGGATAAGTTTTAGGCTAATGGATAGCTTCAATTGTAATAGAGGCAACTAGTTGGCAACAATGCCATTGTACAAAGGTTTACTTGAAACAAGCTATCCTCTACGTGTGACTACAATGGAAAACTAAATACCATCAAAGTAAGTAAACCAAGTTCAAAATTATAGATATTACCTCTTGAGAAATTCAATCCTCTAATTTATAAAAGCCTTTGAAAACATCTCACTTGGTTTCCACCATTCAATGCAAGTGTTATTCACCAATCACAAAAAGCTTTGATGCCAATAATGGTGTTGTTGCTTGTGGGGATTTAGTTCAATTAGGTGATATAATTAGTGGATGGGTGGCTCTCTTAAGATGCTTATCAGATTAAATCTATGTTTGGTGGAGTTTAAAATCAATTGGAGTTAGAGTTGCAAAGGAGTTAGTCTTCGGCCAACCCAACTTAAGCAACTGTCTAGGATCTAAAACTCTTCATTCTAACCCTTTTAATTTCCTCTCCAGAAGTCCAAATGACAAGAAATGAAAACCAAATCAAAGATTAATAATTCCAGTTATGATCTTCAAAATTTGATGATTTTACATGAAGTTTTTATAACTTTCCTTGATTGTTTCCCCAGATTGGTATGAAATTGTTCCTTTCTTTTTTTTAGGGAAAACCCACAATGGGGACTACACATTAATTAAGAAAAAGATTATACAGTGCTTAAAGGGACCTCAAGCTCAGTAATGCTCATAAGAACTACAAAAAAAAAGCCAAATAAACCTAAAAGCTTGAGGTCTTTACTTCACAAAAGTATAATATAACCTAGGTATAATCTACGGTGCACAAGAAAGAGCACCCAAAAAAGGGAAACAAACCAAAAACCAGCTACCAGCTCCACCCTCCCTTTCAAAGCGCCACCACTTTGAAAATCTGCAATAAGGAAATCCTGCAAAAATAGGTGATAACCAATATGAAAATTACACAAATGAAACCAAAAAATGACAGGGTGATAATCCAAATAATTATCCATAAAACATATAGCATATGCAAAAGAAACGATATACATCCTCCAAAAAATAGCCTTATATCACTTAGCAGCATTACCCACAAAGAAATGAGCAAGCACCATCCAACTATTAGCTAAACTGCCCTGAACCGTAATGGCAAATCCATAGGAAGTAGACCACATGCCATATTCCATAAAGACATAGAAACAGGAAACCAAAATAGTCGGGATACATAACCAGTTCAAGTTCAACTTAAGATAGATAGTAATAGCCTCCAATAAAAAGCCATAAAACCAAACCCCAAAATTCTTCTAGTTCTAAGAAAACCAAACAAACCAATAGTAAGTCCACAGCCAAGCGACGTAACAGGAAAGATGGTCATCCAAGAAAAACCAATTAGAAGCAAATTTGCCAGCAAAACCATAACCCAAGTGCCACTCCAGTCTAAACCCAGCCCGAAGTAAGCACAAAGGAATGAAGCCCAAAGAAAGGAAACAAACCCAATAAACCAAGTACTGAATCATGAAACCAGCCAAACCCCACATGAGACGGAAAGCACAGACGCAGAGTCCAACCCCACTAAAACCAGAAAAAGTAACAACCGAGAGAATACAAGGAACAACCACCATCAAAACCTCAACAATACTAAGCCACAACATACAGGAAACTAGCTCAAACATAGCAATCTCATTGCCAAGCATCCTGGGAATAGACAAATAGCACAGAGTAAAAAAGATAGCACCAAAATAGAACCAGAAAAGGTAAGAGTTGTAGCTAAAAGGGGTAAACTCCAGCACACCAAGAAACAGGCAACCCCCACACCAAAATAAAAAGGAGCCACAAGCTCCAGCCAAAACCAAAAACTAAATTCTAACACAGGGAAGACCAATTTTATCTAATCTTAAAACCCCTTTCAAGGGAACAGGTAAGTTGGAGGCAGAAAAATCAGTTAGGGAGTCCAAATTTCACCCAAAATTGACAAGCCAATCAACACAAGCATTCCCCTCCCTATGCACATGAGACATGGAGGAATTAACAAAGATCAACAATTGCTTAATATCCCGAACAAGATAAAAAAGATCCGAATTGCACATAGTTTATTCCACATTATTTAAACGATGAATACTATAAGTAGCATCAACCTCAATCCAAATGTTACAAATGCCAAGATATATGCATAATCTAAGCCCATGAAGAATAGTCGAAAGCTCAGCAAAATTAACATAACATTTATGTAAAGGGCCTGCAAAAGCACCACAACTAGAGATGGAACCCTTAACAGCAATATCCACATTCAGCTTATAGGTATTATTATGAGGTTTGGTCAAGTAGACAATTCTAGGTTCAGTTGAGGGATGATCACTCTCCAACGTGATGCCCAAATCAGACGCCACAAAGAAATAATTCTTAAAATTCTTGACAGAGAGCATATTAATAGAAAAAAGCCACAGCACCTTGTCTTTCACATTCCTAATAATCCTATGATGGTTCATACCAATACCATTGAAAACGGAATTATTTCTATCCAACCACAAATACCACAAAATAAGAGAGGAAATAACATTTCTGATGTGGCCTTTAGACTTTTTAAACCAAGAGTTAAGCATAGCATTAATAGACAACTTAGCATTAAAATAATTTAATTTGAACATATCATTAAAATACGTCCATGTTTTAACAGCTATAGAACCTGAAAGAAAGACATGATGCATGTTCTCCACATGAAAGCAACATTGGCACTTGGAAGGTAAAATAAAGCCTCTTTTAATTAAGTTATCATTAGTGGGAATGAACTTATGTAAAATTCTCAAAATGAAAATAGCAATAGTGGAAGGAATGCTTTTATGCCAAATCATAGAAAAAAATATTAGTGATATCATTCTTACTTTTGAAGGCATGCCAAGCCTCCTTTAATCTGAAGCCCCCATCTTTAGACAAATTACATAATAATAAATCATCAAAATCAGTGTTAAGGGGAAGGTTCATAATTTGTTGAATAATAGACTCAGGAATAACATCAACAAGTTTATCATAATCCCAACAGTTTTCAGTAATGAAGTAGTTCACCTTAACCGCCGTAGTGGAAGTAGAATTAATAATGGAATCAATAGAATGCATTCCCAGCCAATGGTCTTGCCAAAAGAAGATGTCCCCACCACCAAGCCCCGAACTAATGTGAAGCTCAACAACCCATTTAATATTGCAAAGTCTCTATCACACTTTAGAATCACCTTTATTATAAAAACATATAGTCGGGTGCTTACCCACATAAGACTTAGCATACATAAACTTAGCCCAAAGACTCACTTTAGCATGAAAGTTGTACCACAACTTGAAGGAAAAAGCATAATCCAAATCGTACATACTCTTATAACCCAAGGCATCCTTAGCCAAAACACCACAGCACTTATCTCGAGGACCAAATAATTTTAGAATTGCTATTGGTCCCTTTCCAAAAAAAATTATTAAGTTTATCAATTCTATTGCAGACCGCACGAGTAAGTTGAAGTGTTTGGAATGTTTAAATAGGAAGAGGGCAAGGAACACTTCTAATGAGAGTTAATCTACCCCCAAAACTCAAAAAAATTAGAATCCTAGGATATAAGCTTATTCTGCACAGAAGTAATCAAGTCATCAAAGAGAAAATTTTTCTTCCTACCTTTAAAAAGAGGAACACCAAGGTACTTAATATGCAAGTGACCTTGCACAAAACTAGTAAGGCCTTTTATAGTTGTAATACGGTCATTAGGCACATTGTTGGGCATAATAAAAACTTAAACATGCAAAAAGTAAAATGCGAGAAAGTCAAGTGCGGAATGAAAAGCAACAAGAACAGTAGAATTTTATTATTGTTTGATTAACTTGATCTACATCCACTCCCCAGATTCTTCCTCTCTGGTTATTATACTAAACTTTTAGTGGTGCTCCTTAAGGCCCCACGATAAGGTGGAGAATCCCTTACACAACCACTTTCACCAACTCGATGCGGCGGAGTAGCCAAATCCCTTTTACTAATCCGGTGCGACGGAGTAGTTGGATCCCGTTCACCAACCTAGTGTGGCAGAGTAGCCAAATTCCTTTCACTCTCATAGTAAGGCAAAGTAGCCCAATCACTTTCACTTTCCCTGGTGCGATGGAGTTGCTAGTGGCCCTTTAACACCAAGACCTTCTTCAATGCATTTCCCTCAAGATAAACCTTAACTCATGAAGGAAAAAAGGTGGACGTTGACTAGAGAAACCATATGAAAACTCTCTCTCATACTCCCTTGCACCCACATAGATCTTTTCCCTCTCTCACAACTTCACCTCTCTCTTCCTTGCACAAAGCTCTCTCTTCAAATCTTTAGTTAAAGAAAACTCATGCTCTTAGATTGCCAAAGACTCTTATAAATTCTATTAAAAAATCTTAAATAGTGGGCTTCCAAAAACCCTAATTTTTTAATTTTTCTTACTTTATTCACATGATACGATCAATAGATCATATAGTACTATTAGTTTAATTTTCCCACTATAGTATTGTATGATGAATAAGAGTACACTATAATTAGTTCAATTTCATAAATGATCATATTGAATGACTGCATAATAGTACAGTACAATTAGTTTAAATCAACCATCGGATCATATAAGATGAACCAAATGTCAACTAGAGAGTCCTCAGGTGATTTTTATAGTACGATCTTATGATCATACTAGACAAACCAAACTTCATCTAGAGACTCGTCAAGTGATTCATATAGTATAATTTATAATCAATTCAGATCCAATTTGATTTCTTAATTAATTGACCTAATTAAGTAATAACTCAAAAGATCATATAATACAAAATGATTCATACAGTACGAATAATTCAAATTTGTCTATTTTAGGTAAGTTAGAATCGACGATAGGATTTCTAATTATATGTGATCGTCTAGTGCAATGTGGTGTTACTATATGATTATTTATAATTAAAATTTATTTTTTTCATTTTAAATTAAAGATTTGAATTTATGTCTATTTCAATTGATCATACAATATGATATGATATGGATCATACAATATGAATAATAAAAAAGTTAAAATATCTTTTTTCATTCCGCTTGTGTGTTTGTATAGTTACTAAGCTAGCATACAAATTTTTACATAAATTAAGTCAAGAAAAAGTAAAAGTGTAGACTCTTCAATACATAATTTAACTCACACACTTATAAAGCATAGTCTTGAGCCTGAATCTTTAGTTTTTCTACGTGTATACTGTTACTTGAAAGGTTAGTAGTGTACAAAACAAATGTCCAAAATAATATGTAATTAATCATCCAATAATATTTGTAATAATCAAAACACAATGTCGAGCTCCGGTATTGTAACAAGCTCTCCTTAAAAGGTGGTACAAATAGAGAGAGACACTGATAGGTTTCATTTTGAGGTTTCAAAGGGAGATGCTTAAATTGAAATACTTGGATGACATTGTCTCCATCCCTACTTTGACATAAAACTGAGGGATGGTCCATTATGTTATGCACTTGGCATACATCAGCCATTAATAGTGTTGAAGAGTACAATAATTGGTTGAGTCTTCTTTATTCACTCACCCAAAAGAGCTCAGAAGAGATTATTGCAAATATTGTATTATACGAAGAAGTTAGCATAACAATGCTTTTTTATTACTTTTAAAAGCCATCAAAGAGATCAAATAGATAAGAGGCCAATAATGCTTCAAAATCATTGACACTTAGAGCATTAAGGAGTGCCCTTATAAGGTAGGCTACTTAGAATCATTAAATCACCTACACTGGGTGGAGGAGCTTTATTATGCTACTCATCCTTACCAAGAAGAAGATATATACCATTCCTTTAACTATAGTTGACTTAGAACAAGCTATCTAGAATAAGGAGTTCATAATATGCCTAACGCTTATAAAGATTAGTGCACATGTTAGGGACATATTAAGGTATTACACTTTTCATAAAGACTATAACCATGATATTGAGGAGTGTCGCTACCTCCACTAACTAGTTAAAGATCTCATCAAGGTTGGAAAGCTGAAGGAGTACAAACTCACCAATCTTGGTGTTCCTAAGGAAGGCCCTAATAAAGAGCAATGGGAATGATTACATTCCTACTTACTGAAAGTTTAATAATTGGCTTAGAAACAAGTTGAACGTGAAGAAGGCACACCAAGAGGGGGGGCTGAATTGGTGATTTGAAAATTTCTTCAAAAATTCTTTTGAATTAAAAACCAAATTCAGATTTTATATAGAAGTGTTTGAAAAAATAATGTAGATCAACTCACCACACAACTCAAAATAAGTATAGTTTTTTTTGTTTTTGAATTTCAAGAGCATAAATAATTTTTTAGTCTTTTTTTTTTATTTTTTTTAGTTTTAAAATAAAAACAAATCACAATCAAAGACAACAAACTTCTTTCATAGATATAACCAAAATCAAACTAGAGTACTAAAAATAAAATTATTGTCAAGTAAAATATAGAAAGAAATAAAATGTAAACATAAATTCTTATATTGGTTTAGTCAACTTTACTTACATCCACTCTCTAAAGGTCCTCTCTTCAAGAATTTCACTAACCCAATGACTCTCGTTTAGCCACAGCTAGGTGGAGAAGCCGCTCTCCTTTCACATGGTGAAGATTTACTTATACAGAATCTTCATAATAGAAGAATCCTTCCTTTCAACTCCTCGATTGGGCGGAGTTGTCACGTCCTACTTTCACCTCCTCTGTCTGGTAGAGTTCTCGAGTCTTCTTATCACCTCCTAAATTTGATAGTGTCACCAATGATCTTTGGCCCTCAAAGACACTTCTTCATAGAGCTTCTCTCAAGATAAACACCAACAAAATCAGAGGACCTTAGGTGCAGCTCAGCTGGAGCACCTATGTGAAAACCCCTCTCACTCTCCCTTTAATCCCTTAAGGATCTTCTCCCTCTTGCAAAACCTCACCCTCTCTCTTCCTTACTCAATACTCTTTCTCTAAGCTCTCTCATAGAAGAAACATAAAGCCTTGACTGCCAAAAGACTCTTGCTAAAGTTATAACAAGAGTTTATATATAAGGTTTAAAAAAACCCTAATTTTTAATTCTTCCACTTCTGATCGTACAATATGATATGCATATCGTATAGTACAATTAGTTCATTACCATCTTAAATCATCATGTACAATTATAAATTATTCATAATGATTAGTTCAAATCAAATATCAGATCATACATGATGAACCAAAGTTCATAAAGAGAGTTCTTTTTTTTTTAAGATTGTAAATTGCATTATAAAAGAAAGTAATTACAAGCAACTAGAGATACCTATTATGTTACAAATCTGGATTCAAGGATCATAATTTTGATGATAACAAATATTTTTATTTCTTTACTGATGTTACTACTGCGCATCTGTTTATAGTTACCATGCCTACTAACTTTTCAGGTCCATAAGATTAAGTGCAATTCAAGCTAGCTCAAGATTGGGTAGATTAAGACTGAGTCAGTTTGTAATTTCAAATTCTAATGTTTCTTTTTCTTTTCTTGAGTCAAATGTATTAAAGTGGATCCTGATGCTAAGTAACCTAGCACACACACACTCAATAGGAGAAATTTAGTGAGTTAGAGTTTTTTCTATTTTTGATCATATCGTACATGACAATCCAAATATCATCCTAGACAATCTAATAAAAATAGATACCCTAATTAGGGCATCTGGGATAAGTTAACCTGATTAAGTAAATCATCCTGGACGATCCTCCCATCATCCTGGGCTATATTCTTAAATCAAAAATCTCAGCAGCCAAACTTATTTAGGCAAGTTTTGAGATTAAATTTATGTGTTTAATCGTACAGGATAATCCCACATCATCCTGGATGATTTGTACCTATCATGCTTAAATTAGTCAAGTGATTAAGGATAGTAACTAAGGTTAGATTGATCGATCATATCCTCTGGGTTGATCGTAGGATCATCCAGGACGATCAGTAAGAAAAACCATAACTCTCTCCTGGACATCCCGAACTATCAGTTGGACGATATGCTCAATTTTATACTAATCATACAGGCTGATATCTACATCATCCTGGCCGATCAGTTATATTTCAAACCATCCCATCTCATCTGCTAGATGTCCCAAACTATCCATTAGATGATGAAGTCGTATTTTGAACTAATCGTATGGGACGATATGGGCATCATCCTAGACGAACAGTTATATTTCTACCTATCATCCCGACTTATCTCCTGGATGACCCAAACTATGTTCTGGATGATTTAGTCAGATTTGTACTAATCGTACATGATGATCCTATGATCATCCTAGACAATCAGTTGCGCCAAATTGGAAAATTAAGGTTTTTTTTAAGCCTGCCATTTAAGTAAATTATTTTTACTTGTAAGAAAAATATTTTGTTATATTCCACTCCAAGAGAGCTTAGAGAAGAGGGAGAGTCAGGGAGAGAGAGAGAAGATCTTGTGAGGGGGAGTTTATGAGAGATTTCATAAAGGTTGCTCCAAGCAAGGATTTGATCATCGTCTTCCTTCCTCATCCTTGGTTTCGTGGTGGCCCTAGGGAGACAATCATCAGCA
Organism: Dendrobium chrysotoxum; assembly: GCA_019925795.1. Lineage (NCBI taxonomy): Eukaryota > Viridiplantae > Streptophyta > Magnoliopsida > Asparagales > Orchidaceae > Dendrobium > Dendrobium chrysotoxum. Next base: position 34,001,995 of record CM034303.1, on the reverse strand, counting down.
TCAGATCTGGGTTCTCTGCCTGCTTCAGGAGGAAGCAAAAGGAGTTCGAGGTTCTATGCCTGCTTTAGGAGGAAGCAAAAGGAGTCTGGGGTTCTCTGCATACTTCTGGAGGAAGTAAAAGGAGTCAAGGTTCTCTGCCTCACCGGTGTCGGTGGAAAGATTTTGTAAGGGCATCTCCGCCTTATTGTGGGAGAAAAAGGAGAGTCACTATAGTGTTTAGTGTAATACCTAGAGGGGAGGCTCTGGGAGTGCACGTAGGTCAAGTTAACCAAACCACTATAAATTTGGTGTGCTCTTTACATTTATTTTTCCACTTTTTAATTTTTGGATATTTTTGTGATCTGATCTGTGATTGAAAATCTTATTTTGGTTATCGACTTCTGCTTATATTGTTCTTGTTTTAAATATTTAAAAGGACAAAAATATTTTTCTATTTTTTATTATCTGCCAATTTACCCCCCCCCCCCTGCCCTTTTGGTTAGCCTTGGGACTAGTTTATAAGGGCTTAACAATCCTAACGAACTTTGAAGTGGTATCAGAGTGGGATTCATAAAAACAATTTTTTGAAAACTAATGAATATTGATCCATGGCTAATTTTGTAAATCATAATACTGTGGAAGGTTATTCAATCACACGATCACCTTTATTTGATAATATTCCTTTTGATTTTTAGAAAACTCGCATGTCCACCTTTTTTGCAATCGATCGATTATCTCTTGTGGATGCTTGTTAAAGAAGGTTATGTTGCACCCTATAGACTTGTTATTAAAGTTAAAATTGAAATTCCTTTTACTGAATGGACAACTGATGATAGAGATCTTACTCAATTGAATGCTAAATGTTTAAACTGCTTTTTCTATGTAATAAAATTTAAAGATTACATGCGTGGCTCTACTTGCACTACTGGTAAAGAAATCTAGGATAGATTATGCATTACTTATGAAGGCACATCTGAAGTTAAACAATCTAGGCTGAATATTTTGCTTCATGACTATGAACTATTTTGCATAAAACTTAGTGAATCAATTTCTAAAATGTATACTAGGTTTACACAGATTGTTACTTCTTTGCATGCCTTAGGAAGAGAGCTGACTAACTATGAAAAAGTGAACAAGATTGCGATGTTTACCTTCTTCCTTTGATGCAAAAATTACTGTAATTATTGAATCAAAAGATTTGAATAATTACTCAATTGATGACTTACTTGGATCACTAATTGCTTATGAGCAAAGAGTAAACCAATGACAGCTTGATGCAGTGAGAAGAAGAAGGAGAAAGCTATAGCCTTGAAGGCCAATGATTCTGACTCTGGCTCTTTAGGTTCTGATGATGATGACATGGCCTTAATTATAAGGCATGCAATTCAAGATCTTCCTGAGGAAGAAACAAAAGCATCATTAGAAGTGGAACAAAGGTAAATCTTGTAAGAACTCTAAAGTTTCCTCTGATGTTATCTATTTTGAATGTAGGAAGCCAGGGCATGTGAAATATGAATGCCCAACACTGAAAGCTCACCCAAGCAAGGAGAAAGTTGAAGAAAATCCTAAGTTCAATAAGGACAAGAAAATGATCCAAAAGGCTTTCTAGGTTGATTCAGCATCTGATTCCTCTAAAATTGAAGCTAAAGAGGAGGTAACCAACTTGTATTTGATGGAGGATGATCATCTTGGTCACTCTAACCAAGAAGAGGTATGTAAATTAATGTACGATCAATTGCTTAAAGTTATTGAGAATATTCATACATCATACTGGAAGTTGAAAAAATTGCATGCCAACCTAAAACTGGAACTTCTGAACTTATAAAAAGAGCATGAAATTTTGATTAAAGATCATACCACCTTGGATAGCAATCTTATGGCATTACTTGATGAATTAAATAAATAGTATTCTGATTTATCTGCTAAGCAAGATTTATTAAAAATATCACATGTTGAATTAGAAATTGCTTTCAGGGAATTAAAAACTCATGCATTTGATATAGAGAGTTGGGAGCATGCATTGAGAGTGGAAAATTCAATTCTTAAAAGTTAAAATAAATTTTTTGACGCTAAATTAACTACTTTCATAAAAAATAAATAATTACCATCACTTGAAGAAGTTCATATACAATCATCAATCATTAAAGCATGCATCATACAAACCTAGGAAGAGGTACTACCAACCATGTAGGTTAGTTAACCCTTTTTTCTGATGATAGATATTTTTCTTGTGGCATGTTAGGACATATCTCCCACACTTGCACTGTTCACCATAGTACATATTAGGTGTGGAGACCAAAATTACAAAATCCACAACATAGCATACATGCATCATATTCTTCTGTTCATCATAAGGGAACCAAATTTATTTGGGTTCCTAAATCTGACAACTAATGATTTTGTAGGCATGCTCAAATAAAAGACCTCATGAGAGCATGTGGTACTTGGATAGTAGATTTTCAAGGAATATGACTAGAGATGCAAATCAATTCATTTCACTGGAGACCAGGGTAAGAGGCAAGGTTACACCTGGAGACAACACCACCAGGAGAGTTGTGGGATCAGGTATAATTAGTGATTCAAATAATTTCATCATTGAAAATGTTTTACTTGTATATGGCCTGAAACATAATCTGCTCAGCATCAGCCAGCTCTGTGATAAAGGCTTCAACATAAAATTTCTGCAAACTGGCTGCCTTATAACTTAAATGACAAAATTATTTTATAGGTAAAAAGGATCAACAACATCTACATGCTGGATATAAATTTCTTTAAAGCTGATATTGCTATTTTCTTAAAATCAATTATTGATGAATCATGGCTATGGCATAGGAGATTATGTCATGCAAGCATGAAAAGCCTTAGGAAGATCACCAAAAAAGACTTAGTGAGATGTGTCCCCAAGCTAGAGTTTACTAAGGACCACTTGTGTGCTGTCACTTAGGGAAGCAATTCAAATCCTCCTTCCACTCAATCAAAGACATAAATACTAGCAAACCCTTAAAATTCCTACACATGGATCTCTTTGGACCTATCAGCACATCAAGCCTAGGAGGGAAAGCCTTTGGTTATGTGATTGTTGATGATTATTTGAGATTCACCTGGGTTAAATTCCTATCTCATAAAAGTGAATCATTTGAGGAGTTTAAATCTTTTTCCACTTGGATTCAGAGGAAGCTAGGTTGTGAGATTGTGACTATTCATAGTGATCAGGGTGGAGAGTTTGAAAATGAGAAGTTTAATACTTACTATAAGGAGCAAGGGATATATCACAATTTTTTATCTCTTAGGATCAATCAACAAAACGGGGTAGCTGAAAGGAAGAACAGGACCTTGGTAGAAGCCGCTAGAGCCATGTTAGCTGAGTACTCACTTCATAAATACTTTTGGGCAGAAGCGATGAATACATCCTATTATGTTCTTAATAGGGTAAATTTTAGATCTAAGCTAAACAAAACACCCTATGAAATTCTAAAGGATAGTACACCCAGCCTCTCTCACCTGCATGTCTTTGGATGTAAGGTGTTCATTCTAAATAATGGGAAGTCTCAACTAGGAAAGTTTGACCCAAAATTTGATAAAGGAGTGTTACTAGGTTACTCAAGTGTTGGGAAATCTTATAAATTCTTCAATAAAAGAACCTTGATTGTTGAGGAGACCACTCATATTGTGTTTGATGAATCTGATAATTCTAGAGGGTCAAGGGCAGAAGAAGAGAAGGTTGTAGAAGTCACCCAAGGAATAGAATTTATAAATCTGGAGGGAAGGGTAGAACCAGATGTTTCACTACCTAGAGAATGAAGATATTCTTTGAGTCATCCTAAAGAACTGATCATCGGAGTCCCTTCTGAAAGTGTTAGAACTACGCATGAACTTAAAAAAGAAGTAAACCCCTCTGCCTTCATTTCAATGATTGAACCAACCAACATCAACCAAGCCCTTTCTGATGAATTATGAATCCTAGCTATACAAGAGGAACTAAACTAATTTATTAGGAATGATATTTAGGAGCAGGTAGAAAGACCTAAGGACCAAAGTGTAGTAGGAACCAAGTGGGTCTTTAAGAATAAAATGAATGATTCTAGTGTGGTGGTTAGGAATAAGGCAAGATTAGTGGCTAAGGGGTACAACCAAATAGAAGGGATTGATTTTGAGGAAATGTTTTCCCCTGTAGCCCATTTGGAAGCCATTAGAGTGCTACTAGCCTTTGCCTGTTATAAGGGATTTAAGCTTTTCCAAATGAATGTCAATAGTGCCTTTTTAAATTTGATAATAAAGGAAGATGTGTTTATAGAGCAACCCCTTGACTTTGAGAATTCCTAATTTCCAAATCATGTTTTCAAATTAAAAAAAGCCTTGTATGGATTAAAACAGGAACCCAGAGCATGGTATGAGAGGCTTAGTACATTCCTACTAGAAAGGGAGTTTATTAAGGGGAGCGTAGACACCACCCTTTTTCTGAGGAGAGTAGGAGATGAATTACTCATTTTCCAGATCTATGTTGATGATATACGTTTTGGATCTTTTGATAAAAATTTATGTGATGATTTTTTAAAAATAATGAGTAAGGAATTTGAGATGAGTATAATGGGAGAATTGTCCTACATTCTTGGATTTAGTATAAGGAAAATGGATGATGAAACTTTTCTTAATTAATAAAAATATATTAAGGACATCTTGAAGAAATGTGAAATGGATAAAGACAATCCAATCAACACTCCCATGAGCTCCATTGTCTAGTTAGATAAGGATTCAAATGGAAAATATGTTGATCAGAAGAAGTACAAAGGAATAATTGGATCACTTCATTACTTGACTGCTAGCAGACCTGATATTATATTTAGAATTTATCTCTGTGTTAGATTTCAGGCTGATCCAAAGGAGTCCCACCTGACTATTGTTAAGAGAATTCTTAGGTATCTCTTAGGGACCCAAAACTTAGGAATCTGGTATCCTACGCACAGCACCTCCTTTGAAATTATAGGATAATCTGATTCTGACTTTACAAGATGTAGGGTAGATAGAAAGAGAACCTCTAGAACATGTCAATTCATAGGATAATCCTTAGTCTCCTAGTCTAGTAGAAAATAGAACTCAGTTGCACTGTCCACTATTGAAGCTGAATACATTACCTTAGGAAGTTATGTGGCCCAGGTCCTTTGGTTGAAATAATAAATTCTAGATTTAGGACTTCTTGTAGGCATAATTTCTTTCTTATGTGATAACACTAATGTCATCTACATTTCTAAGAACCCAATCCAACACTCCAGGACCAAACACATAGACATCAGGCACAACTTCATTAGGGACCATGTTATCAAAGGAGACATAGAGCTACATCATGTGGCCACTAAAAATCAACTGGTAGATATCTTCACAAAATCACTATCTTTGGAAATATTTAGCACCTTAAGAATCAAGTTTGGTGTGAAAGACATTCATGCTTGAAAGTGATGTCTATGTTACTAGCACTTAGTTTTTGTTTGATTTGTTTGTGTCTTTCTTTTTATGTGTATTTGATTTCCTGCTGATTTTTTTTTCTTTGTTTTATTTTTGTTGTTGTTTATCTAATTTGGTTATTTCTTTTTATGAGCTTTCCTCTTATTTTTAATTTCCTATTTATTTTCTTCAGAATTAGATCACTGATCACTACTGCTAATAAACTTGATTTCTAAATAAGAGTTTTGCCTTGTTTTTATTTAGAAGCTTGTAAGCAGTGATTGACTTCTCTAAAACAGTTAAGGGAAGAACCATTGATGATTGTTTCTCTTTCTCTAAGTCCTTTAATGGTGTATTTTCTTTTTAAATAAAAATCTTTTTCAAAATTAAAAAATTGGACTTTGAAATAAAGATCTATTTTATCTTCCTATAGTAATCTATCTCATATGAGTAGTGTTCTAAATCATTGAATCACATTCATGTAATCTTAATCAGGTGATTGCATTTATCATAGGAGAATGAATCTATTTTGTGGATTACTTTTCCTTATCTAAGAGAGTGATTTTTTCTTCTCTTATATTTGGAAGATAATCTCACAACTGAGAGCCTTTTAAAGGTTTTCAAAGAAAGGAAGCTCGCAGAAGATGCACAAAGTGCGCCAATTAACTGAAATAAGAGGCACAAAATGAGCCCAACACTGAAAAGATGCGCAATAATCACCCAAAAAAAATTAAAAAGATACACAAACAATAACAGCAAGCCTTTATCCCACTATGTGGGATCGGCTACATGAATCCCTTTTCTCCATTATGTCCTGTTAAAAGTCAAATTCTCCTTTAAATCTAATAAAGAAATGTCATTTCTAAAATTTTCTAACCAAGTCTTTTTAGGTCTACCTATACCTTTCTTAACATAAGTCAAATCTAAGATCTCTACTTTCCTAACCGGGTCATCGGGAGGCCGTTGTTTTTTGTGACCAAACCATCTAAGGCGACTCTCTCTAATCTTATCTTCCATTGGAGATACTCCAATCTTTTCACAAATATGCTCATTTCATATCCTATCTCTAAGGGTAAAGCCACTGATCCACCTGAGCATCCTCATCTCTGCAACACTTAACTTAGAATTATGCTTCTCTTTTAATGGCCAACATTCGGCACCATAAACCATTGCAGGTCTCACCACCATCTTATAGAATTTTCCCTTAAGTTTGAGGTGTAATTTTCTATCACACAATAAGCCCGATGCATTCCTCCACTTCAACCATCCAACTTGGATTCTACTGATAATATCCCCATATATTTCACCATCACTCAGAACAATAGATCCAAGATATCTAAAACGTGTACTCTTATTAATGACTTGATCGGCCAAAGTCACAATCCCCTCACTAGGTCTATTATTACTAAAATTACACTCCATATATTCTGTTTTAGATCTACTCAAGTGAAAGCCTTTAGACTCTAAGGTTGACCTCCACAATTCTAGTTTACCATCAACTCCCTCTCTAGTCTTATCAACAAGAAGAATATCATCAGCAAAAAGCATACACCAAGGTACATCCTCTTACAAATGTCTAGTGAGAACATCCATGACTAAAGCAAAAAGATATGGGCTTAAGGCTAATCCTTGATGTAATCCAACCGAAATAGGGAAATACTTGGTCAAACCACCTTGTGTTTGAACACAAGTAATAGCTCCTGCATACATATCTTTAATGATTTAAATATAAGCGTTATTAACTCCTTTCTTTTCAAGAACTCTTCATAGCACTTCTCTTGGAACTTTATCATATGCTTTTTCTAAATCAATAAATATCATATGTAAATCCTCCTTACTCTCTCTATATTTCTCCATCAAACCTCCTATTAATTGTATGGCTTCCATAGTAGACCTACCCGGCATGAATCCAAATTGATTTTGAGAAACATTAGTATCACGCCGCAACCTATGCTCCATAAATCGTTCCCATAGTTTTAAAGTATGACACATTAACAGTATTAAAAAATTTTTGCCCATAAAGTGTATCAAAAATTAAAAGATGGCCAAAGCTCGCCAAATAATTAAAAAAGAGGTAGAAAATGAGCCCATAAAGAAATAAGCTTCCTCCTCTTTCAAACCTTTAAAAAATCTTAGATGAATTTGTGTACCACTCAATATATTCAAACAATTAAGATTGAAATTCATGATTTCTGATTCTTTACTTTGCAATACTATTTTATCAGATATTTTTTGGAATGAAGTTTTAAAGGATCAATTTTCTTATATAATATCTTTTCTTCTGGATTAGATTTTTGTTTGAAAAGAATTTGAACCTCTAAGGTGTCCAAGGTAGGGTTTATATAAATTGATTTTCCAACTTTTTTGGATTTCAGCTCATCAATTTCTTCTTATCGGCTTTTGAATTAACAATTAAGGAAAATATTGATTTACTGGAGCTGATGAATTAAAAAAAACTTTAATTTTTTTTGTTATTTTTGCTTTTTGTTTGATTTTTCATTTATATTTTGATTTGAACTTTTTTTGTATTTTTGACTCCCTTGATCATTCCTCTTTATCATCCGACTTTTTAAATTTTTGTTGACATCATCCTGGATGATATGATCACATGTCCACTCCAATGGCAAATTTGAACCAATTATTGGACATCGTCCTGGATAATACACCTCATCATCCTGGATGATCCACATCCTTGACGATTTAAATTTAGTTGGTACGATCCATTATTGCCGATCATCCTGGACAATCCACCACATAATCCTGGATGATACTTTTCATCAATGGTCATCCAGAAGGACTTCTCAGGATGATCGCCTCAATCTAATCATCTTGAATGATACCTGATCGTCCTGGATGATAAGACCGCCTTTTTAACCAATCAACCTAGCCGACATACTGCTTTAATTCATCTTGAATGATATCACGATCCTCTTGGATGATATGGGCAACTCTTTATAAATAGGCCAATTTCAAAGCTTTTCTTGACTTCAACTCCCTTCTTCCCTTCAAAGCTTTCTCTCATTTAGTCAAGCTCCCAAATGGCTGGTGGCAAATGCTCCAGGATGCTTACTGGAGGCTCCTCAAGGGGAATTATGGACCCTCACTTCACTGATGCAGTAGATCAGGCTGCCTACCTTTGCCATAAAATTGTAGGGATTACACTCTCCAAGATAGTCGATCCCCGTACCCTAACATATCCAGTGTTAGACCTATTTTCCCATACTACTCTTACTTTCATTCTGACACTTGCAGTTCCCTTTCACTCTGAACTTATTTATTATTTTTTTTTCCAATCTTTGAATCAACTCTACTTACACTGCACTTCAATCCTATGTAAATAAGCGAGCTATAGAAATCACTTATCAAGACTGCCATGAACTTCTTCAACTTTCCACCACTGGAGACAAGCTTCGCACCTTTATCTCAGATCTAGATTTTAACTGGAGTCCTATTAACCAGTACCTAAGGAACACAAATGTTGCTTACCGTGATGGTGCCTCTAGTTAATTGGTTAAAGATGTTAGAACTATCCAACATGTCCTTAGAACTTCTATAATTCCCAAAGCTGGTGACCATGTTCATATTACTCCTTTACTTTCCATCACCATCTATTATATCATGGCTCATCAGAAATTTAATGTTACTTATCTTCTTTTTTGATACATTGAGCATTTGACTAGCATTAGGGATCCTGGACATAGGAGGAAACCAAATTTGCCCCTAGGACACCTCATTGCTTATGTTCTTGAAACCAAGTATAATCTTCAGTATCCTACCCCACCAAATTATCACCCTTCTTTCTACTCAAACAACTTCATCCATGTCCGTCATAGCACTCACCTCTATTCGTAGCCTGTGATGGATATGGGAGAAGAGGAAGAAGCTATTCCCCTACCAGTTCCTGAACCTGTTCCTATTTGCCAGCACTCATATCTAGATCAGCTGGTGGAGGTTTGACCAGTGGGAGGCCCAGTTTGATTCCTATGTTGTTGCACAAGAGCAGCAGCATATAGTAGATGTTGATCATTTCAATGCATATGTGGCCCAATAACAGCAGCAACACGACCACGATATGGCCTAGTTTGGGGAGCAGTTTGCTTCCATTCACTAGTTCTTTCAGCCACCTCCAACTCCTCCACCTGATTAGGGTCCACCATATATGTAGTTTGTTTTTGGTTTTTTTTTGCTGTTGTTTGTTTCCAGTGTGATGTTTGTACTGTGGTTCTTTCATGTATGTGTTCTGCTTTGTGTTTTTTCTCCTTTTTGTGATGTCAAAAGGGGGAATAGTGTTAATGTGTTAGTGTTGTATCATTTTCTTATTTCAGTAAAATGTGCTTTACTTATAGTGTTCTTTTTTTTGTGCTTTGCACTATCTACCTGTAACAAATGTTTTTCATCATCAAAAAGGGGGAGATTGTTGCAAATATGGATTCAATGATCATAATTTTGATGATAACAAACATTTATGTTTCTCTGTTGATGTCATTACTGCGTATCTATTTGTAATTACCCTGCCTACTAAATTTTTAGGTCCACAAGATCAAGTGCAATTCAAGCCAGCTCAAGATTGGGTAGATTAAGACTGAGTCAGTTTGTAATTTCAAATTACAATATTTCTTTTTCTTTTCTTGAGTCAAATATAATAAAGTGGATCCTAATACTAAGTAATCTTGCACACACACACTCAGGGGGAGATATTTAATGAGTTAGAGGTTTTTCTATTTTTGATCATATCGTACAGGACGATCCAAATATTATCCTGGATGAACTGTTAAAAACAAAAACCCTAATTAGGGCATCTGGGATAAGTTAACCTGATTATGTAAATCATCCTAGATGATCCTTCCATCGTCCTAGATGATATTCTTAAATCAAAAATCTCAGCCGCCAAACTTATTAGGCAAGTTCTGAGATTAAATTTTGAGATTAAATACTTGGTTCCACGGTGACTCTAGGGAGACGATCATCAGCATTAGATCTGAGTTCTTTGCCTGCTTCAAGAGGAAGCAAAAGGAGTTCGAGGTTCTCTTCCTGCTTCAGGAGGAAGCAAAAGGATTATGGGGTTCTCTGCCTACTTCAAGAGGAAGCAAAAGGAGTCAAGGTTCTCTTCCTCACCGGTGTCAGTGGAAAGATTTTGTAAGGGCTTCTCCACCTTACTATTGGAGCAAAAGGAGATTCACTATAGTGTTTAGTGCAATACCTGGAGGGGAGGCTCCGGGTAGTGGATGTAGGTCAAGTTGACCAAACCACCATAAATTTGGTGTGCACTTTTCATTTATTTTTCTACATTTTAATTTTTGCATATTTTTGTGAACTAATCTGTGATTAAAAATCTGATTTTGGTTATCTGCTTATGCTTACATTGTTCGTGTTTTAAATATTCAAAAAGATAAAAAAAATTTTCTATTTGTGCAAGAATTTTTAAAATACCAATTCACCCCCCCCCCCCCCCCCCTCTTGGTTAACATTGAGACTAGTTCATAAGGGCTTAACAACCCTAATTAACTTTCATATCACACTCCTTCTTTAGCAAATAAAATAAAGAAGAAGGAATGCAATATAAAAAAACTAAAAAAAGAGCTACTACTTAATGCTAAAGTGGCACAATAATCCACCACTTTCTTACACTTTCTAGAAGTACGATGAAAAATAATATTATTGAAATCATTAAGGAAGAAAACCTCTTTATTCCAAACTCCATCCTGCTGCCATTTCACCTTTTTCAATGAATCCTGAAGCCACTTGATTACATTTGAGTTATCTCCTTCAATTATTACTCCTTTGCAGTGAATCATCCAGTTTTGTAAATGCTCTCTAATCAAGAAAACCGCCTACAGCTCTAGATAAGCGACATCCAAATGTTTAAACTGCTTGCCAAACGCTTGAAGGAAACGTCCCTTATGATCTCTAATAATAACTCCAATACCCGCACTATATGATTCCATAAGAGAAGCATCCACATTAATTTTGATCCAATCTAGGGGTGTAGGATGCCAAACATCATTAAACTCCATGCAAACATTAGCATCTCAGTCTTCTAGTATCGGATACTTAGTTGGCTACATAATGAACATTAAGACGTTTGAAGCAATAAAATTAATAGACGATGTAGTCAATCCTAGCTTTATTTGGTTCCATCTTTTCCAAGAATAAAAAATGGCTGTACAATATAACTTAACTATGTTCAAATTAAAAGTAGAAATCCTCTTCAACTCATTTAAACATCTCTTAAAGGAATTGAAAATAGGAACATGGAACCCCATTCACGAAGCATATTCAAAATCTCCAGTAAGTATTTGCACTGAACAGATATATGTTCTTGGTTCTCCACCTTAAGACAACCTATAGCACAACTATTTGATTACAATAAATTTCTAAAATTCAGAAAAGAATTGGAAGGAATAGCATCCTTACATAATCTCCACCAAAAAATTTCAACTTTAGGAATCAGCTTGAATTTCCTGATCTAGTTCATCGTATAAGCATTAATCTACTGCACTTCATACTTCATTGTAGCTTCAAATGAAAGGGTTGTAACTAATTTGCCTGAATGGTACTTAATTAGCTCAATGCAGTCCTCCTCCATATTAAAAAATAATGTAACATGTTTGATAACCGAAATAAGATATCATTAAAAAACTTTTGTAGCTCAGAACTCTTCCAACCGCCCTCTTCTGAAATAAAATTATGGACAGATTCACATTGTAATTCATCACAATTAACAAATGATGGCCACTTATTAAGAGGCTTATCAATTATCTAAGCATCATTCATGATACTCACTTTTCTGCCATTAGCCACTCTCCATCTAACAATATTCTTCAAATGCTTAGCTCCATCCACCAATATTTTCCAAGATGAGGAATTACCCCTTTTAATAGTAGCATTGGACACATCACTCCCACATGATGAAATGACAGTTTGACTACACAAAGATTATGGATTCTAAATGAATCTCCAAGAAATTCTAGCTCTCAAAGGTCCAACATTATCAACCGACGAGTGAAGACCCAATCCACCAAGCATTTTTTGTTTGTAAAGTTCTTCCCCCAACACATAATGTAATCCTCTCCTTCCTTTGCTTTTATGCCATAAAAAGTCTCTACCTAGTTTATCCAGCTCATTGAGTACTCCCTTAGGAACTAATGAATGAGTTTCTAAAAAATAGGAAGTGAAAGAAAAGTACTCTTAATAAGAGGAGTTCTTCCCGCCAAAGAAAGACATATATTTCCCCACACATTTAATCTCTCCAAAGCATGATCTAAGATGGTTTGGAAATTAGAACTTACAAGCCTTCTCATTGCCATTGTCACTCCCAAATATTGCATTTCTTTAACAATAATAAACCCCAACTTCTTAGCGGTTTTCTTCTTTCTCCTTCTCTTCACTGATTTCCTTTAAAATTTCATATTTTTCACCCTTTAACCAGTCCAACCATAGAATTAAATCATAATTCTCTTCATAATATGAGATTCTTTGGTAGATGCATTCAAAAATAATAAAACGTCATCCACATATAGCAAGTGAGATGTTTTTTTAGATTTTGGAGCTACCTTAACTCCCAATTCATACCCCCTTTAATATATGGAATTAGATAAAAGTTGATAGCACATTATATACAAATAAAGGGACAGTGGGCATCCTTACCTAAACCCACTTTTAGCTTCAATCCAATCCAAATTTCTACCATTAATAAGAATAGAGAATCTTACATTTTGAACACATTGCATAATGAGATTTGTGAATTTAGGAGGAAAACCAAACCAACTTAAAGTCTTAGCTAAAGTTGGCCACCCCATACTATCATATGCCTGCTCCATATCAATTTTAATCGCCATAAGTACTTGCTTGGAATTAGAAAATTTGAGCTTATTGATTATTTCTTGAGCCAATAAACAATGATCCGACATGGATCTACCAGGTACAAAAACAACTTGACTTTCAATGATAATCTTAGGTAAATACCATTTCAAATGGTTCATAATCATTGTAGCCACCACTTTATAAATAGATTGACAAAAGCTTATAGGTCTAAGGTGTGTTGGCTCCACCAAATTCTTCAATTTAGGATTAATACTATCAAAGTATCCTTCCATTCCGGATGCATTTATCCTTTTAGGAAGAAACCATCCACTACTCTCCACAAATAATCTTTTATAATATTCCAAAAGAACTTAATGAAGGAGGCGGTGATACCATCTAATCTCAAAGACTTGTTGTTTCACAAATTCTTAACAGCTTCCAACAATTCTTCTTTAGTAAAATCAGCATTCAACACTTCCAAATCAGAATCTTGTAATTTCTGGTGATTAAACACATCAGGCCAATCCGAGAGGTTGCAATCTCTAAGCTTCCATTTTAGACTAAAAATTTTGAGGAATGCAGCATCAATCTTATCTTTGTCTTCCATGATGCCATCAATGTCATCCTCAATCTGCCTTATCCACTTCCCATTTCTTCTAGCTAAAGCATACTCATGAAAGAACTTTGAATTTGTATCACCCTCTTCAATCCATCTAGCTTTAGCTCTCTGATTCCACCAAGTGGCTAGACGAGCCAAAGTAACATTAAAATCCCAAACTTTACTCCTTAATAGATGCAGGTCTTACTGATTGAGGCCCTCTTCTAAGCTTTCCTTTAGTTGCAACTCTCAGATCTCCTTCTTTAGAGCATCCTTCAAAGATGACAAATCTTTCAGTTTATTTTTATTCCAATAATATAATGATTTCAGAGCTCTTTTCAGCTTCCTTTACAAAATTTCTACTTCCTTGCCATAATCAAATTTTCTCCAAGCTTTGATGACCATATTCCAAGCAGCTGGGTAAGATTTCCAAACATCTTCAAATTTAATAAATTTTTGAAGAGATCTTGACATATTATTCAGCTTGAACATAATGGGAGAATGATTTGATGAAACTCTAGCAAGATGCCTCACCATAGCATAAGGAACCTGTTGGAGAGCTATAGAATTTAATAAGCATCTATCCAGCCTTTCCCAAATCCTTGAATTACCTTCCTTATTATTGCACCAAGTGTACCATGGTCCAATAACACCTGCATCATGAAAATCATTTTTAGCCATAAAGGATTTCATATCTTGATGTCCTTGGGAAAAACTAAACCTTTTCCCTCCTCTTTTATCTTCTTTAGACAAATACAATTAAAGTACCCTCCCACTATATAAGGAATATCATACACAAATTCCTTCTCAATACTCTCCCATAAGCATCTTCTAGTAAACACATCCTTACTCCCATGCACAGTGGCAACATTCCAACACCCCTTATTCAGAATATGAAGGCATCCAATCACCAATTGGGAAGATTCATACACCACATCAAAACTACCCTCCGACCTCTTCCAAAGAACAAGAATACCCCAAGAAGTATCATTAGCATGTTGGTGAAAAAAATCCCAATCCTCCCGAATAATCCTATTCACTTCATTTTTATTAATACAAGACAACTTAGTCTCTACCAACCCAATGAAAAACACATCATTATCCCTCACTATCTCTCTAATATAAAGAGAAGCCTCTCTTTTTTTAGCTCCTCTACAATTCCAAAATAACAAGGAAGACATCAAGAACCCAATGGGGATCGATCCCCAGCACCATGCCAAGTACCCCCTTCTCCTTTCCTCTTTCTAGGTATACCCTCAAAAGGTCCTAATGACTTAAGTTCTTTAGTAAGCTTAAGTCTACTAACATAACTTACATCATGTTCTACATAAGAAGGAGATTTATTATCAATTGGAACTGAGGAATTCCTTGCTATAAGAGCTTCACCATTCCCATCAAACTATCTGATGATAAACCACCATCAGAATTAGCATCTGGTGTTTCTTCAAGGTGAGGGGATTTGATATCTTTAGTATTATACAATTTGAACTCAGATACAACCAAATAATTCAAAATTGCATCAGAATTTGCATAATCTACATCCACCCTTTTAAAGGCTTCATTAGCACCACCTTCCATACTTCTGATTATGCTTAAATTCATGGTTTGATATCCTTTAGAAAATTTAATACACTCCACATTATTAACTTCAGATTGAACATTAGAAACTAGTAACTTTGGAGATTTACAACCTTGCTCATCATCATTTTGATAATCCTTATCACCACTAGACTCCGCGAGAGTAAAAAATTTATCTGTATTTAGCAATTCCAAACTAGCTTCCTAATTATTCCTTAGCTAGGAATCATCCCCTGCTTCAGGAATACACGCATCCTCTTTTTGAATGGTAACTGAACCTTTCATCACATTTTCTTCATGCCTATCCTGAGATAGAACATTCAGATCGTGCTTATTAAGCCACTTTTTATTAATCTCCTTATTTTTAAAGAATCTTTTATTCTTATTCTGAAACTTTACATGGATCCAAGGCCCATATTCAGCTTCAACTGATTGCTTTTTGTTCAGAATATGCCTATTGATTTCCTCCAGAACTATATTATAATCATCCAGAGAGTTCTTGGGTTGTTTATATAGTACAATACATGATCATACAGTATGATATATATATATATATATATATATATATATATATATATATATATATATATATATATATATATATGATTTGATTCCTTAATCCTCAAACTTAAATTAGATAATATTAATTTAAGATTGTATTATACAAAGAAGTTTGTACAGTATAAATATTTCAATTTTTAAATTTCAAATTTACCAATTTTGAGTTAGTATGATTTGACTATGGGGTTTTTTTAATTAGTTGATTGTCCATTATAATATGCTATTCATATAGTACGATTAGTTATAACAAAATTTATTTTTTATCTTTGAATTAAATATTTTCTTTAATTTCTATTTAAATAGATTATACAACACCATATATATCATACATTATAATTAACAAAAAAATTAAATATTTATTTTCATCCCCTTTATATATGTGTGCACTATTACTAAGCCAACATATACCTAATTACAGACATTAACTCAAGAAAAAAATAAAATTACAAACTCTTTCAAAAATAATTGACCAGCATAATATTTTCTTTAGCTCTGATTCTTTGACGATGCTTTGTATATGCTGAACCTGAAATATTAATAGTGCATAAGAAAAAATATGTAATATATATAACACAATAAATAAAATAAACATCTAATAATATTTTTAATCATCAAAATATAAGTTTGGGCTCCTAGATTACAACACTCATATTATTTATTTAATTGGAGTGGTACTCATCATCATTAGAGGAAAGAGAGCTGAGTCTTCTAGCATGACTGATAGGCTTCAAGAAGGAGAAGTAAACTCAGTGTCAATTTTGCAAGCCCCAACATCAAACAATGATCTAATCACATTTTATGAAGTAGATAAGCTTATTGGAGGGAACCCCTAAAATGATGTAGTTCATATCACTCCCCTTTGGCCAATAATTAGATCAACCATATATTAATTACATATACAGTTTTGATAATATTATTTTTAAATTTATTTTTAAAAATGTTAATGTCTTTGCCACCTATCAAACTCCCACTATAGGCCCACTTTATATTTTCTCAAGAAAATATGGAGAAATAGGAGTACTCACCCTACTAATCATATAAGGAGAATGTGATTAATAGTAAATGGGCATGGTAGACTTCATCATCATGGATTCCCCATCCACGTATAATGTCATCTTTCAGAGGTCTTTCTTGAACATTTTTAAGATTTTGGTATCGACTTACCATGTAATGGTAAAATAGCTTAATGGCAGTCAAGAGAACATCATAAGAGACAATCTCAAGAAATCTCGCACTTTTTTACTTAAGAGCAATGGGGAAGTGGTGATAGCTCCCTAAAGAAGTTATGTAACTTGATGTTAAATAAGGTACATGGCTGGAGACTATAGAGGTAGTAGAGGAGGTCCCAGATATAGAAGGTGAGATTGATATAATTCTAAGGGTAAGCATTTATTCTAGCTCAGAGAATCAAGGTGAATTTATACTAGCACACAAAGATGATCTCAATATTTGTGCATGGATAGTAGTAGTGATCCTTAGCATTGATCATGAAGTCATATGCTAGAAACTCAATGTGAGAAGATACGCTTAGCCCATTAAGCAAAATATCAAAAAGACTACTATCACAACACAATCTAATTTAACCCATAAATTAGATCACATGCACATTTGAACATTCAAAAAACATGCAAAACACATCCAAATATAGATAACATGCATATAAATTCATGTAACTCACCATAACGAATTAGACGGATTAGAAATTCTATAATAGTGGGTATTATAATCCTCCCTCTTCACAAAGATGTCATCCTTGACATTTCAAAACATCTTATAGGTTCAACAAGTCAAGGTACAACAATCTCAAATCAAATTCCTTCTCCCAATTAGTTTTTCTTTCAATCCAATGCATCCACTGCACCTTGACAATCAGGATTTACTTATTTCTTAACTTCAAGACATCGAAAACCAATATCCTTTTTTATTCTTCTTTGTAGCTTAGATTTGGATTTACCTCAACATCATCCATAGATATTTAGTTTCTAGAGCCTGATACGCATTTCCTTAAGGATAATATATAGAATACACTGTGAATATAAGACATGTTGAAGTAACAATAATTTGTAAGTAGACTTCCTATCACAAACTAACCTAATATGATTCCTATCGTGTTGAGATATGTTAGGTAAATCCCAATATCTGATTTTAGAAATGTTTCAGAATTCTTCTTTTAATTTGAACTTTAAAATAAACTATAGACCATAGAGCTGCTATAAACATCTAGAGTATTAAAAGCAAACTCATCTCAAGATTTTTTTTTATTTCATCAAAATATATCTACACGGTAGTATATGACTACAGAATAGAGAGTAAAGCAAAATACTAGCTAGCCATAATTGTATAAAAATAAAAATAGAGAAATACCTATAGACTCAAATCATATCCTGAACTGCTAATCAATAAGCTCCTTCCCTTTCCTAAATCCTGAAAATTACAAGCAAAAACACAGTGAGCTTAAACAACTCAATAGTCCACATAATTCAATCTAATTTCTAAATTATTTTATTAAATATCTTTTAGAATATTTAAAAATAGTTAAATGCAGTATAATAAATTATTATGTTGAGAAAAGTAATAAGGGCATAACAATTATTTAAAGAGTCAAATATTAATAATGAGAAGTTAATTAAATTAAAATTTATATCACATAACAATTCATATCAGTTTTCTCATTTCTTGGATCTTGATAGAATCTCAAAGGTTTCTTGCCCCTTATGACTCCCTTTTGTGGTTATAGTACCAAAATATGCTCGTAGGCACCATTGTATAGCTTAAGCCAATAGAATATAACTTTTTATCCACCAGAACATGCCTTGTAGGCATCAGATTTCTCATCATAAATAGAATCCCAAAGAATACTAGCCCCTTATATTTCCCAACAAATAATTTTTTTCATATCACAACTATTCAATATCACCTGATTTAATAATATAAACATATATTTTATCATATAACAGTAGTTAAAATATAATTGAGTACATTTCATAATTGCACAATTTTCTATAATAGTAAGTAAGAGAAAACTATTAAGAAAAGATACATATTTTCAATAAATAACTAAATTACTAGAGATCATGTAGAATACTATTTTAAGACTTTAACTATACTATAATATTATTTTTTAGAATCTGAATTATATTCATTAAAAATTATATAAATTCTAACATGTATAAAATTTCTAGAAAATATTCAAAGTATTTACAATCTTAATCTCTATAATATATAAAAAGTTACACAATGAAAGTTTTATCAGTGTAAAGTTATCCCTAGTTTTCGGTAACAAAAATAGAAATTTAATCAAAAAATTTGATAAAAATTTTATATTTTTGAAAATTGAGATAAGCATAATATGACCTACCTCAAGACGAATATATTTCACAACTGGGTTGACAGGTAAAAATGTCTCAAAGCCACCAAAAATGGATTTTCTCTCCTCTCTCTTCTCTTTTCTTCCCTATTTTTCTTCTCCCAACTCTCTGTTTTGGGAAAAATGAATGCAAATCAATTTGGGGTGGGAAGAAATTTTTATAATAAAATAATATATGGGTATAAATATAATTATTCAAATTAATTATATTTAACATACTTTCCTTATAAATTTTTTCATATCATAAAATCAGGAGGTCAAAAAATTATACAAAAATATTCATAAATTAGCAAAGTATGTCTAAAACACTCTGATGAAATTATTTTACAAAATGGACAGCTAACAATCCCAAAAAATCCCCTTGTACAAGTAAGTGTAAATTTTTTAAGAAATTGCACCAAAGCCCAAAAAATAAGAAAAAATTAGTGAAACTAAAGTATGATAATATCTATGTTATGGTGAAGACTGTTTTTGATTTGGACTTAGAGTAACTCTTAAAGTAATTTTGACTCATGCAGCTCAAAATAGCTCTTTTAAAATTTAAGGGTTATTACACTTATCAATCCTGTCAATTACTTCAAAAGTCCAATGTACCATAGACTTAGCATTTCTTCTTTTCTAAACCTTCATATACCATTCATTAGTCTTATCATCATATATATGAAGTCTCAAATTTGAAATTTTACATATCAATGTTTTGCATCATAATATTATTTTTGTCTGACTAGTATAACTTTCAATATATCTTTACTAATATGGATCTTTTAAGTAACATCATCAACCAAATCGAGCCCAACCAGTCTTCTCTATCCCATGTCTATCCTAGATAATGGGGTTCTACATTTCTTATCATACATAACTTTATAAGGGGCCATAACTATAGAAAATTTTAATTTGAGGAATGAAATCCTCCCAACTTCTACCAAAGTCTAAAGTGCAAAGCCTCAAAAGATCTTCCAGTACCTAAATAGTCCACTCAAACTATTCATCATTTTATGAATGAAAAGTTGTTCAAAGTGTAACTTAGTACTCAGACCTTGTTGAATATCTCTCCACAATTTATAGGTAAACATGCCTTCAAAATAAAAAATAATTACTTTTGGCACTCCATACAACCAGATAATTTCCCATACATAGATTGATGCTAACAAGTGAACCTATTAGATAGAAATGAAATGCATAGATTTCATAAGAAGATCCACCATAATCTATATAGCATCATGTCCTAGCATTAATCAAGGGAATCCCAAAGCTAGAACCATTGTTACCTACTCCAATTTATGGAATAAGCAACTATTACAAAAGACAAGATAGTCATTAATGCTCTGCTTTCACTAAATAACTAATTCATATTTTGAAACGAAGTCAGCCACATCATTCTTTAAGCTTAAATGTCAAAACATACCTTTTTGATCACTATATATTTTATTACTTCCTAGATATACTGTGTAACCTAAATATTATGCCTCATGTAGATAATATTAATTTAGGTTTCATAACATAATTGATTTGATCAATTAGCTCCAAATATTCTATATCTAACTTTTGAGCTTTTTAATCCTTTCATACAAAGATGGTTGTATAATCATCAAGGCTAAAACACTTGAATCTCGATCAACATATGCAATCACTTCTAGTTCCAATCTCTCCATTTCTTAAATCAATAAACCATTAGAAGTAAGAGGAAGCATGACATCCCGAAAGACCTCATATTCAAAGCAAATTCTACTATATTCTTCTATCAAGACTAATATTAAATAATCAAATTGTAGCCCTTAATTACCTTGAGCCACCTTCTCAAGCTCAATTTTAAATCTTTCTAAGTAAAAATGTACTTTAGGCTCTGATAGTTAGTGAAAATCTTGCACTTGACTTTGTACAAATAATGCCTATAAATTTTAAAGCAAATACAATTACAATAAGCTCTAAATCATGTGTTCGATAATTCTTCTAATGCAGCTTTAACGGCTTAGAAGCATATGTTATAACTTTTCCAAGTTGCATTAGAGCACATATCAATCCTTTTCCTAAAGCATAATTAAATACCATAAACACCTCTTTACCTAATAAGATAGTTAAAATTAGAGCAGATGTTAAACAATTTTTTTTTCTTTTGAAAACTATCCTCACGCTAAGAAATCTGGATAAATGCTACCGACATATGAGTCAGTCTCGGTAGAGGCATAGAAATATCAAAAAACTCATTCACAAACTTCTTAGAATAACCATCCATACCTAAGAAGCTGCATAACTTAGATATCATAATAAGCCTTGACCAATCAAAAACGGATTAATTTTTTGGGGATCCATAGATATAACTATGAAAGTTCAATAGTTTGTCATGAAACCAATTGAACGTTGAAATGGCATGCCAAGAGGGGGCGAATTTGTGTTTTAAAAACATATTCAAAATTATTTTTGATTAAAAACCAAAATTAGATTTTAATCTGGAATCATTTTAAAAAACAAAATCATAACTCACAATAACAACGCAAAATAAATACTAATTTTTTTGTGTTTTTGATTTTTGTAGAAAGAAGTAAATAATATTTTTTATTTTTTATTTATTTTTAAAACAAATATCAATCCATAATAATTTTTATATCACAATGATAATCAAACTCAACCCAGATTGCAAAAAGCAAATATACAGGAAAGTAAAAATGTAGCAATTAAATACGAAAAGAAAAAGAATGCAAACTAATTTGTTTAGTGGTTCGATCAACTTGACCTATGAACACTCCCCAAAGTTCCTCTTTTTAGGTATTGCACTAATAAATAGTGACTCTTATTCAGCCCACGATAAGGCAAGAAAGCCTATACAGACTCTTCTCTCAAAGAATCTCTCCTTTCACCTCCTCGGTCTAGTAGAGATGCTGAAATCTCTATCACTTCCTAGGCGTGATGGAGTAGCTAAAATCCCTTTCACATCCTTAGTGCAGCAGAGTAGCTGGAATCCCTTTCACCTTCTCAATGCGACATAATAGCCAAAATCCTTTTCACCTCTTCGTTGTGGTGGAGTAGCCAATGGCCTTTAACACCAAAGGCTTCTTCACAAAGCTTCCCTCAAGTCAAACACTAACACACCTGGAGGAACTTAGGTACAAGTTGGCTAGAGAAATCATATGAAAATCTCTCTCACACTCTCTTGAATCCCACTAGACTCTTCTCCCTCTCACGTAACCTCACCCTTTCTCCTTTTTGCTCAATGCTCCCTCTTCCATACTTTCATAGAAGAAACACCTTTTCCTAGCAAAAACTCCTTTTAAGTCATAACAATAGTTTACGTAGAGGGAACAAAAAACACTAATTATTCAATTCTAATATATAAAGAAAAAGAAACTAAATAAACATCCAATAATGTTTGTAAACATTAAAACATAAGGTTGGGCTTCCGGAATCTAACAACCTGCACTGCTAACTATATGTCCTGTAAATGAAATATTCTTCAACTAAAATTCACACTTTGAAATTTTTTTTATATAATTAAGCTCCCTCAAGGTTTTCAAAATAATTCTTAGACATGCTATATGTTCCTCCTTAGAAGTTGAATAAATCAGAGTATCATTTATGAATATAATTATAAACTAATCTAAATATAACCTAAATATCCTATTCATTAGTTCCATAAAGATTGCAGGTGCATTAGTCATCCCAAAAGGCATGAGTAAGAACTTATAATGTCTATACTTGGTATAGAATGTAGTCTTGGCAATGTGCTCTTGCTTAACTTTTAGCTAATGACATTCAAATCTCAGATCAATTTCATAAAACATAATTGATGTCACAAGTTGATCAAATAGATCATTAATCCAAGGTAAAAGATACTTGTTCTTAATAGTTACCTTATTTAATTCTCTGTAATGAATACACATATGCATAGTACTATCCTTCTTTTTCACAAATAAAATAGGTGCTTTCATGGAGACACACTAGGATGGATAAAACCCCTATTAACTAATTCCTAAAGCTACAACCTTCACTCCTGAATTTCTTTAGGTATCATTATATACAAAGCATAAGATATCAGAGTGGTACCTAAAAATATATCAGTATAAAACTTAATTTTCCTATTAGGTGGAAAACTCAGTAACTCATCCAGGAAAATATTAGGAAACTATTGTACCAAGACATTATCCATAGATCCATAATATATCCTCTAATTCTTAATTTATATTAGAGATACTATACAACCCTTCTTCCATAAACAACCAATCTGAGTCCCATATCAACTTAGTCAATCCATACCTAGAACAATAATGAACTCAAAGAAAGGCAATAACATAAGACCAAATCTCCACTTTTATCAGATATCTTTAGGTCATAGAAACACACCTTACTAGCTATCATACCATCTCCAGTCAGTATAATAATAAATAAAGGAAAAGGTAATACTACAGAAAGTAAACATACAAGATTAAAGTATCTTCCAGAAATGAATGAGTGACTAGCTCTTGAATCAAATAGAATGTGATAAGGAATATCACAAATATAAGCCATATATATCACTACATTAGTAAATTTCTAATCTTATGCTAGATCAAAATGTATATATGTGCCTGACTTGAAGTTAGAGAAATAAAGTTATAAGGTTCCCTCTGACCACTACAAGACTGCTTTTGTGCCATAGAACCACTACCTATACTACCAAATCCCTTAGTAAATACATGAGGTGAAAATATCATTGGTCTTCCAACCTATTGAATAGTGCTCTTAAATTTGTGCTCAAAATGCCTATTCGATCCAGCCTATGGACACTCAACTATCCTATGTCTGGCCTAACCATATTTAAAATACAAACTTATCATTTAGTAAGATTGACTTAGATGTCTCTTACTACAACTATAGCACAATGGTACTCCACTCACAAAATCTCTAAAAGTGGCAACACTTTTGCTGCTAAGAACAAATATAAATAATTCACCTCTCGTGCAATCTCTAGGCCCAAACATACTCCTCATCTAAAAAAATTCACTATAAGGAGTCTCCCCACTTAATATCTTCCTACTCATATTCCACCACTGCTGAGTAGCTATCATATCATTCTCAATTAAGCAGGCTCTCTCTATGAGCTCAAATAAATCAATAACACAAAATAAAACCAAAGGCTATCTTAAGTTATCCTGTAGTCTTCTAAAAAATTTATAACACTTTTCTTCAGTTGAACTAATCGGTTATTGAGCATATCTGGCTAGGGTGGTAAAATCTACCTCATACAACATAACAATTTTATTCTCCTGAACTAATCTCATGAATGTCTCGTAAATCTGTTACCATTCATATAGAGGTATAAACCATGAAATGAAAGCATTCATGAACTTTTCATAACAAAGTAGGGAACTCAGGTTTCCATAAGACCTTTCCTTATACTGGCCCAACCACTAGCACTCAGCCTCCCCATTAAATAGAAACACAGATAGATGTACTTTCTCTAAGAACGACATTACATTCCATCAAAGGTCTTATCTAACCTTATAAGCTAATCCTTTGCTCCTATAGGCTCAACAACATCCTCAATCCTTGTAGGCTTCAACCTCAAAAACATATGTAAATTTCTATCCACGTCATAAAACCTAAAAAAAAAAAAAGAAATCCCAGAATGGGCTTGACCCATCAGCTATGTTACTAATCTAGAAAATTAAGATATCAAATCAAAACTAATAATAGGGACAATACTCTATATTGGAACAATTTAACTAACACTCTACCCATCATCCATATGCATCTCTTGGGGATTCATTAGAAAATAACATAAAATGAACATTGCTGAATAAAAGCATGCACATAAAAATAAATAAAAATGAATGCTCAAGACTACCTACAACTACCTCACTTAATTATAGATCAATTATTATAGTTCTCCTAATCATTGCTCTAATACTAAAAAAGCATTGTCACAACCCAACCCAAAATAACCCATAAATAGAATGGGTCATACAAAGTTAGAAGATGATAGACAAAGTCCAAAATTGAATTTAAAGGAACTTTCTAGAGTTTTTTTAAATCTTAATACATGATAGAGCTACTAATTAACTTTAAAAAATAGAGAATACTCATCTATAACTTCTCTTTTCATTTATCTTTTAAATATATATAAAATAAAATCTCTACAATATAGTGCATGAAAATAAAATAGAAAATAGTCATCACTGTACAAAAAAAATAGAAAACTTAAAAAATACGCATACAAACTACGACTATGTGATCCTATAATCTCAGCTACTCAATTGGCTCCTCACACTTGCCCAAACTTAAAATAAAATGGAGAATAGATTTGAGTCAACATAGTTAAGTAGGTCATAGCCACCAATCTATATTTTAAATACTTAAACCAGCATCTATTTAAACTAAACAAGAAAATAATTATGAATGAATTACTCTACTACACAAAAGAGTGCTGACAAATAATAGGAATTAAAAATACTTTGCTCAAAACATAATAAATAAGTACTTCTTATATCAGATACAAAATTAATAGATTTTTCTTATGCATTTATACCTTCCAATAGAAATAAATCACAAAATT
The DNA here is from genome assembly GCA_019925795.1 of Dendrobium chrysotoxum. Taxonomy (NCBI): domain Eukaryota; kingdom Viridiplantae; phylum Streptophyta; class Magnoliopsida; order Asparagales; family Orchidaceae; genus Dendrobium; species Dendrobium chrysotoxum. Next base: position 33,976,144 of record CM034303.1, on the reverse strand, counting down.
TAGACCATTATAGCTCCTCATGCTAGTATATAAAAAATAGGCCCTTATAAATCTTAAATTCTTAACACGTCACATATTTAAAATTTTCAAAAGAAAACTAAGCCCTTATAGCTTTCAGCCCATTCAACACACAGAACTTCCTCCCAACATCAAAACTTCTCAGAAACCATACACTCCAAGCAGGTAAGTATATGTATAATTGTATTTTAGATGAAATAAATGAAAATAATCATAACATAAATATCAAAGAGTATTATATCGATAGTCAAAATATTTAACAAATTGGGTAGAAATTTCATATTTTTAGACCCTACCAAATTACCAAGGATTACTTAAAATACTATTTTAAAGCATTTATTATACAATGATATAAATTTTTTAGGAAAGAATCATTTTTAAATTGATTAAAAATAGAAAATTTTTAGAACTACTTGACATAATTTTTCAATGAAAATATAGAAATGTTTAAAAGATTCCTACATGCAACATATCAAAAGTTACACGATCAAATTTTAATCGATGAAAAGTTATTCTCATTTGAACATTGTAAATTTATAATTTTAATCAAGAAATCTAAAAAATCTTATATTACTAAAAACTAAGATAGGCAAAATATAACCTACCTCGATCTAGTCAACTTCTTAAACTTGGATGTTAGTAGAAAATGAACCAAAGTAGCTTAAAACTAACTCTCTCTCTATCAAAACCTTCTCTTCCTCTCTTTAACAAGCAGCATAAGTGAAATTTTTGGCTAGAAAATGGGATATTAAAATATTAACCTTGTATCACAAACCTCCAGATAGTGGCGTCACTGTGCCAACATTGATTAGATTAAAATGGTCAGAAACTTAAAGCTTAGCATCACAATACCCCTTAACCCGACACTACAGCATTCCCAAGGGAAAATTTTAGATTCAAATTCTTAGAGTTCCCTTTGGCTCCTACAAATAGATCACAAGCATACCAAAATATTCAAAACATATACAGAACATGTCTAGAACAAATAACCCATGTAACTTACTAGAATTGATTAGACACCTTAGACATTTTGTGTCAACGGGTATTATAACTACAACCATGCACACCAAGCCCATAAAGTAAAAAGTGAAGAAAATGCTCAACACACTCTTTATTATAAAAGTATAACACCCTAACTAAATTTTTAATGTAGTGATGGTATAAAAGGTTATTAGAAAATGAAGGATGAGTATTTACTTTATCAATCCTAACTTGGCATGTCCAAAGGATAGTTACCCACTTCCCATAATCATCTGACTGGTTAACTTGATTGTTGAGTTCTCTATAATGAGCTTCCTTGACATGTTTGTAGACACTACTAAATTAAAATATACCTTGGTGCCTGCAAGAACATCCTTCATCATAGGAGAAGGCCTATACAAGTATAAGGAGATGTTAATTTATGGGTAAGTATGCTTTGGACATGCTCTGCATGGAGTTATGATGAAATTCTTGGATTATCTCCAAAAATACTAGTTTACAAACACGAAATCCTACATAATGTAATTCTCATAAAATAAGCCTTTCAATGCATGTGCTTAGAAATTGAATAAGGTATCATTGAAGTCAAAAAGCTAATTGATGTAGGCTTTAATCATTAGGAAAATGCCCATATTAGTTGGATAACATCATCTTAATTAAAAAAAAAAAGAATGATCAAATTCATGTATATATAGATTTGAGATATCTAAATAAGGCTTATTTTACAAATGAGTTCCCTTTGCCTATCCTAGAATTTATGGCAGATGTTGCATTATTTCATTCAATTTTCTCTTTCATGAATGATTCATCTGGATACAATCCGATCAAGATGGACTCTCAAAATGAAAAATTCACTATAGTCAGAACACCTATAGGGATCTTCTATTATAAAGTTATGCCTTTTAGATTAATGAATATGAGTGTAACCTACAAGCAGGCTACGACTCAGATCTTTGATGAAATTATCCATAATCAAGTGGAATGCTATATTGATGATTTTATGGTCAAGTCATATAAGATAATACCATCTTTATGATTTGAGAATCTTTTTTGAATGTTTGTGTTGCAAAGAATTGAAAATGAACCCTCTAAAATGCGCCTTCGGTGTAACTATAAGGAAGTGTTTGGGGTTTCTAATGAGACATTATAGTATAGGGATCGTTCCATCCAAAGTACAAGCAATCTTAGATATGCCACCTCTTAAGAGCATTACTAAATTAAGATCTTTTGAAGGCAAATTGACATATCTAAGAAGCTTTATTTCTAATCTATTTGTTTATTGTCAACCATTTACTACTTTATGTAAAAGGATATCTCATTTCATTGGGAAAATAAATATCAAAATGCCTTTGATAATATAAAGTGATGTTTAATGACATCTCTTATTTTAATGGTTCCCATCTCAGGAAAACCTTTAATATTACATATCATAGCCTTAGACAAATCTCATGGAAACTTGTTAGCTCAAACTAACAAGGAAGGGAAAGAGAGTGAACTCTATTACTTAAGCCATTAGTTACTTTCAACAAAAATAAATTACCCACTTATTTAGAAATATTGTCTACCCTTAATTTTTACCACATAAAAAATAAGGCATTATGAGTTAGCTCATAAGGTAAATATCATTTCTAGAGTTAATCCACTTTAATAACAAGTGACTTGTCTGAATTTATCTTGCATCCAAAAATTAACTTATAAAATTTCAAAAGTTGGGGTACAAAAATTATTGGTCTTATCGATCCTTCTTCTTATAAAGGTCATTATGTCATTATAGTAGCAATTGATTACTTCACCAAATAGGCAGAGGCCATCCCATTACAAGAAGTTTATCTCATCATGTCCTCAATTTTTTGAGACCATATCTTATATCACATTGGCATCCCTCATCAAATTATATTTGATAATGGTGCCTTTATCAAAAGCACCAAGATTAATAATTTAGCCAAGCGCAATAACATCGATTAGAGATACACAATAATCTATTATGCATGGGCTAATGGATTTATTTGAGGCAATCAATAAGACTTTGGGGTAAATGTTAAAGAAGATTTTACATAATAATAAGCATTAATTGCATGAAATGTTGGGTAAAGCTAGTTGGGCCTATCGAACCACCTACAAAACCTCAACTCAATCTACACCATTTGCTTTAAACTTTGGGGCTAAGGGTGTTCTCCCTCTGAAGATATGGTTTCATTTTCTTTGAATTGCAATTAACAATCATATCGGATCTAAACAAAATGCTCAACTTTAATTGGAGTAGCTCGAAGATTTAGAAGTGAAGCATTTGCATGGTCAACTAAGTCTAGAGTTATATAAATCTTGTATGGCTCGGGATTATGATATAATGGTCTAACCTAAAAACTTCTGAGTAGATAAGTTTGTCTTGGTTCTTTGTAGACCTTTCTTAGCCTATTAAAAGTTGGGTGATAAATTTGAGCCCACAGGGATAGGCTCTTTAGTGATTGAGAAAGTCAATCAGGGAGGATCATATCAATTAGTTGACTGCAAGAGTGTTCATCCCATGTTACTCATTAACGGGCGATATCTTTAAAGATATTACTTGTGCTTGTATCCATGTCAAAGTTTTAAAAAAAGATGAATTTTCTCCTTATAGAGCTGATGCTTAAATCTTTAAAGCCTTTATGATACACTAGGTTCATATAAAAATAATGTTGCATATAAAACATTCAATTTTAAATAAAATGTCAGGTTAGAGAAATTGAAATGTTTTTATAAGTATCCATTTACCAAAACCATTGAATTACTCTTATCCCTTGAATCCTCTTTTAAATGATCATTTGTGCAAAAATAAATTTATCCTTTCATAGGAAACTTTATAAGTTACACAAATTTAATTTTAATAAAAATCATCTTTAAAATTAAATAAAAATAATTTGTTCAATCTTTCCCTTCTCCCCCAAGAATATGATGCATACAAATGCTTATGATCCCTAGAAAAACATTTTCTTGTTGTTAGCATCATTTCTTTAATGGAGAGGGAGAATAAAAACATTAAAAAAAAAATCTCCTTCGATCATTAAATTATTGGGGTATCATTAGCAAGGGCTTGGGTCTTCAGATCCCATTATAGTGCGGCTTTAGGTATAGGTCACAAAACTTTTCCCTAGTCACCCATCTTTTCCAAGAGTTAGGTATAAGTTTCCCAAGTGGCATCTTTTCCCAAGGATCATATTCATATTTCCTTAGTTTTTAAAGTTAGGTGTGAGTCTCCACATGCTAGCATCCTTTTCTAGAACTAAGATTCCAAAACATATAGTCTTTTAGGTGTACATTTCCCAAGTGGCATCCTATAGACTTTAACACATAATTCTTCAGGATAGGTGTGAGTTCTGACATGTTGGCATCACTTCTCTAAAATTAGAAAAGATTTTAAGCTCTTAGGGTTAGGTGTGAGTCCCCACATGTTGGAATCCTCTTTCTAGTGTTAACCCTTCAGTCTTTTAAGGTTAGGTGTGAGTCCCCAGATGTAGGCATCCTTTCTTTAAGACTAGGATAAACTAGTGTTGTGGAAATCCTTTTAAGCATAATCTTAGATCAATCCAAATCATAAACTTCAAACCTTATGAGGTTAGGTGTAAGTTTCCACATGATGGCCTATTTTATTATAATATACATGTTAGTTTGTTGAGATAGGCGTGAGTCCCCACACGTTGGCATCCTTTCTCGTAAACTAAAAATAAGATTTTAAGCTCTCAGGGATAGGTGTGAATCCCCACATGTTGGCATCCTCTTCATAGAGCTAACCTTTTAATCTTTTAAAATTAGGTGTGAGTCCCCACACGTCAACATCTTTTCCTTAAGACTAAGATAAGCTAGTGTTGGAGAAAGCCTTTTAGGCACCATCCTAGTTCAATTGAAACCTTACACTTCAAACCTTTTAAGGTTAGGTGTGAGTCTGCATATGCTGATTTCATTTTCTTAGAAGATACCTGCTAGTTTGTTGAGATAAGTGTGAGTCCCCACATGTTAGCTTCCTTTATCTTAAACTAGAAACAAGATTTTAAACTCTTAGGGTTAAGTGTGAGTCTCCACATATTGGCATCCTCTTCCTAGATCTAACTTTTTAGTCTTTAAAGGTTAGGTGTGAGTCCACACATTTTGATATCCTTTCCTTTAAACTAAGATAAGATAATTTTGGAGAAAGCCTATTAAACACCATCCTACTTAAATCCAAACCTTAAACTTCAATCCTTCTGAAGATAGGTGTGAGACCCCACATTTGTCATCCTAGAAGATACCTTCTAGTTTGTTGAGATAGGTATGAGTCCCCATATGTTGGCATTATTTCTCTTGCACTAGAAACAAGACTTTAGTCTTACAATATCACATATGAATTTCCACACTCATTCAACTTTCTTTATCTTTGCCTTTATTAATTGTCTTATCCCTATTAATCACTAATTTAGTAAGGACATCCTTATCAATCTTCACTTAATTAGATGGTCAATCAATATATAAAGCTTGTGAGATATTTAAGGAATTGCTTTAAAAGTTCCCACACCATGCTTTGCCTAATTGGCTTATCATCCAAACCTTTTATAATGGACTTGTAAGATCTCTTAGATCGATCATTGATATATGATACTATTGGAGGTTTTTTGATGTCTAAACCCTTCGATGAAGCATATGCATTGATTGAAGAAATGGCCACCAACAATTTCCAATGACCTTTTGAGAGAGTGAACCCTAGGAAAGTGGCTAGTGCATATGAATCGGATGCCTAATCTATTTTTATTTCCCAAATAGATATAATCTCCAAAAAATTGGATAATATTAGAGTTAGTACACCCCAAGTCTCAACCATATCAGTAGAGGAGAGTACCTATAGAGCATCCAGGGACCGAATTACCACAAAAGTTGAATCCTTAAATGTTATTAATAATGGATAAAATAACCCCTACTCTAACACTTAGAATCCAGGTTACAGCACCACCCAAACTTTCCATGGAATAATGATCCTAATGGGGTAATCATTGGAATACTAGCCAACACAGCATATAAGAATGTAGAAACCACCTTAACAACAATTTGGAAACTTGTAGCCTAGTTATCATCCAATATTTAATACAAATAACTAGTTTAAGGATAAAAAGCCTTCTCTAAAAGACCTAGTTTACAAATGGGGACCCAATTACAAAGCTAAGATGGTGCAATAAGGAACATTGAAAATTAATTAGAGAAATTAGCTAGTTCCATAAATAGTAGACCCCAAGAAAACTTGCCTAGTAATACATAAAAGAATCCTAAGGAAAAAGGGAAGGAGCATTGCAAGGAAATATAACTGAGGAATGAAAAATAATTAAAGGAAGTGGTTAGGAAGAAGCATCAACTTGAGGAGGAGACACATGTAGAAGAACCTGTAGAACCCAACAATTCTGAAGAACAATCTCAGCCTGATAAGGAAGTAAAAAACACATTACGAAGGTTTTTGTGAGGCCACCACTACCATTTCCACAAAAGTTATTTAAGCATAATTTTAAAAAGTTAACTATTACTATTCCATTTGTAGAAGCCCTAGCATATATGCCTACCTATGCTAAGTTCATGAAAGACATTTTAGGCAAGAAAAGAAAACTAGGAGACTTTAACTATTATCCTGATTGAGGAATGCAATGCAATCCTATAAAAAAAAAGTCCCTCAAAAGCTTATGGATCTGGTAGTTTTACTATTCCTATAAGTATAGGGGAAAATTTTAAGTGAAGGTATTATGTGACTTTGAAGCAAGCATAAATCTCATGCCCCTATCAATATTAAAGAGACTTAACCAAGGAGAAGTTCAACAAATTATTGTTACCATTCAGTTAGTGGACCATTCATTTACTTATCCAAGGGTGGTGATAGATGATATGCTAATCAAGGTAGATAAGTATCTTTCAAGTTGACTTTATTATCTTAGATATGAAGGAAGATAATGTGATACATATTATCTTGGGTAGACCTTTCTTAGCCACAGAGAGGGCCATGATTGATGTGTAGAAGGGAGACACAACCTAGATGGTTCAAGACCAAGAAGTGACCTTCAATTTCGTAATGTTTGTGAAGTTTCTTAAGGATCATAGTGAGGATTAACTTAAAGTGGACCTAATAGATGATTTGTGAATGATTTTGTGAAAGAATTATTGATTGATAGTTCTTTGGAGAGTTCATTTTGTGAGGATGACATAGGCGAGGTATATGGAGATACTATACATGTGGTTAGTGAAGCCCCTAGAGTGTTTAGGGAGAAATATGAAGTGTTACTTACATCATCTATAGGGAAGTCCTCAAAAATATCTATTTTAAAGGCACCCATGCTTGAGTTAACAGTCTCACCGGCCCACTTGAAGTATGCCTTCTTAGGAGAGGAGTCAACTTTAATGATCATTATTTCTATTGAGCTAGTAGAAGATCAAGAAGGTAAGTTGTGTAGGGTTATTAGCACATATAAGAAAGCTTTTAAATGGACCATTGCTGATACTAGGAGAATTAATCCATCATTGTGCATGCAAAAAAATTTGATGGGGGAAAACTCCCTTTCAAAAGCTAACTCCTAAAGAAGACTAAACTCTATTAAAGGAAGTTATGAAGAAGGAGATTCTATAATGGTTGGATGCATATATGTTTCCCTGTAATTAGTGAATCATTTATTTACCTATCCTAAGGGGGTAATAGAGGATGTGTTAGTGAAGGTAAATAAGTTTATTTTCTCTATAGATTTTATTATTTTAGACGTGAAGGAAGATAGAGAAATACCTATTATCCTAGTTAGACCTTTCTTAGATATCGAGGGCTAAGATTGATGTTCAGAAAGGAGACCTAACCATGAGAGTTTATGATCAAGAAGTCAACTTTAATATCTTGAAATAAATAAAATAGCCTAAGTATCAGGGTGAGGATTATTGTAGAGTGGATTCTATAGACTCTTGTATAGAGGAATTGATGGAGGAATTCCTAGGAGATGTTGAGTGAGGATGATTTGTATGAAATGGAGAGAGATGTTTTTTAAATTTATTAGTGAAAGTACTAGGATGTATAGAGAGATATTTAAGGTCTTAGATACATCATCCCTAGGAAAATCTTTGAACCCATTTGTAATCAAGAGACCAAAGTTAAAAATCAAAGCACTTATTTCCCATTTAAAATATGCTTTTTTGGGGAGAAGACTTAGCTTTACCAATTATTATATCTGCTGAGCTTGAAAAAGATTAGGAAAGTAAGATAATTAAATTCTTTAGTTTGTAAAAGAGGGTGTTTGACTGGTTTATTACTGACACTCAGGGGATTAGTCCTTCCATTTATATGCATATAATTTTATTTTAAAAAAATCTTGCTAACTTAAAGCTGACCCGTAGAGGAGGTTGAATTTGACATTGAAAGAAGTAAAAATAAATTAATTTTGATGTGGTATTCTATTTGAGGAAATAGGAAGAGCAAGGAAAAATAATAAAGAGCTTCTGCACATATAAGCCGAACCAAGGGGTATTTATAAAAGATGGAGGAGATATGAGCACTAAATCACTAGTCACATTCTTATTTAATACCAAGATTTTTCTCATGTGCTTTATCATTACCTCAAGATTATCGAGATTTTCCTCATTCATCCTAACGAACAGTCACAACTAGTGCACATCGTCAACTCCAAAAACCTTACTAAAGAGTCCACTTTATAGGATAGTAATCATCCCAAATAACATGAGGTCATAACTTGACAAATAACTAATGGACTTGCCACTCAGATGTAAGTCATTACTGTCCATCATAGAAAAAAATAAAAATAATTAGAATGAAAATGATCAAAGTTTTCTTTTCACCACATCACAACATTTAAAAGATAAATACAAGTACTCACCACAATAGAAAAATATTAAATTTATAATATTAGATAATCAATATGAGGGTACTAACTTGAATATCAAAATTTTATTACTTAGAAGTTTATTGCATTATTTATACATAAGTAAATAAAACATGGGAAAAACCTACTTGCCACCACAAAAATCCTATATATGAGGTTAGCCACCACGTAGAGCAACAATAACATTGACTCTTGCACTTAGATCAGGAGGAATAGCCACCCCTAATGAAGGAACTCACCCGTAAGAGGCCATGAGTCACCATCATCTCAGTTTGTAAAGCCACCACAACCCTCCTAAGCTAGACTTCCATCTCTAAAGGATGCCCTTCTAGGAGTTCCTTCCTTGTTCCTCAATAACTCCTTGTAGGTTGATGATCTTCTCCATAAAACTAACTCACTCTTCAAGAGATTCAAGTATGGTTGACCCCTAAGCTGGGATGTTATCATTAATTAGAAGTCAATGAGAATGAGAATAGTGGCTTTTATGGTGCTTCTATTTCCTTAAGGATTATGGTCTCCTTTATAATCAACACCTCTTTCAACTCCTTAGTAGTCTACTCAATAACCTTGACCCTTACTGCCTATCCTTCCTTAACTATAGGTTGAATAACATGAGTATTCTTCACAAGAGGCATCTCTATAGTCAATAATGAAGTATCAACAATAGAGAAGCTACTGTAATAAGAAGACCACCAAATTCATCAAATGACAAAAAGGGCTCAATCACAAGAAATTATAATTGAGCATAGTGGACACATCACCAATAGCAAGTTAAAAACCATAAGCTAGGAGATTTTATTTATATTTTTTACATAATTATGTGTATAAAAATTTCAAGTAAAAAATGTTATTATATGTGTCTAAGACTTAGCATTTCTATTGTAAAATTCATGTGTTAATTTTCTAGTAGAAGGGACTTACTTGAGTAATTAAGTGACTCACACATAAAGTGAGTGCTTAACCAAGCCAAGTAGCCAAGGAGGACTATAGGGGCCAGCCAAGTATGGAAGGAGGGAGACATTATGGTGGTTACTAGTGTGGGACACTCATTCCCCTTTCCATCCTCTTTTCTAAATTCAAGTTGCTCTTGTATAACTTACATAGATACTTAATTGGCCATGTAATAAAGGGAATTAATAAGTTTTGTGATTAAATTTTGAAGAAAATTTTGTTGGTCAGAGCTTGGTGGTCGGCTATACAACTAAGTTTTGGATGATCCTACATAGAACTACTGCTCTGATGAGAAGAAGAATTTATCATACTTCACTTTCTTGCTTTATTTTTTTAAATTTCTATTTTGTAAGATGAGTCATTCCCCACATCAAAAAAGGTATAATCATAATTTTTTTTGCAATCAAGCAGTAGGATATATTGTGATTTACTTCCTACATTTTTTTTCTTTTATCTTATGAACTACCAATCATTCCCCACTCCAAGAACTTATACTCATAATTTTTCTAGCAATCAAACCCATCATTTCAGAGCTTTTGTGTAAATTGGCCAAACTAGGTCAGAAAATAACCTAGTTTTTTTTTTTCCTTCAATTGGGTGACTTAAATTCATTTAAAATTTATCAAAAACTCTAGATCTATAGTACACGCCCTAAATATTGATCTCCATACATTTATTTATGGTTCTTATTCATTAAAATTCTAAAGTTTTAGATGCCCTAAGTTAGTGATAGCCTTCATCTAGAAAGGAAAATTTTCATATCATTTATTAAATCCCAAAAAAATTCATCTTTACTACATAGTATAGGCATTGTGAACTTTATCGTAGCCTGGTGACTTTGTAGTGATTCTAGGGCTTCACTTGTGACCTCCATTTTTCCTCCTTGTGGCCTAGTTTTGCTGCCTGTTTCACCTAGTTTTTCTTCTTTTCTGTGCTTTTTCTCTTTTTTGTGTTCTATTTTGAGTTTCCTTTCAGTTTTCATGGCTTTGGGCGATGACGACGCCATCGTCATCGAACCCCTCATCTTCTTCTTTTGCTGATGGAAAATCTCGCTCTTTTAAAGATGTTTTGGCTGGGTCATCTACCTCGACTTTGAAACTGCCTTTCATTCAAACCTCCATTAAAGGTTGTCCTGCTCTGATGTTTGATGATTACATGTTTTCTTAGCTGGCCGCACCCTTTGCTTTAACTTTGGTGGGCAAGTTTATCTTGCGTCGACCGAATCTGGATGCCATTCGCAAATTTTTTGTTAATCTGAAACTTTCTGGTTCGTTTTAGATTGGCTTACTGGATCAGAGACACATCGCAATTCAACTATCTAATGATCTTGATTATAGTCACATTTTTCTAGGAGGGCTTACTATATTCAAGCATGTCAAATGCGATTACTCAAATGGACTCCGGATTTTGATGTTCGAGAGGAGTCCCCTATAGCTCTTGTATGGATTTCCTTACCAAATCTGAGACTTCATTTCTTTAATTCAAAATTTTTGTTTGGACTTGCTTCAATTTCTAGTAGGCATCTACAGACAAACTAGGCCACTACTTGGTTTTCCCGTCCATCGGTGGCTCATATTTTAGTTGAGTTGGATATTTCTAAGAAACATCCTAATGAGATCTGGCTTGGGTCAGAGTTAAATGACTATTTCCAAAAAGTTAATTTTAAAAATTTTCCCATTTTTTGTTCTTATTTTTAAAATGTATGGTCATGGTTTAAATGAATGTTACATGTTACACCCTCATCTTTGTAAGCAGAAGGATTCTTCCAAACAATCGAAAGGAAATAATGTCTTAGTTCCTTTGGAAAATCTTGATAATGATAATTCTATTTAGGGACTAGCTGAGGAAACTATGGCAAATCGGTAGGACAATACCGAGGACCCAATACAACCTTCCACTATTGATAGTTAACCGCCTTCTACCATTGCCAAAAACCCTACAACTTTTCAGGGAGTGATTAATAAATTCGATGTTTCTTTAGCTAATGTGGATGAGAAAATGTTGGCTATTACTACTAACCAAAATATTATTACATCATCTTCTCCCAATCTCTGTGTCATTAATAAAAAGTTGCTTGATATGGATTTTATGAGGATCAATAATAATTGTGCTAATATTGTGTCTTCTAACATGTTGTGAATGAACAGGATGACAGGAAGCTCATTTTGGTGGAAGTAGAATTGAATAATGCTGGTATAGACATGGGTAGTAAGAAAATTGTGGAAGAAGGTCACACCTTCAAGGATGGAGAGTTGCTTCAGGAGGTAAGGCAGGCGGGTCTGCACAATGATAGTAAGCATTCTACAAATTCTTATCAACATAGCGATACCTTTACTGATACTGAGGATATGGATATTGTGGCTAAATGTTTCTCCAAAGATGATAATAACACTAGTTATTCTAAGTTTCAAAATAGGAAGAGTAGAAAAAACAAGAACATTATCTTACAATCACCTAGGACCACCCGTTCGCAAACTAGTCATTAGCCTTTTTCTTATATTTAAATCTATTATTTGGAATGTTAGGGGTATTGGATGCCCTTCCTCTAGATTGAGGGTTAAGAATTTTTGTCATATTCATAATATTTCTATTCTTGTTTTACTTGAATCTCTTATTACTTCTGCTAAATTACTTAGTACTGCTAGATTTTTGGATTTTAAGCATTCTGTTGTGAATTCCTCCAATAAGATTTGGGTGTTTTGGAAGGAACATATTGTGTTAGATATTATTGGAGATTTTACTCAGGTTCTGCATTGCAATATTGAATTTCTAAATTTGAACTGTTGTGCCTCTTTTGTGTATGCTCCTTCTTCTCGTAGTAGTAGAAAAGCTTTATGGGAATAGCTTACTAACTTCCACAATATATGTAACTTGCCCTGGTTTGTTGGTGGTGATTTTAACACTATTTCTAATCCCTTTGAGTGTATTAGGGGATATATTCCTATTTATCATTCTATGGAGGACTTTAATAATTTGATTCTGGATTGCAACTTAGTCGACATTGGCTTCTCTGGTAATACTTGGAACCGTGGTAATTTATGGCAACGGTTGGATTGTGTATTGTTTAATGATAGCTGGATTAACTCCTTTAATTCAATTTCTGTTGAACATCTTAGCAGAACTCTTTCTGATCATTCGCCTATTTTAATTAGCCTCAAGACTAAGTATATAGGGTATTCGCCTCATTTTAGATTTCAAAACATGTGGTTACTTCATGATTCTTTTCCGGACATGGTTTAAGAAAATTGGTATGCCCCTTTGCATCTTGATAACTCTACTTTTGGTATGAATAGATTATGGTTTAAATTGAAAAGACTTAAGCAAAAAATTAATTGGTGGAATAGAAATATTTTTAAAAATGTTTTTACTAATATCTTGAATGCTGAAGATAGAGTGAACACTATTGAGCTTAACTATCAATTATTTCCTTGTGATGATAATTTCAATTTACTTAGGGATGCTAAAGATTGCCTCTTTAAATTACAAGCTTAGGAGGAAGCATTTTGGAAATAAAAAGCGGCTGTGAAGCACATTATTGAAGGTGACAATAACACTAAATACTTTCATGCCTTGGTCAAGAGGAATCGTGATAAAAATTACATTGATAAAATCACTCGTGATGATAGTTCTATTCTGAGGATGTTGAGGAAATTACTAATTTGGCGGTTCAGCATTTTCATAACCACCTCAACAAGGATTTTACTTTTGCTCCTATTGATAACCCTAGTATTATTCCTAATCTTGTTTCTCAATATGATAATGATTTTCTCTCTAAACCCCCTACTATAGAGGAAATCAAAGAGATTGTTCATAATATAAATGCTGATTCTATGGCTAGGCCAGATGGTTTTACCACTAGGTTTTTCTAGAAAGCTTGGTATATTATTAATAATGATCTTTATGCTGTTGTTCTTGATTTTTTCGTTGGTCACACAATTTCAAAATTTTTCATTTCCACTGCTATTGTTCTCATCCCTAAGAGCATTTATGTTAGTAATTGGAATGATTTTAGACCTATAAGTCTCTACCCCTTTTTTAGTAAGTTGATTTCTAAAATTCTTATGAATCGTTTAACTTCTCTCCTTCCTAAAATTATTTCTCCTTATCAAATGGGTTTTGTCAAGGGTTGGGCTATTTCAGATAATATCCTTTTGGCCCAAGAATTTTGTCATGATCTTGATGCTAGGGTGAGAGGTGGCAACATCATTTTGAAACTTGATATTTCTAAGGCTTATGACAACATTGATTGGAATGTTTTTTACAATATTTTGTATTTGTTTGGTTTTAATTCAGGTTTTATTAGACTCATCACGAATTGAATTGAAGGATCCTATTTTTCAATTATTGTGAATGGAAAAAGCACTGGTCTTTTTAAATCCTCGCATGGCTTAGGACAGGGTGATCCTATTTCACCTACCCTTTTTCTTATTGCTGCAGAGTACTTATCTAGAGGTATTGCCAACCTCTTTGAGAATCACCCTACCCTCTATTTTAGAACTTTGGGTGGTTTTCCTATTTCCCATTTATGTTTTGCTGATGATTTCATCATTTTTACTAATGCTTCTTTAAATAGGATAAATAGGCTTATGGTTTTCTTTCATAAGTTTGAAAATGTTAGTGGACTTTCTCTGAACAAGCACGGGTTGAGCATTGTTATCTTTATCATACAAAATATTTGTGATTATTTTAGAATTAGACTTTATTGAAAGTGAATAAAAATTAGAAAATAAAAATATATAAATATTTATTTTTTCTACAAAAATAAAAATACAAAATTTGATATTTGTTCTTGCTACTAGCTTCCATATTTTTAAAGTTTAAGATTGGTTGTTGAAAAAGATCTTTAAAACACAAATTCACCGCCTCTTGGTGTGTCATTCCATAGTTTAAGTGGTTTCACAACCATCCATAAAACTTTCAGAGCTTGCGAGCTCTTTTGGCTTTTTTAGGCACTCATAAATATGATCACAAACATCATCTTAAACTTTGTAAAGGAGGTGATGATTCCCACGATAGGTGAGTGAACCACCTAAGTAATGCTCCTCTTGAGCCATTAAGAACAGTCAACATTTTAGACTGTCATTAACATCCACCAGTGACCTCATGGATTAAAAATCATCATTTGGTCCAGTGGGTTAGATTCACCTCTATAGGATTCCAGATAAGGCATTTTGAATTTTGAAGGCAACATTGACCTTATTATTTCTGTTGAGAAGGCATTCATCAGTTCAGGCTTCGCCCTTCTTGTGCTCCATGGTGACGGGTTGCACTCTCCATCACTCTTCACAGTATGAGTGGGATCTTGAATTGACATCAAATTCATAGCCATGCTCGCCAACCTCATATAACCACCAACAAAGTTAGAGGATCCTTAAAGGGTGTTATACCTTGGTGCATGCCTTAGTAGCCCTTCAAAGGCATCTTGAATCTCTTTATCAGTCTTTCCTCCATCTTCATAAGATAACAACAAGTAGTGTAGTTCTTATTTTCTATGGTCAAATGGGTTCGAATTTGGCTTGCTCATTAAGTTGTTCCTTTCTTCTAGTCACTAGCATCAATCAACGCTCACCACACCTTTCGGGATATTGGATCCAAATATGTCCATATGAGACATCTGACCTATTAGCAAGCAAGATAAGGAGATTAGGACCTGAAAACATATATGGAAAGAAAAGAACTAATTTAGGGGCAATACATCACTTGCTTAATAGTCTCTTTAAAAAGTGTTAAAAAGATCTAAAACGTACATATTGACCCTTTATTTATAAAAAAACATAATAGTAAATAACCCCTAATATAAGCTATCTTGGACACATGTCATGCTTTGATAGGTGATATGAATAGCTATCTTTTAGTTAAACTCTTTAGTCTTGGGGTGATTCGCCTTGTATTGAGTGTCCACGGGCAAGTGGACGTAGGTTAGTCCACTGAAGAAGGCTGATTTGAGAAGAACATCATTGACAAGTCCTTTGGGGATGTTGACAACCTTTTAGATTGAGTCCATGGACTACTTCTATATGGGAGGCGATTCTATTTAAGTTGCAGAGGTGGTAGACTCTATTGTAAATTGAGTGCGATGAGACGAGCTTGAATCCTCTTAGGCGAGTCCTTCCTAGCTTGGATGATGGATTTAATTGATGACTCTAAAAATGCGCCTCTCACTTTGGGGGGTGGCATGTTCTATTTGGGGGGGGGGGATGCATGTTCTCATTGAGTAGTCTATGTGACCCTTGGCGTTTCCTTTGGAGGTGACTCCTTTCGGTTGATGGCCCCTAGATAAATCTTCAATGCCAAGGCCCACGTGGTGTGAGTAATCATTATAACTTGCCAGCTACATGCTAAATTTATGGAAGAGCATATGTGAGTGTATACGAACATCATATGTAGCTCTAAGCACCTAAAATAGCTGTAATCAAATTACAAATTATAAAATATTCGATAAAGTATTTTGAATGGCCCAGCCCAATTCGAAGTTTGCCCAAAAATTATTAGGCAAGAAAAAAATTTTAATATATGACCATTCAGACTATATTAAGGTGAATAATAAATATTATCATAATAAAAATAAAATTTGACTTTACTTTTTTAAAAACATTAATAATAGCATTTCATCTAATAAAGCTCAAAAAATATGAATTCTAAGTAATTTTATATGATATATAGATTTTAAGAATATTATATTTTAGAATAAAGCTGTGATATTATTTTTAAATAAATGAGGCGTTCTTCATTTTTTTATTTAACTTTTTAAATGCTTAAGGAAAATTAAGAAAATATAAAGAGTAATATGGCAACACTAAAATATGATGAATATTAAGATTTAATCTGAAGAATATTAGGAATTAAATTTTTTAACAATTGATAGGAAATATTCATTAAAAAATATTAATAGCTAAATTTAGAAAGTGTTGATCATTAAGGAATTAAAAACTTTCATATATATATATATATATATATATATATATATATATATATATATATATATATATATATATATATGTGTGTGTGTGTGTGTGTGTGTGTGTGTGTGTGTGTGTGTGTCTGTTTGTGTGTGTGTCTAATCTCTTCTTTTATTAATCATAAGGAAATTTAAACGGTTCATTTGAAACTCTTTTTTTTTTCATTTGAAAATTGATGCTCTAAAAAAATAAATTAGGAATAGAAAGTTAGTCAAAACTAAAAGAGATACAAGTAAAAATAAGTTAAAATAAAATAGTGATAAGTTAATTGAAATTATTTTTAGACATTATTTTTAATCAGAAAATATAGATTTTTGTATTATTTACATTAAGATTAATTTTCAGCAATCTAATAAAGAACAAATAGTGTTATCAAACATAAAATTTGATTTTAAAATTATTACGGGCAAGAATTTTCGTGGTGGTAAAGTAAGAAAATCTTTCATCTTAGCATTGCATGGATACCCAACACAGAAATAGATAAATTAGAAACACTGGGATTTTCACGTGGAAAACCCTAAAAAAGGGGGGAAAATCATAAGGCCACGCCCAGTCAAAATGATTTCACTTAATTTGAGTGAATTATAAAGCTTGACCCGTCCCTTACTTTAGAGACGGTGAAATTACAATAATTTGAAGAGTTGGGCAGAAGTCTAGCGACGTACGGTGGCCTGGCAAAAATCTGGCGTCAATCGATGGCCAGGCAAAAATTCGTCGTCAGTAAGTGTACGGGCAGAAGTTCGATGTCAGTAGGTGGTCGGCGGAAGTCTGGTGTCAGTCAGTAGCCGGGCGAAAGTCCGGTATCGGTCGGTGGCCGGGTGAAAATTCAACTTCAGCCGGTGACCGAGTGAAAGTCTGGCATCCGTCGGTGGACGACCCAAAGTCTAGCATTGGTTAGTGGCCGAGCAATAGTCAAGGTGGAACTTGGTGGCAAGAGAGATATCAAATTTCTCTTCTTTCTTTCTCTCCCTGTTCTCCTTTCTATTTGCTTGCTTCCTCTCCCATAGTGAAGAATGAGGTGACTATTTATAGTTTTTTGAGAGTGGCATGACCTGTAAATAGGGAGAATATCAGAAGCATGTTGGGAGTGTTTCGAATGGACTGCTAATATTGACTCACATGATCATAGACCATTTATCGAGTATTTAAATATCTTTGTGATGTTAGAATTCGGTGATCTTGGGCTCATTAGATTGGTCCCTCAAGCTGCTCGATTCGCATATATGCATGTCATATTTGGATATCATTTAGTCATCCATTTTATGCTTTGAACCATGCAAATCTGCTTTGGGTCCTATATATGGATCCATTTAGGCTCAGATTGAGTCGCATTTAAGTTTCATTTGGTTCATCTGTTTGAAACGTTTAGCTTGACTATAAGTTTGCTAAAATAGGAGCTTAGATGGTTTTGAATTTAATTTCAGAAATTTCCAATTCAAATTTGCCTCAAGATTCATGCTTGATCAAGATAAATTTTTAATGATATGTCAGTTTCCCCCCTATTTTCGAACATCGAAGCCTGCAGAATTTGAAAATATGTGTTGGACCTCTTTAAATCGTTCTAATGCAAAATTATAATTTTCAGGTAATTTTGAAGTGCGATTGCTCCCTGGACGTAAACATGGACCTCCTCTCGGGGCCGTGAACCAAGTAAAATACCCTTAATTATAAATTTAGATTATTCTGAGGATGGCTCATTGATCGAGATGAAAATTGTCAAAAAAATTGTGCTCCAAATTGTTTGAAATTACTCGAAATTGATTGTAGAAGCTTCATTAAGCTCCGAAAATGCCAAAATTTAGTCTAGAACATCAAAAAACGTCTAGCTACACATTATTGGAGATAGTATGTATGTATGCTGATGGGGGAAAATAGAGAATAACTTGATGGAGGGGGTCAAACTCTATGTAGATTGCAACAGTCTAAAGGCACACTCATAGTGTCAACTGAGTGGAAGTCCGACAAGACTCCAATCTTTTCTTGAATTATTTGAAAAAGATGTTTCGATAACTATGCATTTCTTTGGGCAGTGGACTAAAAAAACATCAAGAATTTCCCCTTCTTGAAAATGTATTCCCGGGCACATGCTCCTCCATCAGAATTCATTTTAGTGTATGGGATGATGTCGATGCAAGCACTATAATCTTCCTCACTTTTAGATTCTTGTATTAGATGAAGATGACTGCATGTCTAAATTTGATGAAGAGTTGTATTATATACATCCATTAATATTGTACATGGATTTGAGATGTTTATATGAGCTTGATGCTTACATTCAATTTAATTAAAGTAATGGCTACTTTATCTTTATGTAAGAATGGTTTTGATTTGTGAACTTGCCCCTAGAAGAAACTAAGTTTTTAATGTATTTTTTTTTAATATGCTATGATATATAGCCCCCCAGTTAGAGCAACCACATTAAAGAAATTTTATTCCTTATATAATAGCCTTCTGAGCTATTTTAGATAAGAACTTCTGAAGCTTTTAGCTTTTTTAGATTTTTAGTGTAATTGTGCCTATTGAGATTTTTAACCTCCTAAGATCTTTGGAGTTCCTGTGCCTTTTGAGATTTTTAACCTTCTATGATCTTTGGATATTCCTTTGCCTTTTGTGATTTTTAACCTTCTAAGGCCTTCGAATGTCTTTTTGCCTTTTGAGATCTTTTAACCTTCTAAGATCTTTGAATGAGTGGTGACCCTGTCAACAACTTGCTCTTATGGAATCTTTTTAGTGAGGGCCCTGTCCACCACTAGCTTCCCTTTGAGGTTACCTCACGGTCAAGCGTTCTTGGGGTTATGAATGGAGACCATGTTTGTCACCTGCCCTCATGGGGTCTTTTTTAATGAGGATATTGTCCACTACTAACGTCCCTTCGAGGCTACCTCAAGGGTAAGCCTTCTTGGGGTTATTATTATATACAACATTATTTATATAAGGTTTTATTAATAAAACTTTCTTGAAAGATACATAATTTGAAAATTTTAAAGATTTTGAATTCTTTGAGAAATTTCTAACATATGGATACTCTTAATCTATACATCAATAACAATAACAAGATCATCATTAAGCATTTATCCCACTATGTGGGGTCGACTACATGAATCCTTTTTCTCCATTATGCCCTATTAAAAGTTAAATTATCATTTAAATCTAATAAAGAAAGGTCATTTCTAATATTTTCTAACCAAGTCTTTTTTTAGTTCTACCTCTACCTTTCATAACATAAGTCAAATCTAATACCTCTACTTTCCTAACCGGGTCATCAAAAGGCTGACATTTTATATGACCAAACCATCTAAGGTGACTCTCTCTAATATCATCTTCCATTGGAGATACTCCAACCTTTTTACATATATGCTCAATTCGTATCCTGCCTCTAAGAGTAAATCCACTCATCCACCTGAGCATCCTCATCTATGCAACACTTAACTTAAAATTATGCTTCCCTTTTAATAGCAAGCACTACACCATAAAGCATTACAGGCCTAACCACCATCTTATAGAATTTTCCCTTAAGTTTGAGGCGGGCTTTTCTACCAAACAACAAGCCCAATGCATTCCTCCACTTCAACCATCCAACTTGAATTCTACTAATAATATCCCCATCTATTTCACCATCACTCTGAATAATAGACCTTAGATATCTAAAATATGTACTCTTATTAATGGCTTGATCACCCAAAGTCACAATCTCCCCACAAGAACTATTATTACTAAAATTATACTCTATGTATTCAATTTTAGATCTACTCAAATGAAAGCCTTTAGACTCTATGGTTGACCTCCATAATTTAAGTTTACCTTCAACTCCCTCTCTAGTCTAATCAACAAGAAGAATGGCATCAGAAAAACGTATACACTAGGGTACAACCTCTTGCAAATGTCTAGTGAGAACATTCATGACTAAACCAAAAAAGATATGGGCTTAAGGCTAGTCCCTAATGTAATCCAACTGAAATAGAAAAAAACTTGGTCAGACTACCTTGTGTCTGAACACAAGTAATAGCTCCTGCATACACATCCTTAATGACTTAAATGTAAGCATTATTAACCCATTTCTTTTCTAGAACACTCCATAGCAAATCTCTTGGAACTTTATCATATGCTTTCTCTAAATTAATAAATATCATATGTAGAACTTCCTTATTCTCTCTATACTTCTCCTTCAAACCTCTTAATAAATGTATAACTTCCATAGTAGACCTACCCAACATGAATCCAACTTTATTTTGAGAAACATTAGTATCACGCCACAACCTATGCTCCATAACTCTCTCCCATGGTTTTAAAGTATGACAGTAATTTAATTCCTCTATAATTCGCATAATCTTGTGCATCACCTTTATTCTTAAAAATAGGAATCAACACACTCATTCTTCACTCATTTGGCATCATTTAGTCTTCAAAAAAATATCAAAAAGTGTAGTAAGCCAAGAAATTCCTTCATCTCTTAAGCATTTCCACACCTCTATTAAAATATCATCAGGTGCAACAGCTTTTCTACACTTCATTTTCTTTAAAGCATCTCTAACTTTGCTTTTACTAATATGTGGATAAAAATAAAAATCTTTATTTTCATTTAGGGTGCTATGGTTACTAAAGTCAATTGCATTCTTATAATCTTCATTGAAGAGTTGATAAAAAATATCTCATCCACCTTTATTGAATATCCTCTTCTAATAAAAGCACTTAATCTATAATTCCAAAAAAAATTTACCATGAGTCTTCAGATCTCCTCTACTCTTTGGTTGATGACTTGGAAGTTATTTTCATAAATAATGATCTAAATATCCTTAGTGAATCAAACGTTAAATCTCATCCTTCAATTGAAAGCATTTTCCAGTTGAATGTCCCTTTAACTGATGAAAGATACAATATTAAGACAGATCTCCACCCATTGGAATTCTTAGAGGCTTTGGCTACTTGAAATATTCAAAATTTTGAATCTCCAGCAGAATATTAGCGCTTGATGTATTTAAAGGAGTGTAATCAGGTAAACTTGGATGAATTTGATAAGTCTCATTTTTAGAATTATCTTGCCTTCTTCGCTGTATAGGTTGATCAATTATGAATGTTTTCATTTGAAAGAGGATTGCTCAAATTACTTTCGATGAGCATTAATAGCTTCATTAGCAGTAATATGGGCCTCAGTTCTATAAATTAGGTCGGCATAAGAATGAACGGTCTCTCACATGAGTGCTGAGTAAAAAGGGTCGGGACAGAGCCCTATGAGCATAACTCCTCTTAGCAGCTCTGGATCCACCCCTGGGATTTATCGAGCCTCAGAGGAAAACCTTTGAAAGTATTCCTTGAGTGGCTCTCCTTCATTCTATGGAATCCTTGAGAGATGGGAAGTGTCCTTAATAATTCTTTGATTAGTAATAAATTATTCTACAAACATTTTGACCAACTTGGTGAATGTGAGAATAATTTCAGCTGAAAGAAAGTAAAATCATATGCGAGCTTGACCTTTGAGAGTAGCAGGAAATACTTGGCATAGGAGTGCATCTGAGGCTTATTGGATATGCATAATAGTTCTATAATGATCAACATGCTTGTAAAGGTTAGAATATCTATCGTAAGAGTTTATGCAAGATAATTTGAAACTCATAGGAATGGGGTGTTGAAGGATTGCTTCTGCTAGTGGTGAAGACTCCTAAAAATCTTGATGACAAAGAGGTAGTCTTCCACCTTGTAAGGTGAACTCTTCTCGGACTAGTCATCATAGTTCATTGCATATAGCATTATTGGGATTTCAATAACATGTGGGTGGGCCAAATCCTCGATGGCGATCAGAGGAGCAAGAGTTGGGTGACCACTGAGAGAGGGATAAGTAGAGCTCACTGTGTCAATAAGGTTGATGTCTTGCTATTATGGGGAATGAATCCTTGACGGAGGCAAAGGGATCTCTACATGAGGATATTTAGGTTGAATGTCCCCGGCCAATGGTAGATCTCAAGGGAGATGGGTCTCTTCGGGTTGCACTAGCGCTAGTTGGTGGGTGCCTCACAGGAGTTGAAAGATTTCATTTTTACTCTCCTCCATTTTTTAGATGTGATCTTCTAGGGATGGTCCTGATGTTCTTTCTCCATTAGTATTTCCCCCAGCAGAGTGGAATGACGTACATGTATGGAATCCCTGATTCAAATATTGATTCCTGGATTGGTGTGAGTTGGAGCAGGAGGCTCCAATGTTGCGATTATTATGCCTATTGGAAATGATTCGGTTGTGTTTGTAATGGTGGGATTGTGTTCCCACATACGATGCCACTGTTGGGGGATAGAATATTTGCAATAGTAAAGTAGAAAAATCTTTCGTCTTAGCATTGTATAGATACCTAGCACACAAATAGAGAAATTAGAAACACAAGGATTTTTACGTGAAAAATCAAATAAAAGGGGAAAACCCACTGGGTCATGCCTAGGCGAAATGATTCCATTAAATTTGAGTGAATTACAAATCTTGACCCATCCTTTAATCTAGAGACAGTGAACTTATAGTAGTTTGGAGAATTGGGTAGAAGTCTGGCAATGTTCGGTGGCTGGGAGAAAATCTGGTGGTAATCAGTGGCCAGCATTAGTCAGTGGCCAGGCGGAATTCTGCCGCCGGTCAGAGACTTCGCGGAACTCTGATGTTGGTATGTGGCTGGGCAAAAATCCAGCATCCGTCGATGGTTGGGCGGAGGTCCAGTGTCGGTCAGTGGCCATGCGAAAATGTAGCATCTGTCGGCGGCCGAGTAGATTTCCGATGTCAGTTGGTGGCTTGTGGAAGTCCGGCGTCGGTCGGTGGCTTGGAAAAAATTTGAAGATGGTTGGTGGTCGGGCCGTGGCCGAGGAGGAGCATGGTGACAAGAGAGATCTCAGATTTCTCTTCCTCCTTTCTCTTACTTCTTCTCCTTTCATCTTGCTTGCTTCTACTCCCCTTACTAAAGAATGTGGGGTCTATTTATAATTTTCTAGGAGTGACATGGCAAGTAAATAGAGAGAAGATCAAGGGCATGCTGAGAGTGTTTCGAATGAATGACCGATATCGACTCCCTTAATCATGGATCGTTTATTGAGTATTTAAATGTCTTAATGATGTCATAATTCAACAATCTTGGGCTCATTGAATTTGTCTCATCGAGCCGCTCGATTTGACAATAAGCATGTCATAT
The DNA here is from genome assembly GCA_019925795.1 of Dendrobium chrysotoxum. Lineage (NCBI taxonomy): Eukaryota > Viridiplantae > Streptophyta > Magnoliopsida > Asparagales > Orchidaceae > Dendrobium > Dendrobium chrysotoxum. The sequence continues at coordinate 33,952,220 of CM034303.1, read as the reverse complement.
TTGGATACTATTTGGTCATCCAATTTATGCTTTGAACCTTCCAAATGTGCTTCAAGTCCAAGATTTGTATCTATTTGGGATCGGATTTGGTCGAATTAGGTGTCGTTGGGGGTTTATCTTTTTGAGACATTTTGTTTGAGTATAACTTTGTCAAAATCAAACCTCGGATGGTCCCAAAGTTAATTTCAAAACTTTTCCATTCAAATTACCTCGAGATTCGTGCTTGATTAAGATATATTTTTGATAACATATCAAAAATAAACCAAGAGGTTCGATCAAACTGCTAAACAGTTCATCGATTTGGCGGTACAACCTCTAGTTTAACACTTATTTTTTAGGTTCTTGTGTAAAATGAATTCAGTGTTAGAAAATCAAGGAACCAATAGTAGGATCAATCAGATTGATCGTCTCATTTTATTTTTTAAAGCTATGGAAAATAGGAAAGTTTGCTACAAAATATGAGAAGTGTATAAAAAAATTATTATAAACACACTTCGTGCATATTTAAAATATAAACAAATACATGTCATTCATGTATATAGCCTAAAAAGCTTTTCTACAAAGCTATCCTACATATATACAAACTTAAAATAAACGAAATGTTCTAATAAAGTAGTTGAGCAAACCATTAAAAAAAAAAATCAAGGGTTAAACACACATATACAAACCTAAAAGGCTAAAATAGAAAAATATGCTACAAACTTAACATAAATAATTGCATACAAGTAAAAAAAAAAGGATTTCACCTAAAATAAAAAATAATTTTCTATGAAAACATGTATGTGTATGCAAGCCAAAAAAAGACTATTAAGAGCAAAATATATATATATATATATATATATATATATATATATATATATATATATATTGGTGTGTTTACAACCCAAAAAATTATAAGGAGTTGCATTCGCTTGTTTATAAGAAAAAAGATGCTATAACATATATGTAAATATGTGTCAACTGTCTAAAATATTAACAGTAAAAGGTTGGATATGCTTATATCTAAAAAGATGCTTATTATAAATGAATTTGCAATAAAATATTTATATACAAATGTATAAAACAAATAAAATGAATTTGTATGGTTTTGCGCACTTATATACAAACTTAAAATAGAAAAAAAAAATGCTATATATGTACATTGGGTTGTACAAACCAAAAAAAAATTATAGAGTTGTACACATTTATGAACAAATTTCAAATAGAAAACTTTTAGAATTTCTAATATTAGGTATTTCTACATAGGTACGTACAACTCAAAAATAATTGAAAAGAATGCACATACCTATGAACATATCCAAAAAAAAATTTATTAAATATATTGGAATATGTTTACAACTAAAAAAAAGATTTAAAATGGTTATAAGCACATATGTGCAGACATAAAATAGAAAAAAATTATTATAAAATACTTATACATAGACATTAAAAACTCAAAAAATAACTTCAAGGGGGTTAAATACGTATGCACATACTTAAATAGATGAAATTTATTATATAATATTTATACATAGTTATATGTAACCCATAAGTGATTCTAAAGCATTGTCCACACCTAAAATACAAGAAAAATTCCTATCAAACACCTGTATATAGTGTATACAACCTAAAAATATCTCTAAAGTGCTATAAAAACTTCTATACAAACTTAAAAGAAAATAAATTTATTTAAAATATATGTACATAAATGTGTATATTCTAAAAAAAATGATTCTAAAGGATTGCACATATTTATTTAGGTACCTAAAAGGGAAGAAAATGTGCTGAAGTAAACATAACTAATTCATTATTATTAATATATATGTATGGCTGTATTTACATACCCAAGTAATTAACACAGTGTATGGAAATTTTAGTTAAAAGGCATGGATAAACTATAAAAGAAGCCTAGCTTATAAGTTTTACTTCAAAATCTCTTGCAACTTTAGGGACAGGATATTGGCAAATGCTTTTGCCTCTTAGGGAGACAAAACACCAAAAGCAACCGCTATTAGCTCGTTCGACATGAGAAAACCCTCTGGATCACTTAGCCTCAGAAAGGCAACTCTCCTCCCCAACTGGCAATCACCATTCAATTCCAAATCGAACTTGCCAATGGAGATAGCTTTTCTCTCCTCATCCAAGGCAACCACATGCCCACTCTCCACATGTGGCCTCCATGCCCTGCACAGAGACAGCACCAAAGACTCCCCAAAGGACCTCTGAAAACTCTTGAGATCCAAGCCTTTTGCAGTCCTTAAAGAAAGCATCACCACATCCATGGCCATTTCCTTGTCCACAACAATGGAGGCATTGTTCTTCGCTGACATATGTCCAGCTTCCAGATCCTTCACGAACTCTTCATACTGTTTCAATCTTCTAGGCCTTGAGAACCGAACTCCATTAATGTAACTTGCTGACCCCAGGCCAAAGCCATAAAAAGGTTGGTTCTGCCAATAAGTAATGTTGTGCTTGCACTCATGGCCAGGCTTACAGTAACTGCTGATCTCGTAGTGCTCATAACCAGCATGTTTTAGAGTTTCTGACGCCATTATGTAGAAGTTTGCAGATTGGGCTTCTGCGGGTAAAGGGAATTCACCAGGAGTGTACCTGTTGATGGAAGGTGTAGAGTTAGCAATTAGAAAGTGAAGTTGCAAGATCTTCTCCTGCCATTTCCCAGAATCATAAATATTGATTCACGTTCACAGGAAATGGCCCAGCAAGAGTGTGCAAACAACATACTGTTAAACTTAAAAGACTAATTTCCCTTTTTCAAATCAATTTTATAACAATACCAAATGTTTGGACACTTTTTTTAACGTATCATTTCTGACTATTCCTAATGGTAGGATAATAAGAGGTGGTCAAATTGGAGAAAGAGTCATAAGTTCTTCATTGGAAGTACGAATGTAATCTGTTATCCGCAGCACAAATTCAGGAACGTGAACTTGGACTATAGAATGATGATATTATGATTTTGACAAAAACGACTAATTGAAAAATATAGATGATAACTTGAATTCAGCTGAAAGACTCCGGTGTTCATTGCTAATGTGATGCATTAAAAACACTTGGAATCCAACTCTGATGGCAGGACTCGTAAAAAGAGAGGAAAAGGAAAAAAAAAACTACTTGAAGCATTCCATAAAATAAGAAGAATACAATGTTAATTGGACTACGCTAAAGAAATGCAGATGGATTATGAGGGGAGTGAGATTCTTGAAAAATATGAAGGAAACTTCAAACATAACCAAGCTTTATAAGACGATAATGAATCAACATTAATAAAATGCTTGGAAAACTCTAGTGACAGCAAATTAAAGTTAGCAGACAACCATGGATGGTTTGATGACTTCAACAACATGAACAACCAGGCTAAAGACCAAATGTAACCAATTCCAAATCAAACAGCTCAAGAAAAAAAAAAGTCATAACCAAATCCACTTACAGCAGCGCAAACTTGGTCCCTTCTTCCACCTGCAAATCATAAACCGAAACATGCTGAGGCCCCGCAGACACAGCAAGACGCAAACTTTCCTCCCACATCTCCTCAGTCTGCCTCGGCAGCGACGATATAAGATCCAAACTCCAGCTCCTAGGCCCATAAGAACCGCTAACCAATTCAATCGCCTCATCGACCTCCCTCCGCCCATGCGCCCTCCCGCATTCCCGCAGCAACTCCTCCTGAAACGCCTGCACCCCAAGCGAGATTCTCGTCACACCGACCACCCCCACCATCTCTTCCAGCCTCCCCGCATCAAAGGTTCCCGGATCCATCTCCATGGACACCTCAACGTCAGCCGCGACCTCGCCAAATTTCGTACGGATTGTGTCAAGCACAGATGCGATTAACCGAGGGGGGACAAGGGACGGCGTGCCACCGCCAAAAAAGATGGTTTTGATGGGTAGTTGAAGGGAGGAATAGGGTTTTGTGGCGCGAATCTCGCGAAGGAGGAGGCGAATGTAGGTGTTAATGCGGGGGTCGTCGTCGTAGTGGCGGGAGGAGGATCCAAGAGCGATGATGGGGAAGTCACAGTAGTGGCATCGCCGGCGGCAGAAGGGAAGGTGGATATAGATGGAGGAGGGAGGCGGCGGAGGAGTGGTGATGTGGGGAGAGGCGGTTGAGGAATTTCCACAAACAGCTGGCGGGTATAGAATGGAGGAACGCACGGACGTTAGGTGGGAAATGGGATGCGGTTTGTATTTGAGAGGGAGTGAAAAAGGAGGAAAGAGGAGTTGGAGAGGAGCTGGCATTGCTCGAGGCATGTGTAGAATATGTTCTTGTTGAGGGATGATTGCATTATATAATGAGCACCCTTCAGCTCAGTTTGTCTGCGGCACTGGCTAGCGCCGTGGGGTCCGGCTAAGTCAAAATGCCGCTAGCCCCGTGGGGTTCAGCTAAGTCAAAGCCTATTTGTGAATTGCATAGAATTCAGTGATTAAGGGCGCATTAGCTAAATTTGATAAGCTAATGAATCAAATTTGAATTAGTCTCAATTGAAATCGTTAGCTCCAAGTCAGCTCATTTAAAAAATGTTATTAATATATCATCAAAAAATTATCTTGATCAGGCACGAATCTCGAGATAAATTTGAATTGGAAATTTCCAAAATTAATTCTGGTGCCATTTGAACTCCGATTTCAAACAACTTATAGTCGAGCTGAACATCTCGAAAAGACGAACCCAACGACACTAAATTCAATCCGAGCCCAAATGAGTCTAAGTCGGAGGCCGGAAGCACATTTAGAAGGTTCAAAGCATAATTTGGATAGCTAAATGATTTCCAAATGTAACATGCTTATAGTCGAATTGAGTGGCTTGATGAGACGAATCCAACGAGCCCAAAATCGTTGAATTCTGACATCATTAAGGCACTAGAATGCTCAATAAACAATGTATGATTAAGAAAATCAATATCGATCATCCATCCAAAACACTCCCAACATGTCCTTGATCTTTTCCTTATTTACTGGTCATCCATCCAAAATAATCCCAACACACCCTTAATCTTCTCCTTATTTACTAGTCATGCCACCCCCCAAAAATTATAAATAGACCCCCCATTCTTCACAAAAGGGAAAAAGAAAAAGGAGAGGAAGAAGGAAGAGATATCTGAGATCTCTCTTGCCAACGAGTTTCTCCTCGATCACCGCTGAGCCCCCGTCGGACCACCAGCTATCGCTAGACTTCTGCTTTGCCACTAGTCATCCTCAGACTTCCGCCCGACCACCGACAGTCGCTGGACTTTTACCCGGCCACCGATAGTTGTTAGACTTCCTCCCGACCACTAACCGTCGCCGTACTTCCGCCCAGCCACCGACCATCGCTAAACTTCATCCCAACCACCAACTAACGTTGGACTTCCACCAAACTCTCTCTACTATTATAATTTCACCATTTTCAAATTACTTGAAGGATTAAGCTTTGAAATGCATTCAAATATTAGTGGAATCATTTGAATTGGGCCAGGCCCCGTGGTTTTTTTTTCTCTCTCTTTTTTAGGGTTTCTACATTAAAAATAATGATGTTTTATCTTTTCTACTTGTATGTTGAATATTCGTGCAATGCTAAGATAAAAAATACTCTCACTTTACTGTCGTGTATATTCTAGCCCATAATAGTTTGGCGACATCTATGGGAAATTTAATCCCACTATCCTAAGCAGTGCATCAATGGCAAATAAGCATAGCAATCGTAACCTAGGAGCTTCCCTCTCCAACACACATCAATCAAGGAATCAATCCATGAACTAGGGACACCAGGCATTTTTTTATATTTACCTCGATGAGAGATACCCTACTGGGGGGAACATCAAGACCATCCCTAGAAGATCGCATCCAAAAAATGGAGGAATCTCATAATGAGATCTTTCAACTTCTGTGAGAGACCCGACAACCAATCTAGCATAACCAAAGGAGATTCTTCTCCCTTGAGGTCCACCACTGGCTGAGGATGTTTAAACTGAATATCTTTATGCAGATATTCATCTTCCTCAGTCAAGGGGTCACCCCAAAACACAGCAAGACATCGACATTATTAACACTGCTATCTCTACCCATCCTTCTCACCTCAGTCGGCTAGCCCATATTCCTCCAAATGTCCTTGATGACTTGACCTGACCTCATATTTTTGAGCTTCCATGCAACACCCTACATCATAAACTATGATGATTGGTTTAAGAAGAGTTTTTAATTAGAGGTGAAAGACAACCTCTTCATTAGTGGGACTTTCAAGAGTCATCACCCCTAACTAAAGCCATCCTTTAATAACCCATTCCAACAGGATTCAAATTACTAAGCATCGATTCTTATGACAGGTCATCTGACCCCTACGACCATATCAATCACTACCAAACCATTATGTATATCCAACGAGCCTCAAATATGCTCCTTTGCCAAGTTTTTCCTGCTACCCTCAAAGGATAAGCTCGAACATGGTTATATTTGCTCCTGGCCGGAAACATTCCCACGTTTGTCAAGTTGGCTAAAGTATATGTCGAACAATTTATTGTCAATTGGAGAATTGTTAAGGATTCTTCCCACCTCTCAGGGATTGGCCAAAATGAAAATGAGTCCCTCAAAGAGTATTTTCAAAGATTTTATACTAAAGCCTGATAAATTCTCAGGGTGGTTCCTAAATTGCTTAGAGTTTTTCTTGGAGGGATTTACCCTAGCCCTATTTACTCAACACTCATGCGAGACACTACTCATTCATATGTTGATCTGATCCATTATGTGGTGGCACAAATCTCTACAGATGAGGTCATCAATGCTCATAGAAAGTAGTTTGAGCAAACAAATGAAAAGTGCAAAAGTGCACCAGGGACAGATAATTCATCATCTCAGTGAAAGAAGTAATGAAAATATAACTTCCCCCCTCGACCCTTGTAGACGCAATGTGAGCCTCAATAAGAAAAAGAATATAAGTAATAAGCTGACACCAAAGAAGTCTTTCACTGAACACTTCAATGCTTTTAATGACTTTGATTTAGAGGGAGTAATGACCCCTTATCAAGATCCACTTGTGATTAATGTAAGGATTGGTGACATGTGTCACAATGTGAAGAAGATCTTGGTCGACAATAGAAGTTCGGTGGATGTCCTATTTTACTCCACTTTTTTTAACATGGACCTAACTAGAGAAAAACTCCAGCCTGTCATTTTTCCATTGTATGGGTTTGATAATCGACCCATAAAGGTGGAAAGAATAATCTATCTCCCAATAATACTTAGAGAATTTCTCCGATAGGCTACACACTCCATCCAGTTCATTATAGTAAAGTCAAAATCAGTCTGTAATGCTATCTTTAGAAGACTACACCAATTGATCTTTGGGATTAATGCCTCCATTCTTCACCTCAAACTAAAATTTCTTACCCCAAGGGCGGTCAGTATAGTACGCAAATATTAATAAGTAGCAAAATCCTACTATCTTAGATGGGCTCAACCATATCCATCAATTACCCTAATCATCGAGAATTTTGATCTCCATAATGAGGATATTCCTTAAAGGGCTTCCTCAATGGAGAACCTCGCTTGTATCTCTCTATCAGATGAGCACCCTTCGAGAATGGTGCAAATTGGATCATTGCTCTTAGATGAAGAGAAGAAAAATTACATAAATTTTCTAGGTATAAACCAAGATATTTGTATATGGAGCCCAACCGACATGTTTGGAATTGACCTCGAAGTAATTATACACTCCTTTAAAGTAAACCCAACATGCAAGCCCGTTATCCAGAAGAAATAACATTTTGCACTAGATTTCAAGCAAGCAATCGATTAAGAAGTTGATAAACTCTTAAAGGCAGAGTTTATATAGGAGGTGCATTATCCTACCTTGTTAGAAAATATCGTTATGTTATGAAAAGCTAGCGGAGCTTGGAGAATGTGTGTGGACTATACGGTCCTTAACAAAGCCTACCCGAAAGATAATTTTTTATTTCATCGCATTGACCAATTAATCAATACCTCGTCCGGACATCAAAGACTGAACTTCATCGATGACTACTCTGGTTACAATCAAATAAAGATGGATCCCATGGATGAGGAAACAACAGCTTTTTAAACATATAATATGTTATATTGTTATCTGGTAATGTCATTCGGGCTCAAGAACACTGGAGCTACATATCAGTGCCTTATGAATAAGATTTTTAAAGACCTTGTTGGGCGCATTATATAAGTATATGTCGACGATGTGTTAGTAAAAAGCTTTAAAAATTTTTAATATATCTCTAACTTGGAATAATGCTTCCACCTTCTACGATGCTACAATATGTGACTCAGTTGAGCTAAGTGTGCTTTTGGAGTCACTTCAGCAAAATTCTTGGGGTTCATGGTGACCCACCGAGGGATTGAGGCCAACATTAAGAAAATCAAGGCATTAAAAAATTTGTTGCCCCCAAGGAATAATAAGGAATTTTAGAGACCGAATGGAAGGATTATAGTACTATCTTATTTCTTAGCCCACTAGGGGATAAATATTTGCCCTTCTTCAAGATTTTGAGAGGTGCTCACGCTCAAAGTTTCAATGGACCAATGAATGCCAAGAAGCATTCGAATAACTACAAAAGTATTTGGCATCGCTGCCATTACTTTCAAAACTAATACAGGGAGAGAAGTTATACTTGTATCTAATTCTTTTCACTATACTATCACCTCAGTCTTGGTTTGAGAGGAGAATACTATGTAACATTATATCTATTATATCAGTAAAATCTTATATAAAATAGAGGGATATTATCCACTAGCGGATAAAATAGCTTTGGCGTTAATTTACTCTATCAGAAAACTACACCCATACTTTCAAGCCAATATAATTGGGGTCTATATGAATTTACTATTGAAAATTATCCTACAAAAATCAAAAGTATCTAGTAGATTAATTAAGTGGTCAATGGAACTAGAAGAATTTGATATCCAGAACCTACCTAGATCGGACATCAAGTTACAGACACTTGAAGATTTTGTGGTTGAGTGCACCTTCCCCTTCTCTGATGATCCACTAACTACTTCTTCTTCCTCATATTGGACATTATATATCGATTGAGCTTCTAGGAGTTCTAGTGCCAGAGTTAGATTTTTTTTTATCTCCCTATAATATGTTACCCTTGAATATGGGCTCAGACTAAAGGTCCTTACAACAAATAATACTATCGAATATGAGGCTTTTATTATCGAGTTAAGGCTGGGCATAAACTATGAAGTATAAGACTTGGTAATTCACATTGATTCATAATTAGTTGCCTCTTAGGTAGAGGGAGACTTTGACGCCCATAATGCACAATTATCCTAATACTGTAAGATAGTGAAGTCACTTCTGGCCCATATCAAAAAACATCAAATCATCCACATTCTTTGAGAGTAGAATGTACGAGCAGATGCTCTTTCCAAATGTGCTCATCAATAGCTAGTGAATTTTTAAGAAAAAGTGTATCTAGGATATTCACTTCCCGAGTATCTAAGGCCCGTGGGTTATATAATTGATCGATGAACCAAGAGAGGCTTCTTGGATCAATCCCATCTTATCCTTCTTACAAGATAATGTGCTTCTGGAATATCCAATAAGTGTAACATTCTTCGGAGACAGGTCACATACTTCACTATTATTGGTAGAGAGTCATATAAATAAGCCTTCACCGGGCCATATCTCAAGTGCCTCTCACCTTCAGAAGTCGATTATGTACTTTAAAAAGTTCATTCAAGTATATGTAGAGAGCATCTAGGAGGAAGGGCATTAACCTACAAGATCATGAGATAAGAATTTTATTGGCCCATAATAAAATAGGACACACTTGAATTCACTTAAAAGTGTAAAAATTATCAACTGTAATCTAATCTCACCCATATACCCACTGTAGAGTTATCATCACTACAGAGCCTGCAGCCTTTTGCCCAATGGGGGATTGATATAATGGTACCTTTCCTTATATCCACCAGATAACAAAAATTCATCATTATGGATATAGATTACTTCACCAACTGGGTGGATGCAGAACCTCTCTTGGAAGAATATATATGTCATTTTGGCATTCCTGTAATGAACATTACCAACAATATAACTCAATTTATTGTAAATATTTGTAGCATTTTGTAAAGATCTCTAAATTCAACTGGTACATACGGTCTTGTCCCATCCTCAGGTGAACAAATATATAAAGGTCATAAATCAAACCATACTGAATGGATTAAATACACTTCTAGAGAAGGCTGAGGGATAATGGGCTGATGAACTCCTAAATGTCCTCCAGGCCTATCATACCACTAATAAAACTCTAACAGGGAAAATCCCATACAATCTTTTCTTTAGTACAGAAGTCATCATTCCAGTTGATATTAGAGTCCCAAGCCTTGGAGTTTAAGCTTTTAGCTTCAATGATAATGAGGAGAAGCTTAGAAATAACTTGGATCTCCTCATATAGGAAAGAGGCATGGCTTCACTCAGAGTTGCTGCATACTACCAAAAGAATCTCCCATTACTACAATTGAAGGATGAAACCTTGATGCATCTCTACTAGAGACCTAGTTCTGTGCAGCATCGAGGTAGCAGGTAAGGGCCCCCAATTCAATAAACTCACTTCTCTCTAGGAAGGTCCTTATTTTGGTGGTAGCCATGGTCAATCCTAGCACCTTCAAGGTAAAGGATGCCGATGAAAATATGTTCCCTCGAACCTAGAATATTGAAAATCTTCGTAAGTATTATTAGTAGATGATGATAGTATTATTTATTTTATGTCTTGTAGTCCCCGTATTTGTGTATCACTTTTTGGTTTAGTATTATGTAACTCTTGTATCCCTACATTATATCAGGGAACTTTAGTGTTATTTTATATAATATAGTGAAACTTTATTTGTTTATTTATATTATCTTCTTCTTCAAGTAAGATCGCAATGGCAACTTCACATAAGCCATAAAATTCAATCTATAAATCACTAATTCAAGAAATATGCAATCTTTATTGCATCTCAATCATTGGATGATCAATCCTAAGGGGATTTGATTTGACCTCTTCCATACATGCTAACAGTTATCAAGCAATGCTTTGACTAATAACATCTGATAGATTAAATATCCTAGGTGAATGTTAATTAAATCTTAAAATTCTTAATTCGAGAAATATGTAATCTTTATTGCATCCCAATCACTGGATGATCAACCCTAGGGAGATTCAATTCGACCTCTTCCACATAGGTTAAATGTATCAAGAAATGACTAGCAACCTTGAATAGGTCAAGCACCCTAGGTGGACATCAATTAAATTCACTGAGGCTGAGTGAGTTCACTGAAATAATTTTCATCATTCAACTTGAAATAAAAGCCATCAATAATTCTTTGTATATCATGAAAGATCACATGCACTGTATATGAGCACAAATATCTAATACATATAACAATTACTAAGAAAGATAAAATAATGTAATTAGTGGAAAAGAAACACTACTCAATCTCAATAACATTATCATTACTAAAAAAGACCTTCCTCAGCTCGCTTTTAATATCATCATCACCTGAATCCATAGGGTAATCATGAAAAGCCTGGCTGGGTGTTAACCCTTTAACTTTAATTCTAGTCTTATGTTGTAATAGGTGAACTCCCTTCAAAAAGCCTTGGATAAAGCCTTCATCAATGCACTGTTGCTCCAAAGCTTTCACTTCCACATCATATATATGATTATAAGCCTCCTGAATGTAATCCTGGATAATGCTTTTGAAGTTTATAGTCTTCTTAAAATCTTTAATGACTCTCAGAGATCTTGATCCAGATTTAGCCTTTGATAGAGCAGCTTCTTTCTTGGCAATGAGACACTGAAATATCTTATTGTCAGCTTCAAGGTCCACTATCTTCTCTCTAGAAATCTGCTCATCCTTTAAATGTTGGTTGATCATCGCATGCGCATCCACCGGGTCAATATGAAGTTAATATATTTATTGATTCTAAAAAGAAGTAGAAGTCACCATAGTAGCCAACTCAGCAATGCACTCAGCCAACTATTCTTCCACTGCTTTCATCTTCTTAATATTGTGGTCATACTTTTGCTTGTACTCTCTTTGAAGATATTTGATCTTTATAAATTTATTATTCAAATCATTTGAGGACTTATTAAGCTCGACCTCAAGATCCACACGCCATAGTAACTAAAATAATGAGATGATATTTGTAAGATGTAGTCCTAATAGATACAGCAAAAGAAAGAATAAAAAAGAAATGGTTACTCACCAAGTCATCAGCTCGATGACATCCGACACACTAGTGATTCAAAACATCCTATGAAATATGTGATGAGTGTAAATAATGTTATATTTTATATATTAAATTTCTTGTGAAACTATTTTATTTTATTAGTATTTATGCAAGAAAATATAAGAAATGTATAAAAATTTTAAGTATTGTACAACACCGCGACATCGGACACAACACCACCGTGACGCCATCATTGACACCGCTGGAGCGCCCAATATGGACATGGTTGTGCCCAGTCTCTATTTAACAGAATTACAGTATCAAAGGAGTCAATGTTTACAAATCTCAGTCTCTATTTGCACATCACTACAACACCAATTTCAAGCACTACTAAGCCAAGGGGAGTGCCATGTGGAAGCTGCAGCTCTCAACTGTTAGCAGTGTCTAAATACTATAGTTATAATCATTTAGGACATAACTTGCCAGCAAAATAATGCATCTATTCACTGAATAGTGGGTCCATATCAGTAAGCGTCATAGCAGAGGAAATCCTTCAGTGCTGTGGTGTTAGTTTATTTTAAGGGCAACACAGGCAAGTACATCGAGCGTCGCGATGCCAGAATCCATTTCTTATATTTTTTTATAAATAGTCTATTTGTAATGTTAGTAAAAGAGTTCGATCGCTTAGTTAATTTTAGTCTTCATAGTGCTTCTCTGTAATTTTCTTAGTAGTGATAACTAAGGGAATTCAGGGATCAGTAGATTCACTTCATAAGAGTGTTTGGTTTATGGAAGTAATTTTGTAAGTTTAAGGAGGAGAACAGAAGAGATCATTGAACCCATGCAGTAATATCTTTTCTTCTATATTTTTTTTCTTTTGTATAGTTAATGAAAATAATTTTACTTTACTTATTCTTCATGTCTGACTAAATTCTCTAGTTTTATATTGATGGTGTAAATGGAATATGGAGTACTAATAAATTCTCTTTATTAATAATTTAATAATATTTTCAATATACCAGGTCTTTATTTAATGCACATAGTGGCTTGGAGTGTCAATAGTTGACACGACACGAAAACCAGACTCAAACCCAACCTGACTTCAAAATGGGTCGGGTTCGGGTTCCCAATGTTGACCCGTTTGAAAAATGGGTTAGCTTCGGGTTGAACCAACGGGTTTCCGGTCAACCCAAAAACCTGTTCAAATTGAGCTACCCGAGACTGCCCACACCTACCCTGGCTGCCCGCGCACCTACCCGCGCTTTGCCCGTATGCCCGTCGAGGCTGCTACCCGCACAGCTGAGGCTTCCAGCTCGCGCCCGTGGATGCCTAGGTGGTCGCGCCTGCCCTCTCACAAGCATCCACGCTCATGTCCGCATCTACGCATCCCGTCTGCGTCCGCGCCTGCCCGCATCCCACCACTGGCCATCCCGTACGCCCATCGCCCGCCACCTGCAGCCCACTATTTCGCCGTCCCATCGCCGCCAAATGCGAAACCGTGTCGAGTCGGGTCAACCCAACAACCCAACAGGTCGGGTCCGGGTTTGAGTTTCTGACCCATTTACATACCTGGGTCGGGTTAAGGTTGACCCGTTTGAACCTGGGTGAGTTTTGGGTTCGACCCGAACCCGACCAAAAACCCAATTTTGACACCCCTAATAGTGGTCATATATGTAGTTAATATCATGTGTAATGTGATGCCTAGGAATAGAAAAGCAGGCACAACTAGATATATTGGATTGATATGATGTAAATATAGGCATAGTGCCAAATTTATAGAGATGAATTATAATGAGGGGATTTTAACAATACATATTTTACTTACTCTTCTAAAATTTTCATAAGGTGATAGACTATGGGAGTTTAGAGTGGTATTGAGGTTAGAAAGTTTTAATCTGTCCTTTGTCTCTTCACGCTTGATTGAGCCGTTAGTGATGCATATGCTCTGAATATCATTAATATAAAATAGAATCATTAGGAAATATATTGTATATATATTCAATCAATTAAAAATATTTTATACAAATAGTATTTCAGTTAAATGGATATTAATACTAGTATTTCATTTAAATGTATATTAATTTTAAACTAGTATTTCATTTAAATGTATATTAATTTTAAACTAAATGATTGAATCTCCACCAAAACTTATTTTTATTGAGTAGGATAATTATTATAATTATAAAAAATAATACTAGTATCTGCATGTAAATATTCTTTCTCATGGGATCGATACTTTACTCTATCACTATATTACATGATTTGGTACATATAGTTGCGTATATTACATGGGATTAATAGAGCCACAATCATTTTCATAATTTTTTAAGTTACTCAACCGCCCTTATCAAGTTTTTGGCATCATTGTCAGGAAGATTTTATTTTATTTAAAATTTTACTATGTTATTGAATCAATTGCATAATTATGTTGCAAATCTAAACTTAGGTCTAGTGATTTTGATGATAATAAATATTATTAGATTCTCTAGTATGCTATCTCTTGTTATTGTTATTATTGCATATTTGTTTCTTGTGCACTAACATTTTAGGTCCATCATACACTATATAAATTGATCAACTCAAGATTGGGTAGAATATGACTAAGTGTCTTGAAGAGTCTGTATTTTCTATTTTTATTTATTTCTATATTTCTTGAGTTAAGTCATGTATTTGACGGATGCTAAACTTGGTGACCGTGCACACACAAACTCAGGTGAGGGAGATAGAGAGAACATTAGAAGTGCAATTTTCAAAATTAATCGTACAGTATGATGTATATCGTATTGGATGATAAGTTATTTAAATAATCATTAAAATGGTTAATTGTGTAATTAAAGTTGATTGAACTAATCATACTAGATGATCTCGATCGTACAGGATGATCAGTTGAAATAAGGATCTTAGACATAAATCATAATTTAGGTAATATTTTAAAATCCAAATTTTATACGTATCATACCATATGATAGTTATCATACTATACGATAAGATTAAATCTTACCTAAATTAATCCTGTAATTAGGGAAATATTTCGGATTAATTGATCCAGTCATATCGTACAGGATGATTGGACATAATCGTACTATATGACCCAATCTTTGCATGGGATGATATTTAATCATCACCAATCATATGGGATGATAATCCAAATTATTTAAACTAATCATACTGGATGATGCTCAAATTGTACTGGACAATTAGCTCAATTTTTTGAACTTATCATACAATGCCTTATTCTTCGTATAAGACTAACAGTGTTATTTAAACTAATCATACTGTACGATCTTCAATTATACTATATGATCAGTGTTGACAGAATGAAGTTTAGGGCTTTTTGTGAAGCCTTGTATTTAAGTTCTTTTACTAGACTTGTTTCAAGTCTTTGGCTGTTTTAGTTTTTTTGAAGAGAGAGCTTGGAGAGCTTTGGGAAGGAGAAAGAGGAAGTTATGCGTGAGGGAGAAGGAGTGTGAGGGGTGTCACACAGTTACGCTGAGCAAGATTCAGCCTAGTTTCCTCCAAGTGTCTTGCTGGGTTTCTTGGGTGGCTCTGGGAAGAAAATCATAAGTATGAAGACCTTTGAGGTTCTCTGCCTTAACCTTAAGGGTGTTGACCTTGTTTTTTGGCACATTTTCCCTCGAGGCTATTCAATTAATTTACTTGAGCCTCGTCGAGCCCAATTTGCATTTGAGGAGACTCGACTTTAGTCAAATTGGACCCAATGAAGTTCGATTAAATTCAATTGATGCCCGTGAACCTCTTCGAATGCAATTTGATCTAAATAGGCACTGATTTGTGTTAGATTCCACCGAATTAATTTAATCAAATTGAATCGGACCTGAATCTATGTGAGTTGAGTCGAATTGGGTTTGATTTGAACAAAATTTTGACCCAAGTCATTTTTTAATTATTTTTATGAATGGCTTTAATTTTTATTTCTGCTCTTAGCTATTGCCTCGTGCATGGGCTCCTGAATTTGGAGCGGAATGTGACTGGACACTATGGATATCGAGGCATTAAGCAGAGCATTCGTGACTGCCTCTTCGAATACCACGTAAGGAGGAGAAAACAAAGAGGCGAAGCTCTCGGGACTCCTCCATCGGGACGACTACACTAGAGGCGAAATTCCCCTTGGCTCAGGACTCTTCCTATTCACACACTACAGGACCTCCGTCCCCCATTCTCCCTTCATCTCGTCTATTCGCACACATAGGAGGCGGAACCCATACCTATGAGGCGGAACTACCTTTGCTCTTGCGTCTCTCTTGTCCTTCCAGCCCTAGCCGCCTCCCCTTTTCCTTTTGCAAGGTGAACCTTTCTCCTCCTCCTCCTCCTTCTTCTTCTTTCAAATTTTTCTCCTCCTAAGCTTCTTCTTCTTCTTTTCCTTTCTTTTTCCCCTCTTCTTCTCTTCTCTTTCTTTGCTCCTTTCTTCTCCTTCTTTTCTAACTTCTTCTCTATCTTCTTGTTTATGCATTGATACATATTGTTTGGAATGAGAAGGTGTATATATAAAGTTTTTGATAAAAAAAAAGGGGTAGAGCAAGCATAGTTCTACTTTATGCGCACATTACATGAGTTTCTATAATTTTTCCTTTCAAAAGAGTCTACAATCATCATTTGTAAGTGACTCGTTTAGTTATTCCTCTTTGTATAACATTGATGAAAGGGCATGAAAAGAAGGATAAACATCTATGTTTATTTGGAGTTATGGTTGATTTGTCTTTCATATCGTCATTTATGATAAAATAATATGCTTCAATGCGTTCTTGAAACTATTCTTCAAAATATTATAATTTCTTTTATATAAAAAAAATGAATGAGAAGGTGTATAAATAAAGTAACTTCGTATCTCTCGAATAACATTCCATCAAGATTAATTGTATACTTATGTGACTTATGACTAGTTGGAAGAATTTTTCATGAAAATGCCTACATCAATTTTAGATACTTCTTTTAAATGCTATTTATGGAAAATATTGCAAAGAATTTGATTCAATATTAAACAAGAATATGCGGCGATACATGATTGGACAAAAGTGTTGCCATGTAGGTTCGCAATCATATTTTTTATATGCCCATGCTTACCTTTTGAGTAATAAATCTTAATGAATGTCGTTAAGATTAAGGTGGATACCATGTCCATTCTCTAAAGTGCTTTTGCACACATCTACTTCTTCCAAATGCACGGAGATATCTTATAGGTTATGTTGAGCCCTTGCTCAAAACATAACGATAGTCTTGTGATAGTTTGCTAATTACATAAAATTATCGAAAAAGTGCATTGTTTGTTCTAAAATACACATTCCCATGTTATTTGTTGTAAAAATGTTTAGAGGCTTATTTGATAAATATGATAAGGTGTTTATATATATATATATATATTCTTGAACTACCTTACACTATATCTCTTCTAATATATATTTTCAAGAAGTTTATGGGTTTGAATAAAGTAAAGAGCTTATATAGAATATTCATGCCTTAACATATACCTATTTTTCAAACTATGTATGAATTTAATCTCAATAAATAATGTGTATCCATATCTTTAGCTTTGACGACACCAGCATATTTGGCATAAGCATTTCAACTTCATTGGCATTGCATTTCATTTTTCCAATATCATTCATATTTTGTGAATTATATAATAATAAACATGTTACATAAATTGTATATATATATATATATATATATATATATATATATATATATATATATATATATATATATATATATATATATATATATATATATATGTTATGTAGAGATTTATAATTACGTTATGTAATTTAATTAGCTTTGTACCTCAATTATAAGAACACATGAATTAATTTTGAAATCATTTGTTTGTGTTTTGTGGGCTCCGAAAATTCAGCCCCGGCCTCCGCCCGCTATTTTGTTTTTTCGAAGGGGGAGTTTTAACGATTTAAGTTCCAGGGTAAATTTTGGAAGGCAGATGGGTTGTAGATTAAGACACTACCCAGAGATTTCGCCCTCATTTTGCGAGGACTTTATGATCTGAGTTCTGGTTTCCTATAGGCGCAAGCCCCTATAGTTAATTACCCCTCCCGGTAACGAGAGAGAACTTTCGATTAAGGCTAGTCGTCAATCAGATACATAAAGATACGTGAGTCTGGCTTATAGTAGCAGCAATATGTTTAGGGTATTGGAAAATTGAGGGATTTAATATTTAAAATAGAAATTTTCACCATCTTGCACTTAAAGCGGATGGTGGGGGAATGGATGATAGACCCGATCAAGATCCCATGGTTCCGTCGTCCCGGGCCATCGTGGTCCCTGGTCTACTTAGTCAGAGGAGGTAGTCGACCCAACCTGACAAAAGGATCCTTGTTGGCAGCCATGGGTTGCTTCGTCCAAGGGTACCTTGTAGACCTGGGGTGAATATTTGTCTAAGGGGACAAATTCGAATCCACCTTAGCTAACAGAGGGCTTTATGCCCTATCGATCATATCCTATTGATTCATATCTCAAGAATTTGATGCCATTGGGGAACATACGGGCTCTGGCCATAACCATAATATGATGGTGCCATTTGGCGGCGACCACCTGGTTCAGAGGGCCCCGAGTCATAACCGTTTATCCTGCAGTGCCATTTGGCGGCGAAACTGCTGGTTAGGGGACTCGTACCACGTCCTTGTCGGCAGGAGATTGTTTGAGAATGGATCCTAGTGATATTTTCGACTAGGCATTGGCTCTTTGTGAGCTGAAGTATTCTTCAATTTATCCACCTCGGCAAACTGTTGCGGAGGGTGGATGGATTTGCTTTATGTGGTTGATGATTGGATTTTAGTTTTAAATATTTTTAGGATTTTGAAGATTTTGGGAATTTTTGTGGAGTTTTGGGTATTTCAGAAATTTTTGTGGAGTTTTGGGGTTTTGGAGTTTTGGAGTTTTAGAGTTTTAGGTATTTGGGTGGTATTTGCAATGATCTGTGTGGACCCCTCCGGTTGAGATTTGCAATCAACGCGGCCATCATCGGGGTGACCTTGAGGTCACTTGAAAATATTTGAGATTTGAGGGCATTTTGAAATATTTGAAATTAACCCCTCTGGTTGAGCTCTACATTCAACGCGGCCATCATCGGGGTGATTGGGATTATTGATGTTTGTGGATTGAACATTGTCAACTCTGTTTACCTGCTAATAGAGGATCAGGTTTTCATAGGCTTCATGCCCTTGTTAGTGAATTCTCTTGATTATAGGCCTTGAAGGCCTAATATGAACGTATAAAACAAATATCTCGGTCGACCTCGCGATCGTATATTTATTTAATAGTTTGAGCCGTGTCAACTCCTATCTACCTGAATAGAAGGATCGGGCTCGAACTTGAATTCACTTATTGACCCGCGCAGCATCCCTAGACTTCACGTGTGTACCAATAACACGCTCGCCGGGGCCCATGCGGGTTTTGATTATATTTTCCCCTTTTAGTGTACCTATGTGTATACAAATTAAAGTGCACACGTGCGGGGGTATTCTTGGAATATTTATACACGCCTTCTGTCCGCTCGCATGAAAGTTGCGAATCCGGTGGCCTGGCTTCGTACGATCTCCACAACTGTTGCTGGTAGGCAGGTAGATGTTTTCATTCATAGATTGGAATTGACTTCAGAATATTGCATTTACTGAAGTCTTTCTGCATCTACCCACGAGTAACATGTTTTACATACATCTGTACTCATAGAGAGATTGTATGTATTACAGATCTTTATCTTTGCTTAGAAACAAGGCCTCACATGTGTATTCATATAGACTGGCGATTCTGCAACATATCTCATATTGTCACTTATATATTAGTCAATGTGTTCATCTGTAATTCATCATTGACTACTGGTTGAGCTAAGCTCGTCGTCACTCGTAGGTGGATGACTTTATACATGATGAGCCTCTTACTGCGGCTTATAGGGACTCGAATCCATAAGTTTGTATTTCTCATTCCATGTTCAAATCATGTCCCAACTCATGTCCTATTGAGTTCAAGTCCAGTTTGGTCTGCAAGTTCAGGTTTGAATTTTGCAAGTTCCTTGTGTTCAATTATACTCCAATCCAGTCCGTTACCATTTGATTTGAGTTCTAGTTTTGGTTCATGTCCACACTTGCTTAGATTTTAGTTCATTTAAGTCCAAAAACAAGTCCTTTTTATTGTCCAAATATGTTCAAATCAGGTCCAGGTACAATCTCAAGTTCACCCGAAATTTTGGCAGCATTCCGGCATCTCCCCTGTTTAGGAGAAATTACGGAAAACTGGGCCTTTCCCACCACGCTTAAGAAAGCGTGTATGGTAGATGCCCTCTTTCGAGGACACCGCGGCCATGTAAAGTCTTCAATCCCCACCACGCTTAAGAAAGCATGTATGGGTCTTCAAATGTACCTGAAAAGACAAGCAGTTATTTTCCCGCAGGTATAGAGCCGCATACGGGTACTTAAAATTGTCCCCACCACGCTAAAAAAAGCGTGTATAGGGCCTACCCGCCTCGCCGTAGGTGTCGCACCGGGTTTCCTTCCCACCACGCTTAAGAAAGCGTGTATGAGCCGTTTACCGGCTCGACACGAACGTCAAGGATAGGATTTTTAGGTGATTACCCGCCTCGTTGTAGGCGCCGCACCGGGGTCCCATCCCACCACGCTTAAGAAAGCGTGTATAGGCGATTTTCCGGTCCGTCGCAGATAACAAAGTAGGCTCTCAGAGTTTTAGGGTTTAGAGGGTTATACCTTAGCGTTTCGGCGAGGTGGGGTTGGCACGGAGATCGAGGTGAGCAAGAGAAGAGTATTTCTTGCATTTTTCTTTCTTTTTCTTTTCTTCTTTTTTATAATAATAATAATAATAATAATAATAATAATAATAATGATGATTATTATTATTATATTATTAACGATTATATTAATATTAATATTATTATTAATATTAGTAGTGATTATAGGAATAATCATCTTAATATTAATCTTAATACTAACACTAATATCAAATATCTACCACAATGATAATTAATTATCATTATGGTTATTAAATAACTACAACAATAATCAATTAACAGTAGTAATTAACTAATAGTAGTTAGTAGCTAACAAAGCAGAATAAAACAAAATGAATGTATACCTAGGTTAGGTTGGCTTTTATCAAAGTAGGGAATATCGGGCTAGGATTGTCGGCTTGGAGAAATCGAAAGAGGAAGACTTGGCTCGGGTTAGAGGCTACAGGTAGGGAGTTGGCAGGGGCTTTAGTTTGCGATCACAATGGATCGGATCGAGACAGAGGGAGGTCGGAGGCGTCAGGTGCAGGCGAAAGGGAGAAAGTTTCCTCTACTACGGGCGAGCTCCCTTGCTTCTGATGGGAATGTCGTCGAAGGAGCGGGGTCGGACGTAGAGGTGCGAACAGAGCTGGGTTTGCGTGAGGTAGGGGTCGGCCTGGGCAGTGGTTGGCTTTGGCGTCGGGTATGGTGGAAGAGTCGAGTGGAGCTCAGAGCAGGGAGTTCGTGTGGCCTTGCCGAGATCGGGAGCAGCGACGGGGGCTTGATCGCAGAAAGCTAGGGGTTCAGTCGAGAGGAAGACAGGTGGGGAAGAGGAAATGGGGTCAGAGGTCTTGCGAGAGAAGTGCCGAAAGTTGAAGCCTCTCCAGCCTCCTTTTATTGACGTTGAGAGGAGCAAAACCGAGGCCATCGCAGGATTCCCAGACTGCTTCGGCGTTGCTGCAGAGCCAGTTACTATAGCAGCGGGATTTCTGCGAGATTCGCGGATTCAACGAATACAAGGTTTTGATTTTATTTTGATTTTGATTTTGTTTCCTTTGGGTATGATCCGGAGGTCAACATGTTTGCAAATTTCTCAAATAAAAAAAATGAAGTTATTGTTATATGATGCAAGTATTTATATCCAAATTTACAATCTCGTATGTATGTCTTGGCCACTTTGTGAACAATGATTATATATTAGTCATTTGTATAGCTTCATACTTGTATCACTTGCGATTAATGGGAGAAAGTTGTATATGAAGGCATAATTAGAGTTGTTCGCTAATGAGACTTGAAAAGCTGTTATATTTGTGCTCCAAATGATACAAATGCATAGGATTCTGATAGCATTGTTGAAGTGTTAAATGTAAACGAAGTATGACTTTTTTTTTTATTTGACCACATCTACACCGGTCATATGAATTTGTTTAAAAGCTCATATGTATATCTTTGTTACAAAATCATCTATTTAATGTGAAACTCATAGCCTTGATAAATCTTCATGTGTATACACCCTATGTTTCTACATCATGTTACATGTTTGATAAAAGAAATATGTGCTAACCAAGATATAGAGCATGTATATGAGAATTTTGTAGATGATAGTTGTCTTATATTTGATAAACTACATCTTTATTGATTACTTCATTATGTTAAATATTACTTAACCATGCCACATCAATTCATGAAGAAGAAGACATATGAAGTGTTTATATTGTAAAGTTGGATTTCAATATCATGTATATGTTTGATATCAAATAGATCTTCTGAATGTATTGAGAGATTTCCCATGTATGATTATGATAGAAAATTTTCACGTCGTGTTGGTAAACTTTATATGCTTCATATGTAGTGTTATGCAATGCCAATTCTCCTCACCCATACTAGAAAACTCTCATATTACTTTGTGTTCCAATGATGCATGTCTATGTTGGTAATCTTTCATGTGTTTCATGCTTAGCTCGTTTGCTTGTTAACTTCCACCTTGTACGTTAGTAAGTATTCACATGCTTTATATATAATCTTCCCACATGTGCTGCAATAGTAGATTTCTATATCTTAGGTTGCTAACTTTTCATATGATTCATGTATAATTTTTCTTGCACTCTATGTTTGAAAACTCCTTACATGAATTTATGTTCTAACATTTGATAGATATAAATGTTAAATTGCATGATTATTGGAACTTTATTACTTGCATTTTTTCTTCTGAATGGCATCTACGCTCACCCATTTATTTCTCTTTTTGTTTTGCCTTGCAAGGTACATTTAGTCTTGTAAATGTATTGGTCATTTAGTCATTCGTATGGGAGCTTTTAAGTCAGCACGCTAGGGTCAGGTATACCTTGATAGTCCTATAGAGACTTCTAATTACATGCCAAATGAAAAACAAAATAGCACACACTTTATGGACTACCCTTTTACTTTCCCACCCGAATATACTTATTAGGATGTTTAGTTAGCCAGCCATAGTTAGTGCACTAATGAAGCTTTGGCCTTGTGGGCCAAAGCTTGCCCTCTTGCCATAAAACCTAGAGACCCTTAGGGTCATTTTAGGCATGTAGTGTAGACCACCTATTTGTGCCATATGCATCGCTTTTCCCACACGAAGTGGGCACCACTAGGATGATTTTCTTCGGGTTTTAAAATGGTTAAATAACTCTAAAAGATTATTTCTTAATGATTTTTGAGCCTCTAAATTTTTCTTTCATAAATATGTTAAAGAAAAGTATATCAAAATGAAATAAAATCCTAACTCTAGTATGTTAGGTAGGTTCTTTTTTATTATAATGTAACTTAGCAATTAGTATGTTTAGTTATTGCTTGAGCCTAATGTAGAACCCATGTTGTGATGTTTATTTACTCCAAACAATACAAATAACTCTTAAAACTCATAAAACTAATTGATAAAACACATGACTAATGAACTTCTAACTTACCTTAAAATTTATAATCGACCGATCTTAATAGTAATCACCCCTTAAAATTTACTATATAACCAACATAAACTAAATAAATAACAAAGATGATTACCTGGTAACCCGAGCCTATGACGCTATTAAGTTATCCCCAAGGAGGGTGAAATAAATCTCATGGCCTTGGTTTAACAAGGGTAGTCATTGTATAACCTAAATAACTAGTAATAAATTACCAACAAATTAAATCTTGCAACATATATCCCAATCAATGCAAAAATATAAGAAATTTATATTAAACTTAAAATTTTAAGAATTAAAAATGACTAATAAAAATGTAACAAATATATAAATCCCTAATTGAATTCATATAAACCTATGAAACCATAAAGCCCCTTAATTTTAATCAATCTAAAACTCCAAGATTCTTTAATTAACTTACGACCTCTAAAACTCTCCTAACAATATACAACTTTAACAAATATTAACTAATCAAGTGAAATCCTAAAACATATAAAATACAGCTCTTATCAACTCCTAATCTAATCATAAATAATAATATGCATTAACTAAGTGAAACTAAATAAAAATTATTAAAATCCTCTCAACGAACTCTCCAATGTTTAATAAAGTGCTAAGACACTAATATCTGAACTTAAACTAAAATTTCTTAACCTCAAATAAATTAAAATGAATTTATTTGAAGGAGCAAATAAAATTCAAGTCATATTTTAGTGCCTTAACCTATATCAGGTTTATGTTTATCTTTGTATGTTTTCCCTTAATATACATAAGGTATATAGGCTGAGCTATGGGGCTAAGTGTCCTAAGGAGGCCTCGTCCTTGTACCTGTTGTGACAACGTCACGTACCTTATGCTTTAAGGGATAAACATTTTAAAATATACATAAATTGTCCCTTTTAAAATTTAAAGCCACCCTTAGGAACCCAAGCCAATTTCCTTAACCGCCTAGTTGATAAGCCCTAAGTCAGGTAGAACCTATACACATCTATAGGTAGGGAGTCTTTTTATCCTCATGTCAGCCTTTAAAAATTAGTTTATCTTAGACATGTGAAGCTTAGGATTTCCTTTTTTAGTGGGAAATATGCTCATCTTAGTGGTGTCACCTATCAGTCTTACCTCGAGTCTTAGATTACCAAGGAAGGGTTAACTGACCCTTGCCACCTTATAATCATTTCAGCCTTAATTAGGGGTAGGATTGAGGAAGGGTCATTTGCCCCGCAATTCTTTATAACCTTAGTATAGGTTAGGGCCTAAGCCTTTGGGCTCATAATAATTTAATAATTAAGATTTTAATCCTAAAACTAAGTGTTAATTAATTCACCATAAACGATTAAATACTTAAAGAGAAATTTGAGGGATAATAAATTAAATAATAAGAACTTGATCTTGAAACTTAAACTTCCCACCTAATTTGGGGTAGTTAGGTACACTTTTTGCACACGCTTATGTGCTGGATAAGACATATTTTCATAGGCATCCTAGGATAGGGTGTAGCTAGGATAACATTTTATAATTTCTTTCTTTTTATATTTTGCAAATGTGATGATATGATGATTGTTTCTGGCTTAGCTTGTTTTTTGTTGCTTTCTTTTTTCCCTTTTTATGGATTGATGAGTGCGCACTTTCTCTTAAGTGGTTAGAAATCTTTTTAGAGATATCTTCTATAGGTGGTCATATTCCTAAGGGGCAAATCAAAATATTATCATAATTATTAAAAATGCGCTCTTTAGTGCATGTACAAGTAAAAATATACATTTTATGAAAAAAATTTTTTAAGCTTTTTGGCCATTTTTGAACTAACGGAGCATTCTGGATGTAATAGGCCCTGCCTATCTATAGGAGGGAAGCCCAAACATGATGCTAAATCATCTTTCTATCAGCAAACCTACATAACATAGCTATTTTGTTATAAATTTTAACAAGAGAATATAAAGGCTTGTAGTTTGGATGTGAAATCTTATTTTCCATCAACACCAAGCAAGAGATATAACACTTTTCTTTGTTGGTTTTGCCTAGTTCTCAGAATAATATGTTGCCTCATATTAGATGACTCATGCAGCAAGATAAAATGTATCCATGAATAAATAAAGCCACTTGGTGCTTGTGCCTTTGATTGTTGGTTGTTAAAGAATAATTATATATTCCTTAGCCTTGCTTGCCAGTGTGCCTTATTCGTGCTTAGCAGCGTGCCTAGGTCCTAGCTACCAGTGTGCCCAGGCCTTGGCTGCCAGCGTACTCTGGCCAGCGTACCCAGGCCTTGGTTTCCAGCGTGCCTAGGCCCTGGCTGCCAGCATGCCCAGGCCCTACCTGCCAATGTGCCCAGGCCCTGCTAGCTTGCATAGGAACGGCTGCTAGCAAGCTCAGGCCCTGCCTGCTAGGTTTCCCTAGCCCTAGCTGCAGCGTACCAAGGCCTTGCTTGGCTGCCAGTGTGCCCAGGCCATGGCTGCCAGCATTTTCTGGCCCTGGCTGCTGGCATGACCAGCCTCTACTTTAAGGACTAGGTTCTGGATGATGTGTGATTATTTATTATAATTATGCTGACCTTATTTTTATAGGGTATTTATATAATTTTATATTTTTTAAAATATATTTTTAGTTAGAAAAGCTTTGTAGGTGTGTGGGAATTTCAGAAGGCATGAGGCCAAATAGATGGAGACCGATCAAGAACCCATACACTAATTAATTTGTGTATAGATTTAGATTGAGTTGTATATATGGTAGAGCTCAGCTACCTTTTTTTTAGTTCCCTGGGGTGTATTGCGAAACCCAACTGCATTAATGGATATTAATTATTTTTTATTGTGTGATGATTTGTTTACATTGATTATGCAATAGAATCGTATGCTTTTTCCTAAGTTTCTTAAATTGTTTTGTTTGGGTGTGGCTCGTATGGAGTCAACGTTAGGCTCTTAAGACGTTAAATTTTATATAAAGTTAAAATTTATTTGAACAAGATAAAATAAATATAGGATTTAAAATCAATCCATTTTTCAAAATTAATGTATGGCCCCTTTAAGGGCCACCTTTTAAAATGATAATGAATAAGCTCTGTTCACTTAATAGTGACTACTGGCCAGTCCTGATTGGCCCTACATATATCATACATAGCTTGGAGTCCAAGCATATAGATTTTCTTTTATAATATAGAGGAATAGTTAATTTTACATACAATATAGTATCATTCATGGTCGGGCCTAGTGCCTATTTCCCTTTATGTATCACCCATCACTCTTGCATTTGCATAAGACTGGATATCATGGATTTAATAAGCTAGATAGAGTTTAGCTGGTACCCCTTTTCGAGCAAGGTGATAAATCTAGGTCGGGGCTACTTAGATCCCTAGTGGGGTTTAAGTCATAAGTCCCCTCGTGGTGTCTTGCATTAGTTAGGTCGTGGGCGCTAGTATTTGGTGTATAGTATGCCCCCTTGTAGATCTAGGATAAAAGGCTAGCAGTATTAGTATACTGTTGCATACCTTATCGGTGGGTAAGCTCTCCATTCTTTAGAGGCTATAAATCATACCCATCCGTGTCACTTTGATAGTGCTGCTTCCATCTTTCTCTCATGCATGTGGTAATTTGATGTTAAAGCCTTTTTAGGATGCTTATGAATTAATTGAGGAAATGACAATAAATAATTTCAAAAGGCTTGATGATAGAGTTAATCCTAAGAGAGTGGGAGGAGTCTATGAAAATAATTATTTATCCATTTTGATTGGACAAGTTGCAATAATATCAAAGAAGTTGAGCACTTTAGGCTTAAATTTGATCATCTTTATATTTTGAAGATAAAAGCTAAATGGAAGAGAATGATATCTAAGGAATTGAAAATATAAATTTGATTGGAAGATAAAATAATCCCTATTCAAACACATATAATCTAGGTTGGAGGAACCACCCTAATTTTAGTTGGTCAAATAATAATGATGGAAATCAATAGAATTCTGGTCAAAATAACTATAAAGCAAATTAGAATAATCAAAATCAAGCTAATAATAATCCAAGATCAGCTTAACCTCCTGGATTTAATCAAGGCAATCAATATGAAACTACAAAGACACCACTAGAAGATGTGGTCAAGTAATTAGGAACTCAATTACAAAACCAAGCTACTTCAATTAAATACTTAGAAACTCAATTAAGTTAGCTTGCAATTTCTATGAGTAGTAAGCCTATAGGATATTTACCTAGTAACACTGAAGTTAATCTTAAGGAGAAGGAAAGAGATGCCAATGGAACCCAATTGAACTGTAGCAAACATCCACCTTAGCTAAACAGAAAACATGGGTAAGTCTAGTTGAAGATTATAAACTTAGCGCTGCTTGGGAAGCAACCCAACCTAAAGCCTAGTTAGTTATCCATTGTGTCTAAAGGCTATAAAATTAGCAATTTTAAGGATACAACACTATCTTATAGATTAAGATTTGTTTAATTTTCTTTTAAAAAGAAAATTTTTAAGAGGGAAGAAGGGAGAGCTGCGACACCATATCTTTTAACACCGTAGCTGACTACTCCAAGTTCAACACTACCGACCCACAACTCCAACTGGCCCATGCTCATGGACATGGGCACGATCGGGTAGGCCAAAGGGCGTGGCCTAGGAGGGCAGTCTAGCAGGCCAAGCACGGGCAGGGCCGTTCAACAGGCCAAGTGTGCAGGCAGGGTGGGCTTCATACCCAGGCCAGGAACAAGCTGGCCGCCAGGCCAGTGGGCCTGATCAGCAACCAATTCATGCCTGAGCCTAATTTTTATCCCGGACAGTCCGATTTGAATGATTTTGGGTTCTCTAGTACCATTCTTTAACGTTCTAGGCTCAATTTTGAAACTTTTAGAGACCATCAGAGCCTCTATAGCCAATTTTGAGCATTTTTAAAAGTTTTGGAACATAATATTTAAATATTTTTAATCTCAATCAATGCACCAACTTCAGGATATACTAAATTTATAATTAAGTCTATTTTACTTGGTTCATAGATGCGAGGGGAGGTCTACATTGATGTCGAGGGAGCAGTCATGCCTTGTAATCACCCAAAAATTATAATTTTGTGATTCCAACAAATTTAAATGCTCCAACTTATATTTCAGACACTACAAGCTTCAACATCCAAAAATAGGGGAGCAATTGATATATCATCAAAAAGTTATCTTAATCGGGCATGAATCTTAAGGAAAATTTGAATTAAGAACCTCTAAAATAAATATTGGCAACATCTGTACTCCAATTTTTGTAAAGTTATAGCAAATTGAACATCTTGAAAATATGAACCCAATGACATTAAATTCGATCTAATCTGAGCCCAAATTAGTCTAAATTGAGGGTCGAAAGCACATTTAGAAGGTTTAAAGTCATAATTTGGACAACTAAATGATTTCCAAATGTAACATGATTATAATTGAATCAAATGGCTCAACGAGACAAATCTAATGATCTCAAAATCGCCAATTTCTAATATCATTAAGACACACAAATGCTCAATAAATGGTGTATAATGAAGGGAATCAATATTGGCCATTCATCCAAAACACTCCCAACATGCCCTTGATATTCTCCTTATTTATAAGTCATGACACTCCCCAAAAACTATAAATATACCTACCATTTTTTCATAAAAGGTAAAGAGAAAAAGGAGAGGAAGAAGGAAGAAAAATTTGAGATCTCTCTTGCCACCGAGCTCCTCCTCGACCACCGCTGGGCCACCTTTGAACTATCATCCATCGTCAAACTTTTTCTCAGCCACTAGTCATCGTTGGACTTCTGCCCTACCACCGACTATCGTCAGACTTCCGCCCAGCCATAGTCTGTCATCGACCTTCTGCCCGGCCACCGACTGTCTCCGAACTTCTGCCTGGCCACCAACCGCCGTAGGACTTCCGCCCAGCCATCAGCCATCGCTATACTTTAGCCCGGCCACCGACCGATGACGGACTTCCACCCGGCCACCAATTATTGCTAGACTTCCACTTGTACATCCAGTATCATCAGACTTGCACCTAACTCTCTCTATTATTGTAATTTCACTATCTTTGAATTACATGATGGATCAAGCTTTGTAATTCATTCAAATACTAGTAAAATCATTTGAACTAGGCTAGGCCTTGTGATTTTTTTCCCTTTTCTAGGGTTTTCACATAAAAAACCTTGGTGTTTTATCTTTTCTACTTGTATGGTGGATTTTCGTGCAATGTAAAGATGAAAAATACTCTCACTCTACTGCTGCGTATATTCAAGCTCGTAATAATTATTATAAAACATACTTAAAATATATTAAAACTTAAGAATTCAACTAATAATCTATTATAATTATTTAAAAATTATATTTTAGTTTATTTCATCCATGATTATATATTATTTATCTTCTAATTTCTCATTTTTATAATTTTATTATAATAATTATTTGAATTATTATTATTTTTTCTCTTTCATAGTAAACGAGGCATCTCATGAGTCGAGAATTAGTAGAATTAAGCTCTAGCTCAAACTCAACTAATTTATCAAGCTCAAGCTCAAACAATTGGTAACTTGAGTCTTAGCTCAACTCGTTTGCACCCCTCGAAAAAAAAATTTTTGTCCAACTATAGTGACTTTTCAAAAGAGAAAAAATAGTTAAGATATTTATACCAAATTTTGATGTTTAATTTTATAATCTTTAAATTTGTTATGAAATAAATCAACATCTATATCAGACGACTCTGCTTTCTTGCTAACATGGTTTAATGGAAAACATGTGGAATGATTGCGTCGTCGCAGTTCAATCATTAAAATGATTGAGCCGCTGTGCATTTCTATCTAATGATTGGTCGCTGATGGTTTCATTAATAAAAATTCCTTTAAATGATTTAAAAATATATTAAACTTTGAAAATTCATAGTAATTTCGTTTTGAAGCAATTTTTTATGATTTAAAAGCCTATGGATTCAAAATAATCTCTACTTTAATTTAAAATTAAAATTAAAAATAAATTCAGTAACTATATAATGAATAATTTCAATTATATTGCTTACCATTTTAATTAATAACTTATTAAATATTCATCCATTTGAGCTAAAACTTAGTGGGGATGATTTTATGCATGTTTTGGATCTTCCATAATTTTCCCAGCCTCATTTGTCTTCAATTTTACTTATAATTGAATTTACAATATTTTAGGTCATGATTTGACCTTTAGCTTTGAAATTTTACTATGAATACATTTCAAAACCATTTTGTGTTTAAGTACTCTATTGAATCTTTAAATAGAGCTTAAGTACTGAAAAATGAATTCAATGGTGTTTTATGACCACATAGAAAGTAATTGTAACTATTATTTCTAAATTCTTTCCAATTGCTCTCTATACACTCAATGAATTGAGCCCAAAATTGGTGAGATTGAGCTATGATATATCCTTTATATACCATATATTTATGGAGTCAATTTGAGTTATGATTATGCTATAATAAAAGTTTTCAAATACTTTGTCATAACATGACCTAAATGTTTGAAAATTTGTTGCTATCAATTCATATAGATTTAGGACACTTGATTTCTATGGTATGTTTACATATGTGCCAGTGTTAGATACTATGATTATTGAAACTATTTAAATACTAACATTTAAGGACAATAATTAAGGATGTATTTAGCAAACTTAGAAAATTTCTAGGAATACATACATACATCCAATATGGGTGAAACATAAACTTAGTAAACTTAGGGTCATTACACATCTTAGGAATCAAATACACTTTGATTTGACATTAATTGACCTTCAAATAAAAATTAATCAAAAATACCCCTTTAATTAAGGGCTAAATATTCCAAAAAATTATAATAATTCAAATAAAATTCATAAAAATACAAAAAAAAAATCAACTCTAATCAACCTCTACAATCAAGGAAAAATAAAATACATAACCAATTCTGATTAATTTGTAATTAATAATTAATAACTCTTAATTAAATATAAATTAAATAAATTCATTTAAAATAAAATTGAAAACAAATTAATCCTAAAATTTCAGGGATTGATCCATAGGTTATCTTTAACCAATCTTATAAATTTCACAAATTTTTGAGTTAGGTTGATATTAAAACTAAACAGCCATAGTTATGTTAATAATTAGGCTATTTGAATAATCCAATAAATAACCCACTTCATTTATAATTAAATAAATACAATAAATATAATTCAAATATACTTAACAAATTTAAATAAAAAATAAATAAAATTAAGAGATAATTATTTATAATTCAGATTAGGGTTACAAACGAACCGAGCCGAGCCGAGTATGTGGGTGTTCATGTTTGAGTTCATTTAATATCAGCTTGTTCAAGTTTGGTTCATGTTTGTTTGAGCTTTATTGTTTGTGTTCATGTTTGATTCATTTAAATTAAAGAGCGTTCATGTTCGGTTCGTTTAGTGCTTATCAAGCTTTAAACAAATAAGCATGAACGAACTATAAACGAGCTCTACTTTTAGATGTTCATTAACTTAACAAACGAGCTTTATCAAGCTTCCTGACAAATGATTACATCGAGCATGTTCGTGAACATATTTAACGAATTTTTTTAAACTATCAAACAAACACGTTCATGAACATATCTATGAACAAACACATTTATAATAAAAACAATTATCTATATAAAATGAAAATTGAATATATTTTTAAATGAAGCTTACCTGTTGCATTTATATTATTTATATTTATTAATTCTAGAATCAAGCTTCTTATCGAGCTTAATGTCGAGTTTGTTCACGAGCTTCAAATGATATTGTTCGCGAACATAAATGAGCCGAACGCATTAGTGTTCAAGTTTATTTATTTAAGATTCGAGTATTTAAAATATTGTTCAAGTTTGTTTGGTAAGTTAATTAAACGATCACAAATGAGCTTTAATCAAACCGAACAACGAGTAGCTCGTCGAACGCTTGGTTCGCTTGCAGCCCTAATTCAAATAAAATTTTTGAATAAAATTTAATAAAAATTCATTAACAATTAATTATTAATTAATTAAAATTATTTAAAAAGTAAATAATTATTTAAAAAATTTCAAATAATTCAATAAAAATCAGCAAAACTCAACAAAATTTTAAAACAAAAAAATAAAATTAATTTAATAATTTATTTGATTAGAAATTTATTTTTAATCAAATAAATTTAATAATTAATATTAATTAGATAATCAGACTTTCATGCTTAATACTTAATTCCTTCTAGAGGACATTTTAGCATTTCATTTAAAGACTTTAATACATCTTAAGCCACCTAATAATTATCTTATGTAATCCATATCCTTTCAGGAGGGCATTTATATATTGGATTAGGAGATTTTTAATAAAATTTAATGAAAATTAAGGGCTCTAATACACTATGTTAGCTTCTATTGGTGGAAGGCATAGTGTATGGGATTCATAAATCTTCAGCCAACCATTAATAAATTAATTGATCACATACGTCTTGCTTGACTCTATTTGGAGAGCATACGTATTTTTCTTTCCCTTAATAAATCAACAATAATTCTTTAAAGGCTTTATGTAATTGTCTATCCTATACAAGGGATGATTACATTATGATTGTAAAGCCTTAGAATTTATAGGTTTGTAACTCCCTCACTTGGAGTTACTAACTTACAAATTCTTTAAAACTAAATAATTAATTCCAACCATTAAAACTTAAATAATAAAATCCAAATTCATATAAGGTAAACTTTAATTAAATAATCCCTTTTGGTCTTTGATAAACAAACATTTTAAACTCAGGCAACTTAAATATTAAACATTTTAAAAATGGGTGTGAAATCAAGCAGGTGCTGCCCTTGCTAGCAAGGGAGAGCAGATCACTGGCTGAAAGAGTTCTATGCGTGAAGGCCGAAGGGAGAAGCTGCGCATGTTTCGTCTCTTCTTAATCGAGTAGACGGGTTGCTGCTCTTTCTGATGTCGACAAAAAGAATATGGAAGAATGTACGACTTAAGACGAACTTCACGAATGCTTTTGTTTGAAGAGAGCCGAAGATGGAAGACGAGGGCGAAAAAGCTGCACAGAGGAAGGAGCTGAGATTTTGCGTTTTATGAAATGATGGGAGGATTTGGGGCGAAGAAGATGAGTTGAGAAGTGGTAAGACATCGTGAAGACATGCAAGGGTATAATGAAATTTTTGCAAATGCTAACTACGGACTGCTGAGGAAAAAGAGGTGGGAATAGCTGTCGCATTTCTATCGGAAATGGAGTTGTGCTGAACGGGGTCTGGCGGGAGTGGTTTTGCCAAATACGAAAAGGAACAAAAAATCCCTTTTAAAATGAATAAGCATTAAAATGGTCGAATCAAACAAGGCCTAAGACTCAAATGACTTTGGTAAACCTCAAAACAGATGGCTTAAGCTCCAAATGCACTTGTCTTGAGATGTCAAACTGATTCCATGATTTCTAACATGCTCTACTCATTATACACTCCTTTTATTTCTAAAAAAGAGATCTTTAACAACAATATCGATCCATTCAAACAAGTGATGAGAGTATTGGAACATTCACATAAAATTACATGTAAGAATAAGAAATTTCAAGTAAATAAAAATGTACATATGAAACAATGTATGAGAAGAGGAAAAGCACTTAACACAAAAACTATTCTGAAAAAGTACAAGAATTCAGCACCGAGTTTTAGAGTCCCAAATATTTAACCATATAAGGGCCTTCAAGCTCATAACCGAGTTTCCTGTAATAATGGCGAGTGCCAACACCAGAAATTACAGCTATTTTTGCTGATCTATGCTCCCTTCGAGCAATCCTCTCTGCTTCTTCCATGAGAAGTGTTCCGTAGCCCTGCATCATGAACCACAATGTTTTAAGTGCTAAAATTTGCTCTGAAGCTGAAGATTTCAATTCAATGTCAAGTGCTGAGAAGCGCTGGTAAAAAAAAAATTTAGATCATTAGATCTATTTATGGCCTTTAACAGGACACAATGGAGAAAAAGGATTTATGTAGCCGACCCCACGTAGTGGGATAAAGGCTTGATGTTGTTGTTGTTGATCTATTTATGGCCTTCAGATTTAACCCTAGACAACTTCAAATATTAGTAATATTAACCAAAAGGACATTTCAATTTTCTGGTATAGAAGCCGATGATCATCAGTTGGGGAGGAACACTCCTAGTCCCAGCCAAAGAAGAAAGCATATACAGCAAATCATCAAAACAGAAAGCAACCACGAGAATGAAGCTGGCATAGGCCTAACAGATGATTCATAACATTTTAACATGAGCTATGAGATGATCTACACATATCAGTCGCACATTCATCATCAGATTGCGGGAAATAATCTGCATCATATATTATACACTTCGGCTGGAAGGAGAAATACTTCACTCATGACCTGCTAAAGAATGTTTTATACGTGCTGGTTCCATGAAATGCATTAAAAACCACATGAAAATTACTAGAAACATAATATTAGGAGGGAAATATGTCATCGAAAATATAAATTTAAGCCGGTGCTTTCAGAATTTTAAGCTTTTTATTGTTATCTGACATTTTTTTCTTACTTCAATAATGAAACATTTTTTCTTACTTCATTCTAGCAGCAATAGCTTTACAATCAAGGAAACGGATGAAATCTTAAAAGATGATGCTAGAAAACAAATCAACAAAGAGAAATTATGATCAATAAGGTTACCTGGTGCTGCAGCTTATCAGCATCACGTCCATGCACTGGAACTGCAGTTCCGTAGACATGGAGCTCACGAACAATAGAACACCGTATGTTCTTCAATTCATCGCATGTGGTATTACGACCACATTTACGCAACCGTAATAAACCAACAAGGATATCCTATCATACGCAAGATTAAAGAGATTTATGCAGGAGAGAAATTTAGCTTACCAAACAGTTTTGGAAGCTGAAAATGGCAACAAGACTAAGTACAAAAACATAAACTATTAATGTGATATATTGGCATATTTTTACAGGCATCACAACCGAATATGAAATTTTACAAGTTTAATTATTACCTGTCTTGTATCTTCATATGAAAGAAAAGTCTCCCAACCCTCATTTGCAGAATAATCTCGCCGCACAAGTTCTACTTCCTCTGGTTTGATTTTGTGATGAATGTCCTGATAATCATCAACAAAAGAATGTAAAAAAAAGTTTATGAAAATCAACAGTTTATGAAAACTGAAAGTAATTGATTACAACAAGGAACCTGAATTCCAGCTTCACGTGTTCTAACATCACGACATTTTAAGCCCAAATCTTCCATTCGAGCCAAAGCAAGTTCACGGAGGTTTCCCTTCTCAACTCCAGAAGTAACTAATGGCATAGGAATATCTCTTTGAACTCTGTAGACACGGGTCCATGGTGGTACCATGGCCAAAATCCTTGCAATTACGTCCACAAGAAGCTCTGGTGGGTAATTCCGATACCTGTAACAAGTAATATTTCTGAATTGGCAAGGAATGATATGCAAGTACATAAATAAATTTAGACACTCAACTGCCCATTCCTTGATCAGCAAACAAGCTCATTTGCAGCAATATCCTAAAATGCAATATCCTAAAATGCAATAACCTGACAAATAGTGTAAAATTACTGTACCTGCCAGTTTTCCAAAGTTCATAGAGACCAGTACCACGAATTACGAGTGTCGGGTAAATTTTGAGACCATCTGCCCTAAAAGCTGGGCTCTCAAAGAATTCACGGAAACTTTCTAAATCTCTCTCAATGCCAACATTTGGTAGATCAGGCATCATGTGTGCAACAACCTAAAGGAAAAAATAACACATCCTGAAAATAACAAATTCAATTCAAGCACCAGAATTCTATCATGAATTATAGTAAGAAAATACAAAATTTAGAACTTTTTTACATTAGAAATTAAGAAAACTATGAGCATCATTTAGCATGAAATAATTAGAGAGAGAGAGAGAGAGAGAGAGCACATGCAAAAGGACTCAGATTTTAGGGAACAACAGCGTAGAAAAAACCATAGGAACTGGATCACTTGTAAAATTTGGAGAATCACTCACCTAAACAAAAGGATATCTCTTTTTGACTTGCGCTTAACTTCCTCCCATATTACCCCCATAAATATGTCTTTCAAAGCTCTAAAATTGAAATTAGTGGATAGGTGGTGGTTATGAATGAATGACATTATTGGCACGAGGGCAAGGAAAGCAATTACATACTAGATGATAACTACTTCATCTCACCTTTTCCCCTAATCACAGGGGAGTGTCAAGAGGATAAAATAACAATTATCATGATTTCTATGATCCATAGAAGACAACCAAGTCATAGAACTATACTTGATCATAATGGACAAACTAAACCGTGAGCATTGTTGTGTACCCATGGTTTTGGGTAGTTGAATATTTTGACTATAAATCTTGGCCACGCCAACTCCATTAATCAGTTTTTGGATTAGTTCGTTCTTCCAAATTGGTTGACATCACCTACTATCAAGCTCAAGTTGTGTAATTGTGTTCAAAATCAAACATTCACTATCAATCTCATCAGGAAAAAGGGAGAGGGAATTCCAACTAATAACACCTTATGATAATAAATTCAACTTTAGGCTATCAAATGATGCCATAGAAGCACGTGTGACTAAACCATTGACTATAAAGCCTTGGTTGTACTCCATCAACTCAAGCTTTTGGAATCCTACATCATTTGATATTAGAGCGTAAATCACATGTTTGAATTTCTACCTGTGCAATTCGGCACCCAAGAAGAAGAGAACTGATATAATATTAGTAACAGGGAAATATAACAATATACATGTCTCTCATGTCCCCCAATAGAAAATTGGATTATGGTCCTGCATTTAATCAGGGTGAAGACCAACTCATGTACATTTTAGCACACATATATACTTATGGAAACTACGAGACCTTTAATTAGAATGTATTGGTTGTGTTAGCTTCCTCAATCAGATTTTTTTTGATTAGTTAGTCACACCAAACATTCCTACATCCAAGTAAGGCTCATGTAGATAGCATATTGGGAGTTTTAGAAGTCTATAAACTACAATGCCTATAATGTAATATGAAAACATAGGCATAGTTTAAGTGGACCAATCCAAGTAAACACCACTTCAATACATTTCTAGTGAAGATTTATCGTTTTTCTCTAGTGGCTGAATGGAGACTCTATGTTTATTTTACGTCCATTACACCAAAATTAATTTCAAAAGCAGCTTTTTTTCTATTAGCCATATGACTATCCTAGCCCTCCAAAAAAAGATAGTTACCATGACAGAATTATTAAGAGGACAAAATAATAATTACCATATCTTTTGCAAATCATGATGGACAACTTTGGCCATGAACCTACATTTAACCATGGCTGACAATTTAACCATGTACGGTGATTCAAATATTCACGGGACTTGGTAGACCTTTAGCTATAAAGAATTAAAGACATGATCATTCCTTCTCCGTCAATTAGGGTTTTTGTAAGAGTAGATCAAGCCAAGTGATTCTGCATCAAATGGTATCAAAGTACATCAAGTGTTCAAATTCCTACGTGATGCAATTGGGTGCTCATGTGGGATGGAATTCCGGAGGATAGCTAAAGGATACAATTATGATCATCATATCTCTTGCAATCCATAGAGGATGCTGAAATAGATCAACATTTGATCACAATTAATGATTGACTCATGAGCAATGTATTCACATCACCCACAATCTAAGGGCGGTTGCAGATTTGACTATAAAACCTTAATTTTCGTAAGTACAAACATTTGAAGCAGCTGACTACGCCTATTTGTCTTATGTCAGTTCAAGTGCTCAATTTTAAGTTCAAAGAAAAGCTCATTACAAAATAAAAATTTAGTTAAAGTTATGGCAATATAGTCATAACCTAATAGTTTAAAATCATAGACACTAGAGATTCACTAGTACTCATCTATCTTTTAAACCTACTTTATGTAGAGTATTTCAAGTAAAGTATTTTGACATGAAAATATCATTTTTATAACTTCAAAAGATTAAAAACAAACAAACGACAATATAAAGTATTTAGACAGGTACTTAAAAGTAGCAGACAATGATAAATCCCACAAGGCTATGATAAACTTTTAAGCAGTTGAGCTACATCTGAATAGGTAAAAAAAAGATCAAACCTTAAACCCAGCATCCTTCGCTAAGCAGAAGCAATCAGCCACAGCAGTGACCGTATGGCCTCTATTAGTGTCACGAGCAACATCTTCGTATGTGCTTTGAACTCCTATCTCCAACCGAGTGCAACCATAAGAAAGCATCTGACGCAAATGAGGTCCCAAGCAGTAATCAGGTCTTCTGCTCATCAGCAAAAACGTAAACAGTTAACACTAGGAAAAGACAATACATCCAACATGCTACATATATAAGGGAATTTTCTCATAAGCAACTCATGTATCTATGGATACACTATTCTCTAAAAGATATGTACAACCAATATACATGATATTTTTAAGGGAATTTTCTCATAAGCAATTCATAAATATATGGATAAACTACAACAACAATCATAAGCTTTTATCCCACTACATGGGGTGAACTACATGAATCATTTTTCTCCATTATGTCTTATTAAGAGTCAAATTCTTATTTAAATTTAATAAAAAAAAAGTTATTTATTATACTTTCTAACAAAGTCTTTTTAGGTCTACCTCTATTTTTCTTAACATAGGATAAATCTAATACATCTCTCCTAATTGGGTCATTGAAAGGCCAACATTTTATGTGACCAAACCATCTAAGGCGACTCTCTCTAATCTTATCTGCCACCGGAGCTACTCCAACATGTATATACTCGTTCTTCATTCTATCTCTAAGTGTAAAACCATTCATCCACCTAAACAACCTAATCACATCAACACTTAACTTAATTTTATGCTTCTCTTTTACTGGCCAACATTCTATGGCATAAAGCATTGCAAATCTCACAACCATCTTATAAAATTCTCCCTTAAGTTTGAGGGGTACTTTTCTAGCACACAGTAGACTCGATGCATTCCTCCAATTCAACCTTCCAATTTGAATTCTACTAATAATATCCCCATCTATTTCACCATCGCTTTGAACAATAGACCCACAATATCTAAAACGTGTACTCCTTTTAATATATGGATAAACTATTGTCTGAAAATTTGTATAGCCAACATACTAGGGAATTTCCTTATAAGCAACTCATAAATGTATGGATACACTATTGTATGAAAAATATGCATGCCAGCATAATCAAGATCCAAAAGTTTAACCAGTAAAACCTTATGTCACTATGAAAAAAAAAAAAAGAGGAAACAGAAAAAAAAAAAAAAAGTAATAAATTACAACCCAAGGAGTTCAACATCCTCAAATCCTATCATCTTGGGATCTTTATCTTTTAATTGCTATGGTTTAGGCATAAATTTCTTAAATAAGGTAAAATGTTTGGGATCTTTGCCCTCCTTTTTAGTACAATAGGAAAATAGTCTATTTTATCATACATGAAGCCATCTCTTTATGAATAAGCAATCTCTATTTCATTAGGCACCTACATGTAAATTTAAGGTTTTGATGATGTAGATTAGTTGTTTAGATAGACAGCAAAACAACAGAAAAATCACAAAAAAATTTATTTCTTCGCCTTCAATCTTCATGACCCAAAAGAACCAAGATTTATGATTCGAACAATCTCTTTCCCATTTACTTCAACAATGGGACCAACAAGGAAATCATGGAACCAAAGGAGGTGCAATCTAAACAAGATGATCACAACTAATTGCATCATTAGCTAATCAAAAGAGATCTTAGATACGCAGATATGGGCTCCAAAAATTCGCGCCCCGGCCTCTTCGTGGACCCCTTTCTTTCTTTTTCGAGTCGTCGAGGAGAATTTTAACACTTAAGTTCCAAGGCAAATTTTCATAAGGCAGATTGGGTTTTGAATTAAACATTACCCAGAGATTTCGCCATCATTTTACAAGGACTTTATGATCTGAGTTCAGGTTTCCTATAGGTGCAAACCCCTATAGTTAATTACCCCTCCCAGTAACAAGAGAGAACTTCCGATTAAGGCTAGTCGTCAAACAAATACGTAGAGATACATGGTATCTGATGTATAGTAACAACATGGGTTTAGTTTTTTGAAACTTGATATTTAAAACTGAAAATTTCACCATCTTGCACTTAAAGAGAATGATGGGGGAAGTGATAATGGACCCGATCAAGATCCTATGGTTCCATCGTCCCGGGCCACCATGGTCCCTAGTCCATTTAGTTAGAGGAGGTAGTTGACCCAACCTGACAGAAGGATCCTTGTCGGCAGCCATGAGTTA
Source organism: Dendrobium chrysotoxum (assembly GCA_019925795.1). Classification (NCBI taxonomy): domain Eukaryota; kingdom Viridiplantae; phylum Streptophyta; class Magnoliopsida; order Asparagales; family Orchidaceae; genus Dendrobium; species Dendrobium chrysotoxum. The sequence continues at coordinate 33,911,095 of CM034303.1, read as the reverse complement.
CTTCGTCCAAGGGTACCTTGTAGACCTGGGGTAAATATTTGCCTAAACAGACAAATTTGAATCCACTTTAACTAACAGAGGGCTATGTGCCCTATCAATTATATCCTATTGATTCATATCTCAAGGATTTGAAGTCATTATGGAGCATATAGGCTCTGAGCATGATCGTAATTTAGTGGTGCCATTTAGCGGCAAAACTACCCGATTCAAAGGATCCCGATCATAACCGTTACCTGTGGTGCCATTTACCGGCGAAATCTATGGTGCGGTGCCATTTGGAAGTAAAACCACCGTTCAAAGGATGCGTGCCACGTCCTTACTGGCAAGAGACTGTTTGAAAATGAATTCTACTGATATTCTCAACCAGATATTGGTTCTTTGTGAGCTAAAGTATTTTTAAAATTTTTCCATCTCAGCAAATTGTTGCAAAGGGTGGATGGACTTTACTTTAAGTGTTTTAATGGTTTATCTTAATCTTAAATATTTTAGGTTTTTGTACTTTTGAATTTTGGATTTTTATGGGTATTTGGGAGGTATGTCTGAATGTTTGGGATCCCCTCCGGTAGAGATTTTCAATCAACATGGCCATCATTGGGGTACTTATGGAAAATTATATTTTCTCGGTTGAACATTGTCTACTCTTTCTACTTGCTAATAGAGGATCGGGTTCGTCCTCATCTTTATATCTTTGTTAGTGAATTTTCCTTATAATAGACCTTGAAAGCCAAATATAAATGTATAAAAACAAATATCCTAGTCGACGTCGTGACCGTATATTTGTTTGATGGTTCGAGCCGTGTTGACTCCTATTTATCCACATAGAAGGATCGGGCTCAAATTTGAGTTTATTTCTTGACCCGCGTAGCATCCTCAGACGTCACGTGTGTGCAGACAACACACTCGCCGGGGCCCATGCGGGTGTATACTTTTACATGTATTTTTTTTTTGCATAACGTATTTATGTAGTAGTTATATGTAAGTAGTGTACGTCAGCACTCTTTCGACACATGAGGAGGTATTTTAAAATGCTTGACACTGATCAGCTATGCGAAGGCTCATCGTTTGAGTGTGAGTAGCATGTTATTTAGAAACTTGCAGACACCTTTTGTCTGCTTGTATAAGTATTGTAGATCCGATGGTGTGGTGCTGCACTATAATTATTTGTTACTTCTTGCAAATGAGTTGAGAAATGCGCAGGGCTCCACTTGGGAATTTATAAAAGTCTTCTATCAGCTTGTAAGCATGTTGCGGATCAAGTGGTGTTATTCAACAATGCGTTGGACATAATTTATTGCATGGTTTTGCTTATTTTATCTTCTGCAAGTTGCTATCTTTCTCAGCATTCAGCTTGAGAGAATATGCTTTAGCTTGCAAAAGAGCTATGCGGTACGCCAGGAACCTCCTATTTGTCGCTGGTGAGTAAACTGATTCATCTTGTGTGAAAAATTGGCATTGTAAATTTATTGCCTCAGCTTATTAGTGGCCCGCAATTTTTTACTATTGATTCCCTACTTTTGCTTAAAGGTGAATTGTAACGTAGCGCTGCGGGTCATTTGTTGCTTTATGCACGTAGACTGTCGTGCACTAACGAGTCTCCTGCAGTCGTCCGTAGATATCTGCATTTGTTGTGATCTTCGATTCTTGCTTGTAAATGATACATTGCACGTCCACGTTCACAGAGGATCCATTATACCTGCAGCAAATTTACCATCACCACTTGTAGGACAATTTGTGTCCATTTGTAAGCTAAGGTTGACTGCAGGGCAAGTTGTATTCAACACTGATTTCCTTATACATACTGATTGGCAAGTTGCTACATTCGCTTGCATGCTGGCTTCCTTGTGTTCATAGGAAACTGGTATATTGTTTGAATAGTGGTCAGCGAGTTGCTACATTCACTTGAATATCTTTCTATGTCCATAGGAGTTGTCGCGCATATTTGCAAGTTAGCTAATTTTTTGTCATAGGGATATTGTTACATCATTAGCTCACCTGCTGTTGTTGCTTGCAAGCAGGCTAATATATTCATCCACAAGCTGTCTAATGTTAAATGTGTATTTGTATTTGCAAAAGACTGCTCGTGCTTGCAGCACATCTACCACTATTAATTACAGTTAGATGACATTGGTTATATGTAAGCTATGCTTGCCTCAAACCCTTCAAATATATCTTGTTTAATAATTCATTGCATGTCGCCCTCTATTGCTTGCAAGGGACTAATGTACACTTGCAAATTGATTAACATCAATTGTACGAGAGTTGTATTCACCACAACTTCCTTCTATACGCTTGTTAGCAAGCTGTTACATTTGTTTGTATGTCCCCTATTCTTACTTACAAGCACTTTGCATATGCCCATAGGCGAGTTAGCATGCTTGCAACACATCCTCCACTCTTGCTTGTAAGTTGGGTATTCAATGTTCATGCCTTATACATGTTTGTAGGCAAGTCATACTTATCACAAGTCCTTTGTAATTGCTCGTTAACGGGTTATCATCAAGCTTTATTATTATGCCCGTCACTTGTCATTTGATTGCATTTTTTCATTTTAGATATTCAATTCAAGTTTGGTTCCTATAAATTTACTTAAGTTCTGTTCCCTGTCAGTTATTCAAGTTCATGCTCAGTTCAAGTCCCCTGTAATTTACTTAGGTTCAACTCAAGTCCTCTGAAAAATTCAGCAACCTCCCGACGTCTCCTCTATTTAAGAAAAATTTTGGGAGTCGGGCCTTCCCTACCACGCTACGAGAAGGCGTCGGATAGGTGTCGGGTGACACCGCAGCTGTAAACTTCTGTCCTACAATGACGAAGTCCGTTTTGCGATCGGACGTCGTTTGGGCAACGTTGCGCATCAATTTTAGTCGTTGATCATCTGTTTTGACCGATCTCGTTCGATTTTATTGCGAGGAGTTCCCTCTTAGACGAATTCGACATCTTGATTGCAAAGGCACGGTCCGTTTGGTAATCTTAAGGTCAATTGGCCCTTCAAGTGATGCACCGCGCCGATGCGCGCATCACTTAATTTGCCAGTTTTCCCCCTTTTTCATGTGTATTTTGATGCAGGGGTCAACAATAGGCCATAGACTTGAGTAACGGAACTCACTTAATTCATTCATACAGACACAGGGTTGGTGTGGGAAGGCAGAAATTGTTGCCAGTGCTTGTGGATAAGGGGTATTCTCATTCTCTCAAATTACATATGCAAGCAAACATAAGCTGAGGGTAACTAGCAGATCAAATTAAATATTCAAACAAACCGAACCTGTAAACGTTGTACAAGTTGATACAAAACATTAACCAAGCAAGTATATTTGTGCAGTTTATGGAAGCAGCTTTTAATAGGAAAAGTAGAGTTTCATTGGAGTTGTCCCTAAGAATAATGAAATAAGAGCTAGAAAGGAGCACCAAGAATTAGACCTTTATGGAGCAAGAAAAAAAGGAGGAGCAATGCAGCAATGTATGGGACTGAGGTTGAGCTTCCACTTGGTTATCACAATAGTTTTCTAGGCTTTATAGCAAAAAGAAGACATGTCAATCCCTAATGAAACAAACTATTACTGTTCAAACCAGTGGGATTAACTAAAGTGATACCCAAACACTCAAACAACAAGAAGGTGAATCATTCCATCAAATTTCCAACAAAGACTTTCATGAAATGAATGTAAAACTGACAAAATTTATTTAGACAGCTTTGCATTCTTCATTACCGTTAGACTACTCCGAACTATATAATGGAACCTTATGAGCAGGCATTTTAAGAAGAAAGGGTATTGTTACAACACAGTTTACATTTACATTAGTCACCTCTGAAAATGGAAAAAAATCATAAGATAAAAGATCTCACGTTTCAATTGTCATGCCAATACATTTGATAGCACTATGCTCCGAATAGCTGATTGCTTCCTCAACGTTCATGGAAGTATGCCCAGACAGAGCATCATGGAGATTTCTAATAAAATAATCACGATAGTCTGCAGGCAAAGACATAAAGGTTCCCCCCATCAAAATGAACTCCACCTGGGAAAAAAATATCAGTAACGAACCAAAACATGAATTCAGAAGAAAACAAACTTCTTCACAATAAAACAGGAATAAAACTTTTTTAAAATAAGAAACATCACAAACCTTGTCCACACTATGACCCAGCCTCCTGAGCTGATCTATTCTACTTCTAGCTTGGACATATGGGTTGTATCTGGAGTGAAAAACATTCAAACGCATCAATAGACATGGAACTTTCAAAGAACTCATTACAAAAATAGTTGTTCTAATAAAAGGCTAAGAAATTTATCAAAAATCCTAGAATTGGCATTCATTTATTTCTTTGTCCTATCTTTTTCAATTAAAACCTATTCGTCTTTTGAGATAATATATTTATTTTATAATCCTCTCATTTATCCTATATTTTATTTCCTTAATCTAATTATTTTCTAATAGCCTTTGATTCATGAGAGATTAATTATGATTACTATGAAGCATCAGCAAAACCTCTAGATCAAGTGATTTCTTGCCAGTATCTGGTTAATGAAAAAAATTGCATTGGGTAATAAACTAATGTACATAATAGCCACATGTCTGAAAGTAATAACCAGATAATTCTATTAAAAATTATATAGATTAAAGCAGAGAGGCAACAGGAACTGCTTGGAATTGGCAGACACTAACTAGGGATCATGCAATACATATAACAAGGAGATAACGATACATAAGAATGATGTAAAAGATGAAATCAGGTTGTTAAATGAAGAATTGATTCAAATTTACTATATGATAAAAGGATATCATTAATGCTTAGATGTAAATTTTATAAAATTGCAATTAGACTAGATATGTTGTTTGAATCTAAATATTGGGCAATTAAAAAGTCCGACAGCTGAATCAAAATAACATAAATGAGAAATTTGAGAATTGATAAAAAACAACAACAACATCAAGCCTTTATCCCACTATGTGGGGTCGGCTACATGAATCCTTTTTCTCCATTGTGTCATGTTAAGAGTTAAATTCTCATTTAAATTTAATAAAGAAAGGTCATTTCTAATATTTTCTAACCAAGTTTTTTTAGGTCTACCTCTACCGTTCTTAACATAAATCAAATCTAATACATATACTTTCCTAATCGGGTCATCGGAAGGCTACCGTTTTATGTGACCAAACCATCTAAGGCGACTCTCTCTAATATTATCTTCCACTGGAGCTACTCCAACCTTTTCACTTATATGCTCATTTCTTATCCTATTTGTAAGAGTAAAATCACTCATCCACCTGGGCATCCTCATATTTGCTACACTTAACTTAATATTATGCTTCTCTTTTAATGGCCAACATTCTGCACCATAAAACATTGCAGGTCTAACCACCATCTTTTAGAATTTTCCCTTAAGTTTGAGGGGGACTTTCCATCACACAACAAGCCCGATGCATTCCTCCACTTCAACCATCCAACTTGAATTCTACTAATAATATCCCCATCCATTTCACCATCACTCTGAACAATAGACCCAAGATATAAATTTGAGAATTGATGCAAGACAAAATTAGGGAGCATAAATTAATGAATTGAAATACTCAAGAAACATTTGAGTGATATTTGATATTTATTAAAGACAAGATGGCCGAAGAAAGAGTTGGATGTTTATAAATGTACAACAAAAGTTAAGAAATTGCACCTATTAACAGATAGATAAATTTTTTGAAGGAATATAAATGAAAACGGTTGGACCCATGACAAAAATGCATAGTAAAGATTTCCAAAAAATAGGTCTAAACACCTTACATAGACAAAAAGAACAATTACAGTCCAGACCACTTTGGATAAGGTTAATGGTTATAATGATGAAACAATTACTTAATAAAATTAAAACTTGAAATTTGATAGGACTGCAACTCAAAGACTTAGACGAATTCTACAACCAAATTAATGAAAAATAATCATTTTAAGATAGATCATAAAATAGAGCTTTGATAAGAGAATACCTAGCACGGATGGCTCTCATGCTGGTGGGCTCGTAACCGGTGTAGGACTGAGTACTGTACTCAAAATCGGAGTCCGGGCCGCCAGGGCAGTACACGCAGATATTGCCCGTGGTGGCGATGTGAGGGCATCGGTGAGGCTTCGACATTACAGCCACGACGGCAATACCTGAAGCAGTGCGAACGGGCTTGGCCCGGAGCTTGGGGAGAAGGGCATCGCGGTCCGCTTCCGGGACGGCGGCAATCATCTCGACAAGTTTTGGAGCTCGAGAAAGGCCGTACTTGCGGCAAGCCGCCGATTTGAGCGCATTAAGGTCTACCTTCTCACCTCGGCGAGAGAGCTCTGCCATGGAGGAGACAATTTCTGCAATGGCTCGCACGCGTGCCTCCTCCTCGGTCATTCCCGGCGGCAGCGCGACGCCTCCTCGACCCGGCGAGGGTTTCTTCCACACCTCCGCCGTCGCCATGAAGAAAGAGTAAGGGGCTGTTTGCGACCAGAATGATTTAACTATTTAGGATTTATTAAATCCTGTAAATCCTATATTTAGTAAATCCTAAAATCATTAAATTCTGAAAATTATTTGGCTAGCTAAATAATAAATTTGTTAAATTTTATAGAATTATTTGGCAATGTAAGTCAGAATTTAAGGTGTAAAAATTAAATTTATTAATTTATTATATTTTCAACTTAATTTTCGTATTAAGTAATAGTTATTTATTAATTTTAATTTTAATTTTAATTATCTTTAATTATAATGATAAATAATATAATTAAAAACCAAGTTAATTATCAAATAATTTAACTAATAACCATGGTTTTCAAAACCGGACCGGACCGGCCGGTTCGACCGGTTCAATCGTGAACCGGTCAGGCGGGCGGTCCGGTTAGCTGCAGTAACCGACTGGGCTGAAAACCGGGTAAAAATCGGTTAAGAACCCGATTGAACCAGAACCCGTTGAACTGGGAGGGTTTTGAAGAACCGGAGAGTTCTTAAAATCTATAATCTGAGCCGTTTGTCTGCGATCAAACAGCTTGTATACATCAGGGATTGGCATTATACTATTATTCGCTCCTCTAGTCATCTGCCCTAGCATACTCCATACGCGACTCCCGTCTCCATACGCGACACTTCCATCTAGTCCCCCTCCATCGGTCCATCCAGTAAGCCTCCTCCGAGGCTTCGACCACCCAGCCGCCGGCGCACGCCATACGCGACTCCACGGCGACCGTGCCAGTTAAGTTGGGGAAGACGAAAGTTACCTTTGGCCGCCTACCCGACCCGTCGAGCTCGACAATCCCGACGCAGGTTCTTTAATCTATGCTTATTATTGTTTGATTTCGTTTGCAATCACTAGCCATAAAAAATGAAGATTCTCGGCAATGGATCGATAGAGAATGATCGGTTGATTCTAGTCCATATGCCTTCTACATCCCGATTCTAGTCCGTATGATTCCAAGTTCTTTAATCTACGCTTGTGCTATGGTTTCATTAAATGAAAATGTTGATTTGTTGTTTTGAGAAGAATTTGGCATTTGTGTGGCTACTTGTTGCAATGTTCTTTCAATCTCACCATAAGATTGCAAGTTTTGAAAATAACCAGAAAAGATGAAATTTCTAAGACTTCATCTTGTTTCTATCTTGTTTGTAATGTAGTGATAATTTTGGGAAATGATCAAGAAGAACCGTAAGGATATGTAAAGGCATATGCAATATGATAATTTGATTTTAGATAACTTTCAAACTAAAGCAAGCTTCAGGGAAATATTCTTTCCTAAACACAAAGGGATATATATTTTATACTTATTGTTTGACCCGGATGCAATGCTTGAATCTAGAAGTTAAGGAAAACATAGATGTGCTTGTTGGAAGCGAAAAATAATATACTTTATAGTTGAAGCTTGGAGCTGTGTTTAGTGATAAATATGTTAATGGCTTTCAAATGGTTTAGGTTCTCTTAAGTTCGTCATATCAGTTCCTAATTATAAGTTCAATTCATCATTTTCGATTGGAAGTAGCTATCAGAGGAAGAATTGAAAGGTCGTTACTCATTAGAATTTAGAGGAAAATTCAAAAATTTCTTATTCATTTCATATTTTTTAATAATATTATTATTTATTACGTCATCCGGTTCGACCCCCGGTTCGACCGGTTCCGTGAACCTCTTCATCTTCCGGTTCGTTGTCCGGTCCGGTTTTCAAAACCTTGCTAATAACTTAATTAATAATTATAATACTAAGTATCAAATTACTTATTTATTTGTTAATTTAATAAGTATTTGACATATAATTAATTAGTTCATTATTTTTTAGAATAATTAATTTAACTAATACTCCTTCTAAAATTTTCATTAATTATTTAAGTGTTATTTAATTCATTTTAATGATATATTAATTATGCTAATTATATTAAATTTTAATTACTAATTGCATGGCTAATTATTCAATAAAATTATTTTAAATTATTTATTTGTACTACTAATTCTTTAATTAATCTAATTAATTATTAATATTTTAAATTATATTAATTAAGTTAAATTAGATTTATTTCTAATTTGGATGGTAGGGCATTTAGGATTGACTTTTAAACATAATTTATATTTTAAGTATAAGTTATCTACTAATTTAAATTTTAATTATCATCAATAAATTATAATTATAATAATAATATAATTTAAAAGTAATTTTAATAAAAATGCTTATTAATTTAAATTTTAATTATATTTTTAATTATTATAAGTTAATTATTAATTATTAATTTTAATTATCATTAATAATTAATCATTATAAATAATATAATTAAAATTTAAATTAATTATCAATTAATTAGAGTAATTAATTAATTATTAAATATATTATATTTTGAATTAATTTTAATTAAATTAGTTGAATTAAATTAATTAATTCCTACGATATTTCACTATCAAAGCAATGGCCATAGATTTTAAGAATTCCTCTGCTCTGGTTTGCTATAGCCATAGGCCTAGGGTTTGTTTTTCCTCTTCTCAAATTGTTCACACCTGTTCCAGTTCATGTGAGGTAAAATTTTGAACGAGTCGATAAAAGACTTCTTCGCCTCCTTTGATGATGTTCCTTCCTGTCTGGTCAAAAGTCACGACACCTCACCATTCTTGGATCGAAAGTAATAATGACGAGGGGATGGAGGGAGCTCGTTGCGAAGGTAACCATTTTCTTCCATTTATGCGCTTCTTTGGCCAAATCACGTAAATCTGCCAAACTCCCGGATTTAGTAACTCTGGGATTTACCGTAAAAACTTGGTAACGGTGGATTTATTTCACCGTGAGATTTATGCTGAGTCAAAATCCTGTTTTTAGGATTTACGCTAAATCCTGCATAAATCCTGTTGCCAAACAACCCCTAAGAGAGAGGGATGTAATTAATTCGTATATAGGGTTTGTTCGAGGGAGTTGGAACCTCTGTAGAAGAAACATAAAAGGTGGTTAACCCTATTGGGTACGTGGTAGGGTTTTGATGAGCAGCTTAGGAATTTAGATCTAAGACATTGGAGAAAGAATTTGTCAAGGAACACAAATTTTAAAAAGTTAAAAATAAAAATATTTTTCATATTTAGGATTGTAAATGAACCAAGCGTTCGATGAGCTGTTCATGAATTAGCTCGATAAGAATTCATTCATTTTTTTTGATGAGTTAAACAAACAAGCTTGAACACTATGATAAATATTGGATATATAAATAAACTAGCTTGAACAACTTGTCATTTAGTTCGTTTATATTAACGAACAATGTCGTATAAAGCTCATGAACAACCTCTTTAAGAAGCTCGATTAGAGCTTGATTAGCTCATGTTTGGCTTGAATTAGTTTGAAACAAATAAATAGTTTTTTAAAATAAATATTATTAAATTAATTTAATATTTGATTGAAAAGTTGAGCTTTAAAAAAGATTAATTTTCTTTGGGAGAATTTAATTTTAGAATTTTAGTTTTGAAATCGAGCACGTCACTACGAACGATATATCACTTCAGGAGGCGAAGATATCATTCTTTAATAGGTTCATGTTACAAAACTACAAGTTCATCCTTATTATTATATATGACCCCGGAGGGTCAAAATGATGTTTGATCGAATGTTTGAATATAATAATATGGATAAAGGATCATTAATTTCATAATCAAAGTCATGAAAACAGAACGATATATCTTCTCAAAGAAAGAAGATATCGTTTACTATCAGTTATTCGAATATGATGATAATGATCGTTAACTTTAATTTTCCCAAAGGTAATTAATTGAAGTTTTGAAAAACTTGACCTGGGTTCTAAATCTTCTACGAGCGCAAACCCTCGTAGTTAATTACATTATAGAAAATTGGAGTTTTTTATGAAAACTCTCGATTAAAATAATTGTAGAAATTTTAACTAGAACTTTCAAGGAGTGATATCAAAAAATTGAAGCTGGAATTTTAAATGGGAATGGATTAAAATTGAATACTTATTTCTGGAGATCAAAGGAGGAGATGTAAGTGGCATTTTAGAATTCTGAAATACTTCAGAAATGCCCCAGTCAATACTATGTATTTGGCTTAAATTTTGAATTGAAAGGGATTTAATTTGAGTTGTCAATTTTATTAAAAGATTTGGATTATATTTCTAGAAGGTTGAGGTCTTATAGTCTGAATCTGCCTTAGAACCTAAATCTAAATTAGGCACTGAAAATTAGTAGCTCGAACATATCTAATGTAGTGTAAAATCTGGACTTATCCCGACCTGGATCAGGGAGCCAACTAACCACCTAGTCACTTAAAATCTATGTGTTCGATCTTTTATGCAAAAGTGTTAGGGATATTATTTAGTTAAGTTTGAGGAAATGGGGCTGACATCTAGAGTAGATCCTAGTTGGCCCTTTAATTTATGTAGGATGATTTGATGCTTGAAAGTAAAATACAATTAAATTTTTGACTCATTTAAATTTATTTCTAATGCAATGCATGTTGGTTGACCTTTGAATGTATAAATCATAATGAAACATTTTAGAAATCAAGCTTAAAAAATAGATTGTATCCTAGAGATTGCCCAACTTTCTCTTGACAGGAATACACCATAATAGGTCAGGTGACCTACTAGAACCTGCAGGCAAGGAGGTGTCTAACAAGGAAGAGAAAATATAATATGAATACATAAAAACTCGGCGAGCCCGAGCTTATTTCTTAAAGTAGTTAGAGTTTCTATATTATCTTAAAATTTTTAATTTAATTGAAATAGAAGAATTTTATTCGTACCCTCATAAGCCTTTAATCGTTCCATGCTAAAATAAATACGGCATGCAAGTAAAAAGTCTAGAAAACATGCAATTTCTACTGCATAATTAATTAAATAAATCAATTAAATATATTATTCAAATTAAAAGTCTATATGGAAAGTACCACTTAATAGTACATCCCATGATCTTTAGAAAAAGTAAAGTGGCCGGGTACCATTGACAATAGCTCAGATTATACTTCAAAGATGAAAGTACGAGATGCGCCAAGAGGGGGGGTGAATTGGTATTTTAAAAATTTAACCCTACATAAGAGTTCTAATTTTTTTGTATTTTCAAAACATAATTTAACGACTAACGTGCGGAAGCAAATACAACGTTCACAACTACGAAATTGATAGTTCAATTTTGGATTTTACACTACAATATTTAAATACCGATTTTTCACCAAGTAATTAAAACGCACAAATTTAAAGCATGAAAGGTAAAGTACGGTAAACAGGAAAAAATACACCAGAGATTTTTATAGTGGTTCGGTCACTTGACCTACGTCCACTCCCCGGAGTCCTCTACTCCGGGATTTGCACTAATAAAAGTTGACTCTCCTTTTGCCCCCACAGCAAGGCGGAGAAGCCTTTACAATACTCACTTTCACCTCCCTCAGTGCGGCGGAATACCAAACGCTATGTCACCCTCCTAGTGACGGCAGCGGAATTTCTCCTTTTTCTCCCTCCTGGAGATGGCAGAGTACCTTGGCGATGTTGATCTTGAAGTGATTCTTCCCTCGAGAACTTTCTTGAAGCTTCCAAAGCCACAAGAGGAGCAAAGCATGCAGCTAGCTTGGAGCCACCGTGTGATCCCCTCACACTACTTCTCCCTCACGCTCAAGCTCACCTTCACCTTCCTCTCTCAAGCTCTAGATCTCTCCAAAAACTTCTCTCTACGAATCCCCTTCTTTCTCCTCCAAGCCTCTCACAGCAAAGGATTGATCAACAACTCTCTAAAGAAAATTATAAGTTGTTTTTATATCAGGCTTCAGAAAACCCTAAAAGTTTCAACTTTTGCATTTCTGTTCGTACAGTACGATTTATAATCGTACAGTACGATCAGTTCAATCACAGCTCCGTCCAGTACGAGTACAGACGAACAGGTATCGAATTTTATTCATATCGTACAGTACGATATGTATATCGTACAGTACGATACTATTGATTCGTACTGTTCGTACGGGACGAACTGTGGGACGAACCTCGGGACGAAAGAACTCGTCTCTGACAATCGTCCAGCACTCATTTAATCGTACAGTACGAATAGTGTTTTTCATGATATCATCCTATACGATAAGAATATCATCCAGTACGAATAGTTCAAAATTTCTTGGGATCGTCTGGTACGATCGCTGGGACGAAGAAAATCGTCTCTGGTAATCGTCCAGCACTCCACCAGTCGTACAGTACGATCAGTTCATTTCTTGATATCGTCCTGTACGATATGGATATCATCCAGGACGAACAGAACAAAAAAACCTTAGTTTCGTCTGGTACGATCTCTGGGACGAATGAAATCGTCTCTGACTATCGTATAGTACGATATACGATCGTACAGTACGATCGACATATAAAATAGAAACCAACGTTTATTTCCTGATTAGGGAGATAATTTTGGCAAGTTTTAATTAATCGTACAGTACGAACATGATCGTACAGTACGATCAGTTCAGAAAATCAAATTCAAAAACTTATCAAACTTATTCTGGCGGCTAGGGTTTCACAATTACATATTATCGTACAGTACGATATGGATCGTACAGTACGATAAGTTTGTAAACTTAATCATTAGAAAATTAGCCGTTAGCCTGAGTATTTTAATTAATCGTACAGTACGATCCAAGATCGTACAGTACGATGAGTTTAAAAAATTTTAATCATTTTAAAAGAAAAATCTCCCCCTGTGTGTGTGCATTGTTGCTCCTTTCACATGCATGCTTCTGTGGCAGACTCAAAAAGAAAAAATAAAGAAATAAAAATTACAGACTCTTCAACATCCTATTCTACCCAATTTGAGTCTCCAGCAATCTTTAGCAGTGTGCATCTGACCTGAAATGTTAGTCCTCATATACAAAGATTAAACATTTGTAATCTAACGGAAGTCTATATGTACTCAGTAAGTATTAGTTGTCACCATCAAAATTAAGTGCTCGGGATCCTAGATTTCAACAATCTCCCTCTTTTTGATGGTGTCAAATAATATTTTCTGATGGACAGATGTTCTGACTTCTTAGCTCCCCCTCAGAAGAGTAGCTTATTAATTTTTAAATAGGAGGGGAAGAAACAAAAATTTTTTTTTTATTATAACATAAATAAAACAATAAAAAAAAACTGTAGTGAGAACATAAACAACCAATAACATTTAATAGTAAGTAAAAACATAATACAGAACACACAGAAAAGCCTCCCCCTTTTGACAACACCAAAAAGGGAAGAAAAAAAGAAAAAAAACAAGTACACTGATAACAAACAGAAAAGAGAAACATCTACAACAACCTAAAAATCTGGATCCTGATCCGGAGATGGTGGTGGAGGGTCGGGAAACAGCTGGTGGTACTGATGAAGGGAGGCGAACTGGTGATCGATCGATTGGAAGCGCTCCCTAAACCATTTCATATCCGTGTCATGCTCCTGATGTTGCTGAGCAATGTGAGCATCCAACCGAGTCTCCAGAAGATCAAGTCGTCGAATAATATCGTCGTGAGGGTAGTCGGGAGGAGCAAGACCAGGTGGTTGAATGGGTGGTGGCGGAGGTGCGTCAGCAGGAGCAGCAGCCTCCTCATCATCAAACTCGGGATCGGCGGGAGCGGCCCCCCGATGGAACAGGATACGAAAGGAGGCATCCGAGTAGAAGATAGGAAGGTGATCAGGAGGGAGCGGATAATGAAGCTGATATTTTGCATCTAGAATGTAGCCTATGACATGCCCTAAGGCAAGGTTCAGTTTACGACGGGCACCGGGATATCGGAAGGCAGACAAGGTATGAATGTAGTCAAACACCATTTGGGCTTCATTGAATTTTGTGCCCGACATAATGAGATAGGTGATGACAGACAGTAGGGGAGTAATATGGATGCGATCTCCAGCCTTAGGTATAATAGATGTGCGTAGGACATGCTGGATAACGCGGGCATTTTGATTTAAGGTTTGGACCAGGGGTCGGTGTTGGTTTGAGGGGACACCTCTAAGGGTCATATTTACGGACGTCCAATCATAGTCGTGGGAGATCATGGATTGGGGACGAGGGCCGTCAGTGGACAGCCCGATGTGCTCAGCAATGTCGTTGACGGTGATAACGACATTCTGTTTACAGACATAGGATGTGAAGGTAGTGTTTTCAAGGTCGACTCGGATATTTGCAAAAAACTCAAACAAGAGTTCGGAGTGGAATGGAAAAGCAAGAGTCAGAAGGAATTGAAGGCTAGTGGAGGCGAATAGATTCATCACCTCAAAATTTAGGGCGGCCTGATTGAGCATGCGGGATGGAGTGAACTTTGCCTCCTTGATTTTGATATACGCTTTCTCGTCCGCAGCGGAGAGAAAACGATCGTCAAAGCGCCGAGAGGAGGAAGAGCTCCCGACAATCATACGACCGCGCTTACTGGACCCAGACATTTTGGAAGAAAGGATTGTATGAGTGAGGAAACTCAGAGGGATTGAAGGTGAGGAGAAATGGCAAAGAATTCCTCCCATTTTATAGAATTTGGGGGATATCGTACAGTACGATTGATAATCGTACAGTACGATATGTGTAATAATGTCGTCTGGACGACTTTTCAGAAAAGTAAGTCAAATCGTACAGTACGATCAGTATCATACTGTACGAACATGAGTGTAAGGCGTTCGTCCCAACGAGTCGTCTGAACGACTTTTGACCAAAAGTGTTCGTACAGTACGAACAGGTGTTCGTACAGTACGAACAGGTGTTCGTACAGTACGATAGGCAATAATTTTCATACCGGCTGATTTAAATTCGTCCTAATCCGTTTGACACGTGGATCATACAGTACGATTGGCATGTTCGTACAGTACGATGACCAATAATTACTATCGTACAGTACGAGTGGTGAATCGTACAGTACGAGTGGTGAATCGTACAGTACGATAGGTATAAGACATGAAAGATCTGGACCGTGAATGGGAATGGAAGGCTGAGATTGGAGTGATTTGAACCTTATCGTACAGTACGATAGTGTATCGTACAGTACGATTGTCAGAGAAGATCAAGGTTTGTGAGCAACATGGGAAGAGGATCAGGAATCCAATTTTTTTGTTTGTTTTTTTTTATTTTTTTTTTGTTTTTTTTTTTTAACAAAAAGCAAATCAACCACAAACAAATTTTTTGTTGTTTTTTTTGTTACATTAGGCGTGAATGTCTATGACACCTAATTTGGTTCGTAGAATGCTAAATGTGTCATAGCCTAATGGTTTTGTGAAAATGTCCGCCAATTGATCTTCAGTAGCAACGTGGTGCAGTTCAATATCTCCTTTGGCTACATGATCCCTAATGAAATGATGTCTAATGTCTATATGTTTAGTTTGTGAGTGTTGAATTGGATTTTTGGATATGCAAATTGCGCTAGTGTTGTCACACATGATCGGAATGGTTCCTACAGGTAGTCCTAGATCTACAAGCTGTTGTTTTAACCACAACACTTGTGCAACACAGCTACCTACCACTATATATTCCGCTTCGGCGGTGGATAGGGCTACTGAATTTTGTTTCCTACTGGACCATGAAACTAATGATTGTCCAATGAATTGACAAGTGCCAGAAGTGCTTTTTCTATCTACCTTACAACCTGCAAAGTCTGAATCAGAGTATCCTAAGATTTCAAAAGAAGTGCTGTGTCTAGGATACCAAATTCCTAAGTTTGGGGTGCCTAGAAGATATCTAAGAATTCTTTTGACAGCAGTCATGTGAGATTCTTTCGGGTCAACTTGAAAACGGGCACAGAGACACACACTAAACATTATGTCTGGTCTACTGGCAGTCAGATAGAGAAGCGATCCAATTATTCCCCTATACCTCTTTTGATCTACAGACTTCCCACTGGGATCTTTATCCAATTGAATGTTAGAGCTCATAGGTGTATTCATAGCCTTAGCATTGTCCATTTCATATTTTTTCAAAATATCGTTGACGTACTTAGACTGGCTAAGAAACGTTCCACCTTCCATTTGTTTTACACTAAATCTAAGGAAGTAACTAAGTTCACCCATCATGTTCATTTCAAACTCGTCGCTCATTGTTTTTGAAAATTCATTACATAGGCTTTTCTCCGTCGATCCGAACAATATGTCATCTACATAAATCTGAACAATGAGTACTTCAACTCCTACCTTCTTCAAAAATAAGGTGGTGTCCACACTACCCTTTACAAAGCCTCTATCTAGTAGGAACGTACTAAGTCTTTCATACCAGGCTCTAGGTGTTTGTTTTAACCCGTACAGTGCCTTTTTCAGTTTGAACATGTGGCTTGGAAATTGTGAGTTTTCAAACCCCGGAGGTTGCTCCACATACACATCTTCCTTGATTACTCCATTCAGGAAGGCACTCTTTACATCCATTTGATACAGCTTAAAATCCCTAAAACAAGCAAAAGCTAACAGTACCCTGATGGCTTCTAGTCTAGCTACCGGAGCAAAGGTTTCTTCAAAATCTATTCCTTCAATTTGGTTATACCCCTTCGCTACTAACCTAGCCTTGTTTCTTACTACTATTCCTGAGTCATTCATTTTATTTTTAAAAACCCACTTAGTTCCAACCACACTTTGCTCTTTAGGCCTTTTGACTAACTCCCATACATTATTCCTAACGAATTGGTTCAACTCTTCTTGCATTGCTAGGATCCAAAATTCATCTCCTAAGGCTTGATCTATACTCGTGGGTTCAATCATAGATATGAATGCAGAATGGCTAACCTCTTTCCTAAGTCCATGCCTAGTTTTTACCCCTTCTGATGGGTCTCCTAAGATCAGCTCTCTAGGATGACTAGAAGAAAATTTCCAATCTTTAGGCAAATGTTCCTGAGGTTCCGCTCTAGTTTCTATGGTAATGATTTCTACTCCTCGTATAACCTCAACTTCTTCTTCTTCATGATTAGGTTCAGATGTCTTATTGGATTCATCAAATACTACATGAGTGGACTCTTCTACTACTAGGGTTCTCTTATTAAATATTCTATAGGCTTTACCTACAGATGAGTAGCCTAGGAAAACCCCTTCATCAGATTTAGGATCGAACTTTCCTAAGGGTGACTTGCCATTGATTAGGATGAAGCATTTGCACCCGAAAACGTGTAAGTGGGAAAGATTAGGTGTCCTACCCTTAAGCAACTCATAGGGTGTCTTATTAAGTTTGGATCTAACATTTATCCTATTTAATACATAGCATGCGGTATTTACTACTTCTGCCCAAAAGTATCTAGGTAGAGTGTATTCAGCTAACATAGCCCTAGCAGCTTCAACTAAAGTTCTATTCTTTCTTTCTGCTATTCCATTTTGCTGAGGAGTTCTAGGGGCAGAGAAATTATGTTCTATTCCAACCTCTTTACAAAACAATTCAAACTTATCATTCTCAAATTCCCCACCGTGATCACTATGAATTGTTGAAATTACACATCCTAATTTCCTTTGAATCTAAGTGGAGAAAACTCTAAATTCTTCAAATGACTCACTCTTATGAGCTAGGAATTTCACCCAAGTAAACCTAGAGTAGTCATCTACTATTACAAACCCATACAACTTCCCTCCTAGGCTGGCTGTACTAACAGGTCCGAACAGGTCCATGTGGAGAGTTTCTAGTGGCCTAGTGGTGCTGATATCCTTGATTGTATGAAATGAAGATTTAACTTGTTTTCCTAATTGGCAAGCATCACAAAGATGGTCCTTAGTAAAGTCTAACTTTGGTATGCCTCTAATTAAGTCTTTCTGAGTGATGTTCCAAAGTGTTTTCATACTAGCATGGCATAGTCTCCTATGCCATAGCCAAGAGTCATCTGCTATTGTTTTCAGACACAAGGAATTTGAGGTTTCAATACAGTTCAAATCTAACATGTAAACATTGTTTATACGTTTTCCTTCTAACACAAGTGAATCATTTAAACTAATCATGCATTTGTTAGACAGAAATTTTATATCAAAACCCTTGTCACATAGTTGACTTATACTTAAAAGATTGTGCTTTAAACCATCCACTAAAAGTACATTCTCAATAATTAAATTTTTAGTATTTCCAATGTTACCTGAGCCCACCACTTTTCTGGTGGTGTTGTCTCCCAAAGTTACCTTGCCTCCTAACCTGGCCTCCAGTGTCACGAACTGCTTCATGTCTCCAGTCATGTGTCTTGAGCAGCCACTGTCCAGGTACCACATGCTCTCACTAGGTCTTTTGTGAGAGCATCCCTACAATGTCAATCATGGATTAGCTTTGGGAATCCAAGTGAGTTTGGGTTCCACATCACACTTATATGAATGAAATGTATGCATGTTATGCTGTGATGATTGCGATTTTGGTCTCCACACTAGATGTGTCCTATAGTGAATTGAGCACGTGCGAGCTATATGACCTAGCATGCCACAAGAATAACATCTAACACCTGGAAATGGGTTCACTAATCTACGAGGGTGGTAGTGCCTATTTCTGGGTTTGGATGATGCATGCCGTGCTGGTTTTGAATGAGATGATTCACATGGTGGAGGCTGAAAGAATTCAGCACACGTGGGAGGTTTTTTGTTATTCTCATATGCATGAAGTTTTTCATTTAAGAATTTGTTCTCTTGGTTAAGACTAGCATATTTGAATCTCAATGCATGCTCGCTACTACTAAGTTCCCCTGATAGTTCTTCTAGTTCCTTAAATGCATTATCTAATTCAACATGTGATGATTTCAAGGTTTCGTGTGGAGTGTTTAACTCAATATGTTTCTTGTTTAATGCATCGTATTCATCAAGCAATGACATATGATCTTTATCTAAGTCAGAAAAATTCTTTACTACACTAGCATGCTCCTTTTGTAAAGTACTAAGCTCAGTATTAAGACTAACATGCTTTTTCTTCAATTTTCTATACGAGTCATGGATTTTTTCAGAAATAACAAGCAGTTCATCGTAAGACAGTTGACATACCTCATCTTGATCTGATTGATCAAGATTATCATTAGTCATAAGACACAGATTCGTTACCTCCTCCTCTACTTCTTCTTCCGATGATTCTGAGGCAGAGTCGGCCCAAAAAGCTTTCTGAGTCTTAAACTTGCCCTTCTTGAACTTAGATCTTTCCTCACCCTTCTCCTTGGTTTGATGAGTTTTGATGTTGGGGCAATCAGCTCGGAGATGACCGGGTTTCCTACACTAAAAGCAAATTGTTTCAGATGCAGCCTTAGTATACTTTGAGTTCTTACCTTTGTTCCAATTGCTTTGATGATGGCGCTGCTTTCTTTTCAAAAAATTATTGAACTGACGAGTCATCAAAGCTATGTCGTCATCTTCCTCCGCTGCTGAGCTGTCACTTTCAGAATTGTTTGCTTTTAAAGCCACTGCTCGCTCCTTTTTCTTTTCACCTACATCACTTTGTCATTGACTCACTCCTTGCTCGTAGGCAATGAGTGACCCAAGCAAATTATCAATAGAATAAATATTTAGGTCTTTTGACTCAGTTATTGCAGTGATTTTAGCATCGTATGAGCTAGGCAAATATCGCAGTATTTTGTTTACTTTTTTCGAGTTAGACAACTCTCTTCCTAAAGCATGCAGTGATGTTACAATCTGGGTGAATCGAGTGTATATGTCAGATATAGTTTCACTAGGTTTCATGCGAAATAGTTCGTAATCATGTAACAGTATGTTCAACCTAGATTGTTTGACCTCACTAGTTCCTTCGTACGTGATACACAGTTTGTCCCAAATTTGTTTATTAGTAGTACACGTTGATATTCGCATATAGTCTTCTAATTTTAATGCGCAAAAGAAACAATTTAGACATTTAGCATTTAGTTGTGCAAATTCCCTATCCTCAATGCTCCATTCATTAAATGACAGTTCAGTTTTAACTCCATTCAACATACGAAACGGTGCAGAATAACCTTCTTGGACTAACATCCACATGCGATAGTCTAAGGACTGTAAAAATGTAGACATGCGTATTTTCTAAAAATCAAACGGTATGTTGTCAAATAAAGGTGGACGAGTTATCGAATAACCCTCCGTAGTGTTACGGTTACCAAATTGAGCCATGGATCTTACGTTTCTAGGTTTTCTAAAACACTATTTTAAAACCCCGCTCTAATACCACTTGAAAGTATGAGATGCGCCAAGAGCCCCGTGAATTGGTATTTTAAAAATTTAACCCTACACAAGAGTTCTAATTTTTTTGTATTTTCAAAACATAATTTAACGACTAACGTGCGGAAGCAAATACAACGTTCACAACTACGAAATTGACAGTTCAATTTTGGATTTTACACTACAATATTTAAATACCGATTTTTCACCAAGCAATTAAAACGCACAAATTTAAAGCATGAAAGGTAAAGTACGGTAAACAGGAAAAAACACACCAGAGATTTTTATGGTGGTTCGGTCACTTGACCTACGTCCACTCCCCGGAGTCCTCTACTCTGGGATTTGCACTAATAAAAGTTGACTCTCCTTTTGCCCCCACAGCAAGGCGGAGAAGCCTTTACAATACTCACTTTTACCTCCCTCGGTGCGGCGGAATACCAAACGCTATGTCACCCTCCTGGTGACGGCAGCAGACCTTCTCCTTTTTCTCCCTCCTGGAGATGGCAGAGTACCTTGGCGATGTTGATCTTGAAGTGATTCTTCCCTCGAGAACTTTCTTGAAGCTTCCAAAGCCACAAGAGGAGCAAAGCATGCAGCTAGCTTGGAGCCACCGTGTGATCCCCTCACACTACTTCTCCCTCATGCTCAAGCTCACCTTCACCTTCCTCTCTCAAGCTCTAGATCTCTCCAAAAACTTCTCTCTATGAATCCCCTTCTTTCTCCTCCAAGCCTCTCACAGCAAAGGATTGATCAACAACTCTCTAAAGAAAATTATAAGTTATTTTTATATCAGGCTTCAGAAAACCCTAAAAGTTTCAACTTTTGCGTTTCTGTTCGTACAGTACGATTTATAATCGTACAGTACGATCAGTTCAATCACAGCTCCGTCCAGTACGAGTACAGACGAACATGTATCAAATTTTATTCATATCGTACAGTACGATATGTATATCGTACAGTACGATATGTATATCGTACAGTACGATACTATTGATTCATACTGTTCGTACGGGACGAACTGTGGGACGAACCTCGGGACGAAAGAACTCGTCTCTGACAATCGTCCAGCACTCATTTAATCGTACAGTATGAATAGTGTTTTTCATGATATCGTCCTGTACGATAAGAATATCGTCCAGTACGAATAGTTCAAAATTTCTTGGGATCGTCTGGTACGATCGCTGGGACGAAGAAAATCGTCTCTGGCAATCGTCCAGCACTCCACCAGTCGTACAATACGATCAGTTCATTTCTTGATATCGTCCTGTACGATATGGATATCGTCCAGGACGAACAGAACAAAAAAACCTTGGTTTCGTCTGGTACGATCTCTGGGACGAATGAAATCGTCTCTGACTATCGTACAGTACGATATACGATCGTACAGTACGATCGACATATAAAATAGAAACCAATGTTTATTTCCTGATTAGGGAGATAATTTTGGCAAGTTTTAATTAATCGTACAGTACGAACATGATCGTACAGTACGATCAGTTCAGAAAATCAAATTCAAAAACTTACCAAACTTATTCTGGCGGCTAGGGTTTCACAATTACATATTATCGTACAGTACGATATGGATCGTACAGTACGATAAGTTTGTAAACTTAATCATTAGAAAATTAGCCGTTAGCCTGAGTGTTTTAATTAATCGTACAGTACGATCTAAGATCATACAGTACGATGAGTTTAAAAAATTTTAATCATTTTAAAAGAAAAATCTCCCCCTGTGTGTGTGCATTGTTGCTCCTTTCACATGCATGCTTCTGTGGCAGACTCAAAAAGAAAAAATAAAGAAATAAAAATTACAGACTCTTCAACATCCTATTCTACCCAATTTGAGTCTCCAGCAATCTTTAGCAGTGTGCATCTGACCTGAAATGTTAGTCCTCATATACAAAGATTAAACATTTGTAATCTAACGGAAGTCTATATGTACTCAGTAAGTATTAGTTGTCACCATCAAAATTAAGTGCTCGGGATCCTGGATTTCAGCAAAAGATATAAGTGACTTTGAGAATGGGATTCTTCTCAATCTTCACTTCTTTATTCTTCTGCAAACTCCTCAGATTCATTGGATCCAGATATCCAAATGAAAAGAAACTCCACCTCGAAAGGAGTATTATCTTTTTCCTTTTGATTCTCAAAGTATCCTAATCTGGATGTCCAAATGAAGAGGGACTCTCTCCTAGGGAATGTCACCCTTCTCTTTAGATTCCAGATTGGATATCTATCCCATCTCAAATTATCACTTTAATGATTATTACAACTCAATTGAATTTAAATTACATTACATGAAAATTTAAAATTTAGACTTGAACAATTTGTAGGGTTATCCTAGGCAATTAAAATTTTAAATAATCTCAAGCAGTTATATAATAACATTAAAATGCTTAAACTATGCACACTTGACCATACTCTTTTAATTTTAAAGGGGGACTTAAGTATGCGTAGCACATGTAGAAAATTTATCTATTTTAAAGCTTAATTTTGTGTCTCCTTTTATTTAATAATATTGTATGAGCATGACCACATGCATAAGATTATATTAGCATTTAAATCATACTTAACCTAAGGGTATTCTAATGCCCATCACATCAATTCATAGATTGCAGAAATTAAGTAAATATTCACATCAATCACTTAATTCTAACAACTAGTATGTAGTGAAAACTCAAAAAATTTGACACACAAGTAGCAAAAAAGTAAACATCGACCTAGCCTAAATTTAAAGTCAATTGTCCTAGCAAATCATCTAAAGCGTGTGAGGTAGGCTGTGTGATTTGGATATATCCTATGTAGGATAGTTAGTTAAAGTTGTCTGGTGTTCTAGTTGGTTGAAAGGCTTAAAGTTTAGTTAAAGTTTAAATATTAATGGTTTAAAATTAATTTTAAGATATATTTTTAATGTTAAATGGCTACAACCTTTATTGCTCACTTGGGTCATGAAGTTTATTTCATCTTTCTTGGGGCTAAGCTAATAGCCTTGTAGGCCCGAGTTACCTAGTTGTATATGGTATAGTTAAATAAATTTAATTAATTAAGAATTAAGGGTTAATAAATTTTAATTAAATTTGATTAGTTGCTAGTTTTAAATATTTTAATTGATTAAATTTATCATTAACCGATTTGTGATGTTGTTACAGCGAGCACGAGGAACCAAGCCTCTTCATGGCATATATCCCTACAGCCTAAGGTATTCCAGCCTAAAAACTTTGTTAATGTAGTTACATTATGGATTTTAATTTGGTTAAATAATTATTAATCAATTAAGTTTAAAGTTTTATACTCCATTGAATTTGTTCTTGATGTTGTCAAAGTGGGCTCAGGGAATCAGGCCACCTTATGACACTTAGCCTCACAACTCAAGATAGTCCATCATAAAAACTTCATCTTTAGAGTACTTGTTATATATTGAATGATTGGTTAGTTAATTTTATTAATCAAATTAATATTTTTTGGATGTTTAATTAATTATTGAATTTCTAGAATTTTTTGAATTATTTAATATATTTAATTAAGGGGTCAAAATTTGACTTTTCAAATTAGATTGAATTCTAGAGTTTTAAGACTTTTACTAAATACTAGACCTTAAGATGAGTAATTAGATATTGAGTTTGCTGAAATTGAATTTTTTCATATTTAGTTATAAATTTTTGAAGTTTGTGTTGAAATTTTGATTTAAGGTTGACCAAAAAGTTGACTTTTCATTTTGAATAATTTCTGGTGGTTTGATATTTTTAATAAATATTAGACCCCAAATAGAGTCCAATGCCTTTAAGTTTTCTTAATTTGAAATTTTTGGAATTAATTATGATTTTTAGAAGTTTGGATAATTATTTAAATTTTTAAAAAATGTTTAATTGGAGAGGTTTTAATGTTTGAATCCAAATGAACTTCAAACTTCTTGAAATCACCTCCAAAGGTCATAAATGACCTAAGGAGGTATTCTGAAGTGTTTAAGAATTTTTTTAATTCTTATTTTTTTAATTAATTAAATTAATTAAATATTAATTTTTGCTTAAAATTAAATTAATCTTAAATTTGATGTTAAATTAAGGGGATTTTAATTTTCTTTGATTAAGGGTTGAGTTTTAGTCAATTTGAGGTATTAATTGTAATTTTTGAATTTAAATTTGATTTATTGTAATTTTTAGAAGTTTTAATGCTTAATTAAAGGTTTGATTTTAAATTAATTAAATAATTAGCTTAATTATTTTTAAAATTAATGTGAACTTTTCTTAAGCCTGTAGATGTTACTAAATTTGAATGTTGAAAGTCTCATGTCTATTATATATATATATATATATATATATATATATATATATTATTTTCTAAAATTAGTCTAAATTTTCTAAAATATGTCCTTAATTTTTATCTTTAAGTGTCTCTAGATTAAAAAGGTTTGCAAATAGATGTTACTAACACTTAACATACATATAGATGCATACATAAACACAATCAAGTCCTTAAAACTAGGAGAGCCTAAAGCTAGGTATGTGTGTGCATCCTACACATGCAATTTAAAAAATAATTTGGAAACCATAGGAAACTGGAAGATAATTAACCATGACATGCTTATACATTAATCATTCTCCATTAATTCTATTCAATCAAGCACAAGCTATGTTTAAAATTTCAAACCTCAACTCAAAGCATTCAAAGATTTAATGTATATAATTTTAAAATAAAGTATATATATATATATATATATATATATATATATATAATAATAATAATAATAATAATAATAATAATAATAATAACATATAATCTTTAAAATTCATGAATTTAAAGGTATTTAAGATTATTTAAAATATAACATAAATTTTGAAATAAATTTTAAATTAAAGTATTTAAAATTTTAAAAATTTTGATATAATATTTGAATTTCTCTGATTTAATGTGAATTTTTTTAAAATTTTTTGAAATTTCTAGTAATTAAGGTTATTTAAGAATAATTAAAAATAATTAACACTCAAAATAATTTTTAAATAAAATAAAATAAAATTTTAAATGTTCTTTAAAAATAAAAATAATTTAAAATAATTTTCTTAAAAATTTCAAAATTATTTGAATTTATTTAAATTAAATATTAATTAAATATTTAAATATTTAAATATTCATAATTATTTAGAATATATAATATTTTAAAATAATTTTTAATTTTAAAATTAAAGTATTTTGAACATTTAAAAATAAAGTATTAATTAATAAAAAAATTATTTTTCTTAAATTTTATTTAAAATATTTGAAATTTATAATCATTAATATATTTAAAATATTTAAAAATATGAATATTTAAATCAATTTTAAAGCAATATTAATATAATATTAAAATATTTTTTAAAAAATTTAAAATGATTTAAAATTATTTTTATAAAATATTTAAATATTTGATTTTATATTTAATTAATATATTTTATAATTATTTAAAATGCATTAATGATTTTTTTAAATTAATTTTAATTTTAAATTAAGGTATTTTATTTTTTGAATAATTTTATATAAGATTTTAAATTTTTTTATTAAAATTTAATTTTCTTTAATGGTTTTGTAAATATTTTAATCCTTAAATATATCTTATATAATTAAATAGAATTAATATATGAAGAAAAAATTTAAATTAAATCAACATAAGTTTTAACATATATTTTGAAAATCAGATAATATTATTATTTTTTATATATTAATTTAATTTTGAAAATATTTAGAATTTTTTAAATTAAATATTAATTAATGTCATTAAATATTTAATATTTAAAATAATTTAAAATATATAGGATGTTTTAAATTAATATTATATTTAAATTAAATGATTTTAAAGACTAAATATTTTGATATATTATATGTATTTTATGATTTAAAAAAAATTATTAATCATTTTTTAAGTTTTGGGATTTAGAAATTAATTTAAAACTAATTTTTATATCATTTTAGAGGTTTGGCAGTGCCGGCCGTGCCGGAAGGGCACACGTCAGGCCAGGATTGGCTGCTCCAAACTACGACCAATCATTGGTCAGCAGCATAATGATTAGCAATGATTGCACCACCGACAATCATTATTAATCATCAAAATCGTAGACGCGATTTCACTAATCCGAGTCAGCACGTATTGGGAGTCATTTATTCATCTGTGATTATTTTGAATAAATAGCTCAAATCGAGCCGAACAAAATGATAGCGTAGCAGATCAATACATGCCGTTGAATCAACATCGGAATGGCAAAATCTAAATTTTTGATCATAAGATCAACAGTCCAGATGTTGTACATCAACGAACTAATGAAAATCATTACCCTAATGAGTAAAATAATTTTTCCTAAAAATCGACTCAATCAAACTCGATGAAATTTTAAACATAGGTTGCTTGAATGAATAGAAAATATAGGAGAACGATTTCATGGTGCAAAACACACATGAAAAGCTATTTTGATCTAAATGTTCTAACTTAAGGATTTAAGATTATACCTAATCCAACCATTGGTTTTTCAAGTTCTTAGACTCTCTGAACTTGTAGTTTGTCCATGCTACTTTTCCTAGTTGGAGCCGTGGTCTGAAACTCGGTTGATCGACGGTAAATCATCCTGGATGGAAGTTATTCTCGGTTCGCCGAAAATCTTGCAGCCGACGAGCTTTGACTAGATTATTTTGACTAGGGAAGTGGAGGAGATGGTCTGGCAACCTCGAACAAAATCTTAGAGGGGCTTGAGGAGGTCTGGAAGGTGAGAGATTAATAGGGTTAAGAATGAGCTCTCTTTGATAATTTTGCCCTATTCAAAAGACTACTGATCGAATGGATAATTGGGATCTGTTTGGAAGCCTTCTTAAATGCTCTCCACGTAGCCTGGGGTGGTTAGGGAGCAAAGAATCAAAGGACACAAGGATGGGTGAAGTGTAAAGGGTTTTTGGCCTTTAGTCCATATGGGATACTTAAGGGTCAAATAAATAACTGGGATGGGTTTATATAGAGTTCAAGAATATTCTAGAACCTATTTGGATGGCTGGATGGGCCTGGGCTTAGATAGGGAAACCAGGTTGAAGGATTTGACCATTCCAATGGGTTCCACATTCTCATTGACTAGTCAAATAGTCAGTGAATGTTGATGTAGACTTGAGGGTTATGTAGTTTACCATTGGAATGATGTAGCATGAGTTATGAATGGAGGTATAGGTATTTAGCAAGGGATTACCCATTCAATAGTCATTTCAAAACCTTTGTTAACTACTTTAAGTAGTCAAATGGTCAACATCAGGTGAGGTGGCATCTAGGTGATGTTTGAGTTCCAAATGGATTGTTGGAAGGAGGTTTAGAATAATGTATTTGGAGTTTGAATGGACAAACATATGTATGGGAATGTTTGACCATGATTTGAAGTTTGACCAAACCAAAACCCATGGTAGTTTAACTTCTCATAAGTTTGAATGGATTTAAATTAAATATTACATTGAGGTTGAAGGTTTGAAGGGGATTAAAAATATTGTATTTGAGGTTTGATGATAATGTTAACTACCCTTGTAAGTTTGACCATTTTCAATGAGTTGACTATAAACATGATTTTACTTAAGGGTAGATTAGATGCATTTGGATCATGCATTAGAATGAACTTAACTGAGTGGAAAGCTTGGTTGGGTCACATATATTGATTTGACTCAACTAAGCCTAATTTGACTAGACTTGAACTCAGTTGACCAAGTCAACTATTGATTGGGTCAAGTTGACCAGTCAAGTCCAAATCATCAGGGGTGTGTTCAAGGGAGTTTGAAAAAGATTTGAATATATTTAGGGTTTGATTCAAATGCAAAAGGGCTTAAGGATTGGTCTGATCAACCTAGGTTAACTTGGTCAACCAGGTTAAACCAAGGCCAGAATTTGAGCTCAACATGTTTGAAATGATGTTTGAAGTCTACTGGAGGTTGTTTCAAGGGTTGAAAAGGTTATTTTCTTTAAATTGATAGTTTGGACTCCTAAAGGGCTACTTGGTCTACCTAGGCTGACTTGGTCAACTAAGTTGACCCAGGGCCTAGTTTGGGTCCAACAAGTTTGAAATGATATTTGGAGTTTGGAGGAAGTGGTTTTAAGGGTCATTACGATCATTTTAGTAAAAATGGCCATTTGGACCTTTAAAGGGTTGTTGAGTTAACCCTGGTTGATTTGGTCAACCAAGTTGACCCAGGGTCTGGGTTTTAGTCCAATGTACTCCTAATGATGTTTATGATGCATTAGATGAGGTTTCAAGGTTCGATTTGAATGAGCCATATTTCAGAGAGAACTACAATTTTTTCCATTAAGAGGCATTTTCGTCATTTTGACCCCTGGTCAACTAAAGGTCAAAGTAGGTCCACCAAAATATAATTAATTCTTAAGATATCATAATCAAGGGTCTAGACATAATTGAAGGCTTTGGAGGAAGCTCTAAGGTCAAATTCCACAAGGTAGTGGGTTTAGTGGCATAGGCTGTAAATATTTGAAGGTTTTATAACCTTTGAAAATATATTCAATTTCTCAGGCTAGATGTCTCAAAATGAGCTCAAATTTAGAGGGTAGACCTTAGGTACATACCTAATCAATATGTAATTGATATATTATGAATTGGGGGTCATTTGATTAAGGTTTGAAATATTTAAAATATCACTTAAAAAGACATTCAGGACCTAGGCCTTTAGCCTTGGATTTTGGTTTAGATTTTTGGATTTAATCTGTATTTTGAATTTAAATGCTTGAATTTGAATTATCCAAATCATTGACAATCATTTAAAATATTATTAATTATTGGATGCGATTGAAGCTAGGTTGGAAGTTGGATTGATGTTTAAACTGAAGTCTGGGTTAGTTTGGAGTTTGAATTGATATGAAGTTTAGATGGATTTGAATTTGGATTGAGCTCTAGATGATTGACATCTGGATGAATGTCAACCCTCAGATCAACAAGTGGAAGTCTGGATAGGTCCTTATGATCTCATATAAAAATGAGGTTAATATTTAACTAATTTAATTCACATTGTTTAATAGGTTCAACAAGCCTAAAATGAACCGAGCTAGAACATGAACACAAGCTAAGCTCGAACAGAGACAACAAAAAAACTCAAATCTTATCGAGCCGAGTTCAAATGGGGTCATGGGAAACAAGCTTGAGCTCGAACATGCCAACGCTCGGCTCGGCTCGGTTTGGCTCGGTTCGTTTACATTCGTAGTTTTATTCATAAGTTTTGTTTTAAAATAGGATTTATTATATATATATATATATATATATGATAATTTTCTTCCTCTTAAAGTTCTTTTAATTCTTTTATATTTTAATTATTATTGCTTAATAATTTATTTATGTTTATCTTCTATTTTGAAGATATTAGTGGAGTATTTGGTTGTAAATATTATGAATATAAAATAAGAGAAATACATTAATTTTAATTTTTTTAGTATTTCAATTGAAATTATCCCAATGCAACAAATTTCAAGAGGGCATTCAGAATATCCTCTAAAATTTATTTTTGACTAGTTTTAAATTTACTTAAATATAGTAAATTTCAAATGCATGAAAAAACTCACATTATGTGATCACACCTTCCCCGCCTATGAGGGCCGCTTGCCACTACCCACCCCCAATTTCTCTCATCCTCACCCACAATTGTCATCGCCTTCCACCTAACATAGTCATCTTCTGCTGCCACCAGCATATCCTACCATCATCGTCATAGCTACTGCCACCAACTATTACCATTGCTTGTTGTTGATTGTCATATTCATCAAAGCAAACTTATGTATTTCCAAAATGCATATATTTTAATTACTCTAGATTTCAAAAATACATGTATTTTAAAATGTTGAGTTAACTAAGTCTTAAGAAAATTTCATTAAAGATTTTATTTATCACTATAGACAATAAGAACATATTTTACTAATCATCTCTTTTTTATCATGATTACACTTGTAAATGTATGATAGTTTAGTTGTATTAATTTTTTTTTAATTTAGCTATATTATCTTATAGCTTAGTTTTATTGAGGGATAACTAAAAATGTTTGATGCACACAAGAGGGGGAAGGGTGAATTGGTGTCTTTAAAAAATAAGGATTACAACAGAAATCTTTACAAATTAAAACACCAAAATATGATTCTTCTTCTTTTTTATTTGAAAATAACTTTAACACAATAGAGCAAAATTTTTTAATATTTTTTTCATTTTTTTTAATAGAAAACAGTTACCACAATTTTCAAAATGTGTTTCTTAGCTTTTGAGTAAGATCAATAATAATTGAAACAAAACTATGCAATAAATGAGATTGCAAGAAATAAAAATAAAAATAATGAAAAATAGGAAAGTGAGAGAAAATCAAATTTTTATAGTGGTTTTGTCAACTTGTCTGACGTCCACTATCGAAGGTTCTTTCCTTTGGAATTTCCCTATCTCTCTCTTTTTTCCTCCCAATAAGGTGGAGAAGCCCTTCTCCGTCACAGGATAATGGAGAAAACCTTTTACACTACTTCTCTATTAAAAAGCCTTTAACTGTCTTCTTCTACACCCAGCAAGACTGAGATGCCTTCAACTCCCTCCGTTTGCACCAACATGATGGAGATACCTCAACCTCCCTACCTCCTCGGCTAGACTAAGAGTTTCTTGCACCAAGATTCTTCAAAGCTCCTTTCCTAAGAGCTTTTCATAATAACTTTGAGGAATAGATATATAGATTGAGAAAAACAACATTATGTGCACTTCTTGCATAAAGATATATTGGACACTCCAAGAAATCTCTTACATGTTTTCTATAATTTCTATCTCCCATTCCCCTCTCAAATTATTGCAAGAGCACACAAAAAGTTCTTTCACACAAGAACTCCCCCTCTCTCCAAAGCTCTCTATGTAAAATCTAAGTAAAAGCATTAAGCTTCTCTCTTATGGTTTCTCATGCTTAGGTATTTATAGTAAGGTTTCAAAAGAAACCCTAATTAGGTTCTTAATTAATTCTAATGGCTTGATTATGTAGTATAATTACTTCATTCCACCTAAAACCTTAAAAATTGCTCTCTATTTTATCAGCATATACGACATAGATTGAACAATTCGATCACTTTGAGCTTATAGCTCAAAGTGTTGGATTGTCTAGTTTGAATGAAGATCGTTCAAACAAGCTCTCTATATGTTTGATCCATATGACATAGAGTTCTTGTTGCAAATATGGGCCCAAGTACAGTGATTTTGATGATAACAAACATTACTGGTTCTTTACTACTGCTATTCTTAGATATCTATTTTGTTTGCCCTGCTCACTAACCTTTCAGGTCCACAGGTTCACTTGGAATGTCAATTAGCTTAAGAT
This sequence comes from Dendrobium chrysotoxum, assembly GCA_019925795.1. Taxonomy (NCBI): domain Eukaryota; kingdom Viridiplantae; phylum Streptophyta; class Magnoliopsida; order Asparagales; family Orchidaceae; genus Dendrobium; species Dendrobium chrysotoxum. The sequence goes on along the minus strand of CM034303.1, from coordinate 33,879,233 downwards.
TAGGTAGACTAGGATTGATTCAGTGTATAATTTCTATTACAATACATCTTTTACCTTTTCTTGAGTCAAATGTACTGTGATTGATCCTAAAGCTAAGTAACCTTGATCATATCGTACAGGAAGATTCTAAATCATCCTGAATGATCGATTAAAAATATAAACCCTAATTAGGGCATCCCTGATTATTAAGTTTCCTTAACTAATCATCCTGGATGATTTATATTGTACAGGACGATCAGTACAGATTGAAATAAATAGCCGCCAATCATAATTTAGGCAAGATTTCATAATTCTAAATTAGTTATAATCATATAGGATGATCCATATCATCCTAGACGATTCATGACAATCATACCTAAAATAATCCCTTGATTAAGGGATTAATTATAGTTAAATTAATCAATCAAATCATCCAGGACAGTCGAAGACAATCGTACTGTACCATCTGAGCACTGCTTGGTACGATAATTAATCATCGCCCATCGTACAGGATGAAAACTTTAACTTTTTTAACTAATCATCCTAGATAATACCTCTACTTCGTACGGGATGACCCGTCTACTATATGGGATAATAATTAATTACCAGGCATCATACTGGATGAATCGTATGCTGCATGGGATAATAATTAATCACCAGCCATCGTACTGGATGATCAATAGCCACTCATGAACTAATCGTCCAAGATGATCAAAGTTCATGCAAGATGATTTATTCGAATACTTGAACTGATAGTACAGGGTAATGCTGATCATACTGGTTGAAAGGAATGTTTTGTACTAATTGTACAGAATGATATTTGATTTGTCTTGGATGATCTTTATCGCCAAATTGAAAATTAGGCCTATTTTTGGGGCCTCCTATTTAAGTTCTCTTAATTACTGCTAAGCAATCTTTTGCTGTTGTTCTAACCTGAGAGAGCTTAGAGACGGAGAAGGAGAGTTTGGGAGAGAGAGAGAGAGGATCTTATGAGGGGGAGTTTGTTAGGGGATTCACAAAGGTTGCTCTAAGCAAGAATTCGATCGTCTTCTTCCTTCTTCATTCTTAGTTCCTTGGTGGCTTTGGAGAGACGATTATCAGCATTAGATCTATGTTCTCTTCCTACTCTAGGAGAGAGTAAAAGGATTGTCAGGTTCTCTGCCTACTCCAGGAGAGAGTAAAAGGATTCTGGGTTCTCTGCCTTCACCAGGAGGGTGAAAAGGATTCATGATTCTCTGCCTCATCGGGTCGGTGGAAAGATTTTATAAGGGTTTCTCTACCTTGTTGTGGGGGCAAAAAAAGAGACACTAACTAATTAGTACAATACCTGAAACGGGAGGTTCTGAGGAGTGGACGTAGGTCAGATTTGACCAAACTACTATAAAATTATGTGTGCTCTTTCTTATTAATTATTTAGCATTTTATTTTTGCACTTTTCTATGATTTATTTTGTGGTTAAAATCTCTAATTTTAGTATCTGCTTTCTCTTAAGTTGTTTTAGTTTTAAAATATTTAAAAAGATAAAAAAGATTTTTCTTTTTGGTTAAAAATTTTTAAAACACCAATTCACCCCCCCCCCCCTCTTGGTTAGCCTCGGGCTAGTTCTATAGGGTTTAACCACCCTCACAAACTTCCAAGTGGTATTAGAGTGGGTTTCATAAATTAAGTTTTAGAAAACTTTTGAATTTTGATCAATGGATAAATTTGGTAATCGTAACACCGTAGAAGGTTATTCAATTACTCGACCACCTCTATTTGATAATATTCCTTTTGATTTCTAGAAAACTCGCATGTCCTTCTATTTACAATTAATTGATTATCACATGTGGATGCTAGTTAAAGAAGGATATGCTACACCTTTTCATCTTGTTAATGGCATAAAAACTAAAATTCCTTTTTCTAAATGGACTTTAGATGATAGAGATTTAGCATAACTTATGGTCAAATGTCTGAACTATTTCTTTTATGCCTTAAAATCTGAAGATTACATGCATGTCTCTACTTGTACTACTAGAAAAAAAATTTGGGACAGACTATACATAACATATGAAGGAACAATTGAAGTTAGATAATCTAGGTTGAATATTTTACTTCATGACTACGAACTCTTTTAAATGAAACCTAGTGAATTAATTTTTAAAATATATACTAGATTTACACAAATTGTTATATCCCTATATACCTTAGAAAGAGAACTCACAAACTATGAAAAAGTGAATAAGGTTTTAAGATATTTACCTTCTTCCTTTGATGCAAAAATTACTACCTTTACTGAATATAAGGACTTGAATGTTTATTCAATTGATAACTTACTTGGAGCACTAATTGCTTACGAGCAAGGAGAGAACCAAAGGCAGCTTGATGCTGGTGATAAAAAAAGGAGAAAATTATAGGCTTAAAGGCTAATGATTCTAACACTGATGTTTTTGGTTCTGAAGATGATGACATTGCTTTAATAACTAGATAATTTAAAAGCTTCTTGAGAAAAAAGTAAAAGTATCATCAAAAATGGAATAAAGATAAAAATAATAAAAATTCTAAAGTGCCTTCTTATGTTATTTATTTTGAATATAGGAAGCCAGGGCATCTGAAGTCTGATTGCCCAACTCTGAAAGCTCACGTAAGCAAGGAGAAGGGTGAAGAAAAACCTAAGTTTAAGAAGGGCAAGCAAATGACCCAAAAGGCTTTTTAGGTAGACTCAGCATCAGACTCCTCTGAAACTGAAGCTGAAGATGAGGTAACAAATCTGTGCTTAATGGCTGATGATCATCTTGATCACTCTGATCAAGAGGAGGTATGTGAGCTTACCTATAAACAATTATTTGAAGTTTCTAAAAAGATACATTCTTCATATATGAAGCTTAAAAAGTTACATGCAAGCCTCAAATTTGATTTCTTAATTCTGTAGAAAAAGCATGGATACTTAAGAAAAGATCACTCCACTCTGGACAGCAATCACATGACTTTATTAGATGAAATTAATGAATTAAATAAAAAGTATTCTGATTTAACTACTGAGCATGATTCATTAGAAATATTGCATATTGATTTAGAAAAAAACTTTCAAAGAATTAGAAACTATCACATGCAATTTAGATAGTAGTGAGCATTTATTGAAATGGGAAGTGGCAAGCTATGAAAAAGCAAATGCGTTTCTGAGAGAAAAAATCATTTCATTAGAGCAAAATAAAACACCGCCTTTACTTGAAGAATTCTATAACCCATCAACAAAGCATGTATCATTCAAACCTAGGAAGAGGCACCATAACCCAAATAGATTAGTAAACCCTTTTCTTGGTGTTAGATATTTTTCTTATGGCATGTTAGGATATATCTCCCACACTTGCACCATTTGTCATAGAACATATTTGGTGTGGAGATCTAAAGTTTAAAATTTATAATGTAGCATGCATGCATTTCATTCCTCTTTCCATAAGATGGGATCCAAATCTATTTGGGTTCCCAAATCTAACATCTGATGATTTTGTAGGTATGCTCTCACAAAAGGTCTCGTGAGAGCCTGTGGTACCTAGATAGCAGATGCTTAAAGCATATAATTGGAGATGCAAATCAATTCATTTCACTGGAGGCCAGGGCAGGAGGTAAGATAACACTTAGAGATAATACCATCATGAGAGTGGTGGGCTCAGGTATAATTGATAATTCAAAAAATTTTATCATTAAAAATATTTTGCTTGTAGATGGATTTAAACACAATCTGCTCAGCATCAGCCAGCTCTGTGATAAAGGCTTCAGCATAAAATTTTTTCCAACTAGCTACATTATAAGCTTAAATGACAAAATTGTTCTGTAGGAAAAAAGGATCAACAATGTTTATATGCTGGATCTAAATTGCTTTAAAGCTGATACTACTCTTTACTTAAAAATAATTACCGATGAATCATGGTTATTATATAAATATTATGTCATGCAAGCATGAAAAGCCTTAGGAAGATCACTCAAAAAGATTTAGTGAGAGGTGTCCCAAAATTAGACTTCACTAAAGATCACATGTGTGATGCCTATCAGTTAGGAAAGCAAGTCAATTCCTCCTTCCACTCAATCAAAGACATTAACACTAGTAAACCCTTAGAAGTCCTTCACATGGATCTCTTTGGACCTATCAGCACTTTAAGCCTAGGAGGGAAAGTCTTTGGGTATGTGATTGTTGATGATTATTCAAGGTTTACTTGAGTTAGATTTCTATCTCATAAAAGTGAATCATCTGAGGAGTTTAGATCTTTTCCACTTGGATTCTGAGAAAACTAGGTTGTAAAATCTTAACCATTTATAGTGACTGTTGCGAATCTAGTTTTGATGATGACAAACATGTTTCCAGTGTGTTTTGCTTGGCTAATCTATTTCAGGCACAAAAGACCGCGAGCCACTCAAGCCAACTCAAGATCGGGTCCAAGTGTGTCAAATGTATGATTTTTTTTTTATTGAGTCAATTGTAATGTAACTGATTTCCTAGCTAAGTAACCTTGCACACACACACTCAGGGAGAGAGATTGAGTGAATTAGAGTTTCTGTTAAAATTTTGTTCAGATCGTCCTGGACGATCTCCACATCGTCCTGGACGATCCAGTTAAAATAGAAACCCTTATTAGGGTGACTAAGTTAAGAGGGTCTGATTAAGCAGATCGTCCTGGATGATCTCTGGATCGTACGGGACGATATGCCCAAATCAGAAATTCTCAGCCGATAGATCAAGTTAGGCAAGTTCTTATTTTTAGATACTTAGTTTGATCGTCCCGGACGATACGTGTATCATCCCGAACGATCCAGTATAATTATGCCTAATTTAATTTGGTAATTAAGGAAAGTAATTTATTTTTGGTTGATACGATCATATCGTCCTGGACGATCGCAGTATCGTCCCGGACGATCATGATCGTTTAGTACATTTCAGCTGTACGACCCGAACTGTGTTCAGGATGATTTGGGCACTTTTTGAACTAATCGTACAGGACGATGACCCTATCGTCCTGGACGATGACCCTATCATCCTGGACGATCAAGTCATTTTTTTGGTCGTCCAGCACAGATTTCTCTGGACGACCCGAACTGTCTTCTGGACGATTTTCCTCGATTTGCACTAATCATCCCGGACGATTGTAGGATCGTACGGGATGATATGAATAATTTTTTCTACTAATCGTCCAGAAGAGCCAGATCGTCCAGGCTGGAACAGCTGAATTTGACCTGATCGTACAGGATGATCGATCGATCGTCCTTGACGATCTTGGCCGACCAGTTGAGATTTAGGGAAAATTTTAAGCCCTCCTTTAAAAGAACTTTTTCCAAAATTTGGAAATATCTTTTGCTGCCTTTCTTCCCTGAGAAACCCTAGAGAGAGAGAGTTAGAAGAGAGAGAGAAGATCTTGTGAGGGGGAGTTAGTGAGGGATTCACTAAGGTTGCTCCAAGCACAGATCAGAGTCGTCTTCTCCACTGGTTGTCTTTCATCTAGTCGGTGTTCGTCGTGGGAGGATCGTTCGCAAGAAGATCCGGGGTTCTCTACCCGCTTCAGGTGGAAGAAAAAGGAGTTCGAAGGTTCTCTGCCTGCTTCAGGAGGAAGCGAAAGGAGTTCGAAGGTTCTCTGCCTGCTTCAGGAGGAAGCGAAAGGAGGTCGGGTTCTCTGTCTCACCGTGTGGTGAAAAGGAGGTGTTTGTACAGGCTTCTCCGCCTTGCTATGGGAGCAAAAGGAGAGACACTTTTGTTTAGTGCAATACCCGGAGGGGAGGCTCCGGGGAGTGGACGTAGGTCAAGTTGACCGAACCACTATAAAATCTGGTTTGCTTTTCTGATTCAGTTTTGCACTTTACTTTTCTGATATTAACTGCTTGGGTGAATATCTGTGGTTGATCTTTTTATCGTTGTTTTAATTCATTTCCGCTGCACGTTATAAAAAGATTTTCATTATTATCGTGAAATTTTTAAATAACCAATTCACCCCCCCTCTTGGTTAGCCTCGGGACTAGTTCACTAGGGCTTAACATCCCTATTGAACTTTCAAGTGGTATCAGAGAGGGATTCAAAATTTAGGTTTAAAAACTTTTGAATTTGATCCGATGGCTAACTGTAATAATCGTAATACTGCTGAAGGATATTCAATTACAAGACCACCGTTGTTTGATAATATTCCTTTTGATTTTTGGAAAACACGCATGTCTACTTTTCTGCAATCTATTGATTATCGCATATGGATGTTAGTTAAGGACGGATACGAACCACCTTTTAGACTGATTAACAATGTGAAAACTGAACTGCCTTTTACTGATTGGACGTTTGATGATCGTGATTTAGCACAGTTAAATGCAAAATGCTTGAACTGTTTCTTTTGTGCTTTAAAATTTGAAGACTATATGCGTGTTTCTACTTGTACAACGGGAAAGGAATTCTGGGATAGATTATGTATAACATACGAAGGTATAACTGAAGTCAAACAGTCTAGGTTAAACAGCTTGTTACATGATTACGAACTTTTTCGCATGAAACCTAGTGAGACTATTTCAGAAATGTACACAAGGTTCACTCAGATTGTTACCTCTTTGCATGTTCTAGGTAGAGAACTTACTAACTACGAAAGAGTGAACAAAATTCTAAGATGTTTGCCTGCTTCTTATGATGTTAAGATTACTGCTATTACTGAATCTAAAGATTTAAACACTTACTCTATTGACAGCTTACTTGGATCACTTATTGCTTATGAGCAAGGGGTGAACCAAAGGCAACTTGATGCAGGTGAATGTAAGAAAGAGAAGACAGTGGCACTAAAGGCCAAGGATTCAGATGCTAGCACTTCCGGGTCTGATAGCGATGATGTTGCCTTAATCACAAGGCAATTCAAAAGCTTTCTAAGGAAGAAACATAAGAACTATCAGAAGTGGAACAAGGGTAAGTCCAATAAAAATTTTAAGAGTTCATCTGAATCTGTTTGTTTTGAATGCAGGAAGCCTGGACACATTAAGGCTGATTGTCCTACACTTAAAGCTCACCCAAGCAAGGAGAAGGGTGAGGAGAAACCAAAGTTCAGAAAGGACAAGAAGCGGATTCAGAAGGCGTTCTGGGCAGACTCTGCATCCGACTCCTCTAAGACTGAAGCTGAAGAGGAGGAAACAAACTTATGTCTGATGGCTGATGATCACCCTGGTCAGTCGGACCAGGAAGAGGTATGTGAGCTGACTTACGATCAATTATTTGAAGTTTCTGAAAGAATTCATACATCGTATAGGAAGCTTAAGAAAACTCATGCTAGTTTGAAATTAGATTACTTAACTTTGCAAAAAGAGCATGATTCTGTAGTTAAAGATCATTCCACACTTGATTCCAATCACATGTCTTTGCTTGATGAGTTCGATGAGTTAAATAAAAAATATTTTGATTTAGTGTCTGAGCATGATTCATTGAAAACTACGCATGTGGACTTAGAAAGAGCTTTTAAAGAGTTAGATACAATGGCATGTGAAGTAGAAAGTAGCAATGGAACCTTGAAATTTGAAATTGCAAGTTTAAAGAAAGAAAATGAGTTTTTGAAGGTAAAGATCAGTGCTTTTGAAAAGAACAAAACACCGCCTACTTTTGAACAGTTTTATGCACCGCCACCTTTTGAAAAATCTGTTGCAAGTTCTTCAAAGCATGTTTCATATACATCTAGGAAGAGGCATTATCATCCACGTAGATTAGTTAACCCTTTTCCTGGTGTTAGATGTTTTTCATGTGGCATGTTAGGACATATTTCTCACACCTGCACTGTTCACCGTAGTACACATTGGGTGTGGAAACCCAAACTGCCTGTTTCACAACACAGCATGCATGCATTACATTCTTCTTTTCATACGAAGGAACCCAAACCTGTTTGGGTTCCTACGACTGACGTTTGATACTTTTGTAGGTGTGCTCTCACACAAGACCTCGTGAGAGCATATGGTACCTGGACAGTGGATGTTCTAGACATATGATTGGAGATGTAAATCAGTTCATTTCGCTGGAGGCCAGAGCTGGAGGCAAGGTTACACTTGGAGATAACACCACCAGGAAGGTGGTAGGCACAGGTATAATTGGTGATTCAAAGAATTTTATGATTGATAATGTTTTGCTTGTAGATGGACTGAAACACAACCTGCTGAGCATCAGTCAACTCTGTGACAAGGGATACAGCATCAAATTCCTGCCCACTGGCTGCATTTTAAGCTTAAATGATGAAGTTGTTTTATAGGGGCAAAGGATCAACAACGTCTATAAGTTGGATGTAAGTAGCATTAAATCTGATAATTCAATTTGCTTAAAAACTGCTGCTGATGAGTCTTGGGTATGGCATAGGAGATTGTGTCATGCCAGTATGAAAACCCTTAGGAGAGTCACCCAAAAGGACTTAGTTAGAGGTGTGCCCAAGCTTAAGTTCACTAAGGATCACCTGTGTGATGCCTGTCAGTTGGGGAAACAAGTCCAGTCCTCTTTTCACTCTGTTAAGGACATTAGCACCTCTAGACCTTTAGAAGTTCTTCACATGGACCTCTTTGGACCCATTAGCACTGCCAGCTTAGGGGGGAGAGTCTATGGTTTTCTGATTATAGATGATTATTCGAGGTTCACTTGGGTTAAGTTTTTGTCACATAAATCTGAGTCATTTGATGAGTTTAGATCCTTCTCTACTTGGATTCAGAAGAAGTTAGGATGTGAGATTATTACCATCCATAGTGATCACGGAGGGGAGTTTGAAAATGAAAGGTTTGGAAGCTTTTGTGAGGATCATGGGATTAGTCACAATTTTTCAGCTCCTAGGACCCCTCAGCAGAACGGGGTAGCTGAAAGGAAAAACAGGACCATAGTGGAAGCCGCTAGAGCCATGCTTACCGAGTATTCACTTCCAAAATACTTTTGGGCTGAAGCGGTGAACACTGCCTATTATGTGCTGAATAGGGTGAATGTGAGAGTCAAACTTAAAAAGACACCTTATGAGATCATTAAGGGTAGAACTCCAAATTTGTCCCACCTCCATGTCTTTGGCTGTAAGGTTTTCATTCTGAACAACGGGAAGTCACCCTTAGGCAAATTTGACCCCAAATCTGATGAAGGAGTGTTCTTAGGATATTCAAGTGTGGGGAAATCCTTTAGGGTGTTTAATAGGAGGACTTTGGTGGTGGAAGAAACAACTCATGTAGTGTTTGATGAATCTGATCCTAAGGAGTCTAGATCTGAAGTTGAAGATGAAGAGATTATTGAGGTTACCCAAGGAGTTGGAAATACAAATTTGGAGGAAAGGGTAGAACCTCAAACAGAGATGCCTAGAGATTGGAGATATTCTTCGAGTCATCCTAAAGAACTGATCTTAGGAGACCCTTCTGAAGGTGTTAGGACTAGGCATGGACTTAGGAAGGAAGTAAACCATTCTGCCTTTATCTCAATGACTGAACCCACCAACATCAATCAAGCCCTATCGGATGAATTTTGGATTTTAGCTATGCAGGAAGAATTGAATCAATTTATAAGGAATGATGTTTGGGAGTTAGTAGAAAGACCTAAAAATCAAAGTATTGTGGGAATCAAGTGGGTCTTTAAGAATAAGATGAATGATTCTGGTGTGGTGGTGAGAAATAAGGCAAGATTAGTGGCTAAGGGGTATAATCAGATAGAAGGGATTGATTTTGAGGAGACTTTTGCCCCTGTAGCTAGATTGGAAGCCATTAGAGTGTACTAGCCTTTGCTTGTTATAAGGGATTTAAGCTGTTTCAAATGGATGTTAAGAGTGCCTTTTTAAATGGGGTAATTAAAGAAGATGTTTTTGTAAAACAACCCCCAGGTTTTAAGAGTTCCCAATATCCAAGTCATGTCTATAAATTAAAAAAGGCCTTATATGGATTGAAACAGGCACCCAGAGCTTGGTATGAGAGGCTTAGCACATTCCTGTTAGAAAGAGAGTTTGTTAAGGGGAGCATAGACACCACTATTTTTCTGAGGAGATTAGGGGATGACTTACTCATTGTCCAGATCTATATTGATGATATAATTTTTGGATCCTCTGATAAATATTTATGTGAAGCGTTTTCTAAAACGATGAGTAAGGAGTTTGAGATGAGTATGATGGGAGAATTGTCCTACTTTTTGGGGTTTAGCATAAGGCAAACGGATGATGGAACCTTTCTCAATCAATCAAAATACACTAAGGATATTTTGAAGAAATATGAAATGGACAAAGCCAAGCCAATCAATACTCCCATGCCCTCCTCAGTTAAGTTAGATAAGGATTCAAATGGAAAATTAGATAATCAGAAGAAGTATAGAGGGATAATAGGTTCACTGCTTTACCTGACTGCTAGCCGACCTGATATCATGTTTAGTGTCTGTCTTTATGCTAGGTTTCAGGCTGATCCTAAAGAGTCCCACCTGACTGCTATTAAGAGAATTCTTAGATATCTTTTAGGGACCCCAAACCTAGGAATTTGGTACCCTAGGCACAGCACCTCTTTTGAGATCATTGGATATTCTGATTCTGACTTTGCGGGGTGTAGGGTGGATAGGAAGAGTACTTCTTGGACTTGTCAATTCATAGGACAGTCGTTAGTCTCCTGGTCCAGTAGAAAACAGAACTCAGTTGCACTTTCCACTGCTGAAGCTGAGTACATTGCCTTAGGAAGTTGTGTGGCCCAAGTTCTTTGGTTGAAGCAACAAGTCTTGGATTTAGGAGTACCTGTTGGCACAATTTCTATTCTGTGTGATAATACTAGTGCTATCTGTATCTCTAAGAATCCAATCCAACATTCTAGGACCAAACACATTAATATTAGGCATCACTTCATTAGGGACCATGTTACAAAAGGGGATATTGAGCTACATCATGTAGCAACTGAAAATCAGCTGGCTGACATATTCACTAAACCACTGGCCTTTGACTCATTCAGCATTTTGAGAACTAGATTAGGAGTGATTGATATAAATGCTTGATTCTGATGACTGCTGATTTATGAGTGTTCTGATTGGTATTCTGATTTCTGTTAGTTAGCTTTTGGTATTTTGATTTCTGATTTCTGTTAGTTAGTTTTTGTATTCTGATTTCTGATTTCTGGGTATTCTGATTTCTGATTTCTGTTAGTTAGGTTTGGTTTAATTAATTGCTTTCAGTTGATTTTATTTCTTCTGCTGATTTCTGTGTTAGCCTTACTGTTAGTTTGATTTGAGTATTTACTTTGCTGTGATTTTCTACCTGTTTTTATTTATTTACTGGTTCATATCTTGCACTTACTGTTTTATACTTTTCAAGATCTGCTCACCGCTCACTACTTCTACTGATCTGAATTTTTGACTGGGAATTTCTACCTTGTTTTGGTTTGGAAGTTGGTAAGCAGTGATTGACTTCGCTGAATCTGTTAAAGGGAAGAAACATTGATAATTATTTCTCTTCCTCTAACTCCTTTACTGGTGTATAGTTTCTTTTGAATAAAAATTCTCTTCAAAATTAAAATGTTAGTTTTTGAAATAGAGATTATTTTATCTTCCTACAGTAATCTGCCTCATATCAATAGTGTTTTTCAAAGTCTTGAGTCATTAGTTTGATTTTCTAAACTAAGTGATTGCATTTATCATATATTGTATGGCTTTTGTTTTGTGAATCATTCTTCCTTACTGCGGAGTGTCATCTCCTATGTCTGGAAGATAATCTCACAGCTGAGACTCTTTAATGATTATGAAAAGGAGAAAGCTTATAAAAGAAGCGTAGTGCGCCAGATAATTTGAAAAAGAGGCATAAAATGAGCCCAAAACTGAAAAGATGCAAAATTGCCAAATTGGATACACAAAGTGTATCAAAAATCAAAAGATGCGTAAAATGCCAACCAATTTGAAAAAGAGGCACAAAATGAGCCCAAACCAAGCTTTCTTCCTTTTCAGATTGTTAAATGTCTTAGAAAAATCTGTGCGCCACTTAATCCCGATTTCTGATATTTTACTTTGTAACACTATTATATCAGATATTTTTCTGGAACGAGGCTTGAAAGGATCTCTTTTCAAATCTAATGTCTTTTCTTTTGAATCGAATTTTTGTGTTGAAAGAGGTTTGCATCGATAAGGTGCCCGGGGTCGGAGTTACGAAAGTTGATTTTTTTTTCCAATCTTTTTTGGATTTCAGCGCTGTCAATCATCCTGTCATTAGTTTTTGAATCTAAAATCAAGGAAAAATTTTGATTTTCTCGAGCATAAAAAAAAATGCTTTTATATATTTTTTGTGGTCAATTCTTTTAGTTTTTGTGTTATTTTGTTTTCATGTTTGTGTTTTTAGGATCCTGATCGATCATTTTCATCCTTCACCTTTTTTTGTTTTCTGCACATCATCCTGGACAATACCACTATCATCCTGGATGATCCACTTCGTCCTGGATGATACAAAAATCATCCTGGATGATTCGTTCAAAATCGTCCCCACACTGCTCCTGCTGCCGAAAAATTCCAATTATTGGTGATCGTCCTGGACGATCCTTACATCGTCCTGGCCGATATGATCCATATCTTCCTGATCTGATCTAATGGCTGGCATTGCACCAATTATTGCCCATCATCCTAGACGATCCACCTCATCATCCTGGACGATCCACGTGTCAGCCGCTAGATGATTGGAATTCGGCCCGTCCGACATATTTATTGCATATCATCCCGGACGATCCACCTAATCATCCTGGACGATACTTTTCATTAATGGTCGTCCAGCTTGACTCCTCGGGACGATCGCCTGTGTTTAATCGTCCTGGATGATCTCTGATAGTCCTGGACGATCGGACCGCCTTTTTGACCAATCGTCCAAGACGTCATAAATGACCAAATCGTCCCGGACGATCCCGCGATCGTACGGGACAATCAGCCCGTTTTCTATTTAAATAGCAGTTTTCTTCATGTTTTTCACACCGTTTTTTCTCCACTTTCTTTCTCCTTTCTTCCTCTTTGGGTTCCTAATGGCTGGTGGCAAAAGATCTCGTCAAAAGGGGGCCAGTTCGTCCCGGGGACATGTCGATCCTCGCTTCCCGAATGCCGCCGATCAGGCGGCTTTCGAATGCTATCGTAATGTGGGGATCACGCACTCCAAGATTGTCAATCCCTGCACTCTCACGTATCCCATCTTAGATTTGTTCGCACACTCCTCCCTCACCTTCATTCTGACCTTAGCCTTTCCCTTCAATCTGGAACTCCTTTGAATCTTCTTTGCCAACTTGCGCATTTCTGCGGACTATTCCACTCTTCGATCCTACGTAAATCAACATCCCGTGGAACTCACGACCCACGATTTTCACAATATCCTCAACTTGTCTATCACTGGCGACAAAATTCACACGCTTATCACCGTCCCGTGGAGTGTCGCCAATCACTTCCTTCGCAACACCAACGCACCCTATCACGACAATGCTTGCACTTCCCTTCTCAAGGACGCCCAGACCATTCAGCACGTCCTTCGTTCCTCGGTCATTCCAAAGGCGGGGGATCGAATTCACATTACCCCGCTCCTGTCCTTGACTACCTACTACATCATGGCCCGTCGAGAATTTAATGCCTCTGATCTGATCATTCGATACATAGAACACCTCACCACCATTAGAGATCCGGGCCACAGGCGTCGCCCAAATCTAGCTTCAGGTCATCTTATTCACTATGCCTTAGAGACAAAATATGACCTTCAGTATCCTGTCCCTCCTGATGTCCCTCCTTCCTTCTTCACAAACAACTCATTCCACGTCCTACACAGCACCCGACTACATCCGAAGCCTGCCCCGGATGTTGAGGAAGAAGAGGAAGAGGCTGTTCCAGTTCCTGCTGCACCAGAGGCACCTGCACCCCTTCACATTGCCTCTCCCTTTGACCACCTGGTGCAGCGCTTCGACCAGTGGGAGGCCTGTTTTGACTCCTACGTGGTTGCCCAGGAGCAGCAGCACAACGAGGACATCCAACGCTTCGCGGACTATGCTGCGCAGCAGCAACAGCAGCACGACTAGGACATGGCCTGGTTTGGAGCTCACTTTCAGGCCATTCACAATTACTTCTTCCCTCCACCGCCACCTCCTTCTTCCGATCAGGATCTGCCTCAGTTTTAGTTTTCTGTTGTGTAGTTGTTCTATTTATGTTTTATTTTATGTTTTCTTACCGTGTTATGTTTTTCCTCCTCCTTTTTGTGATGTCAAAAGGGGGAGTCAGTTGTAGTCGTGTCTGTTTCTGTTTTCTGAGTCATGTTTCTTGTATTGTTTTAGCTGTTAAATGAAAATTAAAAAAAATGTTTGTTTTGTTTGATCTCCTAGTTTACTTGTATTGTCAGAATACTTTACAAATGTTTGCCATCATCAAAAAGGGGGAGATTGTTGCGAATCTGGTTTTGATGATAACAAAAATGTTTCCAGTGTGTTTTGCTTGGCTAATCTGTTTCAGGCACAAAAGACCGCGAGCCACACAAGCCAACTCAAGATCGGGTCCAAGTGTGTCAAATGTATGATTTTTCTTTTTATTGAGTCAATTGTAATGTAACTGATTTCCTAGGTAAGTAATCTTGCTCACACACACTCAGGGAGAGAGATTGAGTGAATTAGAGTTTCTGTTAAAATTTTGTTCAGATCGTCCTGGACGATCTCCACATCGTCCTGGACGATCCAGTTAAAACAGAAACCCTAATTAGGGCGACTAAGTTAAGAGGGTCTGATTAAGCAGATCGTCCTGGACGATCCCCGGATCGTACGGGACGATATGCCCAAATCAGAAATTCTTAGCCGCCAGATCAAGTTAGGCAAGTTCTTATTTTTAGATACTTGGTCTGATCGTCCAGGACGATCCAGTACAATCATGCCTAATTTAATCTGGTAATTAAAGAAAGCAATTTATTTTTGGTTGATACGATCATATCATCCTGGATGATCGCAGGATCGTGCCGGACGATCATGATCGTTTAGTACATTTCAGTTGTACGACCTGAACTATGTTCAGGATGATTTGGGCACTTTTTGAACTAATCGTACAGGACGATGACCCTATCGTCCTGGATGATCAAGTCATTTTTTGGTCGTCCAGCACAGATTTCTCTGGACGACCCGAACTGTCTTCTGGACGATTTTCCTCGATTTGCACTAATCGTCCCGGACGATCGCAGGATCGTATGGGACGATATGAACAATTTTTTCTACTGATCGTCCAGGCTGGAACAGCTGAATTTGAACTGATCGTACAGGACGATCGATCGATCGTCATGGACGATCTTGGCCCACCAGTTGAGATTTAGGGCAAATTTTAAGCCCTCCTTTAAAAGAACATTTTCCAAAATTTGGAAATATCTTTTGCTGCCTTCCTTCCCTGAGAAACCCTAGAGAGAGAGAGAGTTGGGAGAGAGAGAGAAGATCTTGTGAGGGGGAGTTAGTGAGGGATTCACTAAGGTTGCTCCAAGCACAGATCAGAGTCATCTTCTCCGCTGGTCGTCTTTCGTCTAGTCGGTGTTCGTCGTGGGAGGATCGTTCGCAAGAAGATCCGGGGTTCTCTGCCCGCTTCAGGTGGAAGCAAAAGGAGTTCGAAGGTTCTCTGCCTGCTTCAGAAGGAAGCGAAAGGAGTTCGAAGGTTCTCTGCCTGCTTCAGGAGGAAGCGAAATGAGGTCGGGTTCTCGGCCTCACCGTGTGGTGAAAAGGAGGTGTTTGTACAGGCTTCTCCGCCTTGCTGTGGGAGCAAAAGGAGAGACACTTTTGTTTAGTGCAATACCCGGAGGGGAGGCTCCAGGGAGTGGACGTAGGTCAAGTTGACCGAACCACTATAAAATCTGGTTTGCTTTTCTGATTCAGTTTTGCACTTTACTTTTCTGATATTAACTGCTTGGGTGAATATCTGTGGTTGATCTTTTTATCGTTGTTTTAATTCGTTTCCGCTGCACGTTATAAAAAGATTTTCATTGTTATCATGAAATTTTTAAATAACCAATTCACGCCCCCTCTTGGTTAGCCTCGGGACTAGTTCACTATGGCTTAACATCCCTATCGAACTTTCAGTGACCATGGTGGATACTTTAAGAATAAAAAATTTGAATCATTCTGTAAGGAGCGAGGGATAAATCATAATTTTTCAGCTCCTAGGACCCCTCAGTAGAACAGGATAGCTGAAAGGAAGAATATGACCCTGGTAAAAGCCGCTAGAGCCATGTTAGCTGAATACTCGCTTCCTAAATATTTGTGGGTAGAAGTAGTAAATATAACATATTATGTTCTAAATAGGATTAATCCTAGATCCAAGCTGAACAAGACATCATATAAAATTCTTAAGGGTAGGATACCCAACATCTCTCACTTTCGTGTCTTTGGGTATAAATTATTCATTCTGAATAATGGGAAGTCTCAACTAGAAAAGTTTGATCCAAAATTTGATGAAGGAGTGTTCCTAGGTTACTCAAGTGTTGAAAAATCTTATAGAGTCTTCAATAAAAGAACACTGATAGTTGAGGAGACCACTCATATTGTATTTAATGAATCTGATAATTCTGGAGGGTCTAAGGAAGAAGAAGAAGTGGTTGTAGAAGTCACCCAAGTAGTAGAATTTGTAAATTTGGAGGAAAGGGTTGAATATGAAATTTTACTACCTAGAGAATGGAGATATTCTTGAAGTCATCCTAAAGAACTGATCTTATGAGACCCATCTGAAGGTGTTAGAGCTAGGCATGGACTAAAAAAGTAGAACACCACTTTGTCTTCACTTGAATGATTGAACCCACTAACCTAAATTAAGCCTTATCTAATGAATTTTGGATCCTAGCCATGCAGAAAGAGTTGAATCAATTTATAAGAAATGATGTTTGGGAGCTAGTTGGAAGACCTAAGGACTAGAGTATTATTGGAACTAAATAGGTTTTCAAAAATAAAATGAATGATTCTGGTGTAGTGGTGAGAAATATAGCAAGATTAGTGGCTAAGAGGTATAATCAGATATAAGGGATTAACTTTGAAGAGACATTTGCCCCTATAGCTAGATGAGAAGCCATTAGGGTGCTACTAGCCTTAGCCTATTTTAAGGGATTCAAACTATTTTAAATGGATATTAAGGGTGCTTTTTTGAATGGGGTGATAAAAGAAGATGTGTATATTGAATAACCTCTAGACTTTAAAAACTCATAATTCCCTAATCGTGTGTTCAAATTAAAAAAGACTTTGTATAGACTAAAATAAGTACCCAGGGCATGGTATGAAAGACTTAGCACATTCCTACTAGAAAGAAATTTTGTTAAGGGGAGTGTAGACACCACCCTATTTCTAAAAAAGGTAGGAGATGAATTACTGATTATCCAAATCGATGTTGATGATATTTTATTTGGATCTTATGATGAAAAACTATGTGATAAATTTTCAAAAATAATGAGTAAGGAGTTTGAAATGAGTATGATGGGAGAACTAACTTACTTTCTCAAATTTAGTATAAGGTAGAAGGATGATGGAACTTTCCTTAGTCAGTCAAAATATATTAAGGACATCCTTAAGAAGTATAAGCTGGATAAAGCCAAGCCAATCAACACTCCCATGAGTATCACTGTTCAGTTAGATAAGGATACAAATAAAAAATTTATTGATAAAAAAAACATAAAGGAATAATTAAATCACTTCTTTACTTGACTGCTAGAAGACTGATATTATATTTAGTGTTTATTTCTGTGCTAGATTTCAGGCTGATCCAAAGGAGTCCCACCTGACTACTATTAAGAGAATCCTTAGATATCTCTTAGGGACCCAAAACTTAAGAATATAGTATCCTAGGAATAGCACCTCTTTTAAATCATAGGATATTCTGACTTAGATTTTGCAGGATGCCGAGGTGATAGGAAAAGCACTTTAGGGATATGTCAATTTATAGGACAATCCTTAGTCTCCTGGTTCGATAGAAATTAGAACTCAGTTTTCCTATCCTTTACTGAAGCTGAGTACATAGCCTTCAGAAGTTGTGTGGCCCAGATCCTTTAGTTAAAGCAATAAATTTTAGATTTAGGACTACTTGTAGGCATAATTCCAATCCTATGTGATAACATTAGTGACACCTACATTTCAAAGAATCCAATCCAACACTCCAGGACCAAACACATCGACATCAGGCACCACTTCATTAGGGACCATGTTACCAAAGGAGACATAGAGCTACACCATGTCACCATTGAAAATGAACTAAAAGATGTCTTCATAAAACCACTAGCCTTTGAAATCTTTAGCACCTTAAGAACCAAATTAGGTGTGATAGATATTCATGCTTGAAAATGATGCTTTCTGTTTATGTTTCTGCTCTTAGTATTTTATTTGATTGATTTATTTCTTTCTTTTTATTTTTTTTATTTTATATTTTTGATTTCCTGATGTTTTTTTTTAGTATTATAAAAATCAGATCACTGCTCACTTATGCTGATGAACTTGCTATTTAAATGAGATTTTTGTCTTATTTTTATTTAGGAGCTTGTAAGCAGTGATTGGTCTAAAATAGTTAAAGGAAGAAACATTAATGATTATTTGTCTTCCTCTAACTCCTTTTATGGTATATCTTTTCTTTTTGAATTAAATTCTATTTTAAAATTAAAAAGTTTGACTTTGAAATAGAGATCTATTTTATCTTCCTACAATAATCTATCTCATATGAATAATATTCCAAATCATTGAATCACTTTCATATTTTCTTAATTAGGTGGTTGCATTTATCATATGCATATAATTCTGTTTTATGGTTTACTCTTTCTTATATTAGAGAGTGAGTTTTTTCTTCTCTTATATCTGGAAGATAATCTCACAATTGAGAGTCTTTAGAGGTTATAAAAAGAAGAAAGCTCATAAAAGAAATAAAAAGAGGCACAAAATGAGCCCAACACTGAAAAGATGTTGTTTGATTGAAAAAAATATATATTTTGAAAAGTGTTTAATTTTCTTTGGGAAAGTTAAATTTCTGGAATTTGAATATTTGAAATTGAACACTTATTATGAATGATATATCACCTCGAAAGGTGGATATATCGTTCCCTAATAGGTTCAAATTACAAATCTTTGAATTTATCTGATTATCATAGTCAAACTTAAGGAGAAACAACATATGATCTCAAAAGATCAAAATAATGTTAAATCCAATGTTTAACTATAATAATCTAGTAAAAAGATCATTAATTTCATAATCAAGATCACGATAATAGTACGATATATCTTTCCAAGGAAAGAGGATATCGTCTATTATCGATCATTTAAAAATGAGGATAATGATCGTTGTATTTTGAATTTCCCAAAGATAATTAATTGAAATTTTGAAAAGCTTGATTTTGAAAATCTGGTCTGGGTTTCTAAATCTCCTACGAGCGCAAGCCCTCATAGTTAATTACATCGTAGGAAACCAAAAAATTTCCTACGAATACTCTCGATTAAAATAGCGATACAAATTTCATTTAAGAATTCAAAGATTGATGTCAAAGGAGATTAAGGACTTGAATTTCAAATGGGAATGGTTCAAGATTGAACACTTATTTCCGGAGTCAAAGGAAGAAGAGTAGGAGGTATTTTGAGATTCTGAATTACTTCAGAAACACCTCAAACTATCCTAAGTGTTGGGCTTGAATTTGATTGAAAGAGATTTAATGTTTGAATGGTTAATTTTATTAGAAAGTGGGAGTTAGATTCCCGAAAGATTGATGTCTTAAGATTGAAGACATGCTTCAGAACCTAAGTCTAAAATGGGTACTGAGAATCAGTGACCCGAATCGTAGCTAATGCAATGCAATCTGGACTTACACCGGCCTGGATTGGGGAACCAGCTAAACCACCTAAACGCTTTTAAAACCATGAGTCAAAGTCTTTATGAAAGAGTGGTTAAGGATGTTATTTAAGATTGAGTTTGAGGAGTTGGGGTCGACATCTAGAGCAGATTCCTAATTGACCCCTCAACTTATGTTGGGTGAAATGCTTAAGCTAAAAATGCAATTAAGATTTAGACTCAAATTTAATTTGTTACTAATGCAATGCATGCTAGTTGACTCGATAAAATGCTTAAATTAAAATGAAGCAGTTTTAAAATAGGCTTAAAAAAATAGGTTTTATCCTAGAGATTGCACAACATCCCCTTGGACAGAACTGCACCCTAATAGGTCAGGTGGTCTGCCAGAACCCGCAGGCGGGGAGGTGCCTAACAAGGTAGAGAAAAGTTCAATATGAATGCATGAAAAACTCCTGGCGAGTCCAGGCTTACTTCTTAAGAGCGTTAGAGTTTCTATCTGAGCTTAAAAATTTTAAATTTTGTTTAAGTAGAAAAAGTTAATGACCGTACCCTCACGAGCCTCCGATCGGGTTCCAGGCTAAATCAAATACGACATGCAATAAGCGCCAAAAGACTACTAAAAGCATGCAAGTCCTTAATCACAATCAACATCAAGTAATCAAATCAATATTTAATTAAATTAATTAAATAAATGCTCAAACGGAAAGTCCATAGGCAAGTGCCCTTAATTATACAACCCAGGGTCTGCAGGAAAGTAAAGTGGCCGGGTACCACTGACTACAACCCAGATTCTACTCCTAAGACTCAAGTGACTTTGAGATTTGAGATCCTTCTCGTTCTTCACTTCTTCGTCTCCTTAGAACTCCTTGGATCGTCGGGTCTGGATATCCAAATGAAAAGAAACTCCCCCTGGATAGGGGTGTTATCTTTTCTCTTTGGATACTTGAACTTCATCCTAATTTGGATCTCCAAATGGATAGGAGCTCTCCCCTAAGGGATGTTCCTTCCTCTTTGGATTCCAAATTGGATGTTTAAATGTCTCAATCTCAAATCACTTTAAACATTACAACTCAATTTAAATCAAATTACATCAAACTGAAATTAAAAATCTAGACTCAACAACCTGCAGGGTTATCCTAATAATCAGCAGTTTATATTTGACATCCCAAGCAGTTATATATTTGAAATTAAAATACTCAATCACAGCCACGCTTGGCCATGCTCTTTTTGATTTAAAGGGGGACTTAGGCAATTTTCTGGAGCACCTGTGCAATTTGATAATTATAATTTTGCCCCCTTTAATTTATGCCCTGTATGAGCATGGCCACCTGCATAAGATTAGATTAGTACAAATCGTCCCTAGCCTAGGGGTAGATCTAATCGTACAATCAATCACATCACAGAGTGCAGTAAATAAGTAAACAAACACATCAATTCTACTACTAGCAAACAGCATGCAGTAAAAGCTCGAAAACCCGGCACACAGTAGAAAAGTAAACACCGGCCTAGCCTAAGACTAGAGTTGGTTGTCCTAGCAAACCATCTAAAGTGTGTGTAGGAGGCTATGTGGTTTTGATAATGGGTCCTAGATAGGCATTTGATTGAAGTTGTTTAAAGTTCTGGTTGGTTGAAAGGCTTAAGGGGGATTTGATTTGAATTTAAATATTAATGACTTGAAATTAATTTTAAACTTAATTTTAATTGTTTGTTGGATACCACCTTTGTTTCACACCGAGGCCGTGAAGTTTATTTCACCTTCCTTGGGGCTAATTTAATAGCCTCGTAGGCCTGGGTTACCCAGTGGTACCCGATATAATTAAGTGATTTGAGTTTGATTAATGTTTGAAGGTTGATTAAATTTTAATTAGAATTGATTGATTGCTGGTTTTAATGTTGAATTAATGTTTTCTGGAATTTTGAATGATTTATTGAATTTTGGAATTTTTGGATTATTTTAATGATTTAATTAAAGGGTCAAAATTTGACTTTTTGATTTAAAATGTTTTCTAGAAAGTTAATATTTTATTAAAATACTAGACCTTAATATGATCAGTTAGACAGTAAGTACACTGAAATTGGATTTTTCTACATTTTATTATGAAGGTTTGAAGTTTTGACTTGAATTTGAACTAAGTTTGACCAAAAGTTGACTTTTTTAAATTTGTTTGATTTCTGGAAACTTAACATTTTTAATAAATATAAGAGCTTAAGATGAGTCATATGCCTTTGAGTTTGCTCAATTTGGAGTTCATTTGAATTAGTTATGAATTTTTGAAGTTTTGAGTATTTAATGAATTATTTAAATTGTTTAATTAGAGACCCTTTTTATGGTTTGAATCCAAATGACCTCCAAACTTCTTGAAATCAACTCCAAAGGTCAGGAATGACCTATGGAGTGATTTCCAAGTGTTTGGAAATTTTCTGGAATTTTTAATTATTTTTAATTAATTAAATTAATTAAATTTCAGATTTCAATTAAACTTAAATTAAATTAATTTTAAAGTCCAGTCAAGGGGATTTTATTTTTAATTGATTAAGGGTTTAATTCTAGTCAGTTTGAGGGGTTAATTGTATTTTTTGCATTTAATCTTGATTTATTACAATTTTTGGAAGGTTTTAAGGCTTAATGAAGGTTTAATTTGATTAATGTTAATTGAGGGGCTTAATGATTTCAAAATTTAGTGAGAATTTTTTTTAAGGCTGAGAATGTCAATATGTTTAAGTGTTCAAAGTTTCAAGTCAATTGGAATTGTATCCTAATTATTGGAAATAATCTAAGTTCTCTAAATAAGTCCTTAATTGTTGTCCTTAATGACACTAGGTTAATTGGGTTCAAATCAAGGTTTTACTAACCCTCAATATAACATATACATGATAAATACACATATAAACACAATCAATCCTATGTCTAAGAGAGCCTTAAACTAAGTGGTGTGTGTATGTCCTTAAACATGCATAGATTAATACTTAATTAAATGTGAACAATAACTAGATTAGTGAATGATTAGAGCATAACCATTCACTAACACTCCCACAAAATTTCTATTCAAATATGTTGATCTATGTTTAAAATTCCAAAGTAGATCTCTCAACCTAATGGATTTAAATACATAAATATTATTTCAAAATAATTTTAAAAAATATGCTTGACTTATATATAAAGCTATATAAAAAACATAGGTTTTGAATCTAAAATATTTAAGATATAACTAAGGTAAATTCAATAGCTAAATGAGAGATCTACTGATCTATTAAGGTCATTTGAAAATAAGTTTTTAATTTTTAAAATAATTGGCTTAATATTTAATTAGATATTAACTAAATATTAAAATAATTAAGTAATTAAAATAAGTTAAAATTAATCAAGTTTTGATCTCTGAATTTGATTTCAAATTAAAGTGCTTAATTTTCTGAAAATTTTGATATATTATACTTAATTTTTTGATTTAAAATGGATTTATTGTGAATTTTTAAAGATTAAATCAATTAAAAGGGGTTTTTAAATAATTTTAAATTAATTAATGATTAAAATAATTTTAAAATTAGTTAATTTAAATCTTAAGAATTTTCTGGAATTTTAAAATTATTTAAATATATATAAATATATATATATACTTTATTTCTTTTTAATTGTACTTAAGTCCTTAATTAATGATTAAATGTTAACTAATAGTTAAGTATTTAATTAATTAAGATAGATAATATAGTTTAAATTGATTTAATCTTAAAATTAAAACATTTCAAAATAATTAATAAATTGTTGAATATTAATTAATCAGATTAATTAATTATTTATTTAATTATTAAAGTGTTATAAATTATTTACATAATATTAAATAATTCAACTAAATTTTATTTGAATTTTCAAATATTTCTAAAACAAATATTAAATTTAAATTTAATTAACTATTAATTTATTATTTAAATATTTAATTACATTATTAAATGAGATTTGAGTATTTTAAACTATCTTAAAGTTTTAAAATATTTTAAGTAATATTTAAAATTCTTTAATTAAAATTAACATTAATTAAAATATTAAGTCATTTAATATTAATTAAAGGAACAAATTATTTAAAATTAATTAAAATACTGAATATTATATGTTAATAAAAGTTTTAAATGATTTAATATTGAATAAAATAATAAATTATTTAATATTAAATAAAACATCAAATAATTTATTATTAAAAAAAATTATTTAACATTAACTAAAATTAACAAAAATATTTAATGTTCATTAAAATCACAAACTATTTAATATTACTTATAATATTAAATAATTTAATATTACTTAATATTAATATTTAAATTTCAAAATTAATTAATTAAATTCAAAATAATTTTATAATATACACATATAAATATATGTATTAATTTAAAATTAATTTTCTATTCAATTAATATTTTAATTTTAAAATAATTAAAGTCTATTATTTAAAATATATTTAATATTCTTAAATTAAAATCAATTTTAAATTAAAATATTTTTAAATTTAAAATATTTAACTATTTATTAGGTATTTTAAAATATATTAATATTCTAAATTAATATTAATATATATATATATATATATGTATTAAAAAAAATTAATTTTTAATTAATGATTAATTCATTTTAATTAAATTTAATAGAAATAAAAAAAAATAAAAAAAAAACTGGCAGCAGTCTAGCCACGTGGCGGCTCTTTACTGGGCTTTGCAAGCAGCGGTGGCGGCGGATTGCGACGCGGCACCTCGCAATACGCGGGTCAAAGTCCAGCGGCGGCGGGCCAATGATTAGTGGCGGCGCGGCAATGATTGCCGCCACTTATCCACGTCGGACAAAGCGCAGCGGCCGTCGGATCATCCGCGTTAAGGGATCAACAGACGAGATTTGATCCGCGGTTCTGGCTTCGCATAGAAAGATCAAACGGCGGAATTTCAATCCCGCAGTTTTGATCAACGATCCAGATTGATCTGGATGGAGATCAGTACAGCGGATGAAATGACACGGTTTGAATATTCCACGGCAAGACTCGATCAGAGCCGTTGATCTTAAAATCAACGGCTCAAATAATGCCCAGTTCATGCGTTAACGAAACCAGACCTAGGATTAAAGATTCGGCTCGTTCTCTCAATATAATGGATAAAATCCTACAAAATTTTAAACCTAAATTAAGCTCATGAACAGAAACTATGTGGACATTTTTAAAATATTAAATAAGCACTTAACGAAACACTAATTTCTCCTAAGTGTACTAACCTAGGTTTAGAGTTTTAGGAGAAACTAACCGATGTATTTGAAAAATATTTGAATCTCTGAGCTTGTAGACTGTCCTCGCTCAAATTTGTAGAAGAAATCCAAGCTCGAAAACGTCTGGATCGGTCGTCTTGAGGCTTGGACGGATCTTGACTTGAACTTGTCGGGAAACATGCCGGCGGCGGCTTTGACCGGCTGGTTTGGGATGGAAATAAGTGGGAGGATATCTTGGAAGTTCAGACCAGCTGAGGGTAGGACTTGAGAGCTGGAGGTAAGTGAGAGGGGGCTAGGGTTCGAATGATGGCCTTTTTTCTCATTTTGCCCTATTCAATCCACTCCAGGTTGAGTGGACGGCTAGGATTAGCTAGGGCAGCTCCTGGATGCATGCCATCTGTCCCTAGGGTGGTTGGGAGCAGGAGGTATCAAGGACAAAAGGATGACTTAGGTGGAAAGGGGTTTTTGTCACTTTGTGAGCATGTGGAAAGGCTAGGAGCCGTTGGATCTTCATCCAAGGGTTGAATAAAGGCTTAGGGAGGTTCCAGAAGGAGTTCACATGGCTGGAGCTGATTTGGCATGGAGTGGGAGGTCATTTGAGCTTATTTGACCAAAATTGACCTCTCCAAAGCCTCTTTTTGACTGTTTGACCAGTCAAAGTTCAGGTGGCATGCTGAGGTGGCAAGGGAGTGGTCATGGGAGCTGCTTGGGTTAATTCAAAGGGAGTTTGATGGCTTAACATTAGAGTTTGAATGTTAAAAGAAGGGATTGAGCTAGTTTGACCAAGTGTCCAAGTGTTGACTTGGTCAAAACTCTCATGATATGACCTATGATAGGTTTAGGAGTGTTTAAAGTATACATTTGAATAGGATTGAAGGGTCTTTGAGTTTTGAAAGGTTTAATTGCAATGGGTTTGAATACATACACATGTGTGAAGAAAAGTTTAACAAAGTCAATATAGGTTGACTTGATCCCATCAATCATGGCTATGACTTAGCTCATGTTGAGCTTAGATGTACTTGAGCCATGATATGTAATTGGGTTAAAAGCTTGAAGTAGGTTTGATATGGTGTATGTGATGGTAGGACCAAAACATGAAAGTTTGACCAAAATTGGTGGTTTGACCAAGTCAAACCAAGGTTGATTTGACTCATGATAAATCTAGACAGGTTTAAAATATCATTTGATATGAATTTGAGAGTTTGAATGATTTGATTGGATCCAATGGGTTGGAATAACCCATTTGAATCCTTAAGGAATACCTAGGTCAACCTAGGTTGACTCAGTCAACCAGGTTGACCCAGGGGGTGGGTACAGGTTCAACAAGTTCGATTTGATGTGTTGAATCTGTTAGAAGTATTTCTAAGATTTAAATGGGTCGTTTGAATCAAATGGACCTATTGGGGCTCTTAAAGGGCTTAGTGGGTCAACTGAGTTGACTTGGTCAACCAAGTTGACCCAGGGCCAGGAACTGGGTCCAACCAGTTCAGAATGACATTCTGAGTCTACTGGTGGTGGTCTCAAGGTCTGGAGAGGTCATTTGATCAAAATGACCTATTTGGGCCCTTAATGGGCCTTTAGGTCAACCCTAGTTAACTTGGTCAACCAGGTGGGTCTAGGGTCTGGAAATGAGTTCAACAGATTTGAAATAACATTTGGAGACTAATGGAAGTGGTCCCGAGGTCTGGGGAGGTCATTTGGTCAGAATGACCTATTTTGACCCTAAAGGGGCCTTCTAGGTCAACTAGGTTGACTTGGTCAATCAGGTTGACCCAGGGGCTGGTTCTGGGTTCAATGGATTTGATTTGACATTTGAAATTTGCTGGAGGTGGTTGCATTTGATTTGGAGCTCATTTGACCAAAGTGACTATTCATACCCCATAGGGGTATTTTGACCCCTGGTCAACTGGGGGTCAAATTGAATCCAACAAAATGCAGTTTAATACTCAATAAGTCATATTCAAGGGTCTGGAGGTGATTGGAGGCTTTGGAGAAAGCTCCAGGGTCAAAATCCACTGGGTGGCAAGTCCAGTGGCATAGACTGTAAATATTTGAAGGTTTTACAGCCTTTGGATTTCAATTCAGTTTCTGGGGGCAGAGATCTCAGAATGAGCTCAAATTTGGAGGGTTACCTCTAGAGACATGTCACATCAGTGTGGAACTGACAGATCCTGAATCAGAGGTCATTTGATAGGGTTTTGAAATGTTCAAAGATTTGCTGGAAAAGGCTTTCAGGACTTAGACCTTTGGCCTTGGATTTAAATCTGGCAATCTGGTTTTGAATTAGATTTTGAGCTTGAATGATAGGATTTGAATTAAGTTTAGATTGAATTGAAACTTGGATTGATCTAGAAGAATCCTAGGGTTTAGAATAGGTCCTAGGGTCCAAATCAGCTTAAGGGAATCCTAGGGTCTAGAATAGATCCTAGGGATTGGAATCTGGGAAGATCCTAGAATCTGGAAATCCTAAGGAAATCTAAGGATCTGGGGTCTGGAAGAATCCTATAATCTAGAAGAATCCTAAGATCTAGGAATCCTAAGATCTAGGAATCCTAAGATCTAGGAATCCTAAGATTCAAGATCTAGAAGGATCTTAAGATCTAGAGTAGATCTTAAGGTTTGATTTCTAGGAGAATCTTAGGGTCTAAGAGGATCATATGATCTAGAGTCAGGTAAAATCCTAGGATCTAGGAAGAATCTTAGGATCTAAGTTCCAGGGGTTTCTAAGGTCTAGAGTGATCCTAAGATCTAAAATCTAGGAAAGATCCTAAGATCTAGAATAGTCTGGAGATTTGATTGATCTGAGATCAGGATTGATTTGAATCTAGATTGAACTAAGATCAGATTGATCATAGGGTCAAGATTAAATCCTAGGGATTGGAAAGATCCTAAGGTCTGGATTGGTCATGCTAACCTCATACAAAAATGAGGTCAACAAATGGACCCCCAATATGTGTAATAGAATGTAGTTCTATTGCACATATTGGTGTTGACCGAATAGCATGGTCAAGTCTGGAGTTTTGATCCTGAGGGAAAGAAAAATCTATCCCTAGGGAATTAGAGTTTGAATAAATACTAGGGTAGTGCTAGAAAAAGCGTACTCTACCACTAGTGGTTCTGGTCCTAATGGAAAGAAGAATCTATCCATAAGGAAAGGAGAACTGGATTTTAAAATTAAACCAAGGACGGTGCCATAGAGGATTTACTCCATCACTGGGGAATCTAATCCTAAGATAAGGAGAATGCTTACTCTAAGGAAAAGAGAACTGGATGATCGTATAGGAAAGTAGTATTACTTCCTATAGGAGATCAAACTTAAAGATTTAAATTTTGAAACTAGAATGGTGCCGCAGAGGGCGTTATCCATCACTAGTAGATCTAATCCTAAGGAAAGAAAGCACGATGACTCACATCTGTCCTTAAAGAAAAGAGAACTGGATGATCCTGTGAGAAGGACGCATTGCTTCGCATAGAAACGGATCTGGAGTGATCGTATGTAAAGGAAACTTGCTTTACATAGAAGATCTGATCTGGATGATCCTGTATAGAGGAAACTTGCTCTATACAGAGGATCGAGTCTGGAATGATCGTATATGAAGGAAACTAGCTTCACATATTGGATCGAATCTAGATGATCGTATACATAGAGGAAACTTGCTCTATATAGAATATCAGGTCTGGAAGATCATGTGTAGAGGAAACTTGCTCTGCACAGAGGATCGAATCTGGATTGATCATATGTGAAGGAAATTTGCTTCACACAAAAGATCGAGTCTGGAATGATCATATGTAGAGGAAACTTGCTCTACATAGAGGATCGGGTCTGGAATGATTATATGTGGAGGAAACTTGCTCCACATAGAGGATTGAGTCTGGAATGATCATATGTAGAGGAAACTTGCTCCACATAGAGGATCGAATCTGGATTGATCGTATGTGAAGGAAGTTTGCTTCACACAAAAGATCGAGTCTGGAATGATCATATGTAGAGGAAACTTGCTCTACATAGAGGATCGGGTCTGGAATGATCATATGTAGAGGAAACTTGCTCCACATAGAGGATTGAGTCTGGAATGATCATATGTAGAGGAAACTTGCTCCACATAGAGGATTGAGTCTGGAATGATCATATACAGAGGAAACTTGTTCTGTATAGAGGATCGGGTCTGGATTGATCGTATATAGAGGATCTTTGCTCTATATAGAAGATCAGGTCTGGAATGATCATATACAGAGGAAACTTGTTCTGTATAGAGGATCGAGTCTGGATTGATCGTATATAGAGGAAACTTGCTCTATATATAGGATCAGGTCAGGAATGATCATATACAGAGGAAACTTGCTCTGTATAGAGGATCGGATTTGAATTCTGGAATTTGAGATTTGAATTCTGGAATTTGAGATTTGAATTCTGGAATTT
Organism: Dendrobium chrysotoxum; assembly: GCA_019925795.1. Classification (NCBI taxonomy): domain Eukaryota; kingdom Viridiplantae; phylum Streptophyta; class Magnoliopsida; order Asparagales; family Orchidaceae; genus Dendrobium; species Dendrobium chrysotoxum. Next base: position 33,849,878 of record CM034303.1, on the reverse strand, counting down.
GAAATTTGAATGATTTTTGAACTTGAATTTAAAGATGTTTGAATTTGAAACTTGATTTGACGAATTTGAATGTGAAGGGTTTTAAAACTGAGATGTGTTTTGAATTTGATTCGAATTGGTTTTGAGTTTGAAAATTTTGAATTTGAAATTTGATTTTAATTGATGTTGAATTTGATTTCGAATTTTGAATTTTGATTTTAGATTTTGAAAAACTTGGACAAAATTGAACTGAATAGATTCAAAATTTAAAAATTTTATTGATTCAAAATTCGAGCTACATCAAGCATAGTATTTTTTCAGGAATCGCCCGTTTACAGGAAGCATTGGGTGATCTCCTTTACAATTCACTAGCTGATACGAGCCTCCTTCGTAAACTATTTCCACTACGAAGGGTCCTTCCCAGGTTGGTTCAAACTTTCCATCGAGCTTTCGGTGGGCTAAGATAGGCCTCCGAAGAACCAAGACCAAGTCGCCTACTCGGAAGGTTCTAGGTCGCACTAACTTATCATGAGCTTGAACCATTCTAGCTTTATAAAGTTCTAGATTCTGCTGGGCTTGGAGACGACGTTCTTCAAGTCCCTCAAGTTCTTCAAGTCGAAGTTGTGCATTCTGTTCTGTTGTGATCTGATTCTGGACTGCAGTTCTGAGTGAAGGGATTTGAATTTCCAGAGGGAGTACAGCCTCGGACCCATACACTAGTGCAAACGGTGTGGATTGGGTCGGGGTTCGATATGTGGTCCTGTAAGCCCACAAAGCTTTCACCAACCTCTCATCCCACTGACGTTTATTGTCATCCAGGGTCTTTTTGATGATTTGTACCAGGGTTTTGTTGAAGGCCTCAGCCAATCCATTAGCCCGTGGGTAATAGATCGTTGAGTATCTCTAATCAATACCGTGGCGACTTGCAAAGTTATTGATTTTTGTAGACTTGAAAGCGGACCCATTATCGGATATGATTCTGCGAGGCACGCCGAATTGATATACGATATGGTCACGAAAGAATTTCATTACATGATGTGATGTTACATTTCTTAGTGGTACTGCTTCTGCCCACTTTGAAAAGTAATCAGTCGCTGCTAAGATAAAGCGATGACCCCTTGAAGAAGGAGGGTCAATTGGCCCGACGATATCCGTGCCCCAACTTTCGAAGGGCCACGAGGCTATCGTAGGATGCAACACATTAGGCGACTGATGTAAAACCACACCATGAACTTGGCATTGATGACAATATTTTGCCATTTTCATGCAATCGTCAATCATCGTAGGCCAGTAGTAACCAAGTCTTTTGATTTTCATTTTCATCTTAGGACCCGATTGATGAGCACCACACAGTCCGGCATGGACTTCGTTAACGATCTTCAGGGCCTCTCGTTTGTCTAAACAACGGAGCCACATCTGATCGAACGATCGTCGGTATAACGTATCGTTGACTAGTGCATATGATAGGGCACGTTTCTTAATTTGATTGGCAAGAGACCTATCGTGGGGAAGCTTGCCTTCTTGCAAATACTTGATTATTGGTTGTCTCCAATCTTGTTCTTCATCGACTGCTAAAGATGTAGAAAGGACTTGGGAGAATTGATTGTTGAGGTATTCCATGTCTACAGGGGACAGGACTTGACGACCCTGAATTTCTATAGGGATTAAATCTTCTTCTGGGCAAGCAAATTCCTTTGCAAGCTTTGTTAAGGCATCCGCCGAGGAATTGCTTCCATGAGGAACCCTATACATAGTTACAATGGGAATTTTCTCGAGTAGGTGCATTGTGTATTGGTGATATTTCAGGAGTTTAGGATTCAAAACCTTATAGGTCCCTGCAACTTGGTTTATCACCAGTTGAGAGTCACCATAGATCTTAATCTCTTTAATCTCCATTAGGATTGCAAGTTCCAGACCAGTTATCAAAGCTTCGTACTCAGCTTCGTTGTTCGTACAAGGTTCTGATAAATGGTAGGAAAAGTGCATCATTCCCTTATCCGGTGTTATGAAAACCAGACCGACTCCGGCTTTTCCAGGAATAGTAGATTGAGGTGTTTTGCCCCTTTGAGAGGACGCTGCACCATCAAAATATATTTCCCAGGTTTGAACATTGGATTCCTCGAAACTCATGATTTGCTCGTCAGGTAAATCATCGTTTAGAGGAGATTCTGCCGGTAGCGGGTGTGCCGCAAGGAAGTCGGCGACAGCCTGCCCTTTCACAGCACGCAGGGGAATGAAAGTGATTTCGAATTGTAACAATATCATAGACCAACGAGCCAGACGTCCTGACAACGTGGGCCGGGTCATAAGATATTACAAGGGGTTGACACTGGAAATCAGACTGACCTGATGAGAAAGCATGTAATGTCTTAGTTTTTGTGCTGTAAAGACTAAAGCAAGGCAATGTTTCTCAATTGCAGGATATCGAATTTCCGTTGGAAGTAATCTCCGACTCAGGTAGTAGAGGGCATTCTCTTTCCCATCGTCATTGATTTGAGCTAGAAGGGCCCCAAGAGATTCGTCAAGGGCTGCAGTGTAAAGGATTAAAGGTCTTCCCGGAATGGGGCTACCAAAACTGGCGGATTTGTCAGGTATTATTTGATATTTTCGAAAGCATTTTGACATTTCTCGTCCCAAATGAATTTGGCGTCCTTTTTAGCTAGGACAGAGAATGGTTGACATCTTCCAGAAAGATTAGAAATGAACCTTCTTATATACGCCAGTCTGCCCTAGAGAGATCTCAGTTGAGTGAGACTCTTAGGAGGCGGCATATTTAAGATAGCTTCAATTTTGGCAGGATCAATTTCAATTCCACGGTGCCTGACTATGAAACCTAAGAATTTCCCTGACATGACGCCGAAAGCACACTTCAAGGGATTTATTTTAAGGTCGTAGCGGCGCAACCGCTCGAAGACAGTTCTTAAATCATAAAGATGAGCCTCTTTTACTCTGCTCTTGACAACTAAATTGTCGATGTAACATTCGACTTGATTATGTATTAAGTCATCAAAGATATGAGTCATGGCCCGCTGATAGGTTGCACCAGCATTTTTTAGGCCAAAGGGCATCACTTTATAACAAAAGATCCCTATAGGACTTCTGAATGCAGTGTTTCTCTCATCTTCTAGGGCCATCTTGATTTGATTATAACCAGACGAGCCATCCATAAAGGAGAAAACAACGTGCGAGGAGGCAATGTCCACCATGAGTTCTGGGATTGGCAAAGGAAATTCATCCTTAGGACATGCCTTGTTCAGGTCTCTATAGTCGACACAGACTCGAATTTGACCATTCTTCTTTCGAACTGGCACGACGCTGGCTACCCAAGAAGGATATTGTTCTTCTTGAATAAATCCAGCCTCTACCAACTTATTGACTTCAGAAACGACTTGTTGTTCGATCTCCAGACGCATATGTCGTGGAGCTTGCTTGACAGGAATAGCATCATGCCGGATTCCAAGTTTATGGACTGCTACGTCAGCGGACAACTCCGGCATTTCGTCGTATGTCCAAGCAAAGCAGTCTTTAAACTCAGATAGAAGTTGAATTAGATCCTTAGACTCATCCTCACTCAACAAAGAACTTATGAAAGTAGGGCGAGGGTCATCCTCTGTTCCAAGGTTGATTTCTTTAAGTTCATCGACTGTTGATTTAATTTCTTCTTCGAATTCAGGGGGTGCATCCTGAACCTGAAGTTCGTCAGAATCATCAAAAGTCTCCAAACAAAGTCCATCGAATGAATCAATGACTTCAGTAGGGACATTTTTAAATTCAGGACGACTAGTTATCATTAGACATAATTCATCATCGTCAAACGATCTAACGGTACTAAAACTGATACCACTGGTCCAATGTTTATTAAATTTTGAATTCCAAAGACTTTCGTGGTATCTAGCCTGACCCTTAGTCCATTGACTCGGAGCAAAACCTTTAGAGATAAGAGACTTAACACCAGCAGGAAAGTAGCCAAAAGGTAATTCCATTAATTCATTGAAATTTTCCTCTTCAAGGATTACATCATCTTCATTCCTTGAGGAGGAAGAGCCAGGGAAGAACTTCTTGGCTTTCCTTACTTCTCCATCTAAGTTTGGAGCATCCTTAATTACTAACCCTGAGACCCTGTCAGCAGACAGTGGGGTTAAGGTTAAGAATTCAACCGTATTAAGCTTTTCATACAAACTCAATTCAGACTCGTCACTTTGAATATTTAATTTTGTATCCTCCTGGTCGCTATCCGATTCTAAAGTGAGATCAAACTTCGGAGGAGGATTGATTTTTGTATAGTCAAAAGCAAATCTGGCACCCCTTTTTCTTGAATTTTCATCAGAACTTGTTTCAAGCTCGACATAGATCGGGGAATTTCTTTTTTCAATTGAAGGGCGACCTCGACCGCGTGCTCTTTGGGCCATCCTCCCACCTCTTTGAGGTATAATGTTTGGAGGTCTGAAGATCACACGCTCGACGTCGTCTTCACTACTTGAGTTTTGTCTCTTTTGATTTTTGACTTTTTCTTTTCTCAATCTTTGAATTGCTTTTGAACTTTGACTTTCTGCCTTTTCCTCCTTGACGTTGATCTCTACCTTAGAACAGGTAGTGGACCCTTTAGGAACGTAGTACGCCGCATCCTCGTAGATCCCAATCTCGTGAATAGAGAATGGTTGCAGATCACCCTTAATTTCAAACTCAATGCCATCTCGTTGGTACTTGATGCATTGATGTAGGGTAGAAGGAACCATCCTATACTCATGGATCCAGGGCCTTCCTAGGAGCGCGTTAAAGGACGTTACCGAATCAATTATATGAAATTTCGCTTCAGTTTTCAATTCTCCTATCTCTAGAAGAAAGGTAACTGAACCTAAAGCCTTCTCGCCCTTTTCATTGAACCCACGAAGCACTAACTTGTCAGTTGAGAGCTTGCCAGTATCAATTCTAAGGTATGCGAGAGTCTTTATGTTCATCACGTTGACCGATGCACCCGGGTCAACTAGAACTCTTAATAACTTAAACTTGCCCACATTTACTGTGATATAAAGTGGACAATTGGGGTCGGCAATTCCAAGGAGTAAATCTTCGTCAGAGAAGGTAACCCCAGGGATTTCCTTAAAGTACAAAGCTTCTTCCTCGGAAGTTGAGGCTAATTGAGCTAAGCAAATCTCTGGGTCGAGAAGCGCTTTAATTAGAGTCTCCCTCATCTCTTTTGAAAGGACAAGGGCATCATAAATGCTCAATTTGGCGGGCAACTTCCTAAGGTGAGCTAAGACATTGTAATCAACACTTGGAACATTAACGTTGGGACCCGGTGGATTTGAAAGAATTGGAGTTGATTGTTGAGCGGGGATTTGAATTGGATCATCAGAAACAACTTGTTTTCCTTTATCCTGAGGAGGTAGCCTAGGGGGTAAGACCTTCCCTCCACGTAGTTGTACTTGCATGACTTCATCGGAAGAACAAACTACAGGGGAGTCTACGCTCTCCTTAGGCGATTGATTGTCGTTATCTGAGCGAGAGTCCGAATCTAAAAGTCTATCACGACAGGGCTCCCTTGAAAGTTTATTTCAGGGGTTTCACTATCTGATGAGACATCAGATTCATTTCTCTCTTGAAGAGTCAAATCTGGAGAGTTGAGTGTTTGAATTTCTTGATTGATCTCAACTTGTTCTTGATTATTTTCAACAGAAGAGTCGTTTACATTTTCATTCTCAACATTAATCATCAAAATTTGAGCAGAAGGATCAGACTTTTTATTTAATTTTCGACCCTTTGCCTTTGATGGGGCAAAGTAAAAGTCAGATAATTTCAGTGGTGACAGAGGTTTTAAGCCACCATCAACCACTTGTACAGATCTCTCATCAACAAATTTTCTCTCTACAGAAAGTTCACTCTTTTCATTTTTATTTAATACAGTAGTTCCTAAAACTACTGGAGAGGAAACTGTCCCAACGTCCTCCTGCGATGCCTCGAGGTCAACCTCCCAGATCGGGTCCCGGGCTCTCGTCGGTAACTGTTGAGAAAGATGAAAAGATTTATTAATCAACTTTTTAAATGCCCGGGATAGTGCTATATCCCAACCATCTTCAATGGACAGAGAAGAGTTAGAATTCATACCTGAGATAGATTTGACAGACCCCTGATCCGGATCGACCAGGTATTCCTTTGGAATTATAATATTACCTTGACGGAAGTTCTTTTCTAGCCAATCTTTGAAGACGATGCAGTCTTTGATTGTGTGGCCTAACATGCGATGGTAGGGGCAAAAAGTTGGATCATCCTTCTTATTTGCTTCTTCCGGCTTCTTGGCCTCCGGCAATCAAAAATCTGGCTTCTTCTGAAGACTTTTAAAGATCTTTCTCACCGACTCCCTTTTAAATGGATATGTACGAGCCAATCTCTCTTTAAAAGAAATCGGGTGAGAATCTCTTATAGTTGAGAAGTTACCTGAAAAGGTGGAGATTTCTGAGTTTGTTGTGTTGGAGAATTACTGGACTGAACATTCATTGGTTTCTTCCCCTTATCAACAGCTGAAACCATTGGTGTTCTCTTTTCAAAGGACTTCAAGGGTTTGCTAGCTTTCTTTTTCTCAGTAGAATCCTTCAGGAATGGCATTTTGGAAGCCTCTTCCTGTAGATTACTAGCCTTATTCAAAAGTTTTTCGAAGGTTTTGATAGTGAAACCCTTCAGGAGAAAAGCAATAGGCCCGTGGATATTCTTTAAAAGAATCTCCAATGCATGTTGTTCTTGCAACTGGGGTTCACACTTCATCGAGAGATTTCACCATCTCAAGATGTACTCAACCAAAGACTCTCCCGGTTTTTGTTTTTCGATGACGAGATCACCAACGGTTACACGCTGCTGAGCTCCTGAGAATCTCTTTAAGAATAGACTCTCGAGCTCTGTGAATGTTTTCACTGAACCATTAGGTAGATCTGCGTACCACTCAAAAGCAATACCGGATAGACTACTCACGAACTGGCGAAAGAGTAGAGCATCTGACCCTCCTGCGTTGCAACAGCTCGCTCGGAAGTGGGCCAGGTGCTGTCTTGGATTTTCTAAACCACTAAAAACTTTGAATGAAGGTGGCACAAAGCCTTTAGGATAAGAAACTGAATCATATTCTTCAGGGTAGGGTCTACCCTTTGGAATAGATACAATCCCTTGAGAATGGGCTAAGGCCTCCCTTACCTGGGTTTCGATCATCTAGCGGATATCTTTGTCGGCCGGAGAGGTTGGGGAAGCAACCTCTGGAGTTCTAGGACTTGATTCTATTTTCCTGCTGTGCTCACCCACTATATGTGTTGTAGGTTGCAACTGCTCGGATTGAGATTGCTGTGCTTTGATCATCTGATTTTGCATCTGTTCCATTCTGAGCATCATCTGTTCAATTTTATTTTTCAGACTCTTGATGTATTCATCTTTCTCATTTAACTTAATTGATCCATCAGAGTCTGAATCTACTGCTGCAGAGGCTTCTTCCTTACTGGATCGGTGTCTTGAAGGCTCAGCATCTTTATTCGATGCTCTGGTTTCAACCATGTAAATATTTCCAGCTGAATCTTCTTCCATCAGGTCATCTGCTTCTGGATCAAAGGCTTCAATTGCCTTATTTTTAAGTATGTCCCTTATTTCCTGTACCACCTCATCGACCGGTCTACCCTCAATTGATTCGAGATCGATTGGTAGGTACCCTTTATAGTTAATCATCTCTTCAAATTCCTCATCTCCGAACTGGGTGAGGACCTCTTGAATTTTCAAGTCATCAGCAGTAGGTTCTGCCACTAACTGATCTAACATTTCTTGATCATCCTCAAGTTCTATCCCCTCCCCTCCGACTGTCCCGGAGTCGGTAGTCGTGAGGGTGACATCCTCAACAGGGTGAGGGATATCTAACCTAACAGGTGACGAAGGAGTTTGATTTGTAGGAACTCCAACATCAATCTGAGGAGAATCCTCACATCTCTGAATAAGGAGTCGGGGGACCTTAACAGGTGACTGGACTGGTAAATGAACTGGTGTCTTAACTGGTGTTTCTCTAATCTGAATCCCAACAATTCTGCTTATCTTCATTGGCACATAAGGTTCATCCAAAGGTATGGGCCTCTTGCCCTTAACATCAACTGGCTGTAAGCCTTTGACGATTTCTTTTGGTTTGGCTATCACAGGGGCCAACTTTGAGAGTCTTGAAGGGAGAACTGGAGGTCTACTACTGAGAGGGTGACTCCTACCAGACCCAGTTAAAACTATCTCCTCAGTTTTGGCAGTTGGGAGACGAGGCACCCAATGATATCCATCCACTAATACTGAGGCAACTGGTTGCTTAACAAACTTTTTGTTTCTCCTCACTAGCTGAGGAGTCAGGTTTCTTGCTTCAGACTTTTCTTCCTTTAAAACTTCTTTCTCAAGCTTGTGTGAGATCACCCCCTTCAGGTGTCTCACATATTGTTCTTTGGTCTGACCTGTCTCAGCAGCACAGGTATGAATGATGTTCCTTAACATCCTAGTTCTCAAAGTGTTCTTCTCCTTGGTGGTTTTCTTAACAGTGTAGTCGACTAGGCTAGGTGGAGAGCTAGCAATCCGCGTGACTCTCTCCTCCCCTGCAGCAGCTGCGAGGGGGTGAAAACGACTCCCTTTCAAGAGTGGAGAAGAGGCAGGGATAGGCAGCTCCTCAGCAGCCTCAGGCTCAACTAAACTCAGGGCTTTCTGTTCAGCTATCTTCCTTGACTTGGTAATTTTCTTCCTTATCCTTCTCAGGTAGTTCTTCCTAGCACTCTTAGTGCCAAACAGTGCTGCAGAACTAGAAGACCCTTTCTCAACAGTAGATTTTACTTCAACTTCCTTGTCCTCACTTTGGACAGAGGGTACAGAAGGTGTAAGGGTAGCACCTGCTGCCAGTTCCAACACTGGGGGAAGGTAACTCGTAGCTCCCACAGCTAGTTCAACTACTGGACCATTCTCGCCCTCAGCAGCGAGATTAATGATTGCTCCACCATTCACAGACAGTTTAAGAGTCTTGAAACCCATCCCAAACTGAATTGCGCTGCTATGAATTAACTCTTCGACTTGAAGGTCTTGGTCAACGGAGAACAGAAGTTTTCCAGCCATTAGAGAAGATTTGATTGTCTGAAATTTGAAAGAGAAGATTTGAATCAAACTTTTGAATTTGAAATTTTGACAAGAAATTTTCTATATTTTATCACATAAATTGAATTATAGGAACTATAATTCGATATGTAGTGACAAAGTATAGATATCAATTTTGACTTGAAGAAAATTTGAATTTTTGTTGTATATGTTCAACTACAAGAGAATGTTATAGAGAACGTATAACAACAACGGTCTGGATTTGATTTGAAAGAATCTGACGGGGGTTTGAAAATTTAAAAAAATGAAAGATTTTCTTTGACTATTTGAAACCGATAAGTCGGATTTGATTTCAACTTAATAGTTAATAAAATATCAAAGAAAGTCAAAGGGTTTTGACTCGACTCTCATATCCCACTGATCAGGCTAGGGATAAGATGTCAGAGATTTAACTTGATGAAAAGACTAGATGATTAAATTTGAATCTGGAAATGGTACATGTTATACTACAAGAGAATGTTGTAGTAGTACATGTGACAGTGAAAATTGATTTTGAATTAAAAGGGAATTTAAATGACTCAAAAATCCGGCAGCATCTCCCCTTATTTTTGAAACTTAAGGTGTTGAATTTGCATTCAACAAGATAGTTTACAAACATTAGGGAAAATTTTACAGGAAGGAACTCGACTCTTTATATCTTATCAAAGATAAAATGTCAGAGTTCAAAGATTTGAAAGATACTGAAAATAAATGTTGAATTTGAATTGTCAATATTCATCTACAAGAAATATTGTAGAAGAACATTCGACACGTGATGATTAAAACTTGAAGAGAATTGAACGGATATTTTTGAAAATTTGAATTTCCGGCAGCACCTCCCCTTATTTTTGAAACTCGAGGTGTTGAATTTGCATTCAACTCGACGGTTTACAAATGTTAGGGAAAGCTAGGGAAAATCACTTGACTCTTTACATTTTAAAAGAATGATTTAAAATGAAATGTCAAAGATTAATTTATCCGAAAAAATTTGAATAAATATTGCATATATTAAGCTACAACAATTGTTATAGAGAAATATATGGCAATGCATTTTGAACTTGATTGATTTTGAAAAGAGATTTGAAAATTTTGAAAATCCGGCGGCATCTCCCCTTATCTTTGAAACTCGAAGTGTCGAACATATGTCCAACATAACGGTTTACAAACCTATAAGGGGGAGATTCTAGGAAATCAACCTGACTCTTTCGTTCTGATGAGTGACTCAGAATGGAATGTCAAGGACTGAAATGACCGGAGAAGTTGAAAGTGCATTAACTATATACAACTACAATCATTGTTGTAGAATATATAGTTGCAATGATTATTATGACTTGAAAATAGATGTTTGAAAAATTTGAAATTTCGACAGTATCTCCCCTTATTTTGAAACTCGAAGTGTTGAACGTATGTTCAACATAACGGTTTATAAAAACATGGGGGATGTTATAAGCTAACCCGACTCTTTCATTCTGACTAGTGATTCGGGATTGAAATGTCGAAGGTTAGATTAACCAGAAAATTTCAAACTTTGGATTAAAATTTGGAAGAGGAATCTATATCCTATCACACATATTGAATTATAGAAGTTACAATCCTATATGTAATGATAAGATATAGGAATCGATTGAGATTTGAAGACAATGAGATTTTGCTAGACAGTTAAAATTATGACTTTGAAGTTAAAGAAATCTTCTGTAAATTGTGAAACTTAGCATGCTATGATTTATTTGCATGCAAGTTTGTAACATGCACAGAAAGACTTTAAAAAGCTCAGCTTGACTCTTTCGCTATACCAATGAACTTGGAAGCAAAATGTCAAAGCCAAACTTGGAGGGAGGTTTCCTACACTCACCTCTCTTTTCACATGTCTTAATTGAGTTGGCCACACTCACCCAAGAAAGAAATGGGTAGAGGGACCAACAGAAGAAAGGTAGTCAAAACTACCGATGCAATAAAATTTATATCGCTATTAAAGATGGAGAGAGAGATTTTCCCCAGCGGAGTCGCCATTTTTTTTTGTTTGATTGAAAAAAATATATATTTTGAAAAGTGTTTAATTTTCTTTGGGAAAGTTAAATTTCTGGAATTTGAATATTTGAAATTGAACACTTATTATGAATGATATATCACCTCGAAAGGTGGATATATCGTTCCATAATATGTTCAAATTACAAATCTTTGAATTTATCTGATTATCGTAGTCAAACTCAAGGAGAAACAACATATGATCTCAAAAGATCAAAATAATGTTAAATCCAATATTTAACTATAATAATCTAGTAAAAAGATCATTAATTTCATAATCAAGATCATGATAATAGTACGATATATCTTTCCAAGGAAAGAGGATATCGTCTATTATCGATCATTTGAAAATGAGGATAATGATCGTTGTATTTTGAATTTCCCAAAGATAATTAATTGAAATTTTGAAAAGCTTGATTTTGAAAATCTGGTCTGGGTTTCTAAATCTCCTACGAGCGCATGCCCTCGTAGTTAATTACATCGTAGGAAACCAGAAAATTTCCTACGAATACTCTCGATTAAAATAGCGATACAAATTTCATTTAAGAATTCAAAGATTGATGTCAAAGGAGATTAAGGACTTGAATTTTAAATGGGAATTGTTCAAGATTGAACACTTATTTCCGGAGTCAAAGGAAGAAGAGTAGGAGGTATTTTGAGATTCTGAATTACTTCAGAAACACCTCAAACTATCCTAAGTGTTGGGCTTGAATTTGATTGAAAGAGATTTAATGTTTGAATGGTCAATTTTATTAGAAAGTGGGAATTAGATTCCCGAAAGATTGATGTCTTAAGATTGAAGACATGCTTCAGAACCTAAGTCTAAAATGGGTACTGAGAATCAGTGACCCGAATCCTAGCTAATGCAATGCAATCTGGACTTACCCCGACCTGGATTGGGGAACCAGCTAAACCACCTAAACGCTTTTAAAACCATGAGTCAAAGTCTTTATGAAAGAGTGGTTAAGGATGTTATTTAAGATTGAGTTTGAGGAGTTGGGGTCGACATCTAGAGCAGATTCCTAATTGACTCCTCAACTTATGTTGGGTGAAATGCTTAAGCTAAAAATGTAATTAAGATTTAGACTCAAATTTAATTTGTTACTAATGCAATGCATGCTAGTTGACTCGATAAAATGCTTAAATCAAAATGAAACAGTTTTAAAATAGGCTTAAAAAAATAGGTTTTATCCTAGAGATTGCACAACATCCCCTTGGACAGAACTGCACCCTAATAGGTCAGGTGGTCTGCCAGAACCCGCAGGCGGGGAGGTGCCTAACAAGGTAGAGAAAAGTTCAATATGAATGCATGAAAAACTCCCGGCGAGTCTGGGCTTACTTCTTAAGAGCGTTAGAGTTTCTATCTGAGCTTAAAAATTTTAAATTTTGTTTAAGTAGAAAAAGTTAATGACCGTACCCTCACGAGCCTCCGATCGGGTTCCAGGCTAAATCAAATACGACATGCAATAAGCGCCAAAAAACTACAAAAAGCATGCAAGTCCTTAATCTCAATCAACATCAAGTAATTAAATCAATATTTAATTAAATTAATTAAATAAATGCTCAAACTGAAAGTCCATAGGCAAGTGCCCTTAATTATACAACCCAGGGTCTGCAGGAAAGTAAAGTGGCCGGGTACCACTGACTACAACCCGGATTCTACTCCTAAGACTCAAGTGACTTTGAGATTTGAGATCCTTCTCGTTCTTCACTTCTTCGTCTCCTTAGAACTCCTTGGATCGTCGGGTCTGGATATCCAAATGAAAAGAAACTCCCCCTGGATAGGGGTGTTATCTTTTCTCTTTGGATACTTGAACTTCATCCTAATTTGGATCTCCAAATGGATAGGAGCTCTCCCCTAAGGGATGTTCCTTCCTCTTTGGATTCCAAATTGGATGTTTAAATGTCTCAATCTCAAATCACTTTAAACATTACAACTCAATTTAAATCAAATTACATCAAACTGAAATTAAAAATCTAGACTCAACAACCTGCAGGGTTATCCTAATAATCAGCAGTTTATATTTGACATCCCAAGCAGTTATATATTTGAAATTAAAATACTCAATCACAGCCACGCTTGGCCATGCTCTTTTTGATTTAAAGGGGGACTTAGGCAATTTTCTGGAGCACCTGTGCAATTTGATAATTATAATTTTGCCCCCTTTAATTTATGCCCTGTATGAGCATGGCCACCTGCATAAGATTAGATTAGTACAAATCATCCCTAGCCTAGGGGTAGATCTAATCGTACAATCAATCACATCACAGAGTGCAGTAAATAAGTAAACAAACACATCAATTCTACTACTAGCAAACAGCATGCAGTAAAAGCTCGAAAACCCAGCACACAGTAGAAAAGTAAACAACGGCCTAGCCTAAGACTAGAGTTGGTTGTCCTAGCAAACCATCTAAAGTGTGTGTAGGAGGCTATGTGGTTTTGATAATGGGTCCTAGATAGACATTTGATTGAAGTTGTTTAAAGTTCTGGTTTGTTGAAAGGCTTAAGGGGGATTTGATTTGAATTTAAATATTAATGACTTGAAATTGATTTTAAACTTGATTTTAATTATTTGTTGGATACCACCTTTGTTTCACACCGAGGCCGTGAAGTTTATTTCACCTTCCTTGGGGCTAATTTAATAGCCTCGTAGGCCTGGGTTACCCAGTGGTACCCGATATAATTAAGTGATTTGAGTTTGATTAATGTTTGAAGGTCGATTAAATTTTAATTAGAATTGATTGATTGCTGGTTTTAATGTTGAATTAATGTTTTCTGGAATTTTGAATGATTTATTGAATTTTGGAATTTTTGGATTCTTTTAATGATTTAATTAAAGGGTCAAAATTTGACTTTTTGATTTAAAATGTTTTCTAGAAAGTTAATATTTTATTAAAATACTAGACCTTAATACGATCAGTTAGACAGTAAGTACACTGAAATTGGATTTTTCTACATTTTATTATGAAGGTTTGAAGTTTTGACTTGAATTTGAACTAAGTTTGACCAAAAGTTGACTTTTTCAAATTTGTTTGATTTCTGGAAACTTAACATTTTTAATAAATATTAGAGCTTAAGATGATTCATTTGCCTTTGAGTTTGCTCAATTTGGAGTTCATTTGAATTAGTTATGAATTTTTGAAGTTTTGAGTATTTAATGAATTATTTAAACTGTTTAATTAGAGACCCTTTTTATGGTTTGAATCCAAATGACCTCCAAACTTCTTGAAATCAACTCCAAAGGTCAGGAATGACCTAAGGAGTGATTTTCAAGTGTTTGGAAATTTTTTGGAATTTTTAATTATTTTTAATTAATTAAATTAATTAAATTTTAGATTTCAATTAAACTTAAATTAAACTTAATTTTAAAGTCCAGTCAAGGGGATTTTATTTTTCATTGATTAAGGGTTTAATTCTGGTCAGTTTTAAGGGTTAATTGTATTTTTTGGATTTAATCTTGATTTATTACAATTTTTGGAAGGTTTTAAGGCTTAATAAAGGTTTAATTTGATTAATGTTAATTTAGGGGCTTAATGATTTCAAAATTCAGTGAGAATTTTTCTTAAGGCTGAGAATGTCATTATGTTTAAGTGTTCAAAGTTTCAAGTCAATTGGAATTGTATCCTAATTATTGGAAATAATCTAAGTTCTTTAAATAAGTCCTTAATTATTGTCCTTAATGACACTAGGTTAATTGGGTTCAAATCAAGGTTTTACTAACCCTCAATATAACATATGCATGATAAATACACATATAAACACAATCAATCCTATGTCTAAGAGAGCCTTAAACTAAGTGGTGTGTGTATGTCCTTAAACATGCATAGATTAATACTTAATTAAATGTGAACAATAACTAGATTAGTGAATGATTAGAGCATAACCATTCACTAACACTCCCACAAAATTTCTATTCAAATATTTTGATCTATGTTTAAAATTTCAAAGTAGATCTCTCAACCTAATGGATTTAAATACATAAATATTATTTCAAAATAATTTTAAAATATATGCTTAACTTATATATAAAGCTATATAAAAAACATAGGTTTTGAATCTAAAATATTTAAGATATAACTAAGGTAAATTCAATAGCTAAATGAGAGATCTACTGATCTATTAAGGTCATTTGAAAATAAGTTTTTAATTTTCAAAATAATTGGCTTAATATTTAATTAGATATTAACTAAATATTAAAATAATTAAGTAATTAAAATAAGTTAAAATTAATCAAGTTTTGATCTCTAAATTTGTTTTCAAATTAAAGTGCTTAATTTTCTGAAAATTTTGATATATTATACTTAATTTTTTGATTTAAAATGGATTTATTGTGAATTTTTAAAGTTTAAATCAATTAAAAGGGGTTTTTAAATAATTTTAAATTAATTAATGATTAAAATAATTTTAAAATTAGTTAATTTAAATCTTAAGAATTTTCTGGAATTTTAAAATTATTTAAATATATATAAATATATATATATACTTTATTTCTTTTTAATTGTACTTAAGTCCTTAATTAATGATTAAATGTTAACTAATAGTTAAGTATTTAATTAATTAAGATAGATAATATAGTTTAAATTGATTTAATCTTAAAATTAAAACATTTCAAAATAATTAATAAATTGTTGAATATTAATTAATCAGATTAATTAATTATTTATTTAATTATTAAAGTGTTATAAATTATTTACATAATATTAAATAATTCAACTAAATTTTATTTGAATTTTCAAATATTTCTAAAACTAATATTAAATTTAAATTTAATTAACTATTAATTTATTATTTAAATATTTAATTACATTATTAAATGAGATTTGAGTATTTTAAGCTATCTTAAAGTTTTAAAATATTTTAAGTAATATTTAAAATTCTTTAATTAAAATTAACATTAATTAAAATATTAAGTCATTTAATATTAATTAAAGGAACAAATTATTTAAAATTAATTAAAATACTGAATATATGTCAATAAAAGTTTTAAATGATTTAATATTGAATAAAATAATAAATTATTTTATATTAAATAAAACATCAAATAATTTATTATTAAAAAAAAAATTTTATTTAACATTAACTAAAATTAACAAAAATATTTAATGTTCACTAAAATCACAAACTATTTAATATTACTTTAAATTTCAAAATTAATTAATTAAATTCAAAATAATTTTATAATATACACATATAAATATATGTATTAATTTAAAATTAATTTTCTAATTTTCAATTAATATTTTAATTTTAAAATAATTAAAGTCTATTATTTAAAATATATTTAATATTCTTAAATTAAAATCAATTTTAAATTAAAATATTTTTAAATTTAAAATATTTAACTATTTATTAGGTATTTTAAAATATATTAATATTCTAAATTAATATTAATATATATATATATATATATATGTATTAAAAAAATTAATTTTTAATTAATGATTAATTCATTTTAATTAAATTTAATAGAAATAAAAAAAAATAAAAAAAAACTGGCGGCGGTCTGGCCACGTGGCGGCTCTTTACTGGGCTTTGCAAGTAGCGGTGGCGGCGGATTGCCACGCGGCACCTCGCAATACGCGGGTCAAAGTCCAGCGGCGGCGGGCCAATGATTAGTGGCGGCGCGGCAATGATTGCTGCCACTTATCCACGTCGGACAAAGCGCAGCGGCCGTCGGATCATCCGCGTTAAGGGATCAACGGACGAGATTTGATCCGCGATTCTGGCTTCGCATAGAAAGATCAAACGGCGGAATTTCAATCCCGCGGTTTTGATCAACGATCCAGATTGATCTGGATGGAGATCAGTACAGCGGATGAAATGACACGGTTTGAATATTCCACGGCAAGACTCGATCAGAGCCGTGGATCTTAAAATCAACGGCTCAAATAATGCCCAGTTCATGCGTTAACGAAACCAGACCCAGGATTAAAGATTCGGCTCGTTCTCTCAATATAATGGATAAAATCCTACAAAATTTTAAACCTAAATTAAGCTCATGAACAGAAACTATGTGGACGTTTTTAAAATATTAAATAAGCACTTAACGAAACGCTAATTTCTCCTAAGTGTACTAACCTAGGTTTAGAGTTTTAGGAGAAACTAACCGATGGATTTGAAAAATATTTGAATCTCTGAGCTTGTAGACTGTCCTCGCTCAAATTTGTAGAAAAAATCCAAGCTCGAAAACGTCTGGATCGGTCGTCTTGAGGCTTGGACGGATCTTGACGGAACTTGAGTGGACGGCTAGGATTAGCTAGGGCAGCTCTTGGATGCATGCCATCTGTCCCTAGGGTGGTTGGGAGCAGGAGGTATCAAGGACAAAAGGATGACTTAGGTGGAAAGGGGTTTTTGTCACTTTGTGAGCATGTGGAAAGGCTAGGAGCCGTTGGATCTTCATCCAAGGGTTGAATAAAGGCTTAGGGAGGTTCCAGAAGGAGTTCACATGGCTGGAGCTGATTTGGCATGTAGTGGGAGGTCATTTGAGCTTATTTGACCAAAATTGACCTCTCCAAAGCCTCTTTTTGACTGTTTGACCAGTCAAAGTTCAGGTGGCATGCTGAGGTGGCAAGGGAGTGGTCATGGGAGCTGCTTGGGTTAATTCAAAGGGAGTTTGATGGCTTAACATTAGAGTTTGAATGTTAAAAGAAGGGATTGAGCTAGTTTGACCAAGTGTCCAAGTGTTGACTTGGTCAAAACTCTCATGATATGACCTATGATAGGTTTAGGAAAGTTTAAAGTATACATTTGAATAGGATTGAAGGGTCTTTGAGTTTTGAAAGGTTTAATTGCAATGGGTTTGAATACATACACATGTGTGAAGAAAGGTTTAACAAAGTCAATGTAGGTTGACTTGATCCCATCAATCATGGCTATGACTTAGCTCATGTTGAGCTTAGATGTACTTGAGCCATGATATGTAATTGGGTTAAAAGCTTGAAGTAGGTTTGATATGGTGTATGTGATGGTAGGACCAAAACATGAAAGTTTGACCAAAATTGGTAGTTTGACCAAGTCAAACCAAGGTTGATTTGACTCATGATAAATATAGACAGGTTTAAAATATCATTTGATATGAATTTGAGAGTTTGAATGATTTGATTGGATCCAATGGGTTGGAATAACCCATTTGAATCCTTAAGGAACACCTAGGTCAACCTAGGTTGACTCAGTCAACCAGGTTGACCCAGGGGGTGGGTATAGGTTCAACAAGTTCGATTTGATGTGTTGAATCTGTTAGAAGTATTTCTAAGATTTAAATGGGTCATTTGAATCAAATGGACCTATTGGGGCTCTTAAAGGGCTTAGTGGGTCAACTGAGTTGACTTGGTCAACCAAGTTGACCCAGGGCCAGGGACTGGGTCCAACCAGTTCAGAATGACATTCTGAGTCTACTGGTGGTGGTCTCAAGGTCTGGAGAGGTCATTTGATCAAAATGACCTATTTGGGTTCTTAATGGGCCTTTAGGTCAACCCTGGTTGACTTGGTCAACCAGGTGGGTCTAGGGTCTGGAAATGAGTTCAACAGATTTGAAATAACATTTGGAGACTAATGGAAGTGGTCCCGAGGTCTGGGGAGGTCATTTGGTCAAAATGACCTATTTTGACCCTAAAGGGGCCTTCTAGGTCAACTAGGTTGACTTGGTCAATCAGGTTGACCCAGGGGCTGGTTCTGGGTTCAATGGATTTGATTTGACATTTGAAATTTGCTGGAGGTGGTTGCATTTGATTTGGAGCTCATTTGACCAAAGTGACTATTCACACCCCATAGGGGTATTTTGGTCATTTTGACCCCTGGTCAACTGGTGGTCAAATTGAATCCAACAAAATGCAGTTTAATGCTCAATAAGTCATATTCAAGGGTCTGGAGGTGATTGGAGGCTTTGGAGAAAGCTCCAGGGTCAAAATCCACTGGGTGGCAAGTCCAGTGGCATAGACTGTAAATATTTGAAGGTTTTACAGCCTTTGGATTTCAATTCAGTTTCTGGGGGCAGAGATCTTAGAATGAGCTCAAATTTGGAGGGTTACCTCTAGAAACATGTCACATCAGTGTGGAACTGACAGATCCTGAATCAGAGGTCATTTGATAGGGTTTTGAAATGTTCAAAGATTTGCTGGAAAAGGCTTTCAGGACTTAGACCTTTGGCCTTGGATTTAAATCTGGCAATCTGGTTTTGAATTGGATTTTGAGCTTGAATGATAGGATTTGAATTAAGTTTAGATTGAATTGAAACTTGGATTGATCTAGAAGAATCCTAGGGTTTAGAATAGGTCCTAGGGTCCAAATCAGCTTAAGGGAATCCTAGGGTCTAGAATAGATCCTAGGGATTGGAATCTGGGAAGATCCTAGAATCTGGAAATCCTAGGATCTGGGGTCTTGAAGAATCCTATAATCTAGAAGAATCCTAAGATCTAGGAATCCTAAGATCTAGGAATCCTAAGATCTAGGAATCCTAAGATTCAAGATCTAGAAGGATCTTAAGATCTAGAGTAGATCTTAAGGTTTGATTTCTAGGAGAATCTTAGGGTCTAAGAGGATCATATGATCTAGAGTCAGGTAAAATCCTAGGATCTAGGAAGAATCTTAGGATCTAAGTTCCAGGGGGTTCTAAGGTCTAGAGTGATCCTAAGATCTAAAATCTAGGAAAGATCCTAAGATCTAGAATAGTCTGGAGATTTTATTGATCTGAGATCAGGATTGATTTGAATCTAGATTGAACTAAGATCAGATTGATCATAGGGTCAAGATTAAATCCTAGGGATTGGAAAGATCCTAAGGTCTGGATTGGTCATGCTAACCTCATACAAAAATGAGGTCAATAGATGTGTAATGTTCACCAATTAATTGCAGGATATATAAAGTGTATCAAAATTAAAAGATGTACAAAGTGCACAAAATAACTAAAAAAGAGGCATAAAATGAGCCCACAAAGAAATAAGCTTCCTTCTCTTTTAAATCTTTAAAAATTTTAGAAGAATCCATGTGCCACTTAATATCTTCTAACACTTGAGATTGAAAATCATAATTCCTGGTTCTTTACTTTGTAATACTATTTTATCAGATATTTTTCTTATCTAATTTCTTATTTCTGAATTAGATTTTTATTTAAAAGGAATTATAACCTGTAAGGTGTACAAGATAGGGTTTATAAAATCAATTTTCTAACTTTTTATGAATTTCAGCATGCCATTTCATTCTTATTGGTTTTTTAAATCTAAAAATTAAGGGTAATTCATCATTTACTCGAGATTGATCGAATAAAAAAACTCTGATTTTGATTTCTGTCTGGATTTATTTGGTTTATGTGTTATTTTTCTATGTTTTTATTTTATTTTTTGGTGTTGGAGTCCTCTTGATAATCACATTTCATTTCTAATTTTTTTTGGTTTTGCTCACATTGTTCAGGATGATCCAAATCATCCTATACAATATGAACAAGGATACATCTCACAGATCACAACAAATTTGATGATTGATATACACCAATTATTAGTGATCGTCTCATATGATTTGTACATCGTACTGGACAATTAAATGTTGTTAGGCTGATTCATTATTGCTCATCATCCTGGATGACCCATCTGTTCGTCCTGGATGATATATTGAGTCAATGATAATCATGCTGACTCCTCGGGCACATCATCCAGTGTCTAATCATCCTGGATGATATCTGATCGTCCTGAATGATAAGGCCAACTTTTTTAGTTGACCATCTAGATGAATTTTTTTGCCCCTAATCATCTCGAACGATCTCACGATAATCCTGGATGATGTTTCTGATTCTATTTAAAGAAGCCAAAATCTTTAAATTCTTCACACCATTCTAACCTTCTCAATCCTCAACTAATTCTCCTGAGCCTTTCCTTCTCCAAATGGCTGGGGGTAAATGATTTCGAGCACTAGTAGGTAGTTCTTCTCGATAAACTATCAACCCTCGCTACACTGAAGCTACTGTTGAGGAAGCTTAACAGTGGTACAAAGCTGTAGGGATTACAGATTCTAAAATTGTCAACCCGAAAGTCTTGACCTTCCAGGTACTCACTATGTTTGCCCACACCACTCTTAGCTTTATCCTTACACTTGCCTATCCCTACAATATCAAACTCCTTCTTGAAATTTTTTGCCATTCTTTACATTAATAGTGAGGGCACTATCCTCCAATCTTATGTAAATCGAAGGCCTATCAACATCATGTATCAAGACTTCCATGAATTCCTCCACCTTTCCATAAATGGTGAGAAAGTCCACCATGTCGCTTCTTGCACTGAGTATAACTGGTCATAAGCAAATACTATTATTAGGGAATCCAACGTGAACTACCACATAGCCCATGTCAGCACCTTAGTTTCGGTTACCCGTATCATCTAGGACATACTTAGAAACTCAATAATTCCTAAAGCAGGTGATATGATAAACATCACTCCTACTCTTTCCCTTACAACCTACTATATTATGGCTCATATTGATTTTAATACTGCTGACATTCTCATTTGCTATAATGAAAATCGGATTGTCATTAGAGATCTGCGCCATAAGAGACAAACCAATCTAGCTTTAGGACATATCATTGCCTTTATGTTAGAATCTAAGTATAATTTTCAATGCCCTGTACCACCAGATCACTTTCCAGTGTTCTATTCCAATAGCTCTTTCCATGTTCTTCAAAGTGCTACTCGTCGTCAAGGTCGCTATCGTGATCGTGAGCCAGAAGAATAAAAGGGAGGTCCAGCACCGATGCTAGAACCTGAATTGATAAACCAATAGATTCAGTATGGTCCACTGGTTCAGAGGTTTGATGAGTGGAAAGTAAGGTTTGACTCCTACGCCACCCAGCAGCAGCAGTTGCATGACCAAGATATGGCCTAGTTTGGCGAGCAGTTTGCCTCTCTTTCCTGATACTTTCAGCCACCACCACCTCCACCTGATCAGAGTTCTTCTTTCTAGGTTGTCAGTGTTCTTTATTTCTCTGTGTGTACTTGACTTTATTTTTTATACTTTATTCTATTTTAGTATTTTTCTTTCTTCCTCCTTTTTGTGATGTCAAAAGGAGGAGTAGTATGTTGGTTGCTTAGTTTGCTGCTTAATATATCATTTGCTTATGTTTTAGTAGAATTTTTTTTATTCTATTTTTTTTGTCTCATTAAAAAAAAAAGAATAATAACAAAATTTTCCTGGCTTTGAAATTTTTTACAGTAATATTTACCATCATAAAAAAGGAAGAGATTGTTATAAATCTGGGCACAAGTACATTGACTTTCATAATAATAAATATTACTGGTTCTTTACTACTACTATTCTTATATATCTATTTTATTTGTCCTATTCACTAACCTTTTAGATTCACAGGTTCACTTAGAACATCAATCAGCTTAAGATAAGAAAGGCTAGGATTGAGTCAGTCTATAATTTCTATTCTAATGCATCTTTTACTTTTCCTTGAGTCAAATATACTATGATGAATCTTCAAGCTAAGTAACCTTGCACACACACACTCAGGGGAAGAAATTTGATGAGTTAGATAGTTTTCTAATTTTTGATCATATCATATATGACGATTCAAAGTCATCCTCGATGATCAGTTAAAAATAGAAACCTTAATTAGGGCATCCCTGATTATTAAGTTTGCTTAACTAATCATTTTAGATGATTTATATAGTATAGGATGATTAGTATAAATTGAAATAATTAGTAGCCAATTATAATTTAGGTAGGATTTCATAATTTAAAATTAGTTATAATCGTATAATATGATCCATATCATCCTGGATGATTCATGATAATCATGCCTAAAATAATTCCTTGATTAGGGGATTAATTATAGTTATATTAACCAATCAAATTGTACAGGATGACCAGAGATAATCGTACTATATAATTTGAGCACTGTATGGTACAATAATTAATTGTCGCCCATCATATAGGATGAAAACTTTAACTTTTTTAACTAATCATCCTGGATGATACCTCTACTTTGTATGGGATGACCCGTCTACTATATGGGATGAAAATTAATCGCTAGACATCATACTGGATGAATCGTGTGCTGCATGGGATGATAATTAATCGCCAGCCATCGTATTGGAAGATCAATAGCCACTCATGAACTAATCATCCATGATGATCGAAAGATTATACGAGATGATTTGTTCAAATACATGAACTAATCATACATGACAATGCTAATCGTACTAGCTGAAAGGACTATTTTGTACTAATCATACAGGATGATATTTTAATCAT
The DNA here is from genome assembly GCA_019925795.1 of Dendrobium chrysotoxum. Lineage (NCBI taxonomy): Eukaryota > Viridiplantae > Streptophyta > Magnoliopsida > Asparagales > Orchidaceae > Dendrobium > Dendrobium chrysotoxum. Next base: position 33,826,519 of record CM034303.1, on the reverse strand, counting down.
CTTGGACGATCTTTACTGCTAATTTAAAAATTAGGCCTATTTTTGAGGCCTCCTATTTAAGTTCTCTTAACTACTGCTAAGCAATATTTTACTATTGTTCTAACTTGAGAGAGCTTAGAAAAGGAGAAGGAGAGTTTGGGAGAGAGAGAGAGGATCTTGTCAGGGGGAGTTTATGAGGGGATTCACAAAGGTTGCCCCAAGTAAGGATTTGATCATCTTCTTCCTTCTTCATCCTTGATTCCTTAGTGGCTCTAGGGAGACGATCATCAACATCAGATCCAATTCTCTTCCTACTCCAGGAAGGAGTAAAAGTATTGTTAGGTTCTCTGCCTACTCCAGGAGGGAGTAAAAGGATTCCGGGTTCTCTGCCTTCACTAAGAGGGTGAAAAAGGATTCAAGGTTCTCTACCTCACCAGGTCAGTGAAAAGATTTCTAAGGGCTTCTCCGCCTTGTTGTGGGGAAAAAAGGAGAGACACTAACTAATTAGTGCAATACCTGGAACGAGAGATTTTGGGGAGTGGACGTAGATTAGATTTGACTGAACCACTATAAAATTCCATGTGCTCTTTCTTATTACTTTTTTCGCATTTTATTTTTGCACTTTTCTGTGATTTATTCTATGGTTGAAATATCTAATTTTGGTATCTGCTTCCACTTAAGTTATTTTAGTTTTAAAATATTTAAAAAGATAAAAAGATTTTTTTTTGTTAAGAATTTTTAAAACACCAATTCAGCCCCCTCCCCCCTCTTGGTTAGCCTTGGGCTAATTCTATAGGGTTTAAACACCCTCATGAACTTTTAGTTCTTCCTATATAACATAGATCGTGTAGTATGAAAGTATTTATGACTCAACTTCTTGATTTTAATATCTAAAATAGGTAAATATTTAAAATTTGTACATTATGAATAGGTTCATACATACGATTAATACAAATTTAAATTTACCTATTTATATAAATAATAAAGAATTGATTTTTTAATTTAAAAAAGTTGATTGTCATATATGATAATTATCATACAATATAATTAGTTATGATTTTCCTGTTTATTAGTATCACATAATTATTATAAATTTTGTCTAGCTCATCTTATAGTATGATTAAGATCATATAGTATGACAAATCAGATAATCAAGTGTTTTACTTAACTTTCAAATTTGTTAGTTTACTTAATTTGTGTGTGTATGCTTAGTTATTTAACCCACTATATACCTTTTTTTCGTGAGTGGGCTGGGGGGAGGGGGGTGTGGCTTAGGCATTAAATAAAAAATATTACAAGTCCTTAATGGGTACAAATTTCCATACAACTCAAGGAGCACAATCAAAAGTTTAAAAAATATCCTACGACTCAATGAACCCAATTTAAATTATAATAAAAGAAAAGAAAGGGTTACAATGAGGCAACCCTAAAAAAGGAGCCTATAATCGGATGATCCAATTAGCACGATCAGAAAGATTGTATTTTATTTAATAAGTCTAATGATGGGAGCTTTATTTTCAATGAGGTTTATCATTCTATTAGGACTTTCCAACTTAAGTCTAAAATTTTCTCTTATACTTGGTAAAAAAATATTCCAGCTTCCTATTCTATATTAGTGTGGAGAATTTTCAACAATTATATGCCTATTGATACTATCTTGATGAAAAAAGGCTTTTATATTGCTTCCAAATGTCAATGATGTTATCATATTGAGAATTTGAATCATATTTTTGTCAATGGCCTTATTGCTCTCAAAGTTTGGTTATATTTTGACAATGTTTTTACTTCTCAATTTTGTAAGGCTTATACCAACATTAATAGTATCATGCATGATTGGGTGGTTCCTACTAAGAGGCATATTCATAATGTGTTACCTGCCATTATTTGTTAGTTCCTTTGGAAAAGTAGGAGTGAGGAAAAGCATGAGAACAATACTATGAAAGCCTCGACCATTTTTCTCAAGATTAAGGACAAAGTGAGATAATTATATTTGGCTAAGCTGATCAATTTGGATTATTTTAACAACTATTCTCAAATGGCTGAGCATTTTAGTATTAATGGTGCATCTAATAGTCATTCCTCCAAAGATATTATAGTTAAGTGGATTAAACCTCATGTGGGTTGCTTCAAACTTAATACTAATGATGCATGTAAAAGTAAGAAAGCTGGTTGTGGTGGTCTCATTGGAGACTTCAATGGCTAGATTATTATTGCTTTTGCAGGTCCCTCCGATATCAACATAGCTATTATGGCTGAAATTCAAGCTTTAAAATATGGAGTACAACTTTGCATTTCTCTTGAGATTACTAATATTTGGATTGAAACAGATGTTATGCTTGCGATCCATTATATTACAGATAATTTCATTGCTAATCCTTCTTATTTCTATACTATTATAAAGATTAAACAATGGTTATCTTTGAAAGGATTCTGCTTTGCGGGGAATAGAATGCAAAGGGTACGATCACACTATCCTATAGGACAAAATGGTCATAGGCAAGCAAGCCAATGGAAGCACAAATGAGATCATATATATGATTAACCATGAAGGATATCTACTTTCACTTACACACCTCGATGGGTAATAAAATATATGACACGATCAAATTCATGAGATTTCCCCCATTCGATACATCAGCTTAAATGGGGTTTATTTAATGTGGAGATCGATTTCCCATGGGTGTAAACCCCCGTGGTTAATTACATTTTAAGCCCAGCTTAAGAAAACTCTCGATTAAGGACTACATATTATTTTCTCAGAAGGGTTTATCACATAGGAAAATTCCTAGGAACTTCCTAATCAAGGGAAAAGATAGGCTTAACTTGGTCTAATCAACATCAACGGATCATACCATCACCTGACTGGTTTGAAGAAGAGAATCTGGAGAAAAAGACAACTGTATTCAAACATGTGTGAGAGAAGGGTGGAGGCGATGTCATCCATATGACACAGATAAGTGGGATTTATAGCCTTTGAAAGATAGAGAGCTTACCCACCGATAAGGCGTACAGAGGTACACCAGTACCACTAGCCTTTGACTCTAAATCTATAAGGAATATAGTATTATACACACAATACTAATATCCATGACCTAACTAATGCTATCTGGACTTATATCTTTCCTGAAAAGAAAGCCAGCTAAAACCACCTAATCATATAAAATCCATGATGTCCAGTCTTTATGAAAGATGGGTGGTTGGTTGAGTTTTTAGAATTTGAAGGTCGACATTTAGAGAGGTTCCTAAGTGGCCTCATAGTTATGAATGGTATTATGCTTCTAAAATTGATGTAATTAAAATTTAATTTTAGTTAGTTTTTAATGTAATGCATGTTGGTTAAAGTATCCAAATCATGAATGCTTAAAATTTTAAAAAGGCTTAAAAATAATTTTTTTGAAGACTAGGCTTCCCTAGGTTCAGAACCTCATCCTCATAGGTTAGATTATGTGAACTCTACCCACAGGTGATGAAGTGTTTAAATAAGGAAAAGGAAAGTGTAATAATATGCATGTGACCCTGGATGATCTTCGACTATTCCCTAGATCATTATCTTTCTATGTTATTTAATTTCTAAAATTTAAATTTTGATTATGAGTAAAAAAATTTTATTCCTAAAGAGCCTAACAAAATTCAGGCACATGTACATGCAAGAAAGAAACCTATAAAAAGCATGTCATTTCTACTACGCAAACAAAGTAAGTAAATCATCACATAAAATCAACCAAAATAGTGTCCAAATTCCATGGAAAGTGCCATATAATATACATCACAGAGTATAGAAAAATAGTGGTGGCCAGGCCCCACCGACAACAACCTAGATTCTAATCCTAGAGAAAAATACAAATCTTAAAATGAGGCATTTTTATCTTGATCTTGGTCTTTTGGTTCTTCTGTCGATCGCCTTTGTTCAGTCTTCTTATGGTACATCCTTAATAGGATATCCAAATGAGAAGAAATTCCCTACAAGGGGACTTCCTTTTACCTTTAGATTCCTAACATCTTATTAAAATGCCTCATTTTAAAAATTTTTATAGCTCTTTACTTCAAATACATTACATCAGAATTAAAAATAAAATTCTGGACTCTCCTGCAAGGTTATCCTAAGCAATTAAAATCAAACATCCCAAGCAGTTATATATGAAATAAAATGCTCAAACTAACCACACTTAGCTATACTCTTATTTATTTGGGGGCTAAGAAGCTGAAGCACCTGTAGCAATTATTTATTATTTATTCATTTTTTAGCCCCCCTTTTAGCGCTGTATGAGCATGGCCACCTATAGAAAATATCATAAGTATCAAAATTGCTCCTAACCTATGGGTAATCTATCACCCATCATATCATAAAAAGAATACAGTAATTAAATTCATCATCATAGAAACAATCACAAAAAGCTAAAACAACCAGCACATGTGTCACATGTATATCACCACATCACAGAGACAGAGAAAAAAAAAGAAAAAAAATATCAACCTAACCTAAAGCTAGAAGACATGTCCTAATAAATAGATCAATGTGTGTGTAGTAGGCTGTGTAGTCTAGGTATGTCCTATATAGAATAATTGTTCAAGTTATTTGTGATTTGATTTATTAAAAGGCAAAGGGGGCTTTTAGTTTAAGTTTAAATATTAATGTTATAAGATTAATTTTAAGATTTTATTTTAATGTTTAGTTGATTACTATCTTTGTTGCTCACTAAGGCCGTGAGATTTATTTCACCTTCCTTGGGGCTAACTTAATAGTCTCATAAGCCTAGGTTTACCTACTAGTAACCAATTTTTATTAAGTTAATTTAGTTGGTTGGAAAATTAAAAGAAATATTAAATAATTTATTATTATCTTAGGAGGTTAATTTAATTAAATTTGCCATCAATTAGTTCGTGGCGTTGTGCCAGAAAGCTCGAGGTCTAAGCCTCCTTAGGATACTTAGCACCGTAGCCTGAAGTAGTCATCCTAAAAACTAAGTTGATATAGTTAAATTAATTTTTTTAATTAAATCATTAGCAATCTATTGATTTTAAGATTTTGATAATCCATTGAATCTATTCATGGCGTTGTGCCACCAGGCTCGAGGTCCAGGCCTCCTTAAGACACTTAGCCCCGTAGCCCAGAGTAGTCCATCATAAAAACTTCATCTTTGGAGTGTTTGTTATATATTAAGGGGTTGGTTAATTGAATTTAGAAGATTGATTTATGACATGCTTATGCTTCAGGTGGATTAAGGGATTCTATAATTTTGAGTTATGATTGAATTTTTAATAAATCTCTTATGTTGTTTATTTATTTAATTAGGTTGTAATTCATTTATATTCAAAAATAAAAGTGTTTTAAGTTAGGTATGTAATTAATTATGAGAGGGGTTTAATGATTTAAAGTTTAGGCTTTAGGAGTCTTTTCTATCTTAGCCTATTTTTGTTACAATCTAGGATCCGTAGTATATGATTTTGATGATGACAAATAATATTGACTAGATTACTATGCTCTTCCTTGAAAAATATAGATGTTATTTTTTGTCTATGAGTACTAACATTTCAGGTATGATACACACCGCTCAAGACTGCTGGAGACTCAAGACTGGGTAGAATAGGATATAAAAGAATTTGTAATTTGTATTTTTTTTATTTTTTATTTTTTGAGTCTTCCACAAAAGAGTGTATGCAAATTGGGTGACCATGCACACATACATAGGGAGAGATTTTCTTTTTTTTAGAGATAATTTTTTTTAAAGAAAATCATATTGTATAATTTTTAATCATACTGTACGATCTGTCATCAACACTTAGGCTTATCGATTAATTTTGATAATTAGTTTATGAATTAATTATACTGTGAAAGTTCGATAGGGATGTTAAGCCCTGATGAACTAGTCCCAAGGCTAACCAAGAGAGGGGGTGAATTGGTTATCTAAAAATTTGAGAGCAACAGTAAAAACCTTTTCGTTGATTTGCAGTGGAAACAAATAAAATAATCAAATGAAAAGATCAAACACAATTTCACCCAAGCAGTTAATCACAGAAAAACAAAAGTGCAGAAAGTAATTAGAATGAACACACCTGATTTTATAGTGGTTCGATCAACTTGACCTACGTCCACTCCCCGGAGCCTCCCCTCCGGGTATTGCACTAAACCAAAGTGTCTCTCCTTTTGCTCCCACAGCAAGGCGGAGAAGCCTATACAAAAACTCCTTTTCATCAACACGGTGAGGCAGAGAACCTGACCTCCTTTGGCTTCCTCCTGAAGCTGGCAGAGAACCCGGATCTTCTTACCGACGATCCTCTCGCAAAGAACACCAACCCGACGAAAGACGACGAGCCAAGAAGGCGACTCTGATCCTTGCTTGGAGAAACCTTCGTGAACCCCTCATGAACTCCCCCTTAGAAGATCCTCTCTCTCTCCCAAACTCTCTCTAGGGTTTCTCTGGAAAGGAAAGTGGCAAAAGATTTTTCTTGTTGAAAGAAAAATATCTTTTATAAGAGGGCTTAAAATTTGCCCTAAATCCCAATTGGTCGGCCAAGATCATCCAGGATGATCTAAATATTGTCATGTATGATCAGGTCAAAATCAGCTGCTTCAGCCTGGACGATCTGGTTCTTCTAGACGATTAGTAGAAAAGGTTGTTCATATCATCCCGTACGATTTTGTGATTGTCCGGGATGATTAGTGTAAATTGAGGAATTTTGTCCAGAAGACAGTTCGGGTCGTCCAGAGAAACTTGTGCTGGACAACTCAAAAATGACTTGATCGTCCAGGACGATAACGATATCATCCCGGACGATTAGTTCAAAAATTACCTAAATCATCCTGAGCACAGTTCGGGTAGTACAACTAAAATGACCTAGACGATCAATTTCATCCAAGACGATCCTGCGATCGTCTGGGATGATATGATCGTATCAATCAAGTCTTAATTACTTTCCTTAATTACTAGACTAATTTAGGCATGATTGTAGTTGATCGTCCAGGACGATACACGTATCGTCCAGGACGATCAGACCAAAGATCTTAAAAAAAAAACTTGCCTAACTTGATCTGGCAGCAGAGAATTTTTTATTTGAGCATATCGTCCCGTATGATGTAATGATCATCCAGGATGATCTGCTTAATCAGACACACTTAACTTGGTCACCCTAATTAGGATTTCTATTTTTACATGATCGTCCAGGACGATGTGACTATCGTCTAGGATGATATGAACAAAACTTGAAACAGAAACTCTAATTCACTCAAGCTCTCCCCCTGAGTGTGTGTGTGTAAGGTTACTTAGCTAGAGGATCAGTTACATTACAATTGACTCAAGAAAAAGAAAATAGTACACTTAGACACACTTGGACCCGATCTTGAGTTGGCTTGAGTTGCTCTTGATCTTTTGTGCCTAAAACGGGTTAGCCAAGCAAAACACAATAGACAACATGTTTGTCATCATCAAAACCAAATTTGCAACGTACTGTATAATTATTATTGTAATGTATGATTTATTCCCATCTGAGAACCCTAGCCACCACATAATTTAGGTAAGATTTTGAATTTGATCATTGAACTAGTCGTACTATATGATATTAATCGTACTGCACAATTATTTGAAATCTTGCCAAAATTATCTCCCATAATCAAGAAATTAAATCATGGTTTATTAATGACTGCTATTCGTATTGTATGATATATATTGTACTGTATGAACTACAGAGATGAAATTTGGTCATCCCAAAGATCATACCATACAAAACCATAATTTTTTGAACTATTCTTCCCGGATGATATTTGTATCGTACAGGACGATGGCTTAAATTGAACTATTCATGTTGTATGAAGTGTACAGTGTGGGACAAATTACAGAGACGATTTTTGGTCATCCCATAATTCATCCTGTATGAATAATGGAAAATAAAATGATTGTTCAGTATAATCTCCTGATCATATGGTATGATGTGCTAAAAATTTATGAACTATTCATCTCTCTTCATACTAGACAAAACTGATTTTGAATTGATTATACTGTACGATATTGGATTGTACTATACGAACAGTGACAGCTGAATTGAATGATTAGGGTTTTTTGAAGCCTAATATAAAGGGAAGGATGCTTATTTTTACAATATTTGGAGTTCATAAAATTAGCCCAAAGAGAGGTATTTATACAAAATTTGCACCAAGTTTAATAGAAAAACATTTTATGATATCTAAGGTGGATTTACATCCAATACCACCCTTGGCATAAGGGCTAGTGCAAGAAGACCAAGCCCTCCAATGAATTTTTTTCCATCTTGAGAAGATCCCCACACAAATGTATTAAGGATCTTATCCAATTTGTTACAAACCTCTAAGGAAGGATGAATAGTTTGAAACAAATAAATGGGCATGGAGAATAAAACACTTTTGATCAAGGTAAGTCTACCACCCATCGAAAGAAGCTTATACTCCAAAGTAGTAAGCTTGGAGCTTATATTTTGAAAGATTTTCTCAAACAAAAAGGTTTTTTTATGACCTTTGTGAGGAGGAGTCCCCAAATAGGAAATAGGTAAAGATTGCTTAAAAAACTAGTCAAAATCATGATAGCATTAGTTTTGCTATGATTCATATTTTTCCCCATAATGAACGAGCAATTTTTAACATTAAAACAAAGGCCGCTTTCTTTACGAAAACAAACCAAAAAATGAAAAATCTTCTTCACATGCTTAATCGAACCATTACAAAAAATAATAAAATCATTAGCAAAACAAAAATGGGAAATATGCATATCCCTATAGTTAATGTTATTCATACCTTTATATTTGAAAAAAAATTACCTGAAGACCTCTAGAAAGATATTCAACAGCAATAATGTACATAGTAGGGGATAAAGGATCGTCCAGCCTAACACCTTGACCACCTTAAAAAAACCATGAGTTTTACCATTAATAATAATGGAGTACCTCATGCTCAATTATACTTTTGATTAGATTAATATACTTGACCTTAAAACCAAAAGGATCCAAAATATTATAAATAAAATTTCAATTAATATCATCATAAGCTTTAGATATGTCCAACTTTAAAACCATATTCTGGCCAGCCACCTTATAATATATGTCGTATATAAGCTCTTAAGCTAGCAAAACATTATCAGAAATCCCTCTCCCCTTAACAAAACTTGTTTAATTAATGGAAATAATATTGGGAAGAATGTTGGACATCCAGGAAGCCAAAATTTTGGAGATAATCTTATTAAAAGTTTTACATAAACTAATAGGTATAAAATCACTCCAACAGTCAGGATTATCACATTTAGGAATAAGGATAATAAAAGTGCTAAAAAAAATTTAGAAGAGACAAACAATTGAGAAAACCCTGAATAGCCACATCATCTTTATTCATAGACATAAGATAGTTATAAATTTCATGCTTATTAGGACAATTAGAAAATTAGTTATTCTGATAATTATTAATAATGTGAGAATAAAAAAAGTGTTGGAGAGAGCCTCCACATTCTTGCACTAACCTAAGATATTCTTAAAAAGAGACACAATAGATTCAGAAATTGCAATCTCATCCTCCAACCAAGACCCATCTTCAAGTTTAATTTTATGGATAGTGGCCTTAGCATTTTTGTTTTATTAGCTCGAGCATGAAAGTATTTAGTGTTCCTGATCCCTTTAGATATGAACATAGAATTAGCTTTCTGACGCCAATGGGCTTCCTCTTTAAGATGCAGATCAGAAAGTAAATTCTTAGCCTTAGTTAAAAGAAATTAATATTACCAAAAATATGTTTATTCCAACAATAAATTACTTATTTGAGATGCTTAATCTTAAGAGAAAATAAAATAATATCATTGGGACCATCATGATAAGTAATGGGAGCTTTACAATTAGCCTCCACCACATTAAAAAAATCATTAGATTGTAACCACATATTTTGGAAATGAAAAGGAGGAAAAGTAGGAGCATTCTTAAAATTAATGCAAACATGAAGGGATGCATAATCAAAAGATGTTCTACTAAGATGCTCAATAGAAGTGTACTAAAAATTAGACATCCATTCCATATTAAATAAAACTCTATCTAATATTTGCCACATTCTATTATTAAACAACGTAAAACTTGGCCCAATGAAATCATTATCCATAAGGCCACTATCTATAATTGAAGTCCTCCATAGCAAAAAAAATTAGGAAAAGATCCACCAATTATTTTATAAGTATTAGCAATAATATTAAAATCAGCCCCCACAAACCAGGGACCATTAATAGAACTAGCAAAATCATATAATTATCGCCATAAATGAATCCTACAAATTTAAGAACAACAAGCATAACAAATAGATCCCATAACCTAAATATCATTCATATATAAATTACAGTGAATAACTTGAGGGAAATCAACAATAATTGAACACTTGATTCTATCATTCCCAAACAACCAAATTTTATCATTAGAATTTGAAAAAGAAAACTAAAAAACTAGCTATTGCTAACAAGAGGTTAACTTAGAAACATTAATACAAGGCTCAAGAATAGCTAGAAACCCAATTTTATATATTCTACATAACATTCGAATACGAGAATGGATAAGACGATTGTCCACCCCTCTAACATTCCAAATAAGAGTACTAATCATAAAAATAAAAGGTATTAGTAGTTTGAGATCTAATTATCCTAATAGCCAAAGCTAAAGCATCTTTTATATTCTTTTTATTTTTCCTTCTCCTTTTTCCTAGATAGAATCTTGAAATCCTCTAAGGACCCATGTCTAGCATAGTACTTAGAATTTTTACTCATCATAGAATTTAGATCAATATCTGAATGAAGCTCTCCTTCTTCAATAGACTCATGGGGTTCAATAATCTCCCCCATTTTAATGATAGCAACTATTTTTGGTTAAAAATTATATTTAAGAAAATAAATTAAGCATTTAAATAAATTTTCAAGATTGCATATTTTTCCCTCTCAATTTATGCTTCCAATGAATTTAATTTGGGGTTTTATATATATTTCTAAGGAAACTAGAAAAAAATTCACAACAAACAATTTTCTTTTAATTTAAACTTTAACTTTTCATTAAAAAAAGCATAATTTTTTATTAAAAAAGGTATTTAAACAAAATAGACTTCTCCCCTTTTGACATTTAAAAAAGGTCAGACAAATAAATAAAGGAGAAAAAGATAAATTTAATTACAAACAAAATATACATAAGATAAAAGACATAAACAAATACAACACAGAGCACTCAAAAATCTAAAGGACCCTAATCGGGTGGTGGTGGATGCGGGTGAAAATAACCATGAATAAGAGGGAAAAATCCTCCTCATTTTGAAGTTGCATTTTTTTCTACTACTAATGTAACCATTAAATATGATGATCCACTTTAAGCTCGTGTCAAGCAAAGCGGTCAGTCCATGCATCCGATAGGTATTAGTATGCCTGAGGAGGGGATTGGGCCAGTCTTCCTCCTTCATCTTCCACCTAATCTCCTCCACCTTGTATTGTACTCATCACTATAAATAATTTGAAAGGATATGAAGTAAAAGAGTAGGTCATTAAGTGGTGTAGGGTTTGTGAGGTTGTACTGCATTTCGAGGAGATATAACATTGACTATTGAATCTTGAAATGAATAAGGTAACTTAAGATTAGATGTGTTTGTAGTTAAAATTAAAATTTCAGTAGTTCACCATCATCTGTATTAGTATTCTTACTTTACCCTTTGTAAATTTAAGTATATGGTTGCAGTTGGACTTTAAGCTTTTAATTGACACCAATTTTTGAATGTACTCTTCTTCTTTTATTTTTTTTTCTCCAAATATTCATTTTAGAACTCTTTTCCTTTTTATTTTATTTTCATTATCATGGAGCACATAATTAATGATTTTGAAAATCAATTTTATTTATATCCTCTTGCAATCTTAATTATTTTAATGAAAGGATTTAATAAGATCACTAGTTTCAATTTCAAGTTACCTTGATTTCTAAGTTTAAGCTATCAATAACTATTCTTTAGCCTTAACTATTTATCTTTCAATTCAAAGGTCAATGTATTAATGTATAACTTATAAATTCAAAACAAGTTTATACCTTAAATGTTCTAAGTTAGTAATTATTAAGTTTTTCAAACTATGAATTATAATACAGTGTTCATTTAAACTATAATCTAGGAATTTAATATTATCATAATTTTATTTAATTTCTAATTGTCATTTTTATTTAGGCTAAATAAATAATCAAAAAGTGCAGATGTCAATAGACGATAATGTAAAAAGTTTTATGCATAAGGAGAATAAATCAAATGTAAATACAAACACTTAATCACTATAGTTAATAACTTAAACACTTAATAACTAGTGTTTAAGGTATGACTCTACTGCTCTAAATGACTATGGACACAAATGAGTTGCCTCTTAAAAGCACTAAGTTTATAGTCTTTAGCCAGACTATACTAATTATTTTAACTCAAGATAAACCAACTCAGTTGTACTTCACAATCATTCAATATCACCACCTAAATAAGATTTTAGTATGTGTCTATTGACTTTAAAAATAAGCTTTTCTTATCACAAATTTCCATAGTTCCATAAGAAAATATTTTCAGGACAGTGTCTTGACCACATGGATTTTGATTTTCTTAAAAATAATTTAAGTATGGAATTAAAAAGTAAAACATCCTCTCTAGTGGTTAATTCATTTCTAAGAAGCTTACGATCATGCTATTTTTTAACTTAATCCTTATAAATTCTTGCATTTTCATAAGCCTCATTTCTAATTTTGTCCAATTCATTTAACTGTATTAATCTTTTCTCTTTATTCCTTCAAAATTAGAATTCAATTCTTTAATATCCCAAAATACTTTATGTTCTAATTCAAAAGGAAGGTGGCAAGCTTTTTAAAAATTAATTTATAGGGAGTCATACCAATAGGAGTCTTAAAAATAGTTATGTAGGCCCATAATGCATCATCTAACTTAATAGCCCAATCCTTCCTATTAAAACTGTCATTTTTTTCAAAATCCTCTTTATTTCCCTATGCTAATTTTAGCTTGGCCACTAGTTTGGGGATGATAAGTCGTTGCAACCTATGATAAATTTCATATTTATTTAATACTGCTTCTATTCTTTTATTGTAAAAATGACTTCCTCATCAATGATTAAAACTCTAGGCATTCCAAATCTATAAAAAATATTTTTCTTTAAAAATTTAATTACAACCTAAGCATTTGTTCTAGTGTGAATGTACTTGACCACCTAGATTTTAGTTTTCCTTAAAATAATTTTAATCTTGAATTAAAGAGCAAACCTCTTATCCATGGGTAAATTATTTCTTAATAAGCTTATGATCATGTCATTTTTTAATTTTATCATTATAAATATGTCATTTTCATAAGTCTCATTTCTAAACTCTTGTAAGTCATTCAAGTGTATTATTCTTTTTTCTTTTGCTCCCTTAAGATTGAAATTTAATTCTTTCACTGTGTAAAATGCCTTATACTCTAATTTTATTAAAAGGTGGCAAGCTTTTTCAAAGACTAACCAATAGGGAGACATTCCAATAAGTGTTCTAAAAGTGGTTCTATAGGCCCATAATGCATCATCTAGTGTAATAGCCCAACCTTTCATATTTGAACTAATAATTTTTTTTAAGTTCTTTTAATCTCACTATTACTTATTTTAGATTGGCCACTAGTTTGGGGATAATAAGCTATTATAATCTTATGATGATAACCATATTTAACTAGTGTTATTTTTACTCTTTTATTACCAAAATGACTTCCCCCATCACTGATTAATACTTTATGCATTCTAAATCTTGAAAAACATTTTTCTTTATAATTTAAGCATAACCTGAGCATCAGTTCTAGGGATATCCACTCCTTAAATGCATTTTGATACATAGCCAAAAGCAATAAGAATATACTAGCATCCATAGGACCACAAAATCTAATCCCCAAATATCAAATAACTCAATTTCTAAAATATTATTTAACAACATTTCATTTCTTCTTAAAATTTTGCCAATAACATACTCATTAACATCTTTAAATAATATAGGCCAATAAAATCTTGATTGGAGAATCTTAGAAGTAATTCTAAATCCTCCAAAATGTTATCTATACTGAGAGTCATTACAATCCCAAATTATAGGTTCTACTTCTTCCTCGGGGACATATCTTCTAATGATTTGGTCATTATAAGCTTTGAAAAAATATGGTTCAACATAAAAATAATATTTGGCATCATACCAGAAAAAAATTAGATGAGGATAAATTAAATGTAAGTGCACCACTAATAATAAAATTAATAATATCAACATACCATGCTAATCTACTTAAATGCAAAGTAAATATTTGCTCATAAAAAACACATTAATTTCAAATTCATTTGATGTATGTTCTTTAATTGTAAGTCTTAAAAGGTGATCAACAATTCAATTTTTATTTCCTTTTATATCTAAAATTTCTACATCAAATTCTTGTAATAAAAGAATCCACCTCACCAATCTAGGTTTGGCGTCTTTTTTTTGTCATAAGGTATTTGATTGCAAAATGATCAGTATCTATAATTATTTTTTGTGCAAAAAGACTGAAATTTATTAAAAGCAAAGGCAATGGCTGGTTGCACTTTTTCAATGGTAGTGCAATTACATTGTGAAGCATTCAAAGTTCTACTAGCATAAAAAATGACTTGAAATTTCTTATCTTGCTTTTGGCCAAGAAAAGCACCTACATTAAAATCCCTTGCATCACACATGACTATAAAAGGTAGGTACTAATAGGGAGCAATAATAATAGGTGTAGTAATCAAATATTATTTCAAAGGTTTAAAAGCCTCTAAACATGTTGCATCAAAATAAAAGGAACATCCTTTTCCAACAAATGACATAATGGTTAAGAAATTTTAGAAAAATCATTTATAAATCTCCTATAGAATCCTACATGCCCTAGAAATCTCCTAATGCCTTTAATTGAAGTGGGTGGAGGCAATTTCTCTATGATCTAAATTTTAGCTTTGTTTACCTTTAATCCTTCCGCAAAAATTTTATGCCCTAAATAATCCCTTCAATCACCATAAATTGTAATTTTTCCCAATTTAGCACTAAATTTGTGTCTACACATCTAACCTAATAAGTTGCTAAGAAAGGTCTCCCTAAGAAAATAGGTATCGCCCTACCCTCTTCCATGTCTAGGATAATAAATTCAATATGGAAGATAAACTTATCCACCTTAACAAGAATATCCTCTACCACCACCATAAGATAAGTAAAAGATCTATCAGTAAGCTGAAGGGTGAACGAGGTAGGTTGAACCTCTCCTATATCTAATCTTTTCAAAATGGATAAGGGCACAAAGTTGATGCTAGATCCTAAATCACGTAAGGCTCTACCATAGAATTTATCTCCTATCATCATGACAATGGTGAAGCTACCTGGATCTTTTAATTTTTCTAGAAGTTTATTTTGAATGATAACACTACACTTTTCATTTAAGGCTACAATTTCAAATTCTCTTAACTTACTTTTCTTATTTAGAATATCCTTCATAAATATAGCATATGTGGGCATTTGCTCTAAGGCTTCAGAGAATAGTATGTTGATAGTTAACTTTTTAAACACTTTTAAGAATCTAGAGAATTGCTTATCCAAATTTTGTTTGATTAGCCTTTAAGGAAAAGGAGGTGGTGGTCTCTTTAGACCCTTCGTAATGGGTCCCTCAATTTCTTTGATGGGATTAGGTTATTGAGTAGAAGGTTTAGCTTTTATGGGTTCTTCTACATTGTTATCCCTTTGAGGTTGATCTTTGTCCTTATAAGGGTCTCCAAAATCTTTCCCACTCTTAAGCTAGATATTATTGCATTGTAAAAATCTTGCAGCTACAGTATCAATGATCAATCTAAGAGATCTTGCCAATTGGGTAAAGTTCAGTGAGAGTGGGAAAGTATGATTAACCAACCAATCGAGTAAAGTATAGCGAGAGCATTTTCTTAAATTTCTCCCAACTTTCTTAAATTGACTCTCCTTCAAACTGGGCAAAAGATGTAATATCATTCCTAAGCTTGGATGTTTTTGAAGGTGGGAAATACTTAGCTAATTATTTATATGACAACTCATTCCAAGTGGTTATAAAGCCTAGGGATAAAAAATTCAACAATATCTTAGCTTTGTCCCTTAGCAAAAATGGAAATAAATGAAGCCTAATAGCAGCATCGCTGACATCATTATACTTGAATGTTGCATAAATTTCTAAGAAGCTAGCTAAGTGTAGGTTGGGATCCTCAACACAAGTTTCCCCAAACTGGGAATTTTCAACCATTTGAATTATAGTGTATTTCAATTCAAAGTAATTAGCCTGGATAGTAGGTTTATTGATAGTTTGAAGGCTTTCATCTACTACAGGATTGGAATACTCCTTAAGAGTACTAGGATGGTCCTAATCTTGTGCTAGTTCAGACATTTCTAAAGCTAAAACTTTTTTAGTTTTTAGATTTTTGAAATGCTTCTTTTAATTTTAGAATCAAACAATAAGGCCACCTTACAAGATCTATAACACATTCAACAATAATGCATTAAAAAGTAAAAAATAAAAACTAAACAAACAATCATTTTTTTTATTTTAATTTAAAAAATTACATAAAATGATACAAGATATAAGTTGGTTTAAATATACAACTAATTTAACAATATAATTTAAAATTATAATATGCGTGAGACTTCCCCAGCACTGATGCTAAAAACTTGATATGAGCATGGGTATATGAATAGCTAAATGCATGTATCAATTGAATATGCTTTGGGGTCAATTAATGCTTAGATTTTCTTTGATATAGATTCCCCACAATATACATAAGAATAAGTGCAAATTAAGTAATAAAGAGATTGAGAGAGGGTTAATCCCATGAAAAAGTTTTCTGCTAGATTACAATAAAACTAATACTATCTACTATAGACACAAGATTTATCCTACTAAACAAAAATTAAGGATTTAAATTCTACCACTTCTAGATAAAAAGCAAGAAAATAAAAGAGATAACAGATATTTAAAATTTTTTGGACAAATGTATATAAAATAACAAAGTTTTTTTAATAAGACTCTTGAATATTGATGTGGATTAGAGCATATGCATCCCTAGATCTCTGTCGAACTCATAGGGGGTGCAGAGGGAGATTTATAGCCTTCCTTTAGTTTTATTATCTCCATTGAAGCTAGAAGATTTAACATCCTATGTCTTGGCATGCCAACATTCAATTCTAATACTCCTATTTGCTCCAATATTCCTCCATCGAGGTAATATATCATAGTAGATATTAATTATACTCATAGTTATTGTATGTATTAAATTAAGAATAGGAGATATTAAAAACATCCATAATTTTATTCAAGGCATAAGAGCCTACATTATTACTTGCAATGTGTTTAATACATTAATCCAAAACTATGAAATTAGTCAGACATAGATAAAATAGAAAGCAAACACATCTTTATTTAAATCATAGAAGAATAGACACGGGAGAAATAACAAGGAAACATTTCACCAGGATTGTATAAATTAATTCTTCACACTCCTTTCTCCTCCAATGGTAAGATTGACTACCTAGGGAAGGTTAAGATCTCCAATGAAAGTATCTTTGACTTCCCCAACCTCGTTTCGACTTTACTCTAGGGGGGCAAAAAAGAACTACACTAAAAATTTTAAAAAACTCTACTTAAAGTGATAGAACTCTTAAACAAAAGATCTAAATAACTATTTATAGTAAATACAAAAATGGACACAAGCAGCATGGTGCTTAAAATGGGGGCGACATAGCATATTATAAGATGAACTAACACCTCAAGGGCACTATGCTTACTCTACTGTGGTGCTACACAAACTTAGTGCATCAATTAGCCAAACCGGTGTGTCGCTTGATTAATTTAGTGTGGCTCCTCCTTTTGTCAACTGCTTCACCATGGTACTACAAAAGTTGAGCACTATGGTGCTTGAATGTGTAATATGGCACTATGGCATTCTAATGCTCAGTGTTCTGGTGCTCAAATTCTTGAGATGCATGTGTTTTGGTGTAAATTTCTGACACTACAATGCTATGAAGCACTATAGAGCAGACCTTGGCTCCGTTGGGGCATTGAATTATTTTCCATTTTTTATGAGTCTCTAGTGCTAAGCTTCCCTAATGGCTCTGAGGCATTATAGACACTACGGTGCTAGTAATTAGAGCATTGCAACACTAGTTCAACACTTGTACATTTTTTCTCCTTTTCTTGAACATTTCCTTTACAGCATCAACTAAAATACCATATTTTCATTGAATTTTAAGGTTAGAAAAGTACAAAATCTACACTTAACACCTGATGAAAAAATTATGAATTTAGGAGTAAACGAATGCTTTACTTAGGAATTATATTTTGATGGTGTTGGATCTTGTCAAAAAGAAAAAAGGATCGTGAGATGTTATCCTAAGGAAACCTAGAATTGGAATTATATTTATAACTTTAGGTAAAAACCTACACCCTGATGAATAATGAAGCTGAGTATAAGGTACTAATAACTGATTTAGAGTTAAAAATCCTATATGAAATTAAAGAAGTTAAAATCTTTGGAGATTTGTAGTTGGTCATCAATCAGGTAGTAGGAATCTACAAAGTGTTAAAAGAAAGTCTTACCCCATAGCATAAATATAAGATCCTTTATCAAATTTTGAATATGACTTTGTATTGGATACCCCACGAAAGAAATTCTACGACAGCAAAGCTCGTAAACGAATTAGCCTGTCAGGAAGAAGATTCCATCTTTATAAATGTACAAGGTCACAAGATTTTTTCACCCATAGATATGGAATATATAAATAAAAATTCTCCATCCAAGGTTGAGATTATTCTTGCTATGGAAGATGAAGGGGTAGATTGATGATAACCCTTCATTGACTATTTCTGAGAAAGAAAACTCCCTCAAGAAAAATTTGTTACTAATTAGATTAAAAGAATATCTCTTTCATACACTCTAGTTAATAGTACCCTATATCATAGATCGTTTGGCCAGATTTGGTTATGTTATTTCAATAAGCCTGAAGTGTAGAAAATTGTAGAAGAAGTGGATGCTAGATTGTGTGGCGCTCACCAGTCCAACCCTAAAATGAAGTTGAAAATTAAAAGGATAGGATATTATTAGCCTTTGATGATAGACGATTACATGAATATTGTATGTCATTGTCATTAGTGCTAGGTGTATGGTGTAGCTCTTCATTAACTACTAAATTTCTACTTCCTATAACTAATTTAAGTCCTTTTGTAAGCTGGGGTATGCATATCATTGATTCGATTGACCTGCCATTCTATAGAGGTCATTGATTTTTATTAGCAACAATAGATTACTTCTAAAAATGGGTTGAAGTTCTTCCGTTGCAAGAGGATAAAGTATATCATGTACTAAATTTCTTTAAAGACCTTATTATATATTAATTTGGTATTCCTTATCAAATAATATATGTTAATGGTCCATCATTTAGAAGCATCAAAATAAATAACTTTGCATGGCATCACAATGTTGATTAGAGATACTCAATCTATTAACCCGAAGTAAATTAATTGGTTAAGGTCTTCAATAGAACTTTGTGCAAAGAAAATTTCGTACGATAATAAGCATCAATGGCATGAAAAGTTAGGAGAAGCTTTGTGGACATATTGAACCACATATAGAACTCTAACTTAGTCTATGTTGTTCTCTTGACTCTTTGGAGCAAAGGATGTTCTCTGATTATAGGTATAGCTTCTTGAAAGTGCAAAAGGCACACTAAGAGAGGGTGTGAATTGGTTCTTTTTTAAAAGATTTTATATTTTCAAAATTTTTTGCTTAAAAATATAAATCTTAAAATTTATAAAAGCGATTAAAAGTTTAAATTAAACCTTAAACTAAAACTCATAAGCAACTAATATTTTTTTATTTTATACTTGTAAAAAATAAATTTTTTTTTTATTTTTCTAAACTGATTTTCAAAATAAAGATCACCAAAATCCTCTTTCACACATGTAATCAAAATAAAGTAGATTGCAATAAAGCAATTTTAAGTAAGGTAAACTATCAAAAAAGTAAGAAAATATAAACTAAGGATTATAGAGGTTTAGTCATGACTTATGTATACTCCCCAAAGGTCCTCCTCTTTAGGAATTTCATTAAATGTTTCTCTCCTTCAGCACACAGCTAGGTAGAGAAGCCATTCTCCCTTGACCAGTTGGAGAATCATGCTTAAAAACTCTTCACACCTGAGGAATCTCACTCATCTTACCTCCATGGCATGGCAGAGATATCATCCCTCCTTTTACCTCCAAGCCCAGTGGAGATGATGATCCCTCTTTTCTCTTCCAAGATCGATGGAGATACTAATACCCCTATCGCTTCCAAGCCTGACTAAGGTGTTGATCCCTCCTTGTGCCCCTACACCTAATAGAGATGTTGATCCCTCCTATCAAGATCCTAGCCTATATGGATAACAAGTCTTTTTCACTAATGACTCTCTTTCCTAAACTCTCCACTAAGAGCCCCACCAAACACAACTAGAGGACCCAAGGTGTAAGCTAATTGGAGCAATTATGTGACCCCTCTCACACCCCTTGACTCCCTCAAGGCACTCTCCGTCTCTCAACCTCACCTCCTCTCTCTCTCTCTCCTTATGAATGTGGACTCTCTCTCCAAGCTCTCCCTTAGAAAGAAGATGATTATGACTGTCAAAAGACTTTTGCTATAGGAAATAAATAGAGTTTATATAGAAGTTCTAAAAAACACTTATTTTTAATTTTAAGGCTTCATTTGGGATGGCTTTTTTACTACTTCTTAAAGAAGCATTCTATTATAAAAATTTTAATTTTTAAACTAGAAAGTTGTTTTAAGAAACAATAAAAAAGCCATTCCAAATGAAGCCTAAGTCTTCTGATCATAAAGTATAATTAATTTATTTTCTATCTTTTATTAGTATTGTATAATGAATAGTAGTATAATATGATTAGTTCAATTTCATCTCTAACTATACTATACAATGACACAATAATATAGTAGGGATAGTTCAATCAAATCACAAATCATCTAAGATGAGCTAAGCATTGAACAACAAGCTCTCCGTTATTTTACAGTACAATCATTACTGAATATTTGATCCTTATTCAATTTCTAAATCCCGAGGATTAAATTAAGCAATTCTAATTAATGTTCGTACGGTATGAACAAGTTTATATAGTATTATCAGTTCAAATTTTTAAATTCAAATTTGCCTAATTTAAGTAATAGGATTCGATGGAGGGGTTTCCCAAAATAGCTTATCGTCCTACATGATGTATAGATCATATAGTATGATTAGTTATGTGCCAATTTTAATTAATCTCATGTAATCAAATATTTTAACTAATTTATGTTTGGTTAGATCATATTATATGATTAACATAAATTAAACATTCAATTTAAATCCCACTTATGTATGTAAACGATTGCTAAGCCATACACCTACTATAGAAATAGATTCAAGAAAAAATACACACTTTATAACATAGAGATTAACTTTTATACTAACATTACACTATCTTGAGCCAGTTATTCAATCATTTCTTGGCATATGTTTATCTAAAATCATTAGTAGTTTGCAAAATAGATATCTAATATATAATGCAATAATAAGCAAATAAACATCCAATAATATTTATAATCATCAAAATATATAGTCAAGCTTTCGTATTGCAACACTTCCCTTCTTTTATAAGGATGAAGCAAGTAATATGGTTAAGTTACCTTCAGAGATTAAAGATTATTTTTCATAGAGTTATGAGAAATTATCAAGATTATCTCCAGATATAGCAGTCCATAAACTTGAAAATCAACTTGGCATAGTTCCCATAAATAAAGCACCCTAATGCATGCAACTTGAAATAGAACAATAAGTTTTTATTGAAGTTAAGAAATTGATTAAAGCCAGTTTTATACAAGAAGAAAATATTCCTATATGGTTGGCTAGCATTATGCTCATAAAGAAGAAGAATGATTAGATTCACATCTACGTCAATTTTATAGATCTAAATAAAGCCTATCTTAAAGATGAGTTTCTATTGCCCATCCCAAAACTCATGGTAGATATTACTTCCTTGCATGAAATATTCTCCTTTATGAATGGATCATTTGGGTTCAATCAAATTAAAATGGCTCTTAAAGATGGAAAGTATACAATAATGAGAACACTTATAAGAGTTTAGAACTATAAGGTTATTCCCTTCTAACTAAAAAATGTTAGAGCAACATACTTGCAGGCTATGTTGAGAATATTTAATGAAATGGTCCTCTAATAAGTGGAGTATTATTTCAATGATCTAGTCATTAAAAGTCATAAAAGGGAAAATAATTTAAATAACCTAAAAACTATTTTTGAAATACTATATATATAATCTTAAAAATGAAACATCTGATGTTTTCCTTTGGCATTACTTCAAGGAATTCTAGGTTCTATGGTAAGACACCACAAAATCAAAATTGATCCTAATAAAGTAAAACCAATCTAAGATATGCAACCACCAAGATGTCTTACCCAATAAAGATGTTTCCAAGGTGGGTCAGCATATCTGAGAATATTCATATCCAATTTATCCAAAAGATGTCAACCATTGGTAGTCTTATCCAAGAAAGGAGCACATTTCCAGTGGGATAATAAATATTAGAAGGCTTTTAAAAGTGTAGTAGTACTTGATGACATCCCCTATTTTGGTTGCTCCTATTCCAAGAAAGCCATTAATTTTATATACCATAACTTTAAGTAAATCTCTTAGTGCCTTCTTTGCTCAAGTTAATGAGGAAGAAGAAGAGAATGCGCTTTATTATCTAAGATAAAGATTTCTTCCAATTGAAAAAAAATATCCACAAATTGAGAAATATTATTTAGCCTTGATCTTTACTGCTCAAAAGGTAAGGCACCACATGTTATCTCATAAAGCCAATTTAATATTCTAGGTTATTCAATTATAGTATCTTATGATTTTTCCAACATTACCTAGAAGATTAGCTTGGTGGTCAATTATCCTAGTATAGTTTGATATTATTTTAACTAGCCTACATGTTGTGAAAGTTCAAGCCCCGGTATATTTCATGGAAGCACATCTAGTTCCTATGGATTTTCCATTAAAGGATGAATTACTAAATGAATAGATTATACAAAAAATCTCTATTGAGAATTCTATTTTGAAGGTGTTACATCTTGTTAAAAAGATAATAGACTACGAGATGTTTCAATAAGGAAAGCGGTAATTAGAATTGTTGTAAATCTGGGTTCAAGCATTGTAGTTTTGATGATATCAAACATTCCTACTTCTTTACTGCTACTACTGCATATATGTTTTACTTGCCCATGCCTACTAACTTTTTAGGTTCACAATGTCAATTATAATTCAAGCCAGCTAAGATTGGGTAGATTAGGACTGAGTCAGTCTATAAGTTTAAATTTCAATAATTTTTACCTTTTCTTGAGTCAAATGTAATAAGATGAATCCTAATGCTAAGTAACCTTGCACACACACACACACTGTGGGGAGAAATTTGGTGAATTTGAGAGTCTTTTGATTTTTGAGCATATCATATAGGACAATCAAAAATTGTCCTGGATAATTAGTTCAAAATAGAAACCTTAATTAGGGCATCTAGGCTAGGTAAGTTTGATTAAGTAGATCGTCCTGGACGATCCTCCCATCATCCTAGATGATATGTTTAAACTCAGAAATCAGCCGCCAATCACATTTTAGGAAATATTTTATTTTTACATTTTTGTTCTGATCGTACTGGACGATGCTTGTATCATCCTAGATGATTCAGTATAATTTTACCAAAAATGATCCTTTTATTAGGAGAATAATTATGATTTAATTGATCAATCACATCGTTCAGGATGATAATCCCCGATCATCTCGGACGATCCTTTATATTTCATGGGATGATCTCCAATCGTCCCGGATAAAAACCATAATTTTCTTCTGAACATCCAGGATATCATCCTGGACGTCCTGAGAAATTGTCAGGATGATTTGTCAATTGCCACCCAAAATGAACTGATTATCCTAGATAATTTTGAAATCATCCAAGACAAAACCCTTATTTTGTTCTGATCATCCAGGACATCATCCTGGACATCCCGAGAAATTTTCTGGATGATTTTTCATTTTCCACTTAGATTGAACTAATCATCCAGGACGATCATAAAATCATTCAAGATGATATGTAGAAAATTTTTCTTTTGATCATCCAGACCATGGAAATCATCCTGGCAAAATAATTGATTTTATACTAATCATACAGGACGATCTATAGATCATCGTGGATGATATAGTCTGCAAGTTGAACTTTAGGGCATTTTTTAAGGCCTTCTATTTAAGCTCTTTAACCATCTCTTCAGTAATCTTTTGCTAATATTTCCACTCCAAGAGAGCTTAGAGGAGGAGAGTTTGGGAGAAAGAGAGGATCTTATGAGGGAGAGTTTGTGAGGGGATTCATAGAGGTTTCTCCAAGAAAGGATTTGATCATCGTCTTCCTTCTTCATCCTTGGTTCCGTGGTGGCTCTAGGGCGATGATCATCGGTATTAGATCTAGGTTCTCTGCCTGCTTCAGGAGGAGGAAAAAAGAGTCGGAGGTTCTCTACCTTCTTCAAGAGGAAGTGAAATGATTCTAGAGTTCTCTGCTTGTTTTAGGAGGAAGCAAAAGGAGTTAAGGTTCTCTGCCTCACTGATGTCGGTGGAAAGATTTTGTAAGGGCTTCTCCACCTTGTTGTGGGAGCAAAAGGAGAGTCACTATAGTGTTTAGTGTAATACCTGAAGGGGAGGCTTTGGGGCGTGGACGTAGGTCAAGTTGATCGAACCACTATAAATTTGGTGTGCTCTTTTCATTTATTTTTTTTTTGCATTTTAATTTTCGCATATTTTTTGTGATCTGATCTATGGTTGAAAATTTAATTTTGGTTATCTTCTTCCGCTTTCATTATTCTTATTTTAAATATTCAAAAAGATAAATATATTTTTCTGTTTGTGCAAGAATTTTTTAAAATACCAATTCACCCCCCCCCCTCCCCCCACCTCTTGGTTAGCCTTGAGACTAGTTCATAA
The DNA here is from genome assembly GCA_019925795.1 of Dendrobium chrysotoxum. Lineage (NCBI taxonomy): Eukaryota > Viridiplantae > Streptophyta > Magnoliopsida > Asparagales > Orchidaceae > Dendrobium > Dendrobium chrysotoxum. Next base: position 33,801,474 of record CM034303.1, on the reverse strand, counting down.
GGGCTTAACAACCTTAACGGACTTTCAAGAATTATATTTATAACTCCAAATAAAGGCATACTATATTACTCTTACCATTTGTCAGAATCCTGTAAAAATAATGAAGCTGAGTATGAGGCACTGATAACCAATTTTGACTAAATAATCTTGAATGAAACTAAAGAGTCAAAATCTTTGAAGATTTATAGCTTATCATTAATTAGGTGGAACAAATTTACAAAATATTAAAAGAAAATATCATAATCTTTAATAAGTATATAATGAATCTCCTTAAGCAAATTATGAATGTAACATTTTATTGGATACCCCATGAAAGAAATTATAAGGCGAATGCACTAACAAAACTCATAAAAGAATTAGCCTGCCTGAAAGAAGATTTAATTTTTATAGAGGTATAGTGTCATAAGAATTCATCACCAATAAATTTGGAATATATAAGTAAAAATTCCTCAATCAAGGGTGAGATTATTCTTACTGTGCATGATGAAGTTGTAGAATGGTAATAACCCTTTATTTACTGCTTATTAGAAAGTAAAATCCCTTGAGATAAATTAGTTGCTGGTTAAATTGAAAGAAGATATCTTTCATATAGTCTAGTTAATGATACCCTATATCAAAGATCTTTTAAATTATTTACATAAGCCTGAAGTTCAAAAAATTATAGAAGAAGTGCATGCTAAATTTTGGGGTGCTCACCTGACTAGTCCTAAAATTATGTTGAGGATGTGATACTATTAGTTGTTAATAATGGATGGTTGCATGAAAGTTGCACACTACTGCCATCATTGTCAGGTGCACAGTGTAATTCATTATTAATCACCAAATATTTTACATCCTATAATTTGAGATACTCAATCATCTATTACCCTTGGGCAAATATATTGGTGGAGGCCTTCAATAAAACTTTGGCTCAAATTCTAAAGAAAATTTTAGACAATAATAAGTGTCAATGGCATGAAATATTAAGAGAAGCTTTTAGCATGTTAAACCATGTATAGAACTGCTACACAATCTATGTGATTTGCTATAGTCTTTGGAGCAAGGGTGTGGAGAAAATTTTTACTTTGACTTTTTGGAGAGCACACATGATTTGCTTTAAAAATGCTTCTTTTCTAAAATTTGTATAGATTAATATTATACCATCCCAAAGGATAGACTAATATTTCACTGTTGATTCAAAAAGAGAGATTAAATTTATTTTCATAATCAAACATGGCATAAAGAATAATCAATTCATCCCAAAGGATAAAAAGGATATTCACTTACCATTTTGATTAAGAAACAAAATTAATGAATTTCTTTTCATAATTAAACATAGCAAAAGGAATATTCAATTCATCCCCAAACATAAAAAGAATATTCACTTATCATTTTGATCATGAAAGTAAATGAATGTTTAAAGCTAAATTTGCATCCACATAATATTTCCCTACCTTAGAATGAAACTAAGATAGGGTTTATTTTATTACTGAGTTCTATATTTCTATAATGATAAGTCCCTATAGCTAATTATATCTCTAAAGAGAATACTCTAGATTAAAGTGAAGACTAAAGATTTTTAAATCCATATAAATTTAAAAAAAGGCTTGGGATGTAAAGATTTTAATATACAGGCTTTAGATTATAATTCTTTGACTTTGATTTATAGTTTAAATTTAGATTTTAGATTTATGGAATGGTAGGACATGAAAGGAATGTGCATAGACTGAGAGGTGTATACAATCTAGACTGCTTAGAGTTAGTTGCCAGCTAAAAATCCTAAGCACAATGAATCATTGTAAAAATGCGAGATTAGATAGGTTATATCCAATGAATTAAGGTTATAATTTATAAAACTATAATAAATGATTTTATAATATATATGTGATCACATAATAAAATGATAAATGAACATTTATATATATATATATATATATATATATATATATATATATATATATATATATATATATATATATATATATATATATATATAAAAACTTTCATTCTTCAATCTTCTGACTTTCGGATCTTCTATAGAACTCCAAAAATTAAAGATCTTCAAAGGAAGAAGTATTATTTCTTTTTGAAATCTATAAGTGTAAATAAACAACCATTTTCAAATCTTTTACAACTTTTGACACTGTACAACTCAATCTAGCTATGCAAGTATCTAAAACATTTATTTTTACATTTGCATTTATATTTATATCATTTCTTAAGTACATTCTACTTTTATAGGACTATAAAGCACAATATATAAAAATGCAAATATATAATATTATGTGAGTGTATACAAGTAAATATAAAATGGCCTAAGAGCCTACACCCATTCTGAATAATTTAATGTGCACTAATATAAATATAAATATGACATCCAAAGTATAAAAACTAAATACACCAAATATGAGTACCCTTTAAGAAAGGCACTCCACAAATAAACCAACCAAACTAATAGCCTAGCCTAGGCTAGAGTTGGTTGTCATAGTAAACCATCTAAAGTCTGTGAAGGAGGTTGTATGATTTTGGTATGTCCAAAGGGAGTTTATTATTTAGGTTGCTTTATTTGAAAGTGTTTGTTTATTAAAGGAAAAAAAGTGGATTTTTAATTTCAATTTAAGTGTTAATTATTTGGAATTTTATTATTTATGTTTTTAAGTATTGAAGTTGATTATTTAATTTTCAAGAACAATGTAAGCTACTGACTTCAAAGTATAAAAGCCACAAACCAATAAGTCCTAAGGCTCATAATTATAAAGCTACCATTTCCTCATAAAGGATAGGATTGGTTGCATAGAGTCCTTGAAAATTTATTAGTGATTTATTAGGAGAGGAGAGGGAAGACCTTATGAATCCAATACATAGAGGCTTTCTAAAAGGAATTTTGCATGATGTATGAAGGTATTTTGATTTATTAATATTTTATTAATGGCTTCTTAAAGATCTCCCAATCCAATATGCAAGTGTCTTCCTGAAAGGTGTTGCACATAACACATGAGACTCTTTTGGTTATTTAAATTATTTAAGGACCTTTTAAATCTAATGATAATATGTAATCTAAAGGATTCAAACATAAAGCATGAAAGGACATTAAATTATTTACTTAATAAATATTATGAAATCCATGTAATTAATAAATTTAATCAAAATGAATCATCAAATTAATTTGGTTTATATGAATTAAAAATTAATTATTATTCACTAATTTTTATTTAAATTATTTAAAATTTTTTTAAAGGTTTATTAAATTTTAAAATAATATTATATAATTATTCATGTTTTATTATTTATTTTTATTTGAAATTTTATTTAAACTATAATTAATTATTTCTAATTTTTTATAAGTACGCCCCTTTTGTCCACTCTTCGACTGACTCATAGGAAATTATGAGAGTCTTAACTAGGACTAATTATGGGGTAGTTTGGAAAGAGAGAGAGAGGATAAAGTAATCAACTTTCCAAGATCTACATTAACTCACGTGTCTAAGGCTTGGCACTATTTCATGTCTACCCACCTTTTGCCTAGCACCAACATTAGCGAGGTGACCCCGGACAATGCACTGTTAAATTCTGCCATTTAGGTGGGTCACATTATTGATTAAGGAAGGCTCATTTATTCCTCTTTGATGTATATGATTAAGGGTTCCACTTCTATTGGTCTAGGCCACCCTTCTTTGGTTTATTATTTATGTGTCACTACTAGTATTTTGGGACATCTTAGAGAGGAGTAGTTCATTCCCATTTCTGCTCTATCCAAAGGAAAAATTAAAAATTTTAATTTAAGCACCAGAGAGGAGGGAATGGGGCATAATCAACCCAGTAATAATTAGCCTAGGACCCGTAAACCAAAGGATACCATGAGATCAGGTTAAATCTCAGGGATTAGATGGCCAAAATGCATACATATTTTGATGAAAACTAGTGGTGGCGGCGGCAATTGATGCACCGAATGGATTACATAATGGATATGCAGTAGCGTTAGTTCACATATGCTTCATAATTGAATAAAACATTGGATGGTATGTTCAAGAGTAGCCTCTAGTTTTAGATTCTTGGCTAACACTCTTCCCAACAGCCCCCACTTTTGATCCTATGATTGGTAGGAGCCCTTACAACTATTTCCACTAGTAGAAGCAGTACCGATAGCATGAGATGATGATGAGGAGGAGGAGGAAGTGTGATGTTTATTTTTTTATTCTTGCTTTTATGTTTTCTTTATTTTTATGTTGTTTATCTAAGGTAATTGATGATGTGATGTTCGTAGTTGTATGGTAAAAGTTGAGATGTTGATAATAGTGAGCATAGCTCATTGTTAGTTGGTTGTATTGTTGTATGGTTAAACTTGTTATGTTTGGATATGTTAATTACAATAATCATAACTCATTGCAGTATATATGTATGGATGTTATGTAATTGTTTCGTATTCCATTTGCTTTGAGTCCTTATTATGTGATGCACATTACATTTTATACCCGATTATGTTTATGTAGTTTACTATTTTGTTATAGCTTTTACCTTATGTTTTTATCCTATTTATATTTTCCTACCTACTTCAAGAATTGATTACTCATTATTCAATTTCACTCTTCCATATTCACTCAAACTTTATGAAATTTCTAAATCAAAATTGATTATAATAGGAACAGTACCAAAATATTGGTGCTTAGCTGAATGATAAAAGAATAATATTTAAGTTAGTGCAACCTTAAAAATAGCTAATAAAATCATTTAAGTTAATACTCCACACTAAATTTAACTATTATAATAAAAAAAGCACTTGACTACTGATTGACTAAGTTTAAAAAAAGGTAATACTCAAAGTATTTTTAAAACTATGTATAAACAAAGCATGGCTTTGGAAAGCTTTATAACAATCCTTAATTAAAATCAAATTTAGTTTATTTGAAGAGACAAAACAATCAGTACTCAACATCATTACCAAGGTACTCAAAAGATAGAAAAAAAAAAGAAAAAGAAAAAAAGAATATAAAAAAGAATAATAAGGGCCGGAACATAAAAAATTGGTACATGAAAAAGCTCGAATTCCTAAAGAACCTGATACTAAATTAAGTAAGAGAAGAGTAAGAATCATAAACAAATTGATGTTTATAAAAGAATTGCAAAGTTAATCAAAATATGAAAATTTCCTAAATGATAAATCAATTAACCTAACTAAGTAGTCGATAATTACACATACACATGTAGTAGATGGGCCTAGTATGGATATTAATGAAAATAATTAATTAGGATATTTGTTACTAATTATTTTAATTAAAATTACCAACCTTTGATTTTTCACAATTAACATCAAATTAGTGAAGTATTTTCTTACATTTAATCATTTTAACATGTAATTTTGTTAGGAAGGATGAATCAATCAAAAGAGAAATAACATTGCTTGAGAATAAGTAATAGCTTAAATTGGGGAAAATTTGTTAAGAGAAAATTAGGTTAATCTTTTGGACATAAATTCCTATGAAAATATTTCTTTTAGTTGATATTGTGTAGGAAAATCTCAAGAAAAAACCATAAATATCAAAGTATGCACTAGCACCGCGGACCCCAACCAACAACGCCACAATACCATCAATGCCCCAGTGCCACTCTAGAACACTACGACACATTCTGTATAAGAATTTGGTAATTTAATTCAGCATTGGCATGCCAAATATTCCATCATCTTAGTGTCAGTAGTGCCCCAACGCCACATTTTGAAACATTGTTGTGCTAAACTTTCTCATATTTTGCATATAATTCAATGCTCTAATGTAGATATCTAGAGCACTGCAGTGCCAATTTGCCTACATGAGTGCTGCATCACCCATCTTTATTCCACATTATAGCATTGTGGTAGCACCGTAGTGGCAAATTGCTTGCAGGGCCGTGGCGAGGGAGTTATAGTGGTTCACTATGAAATGTTGTGTTGATTCAACCTAACACTATCGCAGAGCCAAAATATAAAGCATCAAAGCACTAGATCATTATTATAGCATTGTGCCGCCAACTTGCCTAACACCATAGCTCTTGAGTCAGTTTTGTACTTAGTATAAATAACTTTTTTATCAAAATATTGAGGGCTGGTCATCTGTTTACTGTACAAAATAGTAAGGCAGTGTGGAGTTTAGAGTGGAGAGTGATCATGCTTAAGGGAAATCTATCCGAGAAACATTTATTGTTTAGAATTTATTATAAATTCTACTCCAGGTGATATTATCTCCACTTAAACTCTAGTATCTTGTTGTGATTCATATAATAAAGTTTATTTTTGTGTAAAATTATTTTCATGGATGGCTAATTCACTTATTTTGGATTTATGATGTGATTGAAGTATGTTTTTTCCTTACGTAGACTCTAGTACATGAATTGCTAAATATTGTTTCCAATTCCTCCCAACCTTTATTTAATTCACGTAACGTCCATGTTTGAATTTAAAACTTAATGTGATTTATTGCCTCAATGAAGCAATGATAGAACAAATAAGAGAATTGGAATGGAAAACTTTCATGCCTAGATATAAGACGAATAGGTTTTTGGGGTCTATAGAGATAGAATCACTACAGTGAGGTGAAAGCCTTACTTTACACCCTCAAAAGCTCGACAAAGATCTAAGGGTGCAATGTACTCAGCTTCAGCAGTGGAAAGTGCAACTGAGTTCTATTTTCTACTGGACTAGGAGACTAGAGACTGTCCTATGAATTGATAAGTTTCAGAAGTGCTCTTTCTATCCACCCTACACCCCGCAAAGTTAGAATCAAAATATCCAATGATCTCAAAGGAGGTGATGTGCCTAGGGTACCAGATTCCTAGGTTTGGGGTCCCTAAAAGATATCTAAGAATTCTCTTAATAGCAGTCAGGTGGGACTCTTTAGGATCAGCCTGAAACCTAGCACAAAGACATACACTAAACATGATATCAGGTCGGCTAGCAGTCAGGTAAAGCAGTGATCCTATTATTCCTCTATACTTTTTCTGATCAACAGATTTTTCACTTGAATCCTTATCTAACTGAACAGAGGAGGTTATGGGAGTATTGATTGGCTTGGCTTTGCCTATTTCATATTTCTTCAAGATGTCCTTAGTGTATTTAGATTGATTGAGAAAGATTTCATCATCTGTTTGCCTTATGCTAAACCCCAAGAAGTAGGACAATTCTCCCATCATACTCATCTCAAACTCCTTACTCATTGTTTTAGAAAACTCATCACATAAGTATTTATCAGAAGATCCAAAAATGATATCATCAACATAAATCTGGACAATGAGTAAGTCATCCCCTATTCTCCTCAGAAAAAGGGTGGTGTCTACGCTCCCCTTAACAAACTCTCTTTCTAACGGGAATGTGCTAAGCCTCTCATACCAAGCTCTGGGTGCCTGTTTCAATCCATATAAGGCCTTTTTTAATTTATACACATGATTTGGATATTGGGAACTCTCAAAACCTGGGGGTTATTCTACAAAACATCTTCTTTTATTACCCTATTCAAAAAGGCACTCTTGACTTCCATTTGAAACAGCTTGAATCTCTTATAACAGGCAAAGGCTAGTAGCACTCTAATGGCTTTCAATCTAGCTACAGGGGCAAAAGTCTCCTCAAAATCAATCCCTTCTATCTGATTATACCCCTTAGCCACCAATCTTGCCTTATTTCTCACCACCACACCAGAATCATTCATCTTATTCTTAAAGACCCACTTGGTTCCCACAATACTTTGATTTTTAGGTCTTTCAACTAACTCCCAAACATCATTCCTTATAAATTGATTCAATTCTTCCTGCATAGATAAAATCCAAAACTCATCCGACAAGGCTTGATTGATGTTGGTGGGTTCAGTCATTGAGATAAAGGCAGAATGGTTTACTTCCTTCCTAAGTCCATGCCTAGTCCTAACACCTTCAGAAGGGTCTCCTAAGATCAGTTCTTTAGGATGACTCGAAGAATATCTCCAATCTCTAGGCAACGTGGTTTGAGGTTCTACCCTTTCCTTCAGATTTGTATTTCCAACTCCATGGATAACCTCAACAATCTCTTCATCTTCTACTTCAGATCTAGACTCCTTAGGATCAGATTCATCAAACACTACATGGGTTATTTCTTCCACCACCAATGTCCTCTTATTGAACACCCTAAAGGATTTCTCCACATTTGAATATCCTAAGAACACTCCTTCATCAGATTTGGGGTCAAATTTTCCTAAGGGTGATTTCCCGTTGTTCAGAATGAAAACCTTACGGCCAAAGACATGGAGGTGGGATATATTTGGAGTTCTACCCTTAATGATCTCATAAGGTGTCTTATTTAGTTTGACCCTCACATTCACCTTATTCAGCACATAACAGGAAGTGTTCACCGCTTCAGCTCAAAAGTATTTTGGGAGTGAATACTCGGCAAGCATGGCTCTAGCGGCTTCCACTAAAGTCCTGTTCTTCCTTTCAGCTACCCCATTCTGCTGAGGGGTCCTAGGAGCTGAAAAATTGTGATAAATCCCTTGATCCTCACAAAAACTTCTAAATCTTTCATTTTAAACTCTCCTCCATGATCACTATGGATGGTAATAATCTCACATCCTAACTTCTTCTGAATCCAAGTAGAGAAAGATCTAAACTCATCAAATGACTCAGATTTATGTGACAAAAATTTTACCCAAGTGAACCTCGAATAATCATCTATAATCACAAACCCATAAACTCTCCCCCCTAAGCTGGCAGTGCTAATGGGTCCAAAGAGGTCCATGTGAAGAACTTCTAAAGGTCTAGAGGTTCTAATGTCCTTAACAGAGTGAAAAGAGGACTGGACTTGCTTCCCCAACTGATAGGCATCACACAGGTGATCCTTAGTGAACTTAAGCTTGGTCACACCTCTAACTAAGTCCTTTTGGGTGACTCTCCTAAGGGTTTTGATGCTGGCATGACACAACCTCCTATGCCATAACTAAGACTCATCAGCAGTAGTTTTTAAGCAAATTGAATTATCAGATTTAATGTAACTTACATCTAGCTTGTAGACGTTGTTGATCCTTTGCCCCTGCAAAACAACTTCATCATTTAAGCTTAAAATGCAGCTAGTGGACAAGAATTTAATGTTGTATCCCTTGTCACAAAGTTTACTGATGCTCAGCAAGTTGTGTTTCAGTCCATCTACAAGCAAAACATTATCAATCATAAAATTCTTTGAATCACCAATTATACTTGAGCCTACCACCTTCCTGGTGGTGTTATCTCCAAGTGTAACCTTGCCTCCATCTCTGGCCTCTAGCGAAATGAACTGATTTGCATCTCCAGTCATATGTCTAGAACATCCGCTGTCCAGGTACCACATGCTCTCACGAGGTCTTATGTGAGAGCACGCCTACAAAAATATCAAACGTCAGTCTTAGGAACCCAAACAGGTTTGGGTTCCTTCTTATGAAAAGAAGAATACAATGCATGCGTGTTGTGCTGTAAAACAGGCAGTTTTGGTCTCCACACCCAATGTATACTACGGTGAACAGTACAGGTGTGAGAAATGTGCCCTAACATGCCACATGAAAAACATCTATCACCAGGAAAAGGGTTAACTAATCTACGTGGGTGATAATGCCTCTTCCTAGATGTATATGAAACATGCTTTGATGAACTTGCAATAGATTTTTCAAAAGGTGGCGGTGCATAAAACTGTTCAAAAGTAGGCGGTATTTTGTTCTTTTCAAAAGCATCGATTTTCACTTTCAAAAACTCAATATGTTTATTTAAACTTACAATTTCAAAAGTTCTTGCACTTTCATTACTTTCTAAATCACATGCCATATCATTCAACTTCTTAAATGCAACTTCTAATTCAACATGCGATGTTTTTAACAAATCATGCTCAACAGTTAAATCAGAATATTTTTTGTTCAACTCATCAAATTCATCAAGAAAAGACATGTAATTGGAATCAACAGTAAAATGATCTTTAACTAAAACATCATGCTCTTTTTGCAAAGTCAAATAATCTAATTTCAAACTAGTATGAGTTTTCTTAAGCTTCCTATACGATGTATGAATTTTTTCAGAAACTTCAAATAATTGATCGTAAGTAAGCTCACATACCTCTTCCTGGTCCGACTGACCAGGGTGATCATCAGCCATCAGACACAAGTTTGTTTCCCCCTCTTCAGCTTCAGTCTCAAAAGAGTCGGATGCAGAGTCTGCCCAGAACGCCTTCTGAATCCGCTTCTTGTCCTTATTAAACTTTGGTTTCTCCTCACCCTTCTCCTTGCTAGGATGGGCTTTAAGTGTAGGACAATCCTCCTTTATGTGTCCAGGCTTCCTGCATTCAAAACAAACAGATTCAGATGAACCTTTAAAGTTTCTACTGGTCTTACCTTTGTTCCGCTTTTGAAAATTTTATTCTTCTTCCTTAGAAAGCTTTTGAATTGCCTTGTGATTAAGGCAACATCATTGCTATCAGACCTAGAAGTGCTAGCATCTGAATCTTTGGACTTTAGTGTCACTGTCTTCTCCTTCTTGCGTTCACCTGCATCAAGTTACCTTTGGTTCACCCCTTGCTCGTAAGCAATGAGTGATCCAAGTAAGCTGTCAATAGAGTAAGTATTTAAATCTTTAGATTCAGTAATCGCAGTAATCTTAGCATCGTATGAAGAAGGCAAACATCTAAAAATTTTGTTCACTCTTTCGTAGTTAGTAAGTTCTCTACCTAAAGCATGCAAAGAGGTAACAATCTGAGTGAACCTTGTGTACATTTTTGAAATAGTCTCACTAGGTTTCATGCAAAAAAGTTCATAATCATGTAACAAGATGTTTAACCTAGACTGTTTGACTTCAGTTGTACCTTCGTATGTTATACATAATCTATCCCAGATTTCCTTTCCCGTTATACAAATAGGAACACTCATATAGTCTTCAAATTTTATAGCACAAAAAAAATAGTTCAAGCATTTTGCAATTAATTGTGCTAAATTACGATCATCAAATGTCTAATCAGCAAAAAGCAATTCCGTTTTAATTCCATTAACAAGTCTATGTGGTGCTTCATAACCATCCTTAACTAACATCCACATACGATAATCAATAGATTGCAGAACAGTAGACATGCGTGTTTTCCAAAAATCAAAAGGAATATTGTCAAACAATGGTGGTCTTGTAATATAATAACCTTCAGCAGTATTATGATTATTACAGTTAGCCATGGATCAAATTCAAAAGTTTTTTAAAACTAGATTTTATGAATCCCGCTTTGATACCACTTGAAAGTTCGATAGGGATGTTAAGCCCTAGTGAACTAGTCCCGAGGTTAACTAAGAGGGGGGTGAATTGGTTATTTAAAAATTTCACAACAATAATGAAAATCTTTTCGATACTTAGCAGCGGAAATAAGTAATCAAGAACGAAAAGATCAATCACAGATATTCACCCATGCAGTTAATATCAGTAAAGTAAAGTGCAAAACTGAATCAGAAAAAGCAAACCAGATTTTATAGTGGTTCGGTCAACTTGACCTACGTCCACTCCCTGGAGCCTCCCCTCCGGGTATTGCACTAAACAGAAAGTGACTCTCCTTTTGCTCCCTTAGCAAGGCGGAGAAGCCTGTACAAAAACTCCTTTTCACCACACGGTGAGGCAGAGAACTCGACCTCCTTTTGCTTCCTCCTGAAGCAGGCAAAGAACCTTCAAACTCCTTTTGCTTCCACCTGAAGCGGGCAGAGAACCCTCGAACTCCTTTTACTTCCACCTGAAGTGGGCAGAGAACCCCGGATCTTCTTGCGAACGATCCTCCCATAACGAACACCGACTAGACGAAAGACGACGAGTGGAGAAGACGACTCTGATCCATGCTTGGAGCAACCTTAGTGAATCCCTCACTAACTCCCCCTCACTAGATCCTCTCTCTCTCTCCCAACTCTCTCTCTCTCTAGGGTTTCTCTGGGAAGGAAGGTGGCAAAAGATTTTTTTTGTTTCAAGAAAAAGTTTTTTTATAGGAGGGCTTAAAATTTGCCCTAAATCTCAACTGGTCGGCCAAGATCGTCTAGGACGATAGCTAAATCGTCCTGTACGATCAGTTCAAAATCAACTGTTTCAGCCTGGACGATCTGGCTCTTCAGGATGATTAGTAGAAAAAATTGTTCATATCGTCCCGTATGATCCTGCGATCGTCCGGGACGATTAGTGCAAATCGAGGAATATCGTCCAGAAGACAGTTCGGGTCGTCCAGAGAAACTTGTGCTGGACGACCAAAAAATGACTTGATCGTCCAGGATGATAGGGACATCGTCCTGTATGATTAGTTCAAAAAATGCCCAAATTGGCCTGTACACAGTTTGGGTCGTACAGCTGAAATGCACTAGACGATTATGATCGTCCGGGACGATCCTGTGATCATCCAGGACGATATGATCGTTTCAATCAGAAAAAAATTGCTTTCCTTAATTACCAGATTAAATTAGGTAATATTGTACTGAATCATCCAGGATGATACACGTATCGTCCGGGACGATCAGACCAAATAACTTAAAATAAAACTTGCCTAACTTAATATGGCGGCTGAGAGTTTCTGATTTGAGCATATCGTCCTGTACGATCCAAAGATCGTCCAGGACGATCTGCTTAATCAGACCCTTTTAACTTGGTCGCCCTAATTAGGGTTTCTATTTTTACTGGATCGTCCAGGACGATGTGAAAATCGTCTAGGACGATTTGAACAAAAAATGAACAGAAACTCTAACTCACTCAAGCTCTCCCCCTTAGTGTGTGTGTGCAAGGTTACTTAGCTAAGGGATCAGTTACATTACAATTGACTCAATAAAGAGAAAAACCATACATTGGACACACTTGGACCCGATCTTGAGTTGGCTTGATTTGCTCGTGATCTTCTGTGCCTGAAACGGGTTAGCCAAGGAAAAATACAATAGAAACATGTTTGTTATCATCAAAATTTTATTTGCAACAATAACCATGATTCATCAAAAATTATTTTTAAACAAAAAAGCATTAGAAGATTTAATATAATTCAAATCAAGAATGTACATATTGTTTACCCTAATTCCATGCAAAATATCAATTCTATTTTGGCTTATTATGCACTAGTGGGAAAAATTTTACACTATAGCCTTTATCACACAGCTGACTAATACTCAACAGATTATACTTTAAGCCATCTACCAATTGTTTGATTGAAAAATATAGTTTTGAAAAAGGGTTAATTTTCTTTGGGAAATTTTTAATTTTTGGAATTTTTAATATTTGAGATCGAATGCTTATTATGAATGATATATCACCTCGAAGGATGAACATATCGTTCCCTAATAGGTTCATATTTCAGATACTTTAATTTATCCTGATTATCGTAGTTGAATTTGAGAAAGAACTACATATAACCCCAAAGGGTCAAAATGAGTATTCAATCAGATATTCAACTACAATAATTTGGATAAGAAGATCATTGATCTCACGATCAAATCTACGATAGTAATTGATATATCCTTCCATAGAAAGAAGTTATCAATCACTATTAATAGTTTGAAAATGACGATAATGATCGTCGAGTTTGATTTTCCCAAAGAAAGTTAATTGAGGGTTTTGAAAATCTTAATTTTAAAAATCTGGTCTGGATTTCTAAATCTCCTACGAGCATAAGCCCTTGTAGTTAATTACATCGTAGGAAACTAGAAAATTTCCTACGAATACTCTGGATTAAAATAGCGATATGAATTTTATTTAGATTTTCAAAGATCGATATCAAAGGAGGTTAAGGGATGGAAATTTCAACAGGGAATGGTTTGAGGTTGAACACTTATTTCTGGAATCAAAGGAAGAAAAGTAGGAGGTGTCTGGGATTATGAAACAATTCAGAAACACTTCAAACTATCCTAAGTGTTGGGCTTGAATTTGATTGAAAGAGATATTTAGTTTGAATGATCAATTTTATTAGAAAGTGAGAAATGAGATTCCCGGAAGGTTGAGGTCTTATGATTGAACATCTACCTCAGATCCTAAGTCTAAATATGGGTACTAAGAATTAGTAACCCGGATCCTAGCTAATGCTATGCAATCCTGGACTTACCCCAGCCTGGATTGGGGAGCCAGCTAAACCACCTAAACGCTTTAAAATCATGTTGTCCGGTCTTTTAAATATAGAGTGGTTAGAAAATTGATTAAGATTGGTTTAAAGAATTGAGGTCGACATCTGGAGTAGATCCTAATTGACCCCGTAACATATGTTGGGTATAATGTCTAAATAAAAATACAATTAAGAATTAGACTCAATTTTAATTTGTATCTAATGCAATGTATGCTAGTTGACTCGATGAAATGCTTAACTCAATATGTAGCAGTTTTAAAATCAGGCTTAAAAAAATAGGTTTTATCCTAGAGATTGCACAACATCCCCTTAGACAGAACTGTATCCTAATAGGTCAGGTGGTCTGCCAAAACCCGCAGGTGGGGAGGTGCCTAACACGGAAGAGAAGTTTCAATATGTATGCATGAAAAACTCCCGGCGGGTCCAGGCTTACTTCTTAAAAGCGTTAAAGTTACTATCTGAGCCTAAAATTTTTAAATTTTGTTTAAATAGAAAAAGTTTATGACCGTACCCTCACGAGCCTCCGATCGGATTCCAGGCTAAATCAAATACGACATGTAAGAGCGCCAACAAACTACTAAAAGTATGCGGGTCCTTAATTGCAATCAACATCAGGTAATCAAATTAATTAAATAATTAAATCAATTAAATAAGTGCTCAAACTGAAAGTTTATATGGCAAGTGCCACTTAATTATACAACCTAGGGTCTGCAGGAAAAGTAAAGTGGCCGGGTACCACTGACCACAACCCGGATTCTACTCCTAAGACACAAGTGACTTTGAGATTTGAGATTCTTCTCGTTTTTCACTTCTTTGGGCTTCTTGGAACTCCTTGGATCGTCGGGTCTGAATATCCAAATGAAAAGAAACTCTCCATGAATAGGGGTGTTATCTTTTCTCTTTGGATATTTGGAATTCATCCTAATTTGGATCTCCAAATGGATAGGAACTCTCCTCTAAGGGATGTCTCTTCCTCTTTGGATTTCAAATTGGATGTTTAAACATCTCAATCTCAAAGTACTTTAAACAATTTACAACTCAATTTACATTCAAATTACATCAATAGAAATTAAAAATCTAGACTCGATCCTGCAGGGTTATCCTAATAATCGACAGTTATACATCCCAAGCAGTTAATATATTTGAAATTTAAAAATGCTCAATCACAGCCACACTTGGCATTGCTCTTTTTGATTTAAAGGGGGCTTAGCATATTTTCTGGAGCACCTGTGCAATTTATTATTTATGAATTTGCCCCCTTTATTTAATGTCATGCATGAGCATGGCCACTTGCATAAGATTGAATTAGTATAAATTGTTTCTAACCTAAAGGTAGGTCTAACGTACAATCAAATCAATACAGAATGCAGTAAATAAATAAACAATCACATCAATATCAATTACTTAAATCTAGCAACCAGCATGCAATGAAAACCACGGAAAACTCGACACACGCAAGTAGCGGAAAAGTAAACACCGGCCTATCTTAAGACTAGAGTTGGTTGTCCTAGCAAACCATCTAAAGTGTGTGAGGTAGGTTGTGTGGTTTTGATATGTCTTAAATAGGCACTTGATTGAAGTTGCTTGATGTTCTAGTTGGTTGAAGGCTTAAGGGTATTTTAATTAAAATTTAAATCTTAACAATTTGAATTTGATTTTAAATTTGATTCAATTATTTGTTGGACACCACCTTTGTTGCACACCGAGGCCGTGAAGTTTATTTCACCTTCCTTGGGACTAATTTAATAGCCTCGTAGGCTTGGGTTACCTAGTGGTACCCGATATAATTAAATAATTTGGGTTTGATTAAGGTTTGAAGATTGATTAATTGTAATTAAGGTTGGTTGATTGCTGATTTTAAAGTTAAGTTGATGTTTTCTGGAATTTTTGAAGATTTATTGAATTTTAGCATTTTCTGTATTATTTTAATTATTAATTAAGGGTTAAAAGTTGGCTTTTTGATTAACCTTAAATTCTAGAAAGTTAATATTTTATTAAAGTAATAGACCTTAATACGATCAGTTAGATAGTAAGTATATTGAAATTGGATTTTTTTAGATTTTATTATGAAGGTTTGAAGTTTTGACTTGATTTTGAATTAGGTTTGACCAAAAGTTGACTTTTTCAAATTTGATTGATTTCTGGAAAGTTAAAATTTTTGATAAATATTAGACCTTAACATGAGTTTAATGCCTTTGAGTTTGCTCAATCCGGAGTTCATTTGAATTAGTTATGAATTTTTGAAGTTTTGAGTATTTATTGAATTTTCAAAATTAGTTTAATTAAGGCCCTTTTTATGATTTGGATCCAAATGACCTCCAAACTCCTTGGAATCAATTCCGAAGGTCAAGAATGACCTAAGGAGAGATTCCTAAGTGTTTGAGAGAGTTTTGGAATTTTTAATTATATTTAACTAATTAAATTAATTAAATATTAAATTTTACTTAAAATTAAATTAAGATGAAATTTGATGTTCAGTTAAGGGGATTTTATTTTTTATTGATTAAGGGTTCAATTCTGGTCAGTTTAAGGTATTATGTGTATTTTTTGGATTTAATCTAGATTTATTATATTTTCTAGAAATTTAAATATTTGATTAGGTGGTTAATTTTGACTTGTTTAGTTTTCTGACCTAATGGGCTCCAAATTAGGTGAAATTTGAACATAAGGTATTAAATGTTACTAGGTTTAATGTTATCAAGTTTCACTCCTATTGGGTGTGTGTAGAATTTCTTAAGAATTTTCTAAGTTATCTAGTACATATCCTTAATTATTTTTCCTAAATGACACTAATGTTTAATTGGGATTGAAACTTTGGTCATCTAACCCTGACACTAAATTACACATACCACAGAGAAATGCAAGCTTATTTCTAAGTGGTGTGTGAGTTATAAATTTTAAAAGTTTTGAGACAAAATCTAACCCAAAACTTTGAACATTAAATTCACCAAAATCCAGCCATTAACTAGAGCTGGAATTTTTATGAAATGTGGGTAACACACATTAGTATACTATGTCCAAATTTGAGATCAATCCGATCACTGGATTCAGAGTTATTAAAGATATTCAATTTTCATTAAAACCTTAATAACTCTCTATATAGTGA
Source organism: Dendrobium chrysotoxum (assembly GCA_019925795.1). Lineage (NCBI taxonomy): Eukaryota > Viridiplantae > Streptophyta > Magnoliopsida > Asparagales > Orchidaceae > Dendrobium > Dendrobium chrysotoxum. The sequence goes on along the minus strand of CM034303.1, from coordinate 33,784,333 downwards.
CTTAAATTATTCAAATTAAATTTTAAAATATACTTGGGCTTGAGACGGTTCCAACGAGCCCAAGAACATTAAATTTGGACAACAAATGAATTTTTGGTGAATTTTGAAAGTTCTGGCTATTTAATATGATTTTTAATTCAATTTCAGAGAAATTCGGATAGCGGGCCACGTGGCAGGTTCATAGAATGACACGTGGCATACACAGCAACTCGATGGTGCTGCAGGACATGTGGCGAATCCTGATCGTGACACGTGTCAAGCTATCCGGAGTTCACTTATACACGTTGGCGGTCGGTTTCGACCGTTGGATAGACTGTAGGTTAAATGGACGGCCCAGATTTGGCCATGTCATCACCCCGTGGTCTTGATTGTGAGCCGCTGTTTGCTTCGTCGGACCATTCACACCGTCCGACGCTTTCTGGACCGTTCGATTGCGTGTGTGTCGCAATCAGACGGTTCTGCTCGAAACTGAGCAATTTAGTTCATTTTGAACTAAAAATTGAAATGGCCATAACTTTCGATCCGACCGTCCAAATTTGATGAAATTTGAAACGTAGAATCTAGATATTCTAATCTTGCAATCCATGGAGTTTCAAGGCTCCATGCATTGAGATTTGGGAGAAATTAATGTTTGATCATAAAACTTAAAATGATGATAACTTACAATATAGCCGTCGGATTTTTAATTGCTTGGGCTCGTTGGAAACCTGCTGAACTCCTCTTCAACTTTGTAGAAGACCTCGAGACCTGGTTCATGCTGGATTGGAAGTTATTTGTGTATCTCCTGATTCTCTCTCTAGATCCTCTCTCTTCACCAATGAGGGCTTTGGAGGCTAGATTTTGATGGGGAGAAGCATGGGGGAGCTATAGGGATTATTGGAGAAGCTCTCAGAGAAGCTTGGAAAGCTTGAGGAGTTCTGGAGGAGAAAATTTAGGTGAGAGAGTGTTAGGATGGAGAATGAGGCTTGAATTAGAGTCTTTACCCTATTGAGATGTCCTCTGATCAAATGAGAGGCTGGGATTCAATGAGGAAGCTCCTAGATGATTGCCACATATCCCCCAAATAGTTAGAGAGCAGGGGAATAAAGGAAAAAGGGGTACATCCCATGTGTAAAGGGATTTGGTCCCCACTTGAACATGTGGGAATGATCCAAACCATTGGATCCCCATCCAAGGGCTAGAATACACCCTAAGAAAGTTCTAGAGTCAGATTAGACAACTGGAATAGTTAAAAATTAAAAGGGATTAGTCTAATATGGGTTTTGACCATCTTTGACCATTCTTTAACCCTTTGTTGACTTGATTTGACCAGTCAACAGTCAAAGGGTGGTGAGGTGACAACCAAGGGGACCTAAAGAACTAGTTGGGTTGATTCCAAGGGAGTTTGATAGCTTAAAGGGGATTCAAAGCTTAAGGGTCTTGAGTTTGAATGAGTGGGAGAGGTTTTAAGGGGTTTGACCATGTGTTGACTGGTCAAATGATAATATTGACTGCTTAGGTGGCAGCCAAGGGATCTCAAGAGCTGGTTGGACTAGTTTGGAAGGCTTTAATGCTAGAGTGTTGAGGTTTGAATGAAAAATGTGAGAGTTTGAAATGATTTGACCAAGATTATTGAGTTGACTTGGTCAAATCAAGCTCCATTTGATTCATGGTGATTTTGGAACATTTAAACCATGGATTAGAAGCATTTGTGCATTTAATGAGGTTTCAAATGGATTCATTTGATTAAAAATATTAGATCAAACTGAATGGGTTAAGTTTGACCAGGTTTAGACCTAGTTGACCAAATCAACTGTTGACTGAGTCAAGAGTAAAATCAAGTCTAGATCATCAAGGAATATGTTTAAAAGAGATTTAATGAGATTTGAAGTTTGATTCGAAGTGGAAAGGCTTAAGGGTTTGAATTGGTCAACCTAGGTTGACTTGGTCAACTAGGTTGACCTAGGGCTAGAATTTAGGCTGGAGTGACTTGATTTGATAAATGAAGTCTGGTAGAAGTATTTTCAGGGGTCAAATAGGTCATTTGGGTTAAATCACCTGTTTGGGCCTTTAATGGGTCATTAGGTCAACTTATGTTGACTTGGTCAACTAGGTTGACCCAGGGGCCAGAAGTGTGTCCAGTAGATTGGGTTTAATATTTGAAACTTGCTGGAAGTGATTGCATTTGATTTGGAGCTGATTTGGTTCAAAGTGACTATTCATACCCTATAGGGGTATTTTGGTCATTTTGACCCCTGGTCAACTAGGGGTCAAATTGAGTCCAGTAAAATACAGTTTATTACTTAATGGATCATAATCAAGGGTCTGGAAGTGATTTGAGGGTTTGGAGAAGGCTCCAAGGTCAGGATCCACTGGGTGGCAGGTCTAGTGGCATAGACTATAAATATTTGAAGGTTTTACAGCCTTTGGATTTTAATCCAGTTTCTGGGGTTAGAGACCTCAGAATGAGCTCAAATTTGGAGGGTTATCTCTAGAGACATGTCACATTAGTATGGAACTGATAGACCCTGAATCAGAAGTCATTTGATAGGATTTTGAGGTGTTCAAAGATTCATTGAAAAAGGCATTCAGGACTTAGAATTTTGGCCTTAGAATTTGATCTGGATTTCTGGTTTTGAGCTGGATTTTGATTTTGAATGATAGGGTTTGAACTATCTAAATCATTTACAATCATTTGGGTGATTGTAGATGATTAGATAGGATTAAAGTCAGGTCAGAGGTTGGAGCAACTAAATCTGGGTTGTTTAAAGGTCAGGGATTTGAATTGACTTGAGCTCTGGATTGATTTGAGTCTTGAACAGATTAATTTAAAGTCTGGGTTGGTCTGGAGTTTTAATGGATTTGAGGACTGGATAGATCTAAGGTCTAGGAGGATCCTTAGACCTAGATTGATCTAGAGTCTGGGTAGATCTTGGATATGGGTAAACCCTTAAGACCTAAAGTCTGGAAGAATCCTAAGGTCTAGGATCTAGGAGATCTCTAGAATCTAAGAAATCCTAGATTTCAGGATCTAGAAGATTCGTAGGGTCTAGAGTAAATCCTAAAGTATAAATTCTAGGAAAGTCCTAGGGTTTGGGATCTAGAAGAATCCTAGAATCTAGAAGAATCCTAGGATCTAGGAATCCTAAGATTTGGGATCTAGAATGATCCTGGGATCTAAATGAATTTGAAGGAGTCCTAGGGTCTAGAGTAGATCCTAGGGACTGAAGTCTAGGAAGATCTTAGTATCTAGAAGTCTTAGGGCCTGGGGTCTAGAAGATTCTTAGGATCTAAAATAGATCCTAAAGTCTGGATTCTAGGAAGATCCTAGGGTCTAGATAGATCTGAGGTCTAAGAGAATCCTAAGACCTAGACTGATCTAGAGTCTGGGTAGATCCTAGGGTTAGAAATCTAGGAGAATCCTAAAGTTTAGAAATCTTAGGATCTAAGGTCTAGGATGATCTAGAAATTGAATAGATTTGGATTGGCTTAATGTTGAGATTGACTTGAAGTTTAAATGGGTTTGAAATCAAAATGGGTCTGAATTGACTGAAAGTCTGGATTGATCTAAGATCAGATTGATCCTAGGGTCAAGATTAAATTGAAGAGATCCTAGGGTCTAGAGCAGATCCTAGGGATTGAAATCTAGAGAAAACCTAGAGTCTAGATTGGTCTTAAATTGTGTTAATATGGGGTCAGGATTGATCAGGGGTCTGGATGGGTCCTACTGACTTCATACAAAAATGAGGTCAACACCAATAAGATATTTTTAATAAAAAAAGTGTTCAAGTTTCCGATCATACATGTTCCTACCACTCTCTTAGTTGTATTATTTCCCAGTATTACCTTGCCTCTATTCCTGACTTCCAGCGTTATAAATTAATTTGAATCTCTAGTCATGTGCTTTAAACATCCATTGTCTAGGTATTAAATACTCTCATGAGGTCTTGTATGAGAGTGTTTCTACAAAAATATCAAATGTTAGACTTGGGAATCCAAACAAGTTTGGGTTCTCCTCTTGGCAAAAATAAACTAGATGCGTGTGTGATATGTTGTATTTTATGCATCTTTAGTCTCAACACTAGATGTGTTTTACTATGAATGTTGTAAGTGTGGGAAATATGTCCTAACATTCCACATGTAAAACATCTCACACCAGGAAAAAGATTTCTTAATCTATATGAGTTATAATATCTCTTCCTAGGTGTTGAAACCATATTCTTTTGCTTAAACCTATAGAACTGTTCAAGTGTTGGTGTCGATCTATTTTCTTTAATAGATTTCAATTCCATTTCAAGATATGAGTTTATATCTTCTAATATAGAAATATAAATTCTTAGGTCAATTTCTCTACATTCAGTTTCTTCCAAAAAGATTTTATAATCATTTTTAAGTTCTGTGTGAGATGATTTTAATAGATCATGCTGTTTATTCAAATCATTATACTCATCTAATAACGTTATGTGGTTGCTATCAATTAATGTGTGATCTTTCCTAAGGATTTTATGATTTTTTTATAATTCTAAAAATTCTATGTTCAACCTAGCATGCAATTTTTTGAGTTTCCTATATGAAGTATGAATTTTCTCAAACACTTTAAATAACTCATCATAGGTTAGATCACATACCTCTTCTTGATCTGAGTGATCAAGATTATCTACCATTAAGCACAAGTTTGTAACCTCCTCCTCTGCTTCTGTTTCTGAGGTGTCAGAAGATGAATCCACCCAAAATGCTTTCTAAAATCTCTTCTTGTCCTTCTTCACATTGGTTTTCTCCTCAACCTTCTCCTTGCTAGGATTAGCTTTGAGATTTGGGCATTCAGACTTGATGTGTCCAAGCTTCCTGCATTCATAGCAAATTACTTCATTAGAAGCTTTAGCATTTTTATGGAACTTACCCTTATTCCATTGTTGATGTCTTCTTTGCTTTCTCCTTAGGAAACTTCTGAATTGCCTTATCATTAAGATAATATCCTTTTCATCCTCAAGCTGAGACTGATCACTCTTTAAGTCATCCACCTTCAAAGTAATATTTTTCTCCTTTCGCTTGTCACTTGCATTAATATGTCTTTGAGTCACAGATTACTCGTAAGCAATTAGTGATACAAGAAGATTGTCAATAAAATAGACATTTAAGTCTTTCGATTCGGTTATAGCAGTTATCTTTCCATCATAAGTAGTAGGAAAATAATGAAGAATTTTATTTACTTTTTCAGCATTCGTTAATTCCCTACCTAAAGCATGCAATGAGGTGACTATCTGTGTAAAGCGAGTATACATGTCATTGATTGACTCGTTAGGTTTCATGAAAAAAAGTTCATAATTATATAATAAAATATTCAATCTAGATTATTTCACCTCATTTGTTCCTTCATAAGTAATGCAAAGTCTGTCCCATATTTTTTTACCACTTTTATAAGTTGAGACACACATATAGTCTTCAGATTTAAGTGCAAAGAAAAAACTGTTTAAACATTTAGCGTTCAACTGTGCGAGTTCTTTCTCTTCTAATGTCCATTCATTAAAAGGAGTTTTAACTCTTATTTCTTCAACTAGTCTAGTGGGAGTAGTATAACCTTCATGGACTAATATCCACATGCGATAGTGTAGCGATTGAAGAAAAGTAGACATTCATGTTTTTCAAAAATTAAAGGGAATGTTATCAAATAATAGATGTCTACTGATCGAATACCCTTCTGGTGTGTTACGGCTTCCAAATATAGCCATAATTATTTTCCAAAAGTTATCTAAACCTTAATTTTTTGAATAATGTCTCTGATACCACTTGTAAAGTCTGATTAGGTTGTTAAACCTAAGGCACTTGTCCCAATGCTAACCAAGGGGGGGGGGTGAATTGGTTATTCTAAAATTTTTTGAATGATTTAAAAATTGATTTAAATAATTTGAGCACAGATATGAATTTTCTAAAAAAATTATTTTTCAACCATTGAAAAATAAATAGCATTGCAAAAAATAAAAATGTGGTAAAAAGAAAAGAATATAGAACACCATATATTATAGTGTTTGGTCCAGTATGACCTACATTCACTCCCTAGAGACTCCTTTTCTAGGTATTGCACTACACACTAGTGACTCTCCTTTAGCCCCCACAGTAAGGCAGAGAAGCCCTTACAAAAATCTCTCTTCCACCAACCTAGTGTGGCCGAGAACAGTCATCCTTTTTCACCCTCCTGGTGAAAGCAGAGAACCTAGCATCCTTTCACACCCTCCAGGTGTTGGCAGAGTACTAAGCATCCTTTCACACCCTCCAGGTGTCAGCAGAGTACCGAATCACCTTCTGAAAATCTTCTCTCAATGGCCTTCAAGGAAGTAGGGATGAACAATGAAGAATAAATAAGAGATCCTCACTATTGGGCACCTTTGTGAATTCACTCACAAATTCCCCTCACTAGATCTCTCACACTCCACTCTCACAATCTCTCCCAAACACACTCCTAATGCACACTCAAAAAAAATTTTCAAAGTAAGTAATAATGGCTGTCAATTTTTTAGGACCCTTTTATGCAAAGGACAAGAAAAATCATCCAAAAACTAAAAATTTCAAGTTTAAGGAATAGGATCATACAGTAGGATTGATATTCGTACATACGAACAATTCAAAAAATATTGTATGAAGCTATACGAACCTTATTTCATACTCTGATCAGCGTCTATACGAACCAACATCGTACAGTATGATCAGTTCAAAAAATGAACCATTTCATTTACACAATCGCGTACGAACCCTATTTCGTACTCTGATCGATATCTGTACGAACCCATATCATACAGTACGATTAGTTCAAAAATGAACCATTTCGTCTGTACGATAGCATACGAACCCTATTTCATACTCTGATCGGCGTTTGTACGAACCCATATCATATAGTATGATCAGTTCAAATTTTTGTGCATTCGTACGGGATGAACTTGATTTCATACTCTGATTAGCATCCGTGATGAAATCATTTTATACAGTACAAAATATACTTAGAAAAAATTTTCAAGCCATGTTCCAAACTCCATTCTGACGAGATATTCGTCCTAATCGTCCAATATGATTCTCAATCATACAGTACGATTAGAGCTAAAATTTTTTTTTTGTTTTGCACCCCCAATGTGTATGTGTACGGTTACCCAATTTACAATCACACTCTCTCAAACTCAAGAAAAGTAGAAAAAATATATACTCCAAAAATAATAAACTCTAATCCAATCAAACTTGAAGTCCTCAACTGTCTGGAGTGTAATTTTCCTGAAATGTTACTACACATAAACAACAAAAGCAATATATCCAATACATGTTAGGAGAAATAGTTGTCAATACAATAATATTTTAGAATCATCAAAAACATACAAAATAAGAGAATATAGCTATGAAAATAAAGTTGCAACACTTGGATAATTATAATTGCTATGCCGCGGTGCTGTTGACTTTATAACACTGCGACACCAAAAGAGCAATTTTGGCGCTGAGGCATTATAGAGTATGTCGCTGCGGCAATATCCAATAGAGAATATGGTGCTGCAAAGCTAAATTTTTTACATCGCAGTGCTATCTAATAGAGAAATTGGCACTGTAATATTGATATTTAAGTGATCTAGTGGTGTTTTTAAAAGCGTTGCGGCGTTGTTTGTTCTGACGCCATGGCACTATATGAAACCTGGAATTTTATGCCTTTTAAATATTTTCCTGCACAATATAACTAAAATAACACATTTTCACTGAAAATATAACACATAAAAATAACATATTATTTACACATATCAAATTCTCCCCAATTTTTGACTCTTTCTTATCCTTAAGCAAATAAATATATTGTAATTCTGATTAAATGATTAAACAAAGTAAAAATTCATAATTCAAAATTATTAAAATTTAGGATAATACATTACAATTTAGTAGTAAAAATGAAAAATATTATAATTCTAGTTTAGAAAAAATATTTATAATTACACTAATCAGTCATCCTTATCATGACAGAGCAGTTGTTAAAATGAAGAGTCATATCGATTCAGCCAAAAGATGCACCAGTTCAACCAGTAATCGTGCCACATTAGCCTAACACCCAACGAAGCCAATATTACAGCACCAAGGTGCTAGTTCATTTTATACTGCCATGGCACAATCTTATCGAGCATTGCTACGCCTGAATCCATTTCTGCACTTATATAAATAGTTTTATCAGTTCTTTTATAAAGGAGTTCTATCATTTCAATGCAATCTTGTACTTTATAGTTTCTTCCTTTTGTTCCCCTTCGAGTAAATTCTAAGGGAGGTTAGGGAAGAGCAAAATACTTTCATTCAGAGATCTTAGACTGTATTGTGTAAGCAATTCTATTATTGGAGGAAGAAGGAGTGTGGAGAATATTAATTGATCCTTCTGGGTGACATTTATCTTATTCATTCTACTGTATCTATTTCTTATACGAATGAAATAAACATGAATTTTCTTCTTTTATTCTTCATGTCTAGCTAAATCTCTGAGTTTTAGGCTAATATTGTAAACACATAATAAGTACTAATGTAGACTCTTATGCTTTAGATTACTTCAATGATATTTTTATTATCTCTCATTCTTAATTTAATACATACAATGACTATGTATATAGTTAATATACAGTGTGATGCATTGTCTTGACAGAGGAATATTGGAATAAAGAGGACTATTGAAATAGAATGTTGGCATATCTAGACATAGGATGTTAAATCTTCTAGGTTCTATGGAGATAGTATAATTATAGGAAGGCCATAAATCTCCCTTTTCACCCCTACAAGCTTGACTGAGATCTAGGGATGTATATGCTCTGATCCACATCTAAAATTAAGAGTCTAATTAAGAAAACTATAATGTTTTACATTCATTAGTCCAAAATATTTTATTTTCGTTATAATCTAATTTTTTTGCAAGTCTTCATTATATGACAAAAACTCAAAAACATCCATTTTACATTCACTAGGATAAGTTGTGCATTTAGATTAAACATCAATAGTTTAATTACAATTAATAAAAATACTTCAGTGTGGGATCGGCACTCTTTTTTATCACTTTATTACTTGATCGGTACATATACTTGCATATTTAGTGGACTTTCATTATTTTTATATCAAAGAAAATCTAAGCATATTCATATTGCATAGCTCAAGTCCAAGACAAACACCAACCACACACCCCATTAATATACTGATGACTTATTGGTTTTGGTAAAGCATAATATAACTCTATTAGGCACTTTTCTCACCTGCTTGAAAATTTTGAAAATCCCACTAGTCCTGAAGTCAATTTTGATAAAACTATTATATGTTTCTATAAATTTGTAAACAATAATCTCAAGAAGTAAATATGTGAACACCTTGGATTCAATCATAAATGTCTACCTTGGGACTACCTTAGCATTACTATATCATCATTTAGAATCAAGGCCACTTATGCTCTAAAATGATGGATAAACTTCAAAAATGGCATAGTGGCTTGAAGGAAAGCTTCTATTATTTACAGGTTGGCTCCAGCTAATTAGATTCACCATTTGAAACTATCTCCACTTTCAAATTTGCTCAATCATAAATGTCTACCTTGGGACTACCTTAGCATTACTGTATCATCATTTAGAATCAAGGCCACTTATGCTCTAAAATGATGGATAAACTTCAAAAATGGCATAGTGGCTTGAAGGAAAGCTTCTATTATTTATAGGTTGGCTCCAGCTAATTAGATTCACTATTTGAAACTATCTCCACTTTCAAATTTGCTCCATCATCTTTCCTGAAGGGCTTTAGAAGAAAATGAGGCCTCATAAGTAATTTCTTGCATAACATTGCGGAAGGGTAGAAGCTTTCTACTATATCTTAGAATACCACCACCCTCCCCAAGGAAATGTTAGCCTTTGTATTTCTTCCCTTGATGTTTTGACCCTTAAGAACAAAGAAAAATTAATTTGGAGAATTTTGAATAATGAGTCCCATCTTGCTTCATGCCTCTACTATTATTATGAATCCATTTATATCAAGTCTACTGGCAAATTCTCACAGTTCTGGAAAAGCTTATGTGAGGCTTGGTTTGACTTTATTGTCAATTAGGACTTCTTTCTCCCTTTCTTTTATGACCCATGGAACTATTGGATTTTATGTTCATGAGATTTATGGTAATTCGGATTTCTGTTGGTTCAATTACAACTACAACATTATTGTTATCCATGTCACTCATTATAGGCACTGGCAACTACCGAATATCTGTGATATGAATGATATTTCTTGCATTCTTAAAATTAATAGCATTCAGATTCATAATACTCCTCTATGTTGTAATTTGAAGGGTAGAGATTACTTCTCTTACAAAGATGCATATCCTTTACTTCACCCTCCTTCCTAAAATTTGATGGAGCAAATTCATCTGGTTTAAAGGATATGCTATAAATTAAGTATGAAATTTTCACTTGGAAAGCTGTTATAGGTAGACTCAACATAATGAATGTTCACTCTGCTAGAGGAATCATTACTCACCAATCTTGTCTCTTATGCAATCTAAACAATGATACCAATTCACATATATTTTTTGAGTGCCAATACTCTTTTCTTATGCTGAAACTATACATTGTCTATTTCCTTCGGGTTGAAAGGAATCACAGAATTTTCAAAACATATCTACATCGCATGATTTGCTTATGGAAAATATATGCTTTGCCTTTAGACAGAATAGTAGAAAATGAAAATTTCATACCGAGTTACTTATGTTTTCATCTTGCTACTATTTTTGGACCTTCCAGCTTTGGAATGTACTTTTATATATCCTGCTACTACTAGTGGATTAACAATATATATTACTGGTTTGCAGTTCATAGTACACTGGAGTTAATATCTATTGTTGTTTTAGTGTTTTCAGTACATCTATTATCCTGCACTATTACATTCATATGGCTAGTTTATTATCTTTCATTTTTCATGGCTGGATGATTATGTAATCAGTAGAAATTATAGACTCCTTCGCTGTTTTATCGAATGACACTTTTTTCTTCACATATGGCTGAGTGGAATTGATCAGACGTTGATCTAACTATTTGCCTTGAATGAGCCTATACAATTGAAAATTAAAATTTATATGATTTAGATCCTCTCTGTTTTAAGAGTTCTTTTCTTTTTTGGATTCTTTGTCTTAACTTCTCTATTTTTTTGTTGAAAGAACGTTTGATTTTGCTTTATTTATTGTTTAATTATTTAGATTTATTTTCCGCCATTTTTGTGAGGGATATTTAATATAAATTTTTATTATTATTATAATTTTATAAATATAACATTGGGATATAATATTTTGGTTTGATGAGTATAAATAGCACATTTTTCCTAATGATTCTCTTTTAAATGTGATGCTATTCAAAGCATATGCATTCCTAAATCTCTGTCGAGCTTGTAGGAACAAAGAATATACACTGACTTCCTACAATTATATCATCTCTTAAAGAATTTAATACATTTTGATACCCTATGTCTAAGTATGATGCATACTAATTCAATATTCCTGGTTATGCCTGCTTCCCTCAATCGAAGCCCCATATTACACCTAATTTTAATTATACATATGGCCACTGTGTATTAAATTATGATCTGATAATATTGAAAATATCTTTTTAATCATTTAAGGAATAAGAGAACTCATTAGTACTATATATGATATTTATATCATCAATCCAAAACTAGAGAATTTAGCCAGACATAGGGTAGAATTAAAGCAAACTCATTTTCTTTAATAGCATGATAGAAAGAAGATACAAGAGATAGATATCACTAGAATGGTTCAATGAATATCCTCTACACTCCTCTTTACTTACATATTTGCTTCCACAAACACAAGCCAAACACTTTAATGATGGCATTCAGTACTTCTCTATATTCCCTTAGTTGTCACCCTAAGGGAAATTTAGAGAAGAACTCTGAATTATAATGAAATTATCTAAGTGACTGAACTCCCTTACAAACAAAACACAATAACTATTTATAGAAAAATACAAAGTTGGAATTTGACACTACGACGCTATAAAGATCGGCACTGCTGCGCCCAATAAATGAATTAACACCACTGTGCTACTTTTCTGGTTCCACCGTGGCGCTTGCTGATGTGGATCAGTTACTTAGTGAACAGTCATATCATTTCACTAATAGATCATGTCCTTGAGAAGTTACAAATGCTATGTCGCGGCATTGCTGACTTTCGAACACTGCGGTGCTGGAAGAGCAATTTTGGCGTCGAGGCATTATAGAGTGCATCGTTGCGTCATTGTCCGACAGAGAACATGGCGCTACAAAGATGAATTTTTGACATTGTGGCGTTGTCTGATAGAGAAATTGGTGCTGTAATGCTAATATTCAGGCGCTTTGACGGTGTCTTTGATGGCGTTGCACCGTTATTTATTCCGACGTCACGGTGTTATATGAAATTTAGAATTTTATGCCTTTTCTATATTTTTCTAGTATAATATAACTAAAATAATACATTTTCTCTAAAATATAACATATAAAATAACACATTATTTACAATTATCACCGCTGCTCCAGAAATTAGCACCGTAGTACTGGCTCAGGAAATTGAGTGCTGGAGTGGTGATCATCGAAATGCTGTAGCACCAAATTGTGCTTTTAAGCATCGCAATGCTCAACTTTTGGAACATTATGGCAAAGCAGTTGTTAAAATGAAGAGTCACATCGATTCAGCCAAAAGATGCACCAATTCAACCAGTAATCGTGCCACGTCAGCCCAGTACCCAACAAAGCCAGCATTATAACACCAAGGTGCTAGTTCATTTTATACTGCCATAGCACAAACTTATTGAGCACTGCTACGTCTGAATCCATTTCTACACTTATATAAATAGTTTTATCATTTGTTTTATAAAGTATTTCTATCATTCTAGTGTAATCTTGTGCTTTATAGTTTCTTCCTTTAGTTCTCTTTTATAGTAAATTCTAAGGAAGGATAGGGAAGAGTAAAATACTTTCATTCAGAGATCTTAGTCTATATTGTGTAAGCAATTCTATTATTGGAGGAAGGAGTGTGGAGAATATCAATTGATCCTTCTGGGTGACATTTATCTTATCCATTCTCTTGTATCATTTTCTTATATGAATGAAATAAACATGAATTTGCTTCTTTAATTATTCATGTATGTCTAAATCTCTAAGTTTTAGGCTAATATTATAAATGCATAATGAGTACTAATGTAGACTCTTATGCTTTAAATTACTTCATTGATATTTTTAATATCTCTCATTCTTAATTTAATACATATAATGACTATATATGTAGTTAATATATAGTTTGATGTATTGCCTCGACAAAGGAATATTAGAATAAAGATGAGTATTGAAATGGATTATTGGCATACCTAGACATAGGATGTTAAATCTTCTAGGTTCTATGGAGATAGTATAATTGTAGGAAGGCCATAAATCTCCCTTTTCACCCCTACAAGCTTGACTGAGATCTAGGGATGTATATGCTCTGATCCACATCTAAAATTAAGATCTCATTAGGAAAACTATGATATTTTACATTCATTAGTACAAAATATTTTATTTTCATTAGAATCTAATTTTTCTTGCAAGTCTTCATTATATGGAAAAAACTCAAAAACATCCATTTTACATTCACTAGGATAAGTTGTGCATTTAGATTAAGCATCAATAGTTTAATTGCAATTAAACAGAATACTTCTTTGTGAGATCGACACTCTTTTCTATCACTTTATTACTTGATTGGCACGAATACTTGCATATTTAGTAGACTTTCATTATTTTTATATCGAAGAAACCTAAGCATATTCATATTACATAGCTCAAGTCCTAGACAAGCACCAACCACACACCCCATTAATATACTGATGACTCGTTGGTTTTGGTAAAGCATAGTATAACTTTGTTAGGCACTTTTCTCACCTGCTTGAAAATTTTGAAAATCCCACTAGTCCTGAAGTCAATTTTGATAAAACTATTATATATTTATTTCTATAAATTTGTTAACGATAATCTCAAGAAGTAAATATGTGATCACCTTGGATTCAATCATAAAGGTCTACCTTGGGACTACCTTAGCAATACTATATCATCATTTAGAATCAAGGCCACTTATGCTCTAAAATGATGGATAAACTTCAAAAATGGCATAGTGGCTTGAAGCAAAGCTTCTATTATTTACAGGTTGGCTCCAGCTAATTAGATTCACCATTTGAAACTATCTCCACATTTAGATTTGCTCCATCATCTTTCCTAAAGGGCTTTAGAAGAAAATGAGGCCTCATAAGTAATTTCTTGCATAACATTGCGGAAGGGTAGAAGCTTTCTAGTATATCTTAGAATACCACCACCCTCCCCAAGGAAATGTTAGCCTTTGTATTTCTTCCCTTGATGTTTTGACCCTTAAGAACAAAGAAAAATTAATTTGGAGAATTTTGAATAATGAGTCCCATCTTGCTTCATGCCTCTACTATTATTATGAATCCATTTATATCAAGTCTACTGGCAAATTCTCACAGTTCTGGAAAAGCTTATGTGAGGCTTGGTTTGACTTTATTGTCAATTAGGACTTCTTTCTCCCTTTCTTTTATGACCCATGGAACTATTGGATTTTATGTTCATGAGATTTATGGTAATTCGGATTTCTGTTGGTTCAATTACAACTACAACATTATTGTTATCCATGTCACTCATTATAGGCACTGGCAACTACCGAATATCTGTGATATGAATGATATTTCTTGCATTCTTAAAATTAATAGCATTTCGATTCATAATACTCCTCTATGTTGTTATTTGAAGAGTAGAGATTACTTCTCTTACAAAGATGCATATCCTTTACTTCACCCTCCATCCTAAAATTTGATGGAGCAAATTCATCTGGTTTAAAGGATATGCTATAAAGTATGAAATTTTCACTTGGAAAGCTGTTATAGGTAGACTCAACATAATGAATGTTCACTCTGCTAGAGGAATCATTACTCACCAATCTTGTCTCTTAGGCAATCTAAACAATGATACCAATTCACATATATTTTTTGAGTGCCAATACTCTTTTCTTATGCTGAAACTATACATTGTCTATTTCCTTCGGGTTGAAAGGAATCACAGAATTTTCAAAACATATCTACATGGCATGATTTGCTTATGGAAAATATATGCTTTGCCTTTAGACAGAATAGTAGAAAATGAAAATTTCATACCGAGTTACTTATGTTTTCATCTTGCTACTATTTTTGGACCTTCCAGCTTTGGAATGTACTTTTATATATCCTGCTACTACTAGTGGATTAACAATATATATTACTGGTTTGCAGTTCATAGTACACTGGAGTTAATATCTATTGTTGTTTTAGTGTTTTCAGTACATCTATTATCCTGCACTATTACATTCATATGGCTAGTTTATTATCTTTCATTTTTCATGGCTGAATGATTATGTAATCAGTAGAAATTATAGACTCCTTCGTTGTTTTATCGAATGACCTTTTTTCTTCCCATATGGCTGAGTGGAATTGATCAGACGTTGATCTAACTATTTGCCTTGAATGAACCTATACAATTGAAAATTAAAATTTATATGATTTAGATCCTCTCTGTTTTAGGAGTTCTTTTCTGTTTTTGGATTCTTTTTGTCTTAACTTCTCTATTTTTTTTGTTGAAAGAACTTTTGCTTTTGCTTTATTTATTGTTTAATTATTTAGATTTTTTTTCAGCCTTTTTTATGAGGGATATTTAATATATATTTTTTAATTTTATTATAATTTTATAAATATAACATTGGAAATTTTACATACATAACACCTAAAAATATTATATTTACATACCTAACACCTAAACTACAATATTTACTTATCTACCACCTAAATACCATTCTCCTCATCTAAAATTCCACTCTCCTGTTCTTTAGGTTTGCTTTTCATTTTATCTATTTCTTCGTTGCTTATGCCTCAAGTGCATTGGATAGAGTTGCTCCGAGCTTCTCTACCTCAGATGACGACGTTGTTGCTATCGGATTGGAAGCAATATGACCGGCAAGGTAACAATATTTCTCTCCTTTGTCATGCTTTTTCGACTAAGGCTTCGTCTGGGATGGTTTTCTTAATGCTTTTTATTAGAATAACAATAATTAAACTCATCTTGTACTTCTTGTTATCCACTAGAGAGGTTACACGTGTACCACCTCATACATACTTGTCTATATATACATTGTAATCAGCTCTAAACAAGATATACAATATCATTCTTTTTGTTCTATGAATTCTACATGGTATCAGTAGCGGTCATATCCTGAGGACCGACCCATGGCATCGTCGGCGTCAGCTTCCTCGCAGACGATGGATGCTCCAGGCGGATCTCTCAACCGACCTCTGCCTTATTCTTCTCTCAAGTTCATCATGTCCAATCTCAAAACGCTTGTTCCTCATCCTCTCTCTACGGAGAACTATCCGATTTGGCGAAATCAAATCTTCAAACTACTCAAGGCCAACGGGTTTGAAAAATTTCTTGAACCTCCTCCCACATCACTCTCATCTCTAACTGATTCAAATCATGCCCACACCGATCACGATCTTGATGATCAAACCTGGATGATCACCGATCAGAACCTCGCCGCGGCGCTTTGCTCGACCATCTCAGCTCCGATCTTACCCTATGTGATGGATCTTGACTCCACCCGTGAAATCTGGCAAGCGCTTCAAAACCGGTTCCAAGCCTCCAATCGATCCAAAGTGATCCAGCTCAAAAATGAGCTACATCACGTGTCCCTGAAGAATCAATAGATGCAAACTTATCTGATGGAAATCAAGAAACTCGTAGACAACATTGCGTCCGCCGGATCAAAAATTGACACTGAGGACATCATCCTCTATATCTTGAATGGACTTCCTCCTGCTTATCAGTCATTCAAAACAACCATCCGAACAATGCAGTCGACGCTCACCCTAGACAATTTCTATGCCCTTCTCATTAGCGAAGAAATTCATCTTCAAACTGATCTACAACGTCTTCACATCGCCGCAGATTCGCACACAGCACTCTATGCAAATAGAGGTCGTGGACGCAGAGGAAGAGGAAGAACTTCTCAATATCCACAACAATCAACTAAACCGGGATCGAAATCATCGGTTATCTGTCAAATCTGCACCAAACGTGGGCATACCGCGGACATCTGCTGGCATCGTCACAACGCCAACTACACTCCCCCAACGGCTCCATCCGGCAACAGCACAGCTTTTCTCACCACCACAGAATCTTCCCCTACCGATTGGTATCTTGATTCCGGGGCCTCGTCTCACATGACTAACGGTGTGGAGAATCTTGATCACCTGTCGACCTACACAGGCTCTGATCAAATCATGGTAGGGGACGGAAGGTCTTTACCCATAGCTCATTCGGGCACGGGTCTCCTTCCCACCCCGGATCGTAAGTTATCTCTTTCTCAACACCTTCACATACCGTCAATTTCTCACAATCTCATCTCCATTTCGAATTTAGTAGCTGATAATCAAATTTCCATTACATTTGATCCTAATGGGTTTATTTTTAAGGATCTGCGCACTCACAAAACTCTGCTTCGCGGTCCATGTAAACATGGCTTATATCCGATCTCCGTCAAGCAGCAACCGACCTCTTGTCAAGCGCTCAAAGCATCAAGTATACCAGAAATCAATTGGCACAACCGATTGGGTCACCCCAATCACCATGTTTTACAAACTATATCTTCTACTAATTCTTTGTTGAATATACAGCATAGCAATAATAAATGTAGCTCATGTATGACTTGCAAAAGTCACAAATTACCATTTGAGAAATCTATTCATCGCACATGTACTCCGTTTGCGCTCTTACACTCTGATGTCTGGGGACCTTCACCGGTTACCTCGCATTAGGGCTTTCGATACTACCTTATAATCGTTGATGACTACTCTCGTTTCACGTGGCTGTTTCCGATTTCTCTTAAATCTGATGTTACACAAATGCTTATTAACTTTATTACGTTTATTGAAAAACAGACAAATCATCAGATCAAAGCAATGCGTACTGATGGTGGCACTGAGTATGTCAATCACAACCTCAAAACATTTCTTCAATCAAAAGGCATACATCATCAGTTGTCCTGTCCCTACATGCCAGAACAAAATGGCGTTGCTGAACGCAAGCATCGCCATATTATGGACACTACTAGAACCCTTCTACATACGGCGGGCATGCCACACTCATACTGGCCTGATGCAGCATCCACAGCCGTTTACCTCATCAACAGACTACCATCACCTAATACTCTCAACTCTTCTCCTCTCAAGCTCATGTTTAATATCCAACCTGACTACTCGCATCTTCGAACCTTCGGCTGCGAGTGCTTCCCTCTTCTTCCTAAAATTTCCAGAACCAAACTCCAACCGACATCAAGTTCGTGTGTGTTTCTTGGATATTCGGATCAGCATAAAGGGTACAAATGCCTGAATCAAGCAACAAATCGTATTACTATCTCTAGGCACGTTCGGTTTATAGAAAATTCTTTCCCCTTCCATCAAACCAATCCTGTTTACATTTCCTCCACATCTGCCGTACCTGCATCTTTACTTATACCCACATATGCTACCCAAACTACTCATACTCATGCACCACCTCAACCGGTACAACCTCTTCTGTCTTCTCACCCTCACATTCACACTTCGCAACCTCAATCATCACTCAATAACTCTCTACACTCCAGCAACCCCATTGCGGCATCTTCCCCAAGCATCTCCCCCACTGCTCCTTTACAATTGAACCATCCACCAATCACTCGCCATCCCATGGTCACCAGGACCCAAACTGGATCTCTCAAACCTGCTCATCGTCTGAACCTACTTCATTAAAATATGGCTGCTTCCACCTCTCCTAATCCGTGCAATTACACGGAACACAGCAAACAATTCGAATGGCGTCAAGCCATGGCAGCAGAGTTTCACGCCCTTCAACAGCAGGGCACCTGGACTCTCGTTCCACCTCCACCTAATGCATCCATATTAAGCTATAAGTGGACATTTCGCAAGAAATTCCATTCAGATGGCACGCTTGCTCGTTTCAAAGCACGTTTGGTAGCTCAAGGTAGCCATCAAGAATATGGCCTCGACTACAACGAGACGTTCAGCCCGGTTGCAAAGCTTCCAACTATACGTATCATGTTCACTATTGCTTTATATCACGGGTGGAAGATCCAACAACTAGACGTAACAAACGCCTTCCTACATGGCAACTTGGCTGAAACCGTTTATATGTGTCAACCCAAAGGCTTTGAGGACTCAACCAATCCTGATCACGTCTGTTTACTCAAGAAAGCCATCTACGGACTCAAACAGGCCCCGCGTCAGTGGTACACCACGTTCACAAATCATCTGCTGAGCATTGGCTTCACGCACAGCAGATCAGACCCTTCGCTACTCACATTCAGCCAACATCACACTCAACTATTTCTGCTAGTCTACGTGGATGATATTCTCATCACAGGCAATGACGACCGAGCAATTTCCGATCTTCTCCAGAAACTCCAAGATCAATTCACTATGAAGAATCTCGGATCAGCCAACCACTTCCTCGGCATCACCATCCGATCTTCAAAAGATAAGTTCTTTTTATCTCAAACTTCCTATGCTCTATCTATTCTACAGAATGCTAACTTATCTCAATGCAATTCCCTCGCTAATCCTTCCTGCACAAAAATCTTAGATCAAGCCCAGCAGGATACCCCTCTTGCGGAACCTTCCACCTACAGACGACTAACCGGAGCTCTCCAATATCTTACTATAATGCGCCCTGACATTGCATATGCGGTTAACATCCTGTCACAGCACATGCACGACCCAGGAACTCTTCATGCTGCTCTGCTCAAAAGGCTCCTTCGCTATATCAAAGGGACGATAGAATTTGGTCTACCGATCACCAAATCGAACCTTAAACTCCGCACCTTCTCTGATGCTGATTGGGCGGGTGACCCAATCACGAGGAAATCTACCTCAGGCTACTACACGTTCTTAGGAGACACACTTATCTCATGGGCGGTTAAAAAGTAAACAACTGTAGAACGCTCATCCACCGAATCAGAGTATCGGGCCCTTGCAGCCGCCACTGCCGATACGATCTGGCTCAAGCGCGTGCTAACTGACTTTCACATAACTCATCCAGATCCTATTGACATTTACTGCGACAACACTTCGGCAATAGCACTGGCCAACAATCCTGTGTTCCATGCCAGAACGAAGCATATAGAGATAGATCATCGTTTCATTCGGGATCACATTCATAACAAGCACATACGTCTTCTTCCGATCAACACCATTGATCAAATTGCGGACATCCTCACCAAACCATTGACGACGTCCCGCTTCAAGTTGCTGAGATCCAAACTAACTATCACTTCTGATCCGTTAGTTTGCGGGGGAATATTAGAATAACAATAATTAAACTCATCTTGTACTTCTTGTTATCCACTAGAGAGGTTACACGTGTACCACCTCATACATACTTGTCTATATATACATTATAATCAGCTCTAAACAAGATATACAATATCATTCTTTCTGTTATATGAATTCTACACTTTTTAAAGTAGTTTTTTAGTACAAAAAAATTAATTTTTTACTAAAAAATTGCTTCAAGAAGTAGTAAGAAAGTCATCCCAAACAAAACCTAAATCTACTAAGAAAGTTGACGTTGTTGTTGTTAGAATTTTCGTTTGTTTCGTTGTTATTATTAGGGTATGTAAATGTTTAGCTATTGAGCCGAATTTTCACTGGATTTGCAATTTCAACCATGTCATCATCATCAAAACCCCTCATTTTCACTTTTATCTGAGTTTGTAACAGCTCCTTTGTTGCAAATCAAATGTTTTTTGATGGATCTGAGGTGTTTGAAGGTATATCGAATTTTGATCCTATTTACAGGATTGTGTTAAGAAGATTTGGATTGAAAGTCTTTTTTATTATTTTATTCATCTAATTAAGGGCACGTGAATGAATTGTAAATCTGATGTATTGTCATTTGCTGAAATCGTTTTTCTGATAAGGAATTATGACCATTTTGTGCTGTACAAATTTTGTGGTCTCTTAGAATATAGATTCAACCATGGGGTTTTATGGTATACCTACAGAACAAGGTTTTACTTATTAGATTCCCGAATGGATGTTGACCACCGGATACAAAACAAAAAAGGGAGAGAGGAATCGCTCAAAATCCCGAAAATCCCGTTACCTGACTGTTCGGCGCCGTTGGCGTCGCTTCTCCGTGATTCCTGCTCAAATCCCGCTCTCGATCGTGCCCCCATTTGCGTCTATAAAATGGAGGAGAGGAAGGCTTCCTTCGGTAGAACTCTCCGACCATAGTCCGCTGAAACCACTCGCGAACCCCTGCTCTTCCCTGTCGCAGAACTCCTCCGCAGACTCCCGCTAGCTCCTTCCCTGTTCGATCCCAAGCAGCCGCACCTCCACTGTCTCCGACCGGCCTCCTCTCTCCGACTCATTCCCACCGAACCCAAATCAAACCCTTACCTGTAGCCGACGTCGCCCCCCTGTTGCAGTCCTCTGCTCGTGCCGCCGATCTCCTCCTTCAGCCGCAAGAAGTAGAGAGAGAGAGAGAGAGAGAGAGAGAAAGAGAGAAGGAAGAGAGCACCCCACCTGGCCGAATCTTCCCTACCTCCTTCGAAGACGTTCCTTCCGGTTGGATCGGAAGTCGCGGCAGGGGCTCGCCCGCGTGGAGGTAACCTTCCCCCTTTCAGACGCTTCTTCGGCTCCTGTGTTGCTGTTCGACTTCGCCCTTCGACGTCCCTCCCTTGCTGTCGAACGGAAGTTACAACATTTTGATCGTAAGCACGACGGGAGCTCGCCACTGTGAAGTTAACATTCTCCCTTCCTGCTCTCTATTTCGGCTAAATCCAGTAAATCTGCAGAACTAGAGAGTGTAGAGAGAAATAGGGATTTGATTTAATTAATTATAATTAATTAGTTAATTATAATTAATTAATTAATCTTTTATTATAAATAATTATTAATTATAATTAATTATAATGAATCATTATAATTAATTATTAATTATAATTAGTTATATATAATTAAGTCTTAATCATGATCAGTTAGTATTAACTATAATTAAATGTCATTAATTATAGTTAATAGACTAATTATGATTAACTAATTAATTATTCTTTTAATTATAATTAATTGCTTAATTATTTTTTTTAATTATAATTAATTTTATTTATAATTAATTATAATTAATAGATTAATTATATTTAATTGCTATGATTAATTATAATTGATTACGATTTTGATTAATTAGCTAAGTGTAGTTAATTAATAATTAGTAACTAATTATTGATTATAGTTATTTAATTAATTATAATTAAGTATTATTAATTATAATTAATCAGTAATTATAGTTATAATTAATTAACTAATTATAATTAATTAATAATTAGTAATTAATTATTAATCATAATTATTTAACAATGCATCATTCGTTATAGTTAATTGTTATTTAATTATAATTAATTAATCAATTATTAATTATAATTAGCTAATTAACTATAATTAATTATAACTAATTATTATTAACTATAATTGATTATGGTTAATTCTAATTAATTATAATAATAATAAAAAAAAGAATGAAACCGTCTCTTGCCTCGATCCACGTGCCACCACCCCGCCGACGCTCGCCAAGGTATGATCCCTAAACCCTAAAAACTCTGAGAACTTGATTTCGTCGTTTGCGGCGGACCGGGAAAACACCTATGCACGCGCTTTATTGCGCATGGTGGGTTGGGACCCCGGTGCGGCGCCTACGACGAGACGGGTAATCTCCGGGAGCTTGCTTTCGTCATTTGCGGCGGACCGGGAAAACACCTATGCACGCGCTTTATTGCGCGTGGTGGGTTGGGACCCCGGTGCGGCGCCTACGACGAGGCGGGATTATCTATAAGTACCCTCGAGCGAGGGGAAAGCAAACTGCCTTTTGAAACAGGTACCGTCGAAGACCCCATACACGCGCTTTATTGCGTGTGGTGGGAATGAAGACCACGGCCGAGGTGTCTAAGAACACCTACCATGCACGCGCTTTATTGCGCGTGGTGGGAAGGCCCAGACTCTTGTCATTTTTTCCCCTAAACGGGGGAGACGCCGGGAGGCTGCCGAAATTTCGGGTGATCATATGACTGTACTTGGACTTGTTTGAACTCAAGGGAGGAGGACAACGAGACTTGTGAACTCAAACACAAATTGAACATTAACCAAAGTTGCAAGCATTGAATCCTAACTTAAATGAACTTGAATCTGAGGAAGTCATAATGAACTGTATAGAACACTTGTAAACTGGAACCTGAACTGGATAAGATTCAAACAAATTTGAGTTTGAACATAGTGAACTGGACATACAGATCGGATCACATGAACTTGATTTGAACTTGCAAAGGACAGCAGGGGACTTTGATCTGAACCCAAATTAAACTCATCTTGAACTTGACAAAGAACATAGTGGGCATGAATTGAAAAGTTTGAATCCAAACAAATTTGGTGTGGATCGCAAAAAGAGCTTGATTTGAACTTGAACATCTGAGCTTAATGTGATGACAAGGAATTGGACTCAAATAATCAATGAGGAATTTCGTTTGAACATGAAATATTGGGAAATTTATCACCTTGATTAAGATACTCACATGTTTGAAATCAACAACGCAAGATCTTCAATCATGCAATCGCCTACACACGATCAAGAACTTCAGACATGGCATGTTTGCAATCAACAACATAAGATATTTGACTAGTATGAGTTCAAGTGTAAGCTTTCAATGTACTATGAGCAAGGCTCAAGGATGATGCCCACATAAATCTTGCAAATATCGTTCATCCGCAAATGATAACGGAAGCCCCGACAATTGAGCTCTACTTGAGATAATTACAAATACACAGACATTAAAGACCCTCAAGAATACAAATATCCACTTGCAAACTACAAGCTATTCTTAAAAGTAATGAAGATCGTATGATCTCTAGCATCAACCACTACAAATACCAGTGAAGGTTCATGAAATGGATTGGCTTGAACAAATCTACAAGGAGCCTGCAGTGAACATAACAATTTAACATGCGAAAACCCATAAACAACGAGATTGAAGTTTGCTACGATCTTCATATCAGCTATGAGAAGAGACTTCTTATGTATACAACTCTCTGCAATTAAGACTGACACACAAGCAGGTGAACATAATGAACCTGCTTACAATTGGCAATGCCCTCCCTATAAGTGTGTACAAAAGCATGCAACAAGCGCCAGGGTATTCGTACAGTCCATTACAACATAAGGAGGAATAAACATCTCTATCACCTACAAAAGATTACAATTCATCGAAGTGGGTGTAGTAATACCTTACAATTCAAATGTTAGCAAGAGTCATGAATCCATTACGGGCATGAATGCCTACAAACCACCATAAGAATACCCACATGCAATTATAGAGGCTTTCGTAGGCACAAAAGTTCACTCGTAACATGTAAAAGGCAACAAGAAATACAATGCTAATGTAAAGAATCCCCTGATCGTACAGGAGTTGGTGCAAGGGTCCAATGACACTGCAAGGTGCTCGTATCACAATCAACATGTCAGTTGAAATCAGAAAGATTTGACATACAGTGAAAACAATGATGTGACACGTCAAAATGCATTCGAGTAAGCGTCAATACACTGTATTGTGCCTACCAGAATTAATGATCAATACTTGACAAATGTGTTGCTAAAGGCTGATGCAAAGTTTGGTGGCCTTAACTCACAATTACACATAGAAAAGTACATCTGTCATTCCAATCATCTCAAGGACTGCAACAAATACAAGCTCTTACGGGCTGCCATAGGAGACCCTCTGTAAATACAAATCATCGTCTCCAAATAAATACAGAAAACCATCATCAAATACGAGCTCCCACAAGCCGCTGCAAAACGCCACCGGATCTGCAACCTTTGTAAAAGCAGACAGAAGGCGTTCACAGATATTTCAAAGTACCCCCGCACATGCACCTTAGTTTGTATACACATAGGTACACATAAGGGGATGTATAGTACAACCCGCATGGGCCCCGACGAGCGTGTTATTGGTACACACGTGACGTCTAGGGATGCTGCGCGGGTCAACAAATTCGAACCCGATCCTCCTATGCAAGCAGATAGGAGTAGACAAGGTTCAATAAATAACTATGAAATGCCCCCAAACACCTGCATGGGCCCCGGCGAGCATGTTATTGGTACACACGTGACGTCTAGTAATGCTGCACGGGTTAATAAGTGAATTCTAGTTCGAGCCCGATCCTCCTATACGGGTAGATAGGAGTCGGCACGACTCGAACCATTAAATAAATATACGGTCGCGAGATCTACCGAGATATTTGTTTTATACGTTCATATTAGGCCTTCAAGGACTATAATCAAGAGAATTCACTTATAGAGGCACAAAGCCTATGAAAACCCGACCTTCTGTTTAGCAAGTAAACAGAGTTGACAAGGTTAAATCCATAACCCCAAACACCCCGATGACGACCGCGTTGATTGCAGATTTCAACCGGAGGGGTTAACTTTAAATATTTCAAAATGCCCTCAAACCTCAAATATTTTTAAGTGGCCTCAAGGTTTGAGGTTACCCCGATGACGGCCGCGTTGATTGCAGATTTCAACCGGAGGGGTTAACTTTAAATATTTCAAAATGCCCTCAAACCTCAAATATTTTTAAGTGACCTCAAAGTTTGAGGTTACCTCGATGATGGCCGTGTTGAATGCAAAACTCAACCGGAGGGGTCCATTCACAAATACTTTTAAATACCTCCAAAAAATTCCAAATTTCATAAAATCCAAAACTCCACAAAACTCCCAAAATCCTAAATTCCCTACAAAACCTAATCTTCTGAAAAATCTCAAAATCCAAAAAATCTTTCCAACTCCAGATGTTTAAAAATTGAAATCCAACTATCAAACCGCTTAAAGAAAATCCATCCACCCTCCGCAACAGTTTGCCGAGGTGGATAAATTGAAGAATACTTCAGCTTACATAGAGCTAATGCCTAGTCGAAAATATCACTAGGATCCATTCTCAAACAATCTCCTGCCAGGAAGGACGTGGTACGAGTCCTCTAACCGGTGGTTTCGCCGCCAAATGGCACTGCAGGATAAACGGTTATGACTTGGGGCCCTCTGAATCAGGTGGTCGCCGCCAAATGGCACCATTATATTATGGTTATGGCCAGAGCCCGTATGCTCCCCAATGGCATCAAATCCTTGAGATGTGAATCAATAGGATATGATTGATATGGCACAAAGCCCTCTGTTAGCTAAGGTGGATTCAAATTTGTCCCCTTAGACAAACACTCCCCCCAGGTCTATAAGGTACCCTTGGACGAAGCAACCCATGGCTGCCGACAAGGATCCTTCTGTCAGGTTGGGTCGACTACCTCCTCTGACTAAGTAGACCAGGGATCACGATGACCCGGGATGACGGAACCATGGGATCTTGATCGGGTCCATCATCCATTCCCCCCACCATCTGCTTTAAGTGCAAGAGGGTGAAATTTCAATTTTAAATATCAAGTCTTCAAACTTTCCTATACCTTAAACCCATGCTGCTACTATATGCCAGATGCACATATCTCCTACGTATCTGATTGACGACTAGCCTTAATCGAAAGTTCTCTCTCGTTACTGGGAGGGGTAATTAACTATAGGGGCTTGCGCCTATAGGAAACCAGAACTCAGATCATAAAGTCCTCGCAAAATGAGGGCGAAATCTCTGGGTAGTGTCTTATCTACAAACCCATCTGCCTTTCAAAATTTACCCCGGAACATAACCCGTTAAAACTCCCCCCGAAAAGAAAGCACAAAAAGAGCGGGCGGAGGCCGGTGCCGAATTTTCGGAGCCCACAATGGACAAGTAAACATATGTTTGTTATTACTTCAAGGTGTACGTTATTGCTTCTCAAGTTCTAAAGATATATCTATTCTTGTGTTACCTTTTTTATGGTTTTGTGGATTTTTTAATTGGTTATTTGTTTTGTAATTACAGTAAAGACATCAATAAGTTTTTGAGCATGTGCGAAAAAAGTTCGAGCCACTCATTTCTTTCATTTGCACATTGCTTCTTGTTATTAGGGTTCATCAGCAACAATAATCTGCTGTTTTTTTGGTAACATATTATCAAAAAATATTTATACTGACTGTTTTTAAGATTCTTGCATTTGATGACTTCTTGCATTTCATATGATCATATTCCTGCTTTAATCTATTGCAATGCTTAGCCTATGCTCATTGTGATTAGTTTAGGCTGGTTTGATTGAAATTATCAATCCTAGAATCAACCCAAGTAAGCTTTGTTAAGAATGCATCGCAAAATCCTATTTTGACAGGAATCATCTTTTCTCATCAAACTAATGTAATTTCAGTAATTCAGTGTGATTTGGAAGTCATTTAAGTGCTGTTGGAAAATACGATATGTGGAAGCCTAAAGAATCACAACTGCTTGTCGTTCTCTTGGGCGGAGAAGCATCAGAGTTGTTCTGTCAGATGAAGAAATGAAGAAGACTAAAAGGAAACCTATAGCAAAGGAGGGTGGTAGGCGTGAGTACCTGTTCAAACCCAAACAACTAGCTCTCTCCTCGGCTCTCGAGCGAAGCAGAGCGATTAGGCAGAAAAGATAAGATTAGAATAGGAGTTTTGACGGAAGTTAAACGGAGTGATAATTTAGATAAAATTTAGGATATTTAGATGATAGATTAGTAAATACTATAATTTAGATATGAGGTATATAAATAAATTATTTTTAGTTATTATGCATGTAAAAATCTTATATTAATAAAATCTGCCGTGAATCTCAATTTATTATAAAAAAAAAAAGCTCTGGCCATTACTGGAGAGTGCTGGAGCCCCCGCTCCACCTCGTGGCCTACTCGAGAACCTTCTACGCGCCTCAACCAAACCACCCACTATATCAAAATCCACCCTCGCTCCTTCCCTCCGCCGAAACCACATCATATACCTTATCCCTCGCCCAAACTCCATCCAGCTCCCTAACACTCCCTTCCTTCCAAATTCAAATTAGGGTTTTCAGATCTCCTCCTACCATAAAACCATGGCCTCTGCTTTCACCTCCACCTCGGCCCATGCCTATGTCCTTGGCTCCTTCCCTTCCTGCAACCGTTCCCCTGGCAACAATGTTACCTCGTTCAGGTCCGTCTTCTTCGGCGGCAGGCAGGCGGAACTTATCGGTTCTTCCCGGTTAAAGCTCCGGCGTGCTCGTGGGGCGGGGCCTGTGCGAGTGGTCGCGGAGAAGGTTGTCGGGATCGATCTTGGGACGACAAACTCAGCGGTGGCGGCCATGGAGGGCGGCAAGCCTACTATCGTGACTAACGCAGAGGGGCAGAGGACGACGCCGTCAGTGGTCGCTTACACCAAGAATGGCGATCGGCTTGTAGGGCAGATAGCGAAGCGGCAAGCCGTGGTGAATCCCGAGAATACATTCTTCTCGGTGAAGCGGTTCATCGGCCGCAAGATGTCGGAGGTTGACGAGGAGGCCAAGCAGGTTTCGTACAAGGTTTTGAGAGATGAGAACGGGAATGTGAAGCTTGATTGCCCTGCGATTGGGAAGCAATTTGCAGCTGAGGAGATCTCGGCTCAGGTCACTTTATTTTCTTATTTGTTCAATTTATTTCTTTGTTATAAATTTGCCCAACTTTATTCTATTGTAAGCTTAAACTGGCTTTGTTCCTAGAATGTCATTTTGTTTTTATTTTAATTTGCTGCGCCTTTTTGCATTTTGTCCTTTTTGTAAACTGTTATTGAATTGACTGTAAATGGGCAATTGGTGGAAATCTTGATTTGTGCTCAGATATATAGGTGCAAGATATCTTGAATGGTTGGTGTTGGTTTACCCGGTTAAAATGCCGGAGTAAAATTAAAGTCTATTCTTTTGTTATTTTATTATAGAAACTGAGCTATACTATACGTGCTGCAGGCATCTTGTTTAATAAATTTTCATTTTTCTTTTTATTTCATGAAAAAACTTTTCTAGATTGGCTTTATAGTATTGCTTATTTACTTATGGATTAATGGTGAATTGCTTGAAGGAGTTTGATTTATGGGTATGCTATGGATAAAGGGTAGTGCTAGATGGAAGTCGTGTATAGGTTTAGGTAGTGGGGCCTCTAATGCAATACTGACTAAAAAGTTTAGTGAGCAAATTTTTAAGAGGAAGATGTCATAAACCTTTGATTAATCAGGAGGAGACCCTGAACACTGAAGGAGATTGAATCCTAGAAGTTTTTAAAAGCATTAACTAGCTCCTTAATGAGCAATCGTCTTTTTTTTCCCTCTTGAATGGGCATGTCAACCCCTCTTGAAAGGGCATGTCAACCGTTAATTTTTATTTCAAATTTAAGCTAACAATTTGAGTTCCCCTCTACACATACACATTTTCTTAAAATTTTTTAAGTTCTTATTTTTGCTTTATAAATTTTTGCTGGTTCTTATTAATATTTGGAAAGTTTACATGCCAATAAATTAGTGCAACTTTTCAATGCATTTTATTTTCATTTTATTAAAATGAAATTAAAGTGAACATTTTGATGCGTTCATTGGAATACTGAGTTATAATGATATATAATGCTATCAAAGCAAGAGATTTGTCTGATTGATGGTATTAAATGCTGCTAAAGACATCCAATGTAGTCATTCGTAATTTTCTTTTGATCACATTAAGGTATCCAATTTTTTTCATTCCAACTTTTCTTTGAATCATGCTGTATGTATTCATTGCTGTCAAATTAATATGAATTCAAGAAATAGAAAATATAAGGATGATGAGCATACATATATTAGAGTGACATTTGATTTTGGTAATAATCATCATAATTTCATTATTTTGAATTGTGAGCATTGATGGTAAGTGAAGGAGATTAGGTTGACAACAAAACTTGATATTAAAATTACACATCACACTAGAACTGAACTTTTTTAAAAAAATAAAATAACAACAATATCTTCTCAATTCCTCGCATGTATATCCTTGGTTGCTCTATTTTTTTCATCCTTATATAATTTTGCTTATAAGATTATAGCTGTTTTTGTGTTACATTACATTGCAATAGTTTTTGAAGCGTCATTGTATCTTTTTTCAGGTTTTTAATGTTAAAAATTAGTGTATCTTATCATTTGGCAGTTGAATTATCATTATTTTTTTAGACCAATGCCTTAATAATGTATTCGCACCATGTTTTCACTCTCGATATAATATGCCATTACAATTGAACACCCTTTCAATTGTAGTATATGCTTGTTGCTTTTGTGATATGCCAATAATTTTGTGAAACATCATATGAATACTATATAGTCCAATTAAATGGAGTGTTGTCTCAATATATCTTTTACTTGCTAGCTTTCAACTCTTACCCATTATAAACTTATTTATCATGTCCTTATTTGTTGATAAAACATCTTCCTGCAACCTCAATGACAACTTAATGCTCTTGTGGCCAATGATGTTTATGACTACGAATTAATGTATTTGATGATTAACTTAAATGGATTTTATCCTAGCTCAGGTGGTTATACGAAATAATAGAATTTCTTAGATTTTATTTGGTACTTATCTTCATATTGGAGTTTCATTTCTCAATTGTTTATCTAGTGACTGTTTTTTTTTTTGGCCCATTTATACTTAATTATGTTCTAAAAATTTATATTTTCCACCAAAGCCTTTATGCCATTAACCTTCTATTGCTCGTCATTTATTAACCACAACAATTTATGTTAGTTTTTAACATACATTGTCATATTTGGCAGAAAAGCTTGTGCTTCTTACCTTCACTTATCCAAACTATCCTTTTAGGTTATAGTCTCTCGCCAAAATAACAATATCTTGTGGAAATAAATAAAACGTTACTTGTTCTTAAATTAATCCTTTATATTTTGCTACAATATAAAGTAAAAAAGAATGGGTAAAAGGTGTATCAATCACATTTTTCATGTGCTAGAATAAATGAATGCGAAGGATTAAATTGTTGGATCTAGATTTGTGACATTTGTCCATCGGATGATACCTGACTTAACTGACAAATTTACCTATTAAGCTCAAAGACCTGTTGATGAGAATTAAGGGTGGAAAATAATAGAGCAGAATGAACTCGCAGAATCTTCCTTATCTCGATAAAAAATGCATGAATAAGCCCAGAGCTTTTGAAGAGGTCAAAGAGTTCACCTAGAAGGGCCACCCTCAACCATTCCACATCATTACTTATTTATAGGGTTTCTAAGGTTACATCAAAGGTTACATAGAGGCAATAGGAATATGATCCATATAGAAACATTCGTACAATGCTACACGCTAGTCTAGGACACGTGGGGCCGCTTGATTGGCTATAGGAGGATGACATTAACAAGCTGGAGGGTTGTCTGTCATCAGGAGAGTCCAATAGGGAGCGAGTAGCCATTGAGCGAGCCTTGAGAGGTGGATTCGTAGTCAATGGGGTCGCCATGTGAGGTTGGTGAGTGACGTTGGGATTTCGTTGTCCCTCTGTTGAGGAAGGCAGGCCGAGATGTTTAACGAAGATGAGGAGTTCCTGAGTATGGTAGGAATTATAGCCAAATGAGCAGGGGTTCGCTGAAGTAGGTGCTTTCTCGTAAATGGGTTTGGGAGGCTCGACAAACTCAAAGGATGAGAGTTTGATTGAGATGAGTGATCTGCTTGTTTGGTGAGGAGCCTTTTGGTCATCTAGTGTGAGGCAAGTTCCTAAGCAAGTACGGGCGAGTGGTGCTCTTTCCTTTGACGAATTCCTCTAATAACTGTGGGAGAGTCTTTCATGGCGTTTGCTCCTGGCCGGATTTCCTTATCATGACCTAATTGCTACCTATGAAGACCCCTGAGAAAGCAATGGAGGGTGTACATAAATAATACATCCTTCTGTAAAATTAGGTTAAAGCTGCCAAACACTACCTTATATAAGAGAATAACATCTTTATTACATAGATAAGTTTTGGAGTGTTATATGGATGGTTAAGTGAAGCAATTAGATCTCAGGTGAAAGATCATCTAACCCCTTAAAAAGGTGATATTTTAGGAAAATGCTTCCTCAACATCCCTTTAATTACATCTCAAAATGATAGCTTTGGACCAGTGATAATGGAAAACCAAAGTTTTTACTACCAAAAATTAACATGTTTATTAAAGAGAAACTCAAGTTGATGCAGTTAAAAAGAGACGTGCTACAAAAGGTTGATAATATAGAGACTTTAGTGGAAGGTGTATATAAATTTTTGGAATATAATCATGCATAAATGAGCAAAAAAATGTGATTAATTGATATGTATTGTAGAGATGAAACTCTTATATGAAGATATTTGCTAATTATAATATAATTTTTCTTTTATTATTTTTGTTATCCACCTTCATTAATACAAGATTTAGATAAGTTAGCCAATAAGATAACTCGTTATATGCATTGTTAGACACAAGAGCATGATGAGCTAGTACAGAGTTTGCATGTAGATGCTTTGTCAATAAATAAAGACATAAGGGGTAATTTAATATTGGGTGATAGTTGAAAGTTAGTGTAGATGACTCATTATTTAGTTAGATAGCATAATATTTAGATGAGATTTTGCAAGATTGTGGGCATATAATAAGAGTAGCAAGCATGTGTTGAAATTGGAATGATATGAGATTATAATGGGATACCATGTTTAGAGTTAAAGTATGTTAAAATGTTACTATGATGATGATTTGATAAATTGATAATAGTGTGACTGCCAAATAATGAGAAATTTTAAATAGGAGAAGATTGGCAGGAGATGTACTGACGCATCAACTGATATTGTAGATGTTGTAAAATATAAAATCAATTTTTAATAGTGTAAGCAAAAAATTTAGCAAGGATGAAAAAATGGAACAATTGAGGACATAAATGTGAGACGCCAAGAACAATATGCAGATTATATGGTTACTTTAATTTTTTTGAATCCTTTATTCTAATTGTTATGGTGTGATATGTAATCTTATTATGTAGTTGTACTGTCAATGTAATCTCTTTGACTTATCATAAGTGCTCACAATCACTTGTATCAAAAAATTTAAATCATGATATCATTACCAAAATCAGTTGTCAATTCAGTTTCCTTATGATCATCATTCTCTTTTGTTTTTTATGTCTAGGGTTTTTATTAGTTTGACAGCATTAGGTACCATTAGTGTGGTTCAATGAATAGGTAGAATAACATCATTGCTTATATTTTTTATTTGTTTAAATTTTTCTTAGAATTTTATTAATTTTAAAGCATTGGATATCTATAGTGCAGCACAAAGAAAATTTGGAAGGGCAACACTGGATGCAATTAATGTGGTTAAATGAAAATTTGGAATAACGGCATTGAACATCTTTATGAGCATGGAATATCGTTAATTGAACAAATCACTTTGATAACATATGTATCATTATTGCTCTGCATTTCACTTAACATGCCAATTCGGTCACTTTGATTTCACTTATAAAATAAAAAATGTTTTCTAACATTTTCTTAAATTTTTTGAGATATTAACTTTCTAAATCTAAATAAGAACCTAAAAAAATTTAAATGACCTTTATAGCTACTCTGTACTTAATGACTTTTACTATACTTGGTAATGTACATTAGCTTAAGTAATATGCGGCTGGGACTGCATAGTTCAGTTTAAAATTAAGATTATAGAACTTGTGGTTAATTTATGTTTCTTGGATTTGAAACTTTGTTTTCTCCTTTTGTCTCAGGTTTTGAGAAAGCTAGTTGATGATGCATCAAAGTTTTTAAATGACAAGGTTACAAAAGCGGTTGTCACAGTTCCTGCCTACTTCAACGATTCCCAAAGGACAGCGACGAAGGATGCTGGTCGTATTGCAGGTTTAGAAGTCCTCCGTATCATCAACGAGCCGACGGCTGCATCTTTGGCATATGGTTTTGAGAAGAAGAACAATGAAACAATTTTGGTATTTGACCTGGGAGGTGGTACCTTTGACGTTTCAGGTAGTTGAATGATGTCTAATTTGTGTTAATGATCTGTTATCGCTTATCATGCATGATCAACCTTCATACTTCCATGTTTCATCTTATGTTTATTTGACTGAGCTATTTTTTTTCTGGGTACATTCACTCCAGTATTTGAACTACAAACGCTGATATATCCCAATTCAAAGCTTTTAATGGATCATGGTCCTGAGGTCTAGAACAAACTGTGCCGTATTTTGTTGGATTTGAATTAAAATGTGCAACACAGTAACACTATTCTGTAATTTATATTGGTTTTGGGGATAAATTACCACTGTAAAGGTTTGAAGTTTATCGCAAGTGCTGTGGAAGGTTTAACATGATGGTAAGTATTCTTTTGTACTATGATCTTCACATCTTAAGTATCAAAGCTGATGTGAATGAGTGCGGTCTAGCTATGCTTCACATCGTATTTTTTATTTTTATGTTGGCGCAGCGTACATTAAAAGGGCCAGAATAAATATGTTTCTATGTGTAATTAATTGCTTCTTTGATGCTTTTTTAAGGTGCAATGTTAAGTCTGTCAATTTGATTGATCATTAAATTTTGAAGCAGGTAAAATGATTATGAAAGGTAACTAGGAAATGTGGTTGTAGTTTCATTGAGCAATGAGATGCAATTTCATAACTCAAGGAGGTTGCTGTCTATCTCATGGTGCTTTACCATGAAAATGCCATGGGTGATGTTGGATTACTTAGAGTTAGGATTTTTTAATAGAAATAAATGGATATGTAGTATGAACTCATGCAAAAGTACTTTTGGTTTCACAGTTAACATGCCATTAATTAATTCAACAACTTTCTTTAAATGTAAATAATTAATATTAGAATTAGAATCCAAATGATAATGAAATGATCAAAATATTTTGAGAAATTAAATGTTAACTTAGAGGGAAAGTTAAAATTAATGAGAAATTGAATTTATTCTCTACAAATTATATTTGTCAATTTTATCAAATTCACAGCACTAACAAATCAATATAAGTTATGCAAATGAAATAGAATAAGACATTGAAATGTTAAATCAAGAAAGTTAAGCTTTATGTTAATATAATAAGATGATTTTCCCTATAATTAGTTAGTCTTATTTGTGCTACACTCTTATGAATCTTATTTGTGCTACACTCTTATGAATCACAAATCTAATTTACACTAACAAGAATGTAATTGTAAAAAGAAATTTCATACATATCAAGAGGTTCCAAACTAAATGCCTTATAAAAATTATTTATATACTTCTCATCCCTTAGATTAGCAGATATGGTTGATATAGAATTAACTCAATTTAAATCTAAGTTAATTCCATTTGTAAGTTGAATTTTACATAAATTTCTTATCCATAGTTGAAACTGCCAACACTATATCATTGCTAGGTCCTAAGTACTGGATGAAAAAGTGGAGGGTTGCGTTAGATAGTCGACAACCAACATACAATTTGTG
Organism: Dendrobium chrysotoxum; assembly: GCA_019925795.1. NCBI lineage: Eukaryota > Viridiplantae > Streptophyta > Magnoliopsida > Asparagales > Orchidaceae > Dendrobium > Dendrobium chrysotoxum. The sequence continues at coordinate 33,748,835 of CM034303.1, read as the reverse complement.
AAATAATCATAATATAAACTCTTTAATACATTATATTAATGCTAGGGTGTTCCTTGGAAATGACACAAGGTGTAAGGGTCGCTACATCGACGCTTAGGTGTAGTATTAAATAACCAACTGTTTCCACATCATGGATGGATGTGGACAAAGAAGCTAATCTATGAATTTAGAATTAGAATATGAGCTTGGAATATAGGTTCTCTTACATGCAAATAAATGGAATTAATATATATTATGATTCATAGGAATATAGATATTCTATGCATTCAAGAAATTGAATGGTTTGGAGAGAAGGCTAAAGATATTGATAGTTTAGGATTTAAATTATAATATTTGTGTAGAAGTCGTATTAGAAATTATGTAAGTGTGATTATAGATAAGAGTTTGAAGGATAATATTGTAGAAATTAATAGAATTTGAGATAGAATTATTACTTTAAAGATTGTTATTGATGCTAAGATTATTAATATTTTAAGTGTTTATGCTTCTCAAGTAGATTTGGTTATATGCTCAAAATTAAAATTTTGAAATAACTTAGAAGAATTAATATAAAATATACCTCTTGAAAAAAAAGTTTTAATTGTAGGAGATTTAAATAGACATGTTGGTAGAGTGGTAAAATATTTTGAAAGCATTCATGGTTGCTATCGATTTTGAGCGACTAATGAAGTTAGTATAATCATATTAAATTTTGCTCTAGTTTATAATTTGTTATTGTTAATATCTTATTTAAGAAAAGAGAAAGAGTAGCTTTAAAAAAAAAGAAAAAGAGAAGAGATGAGCATCTCATCACTTATAAGAATGGATATTATAAAACTCTGATTAATTATTTTTTATATAAGAAAGGAAGAGGTTGTTTGGATTGCAAAGATTGTAAAGTTATTTTGAGTCAAAATGTGTACCCAACATCGCTTATTAATTTTGAACTTTAAGATGAAGGGGCATAATCATACTTGTCAATGGCGAATGGTGCACCACGTCACAAAATTCTCTATAGAGCTATGGCGTATAAAGCACGGTGCGGCGTGCGCCATTTTAAACATGGCGCACAATGTAAAATAATTAAATATATATATATATATATATATTCACATTAAATACTATTAAATAATAAACAATAGTTTGATTAGAGTATAATTTAAGCATAAATATTATGTCAAACAGTAAAATGATAATTTTAAATACTACAAAAACTTACATCAATAGATTTGAGTATGATTTAAGCATAATTTAGCCTAAATCCCGCCAAATAGTAAAAAAGATAGCTTTAAATCCTACAAAAAAGTTAAATCCTTTAAATTTGTTTGATATTTTTTAATTTGATGTTTAATTAATTAGTAATTAATTGTGATATTTATATATAAACCTTAAAATATTTAATTATAATTTATAATTTGAAAATTATAACATGTTAACAAAATAGCGTTTGCGCCATGCGCTATTGCGCATGCATGACGCAGATAGTAAGTGCTATTTTGATGCCCCGTGCCAAGAATATAGCGTCGTATGTGTTTTGCGTCATGTCATGTGCCATGACGTACCATTTTGCACCATTGATATATATGAGCAGAATATAAAAAAAGTAAAATATTGTCTTAGGATTAGGTGGGGGCATTTAAAGAATATTAGCAAAAATATTTTTTGGAGTAAGATTCAAGATCTTAAGATTTTGATTATGCATAAGGAAGCTAATTTTAGGTCCAAAAAAGTAGCTAGTAATATTAAGAATATTACAAAGGATGTACTTGGAGTATCAGAAGAAAAAATCTGTAATATTAAAAATAGTTGATGGTGGAATTAAAATGTGTAAGAAAAGATAAAATATAAAAAGTTTTGTTATAAAAATTAGTTTGAATGTAAAAGCTTGAAAATTTGGTAAAGATATAAAGGGGCTTGTAAGAAATCTAAGAAAGTAAATGCGATGCAAAGAATTTAACTTTTAATGATTTTTATAATATATTATGTACTATGGAGGGCGAAAGATCTATGTATAAGTTAGCCAAACAAAGAGCTAGGAGAAGTGAAGATTTAATTCAAGTAAAGTGCATTAATGATGAATATCAAAAAGTAATTTTATTAGAAGAGGATATTCAAAAAAGGTGGATTAGATATTTTGAGAAGTTTTTCAATAAAGATTGTGAGAATATAATTGACTTTAGTGATCTTAGAACACTAAATGAAAATAGAGATTTGTTTTTATTGTCGTATTAGTAAAATCAAAATTAGAGAGGCTTTAAAGAAAATTAAGTGTAGAAAAACGATTGGATCTCATGATATTCCAATAGAGGTGTGTAAATTCTTAGGAGATGAATGAAATTTTTTGGCTTACAAAAATTTTCAATATTTTTTTGAAAACTAAAAACTTGCCAGATGAGTGGAGAAAGAGTGTGTTGATGTTTATTTTTAAGAATAAAGGTGATACACAAGAGTGTGTGAATTGTAGAGGAATTAAACTAATGTGTCATACATTAAAACTGTGTGAGAGAGTTATTGAGCATATAGTTTATGACGCAATACTAATGTTTCTCAAAATCAATTTGGATTCATGTTGGGTAAGTTTATTATTGGAAGATATACATTTATTGAGAAGTATAGAGAGAATAAAGAGGAGTTATATATGATATATATTGATTAGAGAAAGCATATAGTTTCAAGAGAAGTGTTATGCAAAGTTTTAGAAAAGAAATGAGTTAATAATGCTTATATTCAAGTCATTATATATATGCAGGAGCTATCACTTGTGTTCAAATGCAAGGTGGTTTGATCAAGTATTTTTCCTATTTCAGTTGGATTACATCATGGATTAGCTTTTAGACCATATCTTTTTGCTTTAGTCATGGATGTTCTTACTAGACATTTACAACATAATGTTTCTTGGTGTATGCTTTTTAGTGATGATGATATTCTTCTTGTTGATATGACTAGAGAGAGAGTTGAAGGAAAACTTGAATTATGAAGGTCAACCTTGAGTTTAAAGGTTTTCATTTGAGTAGATTTAAAACCAAATATATGGAGTATAATTTTAGTAGTAATAGATTTAGTGGGGGGATTGTGACTTTGGGCGATCAAGTCATTTTTAGATATCTTGAGTCTATTGTTCAAAGTGGTGGTGAAATATATGGGGATATTATTAGTAGAATTCAAGTTGGAGGAATGCATTGAGCCTATTGTGTGATAGAAAAGTACCCCTCAAATTTAAGAAGAAATTCTAAATGTTGGCCATTAAAAGAGAAGCATAAAGTTAGGTGTTGCAGGAGATAAGGATGCTCAGGTGGATGAGTGGCTTCACTCTTAGAGATTGTCAAATGAGCATGTACGTGAAAAGGTTGGATTAGCTCCAGTGGACGATAAGATTAAAGAGGGTCGCCTTAGATGGTTTGGACACATAAAACGTCGGCCTTGCGATGACTTGGTTAGAAAAATAGATGTATTGGATTTGGGCTATGTTTAGAAAGGTAGGGGTAGACTTATAAAGGTTTGGCTAGAAAATATTAGAAATGACATTTTTTTTATTAAATTTAAATGATAATAGGACACAATGGAGAAAAAATATTTATGTAGCCGACGCCATGTTGTTAGATTATGCTTGATGTTGTTGTTGTACTTGAAATTGCTAGTCCCACAAGCAATTAATCTTTTTATTACGAAGGTTGAGAATTTGAAAAACATGGGTTGTACTAAGTTAATAAAACAACTTGTAATACCCACAAGTCTCCCACATATTATATACGAATATTGCAATCAGGAAAACCACACTAGGCAAACAGAGAACTGTCCTCAAATCAATAATTTCAAAATTAAAGGATAAATCCAAGCTTATATCGCTGAAAACTAGAGGATTCCCAATCAATCCATTTATGAACCATGAACATGTCATAATAGTGGGGACATAACTATAAAAAGTAGGACATAAGATGTCATGTACGTAATTTTTTTGATAAATTATTTATATAAAATGTGTAATCAAAATACTTAATATCATTTTACTTTTGAGAAAAAAATATATATCATAAATGATTTTTATCATATTAGACATATATGTCAGGGTGTGTTAGAGGTATCTTCATATTCTACATGTGTCTGACATTGGTACCTAAGGTTTTGAATTTTCTATGCTTTATAGCAATCCATGCTACAATCCTGCATCCCAAAACTTCACTGCACAAACCACAAAACCAGAGGGATGCGCATCCCCAAGAATTTTCAACATCAATTGAAAATATTTTCAAGAGGATAAGACCAAAATCCACCCCAAAACCAACGGAATGTAATTCCAAACTAAAGGAATCCCAACTGCTGTTTCGCATTAGTGGGTCTTTAGATAGGATTGCAGATAATTGTGGTTCGTTGAATGTTTGACTGCCCTGCAGCCAATGACATGTGACTGGAATCCAATTTCTTTGTTTTTTCTTGTCACATGCATTAAAATACATTTATTCTGGTATGAGTTTAATGAATTAAAGATGATTTCTTGCAGTTCTTGAGGTGGGTGATGGCGTCTTTGAGGTGCTGTCTACCTCAGGTGATACTCATCTTGGTGGTGATGACTTTGACAAGGTTAGTAATAAAGCGAATACCCTTATTATTTATTGAAGAAAGCTGGCATCTCTTAGATGATCTTTTGAAGGTTTTTTGAGTTTGTTAGTTCACATTTAGAGCTGTTTGATAAATTATTTTTGACTTCTGTTTTAGTTGGAATTGTTGTAGCTTATCATAAGTATTTGATATTTGTGAAGTCATATGTCTCATCTCAAATTTTTTATCTTTTAATTTGTTGACAAGTCATTGGTGAGAATGGTTTTTATGATGTATTTTTTCTTATGTTTTTTCTTGAGTGTTTACCATTTTTATTTTTGTGGTTTATTATTCCATGGTGTTGAGCTGTTTATGGAAATTGCTCTCATTTAGTTGTGTTACTAATTGGTCTGAGCACAACTTGTTTCATTTGTTTTGATCTTTTAGAACATTTCGTTACATCCAAATTCTGATTGTCTTTGGTTGTGAATACCTATCTTTTATGGTAATATAGCAGCATGCGTGTTGACCATTTTCTTATTAACATTTTTATATTGCCAATACTTGTGATGTGTAGTCAATGTAGTATTTAATCATATTGTTAATTGCTCTTGACTTTTTCTGATTATCTTATCAGATGGTCATTATGCAAATAGAGCAAAAGATTTTGGCTATTTAAGATCGTTCACTTGGTGTTTCATTTATTTAGTAAAATGATGGAAATTGTTAAGATATTTGATGCTTTGGGCAGAGGATTGTTGATTGGCTTGCTTCAAGCTTTAAGAGGGATGAAGGCATTGACCTTCTAAAGGATAAACAAGCCCTACAGAGACTAACTGAGACAGCTGAGAAAGCTAAGATGGAGCTATCAACCTTGACTCAGACAAATATCAGGTCAGAAGTTTCTACCCTTGCACATTCTTTTCCATGAATTTTTCAGCTATTAAATTGTTACATTGTCATCATTGTCATCTTTCTTATTGTCATGAAGTTGTCTAGCTGGTGTGAAAGTAGTTGGCCATTAATTATTAGATGGGGCTTTTCATACTAATATTCATTCCATTAACTCTTTTTTGAATTGTAAGTTTGTAATATTATACAACTGTTTAGCAATCCTATACTATTGGCATGCCAAAATGAAAGATTTTGTCGTCAGCATTATTATTGCTCTTCTTTAAAATTTGTCTTTACATTTACAGCTTGCCGTTCATCACTGCAACTGCTGATGGCCCTAAACACATAGAGACAACTATAACAAGGGCAAAATTTGAGGAGCTATGTTCGGACCTTCTTGATAGGTATCCATCTGATCAATCATTGTTGACATGCTCTAGCTATTTTCTCCACGTCGGTTTTAATAGAATTATACATAAAAGTACGATCATTAAAATCCCATTGTCTGATCAATTATCTCCCGTTAGCGATCAGTATTTTTAGCATATATTATTTTCTTCCAGTAGTAATTTAAACTCTCTGTGGACAGTTATTATTAAATTTTTTATGACTGCGTTTGTAGGCTTAAGACTCCTGTAGATAATGCTCTGCGGGATGCGAAACTTGCTGTCTCAGATTTAGATGAGATAATCCTTGTGGGTGGATCTACTCGGATACCTGCTGTTCAGGAACTTGTGAGAAAGATAACTGGAAAGGAACCAAATGTAACAGTTAACCCTGATGAGGTCGTTGCCCTTGGTGCTGCAGTTCAGGTTTGCATTTGTTAAATTTAATTTCAATTGCTATTTTTCTTACAACCGAACTTAATGTACTCATGCATCCACAGTTGGGGTGGCAATTAATTGGAATGGCCGTGTCTGTTTCTGCACAGTAGTGAGTAATGAACCAGCTAAAGAAGTCCATCTTGTCATATGACTGGACTACTTTGAAAGGGAGGGAACATAAATAAGTTTAATGACTAATAATATTTGCAGTAATAAGGAATTGTATTGGTTATTAGAAGTTAAGGCCATTGAATAGTGAGGTTAAGTTCCGGAGATAATTGGCCAAAGTGAGTGCATCACTCCCATTTATTTAAGATATTTGTGAAATTTTCCAGGAAAGCTAATCTAAGAATTTTCTTTTACGAAATCTGCCAGAGTAGTCATGTGGAAGGGGGACCGTCTGCCAGATGTCATCACTCATCACCCTAACTATTTGAACATTTATTGATCATATAAGAAATATATGATAACTTTATGCACTTTTGTAATTTTAGCATTTTCATATAGTAAGCATATTTTGACATATGAATAATATTATATCTAGAAAATATAATTAATCGCAAGTTGGATGGTTGAAGTAATTTTGATGGGTGAAAAACACGCCTTGAAAGTTTCCGACTTGCAGGAGCACTGTCCCTGTCATCATGAGCAGAGAACACTGTTATATTGATTTAACTCATTAACATATGCGGGATTATGCTTATTTTATGCATGCAACTCACAAATAGCACAGCAGCACACTTGTACCCAAGGGAGCCTTATCGGATCATTAAGTGTGCCCGGTGGATTGTATTGATCAGAGCAACTACTGATTATTTTAATGTGTAATTCTAACTAGCTTTTTTTCCAAGAGGAAAGAGTTTATCTAAATCAATTTTATTCACATTGTATGAACACAACTGAAGAGGAATGTTTTTAATTTCACGTTCCTGAATAGTGATAGATCTATGGTTTATCTATTAGTTCTCTTAATTTTGTTAGGCTTGCAATACTGCGTTGATGATCTCCTCTTGATTTCGAATTCTTGTGTTTCTCTAACTTCAGGCTGGAGTATTATCTGGAGACGTCAGTGACATTGTTCTTCTGGACGTTACACCATTATCTCTTGGTTTGGAGACCTTAGGTGGAGTGATGACAAAGATTATTCCAAGAAATACAACACTGCCTACGTCCAAATCAGAGGTCTTCTCAACAGCAGCTGATGGTCAGACTAGCGTGGAGATCAATGTCCTGCAGGGTGAAAGAGAATTTGTGAGGGACAACAAATCACTGGGAAGTTTCCGCCTTGACGGAATTCCACCAGCACCTCGAGGAGTACCACAAATTGAAGTCAAGTTTGATATTGACGCCAATGGCATTCTTTCTGTTACTGCAGTGGACAAGGGTACTGGAAAGAAGCAGGACATCACCATTACGGGGGCCAGCACGCTGCCCAGTGATGAGGTGTGCTTTCTGTAGGCCCTTGTGATTTTTCATAGTTCTAGTTTTCATTGAATTGAGTCTAGTGAAGTTTGATTTGAATGCAGTAAAATGCTAGGATTGCATTTTTTGTCAGAAACCCGGTCCATGGATGGTTCCTTGCTTACCAATTTTTTTAACGCATCTGATATCATACAGGTGGATAGGATGGTTAAGGAGGCAGAGAGGTTTGCGAAGGAGGACAAGGAGAAGAGAGATGCCATAGACACCAAGAATCAGGCAGACTCTGTAGTTTATCAGACCGAGAAGCAGTTGAAGGAGCTGGGAGAGAAGGTTCCCGCTGCTGTTAAAGAAAAGGTTGAGGCCAAGCTCAAGGAGCTCAAGGATGCCATCTCTGGTGGATCAACTCAGAGCATCAAGGACTCCATGGCTGCTTTAAATCAGGAGGTGATGCAGCTTGGTCAGTCCCTATACAACCAGCCTGGTGCAGCTGGTACTGGCCCTTCTCCCGGAGCCGATGCTGCTTCTACTGGTGGAGCTAGCAAGGGAACGGATGGTGGTGATGTGATCGATGCTGATTTCACTGACAGTAAGTAAAAGTTGAGGAATGGCTGGGAGATTGTTCATTATTTAATGGTAAAAAATTGCATTAAAGGCCGAAATAAACTCCCTTAGATTCCTTTTTGCGAACATAAATGGTGCAAGAATTTGTAGTGCAGGTTTATATGATTTCGTCACCTATTGTGGAGTTTGAGATTAGTGGAGTAAGAGAAGTTAGGGATTTTAACTTCAAAGCATGTATAGTATTTGGTTAGGGTTCTCCATGTCATTTAGCATCGCGTTTTCTTTTGTGTTTCATATATGTTAAAGTGCGGGGATTGTGCATGCTGTTGCTTGTGGTTATTTTAACAGGATAAAGTGACTAAAATCTAATAAGCTAATTATTACGTCTCCCAATTTTCTGGCTATCTTGTAATGATGAAAGCGGTAAAAGCTGCAGTATGGTTGTCGTTGCTTCTTAAAACGTTGCTGCTTGAACTATAACTTTTGACTTTTCATTCCTAGGGTTTAATATCGGTCCGAGTTTTCCCGTGGTTTGAGTATTCAATTTATATTTGCAAAACTTCTCAGATGTTTTTGCTTTGGTAAGGAGAAATCATTAGCTGATAGTTTATTTTGGCTTATTTAGTGCCTCAATATTCTTTTCAAAGCTTGCTCTTCTTTCGAGATCAGATTTCTTAGGATCAAATTAAATCCGTTTTTGTTAGAGCTTATTTAGGTTGCCAGGAGTGACGCAAAATATAATGGTTTGAAGTTATGAACAATATTATAATTTTAAAGGTTATTCGTCATAATTTTATCTTTGTAAGGGCAGTTTAAATAAAATGGACTTTCTATGGCGACTTACAAATGTACTTTCTTGCATAGAATTTTAGAAGATGCTACTCGGAGTATTTTGAGTGATTCTATCGCAATTTATTTGGGGAAATTCTTCGTTTTAAGCTCAGGTGACGGGAATTCAGGTTTGGTCTTCGCCTTTTTTCCCCCTTATGAAACCGGAAGTAAATGCTATGCTTTGGAAGTTTTCTTATCTAATAATAAATTGGTATATTGAACTATCTTTTGTTCTTAGTGTTATAATGAAGTTAATGACACTTTCTTGCGAAGTGAGATAATATTTTAATCTCATAACAAAAAAAAAAAAAAAATAAAGTTGGCGGCTCAACCCAAAAACCTCTTCCAATATTTAGTGTTTCAATATAACAAATTATAGTATTGTCGATTTATAAAATTTTGCAAATAAATTACATATGCTATTAGCCCACCAAAATAAAAACAAAATATCGAATTCAAATCCAATCAGCTCTCTTTAATTTAGTATAATAAGGTGGTACAATCAGAAGTGATGCCATGATTGAAAAAAACTCGAGCAAAAGTTCAGCGTGGTTGGGAAAGGCTAAATAAATAATGAACTGAAGGGTGGAAGTGGTGAACAGCTCAAGTACCTGATATGATAGATTTGCTTGATTGAGATATTTGGAGCTAGTGAATGAGGCACTTTTGTATCCAGCATAGGCCTCTTCATTCTCTTCAGAATGAAATTTATAGTCTGCTCTATGGTCGAAATCCACGACCATGTTTAGGAGCCATAATAACTAGGAGGGAAAGATCTACGAAAGAAATGAGTTGGAGTTTGAAGGTGTGAAGAATTGGAATGAAGTTCTCTCCCTTTTATATATTGGGTCAATCATGTAGTATGATAGGTGAATCATACAGTACAATCAAGTCCGTTCAAAATGTCTCATCGAGAATGTATAGTCAAAGGTCAAATCATATAGGCTGACCAGAGATCATCCAGTACGATAAGTGTTAAATCAATCATCCTGAGAAGTCCTTGGCATGACCATTGACTAAAGTAATCATACAATATGATGAGTAATTCATACAATACGATTAGCAATAATAGATCATCCAGAATAATTAATATGATAATTATTGGTGCCCAACAATTGAATCCTATGTGTATCGTATAGTATAATGAGTGTATCGTACAGTATGATGTGAAAAAAATTTAGAGTTTGTGAGTGATGATCAGGGATAACTCCATAAGTAAAAGCATACATATAAATAATAAAATTCATAATGGCATCACACACTTTTAACAAAAATAAACACAAATGTATAACATAAACAAAACAAAAACATGCAAACAACACAATTAACATGCAAATATCTAATTTTTTATGCACTAATATTAATGATATCAAGTATAGTCCTTAGTGCATCAATACTGCATGCTCTCCTCAACTACATGATCTCTATGATTTATAGAATTTTAAATATCGTATTTTTATCCAAAATAAAAATGTTTTCACATTTCAAATGTTTCTCTTACATTTCAAGAAGTTTCATTTAAGTGTGCCTAGTGTAATCATCAATACAACACAAGTCCAAAATACTTTCTTCCTAGACTTACTGTATTACTAGGTTCAAATCCATCCATGCAAAATATTTCTAAGTGTTTCTAGTGGTGATTACATCCTCAATTGAATTGAATGAGGAGCTTGTTTCCTTTCCTACTTATCATGCTTCACAAAGGTGTTTTTAAAAGGTTCTATCTTAGGAGTGCTTCTAACTAATCATAACTAGGTGATTTCTTAACTATCCTCAAGCTAGCAAAGTCAATTTCAAAATAATAATCATCACTCATAAAATAATTACTTTCAAAACTACAACCATTACTTGATTGATTAATGAAATTCAAATCAAAATTTGTAATTCTTAATCAATACAATTTTATCATTTTAATATTTTTGAATATTTTTTAAAAAATTTAATCGCAACGGATTAATTATTAAGAGATTATATGTATCCTTTTACAAAATATTTTAACATAGATACTTTTTCAACTTTACTAGTAATACATATACCTATAACCTTTCTGATAGTGCAAGATCTAGATGTAGCACTTCCATCATTCTAAGCCTTTAGCAGGATAAGATATTTTAGATCTATAGTCTTATGCTGCATCTGCTATCTAGGTACTATCTGCGCTCATTGGATCTCTTATGAGAGCAAACCTACAAACTTAATCAAGGATTAGTTTTGGGAACACAAGTGAATTTAGATCTCGCCTTATGCTTGATTGTATGAATGTAATATTGTGATGTTGATGCTTTGGGCCTCTGGATTAAATTTATTCTATGGTGTAATGTGCAAGTTTGTGTAATGTGTCATAATATTCCATAAGAATATCATCTAACCCTAGAAATTGGTTTACTAGTCTAAATGGGGGGTAACCTCTCTTCCTAGGAATGTAAAATGCATGTTGTATCTGAGGTTATGGCTTTAGTGTATGCATAGGCCTGTGTGTATTATTTTGAAGTGCACTTATTTTTTAATTTGCACTTTTTTAATGCCTAGTTGAACTAATGCTTCATGCTCTTTACCATCCATTTCTAATGCAAGTTCTTCTAACTCCTTGAATGCTTCTTCTAATTCAAGATGCTCACTCTTCAAGGATTCAAGTGAATTTAATAATTCAGTATACTGTTTATTTAATGCATCAAACTTATCCATATGAGATTCATGGTCCTTAATTATTGTGATATGCTTAGCTTTGAAAATTGAGTGATCATTAGTTAAAGTGTCATGTTCTTCCTTTAAGTTTGAAAAATCCTTTTTTAAAAGTACATTTTGTTTTTTCAATTTCTTATATAATCATGCATTTGCTTAGTAATTGAAATAGTTCATCATAAGTTTGCTCGCATACCTCATCCTGATGAGATTTTCCAACACTATCATTTGTCATTAAACACTAGTTGGTTACCTCCTCTTCTGGTTTGGGTTTTGAGGAGTCTGAAGCTAAGCACACCTAGAATATTTTTTGCATCTTCTACTTACACGTTTTAGAGTTAGACTTTCCTTCACCCTTTTTCTTAGTAGGGTGACTCTTAAGATTAGGGTAATCAGATCTTAAATGACCAGGTTTCCTACACTCAAACAAATCATATCAGATGAAAACATATTGAATTTTTCATTCTTATCTTTTCTCCTTTCACGGTAACACTTGTGTTTGCAGTTTAGAAAGCTCTTAAGTTGACGAGTCATAAGAGCAATATCTTTGTTCTCATCAACACCTGAGCTACTACTGTCTATGTCATAAACCTTCAATGCTATTATTCTCTCTTTTTTCTGTCACCTATATTTAAGAGTCTTTGGCTCATATTTTGCTCATAAATAATAAGGGAGCCACATAATTTGTCAATATAATAAAAATTTAAATATTTAGACTCAGATGTGGCAGTAACTTTTACATCAAAAGAATCAGGCAAATAATGCAGTATTTTATTCACCTTTTCAGAATTTAAAAGTTCTCTACCTAAGACATGCAAAGAGGTTACTATCATTGTCAACCTAGTATACATGTCAGATATTATTTTATTAGGTTTCATGTGGACTAGTTCATATTCATGTAATAGTAAGTTTAAGCATGATTGTTTAACTTCATTGATGCCTTCATATATAATGCACAAAATATCTCAAGTTTTCTTTCTAATAGTACATGTAGATACACACATATAGTCTTCAGATTTTAAGAAACAAAAAAATAGGTCAAACATCTTGCATTTAGTTGAGTAAATCCTTAGACTAAGCATAATCAACACACCAAAATTCAATTCCTAATTCTCATTGGATAGATCATAGAGGAAATTTGAAATCAAGGGTCAAACCATGACCCTTGACTCCAAATTGACCAAATGTTGCCCTTACATGATTCAAACAGTGGAGATAAAATTTGGACATGTTAGAGACATGCCCAAATTTAATCTCCCAAAGTCTCAAGCCATGGGAATACCAAAATACCACACAAATGCAATAATACCTTAAATATTCAAATAAAAATTGACATTTACACAGAACTGATCAAGGCTTGGGACCATAGGGCTTTTGAAGATCTCTCTGAGATCTTTCCAATGAGCCAGAGAACACCTAAATTGGCCAAGTGGACAGAGATGATTTTTTGAAGTTTTCCATAATTTCTAAATTTTTTAAATCCCAAAATTACCCATTTAATCAAGCTTTCCACACAGGTGCCTCCTGATTGGTCAGCCAATCATTAGCGGCTGACTGGGTAACATGAAATTAACTACATTCGCCCGATCACTAATTGAATGGATGCAATTAAATGGCCTCCAAAATTGTAGGATCTAATCCAAGCCGTTGATTGAGATCAATAGCTGGGATTATGTATTGAACCTCCCGCAAGCGCCCAAAATTATTAGGCATTTCTGGCGTGATCCGAAGAATTCTGCCAATTGATCTTAGCCAAAATTCTTGGGGAGGATCAGGAGACTACAAACCATCAATCCAACTATCAGATTCCAGTGGATTGACTGTTTGTTTCATAGTTGATCGACACTACCTAACTAGTAGCTCAAGAGAAGAATTTTATCATGGAGAAAGCCCTAACGGATGTGATTTTCTCGTGGGAAGCTTGAGTGGGAAGAGGGGAAAACTTCTTCTTCAAACGCCGAGATCGAAGGATGGCCAGAAGTAGGACTTTGAGAAGAGGGCATAGAGCTTTCGTCGGAGTTCACTCGTGATGATGGCAGGGATAAAAGTTCATGAGGGTGGTTAAATCCTATAGAACTAGCCTGAGGCTAACCAAGAGAGGGAGTGAATTGGTGTTTTTTTTTAAAATTCTTAAACAAAATTGAAAAATCTTTTTGTCTTTTTGAATATTTTAAAAACTAAAATAATTTTAAGCGGAAGCAGATATCAAAATCAAAGATTTCAACCACAGAACAAATTAAATAAAAGTGCTGAAATAAAATGTAAAAAAAGTAATAAGAATAAGCACACAAAAATTTATAGTGGTTCGGTCTAATTTGACCTACGTCCACTCCCCAGAACCTCCCGTTCCAGGTATTATACTAATCAGTTAGTGTCGCTCCTTTTATCCCCACAGCAAGGTGGAGAAGTTCTTACAAAATCTTTCTATCAACCCAATGAGGCAGAGAACCTTGAATCCTTTTTCACCATCCTGGTGAAGGCAGAGAACCCGAAATCCTTTTACCCCCACCTGGAGTTGGCAGAGAATCACAGAATCCTTTTACTCCCTCATGGAGTAGGCAGAGAACCTGACAATCCTTTTACTTCCTCTTAGAGTAGGTAGATAACATGATAATTCTTTTACTCTCTCCTGGAGTAGGCAGAGAACCTTAATCTGATGTTGATGATCATCGCCTCAGAGCCACCAAGGAACTAAGGATGAAGAAGGAAGAAGATGATCGAATTCTTGCTTGGAGCAACCTTTGTGAATCCCCTCAAAAACTCCCCCTCACAAGATCCTCTCTTTCTCTCCCCCAAACTCTCCTTCTCCTTCTCTAAGCTCTCTCAGGTTAGAGCAGTAGCTAAAGATTTTATGATCAACAATTAAGAAAGCTTAAATAGGAGGCCTCAAAAAGTACCCTAATTTTCAACTTAAGTTAAGATCATCCAGGATGATATGTCGATCATCCTGTATGATTAGCATAAATCAGCCCATCCAGTCAGGATGATATGAGTTCCCTGTACGATTAGAGCAACAAATTTGTACTGATTGTCCTGGATGACCTTACGATTATCCTATACGATTAGTTCATAACTAGATTTATCGTCTGGTAGATCATTCGGGGTGTCCGGGATGATTAGAAGAAAAATGTACTAATCATCCTATACGATCTTGCGATCGTCCTATATGATTAGTTCAAAATATGGTTTATCTTCCGACGGATCGTTCGAGATGTCTAGGATGATTAGAAGAAAAATGTACTATCGTCCCGTATGATTATAGATGATCATCCCATACAATATGATTGTTCAATGTAACCATACTTAAATCCCTAATCATAGGATTATTTTAGACATGATTGCTACACATCATCTAGAACAATCAAAATCCTCCTGTATGATTAGAATAAAATTTTAATTATCAAATCTTGCCTAAATCATGTCTAGCGACTCGATTTTTTGATTGATGCATATCATCCTATATGATGATAGTATTGTCTAGGACGATTGGCTTAATTAAGCTTATTTAACATATAAGCCCTAATTAGGGTTTCTATTTTGAACTGATTATCTAGGACGATTTAGGATCGTCTTGTATGATATGATCAAAAATAGAAGAACTCTCAAACTCACCAAATTTCTCCCCTTGAGTGTGTTTGGGTGCAAGGTTACTTAGCTTCAGGATCCATCATTATACATTTGACTCAAGAAAAGATAAAAATTATATTAGAATTAAACTTACAGATTGACTCAGTCCTAATCTACCTAATCTTGAGCTCGCTTGCAAGTGAGCTTGTGATCCTCAAATGTTAGTGAGTAGGACAAATAAAATAGATATGCAAGAATAGTAGTAGTAAGGAACCAGTAATATTTGTTATCATCAAAATCACTGTACTTGAGTTCAGATTTGCAATAATCTCTCCCTTTTTGATGATGACAAATATTGCTGAAAGGATTTCGAAGCCTTTCTTTTTTTAATGTATTAACAGAGATAAAAAATAGAAGACATAAAAGATAAACAAAATAAATTTCATTAAAATATAAGCAAACGAACATACAACAACTACTCCCCCTTTTAACATCACAAAAAGAAGGAAAACAGGAAAATAAAAAAAGAATAAGAAGAAACTAAACACTGCAATACAAGAACAGAAAGAAAACAAACTAGAAATTAAAGGGATCCTGATCAAAAGGAGGCGATGGTGATTGCGGTGGTTGAAAGAGGCTAGTAATGGAGGCAAATTGCTCTCCAAACCAGGTCATGTCTTGCTCGTGTTGCTACTGCTGTGCAACTACATAGTCATTAAAACGTGCTTCCCACTGGTCAAATATTTATTCTAGCTGATCTATCTGGGACTGCTGACGAATAGAAATAGGAGCAGGAATAGGTTCTTCCTCTTCACTTATAGCCTCCCCATGCTCTGGTTGAAGGCGAGTACTGTGGAGGATGATGAAGGAATTATTAGAATAAAAAGTAGGTTGGTAGTCAGGTGGGTTAGGATATTGAAGGTTATACTTGATTTCAAGGACATAAGCAATGATGTGCCCTAAAGATAGATTTAGTTTTCTCCTGTGGTTCGGATCCCTAATGCCAGTGAGGTGTTCAATATATCTAATTAAGAGATCGGCAGCATTAAAATCTCTACGAGCCATTATATAGTTAGCGGTGAGGGAAAGGATGGGTGTGATGTGAATGCAATCCCCAGATTTAAGAATAATAGAAGTTCTAAGAATATATTGGATTGTCTGGGCATCTTTTACTAAAAAACTGGATGCGGAGTCATGAAAAAGGGCATTGGTGTTCCTAAAAAGGGTATTAACATAACTCCAATTAAAGTCAGGATCGACGAGCACGATGTGAATCTTATCTCCAGTGGTAGAAAGGTGAAGAAGTTCATGTAGGTCCTGATATGTGATTTAAACAGGTCGTTTAATCACATGGGATTAAAGTGAAGTATAGGTGGAGTTAATTCTAAGACTGACAAAAAACTCAAATAGAAGTTCAGAATTGAAAGGGAAAATGAGGGTCAGAATGAAAGCAAGACTTATATGAGCGAAGAGGCCAAGTGCCCTATAGGTCAGAATATTTGGATTGACCACTTTGGAAGGAGTAATCCTTGCAGACTTGTAACGAGCATAAAAAGCTTGATCCACTATTTTAGTAAAGCGAGGGTCAATAGTTCCCCTGGAGGAACTTCTTGTATGCATTCTAGAATGTTTGCCACCAGCCATATTGAAGATTTGAGAGTTTGAGTGAAAGAGAGGAGGAATTGAAGGATTTTTGAATGAAGAAAATAATTGAAATCATCTGTTTATATAGGGTCGGCCATATCGTCCAAGATGATCGATATATCTTCCAGGACGATCAAGAGCAATAATTTGTCCAGAATGTTTGGTCAAAAAGGTGGTTGTATCATCCAAGACAATCAGGCAGCATCTAGGATGATTAGATGCAGACCATCGTCTCGAGGAGTCATTTCGTATGACCATTGACTAGCTCGATCATCCAGGATGAACATGTAGATCGTCTAGGATGATGAGTCATTAAGGATCGTACCAACCGTTATTCAAATCGGCCAACCATTTTAGCCATGTGGATCATCCAGGATAAATAGATGGATCATTCAGGACGATTACCAATAATAGAGTCAGATTAACCGTTGGACTTGGTTTAAATAATGATATAATAATATCATCTTGGTTGATGTGAATAAAAATTAAAAGAATTGAATGATGGAGAGGGATGATCAGAGAGGATCCAAAATACTAAAAAATAACGACAGATAAAACAAAACAAAAGAATACGATAAAAACAATCATAAGAAAACAAACTCAAAGTTTTTTTATGAATCAATCAGCTCCGGTAAATGATAATTTTACCTCCATTTTATATTTAAAAACTTGAAAGAAATAAATTGACAATGCTGAAATTTAGAAAGGTTAGAAGATCGATTTTGTAAACCTTACAGGTTAAAGTTTCTTTTAAACAAAAAATCTAATTCAAAAAGGAAAAAAATAGATAAGAAAAGTGATCCTTTCAAACTTTATTCCATAAAAATATCTGATAAAATACTATTGTAAAGTAAAGAATCAAGAATCACGATTTTTATTCTCAAATGTTTTGAAAATATTAAGTGACACAAGAATTCTTCTAAGATCTTTAAAGATTTGAAAGGGAATGAAGCTTATTTCTTTGTGAGCTCATTTTATGCCTCTTTTTTTAGTTATTTAGCGCACTTTACGCATTTTTTAATTTTTGATATACTTTGTGTATCTTGCACTTAATTGGCAAATATTGCATATTTTTTTAGTGTTGGGCTTATTTTGTATCTCTTTTCATTTCTTTTGCGACATTTCTTCCTTTCATAACCTCTAAAGACTCTCAGTTGTGAGATTATCTTTCAGATATAAGAGAGGAAGAAACTCACTCTCTGATATAAGGAAGAGTAAACCATAAAATAGAATCATACTCATCATATGATAAATGCAACCACCTGATTAAGAAAACTTGAAAGTGATTTAATGATTTGGAACACTATTCATATGAGATAGATTACTATAGGAAGATAAAATAGATCTCTATTTCAAAGTCTAACTTTTTAATTTTGAAATAGATGTTGATTCAAAAAGAAAAATATACTATTAAAGGAGTTAGAGAAAGAGAAATAATCATTAATATTTCTTTCTTTAATTATTTTAGAGAAGTCAATCACTACTTACAAGCTTCTAAATAAAAAGAAGGCAAAAATTTCATTCAAAAAGCAAGTTTATCAGTAGAAGTGAGTAGTGATCTGATTCATAAAAATATAAAAGAAAGCATCAGGAAATCAAAAGCATAGAAAAAAAAACATATAAAAAAAAATAAACAAACAAATCAAACAAAATACTAAGTGTAGAAACTTAAACAGAAAGTATCAATTTCAAGTATGAATATCTATCACACCTAATCTAGTTCTTAAGGTGTTAAAGGTTTCAAAGGCCAGTGGTTTTATAAAAATATCTGCCAGTTGATTTTCAGAGGCTACATGATATAGCTCTATATCTCCTTTGGTTACATAGTCCCTAATGAAGTGATACTTGATATCGATGTGTTTGGTCCTGGAGTGTTGGATTGGGTTCTATGAAATGTAAATGGCATTAGTGTTATCACATAGGATAGGAATTATGCTGACAGGAAGTTCTAAATCTAGAATTTGTTTCTTTAACCAAAGAACCTAGGCCACACAACTTCCTAAGACAATGTATTCAGCTTCAGCAGTGGACAGTGCAACTGAGTTCTATTTTTTACTGGACCAAGAGACTAAGGATTGTCCTATAATTTGATATGTCCCAGAAGTGCTTTTTCTATTAAATGGGCATCCTGCAAAATCTGAATCAGAATATCCTATGATTTCAAAAGAGGTGCTATTTCTAGGATACAAAATTCCTAGGTCTTGGATCCTTAAGAGATATCTAAGGATTCTCTTAACAGTTGTTAGGTGGGACTCCTTTGGATCAGCCTGAAATCTAGCATAAAGATAAATACTAAACATAATATTAGGTCTGTTAGCAGTCAAGTAAAGAAGTAATCCAATTATTTCTCTATATTTTTTTTATCAACAGGGTTTTCATTTGAATTCTTATCTAACTGAACAGTGAAACTCATGGGAGTGTTGATTAGCTTGGCTTTATCCATCTCATATTTTTTAAGGATATTCTTAAAATATTTTGACTAACTAAGGAATGTTCTATCATTCATTTGCTTTATGCTAAATCTTAAAAAATAAGTTTGTTCTCCCATTATACTCATCTCAAATTTCTTACTCATTATTTTTGAAAATTCATTACACAATTTTTCATCAGAAGATTCAAATAGAATATCATCAACATAGATTTGGATAATCAATATTTTATCTCTTACCTTTTTTTAGAAATAGGGTGATGTCTATGCTCCCCTTAACAAAGTTTCTCTCTAGTAGGAATATGTTAAGTCTTTCATACTACACCCTAGGTACTTATTTTAGTCTATATAAACCCTTTTTTTTTAATTTGAACACGTTATTAGGAAATTGTGAATTTTCAAAGCCTAGGAATTGTTCAACATACACATATTTTTTCATCACATATTCAAAAAGGCACTTTTAACATTCATTTGAAATAGTTTGAATCCCTTAAAGCAGGCAAAGGCTAGTAGCACCCTAATGGCTTTTAATCTAGCTACAGGGGTAAAAGTCTCCTCAAAGTTAATCTCTTTTATCTGATTATACCCCTTAGCCATCAATCTTGTCTTATTTCTAATCACCACACCAGAATCATTCATTTTTTTGAACACCTATTTAGTTCCAATAATACTTTGATCCTTAGGTCTTTCAACTAGTTCCCAAACATCATTCCTAACAAATTGATTCAATTCTTCGTGCATGGCTAGGATCCAGAATTCATTAAAAAGGGCTTGGTTGATGTTGGTGGGTTCAATCATTAAGATGAAGACAGAGTGGTTTACTTCTTTTCTAAGTCTATGCCTAGTTCTAACACCCTCAGATGGGTCTCTTAAGATCAGTTCTTTATGATGACTTGAATAATATCTCCACTCTCTAGGCAGTAAAACTTCAAGTTCTACCCTTTCTACCAAATTTATAGATTCTACTCCTTGGGTGACTTCTACAACCTCTTCTTCTTCTTCTTCCCTAGACCCTCTAAGATTATCAGACTCATTAAATACAACATGAGTGATCTCCTCAACTATCAACATTCTTTTATTGAAGGCTCTATAGGATTTTCCAACACTTGAGTAACCTATAAACACTCCTTCATTAAATTTTGGGTCAAACTTTTCTAGTTGAGACTTCCCATTATTCTAAATAAATACTTTACATCTAAAGACATGAAGGCGAGAGAGGTTGGGTGTCCTACCCTTAAGAATTTCATAAGGTGTCTTATTCAGCTTAGATCTAAGATTTACCCTATTCAAAAT
Organism: Dendrobium chrysotoxum; assembly: GCA_019925795.1. NCBI lineage: Eukaryota > Viridiplantae > Streptophyta > Magnoliopsida > Asparagales > Orchidaceae > Dendrobium > Dendrobium chrysotoxum. Next base: position 33,728,174 of record CM034303.1, on the reverse strand, counting down.
ATAACAGGCTGTATTCACTGCTTGTACCTAGAAGTATTTAGAAAGTGAGTATTCAACTAACATGGCTTTAGTAGCTTCTATCAGGGTCCTGTTCTTCCTTTCAGCTATCTTGTTCTGCTGAGGGGTCCTAGGAGCTGAAAAATTATGATCTATCCCTTGCTCCTTATAGAAAGACTTAAAATATTTATTCTCAAATTCTCCACTATAGTAACTATGAATGGTTAAGATTTCACAACCTAGTTTTCTCTAAATTCAAGTGAAAAAAGATCTAAACTCCTCGAATGATTCACTTTTATGAGATAGAAATATAACCCAAGTAAACCTCGAATAATCATCAACTATCTCATACCCAAAGACTTTCTCTCCTAGGCTTGAAGTGCTGACAGGTCCAAAGAGATCCATGTGAAGGACTTCTAAGGATTTGCTAGTGTTTATGTCTTTGATTGAGTGGAAGGAGAATTTGACTTTCTTTCCTAACTGACAGGCATCACACAGGTGGTCCTTAGTGAACTCTAGTTTGGGGACACCTCTCACTAAGTCTTTTTGGGTGATCTTCCTAAGACTTTTCATACTTGCATGACACAATCTCCTATGTCACAGTCATAATTCATCAGCAATTATTTTTAAGAAAATATCAATATTAACTTTAAAGCAATTTAGATCTAGTATGTAAATATTTTTTATTCTTTTTTCCTACAAAATAATTTTGTTATTTAAGCTTATAATATTGCTGGTTGGTAGAAATTTTATGTTGAAGCTTTTATCACAGAGCTGGCTGATGCTGAGCAGGTTGTATTTCAGTCCATCTACAAGCAAAATATTTTTAATGATGAAATTTTTTGAATCACCAATTATACCTGGGCCCACCACTCTCCTGGTAGTGTTATCTCTAAGTGTTACCTTATCTCCTGCCCTGACCTCTAGCAAAATAAATTGATTTGCATCTCTAGTCATATGCCTTGAACATCTGCTGTCTAGGTACCACATGATCTCATGAGGCCTTTTATGAGAGCACACCTATAAAATCATCAGATGTTAGATTTGGGAACCCAAACAGATTTGGGTCCCTTGTGATGGAAAGAAGAATGAGATACATACATGCCATGCTGTAAATTTTATAATTTTGGTCTCCATACCAAATGTGTTCTATGGTGGATGGTACAAGTGTGGGAGATATATCCTAGCATGCCACAAGAAAAATATCTAACACCAGGAAAAGGGTTTATTAATCTATTTGGGTAATAGTGCCTCTTCCTAGGTTTGAATGATGCATACTTTGATTATTTTTGAAACTCTTCAAGTGAAGGTGTTGGTTTGTTATTTTCCAAAGAAATAATTCTTTCTCTCAAATATTCATTTGCCTTTTCATAGCTTGCCATTTCAAATTTTAGTGCATGCTTCCTACTGTCTAATTCAGATTTAATGTTTTCTAATTCCATGAATGCATTTTCTAATTCAATATGAGATTTTCTTAAGAAATCATACTTAGTGGTTAAATCAAGATGCTTTTTATTCAATTCATCAAATTCATCAAGTAAGGCCATATGATTGTTATACATAGTGGCATGATCTTTTCTAAGTCATTCATGCTTTTTCTATATATTTGAAAATTCAGTTTTAAGGCTAGCATGCTGTTTCTTGAGCTTCCTATTTGATGAATGAATTCTTTTAAAAATTTTAAGTAATTAATCTTAGGTGAGCTCACATACCACTTCTTAATCAGAGTAATCAAGGTGAACATCAGCCATTAAGCATAAGTTTATTACCTCCTCTTCTACTTCAATTTCAGAGGAGTCTAATGCTGAGTCTGCCCAGAAAGTCTTTCGGATCCTTTTCTTATCCTTCTTGAACTTAGGTTTTTCCTCACCCTTCTTCTTGCTTGGGTGAGCTTTTAGAGTTGGACAATCAGAATTCAGATGTCATGACTTCCTGCATTCAAAACAAATAACATTAGATGAAGATTTAAAATTCTTATTATTTTTATCTTTATTCCATTTTTTATGATGCTTTTGCTTTTTCCTCAAGAAGCTTTTGAATTGTCTAATTATTAAAGCCAGAACCATCAGTGTCAGAATTATTAGCCTTCAAGGCTATAGTTTTCTCCTTTTTCTTTTCATCTGCATCAAGCTGCCCTTGGTTCACTCCTTGCTCATAAGCAATCAGTGATCCAAGTAAGTTATCAATTGAATAAATTTTTAAATCCTTAGATTCAGTAATGGCAGTAATTTTTGCATCAAAGGAAGAAGGTAAGCATCTCAAAATCTTGTTCACTTTTTCATAGTTTTTGAGTTCTCTTCCTAAGGCATGCAGGGATGTAAAAATTTGTGTAAACCTAGTATACATTTTAAAAATTGATTCACTAGGTTTCATGCAAAAGAGTTCATAGTCATGAAGTAAAATGTTCAGCCTAAATTATTTAACTTCAGTGGTTCCTTCATATGTTATACATAATTTGTCCAAAATTTCTTTTTCAGTAGAATAAGTAGAGATATGCATCTAATCTTTAGATTTTAAAGCACAGAAAAAATAGTTTAAACACCTAACATTCAGTTGTGCTAATTCTCTATCATCAGTTGTCCATTTAGCAAAAAGGATTTCAATTTTTATGCCATTTATAAGATGAAAAGGTGCAGAATATCTATCCTTAACTAACATCCACATATGATAATCAATTCATTGTGAAAAGGTGGACATGTGAGTGTTTGAAAAATTAAAAGGAATATTATCAAATAGAGGTGGTCGAGTAATTGAATATCCTTCCAAAGTATTGCGATTACCAAAATTAGCCATTGATCAAAATTCAAAAGTTTTCTAAAATTTAATTTTATGAATCCCACTCTAATACCACTTGAAAGTTCATGAGGGTGGTTAAACCCTATAGAACTAGTATGAGGCTAACCAAGAGGGGGGGTGAATTGATATTTTTTTTAAAATTCTTAAACAAAACTAATAAAATCTTTTTATCTTTTTGAATATTTTAAAAACCAGAAAATCTTAAGCAAAAGCAGATATCAAAATCAAAGATTTCAACCATAGAACAAATTAAACAAAAGTGCAAAAATAAAATGCAAAAAAAGTAATAAGAAAGAGCACACATAATTTTATAATAGTTTGGTCAAATCTAACTTACGTCCACTCCCCAGAATCTTCTGTTCCAGGTATTGCATTAATCAATTAGTGTCTCTCTTTTTACCCCTACAGCAAAGCAAAGAAGCCCTTATAAAATCTTTTCATCGACCTGATGAGGCAGAGAACCTTGAATCCTTTTTCACTCTCCTGGTGAAGGCAGAGAACCCAGAATCCTTTTACTCCCACTTGGAGTTGGCAAAGAACTGCAGAATCCTTTTACTCCCTTCTAAAGTAGGCAGAGAACCTGACAATCCTTTTACTCCCTATTGGAGTAAGTAGAGAACCTGACAATCCTTTTACTCTATCTTGGAGTAGGTAGAAAATTTAGATCTGATGCTGATGATCGTCTCCCTAGAGCCACCAAGGAACCAAGGATGAAGAAGAAAGAAGATGATCGAATCCTTACTTAGAGCAACCTTTGTGAATCCCCTCATAAACTCCCCCTCACAAGATCCTCTCTCTCTCTCCCCCCCCCCCCCCAAATTCTTCTTCTCCTTATCTAAGCTCTCTCAGGTTAGAACAGTAACAAAAGATATTATGATTAGCAATTAAGAGAGGTTACATAGGAGGCCTAAAAAAGTGCCCTAATTTTTAACTTGTCGTCAAGATCGTGCAGGATGATATGTTGATCATCCTATACGATCAGTGTAAATCATCCCATCCAGTCAAAATGATCTAAGTTCTCTGTACGATTAGAGCAACAAATTTGTACTGATCGTCTAGGATGATCTTGCGATCATCCTATATGATTAGTTCAAAACTAGATTTATCGTTCAGCAGATCATTCGGGACGATTAGAAAAAAAATGTACTGATCATCCCAGATGATCTTACGATCATTCTGTATGATTAGTTCAAAATATGGTTTATCATCTGGTAGATCGTTCGGGACGTCCAGGATAATTAAAAGAAAAATGTACTGATTAACCCTTACGATCATAGATAATTTTTGGGTATGATATAATCATTCAATCTAACCATACATAGATCCCTAATCACAGGATTATTTTAGGCATGATTGCTACACATCATCCTGTATAATTAGAATAAAATTTCAATTATTAAATCTTACTTAAATCATGTTTGGTAGCTAGATTTTTTTATTGATGCATATCATCCTATATGATGATAATATCATCTAGGATGATTGGCTTAATTAAGCTTATTTGACACATAAGCCCTAATTAGGGTTTCTATTTTGAAGTGGTTATCTAGGACGTTTTAGGATCATTATGTATGATATGATCAAAAAATAGAAGAATTCTCAAACTCCCCAATTTTCTCCCCCTGAGTGTATGTGTGTAATATTACTTAGCCTCAGGATCCACATAATACATTTGACTCAAGAAAAGATAAAAATTATATTGGAATTAAACTTACAGACAGACTCAATCCTAATCTACCCAAACTTTAGCTAGCTTGCAAGTGAGCTTGTGATCTTGAAATGTTAATGAGCAGGGCAAACAAAATAGTTAAGCAAGAATAGTAGTAATAAGAAACTAGTAATATTTGTTATCATCAAAATCAGTATACTTGATCGTAGATTTGCAACATGGGAGTGACTAGGAAGCCAGGGAACGAGAGGGAAATCCTTAGGGAGCTCTGGGGAGTGATTTTGAAAAGCTAGAATAGAGTGGGGATATCTGGGTGAGGGTGCCCTATTCAAGCTATCCCCACGGCCATGGACGATCAGAATTAATTGGGGCAGCCGTTGGATGGCCTCTAGGTGGAAGGGGACATGTCTTCTGAGCCTCGTGAGCTCGAAGCTGGTGAGCTCAGTCTTTAGAATCCTTTAGGTGAGGCCAGAGATGGAGGGGACCACCACAGCTGAATCTCTATTGGTTTCAACCATCGCCAACCAGGGACTGGGTCAGGTCGAGCTGGAAAGATAGCTGGGACACTAATGAACTTAACTGAAGGGTCAATTGGGCATGGGGGAGCCTGGATCACCAATCGGGCTCAGGTTGACCCAAACTTGTACAGTTTGGGTCAATTTGAGCTCAACCCAGGTTAGGTCTGGGGGTGAGATTGAGGTGAAAGGTGCATCGGGTCAAGGGGCACCCAATGCAAGTGTTAATCAAATTCAATTGGGTCCAGGGTGGGAGATGGCTCGGGTTAATATGGTTTTGACCACTTTAGGATGGCTTAGAGGTTGGCCCAAGTCAACCCAAGGACTAGGCTGACCAGGGTAGGTGCCTTGGGTCTAGGGCTATCCAATGGAAGTGTTGATTGGGTTTAATAAAGCCTAGGTTGAGAAATGTCTCAACCCAAGATGGTTTTGGCCATTTTGGGTTAGCCTAATTACCAACCCAAGTTGACCCAAGGGTTGGGTCAACTAGGGAAGGTGTATTGGGTCAAAGAGAACCCAATGCCTCCATTGATTTGATCCAATTGAGCTAGGGTTGAAAATTGGCTCAAGGGAGACCTCTCTTTTGACACTTGGGTCAAGCCAAATGACTAACCCAAGTGGACCCAAAGCTTGGGCCATCAAGAGGGGTCTCTTGAGGACCCAATGGGTCACCTCATAGGTTTGAATGGGTTTGGAGATGTCTTGGTCAAAGGGTCTGAATGGGTTAAAGTGTATGGATGGATTGGTCAAACTTCATTAACATGGTCAACCAATTTGACCTAAGGTCAAGGGTTAGATCCATTAAGTTCAAGTGGATCCTATGAACTCAATGGGAGTGGTCCCAAGTCAAGAGGAAGTCATTTGATTTGAAATGAGTGTTTAAACCCTTAAGGGTCACTTTGGTCAACCATGGTTGACTAGGTCAACTGGGTCAAATCAAAGTGTGGGTTTGGGGTCAATGCATTCCTAAGAACATTTAGGATCCATTGGGATAGGATTTGGATATTGGTATGGGAAGGCCATATTGAATTTTGGGGAAAAGGCCAAAAACCCCCTTTAAATGGCATTTTGGTCATTTTGCTCCCATGTCAACCCTGGGTCAAATTGGGTCCAACAAAGTATAGGTTACTAGTCGACAAGTCATAATGAAAGCTATGATCATGTATAAGGGGTTTGGGGGAGGTCCCAAGATCAATTTCTATAAAGTAGGAAATCCAGTGGTATAGGTTGTAAATAACAGAAGGTTTTATGGCCTTTAGATATCAATCTGGTTTATGGGGTTAGAGACCTCCAAATAAGCTCAAATTTGGAGGGTTGGCATTAGAGACATGTCTTATTAATATACAATTTATAGAACCTGCATCGGATTCTAATTGAATTGGTTTCAAGGTGATATAAAAATCACCCAGAAAGGGTTTCAAGACCTGGGTCCTTAACCTTATGGTTTTGTTTGGAATGTTGAATTTAGATTGGATTTTGGAATTGATTGGTTGAGTTTGAGCTATCCATACCAATGGAAGCAAAATATATGATTGAAATTGAATGGATATGGTTTGGAAGTTGATTGGAAGTTGGCAGAAGGCTGGACTGGAAATTGAACTGGATTTGATTAGACTTGGATTTGTTCTTTGGCTAGGACCTATATGGTTAAGAAGTGAACATACTCTAACCATTAGGTCACCAGAAAGAAATCCAAGTGAGTCTTGATGGCTTCATACAAAAATGAGGTCAACACCCCTATATATGGATCTCTTAAGATGAGCTCTCTAGGGTGACTAAAAGAGTACCTCCATTCTCTAGGAAATGGATTCTAAGGTTCTTTTTTATTTTCAAGGTCAACACTCTCTACTCCATGGGTTATTTTAGCCTTATCCTTATCATCTATCCTAATCTCTATGGTTCTATCTAATTCATCAAATGTCTTGTGGGTGGATTCCTCTATAATTAAGGATTTTTTTATTAAAAACCCTATAAGCTTTCATATTGAGGAGTATCCTAAAAAATAGCTTCATCTGCCTTACAATCAGACTTTCAGAAATGAGATTTTTCATTAACAAGCATATACATTTGCAAACAAATACATATAGATGTGATAAATTTGGTATCCTGCCCTTTAGTAGTTCATATGGGGTCTGATTCAGCTAAGACCTAATATTTACCTGATTAAGCATATAGAATGCAATATTCACTACATCCACTTAGAAATATTTAAATAAATTATATTCTTCTAATATTGCCATAGCTACCTTCTACCAAAGTTTTACTCTTTCTTTCAGTAATTCTATTTTATTGTGGAGTTCTAAGGGCAGAAATAATATGACCTATACCAGATTCTTTACAAAATAATTCAAAATTTTCATTTTCAAATTATCCACCATGGTCTTTATAAATTGTTGAGATTAAGCATCCTAATTTTCTCTAAATCCAAGTAGAAAAGGTTGTAAATTCATCAAAAGATTCAATTTTATGCACTAAGAGTTTTACCAATGTAAATCTTGAAAAGTCAACCATAATTACAAATCCAAAAATCTTACCACCTAGAGTAGCTATACTAACAGGTCTAAAGAAGTCCATATGGAAGATTTCTAGTGGTCTAGTGGTTACTATATCCTTGATTGAGTGAAAGAATGATCTAGTCTGGATTCCTATATAACAAGAATCACATTAATGATCTTTAGTGAATTATAATTGAGTAATACATCTAACTAAGTCAAGTTAAGTAGTTTTCTAAGTGTTTTCATGCTAGTATGACATAACCTTTTATTCCATAACCATGACACATCAATAGTAGTTTTCAAACAAGAAATATCACATGATTTGTCAAAATAGTTCAAATCAAGTACATAAAAGTTATTAATTCTCATTCCTTCTAAAATAGTTTTTCCATTAAACATGATTATGCATTTGTTAGAAAGAAACATTATATTAAAGCTTTTGTCACACAGTTGACCAATTCTTAATGAGTTATGCTTTCAACCTTCAACTAATAAATTTTTTTTAATAGAAAAGCTGCTTTACCTATTATACTTGTACCATCTACCTTACTGATAGCATTATCTCCCAAAGTGACTTTGCCTCCACTTCTAGCCTCCAGTATAATGAACTACTTCATATCACCAGTCATATGCCTTGAGCCGCTATTGGCCAAGTTTCACATGCTCTCACTAGACCTCTAGTGAGAGCATACCTATAAAATAATCACAGGCTAAGTTTGGAAACCCAAGTGGGTTTGGTCCCACCTTATGCTTGAATGTATGAATACAATGTTTGTGATGGGGATGCTTTGGGCCTCCAAATGATATGTATTCTATAGTGTAGTGTGTAAGTGCATGTAATGTGTCCTAGTATTCCACAAAAATAGCACCTACTCCCTAAAAATAAATTTATTAATCTAAATAGGGATTGAGGTCTCCTTCTAGAGAAGGATGATGCATATTGTGTTATAGGCTATGGCTTTACGTGTGTGTTAGCTCGGGTAAGCCTGGGTGAATTTCTTTGAAGTGTTATCATTTTTTTATTAAATACTCATTTAAATTTTTATACATTCCTACTTTTTCCTTCAATGCATGTTCATTGCTATCTAATGCTAATGATAAATCTTCAAATTCCTTAAATGCTACTTCTAGCTTAATATGATCTTTATTAAAGGATTTGTGCGACTTTAGTAATTCAACCTATTATTTTTTTCATGGGTCAAACTCTTCCATTAATGATTCATGCTCATTAACTAATGCAATATACTTAATTGTTAAACTTGAATTATCACTAGTTGAATTCTCAAGTTCTTTTAAAATTGAAAATTCTTTTTTTTTTTAAATATGAGTGTTCTTTCTTTAATTTTTCGTACGAGTCATACATTTATGTAGATAAGGAAAATAAATCATCATATGAATGCTCGTATACCTCATAATTTTTGGAGTCCCCAATGCTATCCTTAGCCATTAAATAAAGGTTTGTTACCTGCTCTTTTGGTTAAATTTTTTAGGAATCATACTTCGGTTTCGCCCAGAATACCTTTTATAGCTTTTATTTTCCCTTTTTTGGAATTAGATTTATCCTCACACTTTTCCATCATAGGATGGCTCTTGATGTTGGGGCAATCTAATCTCAAGTGTTATGGCTTCCTGCACCAAAATAAATCATGTTAGAAAAAAACTTATTAAACTTACCAGTTTTACATATACTATTAAGTGGTGCTCATGTTTATATTTTAAAAAGCTATTAAATTGATATGTCATCAATGTTATATCTTCACTCACATCAGCTCTTATAGCGCTACTCTCATTATCATCCGCCTTTAATGACATAGTTCATTCTTTCTTCCGATCACCTGCATCTAAAAAGTGTCAAGTTTTTTAGAAAGTGTTGAGTTTTTTAAATTGTGTCAAGTTTTTTAAAAAGATTAATAATCTTTGGGTTATTTAATTCCTTAAATTTCAATCTTGAAATCGAACACATCCTTGCGAACAATATATTACCCCGAGAGAAAAAAATATTATTCCTTAATGGATTTAATTTACAGAATTGAAAGTTCATCATGATTATCATAGTTAAATTTGGAAAAGAACTATATATAACCCCAAAGGGTCAAAATGATCATTCAATTAGGTATTTAATTATGATAATTTGGATGAAATATCATTAACTTCATAATCAAAGTTACGATAATAATTGATATATCTTTCTAAGAAAAGAAGATATCAATCATTATTGATCCTTTGAAAATGATGATAATAATATTTGATTTTGACTTAAATTTTCCCAAAGATAATTAATTAAGTTTTTAAAAAAAAATTGATTTTGAAAATTTTATTTGATTTGGGCTACTAAATCTCCTATGAGTGTAAGCCCTCGAAGTTAATTATATCGTAGGAAATTAGAGTTTCCTACAAATACTTTCGATTAAAATAGTGGTAGAAATTTTATTTTGAGATTTTAAAGTTTGATATCAAGGGAGGTGACAATTGGAAATTCAATTGGGATTGGATCAAGGAGAGAATTTATTTCTGGAGGCCAAAGGAAGAAAGGTAGGGCGTGTTTTAAGATTCTGAATTACTTTCGATACATCCCAACCTATCCTAAGTGTTGGGCTTAAATTTTGATTAAAATAGTTTTTAATTTGAATTATCAATTTTATTAGAAGGTTAGAATTCAATTCTTATAGGTTGAGGTCTTATAGCCTGAGCCTACCTCAGAATGTAAGTCTAAATTTGATACTAAAAAACTAATGACCCAAACCTAGCTAATGCAATGCAGGATCTAGACTTACCCCGGCCTAGATTGGGGAGCCAGGTAAATCACCTAGGCACTTCAAAATCATGTGTTCAGTCATTTAATATAGAGTGGTAGGGATGTTACTTAATATAGGTTTTTGAGAATATGGAAGACATCTAGAGCAGTCCTTAGTTTGACCCCCTGACTTATGTTGGGTAAAATAAAACTTAAAGTAAATGCAATTAAAGATTTAGACCTTTTTTAAGTTTGTATCTAATACAATGCATGCTAGTTGACTCAATTAAATGCTTAAATCAGGATGAAGCAATTTTAAAAGGGCTTAAAAATTAATTTTATCCTAGAGATTGCATAGATTCCCCTTGATAGAACTGTACCCTCATAGGTCAGGTGGTCTGCCAGAACCATCAGGAGGGGAGGTGCCTAACAAATGGAAAGAAAATACAACAATTATGCATATGAGAACTCTCGGTGGTCTCGAGCTTACTTCATAAAATATTAGAGCTGCTCTATTATCTTAATTTTTTTTAATTTAATTAAGGCAGAAAAAGTTTGTTCATACCTAGGGGTGTCAATTTTTGACACGACCCGAACACAATCCAAAAAAATTTGGGTTCAGGTTGACTCGGTTAGCAAACGAGTCAGGTTCGGGTTTGAAAATATGACACGATTTGAGTTTCGGGTCGGGTTCGGGTTGACCGAAAAAATTAAAAAATGACCCAAAAAAGAGTCTGCGAGTTTCTGTTGACCGGCGTACCGGACTTGTCCGTGAAATGACCCGACGCGTCGAGTCGCACTATCGCAATTGCTCAGTCCGTTAGCCACCGAGTCCCCAATTCACCTCCTTCGAGGTCATCGCCGCTGATGCCGCTGCTACTGCCGCACCGTCACCATTGTTAATGCCGTACCGCCAGTTCGCGTTGAGTCACATTCGCCAGTTCGTGTCGAGTTATTGCCGCACCTAGAGTTCGTGTTGAGTCACTGTCGTGCCGCTGCCACACCACCACTGGAACTAGAAGTAGTGATAGGAGCTTGCTATATCTTCCTCATTTTTATGTGCGCTTTAGCCAAACACGAAAAATTTATTTCAGGTTGGGTTAACCCGAATCCAAAGCGGGTCAGGTTCGGGTCCCAAAAATTGACCCGTTTGTAAAAATGAGTCAGGTTTGGGTTTACCAGAATAGTGCCGGGTCAGTTTCGAGTTTGACCCAAACATGACCTGTGACCCAAAATTGACACCCCTTTTCGTACCCTCATAAGCCTCCGATCATTCTAGGCTAAAACAAATTGACATGCAAGATCACCAAAAAAATATAAAAAGCAGACAATCCTAATATCACAATCAATATTAAATAATTAATTAAATAATTAATTAAATAATTAAATCAATCAAAATTTGATATCCATAGGCAAATACCTTTTAATATTACAACCCAGGGTATGTAGGAAAAGTAAAATGGCCGGGTACCACTGATGATAACCCAGATTCTACTTCTGAGACACAAGTGACTTTGAGAATTATGATTCTTCTCGTTCTCCACTTCTTCGTCCTTCTGTTGGCTCCTTGGATCCATTGGATTTGGATATGCAAATGAAAAGAAACTCCTCCCAAGGGGTGTTATCTTTTCTCTTTGGATATTCAAAGTATCATAACTTAGGCTTCCAAATGGAGGAAGACTCTCCCCTAAGGGATGTCCTAAGTAGGATATATTTATATCCCATCTCAAATCACTTTTACAACTCAAAAATATCTCAAATTATATTTAATAAAAGAGAAAATCCTAAACTCAAAACTCCTGCAGGGTTATCCTAAGCAGTTGTAATTAAAATATCCCAAGTAGTTATAATTAATCTCAAGCAGTTAATAATTAAAAATACTCAAATTTACAGTCATGTTTGGCCATGCTCTTTTAATTTTCAAGGGGGACTTAAGGAATTTTTCGAAACACCTGTAGAAAATATTGTTAATTTAAAGCTTAATTATTTACCCCCTTTACTTTAATTATCTTGTATGAGCACGACCACATGCATAAGATTGAATTAGTATAAATTATCCCTAACTTAGGGGTAGATCTAACGCATAATCAATCACATCACATATTATATAAAATTAAATAAGCAAACACATCAATCAATCTTACTACTAGCAACCAGCATGTAGTGAAAACCATAGAAAATCTGGCACGCATAAGTAACAAAAAAATAAACACCGGCCTAGCCTAGTACTAGAAATAATTGTCCTAAAAATATATATATATATAAAGTGTGTGGGGTAGGCTGTGTGGCTTGGATGTATCCTATGTAGGGTAATTAGTTAAAGTTGCTCGACGTTCTGGTTGGTTTAAAGATTTAAGCAAAATTTTAATTAAAATTTGAATATTAATGATTTAAAATTAATTTTAAAATGTATTATTTTAAAGTTCAATGATTACCCTCTTTTTTGCTCACTGAGACCGTGAAGTTTATTTTACCTTTCTTGGGACTAATTTAATAGCCTTGTAGGCTTAGGTTACCTAGTGGTAACCGGTATAATTAAGTGATTTAATTTGATTAATATTTAAAAGTTACAAAATTTTAAATGAGATTAATTGGTTGTTAATTTTAAGATTTTAATTAATTTAAGTTTGCTATCAACCAGTTTGTGGCGTTATGTCACCAGGCTTGAGGAATAAAGCCTTCTTAGAACACATAGCCCCGCAGCCCGGAGTAGTCCATCCTAAAAATATGGCTGATATAATTAGATTAATAATTTTAAGTTTGATTGGATAGTTAATAATCAATTAATTTTAAGTTTTAACACTCCATTGAATCTATTCGTTGCGTTCTTCTACCATGCTCGAGGAACAAAGCCTCCTTAGGATACGTAACCCCGCAGCCTGGAGTAATCCATCTTTAAAAATTCATCTTTGGAGTGGTTGTTGTGTATTAAAGGGTTTGTTAAGTGATTTTAATATTTTCTTAACATTTTCTAGAATTTAAAATTCATTATCAAATTTTGGAATTTTTTGTATTATTTTGAAGTATTAATTAAGGGGTCAAAAATAGATTTTTATATTCAAAGAGATTTTTGGAGTTTTGATATTTTTATTAAATATTAGACCTTTCAATGAGTAATTAAACTTTGAGTTTGCAGGTTTTGGAGTTTTCTATGAAAAGTTATGAATTTTTAAAGTTTCAATTGAAATTTGAACTAAAGTTGACCAAAAAGTTGACTTTTTGATTTTAAGTGATTTTTGATGATCTAATATTTTTAATAAATATTAGACCCTACATAGAGTATTATGCCTTTGCGTTTGCTCAATTTGGATTTTCTACGATTAGTTATGGTTTTTCAAAGTTTTTATATTTATTTAAATTATTTTATTTATTTATTTAAGGGCTTTTTAATGATTTTGCTCCAAATGAACTCCCAGCTTCTTGAAATCAACTTTAAAGGTCAAGAATGAACTAAGGAGAGATTCTTAAGTGTTTGGGAATTTTATGAAAATTTTAATTATTTTTAATTAATTAAATTAATTAAATATTAATTTTTACTTAAAACTAAATTATCCTCAAAATTAAAGTCAAATTAAAGTGATTTTAATTTTCTTTGATTAAGGATTGAATTCTGGTTAATTTGATATATATATTATTTGAAATATTTTGATTTAATTTGAATTAATTATGATTTTTCAAAATTTGGTTAATTAATAAATTTTTTTAATTACTTAATTATGGAGGTTTTGATTGTTTTGATCCAAACTTATTCTAAACTACATAGAATCACTCTCAAAGGTCAGAGATGACCCATAGGAGTGTTTTCAGGAGTTTAGAATTTATTTGGGATTTTTTATAATTTTTTAATTATTTTATTTAATTAATTGTGGTTAGAGCCCTCCAAATTTTAGTTTGAATTTCTAGGTTTAAACTAGATTGATCCTAGGGTCTGAGTTGATCTAGGATCTGGATTTATTCTAGTGACCTCATGCAAAAATGAGGTCAACACTCACATTTTGCTCGTAAGCAATTAGATAGCCCAACAGATTGTCAATAAAGTAAATATGAAGATCTTTAGATTCAAATATAGCTATAACTTTTCGTCATATAAATCAAGTAGGAAACTCAATATTTTGTTAACTTATTCAAGATTAGAAATCTCCCTACCCAAAGCATGAAAAGAAGTGATTATTTTGGTGAACCTAGTATACATTTTTGATATCGACTCAGTAGCTTTCATATAAATGAGTAAATGCTCATGTAATAACAAATTCAAACGTGATTATTTAACCTCACTAGTGCCTTCGTATGTGATACACAACCTATCCCATATCTCTTTCCCATTAATGCAAGTAAATGCATGCATATAATCCTCTGATTGTAATGCAAAAAATAAATTAATTTAAATATTTCACCTTTATTTGTGCTAAATCCCTATGTTCTACAGACCATTTAGTAAAGGGGATTTCAATTTTCATGGCATTACAAATATGAGAAGTTAATATATCCAACTTGAATTATGTGTCACATGTAAAAATTTATAGATTTTGAAAATGCAGACATTCGTATGTTCTAGAAATATTATAAAATATTATCAGATAGAGGTGGGTGGATAATGAAGTATCTTTCAATAGTAATATGATTTTTAAATTGTGCCATTGGATCAAATTCTAGGAGCTCAAACTAAAATACAAGAGAACTCACTCTGATACCAATTGAAAGTACATAGTTGTGCTCTAGTAGTACAGATGAAATACCAAGAGGGGTGGAGGAGGGGGTGTTGAACTGGTGATTAAAAAAAATCTTTTTGAATAAAGACCAAAATCTGATTTTATGTAGGTGTTTGAATAAACAAAATAATAAAACTTTAAAGCAAGTGTAAATTTCTATGTTTAGATTTTGTAGAAAACCAATAATAATATTTTTTTTGTTTCTTTTAAAAATAAATATGAATCATAATCAATTACAATAATCTTCTTTCACAAGTGCAATAACAATCAAACTAGAGTGCTGAAAACTACATTGTTAGGAAATAAATGAGCTGAAAGTAAATGTGAAAAGTAGAGAGACACAAACTAATTTTTATAGTGGTTAGATCAACTTAACCTACGTCTACTCCTCGAAGGTCTCCTCTTCAGGAATTGCACTACCACTGTGACTCTCCTCCAGCCCACAACTGGGTAGAGAAGCCCTTCTTGCTTTCCATAAGTGGAGAATGCTCCTTTACAGACTTTTCATAACTGAAGAATTCCTCCTTTTATTTCCTTGTTATGATGGATTTGCCATGTCCTCATCTCAACTCCTAGATCTGGAGGTGTTCCCAAGTCCTCTTGTCACCTCCTCAATTTGGCAGAGTCACATACCACTAGCCTCCTCAGGTAGCGAACATTCAGTACCAAAGGCTTTCCTTCACAGAGCTCATATTAAGAAACAAACCAACACAACCGAAGGATCTAAGGTGTAGGTCATCCAAAGAAACCGTGTGAAAATGCCTCTCACATTCCCTTGAATCCCTCAAGGCTCTTCTCCCTGTCACACAACCTCACATTCTCTCTCCCTTACTCAATGCTCTCTCTCCAAGCTCTCTCATAGAAGAAATATAACATTTTTCTACCAAAAGTCACTTCTCTCAAATTAGAAAAAAGTTTATAGAAAGGGCTTTAAAAAGCTTCGATTTTCAATTCAACCGCCACTGATTGTACAATACGATACACATATCATAAAATACGATACTCATATCATATAAAATGTTTAGTTCATTCTCTTATATATGATACAAGATTGTTTAATATGATTAGTTCAATTGAATAGTATTTTGTATAGGACAAACCCTGGGATGATTAATTATCATCCAGAAGGTTGTTTTGTCGATCGTTAAGTGCGATCAAGATCATACTATATGATCTTAAATCATAATTAATTATAATTAAACTACTTAATTAAAAAAAATAAATTAGGCAAGATATTTAAACTTCATATAGTACGAGATAGTTCTTACAGTACGATTATAATAACTTTTAAAATTTAAATTATTGTCTAATTTAAATGACGGTAGAGATACTATTTATAGCTGATCGCGCTATATTATATTATGGTCATATAATATGATTAGTTATAGCCTATTACAAACTAATCTCATTTAATTAAACATTTAAATTAATTCTTGATTGCAGTGATTGTACAGTATGATCTTCAGCAAAAATTAAAAATATTTAAATATATTCCCCCTGATGTGTGTGTGCTTGGTTGTTAAGCCAACACACACCTATTACAAATATAAAATCAAGAAAAATAAAAAAATATAGACTCTTTGAGACATAAATTGACTCACACGCTAACATAACACAATCTTAAGCCTTGAATCCTTAGTCTTACTTCGTGTATGTTGTACCTGAAACGGTTAGTAGTATATAAGAAAAATATATACAGGGTATAAAGTAGGAGAAACTAAATAAATATTCAATGATATTTGTAATCATTAAAACATAAGGTTGGGGTCCTAGATTATAAGAAATCCATCTATAGTGTATGTTGGGATAGTGTATTAAAAGCTTTTTAAGTTTTGACGTTTCATTTTCTAAGTGTTGAGGGTCGGTGAAAGGCTTAAAGGAGATTTAACTAATTTAAATTAGACAAATTAAGTCTCTTCTCATAATTTTTTCAAAGATTAATGAGATTTAGGTGATCAAGAATATATCAGCCGATAGGTTTAAAGTACCATGAACCCATAGACCAACAAATACTAAACTCTTAAAGGGAATAAAGCTGATGAAGTAAAACTTGTTAAATTAATCAGTGAGTTATGATTTTTAATAATATATATTATGTTTTAGTTTTACTTATGGATTAGGGTTAAACTTGGCTATCTTATAATGGTTGATAAATATTGAATACCTTGACTTTAGTATATATTTTAATTTTGTAATAATTAAGATAAATTAGGTTAATCGTATTGATTAGGTGAATTGGTTAAGTGATCATTCAGATTTTTAAATGTTATATTAAGTCAAGGTAGAGATTATTTGTATTAAACTTGTTAAAGTATATTAGGTAAATTTGAATTTGGCATTAAGTGACCTAAATGATCTTTAAATTTGCTGAAATTTGAGACATAGGTATGACCTACACCTAATCCTCACCAAATTTGAAGTCATTTAGGGTTAGTTCTGCTTTTTAATGATTTCTTTAAGTTATATTGGGGATTATTCTTATGAAAACCATATGTTTAGTTCAAGGCTCAGAATAATTTTCCTTGGTTTTGGGGTCTGTTAGGAGTCCAGTGCATTTCATTTTAGATTTTTTAGATTTTTCATAATTAATGGAAATTTCTCTAAGCTTCCAAGTCAAATAAGGGCTTCACCAAAGGCTAATTTTTGGGTACATTAATTAAGTGATTAATTGAACTCCAAACTTCACTAAATTATAACCAAAGATCCCTAAGGCTCATTAGACCAATCAATGAAAGTTTGGGGCAATTTAGTTGAAGGGTTGATTTCCTACATTTTTTCCTAAGAAGTTTAACCCTAGTCATTAAGTGAATTTCTTAGGGTAACATATCTTTGATTGGGGTGAAATCAGTGACAAACTAACCCTTACATCAACATCTAACAAATACCTGAAAATCATGGCAATGGATTAAGAAATACACCAATTTGAAATCTTATGACAAAACATACCTAGGATTTCAAATTTCATTTGAGGCCAAGATATACCTCAAACTCCATAAAATAAATTTGGGATGTAAGAAACATCGTAATGATTATCCCATGTGATTTTGAGGGTAATTCAGGATAAGTACAAGCTATGAAATATAAATTGGTATTTGCATGCAATGGACAAAACTAAAAGCCTCAAACCTGATTTCATTGGATAATGATATATATCCTGAATCCATAGAGCGGTCAAACACACAACATGGCCCATTGGATCAAGAGTAATAAATTTTAGAAGTTTTAGTCATTTGAAATTCTTTAAACCTTCTAAATCCAGAGATTTGCATAGTCAACAATCCACTCAGCATGCGCTCTCCATGTGGTGCAAACTGATTTGCCACTTAATCTGTTATGAGTCCCCTTGATAGATCAGATTGAATGGCAATCATTTGATCAATGATTGGATGGCTACCATTCAAAGCAGGAAACCACAGGGAGGTCGAATGAGTAATGATCCGACAAAATCACAGCCATCAAAGTAAAATAAATAGAACAGATGATTATGATTTCATCTTCAACCTCTGGCCTTGAATAGAGGCCATCCATGCACATCTTTATGATCTAAGAGATCTAGTGGACCAAATGAGATAAAATTTATCTATGAGGATCTTCATGAAGAGAACTTCACATCTAATGGCTAAACAGCTATGGAGTGGAATCGTTTTTCCTAAAGGCCTGAACACCTACATAAGGGGGCTTAGGAATTATCTATACCTCAGTGTAGTGGACAAACCAATGGGATTTTGATTCCTTCTCTTTCGTCTAGATCCAAGGAACACTTTTTCTTCAGGAACAGGAGCTGAGTGAGCCTAGGGGAGAAGTTTTGTTTCAACTATGGATGTCTCATTCAACCTCACTCAAACTTGGGTGTTGAGGTCTCTAGGAGCCTAAGAAATGTCATTAGGATAATGCTCTACATCTCTAGAGTGTTTTGGAATGAAATTCGTGCTTGGATATCCACTAAATAGGGAGATATTAAGATATTTCAAATCTCAGTCTGTCATCCTTCCCGGCCAATGTCAGCTATTAAAGGTAGCAGGGATGGGTTAGGAAAATCCTATGGGATGTTGCCAAGTGGACTGGGGCATTAGGAGACCAAGGGGTGGAACAAGATGTTAGGTTCAAGGTGATTAACTAAGTGTGGATACTTAGGTTGGACCATTTGGGGCTAGCTGAGCTCAGGCTAAGTGGCTGGTTGAGATTGAAGTATTTAGGGAAGTTTAAGGGTCCAGAGGAATGGTTTACATGCATTAGTCAAAGCTAATTTGGAAAAAAATAATGTTTTGGCAACTTTGGGTGGTCTTTGGGCTAGCGTAATAGTTGACCAAGGTCAAACCATGGGCTACCAAGGTTGGATAAGGTGCTTGGGATATGGCCTTGTTGTTGGCATAGAATTTAGCCCAAGGTTAAGCTTGTTTTAGGTTTATTTCATATGAGGGCACACATTGTTGAATTTGGTGATTCGTAGTTGACTTCGTCAACCATGGTCAAAGAGGGTTAACCATGGGTTCCAAAGGGTTTGGGTAACCTCATGGAGTTGATTGGATGTTTTGGTAAGCCATTCCATGATTTGGAATGGGCTTGGTGTTGAACTCATTTCTAGTTGAGGTCATCCAAATATCAATAGCCTAAATACATCATTTTGTCTTAGCTTTGATGACTAATTTAGATACCCTAGACCTAGCCATTTAGCCCCAAGCTCCTTAAATTAAATATAAACACCTTTCAATCAATTCAAACCACTTATTTATAATCAACATGCCTAATGCACTGCACTCTATAATAGATTGTCCCCTAGACTTCAAGCATCGTTCAAACTTCACCATTATGAGCATCATACATTAAATCCATCAACACGAACTCCCTAAGCAAGTGATTGACCCATTTGACCTAGTTGAGATAGCTCAATTGATCAAACCCCTATTTAGATCCATTTTAAAGTCCATTTTAAACATAGCTCCTCATGGATTGAACATATTTAGTCAACACACCCCAGTCAAAGGTTGGCCTAATCCACTTTACCTATAATTAATCAAACCAAATCAGTAGGAGTTAGACTACTGCATGTAATTAATTAAATCTCTTTGATTATTCAACCTCATTCCAATTGATGAATTAGATGAGCTTAAGCCAAAGGTGAGTTAGCTCATGGAAAGTTGACCTGGTCAACCCACTCAAAATGATCAAATTTATTCAAATATAAGCTCCTCCATACACACATCATATACATGACTCTACACCCCTTGATTTCTTTCAACCAACCCCTAGGGACCTTCCATGGTCTATCTTAGTTAGCTTGACCCATGTTGACTAGTTAACATGGTCAAATCTTCAAATTTATCAAAATGTTCAAAGCTCTTTGGACACAAACTATTTTATTTCATTCCAAATTACTCTAGAACATTCCTAAACTAGGTTAAACCCAAGCTGACCTAAGTGGTCACCCATGTGAAAATGACCTCAACTCCCTCTTACCCTTTTTAGACCACTTTCTGGTTCACAGATTATTCCCTAACCATTTCAAACATGTGTAGACATCCTAGGAAATACCTCTGATCAATCCTAATTATTGGTGAGCTACCTAGAAGTTGAATAAGGGTAAACCATGAAAACATTCATTCAAGCTACACTTGCTATCCAATGCTTCCCCAGAGCAACTCTTGTTTCATTTTTTCTTCCCAAAGGATCTCCTACACTTCTCAATCATTTTCAAAACATTTGGACCTTACCGTTGGCGAGATTAAGGGTGGTCGGAGAGCATCTTCATCCCAAGCCTTGTTACTCTCTTCCTATTCCATCTCCAGACTTGATTTCTTCATAGAAGTTATTCCTTTGGATTTAAGCAAGAGAACCAGCCTAAGATCAAGCTCTAAAACCCTTCATATACAAGTAAATACCTAACCCTAACTCTAGGCCTAAGGCTTTTTAAATCACCTAGCATAGTTAACAGCAAGCCCTCAAACTACATGTGATTCAAGCCTAGGCTCCTGTGATCATTTGCTGTGTATTTGATATAATAATACCTATCCTACATAAAGTAAGAATCAAATGAAGATGTTGGGGTTTTAGGAGTTCTATGAAAGAATATGAAATTTCATCCATCAATCTTTTCTATTTATCTTTTATAAACAAGATTACATCATATTGCAATATCTATTCAACTCCCTTCTGACCCCTATGGATGGTGGGTTTGAATGCTAGATTAGAGACATCCAACCAATCCAGCATGAGATCAAACAGTTATCATGTGTGCCAACATGGTTCACTGGCTAACCACTGCCAATGTCCTTTTGCCACATGAAAAGTGCATGCTAGGTCAGCGTCGCCAACTTTGTTTGACTTAAATTAGTATTAAATAAGTTTTTTAATGTTAGAACTTCCAAAAATTGCAGTAAATCAACCATTGAGCTAAGTCATGCATGTAGGGGCACTATGAATTCAAGATGAGGAGCTTTTTTAAATAAAATTAAATTCAAGTTGATTTGATGAGTATTTTAAAATTAATTTTAATTATACCTTTTTTTTTATTTTATCAAATTAAACTTAAAAATACTCATCAATTAAGGCTCAATTTTGACAAGGAAGTATTATGAGATGTTGTATACATCTCATAATTTTCTTTGCCTCAATTGAATAACCCATTGAGTTTAATTAAATTAATTAGTATATTGGTCAATATTTGACCAAAATAATTAGAAATTTATTACACCTAATACATAAAGAATTATGTCTGGAACTTTGTGTGTAATGTTTATACTTACACAAGGGTTAGACACACTTGATTGCAAACCTAATTGAACACTAGAGACACCTAGGTAAATCAATTTAGGGTTATATCTAATCAACTTTAAAAATTTTTTAAAAAATTCACCTCATATCTAATATGGATGAAACTTAAACGTACTACACCTAGAGACATTATGAATCCTATGATTTAATTTGTTGTTAATTCAAATTCATTTGATCACTTAAAACACGCACCCTAAAATCATCCTTGATTTTAAGGTTGATTTTTCTAAAATATATAATAACTTAAATAAAAATCCTAATAATACAAAATAAATTGTAATAAACTCTAAATCAATCATATAATCAAGGAAAAATAAAAGCTATATCAAATTATAAATAAAATAAATTGAATTTAAAATAAATCTATAAATAATAATTAAGTAAATAAAATAATATAAAATTAATCAACTCAATTAACTTCAATTTGTAGTGATTGATCTATTGGTCATCCCTAATCACTAGTATTAATCAATTGAGCATTTGAGATTGATTGAGCAATTGAAAACTCATCTTAAATTCCTTCTATAAGGAAGGGATTTAACAATTTCCTTAAAAATTTAAATTTAAATAAAATAAAAAAAATGAATAAAATTAGAGAAAATTAAATAAAATTAAATTATATAAATGAAATAAATAAATAAATTTTTATCTAATCTAATTAAATATATAACTTTAGTTAACATTAAAAGATAAATTCATTAATAAATATTTAACTTAAACATAAAACCTTTATACATATGATTGATTCCTAAGCGAAGGCACACATGCATTAAATTTACAAGCTTAGGTTGTTTGGGTTGAACACTCCAAAGAAATTTGAAGTATTTCAATTGACATATTCTCTAAAATAATTATTTATAAATCTTCGATTAAAAATCAAAGGCAAGCATCTATCTAAGATGAAGCTATTATTTATAGAGAAACTAGATGATATGACCATTCAATCTCTGAGGGAATCTGAACCTTGAAATTCATTAAAGATTCAAAATAGTAAACTTGCATTTAGCCATGCTCTATTTTCTAGTTTTTCATTTATTTGATCTCTAAGACATTTGATGTTCAAAGGGTCACATAAATCAGATAACTAAATATACACTCATGATTGCCTGTGCAGGAACCAATTCACAAGTGTCTTTCATGGGTGTTTCAGTTGAGCAGAAGGAGGTTCCACTCCTCTCTCAAAATAGTTCATTCGAGGGACTCACTCAAGAGATGGGAAGGATCTTAACATTAGAGTACGGTGGACCAACACTGATCATATCTTCTAGGCAGTAGTCCCTCCCAACAAGGGTGACCTCAAAAGTTTCTCTCTCAGTCAGACAAATCTTTATTCATCTTGGCCAGAGTCAAGCCTCCTATACCAGATACATCAAGAAACTAACGATACACATTACCTTTATAGACATCTCTCATAACTGGGTTAATCCGAAGGCCACATCAAAAGGTTACTCACTCCTTCTCACCTCGATGGGGCAACCCTAGATCGACTTTCCACTCCATGCCAACTCATTCTCCCGACCACACTCAAAAGATACTCGCCCCTTATAATCTTAACTAGGAGATCCTAAACCATTTTATAGCTGACATCATTTAAATTCATAAGCTCATTCGACATGCCCTTCACAGTCACCATTCCACTCGACACCGATGGCTGAGTTACAATGAAGACTGATGGGATAGCCACCATACCAAGAACATATCCCCAGTCTCTTTCCAAGCCCTATAAAAAGGGAGAGAGGAAGATTGAAAAGGAAAAGGGGAAAAAGAGAAAAAAAAAAAGAAAGAAGGAAAAAAGGATGAATGGAGAAAGAAAAAAGGAGAAAATGGAGGGGCAGACAGAAGCGATGGAACATAGAAGAATAATCAAAACCCATGATAGAAACCCATAAAATAAGAAAGATGTTGTATTATTTTTCCCTTTCTTAGCTTTTGATCTATAGTGCAGAGCTCTCACTTTCATTATTCTTGTATCTCTGGCTTGAATAATAAAGATTTTGTCTAGATCTATACTCCCTCTTTTGGGCTCATCTTCTCTCTTTTTCTTCGTACTCGGACTTCATTAGCTTCTCCCCACAGGCTCTCAGTTCATAGGTGGCACAAAATATGACCCTTCATCATCCACCAGAAAAAAAAGATTCAATAAAGGGAGTATGGGATGGGACCTATTAAGGTCTTTAAGTGATCTCCTATGGTCTAGGTGTAATCTTCAGCTAGGTCTTTAGGTTGTCCCCTAGTTTTTAGGTGTTGGGTCTATTCTAGGCTTGGGGGACCTATGTGCTAAGGAGGGGTGAGAGGAAGAAGGATTTAACCCTAGGAAAGAAATGAGGTCAACAAATATCAAGTACAAAGTGGGATGAAATGCTATCGAAACACGTCTACAATATAAAGGCAAAGATCAATAGGGTGACATACTTTAAAAAAATTAAAATATCTAGGGAATAGAATCAGCTTGATGGCCTCCTCTCGAAGCATGAAAACCCAGATAGGTGACCAACTATGAAGATAATGAGGCCAAGTAGGTGCTCCTAGTGCTTGCAATTTTCCCTCATACAAATTTAGCCACTCAAAAGCTCCAACTTATGGACAACTCATGGCCATTTTCCCATTAGAGAATGGATCTCCCAAGGTCATTCCCACCTTCTATAAGGTAAAGGATGTTCATACTAATTATAATTGACAACTTCACTAAATTGATAAAAGCCAAAATACTCACAAAGTGAACCTCTAACATTATGATGAACTTTCTATGGATAACTATAATCTATATTCATACTTTACCTATCACAATCATCTTTGATAATGGGCCTCAATACACTGAAAAGTGCCTCAAAGACTTCGGTCAATTGTATGAAATTCACCTCAAATTTGCCTTAATTCATCCACAGACGAATGGGCAAGTCAAAGCATCAAATAATCAAATCATAAACCTTCTTAAGATTAAGGTGGAAGGAGCAAGAGGCAAATGGGTGGAGGTGCTTCCCTATATTGTATGGACATTAAGAATATATCCCTCCTTAGCAACTAAATAAATATCATTATTACTCTCCCATGGCATCTAAACACTACTCCTAATGGAGCTAGAATTTCATGGCTAGCTAGTGGTTGCCAACAAGGTGTTCAGAAAGTGGGAGGTGAAGAACCAAGAAGGCTTGGAGATGGCCGTCAACCTCTTGGAAAAGCTTAAAGCACATGTCACCCTTAAACATGAAGAACTAAAGAGAAGAATTGACTAGTACTACAACTAGCACATCAAGGAGAAGAAATTCCACAAAAGTAAACTAATTCTCCAAAGGATGGATGCTACTACTCATCAATCTATCCATGGAAAACTAGGATCAACGTGGGAAGACTCATACATCATTAAAAAGTAAGTTGTTCTTGGAGTATACCAAGTGCAAACACACTCAGATAAGGACGTTCCAAGAACATGGAGTGATGATGACTTGGAGTTTTTTATACAAGAGAGAATCTCTCTTCATCTTATTCCACTGCATATAAAATCTCCCCTTAAAATAGAATTTTTGTTCATTCCACGTCTTTTACAGTTTTTGTATGTGGTAGTTCTAATATAGGTGAGTTCATAAAAATGAATCCATGACTAATTAAATTTGAGCTTGAGGAACTCACCTCTCAAAATGAATAATGCTCAGGGAACTCAAATAACCCTTAAAACTAAATATTGAACCAAAAAGTCTAGTGTACTCACCCTACCAAAACACTCAAGGAACTTTTATAGGCAAGTTATGCTAAAAAAACCAAGGTGTATGCTCCCATTTATCAAACTATAGTTTAGTTCACTCATAGTCCTTAGCAAGTACATAATAATTGGAATGAGTCTCGCTAGCCCAAGCTACTCAGCCCTATAATAATAAAGGATTAGTAATTGAGATAGAACCTCCTGAGCTCTTATCCATGCTCAAGTAAAAGAATGACTCATAATATTCACTATAAGAGAGCATATTACCCTAAGCATGAAGACATACAGCAGAGCCAAAGCACCAAGAAAAAGAAAGTATTCACTCAAGCATTCTCCCCCTTATCCCTATCAAGTCACTTTGGCGAGTTATGTTCAAATAACATAATAAGCTTAACATGATAGCATTATATGTCACAATAAAAAAAATGATGAGAAAAGAGAAAAGACAGGAAAAAGGAAAAATAAGAAAAAAAAAGAGAATAAAGAGTAAAATAAGACATCTAATGATCCCTAAATGATCATCAAAAATAGCTTTCACTTATCAAATAATGTTCTCAAGAGAAAAAAACTACACTTAACTCACACCATGAATTACAATTACACATCACCAAAATTGGACTATCGATCTCTGACATCAGCCAACCAAGCCATATAAGCCAACTTCCCTCATTGCGATGAGATCCATGATGAAAGTCCTTTATAGTTGACGGGTCTAGGCACCCCATAAAGAATAAAAAGTCTTGTGTAAGGTGATGCCCACAAAAGGCAATGATGACTTCATACAAAAGAAAGTAGCACTATAAGCTAACTCCCCCAATTATAATGAGATATGTAATAACATAGCTAGCGAGTTTAGGTGGTTTCATGAAGACTATAAAATTTAGCATAAGGCCCATCCCACCTAAGATAACCTCAGCTAAGTTTATCATATTTTATGAAAATTCATTAGGTGATGAGTTCACTCAAGATAATATCCATGGAAAGTTGTGATTAATACACAAAATGCGGAGCTCATTTATTAATTGTAGAATAAATAAATAAATGAAGCACAATTATATATTACTATCGAGTGCATTACTTAGAATATTTAAATGATAATTTTAAAGGTTTTTAATGCCACTTGCTCATAATAAAACTCACTAAGTATCAATTATTACATTTTTCTCACTTTGAGTTCAATTATAATTATTCTTATGATAAGTTCTAGTATTATTACTCTGACACTAAGTTCAAGCATAATTATACTCCTATCAAGAAACAATTTACCAAGTTAATTTATGAAATTATTAAACAAGCTTATTTTAGTTTTATACATTTAATGGCTAAGTTATACATTGCAATGTTTAAAAGACCAAGTTGCATATCAGCTAAATTTATTCATTACTTGCTTGGTGGCCGAGTCACCTATTTATTTCCTTAATAATTTAAGTTAATTGATCATTGTTTAGTTGAGTTAAATGATTATTTCCAAGTTACATGTTTTACATTCAAGATATAACTTAATAATGAATTAGGTAATTACCTATCAACCACTTAATTATTAGTGCATGGGATAGATTTATAGGCCATCTCAAGGTTGGACTCCTTCACTATAGCTCATCATTGACTTAAATTATGTATGTTAACTATCAAGAGCTCCCCAGTGAGTTCATGGATGCATAGCTGGGCTCACTTTTAGGGATGACCTAGAGGTACTCTTTTAACGAACTTGAGTATATGGTGAGATCATGATCTTAGCTCTTCCATGGAGAATCACGGTCACTGGCCTCACTTATAAAGAGAGAAGCTTATCTCCTCCAAGAGTTGAAGATCAAAGGATGAGCTGTCCTCTTCTTGATAGCTCCCCTTCTCCTTGGGATCTGTGGTGACTTCTTTTCCCTTGCCTATCACCATGGCTAAGGGAGTAGAGCAACTCAGCTCCTCAACTCTCTTCATGGATGTTTCTTTGTCAATGGCAATCCCTTTAACTTGAGGGGGTACATTAATTGTTTTTATAGTAGATGGAGTAGTTACCTCTTTGCCTTTGAAGGCACATGTCGTTTCTTGATCGTTGCTACAAGACTCTTATTGCCCAATTCTTTGGGGCAAGCTAGGGCCACGACCTCTATTCTTGTCATTTTTGGTAGGTGAGTCCTCTCTCTCCTTAAATCCCTTAGGGAGGCTTCCCAAAGGATTGACCTCCACTTTCTTATGTCCCTCTCCCTCCTCACACGAGGGAGAAACATACCAATGTATTTCAGTACTATTGGGTTAATAAGAAAGTCACACTCCAACATGCTATCTTCACATGAAGGAAGACATTATGATGACTAGAAAACTTTAAAAAATTTTCATAATGAAAATCAAGCAAAAGTCCTTATTATTAAAAATGTAGTGTAAGTGGTGTTAGTCGAGATTATATTGGTAACAAGTGACTTCTTGTTGAGAAATTTCATAGTCTTCTCCATCACCTCATTGACAACAGGGATGGTTACCTTACTCTTAGGGAAAAGGATTGGAGCAGTCGGCATGAACCATTTACTTAGCTGTGCATGAAGAGCCTCACCTTCTAGTTCCTCGTCTTCTACCCCGCTCGTGCTCATCACCATGGATGAAAATTAAACGCACATATCCTTAAAAAGCCTTAGCAACGAACACATGGTAGAACTTGTTTAGTGTCTAAGGAAAATTGTGTTCTTGCATAAAGATGATGAATGAAATAATGCTGGCCACTGAATTCAACAATATTTGAGTTGGGATAATGCTATAGAAGTTTAAGATTTCCATGAACTTAAGGCCAAAAGGTAGTCACAGGCCAATGGTCACATACTATTTCAAGAGCACCACACTTCAAATGCATAACTCCTTGTAGAAATTGTTCAAATACTCATGCACCATGGGAACTCACAATTGAAGTGTGGTAATCTTAAAATAGTGTGCGAGCAAAATGTGATTAGAGAATTTAACAAGCACTATGGATGTCTACAAGCACTTTTTTTTTTGAAGAAGCAAAAACATTGCATTAATTAAAAAGAAAAACCAAGTACAACCTAGTAAGCAATACTAACAAGTTTCTCCTTTAACAAATTAAGAAAAGAAGGAGGAACTTATTATAACTAATATCCTCCCAAAGAAAATAACTAAAAATAGCATAGTTAGCACACAAATCCACAAACTTATTGCCATTCCTATCAATACAATTAAAAATAACATGATTGAAATCCCTGAGAAATGCAAAGCTTTCCATCAACTGACCACCCTTCCTTAAAAAAAATTTTGAAGAAGATTAACAATATTGAAATTATCACCTTCGATGATAATTCCCTTATAAGCCAACATCCACTCCTTAATGACGTCTCTTAAATATTGAATTGCTCAAAGCTGCAGGTAAGAAACATCCCAATGAATACACTTTTTCCCAAAAGCAAGTAAAAATCTGCCTTTACTATCACAAAATACACCACCAATACCTACTTTATATGAAGGTAACAAAGAAGCATCAACGTTTACCTTGATTCAATCGAGTGGAGGAGGGTGCCTATGATTCAAGAACAGCCTGCTTGACTGATTAACACCCCACTCTTCTAAACTAATATCGCCACATGAAGAGGAAAATGAAGCGAACGACACAGCTTGAATATCAACCATCATCGAACTCTCTATAATTCCTTCATGAATAAACTTATTCCTTGCTTTCCAAGATAGATACTAAATTATAGAGCAGGTTAATTAATAACCTATTAGCAGAAGAGAGATGGCTTAACCACTGACATCAGACTTCAAATGTCTCAAATGAAGATATCCCAAACCCCCAACTATTTAAGTAATGAACCACCTCCATCAACTTCACACATTTTGTTGTCACGTGACATATATCTCTAACATTGTCGTTGCCAGGTCCCAAGTCCTAGATGAGAAAAGTGGAGGATTGCATTAGGTAGTCGACAGCCAGTGTAAAATTTGTCGAATAATAATGACATGAATCCTTTAAGAAATTATGTAAATGCTAGGGTGTCCCCTGGAAGCGACGTGCTGTATGGCCTGAATACAGTGACAAGTGTGCAAGGGCCGCTGCACCGCCGCCCGGGTGCAATGTTAAATAGGCAAGGGTTCCCACATCAAGGACGGATGTGGGCAAAGAAGTTAGTCCATGAAACTAAAATTAGGATAGGAACTTGGAATATAGGTTCCCTTACAGGAAAATTAATAGAATTAATAGATATTATGATTCATAGGAAGATAAATATTCTGTGCATTCAGGAAACTAAATGGGTTGGAGAGAAGACTAAGGAGATTGATAGTTTAGGATTTAAACTTTGGTATTCGGGTATGAGTCATACTAGAAATGGTGTAGGCGTGATTTTAGATAAGAGTTTGAAGGATAAAGTTATAAATATTAATAGAATTGGAGATAGAATTATAGCTTTAAAGATTGTTGTTAATGCTAAGATTGTTAACATTATAAGTGCTTATGCCCCTCAAGTGAATTTGGATATGGATTCAAAATTAAAATTTTGGAATGACTTATAAGAATTAAAACAAAAGATACCTCTTGAAGAAAGAGTTTTTATTGGAGGAGATTTAAATGGACATATTGGTAGAGAGGTAGATGATTTTAAAAGCATTCATGGTGGCCATGGATTTGAAACGACAAATGAAGGTGGTAAGTCCATATTAGATTTTTGTTTAGCTTATAATTTTTTAATTGCTAATACCTTATTTAAGAAAATGAATGAGCATCTCATTACTTATAAAAATGGATATAGTACAACTCAGATTGATTATTTTCTTATAAGGAAATTAGATCGTTTAGATTGTAAAGTTATTCCAAGTGAAAATTTATGTACCCAACATCGTTTATTAGTTTTGGACTTGAAGATAATGGGGAAGAAAATAAAAAATAAAGTAAAATGATTTTCTAGGATTAGATGGGGGCATTTAAAGAATATTAACAAAAATATTTTTGAGAGTAAGATTTTAGATCTTAAGATTTTGTCTGTGCATGAGGATGCTAATGTTACGTAGAAAAAAGTGGCTAGTGATATTAAGAATATTGCAAAAGATGTGCTTGGAGTTTCAAAGGGAAAAGCTCATAATAGTAAAAATAGTTGGTGGTGGAATCCAAATGTGCAAGAAAAGATTAAAAATAAGAAGATTTGTTATAAAAATTTGTTTAATTATAAAAATTCTGATAATTGGAAATTATATAAAGAGGCACGTAAGGAATCTAAGAAAGCAATATGCGATGCAAAGAGTTTAGCTTTTAGTGATTTATATAATAGATTAGATACTAAGGAGGGAGAAAGATATATGTATAAGTTAGCCAAACAAAGAGATAGGAGTAGTAAAGATTTAGTTCAAGTGAAGTGTATTAAGAATGAAGATCAAAAAGTACTTTTTTTTATAAGATAATATTCAACAAAGTTGGATAAGATATTTTGCTAAACTTTTTAATGAAAAATATGAAAATAAAATTGACTGTAGTGACCTTAGCACCCTAAATGAAAATAAAGATTTCTATTTTTATCGACGTATTAGTAAAACCGAAGTTAGAGAGGCTTTAAAGAAAATGAAAGGTGGAAAAGCCGTTCGACCTGATGATATTCCAATAGAGGTGTGGAAATGCTTAGGAGATGAAGGAATTTCTTAGCTTACTAAACTTTTTAATACTGTTTTGAAGACTAAAAAGATGCCAGATGAGTGGAGAATGAGTGTGTTAATCTCTATTTTTAAGAATAAAGGTGATGTACAAGATTGTGCGAATTATAGAGGAATTAAATTAATGTGTCATACTTTAAAACTATGGGAATGTGTTATGGAGCATAGGTTGCGGCGTGATACTAATGTTTCTCAAAATCAATTTGGATTCATGCCGGGTAGGTCTAATATGGAAGCCATACATTTATTAAGAGGTTTGATGGACAAATATAGAGAGAATAAGGAGGATTTACATATGATATTTATTGATTTAGAAAAAGCATATGATAAAGTTCCAAGAGAAGTTCTATGGAGAGTTCTTGAAAAGAAAGGAGTTAATAATGCTTATATTCAAATCATTAAAGATATGTATGCAGGAGCTATTACTTGTGTTCAAACACAAGGTGGTTTGACCAAGTATTTCCCTATTTCGGTTGGATTACATCAAGGATCAGCCTTAAGCCCGTATCTTTTTTCTTTAGTCATGGATGTTCTCACTAGACATTTGCAAGAGGATGTACCATGGTGTATGCTTTTTGCTGATGATATTCTTCTTGTTGATAAGACTAGAGAGGGAGTTGAAGGTAAACTAGAATTGTGGAGGTCAACCTTAGAGTCTAAAGGCTTTCACTTGAGTAGATCTAAAACGGAATATATGGAGTGGAACTTTAGTAATAATAGACCTAGTGAGGGGATTATGACTTTGGCCGATCAAGTCATTAATAAGAGTATACGTTTTAGATATCTTGGATCTATTGTTCAGAGTGATGGTGAAATATATGGGGATATTATCAGCAGAATCCAAGTTGGATGGTTGAAGTGGAGGAATGCATCGGGCTTATTGTGTGATAAAAAAGTACCCCTCAAACTTAAGGGAAAATTCTATAAGATGGTGGTGAGACCTACAATGCTTTATGGTGCCGAATGTTGGCCATTAAAAGAGAAGCATAATTCTAAGTTAAGTGTTGCAGAGATGAGGATGCTCAGGTGGATGAGTGGCTTTACCCTTAGAGATAGGATACGAAATGAGCATATTCGTGAAAAGGTTGGAGTAGCTCCAGTGGAAGATAAGATTAGAGAGAGTCGCCTTAGATGGTTTGGTCACATAAAACGGCGGCCTCCCAATGACCCGGTTAGGAAAGTAGAGGTCTTAGATTTGACTTATGTTAAGAGAGGTAGAGGTAGACCTAATAAGACTTGGTTAGAAAATATTAGAAATGATCTTTCTTTATTAAATTTAAACAAGAATTTGACTTTTAACAGGACACACTGGAGAAGAATGATTCATGTAGCAGACCCCACGTAGTGGGATAAAGGCTTGATGTTATTGTTGTTGTTGTATGATCTATATCTTCAACATCATTGCATCCTCTTAGACAAGAACAACCATCTTGCAATCTCCTAGAAAAAAGGAATTGAAAGTTGGAATAGCTTTGCTGTATAAACACCACCAGAACACCTCAACACGTGGCATTAGCTTGGCCTTTTTTATCCATTTCCAGTAAAGCCTGGAAGGTTGATTCTGCACAATAGCTTCAGAAGCCAAAGACGATATTGATCTCCCAGAATTCTTATGAATAAGCTTCAAACCATCTTGACACATCTCGGGCATAACTTGAACTTGACAAATCACCTTCACAAGCTCATTTCCAAAAAATTTCTTGAGCTCACCTACATTCCAGCCTCCGTCTACCATGAGCTTGTCTACTCTTAAGTCATTAATTCATGAAGTAGCAACAAATGTTGGCCACTTATTGATACATTTATCCCAGATCCAAACATCCTTCAACACATCTATTAAGCTACCATTTACAATCTGCCATCTAACAATTGAATTAAGACACCTGCCACCATCATTGATGATCTTCCAAGATGCTGATCCTCCCTTCTTAGCACCAAGCTCCCCATATCGAGCACCATGTTTTGGTTCAAGGACCTTATATAACAGAGAATCTTTATCTTGAATATACTTCCAAGCCAACTTAGCCCTTAAAGGACCCACTTTACTAGCACAAGAGTGCAAACCATGCCCTCCCCACACAATTGGCTTGCACAACATCTCCCAGCTGACATAATGAAGCCCAAGACTTCCATCCTGTTTATTCCATAAAAAAGTTCTGCACATCTTATCAAGCACATTAAGTACACCTTTAGGGACAAGAGAATGCGTACAATGAAAATTAGGATAAGCTAGCATAACTGTTTTAATCAGAATAAGCTTTCCTGCTAAAAGATGAACTTACTTCCCCAAACATTCAGCATTCTTAAAGCTTTGTCAATAATGATATGTTCCCACCAATCATCTCAAAGCAATTTTAACTCCAAGGTAACTGAACTCTTTAACTTGCTTAAACCCCATGATACGAGTTATGGCTTTCTTTCTTCTTCTCTTTACACATTTGCCAAACAAAATCACATATTTATTAATATTTATCCTCAGCCCTATCCAATCACAAAAATCCAAAAGAATACTCTTGATCTTTTTAACCACCTTGGTATTTGCTTCAGAAAAAATAATAGTATCATCCACATATAGCAAATGAGAAATCCTCGGGCCATTTGGACATGTATGAACCCCAATAGTAAATCACCTTTATGTATAAAAGCATTGGAAAGAAGTTGTGAACAAAGAATGAAAAGATAAGACAATAAAGGACAACCTCGACGGAAGCCACTCCTACCGTTGATCCACTTAGAAGAATTGCCATATTTAACAAAGAAAACCTTGGATTTTCAACACATTCCATAATAAGATTTGAGAACATCAGAGGGAAACCAAAATACTCCAAAACCTTTCTCAATGTGTCCCTACACATGTAGTCGTAAGCTTGCTCCATATCAATCTTGAAAGAGACTAAACCTTTAGAAGAATTAGATAATCTAAATTTGTGGAATATTTCTTGAGCTACTAACACATGGTCTGACATCGACCTCCCCTTAAGAAATGCCACTTGTTCTTCCAAGATTAGCGTCGACAAAATGGATACCAATCTGTCAAAAAAATCTTAGCAACCACCTTGTAAACAGTCTTACAAAGGTTGATAGGCCTATAGTTGGAAGGAATCAACGGGTTGCTCACCTTAGGTATAAGCACAATTAAGGTCTCTTTCTACTCTGCATTCATTATCCCAGAATTAAAGAACTGTATAATAGCATTCTAGAAATCTATCTTATTAATTCCCTAATATGCTTTGATAAAGGAATAAGATATTCCATCATTGCCCGGAGCAATGTTACCACTGGCTTGAGAAACAATTCCCTCAACCTCCTCCCAAGAAACAGCTCTATTCAGCAAACATCTATTGTCTTCATTAAGAGAACTTAAAGGAGCTGGCCAACCTTCAAGAATGCAATCTCTCTCCTTTCATTTTCCACTAAAGAAACAGATAAAAATGTCTTCAATCTTAATTTGGTCTTCCACTAATGATCCATTATCATCTTCAACTTTAAAAATCTAATTTGAATTTCTCCTTGCACTAGCAAACTATTAAAAAAATTTGGAATTAGTGTCTCCCTCTAACATCCACTTGACCTTAGCACATTGCCTCCACCAAGTATTCAACAGAGTTAAAGTAGAATTTAGCTCATCAACTTTTACCTTGAGCTTCTAGCAATAATCTTCTGAGAGATATACCAATTCTGACTCCTTCAATTGCAACTCCAAAATCTCTTTCAAGAGACAATCCATCAGTAGAATAAAGTTCTTCACCTTGGCTTTACTCCAATAGAATAAAGATTTCATAGCTCTCCTGCAGTTAATATTAAGAACTTTAGAACAACTCCCACTCACCCTTTTACACCATGCATTCCTTACTACCGCATAAGAAGCCGGAAAAGAAGCCCAAACATTCTTAAATTTAATAATCTTCTTAGCCAAAGACTTGATCTCTAAGAGATTTAATAAAACAGGACAATGGTCTGAAGCAATTCTTGCAAGATGCCTAACCACCAACTGATGGGAAGAATTG
The DNA here is from genome assembly GCA_019925795.1 of Dendrobium chrysotoxum. Taxonomy (NCBI): domain Eukaryota; kingdom Viridiplantae; phylum Streptophyta; class Magnoliopsida; order Asparagales; family Orchidaceae; genus Dendrobium; species Dendrobium chrysotoxum. Next base: position 33,693,147 of record CM034303.1, on the reverse strand, counting down.
ATTGCATCTGAATTCAAGAAACACCTATCCAACCTTTCCAGAATTCGAACCCCATCAACCCTGTTATTACACTAAGTAAATTTGGGACCAATACAACCAACTTCATGAAGATCATTGTTGATCAAAAAAGACTTCATATCCTTTGGTCCTTGAGAAAAGGTAAATATCTTGCCACTCCTCTTATCCTCCTTAGATAACAAACAATTAAAATCACCCCCCACTACCATAGGCACATCTTTGGAAGAGAAAACTTCAAACTCCCTCCAAAGCTCCCTCCTTTTATAAACATCCTTGCTCCCATACACAGTTGAGACCCTCCACGAACCTTTATTAACCACATTCAACTCACCAATCACAAACTAGTAAGAAGAATTTAAAATAGAAAAGGATGCTACAGTAGACTTCCACAGCACTAGAATACCTCTAGACAACCCATCTATTGGAACATGAAAGTAGTCCCAATCTGCACCAATCAATACATCAATTTCCTTTCTATCCAAAGAAGACAACTTGGTTTCCAACAAACCAACAAAAAACACCCCATGCTCCTTAACAAACTCCTTAAGATAAAGAGAAGCTTGCCTCTTTATAGCTCCTCTACAATTCCAAAAGCAATAGATGCCATTAATTATTAAGAGGGGAAGAGTTCCCCACCTTATCTTTCAACACCCCCTCCAATCCTCTCCTTATAAGAGACAACTTAATAGAACCAAGTCCTCTAAGCTCTTTCGAAAGCTTTTTCTTACAAAAGAAGAACTTTCCTCCTTGCTTCTAGATTCCTCCTTCAACTCAACAACTCTACCTTTCGGAGAAACCACTCCACCTTCTCCTATCATTCATAAGAGAAGACACTCCATCTACAGAACCCTGGTAAATCTCCCCCTCTTCCCCCATCTCACATATAACATTAAACTTATTATTATCAGACGGAAGATATTGGGCTATAGAAACCATACCACTTTCAGAATTTGAATTATTCAGTTGCTCTGAACAATCCCATGCAGCAGTAGCAACCACCTTTGGAGGAGAATGCCCATCTCCCTGAACTGGTTATGCAACAGCTCCTCCCTTAGCAACATCCACCACAACATAATCCTCTTCATCTCTAACTGACTTCTTCATCAAAGAGTTCTTGAATCCAGCATCACGCGGCATGGGTCTCCTAGCTCCAGGATTTCTTACTTTCCTTTTCTCATAGTTCATATGGATCCATGGTCCGTAATTGTCTTCACCAACATCAGTATCAACATTCACATTGTGATTATTAGCTATTACTGAAGCCGACACAAGAGGAACTTCACCTATATCAGAGGTCTCAGGTTGCTTAAGACTATCTTGCACATCATCCACCCTTATCTCCAGACAGTTATTTTTAATATGCTCGATCCTGCCACAGTTGAAACAAAAAGTAGAAATCCTCTCGTACTCTATCTTCTGAAAGAATTTTCCCGAGCACCCCTCTACACAAAGACCAAGGGGAAGCTTATTCTCCAATTTGACATGAATACAGACTCTTGCAAACTCCCTCCTGCTCCATTGAAACATGCTTCCATCGATCAAATACGGTGTACCAACCTTTGATGCAATTCTGCAAACATTGATCTCATCCCAGCACTGTAACGGTAGATTGGGCATTCTAATCCATACTGGAGCTGATAATCCTTTTAAAGAAGAAGGAGAAAACATAGGCGACCATTTGTCCATACCAATGATATGTCCATTAACATACAAGGGCCATTATTAAGAACTGAAATCCATGGCTTGCTCATCATTAAAAGCACATAAAGTCCATCCCATACCAAGCACAGTAAGATGGAACTTGCCAAACTGGGACCACTGCCTTCTAAGTTCAAGACTAACCAAATGAAGAGGAACATTCTCCCCAAAAACTTTGATCACTAATGTATTCTGAAGTTTCTTGGCATTTTTCATTTCATTATGCAAATGCACTTTCACCGCAGAGCCATCATTAGATAAACACGGACCATAGTCCAAATCACTAACATGAATATTATCTTTTTTCTTCCACACATTATGCAAACCACTACCACTTGGTTCTTCGGGCACGACAGCAGCATTACCATTAAGATTGCATGAGTCCAGCTCTCCAGATTCACAGTGTCGAACAGAGATCATATCAACCGCCATGCTATTCGAGCTTTTATCCATTGACGTCTCTGTCTTCGAGTCGAGAACATCTCTACCTACCACCACCAGGTTAGGGTTGCGTATGCCAATTCCACCTGACTTAGAACCAGAGGAAGAAGAAGCTTCCGCATTCAAAACCAACTCACCAGACAAATCTTTGGGAAGAGGCTTGGAAATTTTAAAATTGTTATCAATCATAACATCCTTCCCTTTCCCAATATCAGGAACAACTTTCTTGGAAGGCATTAGACCGCCTTCGTTGATTACTAAAGGTCTGACATTCTTCAGCTTCAATCTAACATCTTGAACAGAAAGATTTAAACAAACATCTGACCCTCCATCGCCAAAAGAAGGAAAGGATTGAGAAGGAACCACCGCACCACCAGAGGAGGGACGCTGAGCCTCCCCAGGACCACCTGCAGATGGTGTCCGGCAAACATTTGCCGCCATCAAAAAACCCGTTGAAACCCACCAAATAGAAATTTGAAAAAAATGTCTTCTCTCTCTAAAATCTCGGACCTACTTTCTCTAAAATCTCCAAAAAATGTTGAAATTTTCCTTTTTTTTTTTTTGTCTACAAGCACTTGACGGCTATAAAGACAACAACGCATTTATGAAGAACTGCCTTCGTAATTTATGAGTGATTTCTCTAGAGACAAAGGAGGTCAAAGGGAATTTAATATAGAACTCGCACCCACGTAAGCCCAACCGAGGGGTTTATAGAGAATAAGAGATGCACAAATATTAAAGCATAAATTAAATCCACATTAAATGTGTAGATCTAATCCATACCCAGTTCATTATTATCTGTGATTTTGGTGGCTCGCTACTCACTCGCTCTAACAATTAGTCATCACTCATCCTCTAAAAGGTCAAGTGAATCAGGAAACTATATGTATACTTGCATGTCTTCTCAAGTACTTAGCAAGTAGTTGGTGGGTCATGGAAGATGAGCCTGCCCCTTGTGAGTTTCATAAATAGGCTGAGCGATAAAGGATGTAATGTGCATTGTTTGAGATGTCACTGTGAATTGTTCATTCAGATTAAAGCATCAGTAGTGTCATAAACAGTTTGACCGGATGAGTTCTAATATGTAGACGAATTCTTGCTTAGTCTGAACTTAACTATATCTGCTTGTAGAAGTTCAGTGTGATTTCCTATTCTTCTGTATAGCGTAAGGTCCTTAAACCCTTAAACAATTACTTTGTATTCATTACCAGGTACTCGAGAATGTGAATAGCTCAAATAATTAGGAACTTGGGTCACGCAACTTTGAGATATTGGGTGACATGCATTCTCCTTACTTTTTTTTTTTTTTTTTTTTTTTTGAAACGTTGAGGACACATATAGCTACAACTATATTGTAATAAAAAGGAGTGGCCCGAGCAGTGGTAAATGTAAATCATAGGTTTTGCGTAACTCTCGCCCTCAAAATTAAATTTTTTCCATTCTTAAATTCTTTTATAATCAAAACTTTATCCCTTTAAATTTAGATAAACACTTTGGCCTCTAGCCACTAAGCCAACCGTACAAAATTACTCGATGTTTTTCATGATTAAACTGCGAAGAAATTATAAACTAAAACTCGGTGCAACTGCATTGCAGATTACATAATGAGTATTTTGCAAGTATATTTCGTTTCTGAGCATCTAGACTAAACAAGCATTTCAAAAGGATAGAAACTAGTAGCCATAGTTTGAAAATTCTCCAATTAACAAGATGAGTTATGTCCAGGCGACCATTTTCATCTTTTATATGTACATTTAGAACCATTGTAATAAATAACATGGGAGAGGCGACCATCAGCTTTGGCATGTTTGATCTCACAGCAATAGAACAAACATGGAAGGATGATCTAGTTAGTAGCAATAGGAGCATTCGAAGACTCTCTGTAATGATCTGCTTTGCTAGGCAGAGAGGCATAGAGAAAATATAAAGCATAACAAACAGGCTGTGATGACCAGCAGTGATAGGTGCAATCTAAGTATTTTTTTTTTCCCGCATGGACTATTTTCCTCGGCAGAATTTAACACTTGTCGTATTAGATTCGTAAACAAAACAGCAGATCAGTGTTTTGATTTTAATCTGCAAGGTTTGTCAAATAAGTACTTTCACATCATAAATTAAAATCATACAAGATATGCATAAGTAATTAGCTCAAGGGGGATGCAGGCTTAGCATCTAATATGGCCAGAAAAGGATGGATGCTTCATCCAAACTAAGAGCGAGAATTGATAGAATGATAATTCTTCTCGAATAAGGAGAAAAAAACATCCCTCTTTCTATATATAATAATTTGAAATACTCTAATTACCATAACGGAGGTAACACTGAATTCTTCAGAAAATGAAGGAACTTGCCAAGGAAACAACTTCTTCCAAGGTAGTAAGTCAAGCCATGAGTAAATAAGTGGGAAATTTATTCCTGAATCAATGGTCAACCAGTTGAAGTATATACCATAAATGACCCAGCGAATAAATCAGTTTACATATCAAGTAAATCAAACAGTATTGCCTACGCACAGACATGGATGCCTTATATAATACATTGATGCAGACTCGAGAAGCTATGAAATAGACATTCACCATCCAGATACAACTGCCGAATTCAAACCTTGCCAGCAAACACAATGGACTTGCAGAATAGTCATAATATTAATCTACAATGCAGTTGCACCGAGTTTATAATTTCTTCGTAGCTTAATCTTGAAAAAGAGTTGAAAGATTTACCTCGATTGCTTCTATATGCACATATGCATATATCACAACCCACGCAGCAGTAGTGGGATAGAACATCTACAGCAAAAATATCATCCAGAAAATTTATTTACATTGTTTTAAATAAACTTATACTGTAGGGCCAACTGGGAGCATACACATATTGACTTAACAGGATGATATGAAGGTTGGCTGTATTTCGAACATTGCAGATTCCAGAAGCACTGCTGCTTGCTGGAAATAAGATCATTTCAGCCCTCAAAGAACCCGAACATTGCTACAAAATTATCAGGAGCATAACCAATTCTTTTTTGGTTTTGAATTAGTCAAGATCAGGCTGATGATGCCGTCCCCAGTCAGATTGCTCTTGTAACAGGCAGCCCTTGATATACAGCTCCAGGTTGAAGATCATCCAACGTATCTGCAGTTCTCAACGAGTTGATCTCTCTAAGGCTAGTCCAGCAGCGCCGGGTTAGAAATTCATGGAAATCTTCTTGTGTGTAGAGTGTCTTCTCTTCCGTACGGACTGATAACCGATCGCTGTCATCATACTCACAGAATTTGACAGTCACTCCTAAAAAATGACAGCAATCAGAAAAAGTTCCAGCAAAATCTATAGATGATGCAATAAGAGTACATTTTACATGCTTAACTGACTATATGTTGCCTTTCAATAGTTGATGCTAACAATTTTTCTCTGTTCTAACATCAACTTCTTTTGTTCCCTTATATAGATTCAAACGCACCGAGATGACTCCCCAGTAGCAATCAAGTCATTATAAAGAAAGATAATTTAACACACCAAGAATGATTGTGGAAATCTTTCAGTAATCTATTTAGAAGTTGTTTGATAGCAAGTACATAGAATTTAAATGTATTTTATATGCAGTACAAACTAAAATCAATGTTCTCGAAATTGTTTGGCTGTAAACTAAATACAGGAGATCAATTTTTTGTACTTGATTAGCTAAAACTAAAATGCAATACTCTAAGCTAGAGATGGTGGCCAAGATAAGATGTGAACAACGGGGACAACAACGGTTTGCGGGCTCAAAGCTGGTGTCTAGTAAGAATGGCGACATTAGGGGCTAACAAGATCGGGGATGGTGAAGCTGAGATTAGCTGTGACATGATCAAGGCTAGCAACGACATGAGAGGATAAGACCAATAGGGATTAGGCTAGTGTTGGATGATGGGGACAACGAAGTCACAACTGCCATCAAGTGTGAGGATGGCAAGGTCGCAGGTTGGGATGCCTATGGGAAAGTTGCAGGTCACAAGCTTGCGTTTGTGGGGATCAACTCTGGTAGAGGAAAAGGCGTTGCGTGCAAGAACAGCTGTGATTTGCAAGGCTGTTTCATTTGCGGGTACAGCTGGGGTAGCAAGTTATAATTGCGTGCGGGGATGAATGAGGTCGAGACGTATTTGGAATTCGTCAATTCAAGATAATTTCAAATTCTTCAAATTCTCAAGAAATATAAACCCTGCATTTTGAATGCAATACACTCACAATACACTCAATTAACCAAGCTCTTCGAATTCTATTGACATATCTTTGGCGATATGGAAGATGGGTCAAGTCAAATTGGCCAGCCTCTTCTTAGAGCCATGTACAAGCCTTGCTCAACTTAGTAATCTTGTAGGTATACCCAAGAGTGGAAACCTTCTAGGGTTGGGTCATGGTACTTTATAGGGCTCAAATATGACTTGAAAAGAAAATAAAGATTGTGACAAATTTGCTAAAAACAATGAAATGGGTCAAAACCTTTGCCAGGACCAAGTTATTGGTTGAGTAACACAGATCAGTCTGGCAAGAAGTCTTTTTAGGTCTACCTCTACCTTTCTTAACATAGGCCAAATCTAATACATCTCTCCTAACATAGTCATTGAAAGGCCGCCATGTTATATGACCAAACCATCTAAGGCGACTATCTCTAATCTTATGTGCCGCTGGAGCTACTCCAACCTTTTCACGGATATGCTCGTTTCATATCCTATCTCTAAGAGTAAATCCACTATTCCACCTGAGCATCCTCATCTCAGCAACACTTAACTTAATATTATGCTTCTCTTTTAATGGCCAACATTCTGTGCCATAAAGCATTGCAGGTCTCACCATCATCTTATAAAATTTTTCCTTAAGTTTGAGTGGTACTTTTCTATCACACAACAAACCTGAAGCATTCCTCCACTTCAACCAACCAACTTGAATTCTACTAATAATATCTCCATCTATTTCACCCATCACTCTGAACAATAGACCCAAGATATCTAAAACGAGTACGCTTATTAATGACTTGGTCGCTCAAAGTCACATACCCCCCACTATATCTATTACTACTAAAATTGCACTCAATGTATTCAGTTTAGATCTACTCAAACGAAAACCTTTAGACTCTAAGGTTGACCTCCATAATTCGAGTTTACCTTCAACTCCCTCTCTAGTCTTATCAACAAGAAGAATATCCAAACAAATAGAGAGTTTGAAGGTCCGTTTTTTTAGGAGGGAAAACTTCTTTTCGAAAATTTCTGTTTGCGGTTTCCGGCGTTGATCCGATGCTGGCGGAGGGTCGCCGGCCTTCGACAGCTGGTGGTCCTGTAGAGTCGAGTCATCCTACGTCCAGGAGCTCGTATGTTCCTGTTCGTCCTTTTTCTCCTCCGGCGTTTGGAGACGGATGTCCTGGTTTCAATTTGGGGGCGAAATCGAAAAAGCCTTGTGGAGGTGCTTTGGTCATCAATGAAGGAGGATTATTAACGAGCAAGAAAGAGATTGAGGTCATTGGTAAAGGGAAAGAAGTGGTTTCTGGAGGCGTCAGTGAATTGAAATTCAAATCGCAGGTGTTCTCGGGACTAAGGAATGATGCCTATGGTGCTTCTTCCATGTCTGCTCCTAGTACAGTTAAGGAGGTTTTAACAAAAGGTATTGCTGATTGCGTCGCTTCAGAAGACGATGCTGATGATTTAGCTGTTTTGGGAGAATGTGGTAACAAAGGTGTTGCTGGAGGAGTGCAGATTCAAGGCAGGGAAGGTAATGGAGAATCTCTTATGGTGGCTACGGAACCTGATTTGGTAAAGGTTCGGAGTTGTAATTCTGGTGAGCTGGGAGACTGTGAAGTCCTGCCGGTTATCAACCCCCCAATTAAGTCTTCGACCGATCAATACAATGCTTGGAGTAAAAAGGAGAACATCAAGGTAATGGATCTTGATTTTGGTAACTGCTTATCCGAAGATGGTTTTTCAGTAAAACTACACGCTGAAAACGAATTAGAAAATTCCAAAAAATTGAAAAAATCTTTAGTTATCAAAGTGTTTGGTGGCTTTGTTCCTTTTCCGGTTATTAGCACTGAATTGAGAAGACAATGGTCAGTTTATGGCAAATTTCACCTCACCCTGCTCGGATTGGATTGTGTTCTATGTTCTTTTTATGAGGAAGAGGTGCTAGAATCAGTCTTCTCTAGTGGTCCTTGGTACGTTAATGGGAATATTGTCGGAATGGATAGATGGTCGCCATCTTTTAATCCTACATCCCTTAAAGGTTTGATGACTCCTATTTGGATTAGGATGCATAATCTTCCACTTCAATGCTGGGATGAAATTAATATTTGCAGAATTGCTTCTATGGTAGGAAAGCCGTATTTAATTGATGGTAATATGTTTCAATGGGGAAGAAGGGAATTTGGGAGGATATGTATTCGTATCAAGCTTGAGGATCAATTGCCTCTAGGAGTATGGGTGGAAGGTTGTAATGGGAAGTTCTTTCAAAGATTTGAATATGAAAGACTTCCTAATTTTTGCTACAAGTGTGGCAGAATTGGACACCTTGAGAAGGTTTGCTCGGGGAAGGTGGTAGAGGTTGCTCTCAGCTCCAAGGATCAAATTGCTGTTGAAACTGGGCTAGTGGGAGGACATTCAACAGTTACTAGTGGATCAACTGCTATTGATTCAACAAATGTTAAAGATGTGTATGGGCCTTGGATGCATGTTAGCTACAAGAAAAGGGGAAATTTTATCTTAGGAGATAGGCGGTTCAAGTCTCAACCAAAGAAAATGGAAGGGAGATTCACTTCGGGGAATCCAGGAGCTGTGAACAAGGAAAGTTCTGGTTCTTTCATTATTGAGGCTAAGGAGCAGATTGATAAAGGCAACAAGGTTCGTGAGTCTACATCTGTAGAAGTTCAAGCTTTTGTTTCAGGAGATACTCCCGGCAGTGAAAAGGGATTGGCAATTGCTGATGGTATTCTATTCCAGCATGAGACAGTGAACAATGGTATGGCCCTCAAACTTCACTCTTCTCCTGTCCATATTAATAAATTCAGTGTGTTGGATGATTTGGTTGAGGAAGGGGAGATCAACAATTCTGAGGATGTTAATATTGGGCATCTTAATGAGTTGGATGGGAATAATATTAAAGAAGTGGAGGTAGTGGAAAGCAAATTGGAATTGTCTATGGCTGATGGAAATGGCATAGTAGTAGGTTCTTCTGTGGTCAAAAAAAGAGGGTCTAAGCAACTTAAAGGCCTAGGGCCGGTCAATGTGGCAACTAGGAGTAGAAGGTTGGATGGAGATAGTAGAGACAAGGCGGGGACTTTATCCCCTCTTGTTTAAATGTCTTCTATTTGTTTCTGGAATTGTAGAGGAGCCAGAAAGAGGAAGGCTTCTCTATACTTAAAGGAGGTGGTGGTTAATCATAGGGTATTCTTTCTTGGGTTAATGGAGACCAAGATTTCAAATTTTGACAGAAAGGATGTAGATTTGCTGATTGGGCCAGAATGGGATTTTTTTCATGTCCCTTCTGAAGGACTGTTTGGAGGATTGCTGTTAGCGTGGAAAACTAGTGTTGGGTCATTCCAAGTGTTGGATTCTACCACCCAATTTATTATTGGTGATTTGGTAGTTCCCAAGAAAGGCAAATGGAGGATTGCGGCTATCTATGGAAACAAGGATGTTGATAAGAGGAGAAGGCTTTGAGAGGATTTGGAACGCTTTGCTTCTAAAGACATGCCTTTGGTGATTGGTGGGGATTTTAATTGTCTCCTATCTAAAGAAGACGAGAAGGGTGGTAAAAGTTTCAGGTTTTCTCTTGGTCCTAAAGAGATGAATTCCTTTTTATTGACTAATGATTTGCATGAAGTTTCTTTTGTTGGCCCAAGGTTCACTTGGTTCAACAATAAAACAGGTGGGGATCGTATCCTAGAGAGACTGGATAGGTGTTTTTTGAATTCAGCAGCATTGTGTTCTCCTCACAGATTGGTGGTCAGGCATTTGGCGCGGATAGCTTCCGATCATAGCCCAATTTTGTTGAATCTTCTCGAGTTCCAGCAGGTGGCCAAGAAACCTCTTAGATTCGAAGACGTTTGGGCCTCAAACAAAGCTTCAGCAGCGGTGGTTAGAGGAGTTTGGTTGAAGAAACATGTGGGCAGCATGTCTCAAATCCTGAATAAGAAGATGGAAAAGTCTTTGAAGGCTCTTTTTTATTGGAGTAAAGCTAAGCATAAAGGTTTACTTCTCTTGAAGGAGAATCTTTTGAAGGAAATTGAAGAATTTCAAGCAAAAGAAGTGGAGGGAGTTGGTCTTTCGGAGGAGGAAAGCTGGGCACTCAAAGTTAAAGTGGGGGAACTTAACTCCACTTTAGCTCAATTGGATACCTGGTGGAGGCAAAGGGCTAAGGTCCGGTGGATGGTGGAGGGAGATAGCAATTCTAAATTCTTTCACTCCTTTGCTTCTGCTAGAAGGAATTCTAACTTCATTGTCAAAATTAAAGATGGAAATGGACGGATGGTGGATGATCAATTGGAGATTGAAGATACTTTGATCCGATTCTTTCAAGAAAAATGGAAAGAGAGGGATTGCTCCCTTGAAGGGTGGCCTAAACCGTGGAGGTGCTTAGAAGAGGACGATAAGAGGTTGCTGTCTAAACCATTTACTTTTGAAGATGTTGAAAAAGTTATCATGCAAGGAGGGAGCTTCTCTTCTCTAGGTAATGATAGCATCACTTCTTCCTTCTTTGAAGCTTATTGGGATATTAGCAAATTGGATGTGTGGAATGCTATTAACCTCTTCTTTGAGACGGGTAGCATGAATGAGAAGTGGAAGGAGACCATCATTGTGCTTATTCCTAAAGTGGTCAATCCGTTGACACCAGCAAATTACAGGCCTATCAGTTTATGCAATACTATCTACAAGGTCGCGGCTAAAGTCCTTATGAATAGGATGTCTTCTATCATCCCAAAATTAATCTCTGAAGAACAATTGGCTTTTCTGAGAGGAAGATCTCTAACGGATCATGTTTTAGTGGCTCAAGAGGTGTTTCATAAATTCAGATATTCCAAAGCTTCTAAAGGCTTTGTCTCCTTCAAAATTGACATGGAACAAGCGTATGATTCGATGGGGTGGAAGACCTTGGATAAAGCATCGGAGTATTTCGGTTTTCCTAGCAGTTTTGCTAAGTTGATCAAGGAGTGTGTTTTTAACTCTAAATTCTCTCTTTTGATTAATGGTACTCTCTCTAGGTGGATCAAAGCTAGAAGTGGCTTCCGCTAAGGGTGTCCCTTGTCTCCATTTCTTTTCATCCTTTGTGCACAACTCTTGTCCAATGCTTTTCGGGAGAAAGAAGACAGGATTGGAGTTCGGTTTAGTACTAATGGATTGAGGATTTCCCACTTATTGTATGCGGATGACGTTATCATATTCTCTGAAGCTAGCTTGAAGGTAGTCAAGGAGATCAAATCTATTCTTGTTAAGTTTTGTGGATGGACGGGCCAACGGATTGACATAGACAAATCTTGTATGCTCTTTGGTAAGTTTGTGAAGAGAAGTAGAAGAAAGGTTATTGCTCGTTATATGGGTTTCAAAATAGTCAAGGAGATGAACTAGCTAGGTGTTAAATTAGCTCTGAGAAGACTTAAAGCAGCGGATTTTCAGTTTATCATGGAGAAAGCTTTGAAGATGGTTAATATCTGGGGAGGGAAGTTAATCTCCCTTGCTGGTAAACTGCTGTTGATCAAGTCAATTCTTCTATCTTTTACAATCTTCCAATGTTCCAATTCGCTGGTACCTAAAGGTGTTCTTGAGGAGATTGACAAGCTATGTAGGAGCTTCATCTGGAATAAATCGGATGGGAGGATTGGGTTGCATTATGTTAGCTGGAAGGTTTTATGCTTGCCTTTAAAGTGGGGAGGAAGAGGGATGCATGCTTGCAGCAGCAAGACTGGGCCACTTAGAGCCAAATCGGCGTGGAGGTATTTTCAGAACCGGGATTCCTTGCTGCACAAAATTCTTTTTCCTAAATATGGGAATGTGTTTGAGGATGGAATGGGGAAGAGAAACAGATCTCCAGCTTGGAAAATTATCAGGGAGGGAGCCACTTGAAACCAATCAGCCGTTGGAGTGTTGTAAATGGAGAGTCTATTGATTTCTTTTTTGATACATGGGTGTTGGATAAAAGTTTTAGTAAGTGGCCAACTTTTATCAAAGCTGATGAAGTTAAAAATCTTTTGGTGGGAAGGTTTATTTCAAATAACTGTTGGAATAAGGAGGATCTTAGCAAATTCTTGGGAGCAGATTTGGTAGAGCTTGTTTGTCAAATCCCAATCTGCTCGGAGATGGAGGGAGATCAGTTGGAACTTACGTGCCAATTGAGTGGGAAGTCGATTTCGGCTTTAGCTTATGAAGCTTCCATTGGCATTGGGGCTTCGGTGGCTTATTGGACTTGGATTAAATCTGCTAATCTCAATCCACGTGTGGAGGGGTGGAGGATCTTCAACAATGGCCTTCCTACTTATCTATTTTTATCTCACAGGAATCTGCATGGGGAAGCTAGCTGTCCGAGGGGTTGTAATGAGGTTGAAGATATTCAACATGTGGTGGTGAAGTGCAAGATGCTGTCAAGTGTTTTTAGTAAGCTAGCTAAATGGGGTTTTGTTTTTCCGTTATTCAACTCCTTTGATGAATGTTGCAGATGGTTATCTTCTCAAAATAGCTTCCTTATAAATCTTTATTGCAATGTGGTGTATTTTAATTGGAAGGCTAGGAATAAGCTTGTTCATAATGGGTCCAATGATGGTCTGTTGTTCATAGCAGCCAACGCCCTGAGCTATGCAGCTATTTCGGTTTATGGTGCTGGTAATTCGGGTAAGCAGGGTACTAACCAGCCGTTTAGGTTGTCCAATAATCATTGGTGTCCTCCTCCGCCCGATTGGATCAAGGTGAATGTTGATGCAGCCTTACTTCCATCTTACAAAGGTGGAGTTGGGGGAGTCTTCAGAGATCACAAAAGAAGATTGCTGCTGGCCTTTGGTAAGCCTTGTATTCATTGGGACGCTTCTTCTTTGGAGTTGATGGCCACACTATCTATCAAGGAGGTGCTCAAAGATTGGATGTTCAAATTCAAGGGCATAATCATAGAAGAGACAATGCAAACATTATGAAGTTTCTACAGGAGGCTCACGGCAACAAAGGAAAAGAAGGGGTAGAGGGTTACAATTTCAATGAATTCAATCATGTAATTTTTAGTTGCATTCCTAGAAGGTGTAATAAGTTAGCGGATTTATGTGCTAACTTTGCGATTTTTAGTTCTTTTATTTGGGAAGACTGTAGTTTGGATGCGATTCCTCCTTCTTTTATGTCTTTGTTAAAGGAGGAATCGAAAGCTTATGACTTGTAGGGTGTTTTTTCTTCTTTCTGATTAATGCAATTTGATGCATTCTCTTCAAAAAAAAAAAAACAAGAAGAATATCATAAGCAAAAAGCATACACTAGGGTACATCCTCTTGCAAATGTCTAGTAAGAACATCCATGACTAAAGCAAAAAAGATAAGGGCTTAAGGCTGATCCGTGATGTAATCCAACTAAAATAGGAAAATACTTGGTCAAACTACCTTGTGTTTGAACAGAAGTAACAGCTCCCGCATACATATCCCTGATGAATTAAATCTAAGCATTATTAACCCTTTTTTTTCTAGAACTCTCCATAGCACTTCTCTTGGAACTTTATCATATGCTTTCTCTAAATCAATAAATATCATATGTAGATCCTCCATATTCTCTCCATCAACCCTCTCAATAAATGAATAGCTTCCATAGTAGACCTACCAAGCATGCATCCAAATTGATTTTAAAAAACATTAGTATCACGTTGTAACCTATGCTCAATAACTCTCCCTAAGTTTTAAAGTATGCCACATCAATTTAATTCCTCTATAATTTGCACAATCTTGTGCATCACTTTTATTCTTAAAAATATGAATCAACACACTCATTCTACACTCATCTGGCATCTTTTTAGTCTTCAAAATAATATTAAAAAGTTTAGTAAGCCAAAAAAAATTCCTTCATCTTCTAAGCATTTTCACACCTCTATTGGAATATCATCAGGTCCAATAGTTTTTCCACACTCCATTATCAAAATGGTCATGTGACCCCAGATGCACAACACATTGCTTTGTCATAAAACTCAATGATTTGCTAACCAGCACAAACAAAACTTGAATGAGAATTATGATCTTGATCACTACATTTGCACCGTACATCTTTTATTTTGTTCTTCTACTTTTAGCACAAAAAAGATGCTAGAAATTTATGAGCTCTAAAAATTCATACCTCGACTTCTCGCTAGAGTTTAGGTGTTTTTCCAAGAAAAACTTTTGAAAGGTAGATTAGATTGAAGATAAGATACTTTCCAAATATTTAGTCCTTATTTTGTGAGAAAAATTTTTGAACCAGTTTCAAAATTCTCATAGGCACAAGCCCCTATGCTTAATTATCCATCTCAATAATAAGAAAGAAATTTCAATTAAGACTACTTAATATATAGGCACAAGTGCTCAGCATATAATAATAACAATTTTAGCATAAAATTTGAAATTCACTACCAAGAAGTATAAGAGGATGGTGGGGGAAATAACAACAAAATTGAATAAGATCTCATAGTTTTGTCGTCTCGAGTTATCATGGTCTCTTGTGTACCTAATCAGAGGAGATACTCAATTCAATCTAATTCAAAAATCTATGTCAGCAACTATGGTTGCTTCATCCAAGGGAACCTTATAAACCTAGGGTAGATGTTTGTCTAAAAGAACAAATTCAAGTCGATTTTAACTAATAGAGATATTTGTGTCCCATCAAGTCAACTTTAGGATTCATTACTCAAGTATTTTTAACCATTAGTAAACATATAGGTTCTAGCCAAGACCATAATTTAATAATGTCATTTTGTAGCAAAACCACTCGCTTAGAGGGTATAACCATAATATTTATGTGGTACCATTTGGATGCAAAATAATCAGTGATAAGACATGTATCATGTCCTAACTGGTATGAGATCATTTGGAAATGAATTGTAGAGATACACTTGACAAGACATTTATTTTCTATAAGCTAAGGTAGTTCTCAAATTTATCACCCTCTATAAATAATTACTGAGGTGGATAAATTTTTTATTTAAGTTTTGTAGGCAATTGATTTCACTTGAATATTTCTTACTTCTATGAATTTTCTTGATATTCTTATATTTTGATTGAACTCGAGCCCAAGAAAATTTACACAAGAATCAAGCATTTTGAAAATAGACCCCCCTCCAACGGAGATTGACTTCCAACATGACCATTATGGGATGTTTGAATATTTTACTTTGCTATATGAATCTTGTCAACTCTGCCTACTTACTAATAGAGGATACAATTCAAATATTAACTTTACAAGCTGTCATACAATTGATAAAATCGATAGTTTGTAGTTTGTCGATGAATTTTTTCAAAAGGTATTAAAGTCTTACTGCAACGTAAAAACTACTTATCATTATGGATCTAGCAACTGTACATTCATTCATTAGAATAAGATTTAAAAATGATTCTTCCATCGTGAGCTATCTGAAATTTACTGCTCACATTTCTCTAATAATATTCAAATCTTGTCAACTCTAATCTTTAAAAGGAGAAGAATCAGCCTTGATATATGGGGAGTTATGACTGTATCATATAGATAGAGTGACCCACTCGAGAGCATCGTGCAATGGCAAGTTTGATTTTTAAAAGCGAATTAAAATTTTTTGAAATAATACAAGATTTCAAAATATTTACAAGTATTATGAGAAGTATATTTGAATTCATTATATTTTAACTCGAGCAGCATTCTCAAACATCAAGTTTAAAAGTTCAATGTGTTTACTTGTAGCACAGGAAAGTTAGATTGAAATTTTTAAAATAAAAAAGAGATTTGTGGAATTTTAAAAATAATTGCTCGATTTTAATATCATCATACTTTTTTTTAATGGAGAGAATTTGAGTTCATTCATCTTAACTGCGCAACATTCTCAGATATAAAATTCAAGAATTTGATGCACTTAGTCGAAGCACATGCGGGTAAGCTTAAATATTAAAAATGGTTTGCATATTTCAAATGATTATTGATGATTTGTAGAGTGATTGCATATCTTTCAAGGTGAGAAAGTTTTATTCAACTTATTATTGACTCGAGCAACATTCTTATGTGTGCTTAAAGATTTAGCATGTTAGTCGAAGCATATATGGATGAAATGATTTCAATGGTCAATGTATTGCGCATGTTTTTTTATGCATTTGCAGATTATACTTACATGTTTCTTAATACACTTACACGATATACTTGCACACGTGAACAATCTTTGATGTGCTTACACAATATACATACATGTTTATCAGTACTTTATACTGTACGATTTAGTAAGCACATGAAAAAATTGCTTTTGATGATTTAAAATGTTCAATACGCTATCAAAATGGTCAAGCGACCCATGACGTGCAACAATATGCATTAATTTGTCTTAATGTGAAAGTTTTTGTTTGCAAGATAAATTGTTAGTTCACCAGGTGTATTGCCTCACGGGATATTTAGGAGCTCCTTTTAAGTAATTAGCACATACAAGCCGCTTGTGCAAATGCGATGTGCAATAAGTTTGATTATTTCATATTGTTTTGAAACCATTCACGCGGTTGTAACTATTTGAGATGTATAAGAGCCTGACGTGACAGATGTTCATTTGAATGTGCTATCATTTGAGTGTGCTCATAACTTTGTATTTTAAGTTCATTATTGCTAGCATTCTATTCGCTTGTGCGTGTATTGAGAATTTGGTTGCAAGAAAGGAGAGTAGGAATCTAATATGTGTTTCACACTATCCTTTATATTGACTTATATGGTTGGATTTTAATTAGGTGAGCCCCACAGTGAATCATTCTTCCATCTATTAATAAGGGAGCCACTTAGTTCATTCTCATTCAAGTAATTGAACCCAACTCCACAATTCTGAGAGTTTAAGTATGAATGGAGTTTTTGTTCAAACTCATAGGCGAGCTTTCAAGTATGCTAAAGGTTCCTTATAAATCCCGTGTGTTCACCTCAATATTCAGAGTATGAATGGAGTTTCTGTTCATGCCATTAGGCGAACTTCAAATATGTTACAAGTTCCTTGTAAGTCCTACGTGCTCAGTTAAGTATTTAGCTATTGCCACATAATTTACCTTTTTCTTAATTTTAATTTTTTTTGTTTGTTTTGCATTTTTCATTTTTTTTAAATTTTTTTTCATTGTATCAGTCATGCAACTTGTACATTCCATTTTCATGCCCTGAACTATGTCAAGAAAATGGTGCAGTGGAGTGCACTGCACCATGCCATGTGCCATAGCACGTGCTATTTTGCATTATTGGCATAAGTGGATATTTATATCTCAATAGAAATATATATTGGATATGTTGAAAGATACAAATATGACAAACTACGAGTCATATGAAACTCCAATAGAATTAAATAAAAAACTAACACACGAAGACATAGCAGAAGTCAACAAAAGATAATATTAAAAGATTGTTCGGAAAACTAATCTACATATCCCATACTTATCCATATATTACATTTGCGGTAAACCTCATAAGTCAATTTACATATTAAAAAAAAGGAATCGAACCTTCAAGTTTCTTATAGAATTCTCAAGTATTAAAATAAAATTTTAAAAGTCAGATTCTCTTTAATGAAAGGCGTGAAGCTCTAAACTATAACGCTACATTGATGTTAATAATGTGAGATCACCGATATATAAAATATCTACATCAGGTTATTGTATATTAATTGGAGAACATTTTGCAATATGAAGTAAAAAATAACTTGTGGTCTCAATGTTATGCATAATATCTAAGTTTAGTGCAATTGTTTAAGGAATCTATGAACTTCTGTGACTAAAATTTATACGTAAAAGATCTAAAGATTAACTAGGAAAGGTCTGTAAGAATAAATTCAAATAACAAATATGCCATCACTATTTCTCAAAATCAAGAATAGCCTGACCGAACTAAACACATGTGAATAAGGGCTTTGTAGACTTATATTCAAAAATATTCCTGGACAAACTAGAATGACAGACTTTACCAACCAGTTTAAGTGGAAGTGTTAAAAAACGTAGACTCCAAAAAAGAAAAGCAAGTTGGAGGTTAATGTTACGCAGATGCCGGCCCAGGAGGGGCCGGCTAGACCGGTCCAGCTTGGACCGATCTAGGTCTACTCCAGGAGCCAAAACCAGAGGGGGGGGTGGGGCGGACAAGGTGGGCCCCACTTGGGGCTGATTTGCTTATGTGGGAGGGAAAATTTTGAATGCAAAGGGCTGTTTAGGTATTTTGTAGTAATCCTTTATTGTTAATTAGGGGGATTAGGAGGGAAAGGGGATTATCTTGAATTTGAAAGTTAATTTGAGATCTAGGTTTTCTTGCTTGGGCTCTTGGCGTTGCCGGAGATTAGGAGAGTTGTTCTTCCTCTCGGATCGAAGAACGTTGTATCTTTTATTGTTTTCTTGCATCAACTAGTGAAATACAAGCCTCGGTGTGGTTTTTCCTTCAGAATTGCATCTGTTTTTCTCTGTTTTCCCTGGTTTGGTTGCTGTCCACTGCTGAAAACAGCAGTTTCCCGCTGTTTTTCCCTTTCCGGAGCGGTAGGAATACTTGAACCTAAGTATTTCCTATCAAATTGGTATCAGAGCTAAGAAAAAGAGTTACAGGAAAAGAGGAATTTAGGGAAAGCGATGGAACTGGCACAGCTGGTGGAAGATCAGAAGAAGTCAGAAATGGGAGCCCAGGGAAATTACTCGGGGGGATCGTACAGAATGACGACCACTTTCTTACCATCCAAGGGGCCAGCATCAGGGAGTTTGAAGGAAGTGCAGAAGGAGAAAATAGGAGGCGGAGGAAATGGAGGACAGTTCAAAAAGCTAACTGAAAAAGAGTTACAGGAAAAGAGGGCAAAGGGGGTGTGCTTCCGATGTGATGAGAAGTACATACCGGGACATAGGTGCAAAGACTGGACTCTTCAGGTTCTCCTCGTTTGTGAAGATGAGGAAGACGAAGAGGGAGATGGGAGCAGGTCTGAAGAGGAGGAGGAGAAGTTGCAACTGGATGTGGCAGAAGTCTCTCTGAACTCCGTGGTGGGATTCATTCGAGTCACACTATGAAAGTGAAAGGGGTGATATATGGCCATGAAGTGGTGGTGTTGATAGATAGTGGGGCAACCCACAACTTCATTTCCACCCAAATTGTTGAGCTGATGGGAATGGAGTTAGTGGATACAGGAGGCTATGGGGTGATGATGGGCACCGATAAGGTGGAAATGGGGAGAGGAGTTTGTAGAGGGGTGGTGCTGACTATTCAGGGAATACAGGTGAGGGAGGATTTTCTTCACTTAGAATTGGGGAGTACAGATGTGATTTTGGGGATGAAGTGGCTGCAAACTTTGGGGGAGACCAAGGTGAACTGGGGAGAACTGCGGATGGAACTGGTAGTGGAGGGGAGGAGAATGGTGATACAGGGAGATGTCGGCATGTCTAGGACAGGGGTGTCTCTCAAGTCCATGATCCGAACCATCCAGGAGGTTGGGGGTGGATACTTGGTGGAGCTGCAGCGATTGGAGAAAGTCAGTGTGGAGGAAGAGGGAGACATTCCTCTTGAAGTGCAACCGGTCATACAGCAGTTCAGGGAGGTTTTTCAACCTCCACAGGGTTTGCCACCGCAGAGGGAGCTGGAGCATGCCATCACTTTGAAGGAAGGGGAGACCCCGATCAGCGTCCACCCTTACCGTTACCCTCAGATCCAAAAAAATGAGATTGAAAGGCTGATCCGGGAGATGCTGGAGGCGGGGATCATAAGACCAAGTGTAAGTCCTTTCTCTAGTCCAATCCTCCTGGTCAAGAAGAAGGATAGGAGTTGGAGATTCTGTGTGGATTACAGGGCTCTGAATAAGGGCACTGTACCAGACAAGTTCCCAATTCCAGTGATTGATGAACTATTGGATGAGCTATTTGGGGCAGTGGTATTTTTCAAGTTGGACTTAAAGTCCGGATACCACCAGATCAGAATGAAGGAGGCAGATGTTCCCAAGACAGCATTCAGAACACATGAAGGGCATTATGAGTTTTTGGTAATGCCCTTTGGTTTGACTAACGCACCTGCTACTTTTCAATCTTTGATGAACAGGGTCTTCAAGCAGTACCTCAAGAAGCTCGTACCGGTATTCTTTGATGACATTTTGGTGTATAGCAAGACTGAAGGGGAGCATTTGGAACACTTGAAGATGGTTTTGGGAGTGTTACAGAAACATCAGTTACAAGCTAACCTGAAGAAGTGCAGCTTTGCCCAGACCAGTGTAGAGTACTTGGGGAGAGGCGGCAACACAAGCTTTTGAGAAACTAAAGGAAGCTATGACTACAGTTCCAGTATTAGCACTTCCAGATTTTAGCCAGGTTTTTGTAATGGAAACTGATGCGTCGGGATATGGGCTGGGGGCAGTGTTGATGCATAATCATAGGCCAATTGCATACTTCAGTCAAGTGCTGTCAGCCAGGGCTAGATTGAAGTTAATATATGAGAGGGAGCTCATGGCCATTGTCTTGGCTATTCAGAAGTGGCGGCCTTATCTGTTGGGAAGGCATTTTATTGTAAGGACTGATCAGAGAAGTTTAAAATATCTGCTAGAGCAAAGGATGGTGACCGAGGAGCATCAGAGGTGGTTATTCAAATTACTAGGCTATGATTTTGAGATCCAATACAAGCCTGGTTTGGAGAATAAAGCAGTTGATGCCTTATCCAGATGTGTAGGGGAGCTACAGGAATTAGCTGTGTCAATTTCATTGATGGTAGATTGGGGGGCCATCAAGGAAGAAAGTAAGTTGAGTGAAGAGTTGAGGAAAATCAGGGAGGATTTGGGGAAGGACAAGAGTAGTCATCCGGGCTACTACATTGAGGGGGAGAGACTATTGTATCAGGGGAGGTTTGTGATGCCACGGACTTCCATACACATCCCCACTTGTTGCAGGAGTTTCATGGCAGCGCAGTTGGAGGTCATTCAGGAGTTCAGAAGACATACAAGAGGCTAGCATCCGAGCTCTACTGGAAGGGGATGCATAAAGATGTGGAGGAGATGGTGGCAAGGTGTGAAGTGTGCCAGAGAAATAAGTACATGGCCATGGCTCCGGGAGGACTACTACAACCATTGACACTTCCAAACAGAGTTTGGGAGGAAGTGTCCATGGACTTCATTGATGGCTTACCAAGATCGGAGGGGTTCACAGTCATCATGGTGGCGGTTGACAGACTTAGTAAGTATGCGCATTTCATCCTCTTAAGACATCCATACACCGCAGTGTCAGTAGCTGCAGCTTTTATCAGGGAGGTGGTGAGACTACATGGGATTCCTGAAGCGATTGTGTCTGATAGAGACAAAGTGTTCCTTAGCCAGTTCTGGAGGGAGCTATTCAGGATGCAGGGCACGGTTCTAAAGAGAAGTACCACCTATCACCCACAGACAGACGGACAAACGGAGGTGGTAAACCGAAGTTTGGAGACCTATTTGAGGTGTTTTGTTTCTGAAACCCCACGGATGTGCGCAAAATGGCTGCCTTGGGCTGAGTATTGGTACAATACCTCGTACCATTCCGCTTCACAGATGACCCCGTTCAAAGCACTATATGGAAGGGACCCCCCACACCTAGTGCACTAAGGGAGAGGTAGTACACTAGTATCGTCAGTAGAGCAGTACCTAGAGGAAAGGGACAAGATGCTGGAAGAACTGAAGAAACATCTGATGAGGGCACAACAGATCATGAAGAGGCAGGCAGACTCACACAGGAGAAACATGCAGTTTGAAGTGGGGGAGAAGGTGTTACTGAAACTACGACCATACAGGCAGAGGACAGTGGCTAGAAGGAGGAATGAGAAATTGGCACCGAGGTACTTTGGCCCCTATGAAGTGTTGGATGGGATTGGAGCAGTGGCATACAGATTAAAGTTACCCCCCTCAGCCACTATACATCCAGTATTCCATGTGTCTCAGCTAAGAAGAGCAATAGAGGAGCATGCAGCAAGTGCAGAACTACCAGCCACTATGACGGAAGATTTAGAGGTGGTTTTAGAACCACTAGAGCTTGCAGGAGTCCGACCAGATAAAATGGGCAACAAAGAAGTGCTGATCAAATGGGGAGGCCTCCCTGATTTCGATGCTACTTGGGAGCCATTTGAAAGAGTGAAAGAGCAATTCCCCTCTTTTCACCATGAGGACAAGGTGAGTTTTTGGGAGGGGAGTAATGTTACGCAGATGCCGGCCCAGGAGGGGCCGGCTGGACCGGTCCAGGTCTACTCCAGGCACCGAAACCAGAGGGAGGGGGCGGACAAGGTGGGCCCTACTTGGGGCTGATTTGCTTATGTGGGAGGGAAAATTTTGAATGCAAAGGGCTGTTTAGGTATTTTGTAGTAATCCTTTATTGTTAATTAGGGGGATTAGGAGGGAAAGATGATTATCTTGAATTTGAAAGTTAATTTGAGATCTAGGTTTTCTTGCTTGGGCTCTTGGCGTTGTCGAAGATTAGGAGAGTTGTTCTTCCTCTCGGATCGAAGAACGTTGTATCTTTTATTGTTTTCTTGCATCAACTAGTGAAATACAAGCCTCGGTGTGATTTTTCCTTCAGAATTGCATCTGTTTTTCACTATTTTCCCTGGTTTGGTTGCTGTCCACTGCTGAAAACAGCAGTTTCCTGCTATTTTTCCCTTTTCGGAGCGGTAGGAATACTTGAACCTAAGTATTTCCTATCAGTTAACTACAACAAGAATATCATGAATTGGCAAAGCATGAAAGGAATGTCCCATTCTGCAAATTGGTAAGTACAGGCACAAGAATTTTCTATCTAAAGAATTTAGCAGCAACCAAGGTTTAAAAAGGCAAAATCGAAAATCGAGGTGATTTGCCATAGCGAGATGAGGTGTAGGTCTCGAGGCATAAGCCTCAAAACAAAAAAATAAAATACTAAAAAAAATTATAAATAACTCATAAAAATGACAAAAAAAATGAAATAAATTATTAACATAATGACTTGTTTGAAAGTAAATGTTATTATAATGCAAAAGTTTTAAACGGGATTCAAATTAAATACACATTTAAAACTTAAATATGCTCTGAGGATCAAGACCCAAAGCAGTCTCATCATCACTTTGACTTTCTTCAAAAGAATACTTGTAAGTTTATGTCAAAATAATCTTCAAAATCTTCTTCAGCTATAATTTTTTTCCTTATCCCCTATACTGATTAATATTTCATTAGGTATAATCTAAAATAAAATAACAAATTAATAATACAAAAAATAATCCATTATATTTAAGATCTTTAGATTTTTTTTGAAGCTCCAACCCTACTTTATTTCTTCCTTTTATATATTTGAGAAGTAAAAGTTGTTCTCAATTCAATAGACCTTTCAACATCAACATTGATTACTTCACGCGAAGTAGGAGAAACCAAAGAAGCACTTGAAAGTGAAGAGAGATCATTACCTTTGATGCGAGCTTCTGTCGGATCGAAAGTAAGGTCTTTGTCAAAAAAGACGACGGTGCTTCCTTGAACGACACTTTCAAAACTCTACTACACACAAAGCAAGCGATGCTGAACTAGCGCTCGAAAGGGACGAAATAGAGCTTTTGTCTTATCGACGAGAATGCTATTGTCGAAGAAGGCAAAGGAGCTTCCTTGAATGACTCTTTCAAAACTCTACTTCACACGAAGCAGGAGAAGCCAATGCAGCAACGAAACTTGCATAGCCCTAAATATTATACTCTCATGGTCATCGCGTGTAACTTTTATAAAAAAAAAGGCCAAATAAAATTAATCGTTTCAAGCAACACCGCAAACTTCCTCAAGGTGTACGCCTCCTTCGAAAAAAAGCGTAGCCTCAGTAGAAGTGATGAGCTTAAGCCTTAAGGCGCACAAGTTGCGCCTCGAATCGAGACGTGCCTTGAAGCATATGCCTCAGACGCCTTTTTAAACCATAGCAGCAACAACAACAACAAGTTTTTATCCCACTACATGGAGTCGACTACACGAATCCTTTTTATCCATTGTATCATATTAAGAGTTAAATTCTCCTTTAAATCTAATAAGAAAAAAGACATTTTTAATATTTTCTAACCAAGCTTTTTAGGTCTACCTCTACCTATACTAATATAGGCTAAATCTAATACATCTACTCTCCTAATCGGGTCATTGGAAGGCATCATTTTATGTGCCCAAACCATCTAAGCCGACTCTCTCTAATCTTATCTACCACTGGAGCCACTCTAACCTTTTCACGTATATACTCGTTTTGCATTCTATCTCTAAGAGTGAAGTAACTTATCCACCTAAGCATCATAATCTCTGTAACACTTAACTTACTTTTATGCTTCTCTTTTAATGACCCATATTCTGCACCATAAAGCATTGCAGGTCTCACCACCATCTTATAACATTTTTCCTTAAATTTGACGGGTACTTTTCTATCACACAACAGGCCTGAAGTGTTCCTCCACTTTAACCATCCAATTTGAATTCTACTAATAATATCACCATATATTTCATCACTATGAACAATAGACCCGAGATATCTAACTCGTGTACTCTTATTAATGACTTGATCACCTAAAGTCGTAATCTCCACTAGATCTAATACTAAAATTACACTCCATGTATTCAGCTTTAGATCTACTCCAACGAAA
This sequence comes from Dendrobium chrysotoxum, assembly GCA_019925795.1. NCBI lineage: Eukaryota > Viridiplantae > Streptophyta > Magnoliopsida > Asparagales > Orchidaceae > Dendrobium > Dendrobium chrysotoxum. Next base: position 33,668,257 of record CM034303.1, on the reverse strand, counting down.
ACCTTTAAACTCTAGGGTTGACCTTCATAATTCATGTTTTCCTTCAGCTCCCTCTCTAGTCTTATCAACAAGAAGAATATCATCAACAAAAAGCATACACCAGGGTACATCCTCTTGGTGAACATTCATGACTAAAAAAAATGATATGGGCTTAAAGCTAATCATTGATGTAATCCAACTGAAATAGAAAAATACTTGGTCAAACTAACTTGTGTTTGAACACAAGTAACAACTCCTGCATACATATCCTTAATGATTTGAATATAAGCATTATTAACAATTTTCTTCTCTTGAACTCTCCAAAATACTTCTCTTGGAACTTAATCATATGCTTTCTCTACATCAATAAATATCATATGTAGATCCTCCTTATTCTCTCTAAACTTTTCCAACAAACCTCTCAATAAATATATAGCTTCCATAATAGACCTCCCCGGCATGAATCCAAGTTGATTTTAAAAAGCATTAGTATCACGACATAACCTATGCTCAATAACGTTCTGCCGTAGTTTTAATATATGACACATTAACTTAATTCCTCTATAATTCGCACACTCTTGTGCATCACCTTTATTCTTAAAAGTAGGAATCAACACTCTTTCTCACTCATCTGGCATCTTTTTAGTATTCAAAATAATATTGAAAAGCTTCATAAACTAAGATATTCCTTCATCTCCTAAGCATTTTCATAGCTCTATTGGAATATCATCAGTTCCAATTGCTTTTCCACACTTCATTTTCTTTACAGCCTTTCTAACTTCAATTTTACTAATACAACTATAAAAATAAAAATCTCTATTTTCATTGAGGGTGCTAAGATCACATTAAATTCAATTGCATTCTCACAATCTTCATTGAAAAGCTTATCGAACCTTTGTTGAATATCCTCTTTTAATAAAAGCACCTTTTGATCCTCATCTTTCAAACACATCACTTGAACTAAATCATTACTTCTCCTATCTCCTTAGTTGGCTAACTTATATATACATCTTTCACCCTCCTTAATATCTAATTTATCATATAAATTATTAAAAGTTAAATCTTTTGAATCACATATTACTTTCTTAGTCTCCTTACAAGCCTCTCTATATTTTACCAATTTTTCAAGCTTTTACATCTAAACTAATTTTTATAATAAAACTTCTCATCTTTGATCTTTTCTTGCATATTTTAATTTTACAACTAACTATTTTAACTATTAGGAGCTTTTCCTTTACTACAAGCATATCGTTTGCAACATTCTTAACATCACCAGCTATCTTTGCCCACATAACATTAGCTTCTTCATCCACAATCAAAATCTTAAGATCTTGAATTTTACTTTAAAAAAAATTTCGAGCTATTACTTTCCCATGAATTCAATAGGGAAGGAAACATTTGTTGGCGGGATGATCAATTGTAAGATAGAACAATGACGCCCATGAATTCAACAGGAAATTGATTGGCAAGTTGATAGACAGCTACAAGCCACGAACTTAGTGGAAAATACTTATGGAATTCTCTTTTAAATTTAAAATTACTGAATTTATTAGTTGTCTTAAAATTACATAGATTCCTAATATAATATAAGTCGCTCTGTGTATAAATATGCCTTGAATGTATGATAAGCAAATCAAGCCTTTAGCCATTCATCTCTATTTTCCACTTTCCATCATCTTATAAAAGAAGATTAAATTAGTAAATGAAATACTAAAAAGGAGAATACCTTATGTCAAAAGCTCCCACCAAAGCAGAATTTAAGGAGGGATTCATGTTCATAGTTAAAAGGAGATTGATTCTATGACTAATATGCGGCCTATATATCATAATAAAGGCAACCTGATCACCACTCCAGGCCCACTCTTATGACAAAGGACTACATTTGCTTAATGAAATTTTCTTTCTTCTTTAATTTGAAAACAGTTCATATTTTGTAAGAAGCTTGAAGAAGAGACAATGGAACCACGTTCACCTCACCAATTCTAATCTTATTTATGATTTCATCTACTGCCACAATCACATCTCCATTCCTTTTCTTTATCCTTGGTGGAGAATTTGCTATGGATTTAATAAAACAACTTGGATTTGCTTATTCCTAGCCTGAATCTCTTAATAATTGTATTAATTTTGTGATCTTATCACTAGTATTTTCATTACTACTGTGAGGACTCTAACTCTCAGGCTTCGTTAATAATGCTATTTTTAATGCATTGCTCTTTTCAATACATGTTGTATCACACTTTGAATTGTGAAAGAAGCATGTGATTGAGATTCTATATTACAAGTGCATCTCCTCCATTCCTACCCAACCTTATACAACGCAACTAATAAACATGTTCATCCTTAATTAGTGAGATTAACAATGATTTCATTTCATGCCGCACAGCACAAAATAGTAGTAACAAAAGCCAAACCTCATGCAACATGACTTATGCTTATTCTCTATTAGTTCTCAATATTATGAAATACTTGTTACAGTTAGTCAAATTGTTTCGACCTAACATTTAAGTGCTATTTAATTTGTTTTCCATCACATATAAATTAGTAATCCTCAAGCTTTTTTTTTTTTTTAAACCTCAAGCTTTTCATGGGACAACGTACACAGATCAAGTTTCTCTCCCGACATTATAGTTTTAACTTGTGATCTTGATCCATACTCCATCATGTATGTCCCTATATAGTTAAGTTCATGTATGTACGTTTATATACACATATATATATATATATATGTGTGTGTATGAATGTGAAAATGTGCATACTTTTGAGTGCAATGTTAATGACAATTTCATGCCCAAGCTGATATGGTAAAAAACTTTGTAGCAATTATCAAAGCACAATTCATCTAACTCAAGTTCAAGTATCTGTTGGCTCAAGAAAAATGGCATGAATGTATGAATCTCGCTTTGCAACTATACGATTCCATCTTCTTTGGGTCAGACTGTAGTTAACCAGATTTCCCCTGAGAGTAGTGTCCGAGTTTAATTAGATATAGGGTTCTTACTTCCTATGAGCGCACTCATAATTAATTACCCCTCTTAACACGTAAGAGAGAACACTCGATTAAGGATGAATAAATTTTAGGTATTTTAGTCTCAATTGTGGGGAAAATGAAGGTAAACTCGATCAAGATCCCATGGTTCTATCATCCCGGGTATACCGTGGGTTTCAGTCTACCAACACTAACAATCAATATAATGATAGGATGTTGCTCGTGTGAGATATGAATGTCGAGAGACAAATCATTCCCAATGGACTTTTGTGCATGCTCGTTATGCCAGAGTTCTCTGAAATAACGGGCTCGTTTGCTTGTCTGTACGAAGAAGAATCTTCTTTCCATAAGTTTTCTCATAATGGGTGGAGGATATTGAGAAACGATTATCAACATATCTCTGTATTCCCAATCATCTTCGCATTCTATTTCATAAGAAGTGTGATGCAGTATCACTCTTGATTCATAGAAAACGGATCCACATTCATTGAGGCCTCTTTTGGGGGAACATAGAAAATCTTTAACATTTCAATGTTTGTGTTTGACAAAGTAATCAATGTTTTGAAATGTGCCGCCGACATGGGTAGTATTTTGATGATATTTGTAAATATCTGATTTTCAGATACCCTTATCAGCAAAATTGAAACTTTTTGCAATTTCTTAGATATGGAATTGGGTCCTGGGTCCCCTTCCTCCTGAAATTTTGTAGTACCCTTTGGTTGATAATTGAATTCTTCTTCCTCAATGCTCAGTTTGCTTGAACATTGTACCTGTTTGCATGATTAGCTTCGTAAACAAAAGGGACAACTGATAGTTCACTCATTTTCCCTATGATTAAGGGTTTAAAAATTATGGAGATATCATCATCATCTTCGGTATCACTATCGAGGTGAGACACTGAACAAATTTGCTTCAATTTATTCTTTCCTTTATCTTTAGGCTTTCCTTTATCCAGTGTACTGGCCTGAATTCTCGGAAGCTCGTTGCCTTTTGGCTTTTGCATTATAAAGTACTTGGCATCATCATAAATCTTGACTTCGTGCACCAAGAATAGTTATTCATCATCATCAATACGATGTTCTTCATTATCTCAATTATACTTCATACATTGATGAAGTGTTAAAGGCACTATACCATACTCGTGGAGCCATCGTCTTCTGAGAAGTGCCTTGTATAATGTGTTGGAATAAATTATGTGAAATGCTGCATCTGTATTAAGTTCCCAAAAGTTCAGAGGCAAGACAGGGTTATTTTCCCTTGTTCATTGAATCCTTACAGAAACATCATGCTTCTGTTTAGATACTGGACGTCCATAGCCAATCCGAGTGTTTTGAGATTCATTAGATTAACATAGGAACCTAGATCGATCAAAATTCTATTTATCTTGACATTGTTACTCTCCGCAGTAACATATAGTGGCTGATTATGATCTGTAGTTCCTAGAAGCAGATCACTATCGCAGAAAGTAATTGTAGAAGTATTCTGTGTATGTAAAGGTTCTTTCATGCTATGCTCAGCAAAGAATGTCTCATACTGATCAGGATTTTGCAAAGCCTTAATGAGTGTTTCTCAAAGGAGTCTTAGATCAGCTTCCAATTCTAGCACATTTTTCTGACGAATGCCTTCAATGGCCAGTAAGGCATTCATCATTTGTTTAGTTTTCTTTGAGATAAAGGTCTCTCAACGACTTTCATCGTCCTAAGGTGCTTTTCCTTTCTTTTCCTCTGTGCTTTGGCAAGGTAAAAAGAAAATAACATTGGTTTCTCCCTCTTGGGATTGATAAGAACACTATTAGAAAGTGTAAGTTCACCATTCTGATAGTTCCTTTCAACCCAATCTTTGAATATGAAAGTGTATTCAATTTGGTGACTTAGGATCCTATGATACGGACAGTAGTTCGAATCATCAGTCATGTCAGCCTATTCTGGTCAGTAGATTCTGGAAATTGAAGGCCGATCTTTAGTGCTTGCCAAAAAATCTTTCTTGTATATTCCTTTTTGAAGGAATACGTTTTGTTAATTTTCTCCTGTAAAGTAGGAACCCATTGCCTTTCTTTTATTTGTTTGAACATTTTCAATGGATTCATTGAATCTTCTTTTTCTTTCTTATCAAAAGAAAATGAGATTGTGGTATTCACATCGTTCCTTTTGGGATCAAATGTTTTGACCTATTTTCTTTTCCCTGACGGATTATCATTATAATTGAAGCCAACATTTCTAGGCCTGGGTAACCTTTCGAATTTGGATACACAATCCAATAACTCCTGGAAAGTATTGATTGTATCCATCGCAAGATATGGAGCTATATGGTCATCAATATTTCCCATTAATAACTCAACAGCATGCTTTTCAGTGAGCTGTTGCTCACATTTCATGCTGAGATTTCTTCACCTGGTTATGTACTTGGTGACTGATTCCTCTCTTCCTTATCTCAAGAGCAAAGTTAGCGATAATCACATTTTTCGTTGCACTGGCAAATCTTTTAATGAACATCGTCTCTAATTCGGCGGATGTTCTTACTGAGTCATTGGGTAACTCAGCGTACCACTCAAAACCTGTACCTGTTAAGCTATTAATAAATTGGCAAAGTAACAGAGCATCATTATCGCCTGTATTTCCACAACTAGCTTTGAATTGTACTAGATGCTGACGAGGATTTGCAGCACCATCAAATATATTGAACTTTGGCACTACATATCCCTTTGGATATTTCTCTTGGTCATATTTCGCGGATATGGACGACATTTTCCCACTAAAGCTTCAGCAGCTTCAGAAGCAATAGCTGCTTTAACCTTTTGGCTAATGAAATTTTCAATTTGGGCTTTGCTAACTATTTCGTCTTCTTTAGGAGCTATCAGTGTTGAATTATCAGTTTCATCCAACTCGAGATCATCTCCAAGTTGAGACCGCCGCTTCCAATGTATGACTGGAGAGTCGAGGGATTCGTTATAAACAAGATATTCCTTTTCTAGCGTAGTCATGTCAACAGAAATCTTCTGATTGAGGGATAACTTCTAGACATGAGATTTGAGTCGCCCTTTATGAATTTTTGTATCATGGTCTTCTTCATGAGCTTCAGGGTATTTGGGTCTTTTTGTAACCCAAACTTGTTGTCTTTTCGTAGTCACATACTTATGACCATCAACATCAGAATATACTTTTGAATGACTAAATTCATGATACCATAGTCGAGGCCTTCGTTTATCATATCTTTTATTATAGCCTTTTGTATGTAGGCTATCGAAAGGCTCTCCCAACTGTTTTCTTCCGTAATATGTGCATTGACTGATATTAAGACAGAACTTTCTTTGCTCTCGATAATTGAGTGAACATTTAAACTCCTCTCTATAAGGTTTTGTTGAAACTTTGTTATTCTGAGGTCAAGCCGCATTTAAGGAAATGACCTAAGTGACAGATTTTCTTAGCCTTCGTTACAAATTTTTGTCTTTGACAGCTGTTGGCTCAAGAAAAATGGCACAAATGTATGAATTCTGCTTTGCAGCTGTAGGATTTCATCTTCTTTGGGCCAGATTATAATTAAGCAGATTTTCCCTGAGGGTAGTGTCAAGGTTTAATTAGATATGGGGTCCTTACTTCCCATGAGCGCAAGCACTCATAGTTAATTATCTCTCTTAACACGTAAGAGAGAACTCTCGATTAAGGATGAATAATTTTATGTTTTAATCTCAATTGTGGGGGAAATAGAGGTAAACCCAATCAAGATCCCATTGTTCCGTCAGCCCGTATAACCATAGGTTTCAATCTACAAACATTAACAATCATTGATCGTAGTGTCCAGAGAATCTAATTAACAACCATGGGTTGCCTCCTCTCAGGGATCCCGAATAAACTGAGATAGATTTAAATTTTAATTTATTTGGATTTTGGGTTTACATCTATTTGAATACCCAGAAGTTGGTTTGGTTTGGGGTTTATGATTTCGTTTAGAATAGACCCAGAAGTTTGAATTTTAATGGGTCTTACGGTTTCTCTTGCAAGTAGCCCAGGTGTTGAATTTGGGTAGGGACTTACGACGTTCATAGAAAGCAACCTGTAGGTTTAATTTGGAGTGGGACTTATAACTTTATTTATGAGTTGCCCAAAGATGACTTACAACTTAGCTCTACAACAAGGCTGCCCGGAGATTTAATTGTTTGGGTAGGTCTTATGACTTCTCTTAGAAAGTTGCTAGAAAGCGGGTCTTACAACTTAATTATTTAGATTAAAATGTCTAATTATTTGAATTTGATTATTTAGGTTTTAGGGTTATTGTAATTTATTTAGTAATGTTTTTAAAAATATGGGTCTTATGACTTCACTTAGAAGTTGTCCGTTGGTGGGTCTTACAACCTAGTCCTATAGACTAAGACGCTCATTAATTTATATTATTTGATTGGACAGTAGTTATTTGACAGCAGCCCATGATTTTCAGTTATTTACTAGCTTGGTAGTTACTAATTTGATACTTACTAACCAGTAGTTGTTGTGTGACACCAGCGTTTTTACTACATTAGTTTCTTTTCCTGTTTTAATAGTTTCTTTTCAGTGCTAGTGGTTTACTTTTATGCACCGGTGTGCTAATAGTTTACTGTAGCATTTGCTCTTTTTCTACATTAGCATTTGATATTAATTTAATTTCAATGTTTAATTAATTTTACTACTTGTTTGCAGGAGCTCGTATAGGAGAGACTTTGGAGAGCTTGCAGAGTATTTTATTCTATTGGAGAGTTTCAATTTGTGTTGTGAGGAGTTTTGTACAGGAGTTTGTAGAGTTTTGTTGAGTTGAGATTTGTTTGTTGAGTTGGGTGTGTCGAGAGTTGATTAGTGTGAATATGTTATTACGCGTTTTGTTTCATTTTAAATTAGTTGGTTGGATTTTAAGTTTTAAATTAAATGAATTTCAAAAATTAAGTACTTGAATTTGGTTTAAATGTTTGATTACTTAAAATTTAATTTTATTTTAAAGTTTGTTAATTTAATTAAATTATTAGATTTCCTTTGAATTGAATGATTAATTGTTTGAATTGCTTAATTTATTAAATTTTAACTTTTGTTTTAAAGTTTGATAAATAGATTTAAATTTATTTAAAATTGGCATGATTAAATTAAATTCCTGTTAATGTTTTAATTTGAATTTTTTTAAAAGTTAGATTTAAATATTGTGTTTTGAATTTAAATTTAAAATTAAAGTTTAAAGTTATATTCACTTTATAGTTCAATTAAATAATTTAAATGTTATGTTTTGAAATCATTAATCAATTTGAGAATCATATTATTTAATTAAAGTTAAATTTGTTTGAGTTAATTAATTGTTGTATTTTACATTTAATAAATCTTAATTAATTAATTGCATTAGTTATTTTTAATTATTATGACGTTACTCTCTAAAGGCAATTTTGCTCTCTAATGGCTCAAAAGGCAACTTGACAATATTCAAAAAAAATTTCGGCAACCTCCTGACGTCCCCTCCCCGTCGGGGAGATCGAGACGACACTTGCCTTTGTTTCATCCCACTCGGATCAGAGATCAACTGCGCAGGATCTTCAAATTTTAAAATGATCCACCCGAATTAAAAATCAACGGCGCGGGTCTTCAAATTTTAAAACCATCCACCCGAATTAAAAATCACAGTGCGGGTCTTCCATTTTAAAATTCATCTCGCTCAAATCAGAGATCAATGGTGCGAGGTCTTCAAATTTAAAATCATCCGCCCAGATTAAAAATCACGGCGCGGATCTTTAATTTTAAAAATCATCTCGCCCATATCAGAGATTTTCTTGAAAAGAAAGAAGTTAATAACGCTTATATTCAAATCATTAAAGATATGTATGTAGGAGCTATTACTTGTGTTCAAACACAAGGTGGTTTGACCAAGTATTTTCCTATTTCGGTTGGATTACACCAAGGATCAGCCTTAAGCCCATATCTTTTTGCTTTAGTCATCGATGTTCTCACTAGACATTTGCAAGAGGATGTACCTTGGTGTATGCTTTTTGCTGATGATATTCTTCTTGTTGATAAGACTAGAGAGGGAGTTGAAGGTAAACTAGAATTGTGGAGGTCAACCTTAGAGTCTAAAGGTTTTCGCTTGAGTAGATCTAAAACGGAATATATGGAGTGTAATTTTAGTAATAATAGACCTAGTGAGGGCATTGTGACTTTGGCCGATCAAGTCATTAATAAGAGTACACGTTTTAGATATCTTGGATCTATTGTTCAGAGTGATGGTGATATAGATGGGGATATTATCAGCAGAATCCAAGTTGGATGGTTGAAGTGGAGGAATGCATCGGGCTTATTGTGTGATAGAAAAGTACCCCTCAAACTTAAGGGAAAATTCTATAAGATGGTGGTGAGACCTGCAATGCTTTATGGTGCTGAATGTTGGCCATTAAAAGAGAAGCATAATTCTAAGTTAAGTGTTGCAGAGATGAGGATGCTCAGGTGGATGAGTGGCTTTACCCTTAGAGATAGGATACGAAATGAGCATATTCGTGAAAAGGTTGGAGTAGCTCCAGTGGAAGATAAGATTAGAGAGAGTCGCCTTAGATGGTTTGGTCACGTAAAACGGCGGCCTCCCGATGACCCGGTTAGGAAAGTAGAGGTCTTAGATTTGACTTATGTTAAGAAAGGTAGAGGTAGACCTAAAAAGACTTGGTTAGAAAATATTAGAAATGATCTTTCTTTATTAGATTTAAACGAGAATTTGACTTTTAATAGGACACAATGGAGAAAAAGGATTCATGTAGCCGACCCCACGTAGTGGGATAAAGGCTTGATGTTGTTGTTGTTGTTGTTGCCCATATCAGAGATCAATGCCACGAGGTCTTCAAAATCAATATGCATCTGTCATTTTTGCAATTACCTAAAAAGATTTTATTTTATTGCATAGCAATTTTAAATCGATATTATTAACTATTGTAGATATCTGACAATAAAAGACAAAATTTTATGCTCTTAAACAATTAAAGTCTCTTAAACAAAGTATTGTCATGTCTTATCTTGCATTAAATGCCAATCCTTGTGTAACTGTGAGCATGCAAGATGCACTACTAATAATGGTCTTCCAAGAATGGCAGATTATTTCTAGCGTATCTGTAGCAATCACTCAGTTTTATGACTTTATGTTGCATCTTATATAGCATTACAGGTCATACGAAGTCATAAAGCTACATCTTAGCAGCTAGTACCAAATGTGGACTTTTCATTTATAATATTGAACTATATGAATGAAAATTTAGAACCACTCTAGCTCAAGTTTCCAAATCCATTACTAAAAATTAAGTACAAGATGTACCAACACTCTATATCATTTCTTTATGAAATTTTCTATTATTCACTTATTAAATTATTGATATCTTCTTTCACTTCGGTCTTGGCATTCGAGAGTGCACTTAGGCTCAGTTGTCACTTTTATTTGTGATCTAAAAAAAAAAGGTCACATCCACACCACTGGATGTGGTTTTCAAGCCATTAAGCTAGTGGATGTATCAAGAGAACTTTCGTGTCATCGAAACAATCCTAGCCTTTATGTGTTGGCCACTTTTAATATATTATTGTAAAAAATGGATCTTGTCAATGCATCAGAAATATCAGTCAACAACAGCCTTCAGTATTTTGTATATCTTAGAAGATGCAAATTCTTCTTTCTTTGGCGGCTGTGGTTGTTGACGAGGAGTCTCTCAGAAAGACTTCTTTATTTCTCCTTTGTTATCATTTCTCTTTACCAACTTTAATGATTCAAAATATTTGTTGGTAGATACATTCGTCTCTAACTGCAGTGATGATTCTTGAATGGTAAATGGCACCCAGCCATTAGCTCGTAAGCGAGCGTTGGCCTTCCTTCTGGCTTTCCTGGAAAGCTTAGTGCTTGCAACAAGAATTTCAGTATCGGACTCTTCAGGCGCTTCATCTTGGATTATGTTCTGGCTGGTTGTATTAACGACAATAGATTTTAGCTTAGGGCAAGGAGTTTTCTTTTGCATCACCAGAGCAGCAGCAGGTGCTATAGAGAGCCTTGAAAATATGGAGGCCCTCTTGGGAGCCTTTTCATTGATAGCTTTAATAGTAGACTTCTTAGTGACACTTTTAACAGTAGGCATGCTAACAGTCTTCTTAGGAAGGAACTGCTAGAACTGCATGACTTTGAAAATAGTTTCGAATTGAATGGTCGCTCCGACGTAGCAAGTGTTAAGAATGGCTTGAGAGAACTGCACTCTGGCTCCCTCGCCCAGGTTAACAGTTATGAAGGACTTCCCAGGTGTTATATTATCAACCTGACAACAAAAATTGCAAGGATTATAGTTAACCTGAATTCTGTTGGAAAAGAAAACACAAGCTTGCGATGAATGAACATAAGATTAAGGATGGATAAATTTTAGGTATTTTAGTCTCAATTGGGGGGAATATGAAGGTAAACCCAATCAAGATCTGATGCATGCAAACTTCATTTCAATTTTATTTTTAATTTGGACTTTATTGTAATTTGAATTTTAAATTTTTTTTTATGTTTTTCTACCCTATGATGGAAGGCAAACAATAATCATGAGTAGGTTGTGCTCTTGGACATGCTATTCCTTTTGTGTGCTAGTTTCTTTGGTGCCATCGCATTTGGGCTGAGTTGCTGCTTGCTTGGCTGTTCGGTTTCTGCTCCTTGACTTTCCCGATTCCCCTTGCTTGGTTGTTCGGTTCCTAGCCGTTCCTCTCCTGGCTGTTCGGATCCTGTTACTGTTCCCTTGCTTTCCCGATTTCTGCTGGCTGTGGTGGTTCGGATTCTATGCCTTAAATGCTGCCTTTTTCTCCCCCTTTTTGGTTGGTTTGAGTGGGCGGCAGTTTGGTTGTTTGGCTCCCTTTCTTCACCTATATATTGGGGCTGTTTTGTGGCATTTGAGAGCAGAATTTGGTGAGTTATAAACACTAAAACTTGAGAGTTTCTTCTTTGATAGCTTGCGAGCTATGTACCCCCTTTTCTTCTCCTATTTATAACTTCGTCTCGGGCTTCTTATCTATTTCTTCTCTCCGCAAGTTTCCACCCCATTTGTATCTTTCTTTTAAAGCATTTGAAGGCGTTGGTTGGCCGATTTGTTAGCATTTGCCGGAGGAGTTTGTGGTGGACGTTGGCCAAAAGTTGCTGTGGTGGAACACTGGTTTGCATGTTTTTGAGCACTAATCATTTTACCAACTATTTCAATGCATGTGAGGTGACCGCTGGTTGTTGTGAGGGTAATTTTTTTTATTTTAAGTTTTCTTATTGTATAACTTCCGTTTGTTTTCAAGTTTGTTGGTGTTGGTTTGCTAAGTATTGAATTGAGTCAGGTTCTACTTTCTTTAGAGTTCTCCTTCGGTTTTTAATCTATTTAGCTAGCATCAAATTTGGTATCAGAGCCTAGGTTAGTAAATCCTAAGTTTGTGAGTGAGTCCTCTCTTTCTAAAAACAAAATGGCTAATCAAAACAATCAAGGAGATTGGCAACAAATGATACAACAATTAACTGATCTACAACAACAATTGAACAATATGGCTAACACCTTGGCGAACTTAAATGTCAACAATATTAATGCTCAAAACACTGAGAGTGAAGATAAAACCCCTAGGAATCAAAATAGACATCATAGAAATTAGGATCATGGAATAACAATTGACGTTCATGACTTTGAAGGTAAGCTACAACCTGAACAATTCATTGAATGGATAGAAAAAATAGACCAATTTTTTGAATGGAAAGAAATCCCTGATAATAAAAAAAGTTAAGTTTGCTAGCCTAAAACTCACAGGTCACGCTTTAACTTGGTGGAAGAATCTTCAAAATAATAGATTAAGAAGAGGAAAAGAGAAAATTCAAACCTGGGATAGGATAAAAGAAAAAATGCGAGGAAAATTTTTGCCTTCTGATCACTCACGCAGTTTATTCCAAGAATTTAATAATCTTCGTCAAGGAAACCAATCAGTTGATGAGTACACTAAAATCTTTTATAAACTTCAATCCCGAAATGATCTAGATGAATCTGAAGAACGAACTGTCACTAGATATATTAATGGGTTGAAATGGGCTATTCAAGATCAATTAAGCTTACATCATGTAATCAAACTCGACGAAGCTTATCGAATGGCCTTAAAAATTGAAAAGCAACAACAAAGAAGTAATAACAAGGCATCTGAACTGATTAAGCGTCAACAAACTGATAGGATAAAAATCCAATCTTCACAACCTTCTACTGGAACATCTAATATGCGAACAAAAACATCTGAAATTCAAACCTTAGATAAAGGAAAGGATTTGATGGGACCCAAACTGATTGAACCACCCAAACCTATTGGACCATGTTACAAATGCGGGTTATACGGACATCTTTCAGCTGCTTATAGAAAAAACAACCCTCCTATGACCAATTACATTGAGAAAGATGAGGAATTAGAAGATGAGGAAGAGGAAATTGAAACTGAACCAGAAAATGAGAGCGAAATAGAAAGAATTGATGTTGAAGCAGACCAATATGACCAATTTTTGGTTATTCAAAGAGTCTTAACTACTAAAGTTGACACTGGATACAAATGGCTTAGGAGAAATATCTTTCGAACCACTTGCACTATTGAAGGTAAACTCTTTACCCTTATGATTGATAATGGTAACTCAGTAAACTTTGTATCCTAACTGATGGTAAACAAGTTTAAGTTAAAACCCAAGCCACTTGCTAAGCCCTACAAGAAGGAAGAGAGGTCCCTGTCACACAACAATGCTCTGTTAACCTTTTAATTGGAAAATCCTATAAAGATCAAGTAGTATGTGATATAACGCCCCTCAAAATATGTTATATTTTATTAGGTCGTCCCTGGTAATTTGATCATAAAATAAGTCACAATAGGGAAAAGAACACTTACACACTCACTCAAAACAACAAAGAATTCACTTTGTACCCCCAAAAAAATATTCCTGACCCTTCTGCCAAAACTACCCAATCGACAACGAAAGCAACCACTCCTAAATTACTTCTCAACACAAATGAGCTAAAAAATTCTGAGAAAGTCTATTTGGTGTTAGGAAAAGAATCTGAGCAAACTTCTGAAATTCCCGTGGCAATACAATCATTGATTAAAGAAATTGGGAGACTACATGGCATACCCAAGATTTTCATTTCTGATAGGGCTACTAGATTTTTAAGCTATTTTTGGAGAACACTTTGGGCTAAGTTGGGAACTACTCTTTAATTTAGTAGTGCTTATCACTCTCAAACTGATGGACAAACTGAAGTTGTCAACCGAAGTTTAGAGAATTTACTTAGAAGTCTTGCTCGTGAAAAACTTTACCAATGGGATTTGATTCTACCCCAAGCTGAGTTTGCCTATAACAATTATGTTAATCGATCCACTGGAAAAACCCCTTTTGAAATTATTTATGGTCAGTCCATTCCTCACATTTTGGACAGTTTTTGTTTACCCTTGCCTAACAAAATCAATGCTGAAGCCACAGATATTGTTGATCACATTCAATCAATCCAACAAGTCCTCGAAAAACTTCATATGGCAAATGTTAAATACAAATCTGCTGCTGACAAACACCGGAGATATCATATTTTAAGGAGGGCAACTTAGTCATGGCTTATTTTCGTCGGCAGTGTTTTCCTGTTGGAACTTTTGGCAAGCAAAGCTGGAAGAAATTTAGGCCTTTTCGTATACTTCGTAAATTGGGAATGAATGCCTATCTTCTGGATCTTCCACTTTCTGTTGGAACTTCTCCTATATTTAATGTTGTTGATCTTACTTTGTATGAAAGAAATCCAGTTGATTCTGTGGATGTAGAAACTTTACCAGTTACCAGTCTCGTTCAGATTAAAGATGATAGTATTGAAGATGTTCTAGACATCAGGACTACCAAAACAAGACATGGAGTGCACCAACGACTCTTGGTTGGATGGAATGGACGTCCCCTGACTGACTGTTGAAGCTGAGGAGTTGCAGTTTCAACATCCTGATATCCACTAGCGGATGATTGAAACATTCTCATCAGGAGATGAGATTCTCCCACCAGGGGGGAATTGATGGATGCAAACTTCATTTCAATTTTATTTTTAATTTGGACTTTATTGTAATTTGAATTTTAACTTTTTTTATGTTTTTCTACCCTATGATGGAAGGCAAACAATGATCATGAGTAGGTTGTGCTCTTAGACATGTTATTCCTTTGGTGTGCTAGTTTCTTTGGTGCCATAGCATTTGGACCGAGCTGCTGCTTGCTTGGCTGTTCGATTTCTGCTCCCTGGCTTTCCCGATTCCCCTTGCTTGGCTGTTCGGTTCCTAGCCGTTCCTCTCCTGGCTGTTCGGATCCTATTGCTATTCCCTTGCTTTCCCGATTTCTGCTGGCTGTGCTAGTTCGGATTCTGTGCCTTAAATGCTGCCTTTTTCTCCCCCTTTTTGGTTGGTTTGAGTGGGCGGTTGTTTGATTGTTTGGCTCCCCTTCTTCACCTATATATTGGGGTTGTTTTGTGGCATTTGAGAGCAGAATTTGGTGAGTGATAAACACTAAAACCTGAGGGTTTCTTCTTTAATAGCTTGCGAGCTATGTACCCCCTTTTCTTCTCCTATCTGTAACTTCGTCTCGGGCTTCTTATCTATTTCTTCTCTCCGCAAGCGGACTGGGAGTGTAGAGTGGCCGGTTTTGGCTTCGGCCTGCTTGTGCAATTGTAGTTAAGGTTCAATCGCAAGCAGCAGAAGTTGTCGGCGGTAGGGGTTGCTCGTGTGGGAAGACCTGGGGTTTCGAGTAGGATGCAGAAGTATTGCGTGAAGAGCAGCAGGCTTTGGGAGGAATCGTTAGTATGGGTGCAATCGGAACACAGAGAGAGAGAGAGAGCAGGGAACGTGTTCCGCAGGCTCAATTTGAAAGAGACGAATCAATTGAATCAAACAGAGCGAGAGTGTAAGTTTCTTTGTTTCTTTCTCCATCCTTTTATTGATTCAACTGTCGAGTGGGAGTTATGGGACTGAAGCATTGCTTCGTTTGGTGGCCAACTGACAGTGGTGGGACCAGATCAAATTCACAAAGAGATACATCTCTTCGATGCATTTTTTTTATTTCATTTTACTTCTTCTTTTTATCAGTCAACAGTATCAAGGAGGAGTAGACGCCCACAATAAAATCATGCAAAATTATACATAAGGGTCAGACTTAATAACCACAGTACTCTATTAACAATAAGAATATGTATATGAGGTATTATCCACTCTGTTTATGAAATGTACAATAAGTGCAAGAAATAATAATCAATGACTCGTAGAAACTAAAACTTAGAATCAACAATATTTTTTTGCAGCAATCATACAACAACTTTTTGTTAAAAATAAATTAGCATGACTATAATGCTTCCACATGGAAATGAAATATTATAAGCAGGCTTAAAAATAGTTATGCCAATGCATACTTCTGGAAACTCTATGCATATGGAAACTTCTAGAACTACATTTACATGTCAAAATGCCAGTTTCTAATTGAAGTCATCATCAAGACAAACTGTTGCTTGTTTAGATTTTTGCTGAATATTCATCTGCCAGAATGTGAAGTTTGTCCATTTGAAATTTATTACAGGTAGCACCAATTTTGATTAATGTCAATAAAGCAGCAAATGATAGGAAAACAGTACCCATGTGCCTATTGCAATTCAAATACGAACTTGCATAACTCGATGGCGATATTCTTTGGCAATACGTCAATCGGCTCCGTATGCAAGTGTTCCTAACTCGATAGAGTTTTCATGAAAGAGAATTAAATCACTAGTGAATGCACACATCAAAGCATGAAATCAGAAGTCTGGGTAGACATGTAAGGGTGCTTTTTTTTTTATAAATTCACAATTACATATAGATAATCAAAATCCCACAAGGGGTGATGGAGAAGGGCTATCAAGAAGGGTCAAATCATGGTGAACAGAGGTAGAAAAGGAAAATACCTGCTACCTAGCACAGCTCTCTGCATCAATCAGAGGAAGAAGGAATCACACATCCCATGGCTGGCCAAATTTCTCAAGCCATCAAAAACAAACTTGAATCCATCAAATCCAAGCTTCAAATGACAGTGGCTATTTATATTGTTAGGCTTACATTCAAAAAAATACTAACCTTAAAGAACATTTAGGGCCGAAGGACTCAAATGAACACAAATAACATGAATACGATTATGAAGAGATGTGAAGAAAATGACAAACAAATCAATTATGCTTATGAAATTAAAATATCAAAATGTAGCTAGATGGCCACCATAAGTGGGATTGGGTTGCAGGGTATAAATAGAGGAAGGCAGATGTAAGAGAAACCAAATGTGCTCATGCACTTTAACATCACCTTCAGTAAAGTGAATGGAGTACCCAATTTAATCTATAGCAGCAAAATAAAGTTTACATAAACTTAAACTCTATTATGATTTCTATAAATAAAAGCCTTTCAAGCTTAAGATGCCACTCAGATGAACCTCTAAAAGAAAAGCTACAATGTATATCCCAATAGAAAGGATAGCAGAATTATTTGCACGCAAGAGTCTTAAACCATACCTTCATCAAGATGAATGGTATAGGTACCCAGGGGCATGTCTCTGTCAAGGCTACGAACCACCTCATCTTCATCTTCCAGCCAGAATGCCCTCCTTGTCCTCAATCCAAAAGCAGCCTTAATAGCCTCCTTTATTGAATCACTAGTGCCATCAATGCCTATCTTTCTACTGTATTCCCCCAATTTAACTAAAATAACTCTTCCAAGATAGGATGAATGATTATCCTCACCTGAATAAACATATAAACGATACACGAGTCAAACAAAGGAAAGGATGTATAGAGTGCTTCCGTGCAGTAGCGCACTATATTGTCTACAAAATAAGATGGAGAAGAATATAAACGCAAAATATACTATTCTTGTAGAAAAGAAAGTTAAAGAATTAACGCACTATTCCTGAAAACAGGAAATGACTACATTTCACATTGAAGCATCCCCACAAAGTTTAAATACTGGTAAAAATTTTCTATCGCCAGAAAAGGCCATAAAGAAACACTGGCAGCACTAGTTTCTCAAAAATAAAAATCTCAAGCATGTGAAGAGATCACTACATTACCATTTGCAGAGTTATCTTTCCAATTCCAAGGAGGAATACCATTAGGTGTAACTGCATCTGCTGCTGTAATGGCAAGAGAATCTCTCTCATGATCCAAATGTCTGTCTTGATTGAGTGCTGACCTACCAGTACCTGATTAAAGAATATAAGTCAACAAACTAAAATGAAACTCAGAAAAATATGTTCAAAATATTAATTGGGCAATACAAATTTTAAGATGGAGATAGATTAAGTAATAATAAGAAGGGCAGTAAAAGTTTTCAGAAGGAGCTTGGTTCAGTAATAATAAGTAGGACAAAACAATTTTTCAGATGGAGATCATTAAGCATTCAAATGAACTCAATATTACACAAGACATTAGTTGGATTCCTCAAAGGTGCTCCAACTGGAAACAAAAAAAGCCAGAAAAATGAGGTCGACGTGTTGCTAACACCTCATATTGTTTACGATTCAATATAAATCACATGTCTTCAAGCCAGACTCATAGAGAGAGTCGCGTAGATAGTATCGTGGCAATAATAAGTGAGCATATCATTGTGATACCATTGCATAAACTAATCAAATAATTGCTATGATTTAGTATTACCTGCAAAAAGTCACCATATTTCTATATAGCTTGGAATACCATAATTTATATGGATCTAAATTAGCTACCAGATTAACATCTCCAAAAAAGGTAAAGGGAAGATTTACTGTGAAAGGACTATAAAATACCTTCTGTGGGTCCAAACAGAAGATTGACATCTTCAAGACCTGATTCAGCAAGAAAAAATTGTTAATAACACACAAAGTTCAAAAGTTCTACAGATGAAGTTTGAAACAGAACAGCAAAAACATATATGCCAGTCTGAACAAATCATTGACGCTAATATAGGCATTCCTGAAGGGATATTTTAATTAATAAAAATGATGTAGAGAAAAAGAATGGATAAAAGTTTCAAGCAACAAACTCCCATGACTACGTTCAACCTTCCAGTTTCTTTACTCTATACATTTCTCAGCATTAAACAATCAACCAATTTCTTTTTGTGGTCCACGCTTAAAAGTTGCATAGCAACCACAATTAAGTTGCCCAAAACTACATCATGTTCAAATTCTATAGAATAAGCTCCAACAGGAATTTTACACTCTCCCTCTAGGTTTAAAACTCCACCACATCAAGCATGGATGAGAATTTTTCTGGTGCTTGAAAATACATTAGTCCGTTGATTAACTTAACCCATGACTACACCTGCAATTGGAAATGAATACGAGTAAGTACTTTCACTAACTCCTCAATCCGTTGCACTGCATCATGCAACCAACTCACTGCATTTCCCTCTTTACCATCTCAAATGCCACCCATATTTTTGAAGTTCTTTACCATTATTTATATTCATACCCTTCACGAGCTATGAATATGCTTCTAAACTTTATTACATAGTTTTCCATCTTAAGAATATTAACTGATTCATCGTGATACAATAATGCCCCCTAACATTTGTATGCTTTGCCAAAGTACATCCATGGCATCCATGCAACAAACATTGAAGGATCAAAGCTAATGAGTGTAGCTGCTCATCAGATTTGAACAGCCAATCAATTGTTACTCTTCAAGCATCTCCTTCAGATCTTATTAATGTCCAAATATGGTGTTCCACATCAGTTCCTCCATTTGTACTAAGTATTCAAGGTTATATGGGGTAAGGTGCCAAATTGCCCCTTTTCTCTTGTTTAAAATACACCTTTTTTTTATTTTGGGCGAGCCTTGTTAATGGCATCAGTAATCTAGCCAGACTGAGTGCCCCAGTGCTTCTTGGTAGTGTTATGTCAATCAACTTAAGGTATTGACGTTTGTTGCTTGCTTAAGCAACTTTCTTATGTCTTCTGTTTATGATTTTTTAGAATGCAGGGTTATTTATCTAGCTAATTTGTAGGCAAATTTTGCTGAGGAAACATGATTTCAGGCAATATTTTACTAGATTTAGTATGAACGCCGCTAAAGATATTACTTTCCAGCATGCAGAGACTCACACTAGCTCAGCCAGCAATGACTCAAGAGAAATTAGCTGCAGGTCATTCAGGCACTCCACATCAATCAAAATCACACTCTTTCAAGCCAAAAGTTTTGAACTTAACTGGATACTTCATAGAAATCAGTTTATAAGGATAAGTCCACAAAAGTGAGATGGTGACAGGACCAACCACAATCCTTGCATGAATATGCAAGATCGATATTATTTCCAGCCTCCCCTTGAAATTTTTCTGTGCAGAGTCTAGACATAGCTCTACGTCCAGACCCCAATTAAGTCTTGACACGTGAATATTAAATTGAATTTTGTTTTTTATTTATATCTTGTCAACCTGACCGACCCAACCCAACCCAGAGATGAAAAAATTTGAATTCGCAGGAGTCCAAAAGCTCGAAGTTATGTCATTTTATTTTCCCGTTTACTTTTTATCGCGGCATTTCACTGCTCACTTTCTCTCTCGTTCGGTATTCCAGATGCTTCATTGCAAACAGGTGCAATCCTTCGGCATTGCTGACGGAGCAAATGTTGGTCTCCACGTATAAACAGGTGCAAGAACTTGCTACGCTTTTGCTGCATATTCAAAAGTATCGATACCATACCGAGTTCTTCAATTTTAAAAACTATGTTGCATAGCTTTAAAATTTTTTAGTTGTTCTTTTTTTCATTTTAGCCTCATTTTGACTGCGCTTTAAGTGTACTTTCACCTATGATGCACCGACACTCCGCTTAAAAAGAAAATACAGTGTCAGACACATGTCGGTCACGTGTCGGACAAGGACACGCGTCAGACACGGCAAAGACATATGTCGGACATGGCATTGGCGTGTCACATTAAAAAAAATAGAATAAATTAAATCGGACACGTGTGTCCGACACGAGTGTCCTGATATTTAATAACTAAATTTATATAAATTTACAAAATCTTTATATGTAAACGCGGTATTCGCCCATAGCCCTAATTTTTATTTTCACGGGACGTATTCGTCTAGGGCGCGACCGGGCGAGTGAGGCGAGCAGCTGAGGGCCAAACCGAGCACGCTGCCTTCGTCTTCCCCGTTCCTTCATTGTTTCTACGCGCAGCCGAGGCCAAGCCGAGATCATCTTCCCCGTTCCTTCATTCCTTCGTCATTTCTACGCGCAGCCGAGGCCAAACCGAGCATCTCCATTCGCCATTTCTACATGCAGGCGAGCCAACAGGCATCTCTTCAACCCCTGTAAGTGGATTTCGCCATTTCTTCTCTCCATTCGCCATTTCTTCTCTTCCTTGTTATCATGCTTCCTTGTTATCAAGCTTTGAATGTTTTCTTTCCAATGCTATCATGCTTCTTTCCAATGCTCTATTCCTTCTATGTTTTTTCTGTAAATGAAAACATGGAATGTAAAGGCTTTTTGTGAAACCACTAGTGACATGATATATTACAAATCATTTTTTCAAATCATGATTTATTTCCTTTGTGCTTTTGATATGTGAATTTCCACATCCTCTTAATGATGTTTTGAAAAAGGATACGGATATCTGCAGCCTTTACATCATTAGCAACTTTGGCTAAGGTAACAGCAACTGCAATAAGAAACAGTCCAAGTATATAAACAAAGAAAAATTAGCAAATCACTAAGAGTGATCGATTAGGTCACTAGTGTCACTAGTGAAATCCTGGATTTCATATTTAGTATTCATTGAAAACTTTGGTCCTTAAGATGATTTGTAGTCAGAATGATCGACCAGGCCACTAGTGACACACATTTTTCCTTTATCGATATATTTTCAAATAAGAAACATGCATGAAGCAATAGTTTTAAATTTTGTATGTTGTACATTTATAACATTTTTTTAGATGTATTTGAAACCCTAGACTTAAGAGTTAAGCATTATACTACATAAACGCATGAAGCAATAGTATCAAATTAGGTAAATTTTTGTTTAGCGTATTTTAAATGTCTTATAAAATGTCACCCAATTAATTAAAACCTTATTTCTTCCATTTTACCAGTCTATTTAAAAGCAAAATGAGCTCTAGTGCTGGTGGGAGTGGATTAGGCGAAGGTTCAAGAGAGCCATATGTAGAAACTGATAAGCCATCATAGAATTATGTTACAAAATTAGGAAAAATTTTTGGAGGAAGAAATATGTCATTTAAATGCAATTACCATGGTGTTGGTGTCACCTACAAATGATCATATTCTAGGGTGAAAGCGCATCTACTTAAGATTGGGAGTCATGAAATTAAAATGTGTCCTAAGATTACTACTTCGCAGTTGATGAAATTGAATAGACAAATTGATGAAGCTGAATCTAGGATCAAAAGGGTACTTCTTAAAGAGATACCTCTATCATTTACCCATGGTTCATCCCACACTTCTTCCTGATCCATTAGAGTTGATCATGCTAGTTCATTTAAGAGTGAAGGATATGAATTAATGAAACGAAAAGGAGTTGTAAGTAGTTATTTAGAGAAGGCTTTTAACATGCAGATGCGAGAGCAACTTGATGGTGAAATTACAAGGATGTTTTTTCAGCAAGACTTCCTTTCAACCTTGCAAGAAATCCTTATTATAAGAATGCATTTACTTTTGCATGTAATAACAACCTTGCAGGTTATGCTCCACATGGATACAATGCAATAAGATCAAAATTATTGGAGAGAGAAAGAGAAAATATTGAGACATTGCTTGAACCAACGAAAAGAATGTGGAAAGAAAAAGGTGTCAGTTTGATGTGTGATGGTTGGACTGATCTTCTAAGAGGATCACTCATCAATTTTATAGTTGTTACAGAGAATTACCTAATGTTTATTAAAGCTGTGAATTGTGAAGGAGAATATAAAGATAAATATTTCATTTCTAATTTGATTAAAGATGTGATAGTGATGATTGGGCCTTCAAATATTGTGCAGGTTATTACAAATAATACACCAATGTGTAGAGCTGCAGGATTATTGGTGGAGCAAATATATCCTCATATCTTATAGACTCTATGTGTTGAGCACAATTTAAATCTTGCTCTAAAAAATATTTATGCAGCCAAAAATACAGAGGCTAATAAAATCATCTATGTTGAATGTCATTGGATAACAGTGGTTGTAGGTAATGTTATTCTGATCAAAAATTTCATTATGAACCACTCAATGAGACTTTCAATCTTTAATGATTTCTCACATTTGAGAATGTTAGTGTTGCAAAAACTTGTTTTACCTCTGTAATAATCATGTTGAGAAGGTTCAAACAAATTAAAAATGCTCTTCAATCTATCGTGATTAGTGAGAATTGGTCTTGCTATCGAGAAGATGACGTTAAGAAGACAAGATATGTGAAAGAAAAGGTCTTTAGATGATTTGTGGTGGGATGATATAGATTACATTTTGGCTTTCATTGATTTAATTTATGATATGTTGAGAGAGGCTGATACAGATAAATCATGCCTACATTTGATTTATGAGATATGGGACTCTATGTTAACAAAAGTGAAAGAAAGGCACATGATGAAGGCTTAAATTTTTAGAGCATTGTATATACCATGCTTGAGGATAGGTGGAGCAAAAATAACACACCTCTTCATTAGTTGGCTCATTTATTAAATCCAAGATAAATTTGAATATATCTTCTAAATTAATTTTTAATTTGTTGGTTAATGAATAAATAATTTTACATTCTTTGTATTATTTGAAAGTATTCAATTAAAGAATGGCTTCAAGAAGATCCTTAGCGTGTCTCACCACAAAAAAATTTAGAGGCTTCAAATATGAGAAAGAAATGCTTGAAACCATATTTCTCAAATGAGGAGAGAAGAAAAATTAATATAGAACTTCCAAAGTTCTTTGGATATTTAGAGGATTTTGGTGATCAAGAATCTTTGGTTGATAGATGAAGTATGGATCCAAAAATGTGATGGTTAATACATGAAACTTCAGCACCACTTCTTCAAATAATAGCAATAAAATTTTTTGGTCAAGTTTCATCATCCTCTTGTTGTGAGAGAAATTAGAACACATACTCATTTATTCAATCGATAAAGATGAATAAAATAACTCCACAACAAGTTGAAGATTTAGTTTATATGCATACAAATCTTCTTCTTCTATCAAGGAAGACCCCCCTTTATATGACAGGTGATAACAAAATGTGGGATGTTGCTGGAGATGGGTTCGAGTTCCTTGATGATATGAAAATATTACAGATTGCAAATCTTTCTCTTGATGAACTAGAGTTGAAAGCAATGATATTCAATAATGATGATATTGAAGGCCAAAGACAAACCTCTGAAGCTAATGCTATCATTCCCTCTGCTGAATAGTTAAAGCTTGATATTGTACTAAATAGTTTTTTGCTTGTATTTTTGTGGTTGTACTAGATATTTTGTACTAAATATTTTATGTTATAAGATAAACAAAATATCATGACATTGATTTATTATTGTCTGTCATTTCTAATATGATGTTATCTTAATTTCTATATACTATATTAAAAAAATTATTATGTCGTATCCACGCCGCACCCGTGTTCTATATTTTTAAAAAATAATGTGTCCCGTGTCGTGTCGTGTCGTCATATCCGTGCATCATAAGCTTTCACTGTGCTTTTGCTTTCATGATATCAGCTCGTATATAAACTTCTTCAGTTTTCAAAACCATGTTGCATAACTTTAAATTATCTGAGTATATTTTTAATGGCACTTTTCACTGCGCATTTGCAACTACACTTTAACTGCACTTTTGTTGCGGTTTAACTGTGCATTTGTTGTTATGCTTTCACTGCGCTTTCACTGTGCACAGCGCTTTGCTATTACTTTGCTTTTACTTCTTATTCACTGAGTTTTTTTCTTTATTTCTTGCATATGGCTCCTTATGTTCGTCCAATTACATATCGTTGCTATGCTTCAACCTTCTGAACTATTTGCAACTCATTTGTCAAAGTAATTCACAAAGATGTTAAGAACACATTGAAGACTTTGAACATCTATTAGTTTTTGAAGTTCTCACGATTCCAACAAAATGTACCTCTGATATACGAGCTACTGAAATTCTAGGATATCTCTCAATAAGGCTTCATTATCAAAGGTGCTGAGGCAGAGCAAGCCACTTACAAGAGTCTTACCAACTGATATTAAAAGTGAAATGACGGAAATAAATAAATCAACTGATCCAGCAGCAATATTAAAGACTTTTATAATATTTTTGGTTTTTAATTTATTTTTTCCCCTCAATAACCTAAAAATCCCAAGAAGGCTCTTATCTTTAGCAAGTAATATAGATGAGTTCTCATCTATTAATCAAGTTGGGAGTATTAGGTAATTTTTGGTCTATAAGTTCAATAAAATTGCCACCAAATTTGCTATGAAAAAGCCACTTGATTACATAAATGATTTTATACCTCTTCTATTTATGAGTTTTAAGATCATTTAAGTCAAATTCTAATTATTAATTCATTTTATAATTCATTAGCTAATATTATTTTGCGTAGTCTTATGCAGATATGGTTTCTGGAGCACTTCTCATTAAATGCCCCTAAGTACCCTAATTTAAGACCATATTTTCTTAGATGGGAGCAATACAAAAGTTTTTTATTTTGCAGAGAAGGCTAATAATTTATTTGCTACCTTAAAGGAAAGGCAGGTACATACGAAGAATTATCCTGGAGCTCATTTCAATAAATTCCCCTAGATTGGAGATTTGCTAACATTAGTATAATTTCTATGCTGATTTTTGATATCCTCCAAGGTGTTACTCAAGAGGAAGCGAAAAATATGAATGCTAACATAACTGTCATTGAAAACCTTTAAATATAAACTCATACTCAATCTCCTCACCAAATCCCCTCACCAACACCAAAAAAATTTCTCACTCATACCATTCATTCTCCCCTGCAAGGCTGCCCACATTCTACCTATTAAGACCCCCCTCTATCAGCTAGACAGGATTGAACTAGTGTTCAAGAGAAATTGCTTGGTGCACTAAAAAATGTTTAGAATTGTAGAGATTTTGGGCACCAGGCTTGATCGACTTGAAGCAAAGGTCGATTCTTTTGAATACAAGCTCATCCACCATATAGCCCAATGTAAAATTTGATCTAGAAAAAACTCTTACATCCTCATCCTCAAAAAAAAACTCCTGCATCCTCATCCTTAGCTTACCCATTTATACATAAAACCCCACATATGTACAGAAAGCCCCCACAGCAGCCCCTCCAGCCCTCTAATTTGTACATAAAGCCCCCTCATCAGTACAGAAAGCCCCCATAGCTGCCTCTCCAGCCCACCCATCTATACATAAAGCCCCCTAGCTTCCCCCCAAGCTGAACTTAAAGCCTCCCCAGTTATACAAAAGTCCCCCCCCCCCCCCCCCAGTTGCCTCCCAAGTTGAACATAATGCCTCCCCATCTGCCCCTCAAGCCCCCCCATCTGTACAGAAAGCCCTCCCAACTGCCCCCCAAGCACCCACATCTGTATATAAAGCCCTCCCAACTGTACAGAAAGCCCCCACAGCTGCCCCTCCAGCCCTCTCATATGTACATAAAGCCCCCCCCCCCCCCCCCCATCTATATAAAATTCCCCCACAGCTACCCCTCTAGCCTACCCATCTATATATAAAGCTCCCCCAACTACACAGTAAGCCTCCTCCTCTATACAGCAAGCCCCCCTAACTATATAACAAGACCCCCCAACTATACAATAAAGAAAAAGAGAAAGAGATGAGAAGAAAAGCACAGAGTCCCAAACTGTACAGAAAGCCCTCCCAACCCCCCTCAGCTTCCCCAGCTGATACAAGTTCTATTGATTCATTTAAAATTATTGTTGGACTTGCAAATAACACAATGGAATATGCTGGCAAGGATGTCATAAGTAAAGAAAAGCAATTGTTTATGGATGATTTATTTAAAAAGTATGCTAACAAGTAAGTTTCAGTTGCTCTGAATCTTTTAATTAATGTTACTAAGCTTTTATTGATTCTTTCACTATGCTTTTGATGCACTTTCACTGTTCTTAGAAGCATTTTTCTTTATATTCACTATGTATTTTTTTTATTTGTAGGACTAATATTATTTATTATTCTGATAACATTATGATATCGAGAGGTGATCTTAATGACATATTTATAGATAAATACTTGAATAACCATATAGATATATTTGCTTTATTGTTATCTGAAAAGAATAAGCTTATACTTGGCATGTTCCAACCCTTCATAAATATCTCTCCAATGCACTAGGTTAGTATTAATGTAATATATAAGCTTTATATAATACTGTTTTCTCAGACATTAGCATTATCCTTATTAACTTCTTATAGGTATACAAGCAATACGATCAGCCTGCCAAGTTATACGTCTAACATATCAATTAGGGTTCGGTGAAGGAAAGCAGCCTTCTAATTCAACCCATCATCCACAATAAGCATTGGACCCTTCTTGTAGGCAGGCTGAAGGAAAAAGTTTTGATATTTTATAATTCCTTACACAATCCACTACACAAGCAAATTCTTCCAGCAGTTGTAAGTTAGAGCAACGTATATAATTTGTTAATTCTTTTCTCGATATGGCCAGTGAATTAAGATTTGTTCTTTATTTTGTTCAAATAAAAAACATATATGAGGACACGAAATGATCCTTTCAAACCAATATAACAAAGTGTAATATGTATAGTGTCCGTAAAATTTCAAGCCAGACAAACAGACTGATTGTGGAATATTCGTCTGTAAATATATGAAAAAAATTATTCATCAAAGGAATGTGGACTAGGCAGAACATAAAAATTGGCAAGATGAAATGCCAAAATTTAGGACCGAATTCGCATACGTTTTATTTCTTTCAACAAAAAAATAAATTTGTTTTTTATATATTTTGTATTATAAGTGATTCATTTTATATTATATTCCTTGATTAATTCTTTAATTATATTGTATCTACTTGTAATTTTCAATAAAATAATAATGTATTTTTTAATACTGTATTCCCTTTTTAATACAACAAAGGCGCAATGAAAGCTCAGTCAAAGCACAGCAAAAACATAATGAAAGAGCATCAAAAGAGCAGTGAATTACAGATTGTATTGTCATTTTCTAAAAAAAATTTCTTACAAATTTAATTCATAGTGAAAATACTTATAGTAAAATAATCTGAACTAAAAAATTTTGAATATTAAAGTTGACGATAGTCAATACCACTGATTACACAGCAACAGCGCAGCAAAAGCATAGTGAAAAAGCATCAAAACACAATGAATTACACATTATATTGTCCTTTTCTAAAAAAAATTTCTTGCAAATTTGATTCAAAATGAGAATACTTATAAGAACATAATCTGAACTAAAAAATTTTAATTACGATAGAGATTTTCAAACTATGCAATCTAATTTTGAAAGTTAAAATTTACATAGTCAAAACCACTGAATACACAGCTAAAGCGCAGTAAACGCGGAGTGAAAATGCATCAAAAATACAGTTAATAACACATTGTATTGTCATTTTCTAAAAAATTTTTCTTATAAATTTAATTCATAATGAAAACACTTATAGTAAAATGATATGAATTAAAAAATTTTGAAAATTAAAGTTAACGATAGTTGAAATCACTAATTACGCAGCTAAAGCGCAGTAAAAATACAACTAAAGCGAGCAGTAAAAGTGCAGCTAAAGCGCAGTAAAACGCATCAAGAGTGCAGTGAAGGTGTATCAAAAATATAGTTAAAGAGCAACAAAAGCTCAATTAACAATAGTTAAAGTGCAGTGAATTACATTATAAAAAAAAATTATTATACATTTAATACACAGTGTAAAAATATTACTAGCATGAACTAAAGTAAAAAAAAACTAATTTTATTATAATGAATTCAATAAAAAAATTGAGTTTAATATAAAGTTAATTTTAATTTAACAAACAATCATTAGTCATTACAATTAAAATTTATTACAATTGCATCTCTGAAGCAATAATATCCATCATCATTCTGGTGTACTGAGGCCCCGACTGCCTGGTTGCTACCCTGCTATAAATTTCTCACTAAAGCATTTGGGCATGCTTGAGAAATTCATCTCTGTTGAAAAATTATCCATTTCTGTTATTTTTTTCTTCACGGCAGATTTCTCTGTTGAAAAAATTAAGCTTAGCAAAACATATCTTGTCTCATAATATATAATGAAAAATAAATTGTCAGGATATTAAATCTTACTCTTAAGGTTCTTTTTTTCTTTTCCCAGTGGCCATTCAATCTGACATTAGAGATGCTTTTAAGCCTACACTTTAGTGGATCTTTTAATTTTGCAATGCCACCATGTGTATTTTCAACAAACTTATAATTTTTTATCTTGTCATCAAGAATAAAGTTTATATTTTCAGCTATGTGCTTCATTGCAGCCAACATGTACTGCTTAGCCTTCTCATTTCCTTGCGCTCGTCTACTAATTTGATATACAAATCTGCTGAGATGATTTCTGAATATGAATCCACTACGAGCTTCAAAATTACTCTTTCCTATACCTATGCCCATATGGTTGAATATATATATTTTCGAGCTCTTGCTGACCATCGCAACATTAAGTAATTCTCAAGGATTTTCATAATTATCACCCATTATTTGTACAAAATTAATTCAATTGTTTCCTCTGATAAAAAAGTCACCCCTAACAAAATATTCTCCCAATGATTATTAATATTGATAAATTGTGATCAAACTAAATTATATTTATTTAGCCTATAGTTAGTATAAAAAATCACCACATCTCCAAAACAGTCATAATCTATCCTACCCATTTCATCAACCCAAAAAAAAATTTAACAATCTATCAAATTCATCAATTTGAATATCTCATGCAAACATGTTGTCATCAACTTGATGATCTTTAATTAATTGAATCAAAGAATTAGTGTCCGTAAATTCAATCTGTACTCTTTTCTCTTTCTGAATAAAAGTTGTATGCATCCCTCTTAGAAAATCCAACATTCTCGATACCTCTAACTTCATCTGTAAGGTAGGAGAATGCATCAACGGTTCGTATCCCGGCTTCTGTCAATGATTTCAAAACTGAAGTTTTCTAATCATCAATATTCATGCATGATCTCAAAAGGTGTCGGTCTTCTGGCTTAGTCAATTTATGATTGTAGGTTTCAATAATATTTTTCACATTTCAGTTTCTAGCTTCAACAACTATAAACCTAATCAAAGATGGACAACTCGTTCTGGTCTCTGATTTTTTATATTTTGTTTGGGAATTCAGATCAAATCTCTTCTTGAAATCAGATTTTGAACAAACAAAGTTCTTGAATTTTATTTTTCTAGAATTTGACCAGTAATTGTGATGATCCTTGTACACACTAAAACCAATATTATAGGCTGCAATAAGCATCATATACTTCTTTCTCATCTATATACACAACCTGTAATGCGAAATAAAGCGCAGTGAAAGCGTATCAAAAGTACAGTGAGAGCGCACTGAATGTACAGTGAAAGTGCATCAAAAATACAGTGAAACTCAGTTAAAGCACAATAGCAATGCACGGTGAAAGCGTAGTAGCAAATGCACGGTGAAAGAGCAGTAGCAAATGCGCGGTGAAAGAGCAGTAGCAAATACACAGTGAAAGCGCAGTTAAAGCTCAGCAAAAGCGTGGTGAAAGCGCAGTAGCAATGCACAGTGAAAGCACAGTAGCAAATGCATAGTGAAAGCTTAAACCCTAATTTTATCCACTCAACGGCTGAAAGTGTAGTAATACGTAATTTTTATTATGTATCATTGTGCTTTTACTGCTTATCACTTCTTATTTACTTCACTTGTATGCGCTTTTACTGAGCATTGACACAACTTTATTTTAAGATGGACATTCTATCCACACAGCGTAGCCCATGTAAAAAATTATAAAACTTAGAAAACCCTTTTAACTTAGGATGAAGTAGAAATTTACTGATAAGTTGAAACCTGCAGCAGCTCTAACAAAATTAACTTTCGATTCTTAAACGCTTGCATACCTCCTTTCATCTTTCGCGTTTTGTGAGCATGCCTTCCTCCGAATAATACAACGTTCTCCTTAATCTTCATCGGTTGTTCTTCATTTTTTCTTTCTCAGCAGGTATCAAAAATCCTAAATATTTGAATTTGGGAGCTTTCACAGGTTTTTTCTTAAGATGGAGTGCCAACCCTAAACCCGTCTTCCAAAAAGTAAAAAATTGTGGGTTGGGTCGGGTCGATCGGGCTGACAAGATATAAATAAAAAATAAAATCCAATCGAATATCCACGTGTCAATATTTAATTAGAATCCGGATGTAGAGCTACGTCCGGACTTCGCACAGAATAATTTCTCCTCCCCTTGCCATACACTCTACGCCTTAAAGTGTATGCCACATGTGGATATTCAAAGCAAGGAAAGGCTGAAGACACATATTACAAATTCAATCAGCACACAGCATTGAGAAATGAATACACATATGAGCATCATGTAGTGCATCTACTGCCACCATTCTTCAAACTTTAAACTCACCACTCAAATAGATCTGCCTAGAGGGGCTAGTAGATCACAGATTCACATCCTGATCAATATCCCATAGAAATCACCCAGCTAAGCACAACATCAAAAAGCCCTTGACAAAAAATTGTGCTCCCTTGTAAAACAGATACATGATGCAGCCATCTAACCCTAGACCAAGGGTGGATACAGCGCCATCTCTTACTCAAAAATGAACAAACAATGTACTTGCGGAGCCCTAACTGCAATCAAAATAAAAAAAAAAATAACAGCACGAAAACCATCCAACTCCAGAATTTATAAGTTTCAGACATGGATGCATACCTTTTTCCGCGAACTGCATGAAGGAGTCAACCCTCTTTAACGAAACGCAACCCTTGCATGCCAAATTCTTATGACCCCGCTCCTTGAGCAACTCCTCAAGCTCCTTATAACATGCCGTTTTCGCTAACCCACCACCAACACCCCCTCCTGTTCCTCCACTCACTCGACAATGATGCTTCGCTTTCTTGTACTCCTTCAGCAGGTTCCTCCACTTATCAGTACACATGGTTGGGGATCGCTCGAAGCCTTTCTCCCTCATCTTCGCGGAGATCTGCTCCCATAAGTGCTTGTTGGACTTGGAGGTGTTAAAGAGGCGATCCATCTCGCGGCGGAAGGCGATCAAGCAAAGGGTTTCGTCTTGGACCCAGGTCTCGGCACGCTTCTTGGGGTTAGGGCCATGTGTTCTAGCTTCCTGGTCGTCGCCGCAGCTGCTCTCACTCATGGCCATTCTCTTCCTCGACTCTTCGAGTTGATCCTCTTCTCTCCTCCGCGAGAAAGGAAAGTCGCCGCCGGCGAGGAGCTGCTCTAGAGTAAGGGGCATAGACATTTCGGAGAAGCAAAACCCATGCTTTTGATTTGTTCTTGGTTTTTTAGCGTGGGAAATCTTGGGGGAGTGGCTTTGTTGACGTGCGTACGATGAAATTTGGGAAGCGGGTCTGCGGGTGTGTTCATGAAGCGCGGAGTGTAACTGAAGATTTTTTTTTTCTTTTTCTTTTTTTTTTTAAAATAAGAACAGATTATTAAATATAAAAATATATAAAGAAACTTATGTGATAGAAATCTTAT
The DNA here is from genome assembly GCA_019925795.1 of Dendrobium chrysotoxum. NCBI lineage: Eukaryota > Viridiplantae > Streptophyta > Magnoliopsida > Asparagales > Orchidaceae > Dendrobium > Dendrobium chrysotoxum. The sequence goes on along the minus strand of CM034303.1, from coordinate 33,635,634 downwards.
CACATATCCACCGAGGTTTAGAGGGGTTGGTGGGAGAGCATGATTGGGAACCCCCCATCCCGGGTTCGAATCCACCCCACTACGGCCGCGCCTCTTAGGTGGGGATCAATAAAGTGTTGGCCCGGGGGTTCTGGTGTGAGTGTCACCGTCAGATCGACCGAGGAGATTAGTGGACATCGTCAAACGCCTCACAAGCTGAAATGGCAGCGGGCCGATACTCCCCGTTCCCAAAAAAAATCTTATCACATTCCTTTCTAATCAAGTCAACAAAATTATAAGGAAGTCCACTAGCAACAAAAGCATCCCAAAAAAATGACCTAAGAGAGCTTAATGAGAACAAAAATCAATCACTCTATTATAATTTCTAGAAACAAAATTAAAAATTACATTACGAAAATTTTAAGAAATGAAAAATTCATCCTTTGAATGCTTTTATTCCAATCATTGGTCTTCTTAACTGAATTCTGTAACAGATTAATAACATTAATGTTATCACCTTCAATAATTGTTCCTTGCTTGTCAGTCATCCAATCTTGAATTATATTTTTGAAATCGAAAACAACTATTAACTCCAATAATGATATATCCCAATGCACTAACTTTTTTCCATAAGCTAATAATAATCAACCTTTATGGTCTCGCAAAACTCAAGCAATTGACATCATATTGGACTACATCAGAGAAGCATCTACATTTAATTTGATCAAATTTGTAGGAGGGGGATACCAAGCTTTTAACAGCGTGTCTTGTTGATTAATATCCCAGATCTGACTAATTGGAAACAAATGCATTTGAGCATATTGTGAAAGGATTTGAGCTGCAATCATAGAAGTAGACGGAACATATTTTTCATGTATAAAGAAATTTCTTTCTTTCAAATTATGATATACCATTGAAATATATATTCTAGCAAATCTTGGATTATCAATAGATGCCTCCTCCAAACAAACACAACATTGAGAAAGATTTTGAAATTTTGGTAAGAGAATTCCCCATTGTTTAAAACACTCAATAAATTATAAAAGCTTCTTACAATGTACCGCAATATGATCCAAGTCTTCATTCTCCTGGCAAGATCTCGAACAGGAAGAATTATCACGCAATCTTTTATAATTCAGCCACACATTCATAGGAAGGACATTATTTATTAATCTCCACCAAAATAAATATTCCTTAGGACTATTCTTTAATTTTTTCAACAATTTTAAATTAATCCCAACATCTTGATTGATTTGTAATGAAGCTTCAAAAGCCAAAGAAGTAACAGATTTACCAGCAATAGATGTAATTAATTCTTGTTTATCTTCACATGAATTTGTTATAATAGGAATCTCCTAAATCATTTTTACCATATCATCAGAAAATACCTATTTAAAATGGTTTGATTCCATCCTCCTTCATCATTCAGTAGTGTTGAGACCAATTTTTCTTTAAGCTCCAAAATATTGCACGTTGAAGGCCAATTATTTAGACTTCTATCTAAAATGCATATATCATTTGTAATATTAATTCTTAATCCATTACGAACATGCCATCTGACAATAGGCTTCAAACAATAAGCACCATCTTTAACTGTACGCCACGACGGAGATAAATTTCTTTTTATATCTTCTTTCCAGATATCATCTCTATATTTTGATACAATCATTCTATTTAAGAGTGAATCTTGATTATGAATGAAGTTCCAAGCAATGCGAGCTCTAAGCGGACCCAGTCTTGAAGGTGCACCTTGAAGTCCAAGACTGCCCCTATTAGATGGAGTACACAGCAAATTCCATGAATTATAATGCAATCCCTGTCTTCCTTGTTTCTTGTGCCATAAGAAGTTTCTACAAAATCTGTCAATATAATCTAAAACACCTTTTAGAATTAATGAATGAGTCATAATAAAAGATGGAATAGATGAAAAAGCAGATTTAACCAATAAAATTTATCCAGCCAGTGAAAGAGAACGAGAACCCCACGTATTAAGTCTTTCCATTACTTTATCCAATACGATTCGATATTCAATAGCCTTCAGTCTTCACAATGCCAATTTTATTCCTAAATAGGTGATTTCAATAACAGTTTGAAAGCCAAGAATTTTGCTTAATTTCCTTTTCCTTTTTTTTGAAACAAATTTCCCAAATAGAACCATTGATTTATGGTATTAATTTGTTGTCCCGTCCAGCTACAATAATCATGCAGAATTTTCATAATTCATTTAGCATTGCTTCTTGATGCCTCATATACAACTAAAATGTCATCAGCATACATAAGGTGCGGAATTTTGTCTGAATTGGATGCAAGTCTAATGCCAAGTTGTCTTCCTTTTTCATGAAATGCTTTTGATTGTAACTCAGAACATAATATAAATAGACAAGGAGATAATGGACAACCTTGTCTGAAACCACATTCAGCATTAATCCAATCACAATTTTGGCCATTAATGATGATTGAGAATTTCGAATTACTGATACACTGCATGATTAAATTTGAAATTTTTTTCTGGGAAGCCCATAATTCTTAAAATCTGATTAATGTGTCCCAACACATACTATCATATGCATGTTTCATGTCTAATTTAATCAACATGAACCCTAGTTTAGCTATAGAAAATCCGAATCTATTTAATATCTCATGAGTTAACAAATAATTATCAGAAATTGTTCTTCCCGGGACAGAAGCTCCTTGCACTTTAGAAATAATAAAAGGAAGACAAATCTTCAGTCTTTTTAAGATCATACCAAAAACTATTTTATAAATTGTCTGACAAAAACTAATTGGCCGAAACTTTAATATTGTTGAGGCATTAGAAACTTTAGAAATAAGAACTACCATACTTCTTTCCGAAATTTTGGCATTATACCATGATCAAAGAAATTTTCAATAGCATTCCAAATTTCATTCTTAACAATGCACCAAAAGGATTTGAAAAAACAAGCATTAAGTCCATATGATCTCAGAGATTTATTGTTATCTATCTTCATAACAATAGAAAAAATCTCTTCTTTAGAAAATTCTGCATTCAACAACTATTTCATGTTTTCATTCAATTGGTCTTTAACTTCAAAAGATGGCAAATTATGTAAAATTGAATGTCTCTTTTTCCATTTGTCTGAAAATAATTCCTCAAAGGCTACTCGAATTAATTCAGGATCTGACTGTAAAACTCCTTTTGAATCATAAATTTTATTAATCATATTTCCATTTCTTCTTGCAGTAGCATAAGCATGAAAAAAAAAAATGAGAATTTAGATCACCTTCTTCCAACCATTGTGATTTAGAATATTATTTCCACCATGTAGAAAGTCTTGCAAATGTAACATTCAATTCATGATTTTTTTTCCTTAGATCAAGTAACTTGTTTAGATTCATACGACCCAAACTACTTTCCTCCTCTTGTAACAACAAAATCTCATTTTGTAAAACAGTTTTATGTGATTGTTTAACTCCTTCAACTTGTTTTTACTCCAAAAAAATAAGCAGTTAAGAGATCTCTTCATCTTCCTTTGAAGAATTTCAGCAGTTATTCCAAAATCTTGCTTACTCCAAGCTTTATTAACAATACCCCTTAAAGCTTCATAAGAACACCAGATATTTTCAAATCTTAATGCTTTTTTATTATAACAAACTAAATTATTTAAGTTAAGCAATAATGGATGATGATCTGCCGCAACTCTTGGAAAATGTCTAATAACAACAAAAGGAATATTTAACAAAGAACTAGAATTTAAATAATTTCTGTCTAATCTTTCCCAAATATAAGCAAGACTTTCTTTATTATTACACCATGTACATTCAGGATCAACCGAACCTATATCATGGTAATCATTTTTAGTTATGAACTCCTTCATCTCTTGTGAACCTTGAGAAAACAAAAATTTTTTACCGCCTTTCTTCTCTTGATTTGATAAAATAGAGTTAAAATCTCCCATAATAATACATGGATTATCATTAGAAGTGTATTCTTTAGTTAGTTTCCACAAAGGTTTTCTTTCGTGAAGATCCTTTTTGCGTAGACAACTAATTCCATTAGGAGACTTCAGATTTCTAATAACACATTGATCGGAAGAATTTAAAACAGTGAAAGAAGAAACACTCTTTTTCCATAATGTCAAAATGCCACAAGAAGTTCCTTTGGCAAGAAAATGAAAGAAATCCCAATCATCACCAATGATTCTTCTAACTTCTTTATTATACATGGAAACTAATTTAGTTTCCAACAAACCAACAAAAAAATATTGTTTTCTAATACCAAACTTTTTAAATAATAGGAAGCTTCTTTTTTTAGCACCCCTATAATTCAAAATAAAATAGAGGATATTAAGAGACAAATAGGGATAAGGCCCCAGACCCTTCATGACTTTCATCTTCTTTTCTAAATCTTTGGTTCTCCTTAATAGGACCTAACATTCTTAAATCTTTACTAAGTTTGGTCTTATGTTGAGAAGAATTAAGAGAATGCTTTTTCAATAGACCAGATGCAGAACTCAAATTAAACTTAATTAAGTTTTCACTGCTTTCATCAACACTTTTTTGAATTAAATTTCCTGGACTTAATAGAAGGGGTTGACTTCAATACCTTCACTTGCTTCGAAGGAATTAGCAAATTGCCCTCTTTTGAAGAAAAGAAAACTGTATCATCAGCAATAGTTTATTTAATTTGATATAGAGTTTCTGAAACATTATCCATGTTGTCTTCATCAGTAGTGTCTTTAAAATCACAACAGCTTCTTTAAAATCAGTAATAATAGTAACATTAGGAACATTATCAAATTCAACATATTTCTCAGCAACTTTTTCAGCATCAGCCCCATCAACAACAACAGCAACATCTTTCTCAAGCTCTTCTTTCATTTTTAATTATTCTTGAATCAAAATAACAGCAACATAATTTGTTTTAACAGTTCTATCATCTTTAGCAATATTCACAACATTATTACTTCTAACAGTATCATTTACTTGAGAATTTATAGTAACTCTTTATTCTCTTTCTTCTTTCAGCTTCAATTTTTCCAGATCATGTACAGATTTTGGAATACTACTGACATTTTTATGTAATTCATTAGATTTAGATCTATTGTAAGATTTAAATTTAATTCTTCTATAGTTCACATGGATCCAAGATCCATAGGAAGAAGAATCATTATTATCCACTTCACTTACAGATTCAAGAATGCCTTGATTTATATCTACTTTAGAATTATTATCACCTTCAACAAACTGATTAGTAGAAGAGGAAGGATTCTTGTTATTATCAAACAATAACTTTTTGCAATTAAGATAGTGTGTCCAATTCTATCGCAATTATAGCAGAAAGAATATATCTTCTCGTATTCAACTTTCTGATAAAATCTATCTTGCGATCCTTCAATCCATATGCCAGCAGGAAGTTGAGTATCAAGATTAATTCGAACACAAACTCTAGCAAACTCTCTCCTTCCCCAATTGAACATATTACCATCTAAGTACATTAGAGTGCCAACTAAAGAAGTAGTTCTCGTGATAATAATTTTATCCCAATAATGTAAATGAAGATGAGGCAAATAAATCCATAGTGGAGAAAATAAATTCTTTATAGATGAAGGTCAGAATCCTGGATTCCAATTCTCCATACTAATGATATGACCATCTACATACCAAGGACCTCTACTAATAACTACTACTTTTTCTTCTATCGATTGAAAAGAACAAAAAATCCATTCCTTTCCCAAACCAATTAGATGAAAAGAGCTAAATTTACCCCATTGCGTCCTTAGTTCTGAACTAATCAAGGAATAAGGAATAAGATTACCAAAAACCTTAACCACCAAGGAATTATGAAGCCTGTGAATATTTGCCATTTCATTTTTGGATGAAGTTTAACAGCAACCCCATCTTCTGACATCTCTATATTGCTTTCAAAATTAATCACTTTTATTTTAGATGGTTTGCTCCAAACATTAATGTTGCAAATCTGGGCACAAGTAATGTGATTTTGATGATAGCAAATAATATTGTTTCCTTATAAATGTTATTCTTACATTCATGTTTTGTTGCCCTACTCACTAACATTTTAGGTCTACAAGTCCACTAGCAATGTCAAATCAGCTCAATATTGGGTAGATTTGGGTTGAGTCTGGCTGTAATTTTGATTTCAAGTATTTCTTTCCTTTCTTGAGTCAAATCATGTATTTGGTGGATACTAAGCTGAGTAATCTTGCAAGCACACACTCAAGAGAGTGAGTTGGTGAGTTAGTGAAATTTCTGAATTTTGAACTCATTGTATAGTATGATTTATATTATATTGGATGATCAGTTAAAATAAAAAATCCTAATTAAGGCACCCCTATTAATTAAGAGTGATTAAACTAATCGTACTGTATGATCCATATTATACAGGATGATCAATTAAGATTATGAAAAATAGCCACCAATCATAATTTAGGCAATATTTTAATATTCAAATTTTGTTCTAATTATACAAAATGATGTGAATTATCCTAGATGATTTATGACAATCATGCTTAAATTGATCGTATGATTAGGGGATTAATTATGATAAAATTGTTCAATCAGATCGTACATGATGATCTATGATGATGATGTAAGAGATACATGGGACGATACTTGATCATCCCGCATCATCCCGGATAAAAAACATAATTTTTCTCTAATCATATAGGGATAATGTCTTAGACAACTTGAGGGATGTATGGGACTATATTTGAATCATCACCCATCATTGCCTTTTATATTGGATGATCAGTACAATATCTTAAACTAATCGTACAGTATGATCGTAGAATCATACTGAACAATCAGCATAAATACTTGACCTGATCGTATACAATAATATGGATCGTACTGGCTAAAACGGCTATTTTGTACTAATCATATAGGATGATTTATCGATCGTACTAGATGATCTTTGATGAAAAATTGAAAATTAGGGCTTCTTTTGGAGGCTCTCTATTTAATCTCTTATATTATCTTATGAGAGAGCTTTTGCTGTTGATTTAGTCTGAGAGAGAGCTTAGAGGAGGAAGAGAGAGAGAGAGCTTTGGGAGAGAAGAAAGGGAGAGATCCTTGTGAGGGGGAGTTGTGAGGGATTCATAAAGGTTACTCCAAGCAAGCTTTCTGTTGTCTTCTTCAAGTTGCTTTCTTAATTCCTTGATGGCTCTGGGGAAGAGACTCTTCAGCATCAGATCCAGGTTCTTTGCCTACTATAGGAGGGAGTAAAAGGATTTAGGTTCTCTGCCTACTCCAAGAGGGAGTAAAAGGATTCAGGTTCTTTGCCTACTCTAGGAGGAAGTAAAATGATTTAAGTTCTCTGCCTTCACTAGGAGGGTAAAAAAGATTCAGGGTACTCTGCCTCACTTGGATGATGGAAGAGATTTTTGTAAGGGCTTCTCCGCCTAGCTGTGGGGGATAAAGGAGAGATACTAAGAGGTTTAGTGCAATACTCGGAGGAGGCCTCCAAGGAGTGGACGTAGGTCAGATATGACCGAACCACTATAAAATCCTTTGTGTTCGTTCTTTTACTTTTCTGTATTTTAATTTTTGCACTTTTTTGGGATTTACTATGTGATCTGAAAAACTCTAATTTTGTTATTGTGAAATTGATTTGCTTCCGCATTAAGAGTTTTTTTCATTTTGATGAAGAATTTTTAAATTATCAATTCACCCCCCTCTTGGTTAGCCTCTGGCTTCTTCTTAGAGGTTTAACAACCTTCACAAACTTTCAAGTGGTATCAGGGTGGGATTCATAAATTAAGTTTTAGAAAACCTTTAAAAAAAGATTAATGGCTAACTTTAGAAATTATAATACTGTGGATGGATATTCAATCACACGATCACCTTTATTTAATAATATTCCTTTTGATTTTTGGAATATTTGCATGTCTACCTTTTTATAATCTATAGATTATCGCATGTGGAAGTTAGTTCAAGAAGGATATTATGCACCTTCACGCTTAGTTTTTTTTTTTTTTTTTGAGAAATTGAAAATTGAATTAAAGATAAGAACTAATTACATGGAAATAAAAGGCTCACATTCCTTCTTTAACAAATTAAACAAATTAGAAGGAATATTGGCAAAAGAAAAACTATCAAAATAAAAATTATCTTGTAATGCCAAAGTAGCACAAACATCGGCTACCTTGTTACATTCTTTATGAACATGATTGAAAAAAACTTTATTGAAATCATTCAAAAAGAATAAATCCTTTGTACTACTAGTGTTGAAATGCCACTTCGACTTCTTCAAAGATTCTTGAATGAAATTGATAATATTTATATTATCTCCTTCAATTATAACTCCTTTGCTATCCTTCATCCAAGCTTGTATGAATTCCTTTATTGCCAGAACAGCCACCAACTCAAGTTGGGACACATCCCAATGAACTTCCTTCTTCCCAAATGCTAGCAACAACCTCCCTTTATGATCTCTAAAAACACCTCCAATCCCAACTTGATTAGATTCCAACAATGATGCATCCACATTGATTTTGATCCAACCTAGCGGTGGAGGGTGCCAAACTTTAGTAAACTCCCTTAGGAGATTAACACCCCAGCTTTCTAGTATTAGATACAATTTCAGTTTAGCCAAAAATAGGACATTTCCTGCCACCAGCGAACTTGGAGGAGCGGTCTTCCCATGTACAAGATCATTTCTATTTTTCCATGATAGAAAGACTGTTATATAGTATATTCTCACATGTTAGGGAATCAAATCGAATGGCTTCTAAGTTCTTTCAAACAACTTTCCAATTATTGAAATATGGGAATGTAGAATCCCCATTCTCTCAACTTTAGAATGATCTCCTTCATGAATTTACAATGAACCATAATATGAGCGTAGCTTTCCACTTCTTGACATCCTCTTGGACATAAGTCATTTTGACTCAGCCTTCTATAATTAAGAAACTCATTTGTAGGAATGGAAAACTTACTCATTCTCCACCAAAAAGCTCCACTATTGGGTTAAGCTTTAGATTCCTGAACCAATTTGCAAACTCATAGTCTTCCTCCTTAGAATGCCTCTTCATTGATTCCTCATATGCCATAGCAGTGATAAATCTCCCATTGTGGCGGTACATAGTTTCCAAATAATCCGTCTCAGCCTTATGATCAAGAGGAACCTGCAAAATCAAAAGAATAAGGTCATCATTAAAAAACTGCTATAGCATCTCCACATTCCAGCTATAGTCAGGCAAGATGAATTGATTCAACTTAATCTTTTCCAGCCCCACACAATCAGCTAGAGTTGGCCAAGTGTTAAAGCACTTATCAAACAGCCAGATATCCTTCATAACATGGATTTTCCTTCCATCTACAACCCTCCATCTAATTATTGGATTAAGGAACTTTCCACCCTCTAACAAAATCTGTCATGCCATTGAAGCTCCTTTCTTTCTTTCTCCACTTAAGATATTATCACCATATTTAGTAATAATATTCTTATGCAACAAGTTCCCTGGATATTGAATACATCTCCAAGCTAATCTTGATCTAAGAGGCCCCACTCGATGAACAGCCGAATGCAATCCCAAACCACCATCAGTTTTTGGTTTACATAAGACATCCCATGCAACAAAATGTAAACCCTTCCTTCCATTGCCTTTGTGCCAATAAAATCTTTGCAAAATTGATCTACTTGATATAAAACTTTGTTTGGAACCATAGAGTGTGTTGATAAAAAGCTTGGTAATGATAAAAGGGAGGATTTAATGAGGGTGATCTTACCAGCCATAGATAAATGTTTACTTCACCAAGCATTTAGTCTTTCCAACATATTGAAAATCATATCTTCTTAATCTTCTTAAAGCCACTTTAACACCCAAATAAAGCAGCTCCTTAACCACCTTAAAACCCAATTTTCTCCTTATTTGATTATTCATTGGATGCTTCATAGCTTTACCAAATAAAATCTGAGACTTGGAGTTATTAACTCTCTGCCCCATCCACCCATAGAAATCCGCAACAATGGCCTTCACCTCTTGGGCTGATCGTGTAAAAGCTCAGGCAAAAACTAATACATCATCTGCATACAAAAGATGTGTAATTCTCTGAGCTTTGGGTGAAATCTGAACTCCCAATTCATGTCCTCTTTGATGAATTGCATTTGATAAAAGTTGGGAACACATAATGAATAAATAAGGTGATAACGGGCAACCTTGGCGAAACCCACTCTCAGCCTTTATCCAATTAGAAAGTCTTCCATTTAAAATGAAAGAAAACCTGACATTCATTACACATTCCATGATAAGCTTACAAAAAATAATGAAAACCCAAATACTTTTAACACTTGATTCAAGGTTGGCCAACCCATGCTATCAAAAGCTTGCTCCATGTCTAACTTCACTGCCATCAACCCCTTCTTATTTTTTGAGATCCTAAATTTGTTGAAGATCTCTTAAGCAAGCAAATAATATTCAGACATCGATCTACCCGGGATAAACGTAACTTGTTCTTTCGAAATGATCTTTGAGATATAAACTTTAAGTCTATTAACCAATATAGTTGTAACCAACTTATAGGTGGTTTGACATAGGCTAATCGGTCTGAAGTTGGATGGCACTGTTGGATTCTTCACCATGGGGATTAATACAAGAAAAGTATCTTTCCACTCTTCCTTCATGGAACTAGTTTTAAAAAAACTATCAACAGCTTTCCAAGTTGATTCTTTCACAATGCTCCAAAAGAATTAAAAAAATGAAGGTGTAATCCCATCCATCCCAGGAGATTTGTTTCTACCTTGTTGAAAAACTACAGTATTTAATTCTTCCTGTGTAAAATCTCCACTCAAGAACTCCACATCCATGGAATTCAATATCTGGTTTTCGGGAATAACAGGCCAGTCTGCCAGATTGCATTTTCTAGACCACCATTTCTTGATAAAAAACTTCTGAAAAACAGTTATGATCTGCTCAGAATTCTCCACCAAGACATTATTTTCATCTTTAATTTGTCTTATAAGGTTACCATTCCTCTTTGCTGAAGCATACTTGTGGAAGAAATTTGAATTAACATCACCTTCTTCATGCCATCTCACCTTTGCTCTTTGATTCCACTAAGTTGATAATCTTCCTAAAGTAACATTAAGATCATGCACTTTGCTTCTGAGTAAGTTTAGCCTCTCTACTATCAAGCCACCTTCTGAAGCTTCCTCCAACTAAAGTTCCATAATCTCTTTCTTTAAGTCTTCCTTCAACAAATTCAAGCTCTTACATTTTTTTTTGTTCCAGAAGAATAAGGCCCTCAAGGTTCTTCTTAGCTTCCTCTGCAAGACATCCATATCATTACCAAGATTAGATTTTTTCCAAGAATTTAAAACTATGCTCCCAACAGCCGGATAGGACTTCCAAGTATCCTCAAATATGATTATTCTAGAGTTGTACCGAGCCTCCAACACTTTGAAAGCTAATGGACTATGATCAGATGCCACCCTCGCTAAATATCTAACTCTTGCCAATGGAACCTTTTGTAGAGCAGCTGAATTCAGCAGGCACCTATCTAGCCTCTCCCAAATTCTCAAAGCACCTTCTTTGTTATTGCACCAAGTGTATATAGGTCCAACAGTACATACATCATGAAATCATTGTTAGACATAAACAACTTCATCTCCTGAGGCCCTTGGGAAAAAAGGAACCTCTTGCCCCCTCTCTTATCATCATTAGACAATATATAATTGAAGTCCCCACCAACCACTGAAGGTTTATTGCCCACAACAAACATTTCAAGCATCTCCCATAAACTTCTCCTCATTTAAAAGTCCTTGATACCATACACAGTAGCCACCTTCCATGAACCAATCAAAGGAGCATCAAGGACTCCAATAACGACTTGAGAAGAATGTTCCACAACCTCAAAAGACACCTTATTCCTATCCCACATTACCAAAATTCCACCAGAGGTACCTTCTGCAGGATGATGAAAGAAATCCCACTCACTCCCAATTACCTTATCAACATCACCCCTATAAATATTTGAAAGCTTAGTCTCTGTAAGCCCAATAAAACACCCTCCATGATCCTTCACTATCTCTCTAAGATAAAGGGAGGCCTCCCTCTTCTTGGTGCCCCTACAATTCCAAAATATAAAGGAAGACATTAATTACTCGGAGGGGAAAAGTCCCCACATCTCTTACTACCCTTAACTTCTCCTCTTCTATTCCTGCAAGCAACTTCAACAGGACCCAAGGACTTAACTTCTTTAGCAAGTTTGATTTTTCCTGAACTTGAATTAACACCAACTGGACAAATTGAAACTCCAACACCTATTTTTATTTTAAGATGTTTGGTAGAACCTCCTGGTGAACCATTCTCATACTTATCTTCTAAACTATCAGAAGAAAGAATAATACCTTCCACCATCTTATGTGTGCATTCAGCTTCCATAATTTCATTCAATTCTAGTTCTCCATTCGCCTCATCCAAAATGCTGAATTTGTTTTTTAAACAAACATCAGAACTATTGGATGGTTGTATCATACCTTTTGTACCTCCTAGATTTTGATCAACAATGAGACTTTTATTTGAAATATGGCCTTCAACATTCTTGTTATTTGATACCATTTCAACAATTTCCCCATCTTCAATGCTGGACTGCTTATGGACACCTGAAACCTTCACTTGATTACCATCATTATTCTGATTCGTTCGAAGCATTGCACCTTCAGTCTTCTTAAAAATTTTTAATCTATTATTTCAGAACTAAACATGTATCCAGGAACTGTATTCATCATGTTCAAATGAATTACCTTTTTCATGGATCTCACCAACTCTTCGTTCAGGAGGCGCAACATCAGCTGTCTTTTTAGGAAGACTTTTGTTGCCAGGACACATTATTTTCAAATGACCAACTTTACCACATTGATAACAAAGAGATGATATCTTTTCATACTCAAGTTTTTGAAAAGATCTACCATGCATTCCTTCTATCCATACTCCTTTTGGTAAATTTTTATCTAAATCAATTCGAATGCATACTCGGGCATACTCTCTCTTATCCCATTTAAATGAATTTCCATCAATGTATAATGGTACTCCAACCATAGATGCAATTCTTACAATATTCTGTTCATCCCAACAATGTAGCGGTAGGCAAGGCATGTGAATCCATACCGGTACTGTGAGACCTTTTAGCGATTCAGGGGAAAACAATGGGGACCATTTGTCCATGCCAATTATATGACCTCCAATAAACCAAGGGCCACAACTTAAAACTTCTTCCAATCTTTCAGAATTCTTAAATGAACAAAGAATCCAATTTAAACCCAGAGTTGTTAAGTGGAAATTACCATATTTATTCCATTGCCTTCGAAGCTCCATACTACAAACTGGAAATGGGATGTTATTACCAAGAATTTTAATCACCAGTTAATTCTTCAAAACCTGGGAATTGGCATGTTCCAACTCGCAATTCATTACCACTACCACTCCATCCTCAGACATTAGAGTAGAATCCATATTGTATTTTAACTTAATGTGTTGAGTTTTCTTCCAAGCATTCAAGAAATTTTCTTTAGGCCCAGCATCTTCAATATTCACAGGACAATCATTACCAATTTTCAGAGCACTCTCAGGATTAAATGATAGATTGCAATTAACCTTATGAGAACCATTATCCAAAATACTTCCAGCATTCAACACAGAACCTTCTATTAAAATCTCCATAGTAGCCTGGTCAACCTTATCGCAAGCAGGAGGCTTCACGCTTAGTTAATGGTATTAAAACTGAACTTTTTTTTCTGAATGGAGCATAGAAGATTGAGATTTAGCCCAACTGAATGCAAAATATTTGAACTATTTTTTCTGTACTTTAAAATATGAAGATTACATATATATTTCTGCTTGCACTACCGGCAAGGAGATTTAGGATAAATTATGCATAACTTATGAAGGAACAAATGAAGTAAAATAATCTAGGTTGAATATTCTGCTTTATGATTATGAAATTTTTTGCATGAAACCTAGTGAATTAATTTTTAAAATGTATACTAGGTTCACTCAGATTATTACTTTCCTGCATGTCTTAAGAAGATAATAAACTAATTATAAAAAAGTTAACATGATCTTGTGTTGCTTACCTACTTCCTATGATATAAAAATTATTGCTATAACTGAATCTAAAGATCTAAATATTTACTCCATCAATAACTTACTTGGATAACTCATTGCATATGAGTAAGGAGTGAGTCAAAGATAGCTTGATGCAAGTAAAAAGAGAAAGGAGAAAACTATAGCTTTAAAGGCTAATGATTCTGATAGTGATACTTTTGGACAAGAAGATGATGACATTATGTTGATGATAAGGCAGTTTAAAAGCTTTCTAAAGACAAAGCAAAACTTCATCAGCAATGGAATAAAGGTAAAACCAATAGAATTTCCAAAAATTCTTTTGATGTCATCTATTATGAATGCAGGAAGCCAGGGCACATGAAGTCTGTCTGCCCAAATTAGAAAACTCACCCAATCAAGTAGAAGGGTGAAGAAAAATCTAAGTTTAAAAAGGGCAAGCAAAGGACTCAAAAGGCTTTCTGAGCAGACTCTACATCAGACTCATCTGAAACTAAAGCAGAAGAGGAGGTAACTAACCTGTGCTTAATGGCAGATAATAATCTTGATCATTCTGATCAAGAGGATGTATGTGAGCTTTCCTATGATAAATTATTTAAAGTTTTTGAAAGAATTTATACTTTATATAGGAAGCTCAAGAAATTACATGCAAGCCTTAAATCTAACTTTTAAATTTGGAGAAAGAGCATGAATGCCTCAGGAAAGATAATTCCACTTTGGATAGTAATTATATGATTTTATTAGATGAATTTAATACTTTAAACAAGAAGCATCTTGATCTAATTGATAAGCATGACTCCTTAAAAGAATCTCATATTGAATTAGAAGATTCATTTAAGAAATAAAAAATATATTTAGATGAAGCTAATGATAGAGAGCATGCATTAAAAATTAAAAAATTCTATTCTTGAAAGTGCAAACCAATTTTTACAAATTAAATTAAATGTTTTCAAAGAAAATAAAACATCACATATACTTACACAGTCACATAATCCATCACCATAGTATGCATTGTTCAAACCTAGGAAGAGGCACCATAATCTATATAGATTAGTAAACCCTTTTCCTGGTGTTAGATATTTTTCTTGTGGCATGCTAGGACATATCTCCCTTACTTGCACTATCCATTATAGAATACATTTGGTGTGGAGACCAAAATTGTATAATTCATAATATAGTATACAATCATTTTATCCCACATTCCATAAGGTGGAATCTAAACTTATTTGGGTTCCTAATATGACCACTAATAATTTTATAGGGATGCTCTCACAAAAGGCCTCGTGAGTGTATATGGTACTTGGACAATGGATGTTTAAGGAACATAATAAGAGATGTAAATTAATTCATTTTGCTGGAGGCCAGGCCAGGAGGCAAGGTGACACTTAAAGATAATACCACAGGAGAGTGGTGGGCTCATGTATAATTAGCAACTCAAAAAATTTTCTCATTGAAAATATTTTACTAGTAGATGGCTTAAAATATAATCTTCTCAGCATAAGCCAGTTTTATGATAAAGGCTTCAACATCAAATTCTTATCTACTAGCTACATTATAAGCTTAAATGATAACACTATTTTATAGAAAAAAAAGGAGCAATAATATTTACATGCTTGATTTAAATAGTATTGAATCTACTATTTCTCTTTGCTTAAAAATAATTGCTGATGAATCTTGATTATAGCACAGGAGATTGTGTCATGCAAGCATGAAAAGCCTTAGAAAGATCGCCTAAAAATACTTAGTGAGAGGAATACCCAAACTAGAGTTCATTAAGGATCACCTATGTGATGCCTATTAATTAGGGAAGCAAGTCAAATCCTCCTTCCACTTAATTAAGGATATTAACACTAGTAAACGTTTAGAAGTCCTTCACATGGATCTCTTTGGACCTATTAGCACTATTAGTCTAGGAGAGAAAGTCTTTGAGTATGTGATTGTTGATGATTACTCATGGTTTACTGGGTTAGATTCCTATCTCATAAAAGTAAATCATTCGAGGAATTTAGAACATTCTCCATTTGGATTCAGAGGAAGCTTGGTTATAAAATTCTAATAATTCATAGTGATCATGGTGAAGAGTTTAAAAATAAAAAATTTGAATCTTATTGTAAGAAACTAGGGATAGAACATAACTTTTCAGCTCCTAAAACCCCTCAGCAGAATGGGGTAGCTACAAGAAAGAATATGACCCTAGTAGAAGCCGCTAGAGTGATGTTAGCTGAATACTCACTTCCTAAATACTTCTGGGCAGAAGCGGTGATTATAACTTGTTATATTCTGAATAGGGTTAATATTAGATTCAAGCTGAATAAGACACCCTATTAAATCCTTAAGGGCAGGACACCCAACCTCTCTCACCTTTATGTCTTTGGATGTAAAGTGTTCATTCTGAATAATGAAAAATCTTTATTAGGAAAGTTTGACCCTAAATCTGATGAAGGAGTGTTCATGGGGTATTCAAATGTTAGAAATCCTATAAAGTTTTTAATAAAAAGATATGGGTGGTAGAGGAGACCACTCATTTTGTATTTAATGAATTTGATAATTCTAGAGGATATATGATAGAAGAAGAAGTTATAGAAATCACCTAAGGACTAGAATCTATAAATCTGGAGAAAAGGATAGAACCTGAAATTTATTGCTCAGATAATAGAGATATTCTTCAAGTCATCCTAAAGAACTGATCTTGAGAGACCCATTTGAAAGTGTTAGAACTAGGCATGAACTTAGAAAAGAAGTAAACCACTATGCCTTCATCTCAATAACTGAACCCACCAATATAAATCAAGCCCTATTTGATGAATTTTGGATCCTAGCCATATAAGAAGAGTTAAATCAATTTATGAGAAATGATGTTTGGGAACTAGTTGAAAGACCTAAGGGCCAGAGTATTGTTGAAACTAAATAGGTTTTTAAAAATAAAATAAATGATTTTGGTGTAATGGTGAGAAATAAAACAAGATTAGTGGCTAAGGGGTATAACCAAATAGAAATGATTAACTTTAAAAAGACTTTTGCCATTGTAGCTAGATTAGAAGCCATTAGGGTGCTACTAGCTTTTACCTATTTTAAAGAATTCAAACTATACCAAATATATGTCAAAAATGCCTTTTTGTATGGGGTAATAAAAGAAAATATGTATGTTGAACAATCCCCAGGCTTTAAAAATTCATAATTTCTTAATCATATGTTCAAATTAAAAAAGATATTATATAGACTAAAATAAGCACTTAGATCATGGTATGAAAGGCTAAGCACATTCTTACTAGGGAGAACCTTTGTTAAGGGGAGCGTAGACATCACCCTATTTCTGAAAAAGATAGGAGATGAACTACTCATTGTCCAAATTTATATTGATGATATTCTATTTGGATCTTCTGATAAAAATCTATGTGATAAATTTTTAAAAATAATGAGTAAGGAGTTGAGATGATGAGTATAATGGGAGAACTGACCTACTTTCTTGGATTTAGTACAGGGTAGAAGGATGATGAAATTTTTCTTAATCAATTAAAGTATATTAAGGATATTCTTAAGAAATATGAAATGGATAAAGCCAAGTCAATAAACACTCCCATAAATTTTACTATTCAATTAGATAAGAATTCAAATAAAAAATTAGTTGATCAAAAGAAATACAGAGAAATAATTGGATCACATATTTACTTGACTGCTAGTAAACCTGATATTATGTTTTGTGTTTATCTCTGTGCTAGATTTCAAGCTGATATAAAAGAGTCCAACTTGACTGTTGTTAAGAGAATACTTAGATTTCTCTTAGGAACCCAAGACTTAGGAATCTGGTATCCTAGGCATAGCACCTCTTTTAAAATTATAGGATATTCTGATTTAGATTTTGTAGGATACAGAGTTGTTTGGAAAAGTATTTCTAGAACATGTCAATTCATAGGACAGTCTTTTATTCTCTTGGTCCTGTAGAAAATAGAACTCAATTGCCCTGTCCACCTCTAAAGCTAAATATATAACCTTAGGAAGTTATGTGGCCTAAGTCCTTTAGTAAAATAATATATATTAGATTTAGGAATGCATGTTGGCACCATTTCAATATTATGTGATAACACTAGTGACACCTATATTTCAAAGAAACAAATCCAACATTCTAGGACTAAACATATAGATATAAGGCACCATTTCATTAGGGACCATGTTACCAAAGAAGATATAGAGCTACACCATGTTGCCACTGAAAATTAACTTGTTGATATCTTTACAAAACCACTGGCTTTTAAAACCTTCAGCACCTTAAGAACTAGATTAGGTGTGATAGATATTCATGCTTGAAATTGATGTTTTATATTTCATACTTTTTATTTTTGTTTTATTTATATGTTTGTTTCTATTTATGTGTTCCTGTTTTATACCTTTAATTTTCTATTAATTTCCTTCAGTGTTTTAAGAATCATATCACTGCTCACTTTTGCTGTTAATTTTGCTTTAAATGACTTTTTTGCCTTATTTTTATTTAGAAGCTGATAAGCAGTGATTGACTCCTCTAAAATAATTAAAGGAAGAAATATTGATGATTATTTCTCTTCCTCTAACTCCTTTAGTGGTGTATTTTCTTTTTGAATCAAAATTCATTTTAAATTAAAAAATTAGAATTTAAAATAGAGATCTATTTTATCTTCATACAGTAAATATATCTCATATAAATAATGCTCCAAGTCAATGAATCTTTTTCAAGTTTTCTTAATCAAGTTGTTATATGGATAGGAATCTATTTTGTGGTTTATTCTTCCTTATATAAGAGAGTGAGTTTATCCTCTCATATTTGAAAGATAATATTACAACTGAGAAATTCTTAAAGATTTAGAAAGAAAACAAGGATGCAAAAATGAAAAGAGGCACAAAATGAGCCTAAAAATTGAAAAGATGCAGAATGAATGCCAAATAATTGCAAGATGTATGAAGTGCATAAAAAATTAAAAGATGTGCAATGTATGCCAAAAGCTAATAAACATGCATAAAATGAGCCCACTAATAGTTAGCTTGCCTTTCTTTCAAATTCTTAAAATCTTAGAAGACTCCCTATGCCAATTAATATCTCCTATACTTAAATTTGAAAATCATGATTTCTGATTAATTACTTTGCAATATTATTCTATTAGATGTTTTTTCTGAAATGAAGGATGAATAGATCACATTTCCTATCTAATTTCTTTTCTAATTTAGATTTTTGTTTAAAAAGGATTTTGACCTGTAAGGAGTTCGAGCTAGGATTAACAAAATTAATTTTCTAGCCTTTCTGAATTTCAACGTTATCAATTAATTTCTAACTGGTTTTTTAAATATAATAATGAGGTAAATTTATCATTTACTGGGAGCAAATCGATTCAAAAAAAGAACTTGGATATTGTCTTATCATTATTTTTATCATAGTTTTTTATTTATTTTCTATTATTTTTTGCTTGATTTTTGTTTTGAACCCTTTCTGATTGACACATTCCATTCTCTAAATTCTTCAATTTTTGTTCATGTCTTCCAGTACGATTCACATTATATTATATGATCTTAACAAAAATTTACCTCTCTAATTATAGTAAATTGAATGGCTCATATCAATCAATTATTAGTGATCATCCCGTACAATTCATACTTCATACTAGACGATCCATGTGGCAGGAGTCATTGGAATATTTGAATGCAGTCGGTGCGACCCATTATGATAAATCATCCAATATAATCTACGTGTTCGTACTATATGATCAAGCCAGTCAATAATCATATAGGCTGACTCCTCGAAATGATCGTCCTGTGTCTAATCATCTCGTATGATGTCTAATTGTACTGTACGATTAGACTATCTTTTTTTGATCAATCATCTAAATGAATTGATTTCACCACATCATCTTATATGATCTCATGATTGTACGGTATGATATGGCCGATTCTATATAAACAGCCTAAAATCATAGTTTCTTCTTCACTCAAAATATTCCACCTCTCCTTTTTTCTTACTTGAGCACTCTTACTCTTAAAATGGCTGGTGGCAAAAGGTCCCGAGCACTTGCTGGTAGCTCATCTAGGCATGCTATCGATCCTTATTTCATACAGGAAGCTAATGAAGTGGCTTATAACGCTATAAACTACTGGCATAACCCCCTCAAAGATTATCAATTAAAATGTCCTGAACTTTTAGGTACTTGATCTATTTGCTAGAACAACTCTTGGCTTCCTTCTTACACTAGCCTATTCATTTAATTATAAACTCTTATTTGAATTCTTCGCTAACCTTCATATTGACATTGCTTTTACTGCCTTACAATCATATATTAATTGAAGGCTGGTAGAGATAACCTACCAAGATTTTCATGAATTCCTTTACCTTTCTACAACTGGAGACAAGATTCACATCTTGGCTTCAGATCCTGATTTTAATTGGGCTCTTGCTAACAACATTCTTAGGGAAACTAATGTCAACTACCATGTAGCCCAAGTTAATACTTTAGTTAAGGATGCCCAAACCATCCATCACATCCTTTGCAATTCAATTATTCCTAAAGCTGGGGATCAGATTCATATTACACATGTTCTTTCATTTACCACTTACTATATCATGGCTAATATGGACTTTAATGCATCTGATCTTCTCATTCACTTTATTGAACATCTAACATGTATTAGAGATCCTGGTCACAAAAAAAGCCTAACCTAGCCCTAGGACATCTCATTGCCTTTATCCTTAAATCAAAATACAATCTTTAATTTCTAGCTCCACCATATCACCTCCCTATATTCTATTCCAACAGCTCCTTTCACACCCTACATAGTACTCATCGTCACAATGTGCATGAAGAGCCTATGGAAAAGGATGAAGAACTTATTCCTGCACCTATCCCTATTCACTAGTAGTCTCATATTGATCAACTGGTTCAGTGATTTGATTAGTGGAAGGCTTATTTTAACTCCTATGTAGTTGAGCAGCAGTAGCAACATAACCAAGACTTAGCTTGTTTTAACACCTACATAACACAACAACAGTAACAATATGACCAGGATATGACCTGGTTTGGAGATTAGTTTTCCTCTCTTCACCGCTACTTTCAACCACCACCACCACCTCCTTCTAATCAGGATCCCTATGAGTTCTACTTTGTTTTATTTCTATTGTCTATTCTCTTTTGTGATGTACTTTATTTTATTTAAAATTTTTTTCTCCTTTTTGAGATGTCAAAAGGGGGAGTAGTGTGTTGTTTGCATCATATATTTTAGTAAAATTTACTTTGTTCTTACTTATGTCTCATATTTCTTAAAAAAAAAAGAGAAAAAATAAAATTTTTAAAAGAGAAAACTTTCCTTCTAAAATTTCACATTCTAAGGGTGAGTTTTAGAGAATATCAAAAGCTTTCAATATTTTAAACAATAATATTTACCATCATTAAAAAGGGGGAGATTGTTACAAATTAGGGCCCAAGTACTGTGATTTTGATAATAACAAATATTATTATTTCTTATCACTATTATAATTGCATATTATTTTTGTTGCCCTACTCACTAACATTTTAGGTCCACAAGTCTACTAGCAATGTCAAATCAGCTCAAGATTAGGTAGGCAAGGGTTGAGTCTGGCTGTAATTTTAATTTCAAGTATTTTTTCTTTTCTTGAGTCAAATCATGTATCTGGTGGACACTAAGCTGAGTAACCCTACACACACACTTAAGGAAGTGAGTTGGTAAGTTAGTGAAATTTTTAGATTTTGAAATCATCGTACAGTATGATTTATATCATATTAGATGATCCATTAAAATAGAAAATCCTAATTAGGGCACCCCTATTAATTAAGAGTGATTAAACTAATCATATTATATGATTCATATCATATAGGACGATCAGTTAAGTTTATGAATAATAGATGCCAATCATAATTTAGGTAATATTTTAATATTTAAATTTTGTTCTAATCGTACATCATCCTGAATGATTTATGAAAATCATGCCTAAATCGATCATGTGATTAGGGGATTTGTTATGGTAAAATTGTTCGATCAGATCGTAGAGGATGATTAGTGACAATCATATTGGACGACCAGAGAGATACATGGGATGATACTTGATAATCCCGTATCGTCCAAGAGGAAAAACCATGATTTTTCTCTAATCGTACAGGGATATCGTCCTGGACGACCTGAGGGATGTATGGGATGATATTTAAATCATCACCCATCGTCACCTTTCGTATTGGAAGATCAGCACAATATCTTGAACTAATCATACAGTACGATCACAAAATCGTACTGGACAACAAACATAAATACTTGGCTTGATGGTACAGGATAATGTGGATCATATTGGTTGAATGAGCTATTTTGTACTAATCGTACAGGACAATCTATCGATCGTACTGGACGATCTTTGATGAAAAATTGAAAATTAGGGCTTCTTTTGGAGGCTCTCTATTTAATCTCTTATATTGTCTAGTGAGTGAGCTTTTGCTATTGATTTGGTCTGAGAGAGAGCTTAGAGGAGGAAGAGAGAGAGAGAGAGCTTTGGGAGAGTAGAAATGGAGAGATCCTTGTGAGGGGGAGTTATGAGGGATTCATAAAGATTACTCCAAGCAAGGTTTCCATTATCTTCTTCAAGTTGCTTTCTTGATTCCTTGGTGGCTTTGCGGGAGAGACTCTTTAACATAAGATCCAGGTTCTTTACCTACTCCAGCTGGAGGGAGTAAAAAGATCTAGGCTCTTTACCTACTTTAGGAGGGAGTAAAAGGATTCTGGTTCTCTGCCTACTCCAAGAGGGAGTAAAAAGATTCAAGTTCTCTGCCTTCACTAGGAGGGTGAAAAGATTCAGGCTACTTTGCCTCACCGGGACGGTATAAGAGATTTTTGCAAGGGCTTCTTCGCCTATCTATGGGGGCTAAAGGAGAGACACTAAGAGGTTTAGTGCAATACTTGGAGGAGGCCTCCGGAGAGTGGACGTAGGTCAAATTTGACTGAACCACTATAAAATCCTTTGTGTTCGTTCTTTTACCTCTCTGCATTTTAATTTTTGCACTTTTTTGTGATTTACTGTGTGATTTGAAAAACTTTGATTTTGTTATTGTGAAATTGATCTACTTCCACATCAAAGATTTTTTCATTTTAATAAAGAATTTTTAAATTATCAATTAACCCCCCCCCCCTTTGGTTAGTCTCGGGCTTGTTCTTAGAGGTTTAACAACCTTTACGAACTTTTAATTAAGAGGTTCAATCTTTCCATCAACAGAATTACCAACATTGAATCCGCAAGGAACATCTTTAAAGACATTATCACAAACATCTTTGTCTTCAAAAATTTTACTTTTCAACTGAATATTATCTATTGAAGCATAATTGAAATTATCTTCTTCTTGAACCACTTTTGGATTAATAAATTTGTTAACCTTTAATTTTGGACCAGCAAAAGAAGAAGACACCTCCATATCATTAGATCTTCTTTGATGGATATTACCACTATTGAAAATATGTTTGAAATTCTATCCTTCATTTGGAAAAACTTGATTCTTAGAAACAACAGTTTTGCCCTTACCAACATACGATTCTTTCTTAGAAATTTCATAGGATAAATTAGAATTAGAAATGCCCCTAATAATAAGTGGAGATCCATTTGAAATCTTCCTTTTATTAGAGATATTCATAAAATCATTTCTTCCGACTGGTATTCCAGAAGTTGAGGTAATAATAGAAAGCTTATCTGATGCAACACCAGAGACGAATGAAATAATCATCGGCGATGGCTGCCAATCACCCTCCACCATAACGAACAATCTGCGAACGAACTGCTAACAGAAATTCAAAAATATTGAAGCACTCTCTCTCTAAAAGATTTCACCCATCGGCTTAGCAATACGAGAATAACTAAGATTTAATTTCAAAAGAAGTAAAAAATATAAAATGAAATTAGATTTTTTGTTAGAAATTTAAAATAATTTTGAATTTTTTAAAGAAAATTTAAAATAACATAAACCTAAAAAAATTACCTAAAACATAAAAAATGTAAAAAAAACATTTTTTTAACATTTATGTTATTAAAATTTCTTTTAAATATTTACGCTATAATTATTTAAATTAATAGTTTATTTTTTATTAATTATTTATTAAAAGATATAGATTAAATATATTTAATATTAAAATAATTAATAATTTAATTAAATTTTAAAAAATTGAATGATCGTAAATTTAAATTTATTTTTTATTGATATTTAATTTAATCAAATTTAAACAACTATCCAAAGAATTTTTTAAAATTAATAATTAAATAAAATTTAACGATTATAAATTAAACATCAATAAGAAAAATTTAAATATTCATTTTAACATTGATTTAACTAAATTAAACAATTAATTTTAATTAATTATTAATTTAGTATTTTAAAATATTTTATCAAATTTACCTAAATAATTAATTTAATTAAATAAAATGCTTTTATGTTTAATTTAGGAAATATTATTTAGTATTTTCAAAATATTTATCAAATTTAAAATACATATTTAAATTTTTTATTAATGTTTAATTATAATTATTATATTTATTTAATTATTATGGTTAATTTTGTAAATTAATAATTAGAAAACTCCTTTTGATTTATGTTTAAATTTGATTAAATTAAACATCAATTGAAAAGAAAATTTAAATTTAAGATCAATAAAAAAACATTATTTGATTAAATTTATTCATTATTTTAAAATTAAATATATTTTAAATTATTTCTTTCAATAAAGAATTAATATGAAAATAAAATTTTATTTTAATAAATAAAATATTACTTTAAATAATAAAACATAAATATTTTAAAAATTATATGTTTTACTTTTTTCTTTTTTAGGCATTTTTTATAGGCTTATTTCATTTTAGGTTTTCTTCTGAAAACTCAAAATGATTTTGCATTTTGTAGAAAATGCAAGGTCATTTTTGGTTTTCTAAGAAAACTTAATTATATCTTGATTTTTTGTCCTTTTTAATTTAATTTAATTGTGCTCTTATACTTAATTCATAATTATTTATGATCTTTTTAAAAATGTATCGTTTACCTAATTGGTTAAATGCTTAAGCCACTCAACGTAAGTGTGTGAGTATGCTAACTTTGTATGATTTTTTTTTCCAAAAAGAGCATTTTTTTTACAAGAGTCTAAAACATTAGAGAGAGAGAGAGAGAGGGAGAGAGCTAAGAAGAACCTTTGGTTCTTTTAAAAGAACTCCATCTCTTGTATTATGGATGCTTATTTTGACATGTCAACATCATAATAATATATTCAATACATAAAAAATAGTGATATTACATTATATAACAATTAAAATACTATTCTTCTATTTATTCAATTTATTTTTTCTTATAAATCAGTTTGACCAAATTTATCTAGCTTATAACTTAAGATTGACGCGAAGTACTTCAAGATAAAATCTTAATCTAGCATACATATATAAATTAAAGAGACCGTAATGATGGCCAATAGTGATTACTAGGCGTGGTCTCTCGCAATGATGGTTATAATAGTTGTGGCCACAACTGGTGGTGATAATTTCCTTTTAAAAACACTCAAAATACACTAAAAATATATTTAGTGTTTTTTCAAATAGCTTTATTTGTTTTTAAAAATTAAAAATTAAAATAGTTAAAATATATATTAAATAAACATCTTTTCTTTAAAAAATAAAATAAAAGATAAAATTGATCCAAAATAAATCAAAAGTTCCCTAATGGTCAAAACAACATTCAATGTATTTAAGACAACAAATATATAGGAGATTAAAAAGATTTTAAATATAATCGAAATGCATTTCTACAAAGCCAATTAGAACTACACTTCATTATCCAATTATTTTTTTTCCTTTAAATTCATTTCATTTTCCTCCTAACAAAAACTCCCCAATTAATTGCTATTCACTATATGTCCTAAAAACTTTTGAAATCAAACAATAACTCTAAGTGTTCTTAATCTATCCAAATAAATTATATTGGATTATAAAAATTCAACATTTATCCAAATTGTACATCAAAATATCTCAAGAGTTCAGTGCAAATAACATCAGGCAATTTGGCAGAATAAGAAGAATCAAGGTAGTGAACTAGCCTAGACCAACATAAACTTGTCGGGCTTATAATTAACTTGTTAAGGTGTATTTTGTCCAAAGCACTTCAAGAGTTCAGTGCAAATTTAAATTTGTAATTAAATTTCCTTCATCCATCTGCATAAAGTATTGAAATAATAATAAAAAAAAAAGAGTTAGAATCCACTAATCTTAGGTTTGGTTTACAAACCTCACTTCTTTAAATCAAAAAGGGATTCTTACAACCTAAGTACTCTCCTATAAGGACAAATAACAACCCAAACTAATTATAATATGAACTTCATTAAGCCAAATGGCTTAGAATAAAAAAAAGAAAAATAAAAATAAAGTTATTGTAGATAATATAGGTTCAAATTATCTAAAAAATGTCTCTCGCGATGTCTAGGGTTTCTGGGGTGCTTGCGTGCAACGGCCATTGCTCGGTATTTTTCCTTCCCTAAACCTCTGATTTCTTACGATTTTCTTCCATATGGCTGCAAATCGATTAAGGGATCCTGGGTTTTTGGATGGTAAGCCTAAATCTAAATCGTTCCACAATGGTCTTTCTGGTGATTCTACGCCGCCTGGTTTTCAGTAGCTCAAAGTTTCCTCTCATCGTGGTCTGCCTGCGTTAATCATTTTGGATGAGGAGTTGCTTTCTCTGGCAACGCCTTTCGAGTTTGCCTTGGTGGGGAAATTTTCGGGTCGGCGCCAGTCTCTTGACTTGATTCGAAAATTTTTCTTTAACCTCAAGCTCTGTGGCGGCTTTTCGGTTACTGTCTTGAACCACAAAAATGTTTTGATCAAGCTTGTTAACGACCTTGATTACTGTAGGATTTTTTCTCATTGCTCTTACTTCATTGCTAACTGTTTCATGAAGCTATTTAAATGGACACCACATTTTGATATAAATGTGGACTCGCCGATTGTTCCCATTTGGGTTTCTTTTCACAATTTGCGACCTCACCTCTTCTCCCCTCGCATTCTTCATGGATTGGGGTCTATGTTTGGTAGACCTCTGTGAATCGATAATGCCACTATGAATGGCACTAGACCGTCAGTTGCCCACATTCTTGTGGAACTAGATATTACGAAATGGTATACCTCTCAAGTTTGGCTTGTTTCCGAGTCTATGGGGTACATCCAATTGATTGAAATGGAAGAGCTTCCATTGTATTGCTTTTATTGTAAAACATTGGGTCATTCTAAGGAGGTATGTCCTATCTTATTTCCTAAGGTGGATGTTGGTCCCCCTGTTTAGGAGGGGGTTGTCGCTGAGGTACTTGCGAATCCTGCCACTGTTTTGGCTAGGGTGTCTCATGATGAGGAGGTGGTTAATAATGAGGTCATTTTTGCTAATGGTAATATTGACATTATGTCTCCCTTGCTTAATGAGGCGGGGCATGAGAATACGAATGCTTTAGATCTTGGTGATGTTGTTTTCAGCGTGATGGTGGTTTTATTTCTCCTTTGCTAGTCCCTAAGCCGAGTGGGTGTGTCAATTTGAATGTTTCTACTAAAGTTGAGGTTTGTGGCATGGCTTTGTCTCATGTTGAGGAGGTGGAGGATGAGGAGTTTGCTGAGACTTCGGCTCAACCAGCTGTGTGTAGTGCTGAACCTGGGGCTGTGGCTTCTCTTGAATAATTTGATGAAGCAGTTTCTCTGGGAACTACGGCTGGCGAGCCTGGCTCACCTGTTGTTGTGGGCTTTTTAGATTATGAGAACTTTGCTGAGGTGCCAATTATTCTTTTGTCTCCTAACGAATTTAATACTTGTGTTGCTTCTAATGTGGGGGCTACTTGTATTGGTCCATTAGCTTGGTGTGATGGGTCCCCATCTCCGGCTGATGAGATGGTTGATGACATTGATGACCTTGGTGATGAGTAGGTGGAACCATTAAGGGAGTTGTATGGTATTGATGTTTGCAAAGTTGTGGAGAAAACTTTCTCTCGTGGAAGTAAACACCATAAAAAGAAACATAAAAAGTAGTCTCGTGGTGATTTGTTGGTGACTGTCTCTTTAGCTGGAGATTTTTTGTTTGTTGTTTTCTTCATCTGGTTGTTTTGGTTGTGACATTGGTGGATGTTGTTTTGTTCCTGTGGGTGGTGGGGGTTTTACTCCCACATTCTCTGCTTCTTTTTCTTTGTTTGGTGTTGGGTGCAGGTTCGTGTTTCTTTCGTTGAACTGCTCTGGATTGGTGGGGTTGCCTTCGGTGACGTGGTCATGCTTTGGGTGGCTTTAATCGCTGGGGCTGCTATTGGTGACTTGATCGTGCTTTGGGTGGTTTCCCTCGAGGCTGATCTTGGTATCTTTGGGTGGCCGTTTTTGTTATTCTGCTTTTCTTTGATTTGCTATGCTTTTTTATCTTCTTGTATTAGGTAGGATCGAAAGCTCTTAGGTTTGTTTCAAATGTTGTATTTGTAGCGAGCTGCGGATCCTTTAAGGGCTTGTATTTTTTACCTGCATCAACACGTAGGCCCCTCCGAGAGTTTTAACAAAAAAAGAAAAGGTTCAAATTATCTTACAATAAAAGACTCTAACATATATGTTGATTTTATAAAATATTTATAACTTCCTCACCACTTGCAAATCGAATGTAAAATTTACTTACTATATATATATCACCTAAAAGTATTTTGCTTGTTGATTTAAATCATAACTCTTTAAATCAATGAATTAGATTTGAAATTGAAATCTATGCCGAAAATAAAAGAACTTTCTTACAAATTTAATGGATGAAGGAAATTTAAACCTAGAAAACTTAATTTAAGATCCTTAACTAGTATTTCACCCAACAATAAATTAAAATTATTAAGAAAAATATTACGTTAAAAATAAAAGAATAGCAAAGAAAATTTTGGAGAAAGAAAAGAAAATTCAAGAACTTCAAGAGAAGTTGCTCGATTGAGTGTGTTAAGACTTTCGAACTAAAGATTTGATCTTGCAAAGATGTTGACCACTTGAAATGAAAATCTAAGATTCTCCTATCAAGATCTACCATAAAAAGAAAGGAAGAGGAAGGGAGAATGTTCTAGAATTTTAAGTTAAGAGTAGCCTCATAGGAAGATAATGGGGAAAATTTATAGAGAAAATGAATACATAAGTATACTTAATAAAATTTCAAGCATATAAGCTTATTACTTTTAATTATCCTAATTAAGAATTTTTGTGGAATTTAAATATATTTTATGCAATATATGAAACATTTAAAAGTATCTAAATTAACTTAATATTTATTTAACTAAGAAATATTGTTGATTTTTAATTATTGCTTGTTATCCTTAATTACTAGAATATATAATATTTAAATCACATTAGTGAATATATTAAATTATGAGCAAACTAAAAAATACAAGCAAACTTCTATGAACCTCTAAGACACTCCTAAATAAATATAACATGAATTATTATTTCTAAAGATCCAAGCTATCCATCTTAAACCATATTGGGTTCTTTTATGCATAAATTTTGATTGAACTTGGGTTGTTAATGTACATCACAAACAAGTAGTCATCTTGCACATTTATAAAATTAATGCACCTAAAATACTTAACATACATATTTGAACATTTAAGCATATATTGGTTATCATCAAAATTAATAAAATAAGTCTTCAGGCTCGTAAAGCTAACAGTCTCCTCTTTTTTTATGATAACAAACTTATGTTGGTCATAATTAAAATGAAGATGCAAATTGACCTTTCATCATAATTTTATGGATTACGATTATATATATATATTTCATTTTTCAAATGTAATTAGTATATAAAATAAATATTAATTCTCACCCTAAATATATGCATGTAGTAGGTTTATGACCAACATTTAATTCTACTCCCCATTTGATAGCCTCAAAAAGATGAATAGAATTCTACTATAAATTTAAATATTAGGGTCTAACATACTAGGCAAATGTCTTAATATGCAAAATCTATCTTCTACTGATAGTTTTGTAAACATATCTACCAACAGAAAAATGGAGTAAAAGGAGCCATGTAGCCAACCCCACATAGTGGGATGATGGCTTGTTGTTGTTTCTTCTTTGTTAAGGTGCTTTTTAAAGTTAGAAGAGAATAATAAAGCTAAAGATACATATAAATATGTCAAAAGTTTGATTCAAGCAAGGTCAAACTTATGGCAATTGTGTAGAATAAGAAGAATGAAGATAGTGAACACTCCTAGACCATAATGAACTTGACACGTTGATAGTGAACTCACCAAAGCAAATTCAATCCAATATAAACTTAACAAGAAATTTGCACCCAAGCTTAAAAGCTACTTGTTCATGCCATACGCATCCATTTAATGACATCACCCATCAAGTTGAAAACATCTCCTTATCATTCAATTACTTCAAGCATCAAGTTGGAGACTTAAACTAGTAATTATCCATGTGTAAATTATCTACATCTATTTTTATACATTTGGTTTCCTAGATTATATATTTGGATGTATGTTCTTAACTTTATGTTGCTTTTTCCAAAGGGCTAGAACTCTAGCCCAAAGTTTTTAACCTGGTGTTCTAGGAGAGATTTTGAGATATGAAGTCTTGAACACTTAACCATGTACTTTTTTTTTGGACATTTAGGCCAATTAAGGAAAACTCACACACACATCGCATACACAAAGACTCAAACCCAAGACCTCTTAGTTAGAAGCCTAAGCTCTCAACCAACAAGTCAAGGTGAGATGTGTTAACCATGTACTTTGACTAACTAGTGAAATCCTAGAGCTTCTCTTTTTAAAATCCTCTCTTTTTCTCTCTACTTTTTATTATGTGTTCCTTTTGAGTCTTATAAGTAAGATTATGGTATTGACCATGGACAAATATAGATTTGATATAAATGCTTTTCATGATTCCTTTTTTTTATTTAATTCCAACAATCTCTAAGCAACACTGCTTGGGGCAACATCATATTTCAATGCTTACATTCTAAAACCCTTTAAATATTGTGATATAAATAGATACTTTTGGCTTCATATGATATTATATGGATTTTTGCTTCGTAATTAAAGGTTTTTAATATATGCTAAAATCTATTTATTATGAATATTTTTATTATATTTATTAAATTACATTTTTTTCTTAGTTTATTTTTATAGATTTTCAAATTAAATTTCATATACTTTTGTAATTCATATTTCACTTCATCTGTAAAACCAACATCTAAAATTACCTTTTTAATTGTTTTCAAAGTTGCATGAAGCTTTTACTCAGAGTTTTCAAAATCATCTTCCATATTTACTACACAATTTGAAATCAACACATCATATTTCCAAACAAAGTTGTTCAAGTGGTTTCATCTAAAAGTAAATAAATAAAAATAAATCCATCATCAAAATCAATTGCTTCATATTTGCATTGATGCTTAACATATTTTTGTAATATCTTTATACAACTCTCTATTTTGACTACTTTGTAAAATGTAGGTTTCATTGTTTACTACAAATAAATATTGTATGAGCTAGATTTTTTATTGCACACATCAATCTTGTTAGCCTATGAGCTTCAATATTCAACATAATGATTTTTATCATCTAAAAAATATGCTTAGATTTGTTCATGCATTTTCTTAGTAATCAAGTTGCATTAAAATAATGATTGTTTAAGTCAACATATAACAAAAGGTGGCATAGTATAGAAACCCATATAATGATATAAAAACTCATGGAAGACACATACTTAGAAGCCCTATAAGTTTTATTATGTCTTAGACATCTAGAAGTTATTACTTTGTTTAGGAATCTCACAACTTAAAATCAAATATTGAATAGTTAATTTAGTTGAAAATTTGTCTTATACTATTAAACATAGCTAAAACTTATGGTCATAACCACACTTAATCTAGGATTTCACAATCCTAACATTTACCTCACACACTTCTCAATAATTGGAGAAGTTTAGTAAAACCTACATACTATCTAATCCTGGTGAGTGCAATCTAAACTATGGTACAATGAAAGTGAATTCTATTGGAGATGAATCACCTTAAGGAATCCTAGTGTGTTATATCTAGTTACTTAAATAATTAGTGCCCATAAATGTGTTAAGTAACAAGAGATAAAGTAATATTTACACCAATAGAAGACTTGATCATAACATTCTTGTATATCATATGTAAAAAAAATTTTGCTGATCAAAGGCTGTAGAAAGACTAAAAAGAGTACTTAAAAAAGAAAAAAATAAATAAAAATGTAAACACTTAAAGGTGTATAAATGAGATATCAGTTTACCCATAAGCACTTATGGGAATTAAAATGGCTCATGGAGAAGGATTGGATGGAGTAGAGTTAATGACTACAAATAAAAATAACTGACCCACCCATATAGTAAAAAATGGAGTTAAAATGGAAAGTCAAGACTCGAAGATGGAATATTTGATTTTGGGAGTGAAAATTAAAACATAATAATGTCTCAAGAGGTTGTCTAGAGGGATTGATTTCCAATGGAGTCACCTTTTTTTTTAGGTGACAAGGGTGAGGATATGAGGGTGTTCTCATACAAGAGATTTCATGAGAAATGATAAGGGAAGTTGTCTACTAAGGTAGGACCAATAAATCTTATATCAACTCATAGAAAATACTCATAAGAAGACATATCACCAAATTCGTGTCAAGTAAACTAGAGAATCTAACTTAATCAATCTCTTAATGGGGGTGGGCACATTAATGTTAATCACACTTGAGGAGATATCCAATAGACATTGTTGATATAGGAGACATGCTTATGTTATTATTTACCCAGATTAAAAGTAATAGTAGACCATAATTCAAGGGCTATTATCCAAATATGGTACTCTATGCTATAAAATGAGTTAGTTTATAAGGTAGAGGGTGAATCATCATAACTAAGATATAGATTTTTCTACATAGATAGCCTATGTGATAATGATCATTGGATCACCATATAGTCAATGGTAGATTAAAATGGTTTAAAAGGGGTGAGAGCTAAAGGCAATGATTTTGATATTATCTATCTCATGACCTATCCTAGTAATTTTGATGACAACAAATATATGCTTGGATATTCTAATTTATGTGCTAAGAATTTCAGGTGTAATGGTTTGATGAATGTGCATGATTATTACTTATATGGGACATACATTGTACAACACAAGTTTAATCAAAATTTGAGCTGAAAGAACTAAAGATCGATAACTTAAAGGTTTTTATGTTAATATAGAAGTATCTTAGAGGTCCATTGATATTTACTTGTATGGTTTGATTTGCTTAAAATCTAAATATCTATTAAAATGATTTACATATTATTGATTAAGAATAATAAGCTTGATTTAGAAATCTATAAAATTCCTTTATTAAATAAATTTTATATGCTCCATTGATTACATGAATATTATTAGAAAGATAATTAATTAAGAAAATTAAATGTAATAAGCTTATATGATGAATTTTTTATTATGTATTCATTTTAAATTGAACTTGTTTCACATAAATTTACTAATATATAATTAAGTTTATATACATTACATCTTATTGTTGTATGAATATTTAATATATCTTTAAATACATTAAAATATGCATATATTTTTATTTGGTTGTATATGATAATATTTTGACAGAAACATGGCTTAGTTTTTATTTCATTAGCTTCTTTAGATTCTATAGATAGAC
This sequence comes from Dendrobium chrysotoxum, assembly GCA_019925795.1. NCBI lineage: Eukaryota > Viridiplantae > Streptophyta > Magnoliopsida > Asparagales > Orchidaceae > Dendrobium > Dendrobium chrysotoxum. Next base: position 33,601,909 of record CM034303.1, on the reverse strand, counting down.
ATTGATAGTTTACATAACCTAATTTGGAGCTAAATTGAATTTATAATAATTTTTCAAAGTGTTATTTGTTTATTGCCGATTTATATTTTCCAAACTATGTTCCCTACTCAAGCGATTTGCAGTAGAATTGATAAATGTATAAATAAATTTTTCTGGAAAGGGGCTAGTAGCAATTCGAAAATTATCTGGTCCTCATGGGAAAAATGTTGTGGTGTGTTGGAAGATGGGGCTTTGGGTTGTAAGAGTATGAACGATTTGGCTTACGCTTTTTCTTTCAAATTGTGTTATAACTTTCGTGCTAAAGTGAGCCTTTGGGCTAATTTCATGTTTGCTAAGTACTGTGTGGGTAAACACCCTACTACTTGTTGCTTCAATCAAGATAATTCTAAATTGTGGCAGAGACTCTGCAAAGTAAAATGGGCGGTTGAACCCTTCATCTCTTGGGGGCTTGGTAATTGTAGTATTTTCTTTTGGCAAGACCGATGGTTGGGAGGCTAGTCTTTTTATTCTATGATTAATTCCTCTTCCACTGCGGCTATTAAGGTGAAGTATTTCATTAATGATAATTGTTGGGACTATGAGAAACTAGCTAATATTATTCTTGACTTCATTATTCAACAAATTCTGAGCCTTCCCTTGAATATGAAGTCTAATGACTTGATTTTATGTGATTTATCTAAGGATGTTGATTTTAGACTTAAGGATGCTTGGAGCTAAGGGCCTTCCCTTGAATATGTTGTTAGTATCTTTTCAATGATTTGGCATAAAAGTACTCCTTCCATTGCAGCAATTTTTATTTGGAGGATTTTGCATAAGTCATTCTTATGGATGATAACTTAATTAAAAGAGGTTTTATTTTACCTTCTAAGTGTCAATATTGTTATCATGTGGAGAATATGCATCATGTGTTTATATCTGGCCCTTTAGGTGTTAAAACTTGGGTCTACTTTGATGACTTGTTTCAATTAAATTGTTTTAATGCTAAATTGTCTATTAATGCTATGCTGAATGTTTGGTTTTTAAGACTAAAGGGCATATCCGAAATGTTATCCCCTCTCTCATTTTATGGTATTTATGGTTGGATAGGAACAATTCTCTCTTTAATGGTGTTGTTATGAACTTTCATAAGATTATTCAAAATGTGAAAGACAAGGTTTTGGATCTCTACTCTGTTAATCTTCTTTCTATTAAGAACTTTAAAAACTATTACTTTGTTGCTTCTGCTTTTGGGATTATTTGGGATGTTGGTCTTAATTTTAAAGAGCCTAGGGTTATTTACTGGATCAAGCCCCCTAATAATTATTATAAGCTGAATGTGGATGGTGCTATTAGTGATTCTTTCTTGGGGTGTGGTGGGGATATTAGAGATAGTAATGGTACTCTGATTATGGCTTTTGCTGGTCCTATTTAGAAGGGTTATGTGAATTATGCTGTCATTTCGGCTATTCTGTATGGCCTACGGATTTGTATTTCTCTTGGCATAACTAACATTGGCATTGAAGTCAATACCAATTATACTTTCCATTTTTTAAATTCTATCAATCATACTGTGTGCACTCATGAACTGTTGTATCTAGTGAGGGATATTAAGAATCTTCTAATTATTATGAACTATTCCTTACACCATGTTTACAAGGAGAGGAATGCTTATGCTATTTGGCTTGCCAACTGGGGTTGTAGATTGGACTATTTTTATGATTTGTCTAAGATAAATGCTCCTGCTTTCTTGAAATGTCTTTTAAGATTAGATGCTATTAATTTGCCCCATGTTACTATGTAAGTGTTGGTTCTGGCTGGAGCAAGATGTTCCTCTTAGTCTGGATTGTTGTTCCCAATTTTTTTGGTTTTTGGTGTTGTGGTTACTTATGGGGAGCTTGTATCCTCTGTTATGCCTCTTAGTGCTGTGGAGTTCTTTTTCCTGGATTATTCCTAGGCTCTCTGTCTCTCTGGTGGTGTTATTTGGTCGTTTACATTTGAATCTAGGGAGTGGTTGCTCTCGGTCCAGTTTGGTTCTTACCTATATGTTGGGTTTTTTGTTGATTTTTAGTATCTAGATGTGGTGGTATTGGTGGGCTTTAGCTGGTCCTTGTCCTTATTTGGTTTCTGGGTGCTGTGGTGTTGCTCCTGGCTTATTCCTTATCGTTGGGTTTTTTTGGTTGATTAGTTTGGTGTTTGGTTTTGGCGCTGGTGGTGTTGGTTCTTGCATTTGGTCTTATTGCCTGTGTGCTTGGTGGGACCTATGTTGGAGATGCTATCCTGGTTCTACCTTTATTTGGTGCTCCTGGCTATTTTTTGTTTGGGGTACTGGGAGTTTGATTTGGGCTCGTTGGGTTGGTCTTATTGATCCTTTTATTTTGGATTGCTGGCTTTCTTGGGGGCTGCTTTGTAATTTTTGGGCTGGTTTTGGTTTTTCGGGCTGTCGGTTAGCTGGGGGTTGTTTGTTGTTTGGGTTTGGGAGTGGCCCTTCTATCTGAATTTTTGTCTGGTTGGTCTTTGTTGCTACTCTCCTTATTCTTACATATGTGGGTTGTTATCTGGGTTCTGGAAGTATATTTTTGCTGCTAACATTGTGGTGATGGCCTTTTTACCTTTTCTACTCTTTTCTGTTTAATCTCATTTGGATTGAATGAGTATGGGTTTAGAATTGAGTGGCATTGGGGGTTTTATCATGATGGTTGCGGCAAGATAATCTTCCTGAGCACTATTGGCCCAGAGTACCTTTTTGGCTCCTTTGACCCGTTTTTGCTTTATTTTGGTTTTATTCCTGCTTCTGGCAACTGGAATTGCTAATGCTTTTTCTATCAGGCGATTATTACCTTTGTCATTTCAGCCTTTTTGGATTACTGAGTTTGATTACTGCTATCTTTGGTAATGTCATGTGGATTTCTATGGATGGTCCTGTTACTCCTGGTGGGTTTGCTTCGATGTATTATTATTGGGATTGCCTGGGTTCAACTGCTGCCTATTCAGATAATGCCATGTGTTATTATGACATTGTGCTTGACATTTCTAACCTCTTTTCTGCTTCAGCTTTTCTTAACAAGTTATTGTTTATAGTTAAGTATCTTGGTGACCTTTTTTTAACTAATATTTATCATTCCTGTTATATCTCTTGGTTATTTTGGTTGCCTTGTTTTGGGTTTCTTTTGTTTTTGTAGGTTAAAGGGAAGGTGAATCAGGTGGACGTTGGGCTTAACTTTTGTAGAAAGACTGTGCTAATTTTTTTTTCGTTCCATCTTTCTTTTTTGGGTGCTGTCCTCTAGCAGCCCTAGAATGTTACTAGGTTTTGATGTATCTTTTAGATTGGGGGACCTTTGGCTCTTAGGATTTTTTTGGTCTTTTTTGGATGTAGCTCTTTTGAGCACTAGCGAGTTGAAGGTCCCCTTTGAAGACTTTGTAACCTATCTTTTTCTAATTAACACGTAGGCCCCTCTGTGGATTTTCCAAAAAAAAAAAAATAAAAAATAAAAAATAAAACAAAATAATAATTTTTCAAACAATATTTAATTTTAATACTATATACTACTGGGTAGCCATTTTTGCCTTATTTTTGATGTATATGAAGGCTTTTGACTTTTCCATTTGATTTGTCATTTTCTAATCATTTAAAACATATATATGTATTTAATATAAATGTATTCTTTATCAAAAATTATATTATTACTTAATAAAATAATATTAGATTATTAATTTTTAGGTGTGTCAATTTTTAACATGACCCGAAACCTGACCCGGACCCGACCCAAAAAAATTTGGGTTCGGATAGACCCGTTTGTGAAACTGGTCGGGTTCGGGTTCAACAAACTGACCCGTTTCAAAAATTGGGTCGGGTTCGGGTTGACCTGACAACCCAAAAATAACCCAAAAATCCTCTGCCCGCCTCTACTTCCTTCCCTGCCCGAAGTGTCGAGTGCCCGACTGTTAGCTAGCTCAGCTCCCCACATTGCCTGAAGCTTTGAGTCGATGTCGCCAATCGTTAAGCATGTGTTGCCCGAAGCGTCAAGTCGAGTCACTGCATCGCTTCGTGATGTTTGTGTGCTGTCGCTGCTGCTGCACCGCTACTGCCGCTACCGCCTGTCACTGCACTGCTACTGCCACTGCCGCTTCACCGCTTGGAGTAGTGACCAAAACTAAAAGTAGTGACCGGAACCTGTACGTTTGAGATTTATTTTCAAAAATTTAGGTCATGTCGTGTCAATCCGGCAGATCGCGCAGGTCGTGTCCTGGTTGAAAAAGCCGACCCATTTGTAAAACTGGGTTAACTCGGGTTCGACCCAAACTGAACCCATTGACACGAATTGACACCCCTATTAGTTTTATTCAAAATTGGCTCTACTTAGCTTTTTTCTTTAAATACCCCTCTTTCTCTTCTTATGAGGGCTATTTAAAAGAAAAAACTCCAGTAATTTCTCCATTCCTCCTTCCTTCTTTGCAAGCTAAATCTTGAGTTGAGAACTTTGATCTTCATTCCAAGAACTCCTTTCATTTGCAAGATCAAATTCCTAGTTCAAAAGCTTTAATGCACTAAATCGTGTAACATTTTTTATAGTTCTTGAGTTTGTTTTCTTTCTCTAAATATTTACTTGCTGTTCTTTTTTTTTTTCATAATATATTTTTCTTAAAAATATTTATTAATTGATGAAATGCTAGTTGAGAATCTTATATTAAGTTTTCTATATTAAATCTTTTAAATACATAAAGATAATAGGCAAGTATTTTTATTTTCTTTTATTTGGCATAAAATTTCATTTCAAATCTAATTCATTTTTAAAAGAATTATATGATATAATAGCTTATCTTTTGACTTTGCCAAATTTTTTTTTGGAGTCATTATAACTCCAAATTGCAATCCGTCTTCGTGATAGTGTTGTTATTGTAGTATTTTACTTGCACGAATTTTTTTTGTAATATTTAGGCACCGGTGAAAATCCTTTAGAAATTGGTACCTATCGACACAAATGAGGATTTCGGGACCGTTAAGTGTCCATTTTGCAAACCGATTTCATCGATATTTTTTAAATAAAATGATTTATTTCATGGATATTTTCTACAATTTTTGAGGTTCTAAAATAATTTATTTGAATTTTATACTAAAGAAATTGATTAAATTAATAATATAATATTAAATTATTATTTTATTCCTAAATATCTAAAACCATTATAAGAATTTATTAAATCCACTTTATCTCATTTTGCTTCCAGCAATAGAGACTTGATTTGAGAATATGAGAAAAAATGAGAAGAGAGAGAAAAAGAAAACCTAATTTTGGAGGTCACGGAGCGATTTTCGTTAGTCGGGCTAGTTGGGATATTTGGTCGTCTCGCTATAAGGAACCTTTAGCCATTTTCTGATTTCAAAGATTTTATATTTTTGGCATTTTTCTGATCAAATTTGTGTTTTCGTTATTGAAAAATGTGAATAACTTTATATTGACAAAACTTTCACCGTGTTACTTTTTGTATGTTATAGAGATCATGATTATGAGCATTTTGAGTATTTATTTAAAAATTTTTTTATTGGTGATTTCCAAAATACAGTGATTTTTATCTACCCAAAAATTTATTTTGATATCTAAGCATAGTGATGTAGTACAATAAAAGTCTTAAAACATCATTTTATACAATTTCTAGTATTTGGTAATTTTTTAAAAAATGTGCATTTTTGCCTAATAGGATTCTTTGTTGTCTACCGTTATGATATTTTGGCATCTTCTTAATTAAGCTCAATTATACATTATTTGCTGCAATGCATTGAAAATAGATGCGGATATGTACTTGAGTAATAGTTGATCGCTATTACTGTTATAGTATTGTGATAATAATGTGCATGTGTGAAACAAATAAATAAAGAATGGTTGACCCGTTTGTTGGAGACTGATTGACTTATACAGGATTGTGGGCCGACGGGCTTTCCTTTAAATACTGTGATTTGGTGTTATCCTTTACTGATTCATGTGATACTGATTGGGAGTTATAAGGAGATTATTACTGTGCCGACAGGCAAAGAGTCACGTCTCTATTTATGATGCCAATGGTTTACTAACACTAATACTAATACTGAAAAACACCGTGATAGCCAGTACATCTTACTTATTTAGTGTGACTACTGAAATGCATATTTTTGAGGCATTATTCTTATTATTGTATGGATTCATTAGTACTACACAGATTTACTATTATTTTATTATTCTACTACTATTGCCACTAGATTGTTACTGTTACTGATATAGATACTAATACTATGTGATACTATTGATTCACTGTACTGATACTAAGTATATGATATTTTGAGCACGTGATATAGAATGCATGGATAACATGTGTACGTTCCTATATAATTTTATTGCATTGATTTAATTTTGGCAATCTTTACCGATCTTTTGATTTGATGCTTTATACGATTTTTATACTAATTGGTATTACTGATATGATTATTTCTTTATAGATTTGACACTCATTCTGATTTATCAGCTTTACTGGCTTATGTACTGCATTTTGAGTAGTTATCACAGGTTTTACTGTAATGTCTTATATTAATCCAGTTATTATAACATCTAATGAATCTGTACATACACATCTTCTTAATTAAGCTCAATTATGCTTTATTTGATGTAATGCATTAAAAATGGATGTGGATATGTGCTTGAGTAGTAACTGGTCACTATTACTGTTATAGTATTGTGATAATAATATGTGTGTGTGAAACAAATAAGTCAAAACTAGTTGACCCATTGGTTGGAGACTGATTGATCTGTACTGGATAAAATTCGTGCAAGTTAAATACTTTATTGAGCATGTATCACATACTTAATAAAATCATATTATATTATTAATTTAATCAATTTCTTTAGTATAAAATTCAAATAAATCATTTTAAAACTTAAAAAATTATAGAAAAAATATTCATAAAATAAATCATTTTATTTAAAAAATATCGATGAAATAGGTTTACAAAACGGACACCTAAGAGTTCTAAAATCCTTATTTGTACTGATAGGTAAATCATATAAGAGTATGCATATGCTATCTAGTTATTCTATATCAATATTAAACTAGTATCTCAGTCACATGCTCAATAAATCCTACATATCACATGCTTAATAAAACCTATATCTAGTATCTCAATCACATGCTTAATAAAACTAGTGCTATCTAATACCACATATATGTAATAAATAACAAAATAGAGTCTATAATTCAAAACATCAACGTACACATCTATATTCATTCAAAAATTCATATAGACTATTCAGAATCTACATAATCATATCACAATTATTCTGTCATGAGTACAAAAAATAACTAAAATAAAAAGAACTTGAACCTAAGGAAATCCTGACAAGCCTCACACTCCTGTTCTCATGCCTAACTTGAAATCATTTAACCATATATAATGAGCTTAAAAATCCCAGCAGGCCACCAAAACTTATAACTAAATTCAAAGCACGGTAAAGGAGTAATATGCCTGTCAGGATCAAATCATAGCAGCAACATTCATATGATTATGGAATCAGTGCAAAAAATGTAAAACTCACATGCAGTAGCAGTAGAATATGTAAATAGTAAAATACTACGATATAGAAGCCAGTAAAGCAGGTAAACCAGTACGAGTGTCAAATTTATAAAGAAATCTTTATATCAGTAATACCAATTAGTACAGAAATCATATAAAGCATAAAATCAAAATATTTGTAAAGATTGCCAAAATCAAATCAGTGTAATAAAATCATATAAGAATGTACACATATTATCTAGGCATTCTATATTACGTTCTCATAATATCACATGCTTAATATTAGTATAGTGAATCAATAGTATCACATAATATCAGTATCTATATCAGTAATAGTAATAATTCAGTGGCAGGAGCAGTATAATAATGCAATAACAGTAAATCTATGCGGCACTCATGAATTCATACAATAATAAGAATAATGCCTCAAAAATATGCATTTTAGTAGTCACACTAAACAAGTAAGATGTCCTGGCTATCACAGTATTTTTCATTGTTAGTGTCAGTGTTAGTAAACTGTTGGCTCAGTAAATAGAGTCCTCACTCTTTGCCCATCGGCACAGTAATAATCTCCTTAGAACTCCCAATCAGTATCATATGAATCAATAGAGGATTACACCAAACTATAGTATTTAAAGGAAAGCCCGTCGAGCCACCATCCTGTATATATTAATTAGTCTCCAATTAACAGGTCAACCAGTCTTTACTTATTTGTTTCACACACGCACATTATTATCACAATACTATAACAGTAATAGTGACCAGCTATAACTCAAGCACATATCCACATCTATTTTTAATGTATTGCAATAAATAATGTATAATTAAGCTTAATTAAGAAGATGCCAAAATATTTTAATGGTAGACAATAAAAAATCCTATTATGCAAAAATGCACATTTTCAAAAAATTATTAAAATATTAGAAATTATATAAAATAATTTTTTAAGACTTTTATTATACTACACAATTTTTAGACATCAAAATAAATTTAGGAAGATTTCTTTATAGATCTAACACTCGTATTGGTTTACCTGCTTTACTAGCTTCTATACCATAGTATTTTACTGTTTACAGATTCTACTGCTACTGCAATTGAGTTTTACTTTTTCTGTACTGATTCCATGATCATAAGAATGTTGCTGCTATGATTTGATCCTTAACATACATATTACTCCTTTACCGTGCTTTGAATTCAGTTATAGGTTTTGGTGACCTGCTGGGCTTTTTAAGCTCATTATATATGGTTAAATGATTTTAGGTCAGGGCAGGAGAGCAGGAGTGTGAGGCTTATCTGGATTTCTTTAGGTTCAGATTCTTTTTATTCTAGTTACTTTTTTATACTCAGGATAAAATAGTTGTGATATGATTGTGTAGATTCTGAGTAATGTATATAATTTTTGGAATGAATATAGATGTGTATATTAATGTTTTGAATTATAGACTCTATTTTACTATTTATTACTGATAGGTGATATTAGATAGCTCTAATTATTGTTTATTAAAAGATTAAAATAATAATTCTTCCAATTTAGATTTTCGGGCATTAAAATTAGTATCAGAGCTAGTATCAGAGCATAGTTGTTGGAAGAATTAATTGTTACCATATCTATATGTATTGATTGGCAAAGATATGCCAATGCAAACTATATTGTCACATTGGTATCAAAGCATAGTTGTTGGTAGAATTGATTATTACCAAAGCTCTAGGAGTTAATTGAGAGTTAGGTAGATTGGATAGATTAAGGTGCATCAATTTACATGCATAATTGAATGACAAGTGATAGAATAAACTGAATGACTAAACTGATTGGTATTACGGATACGATAATTGGTTTATAGATTTGACACTCATATTGGTTTACTACTTTACTGGCTTTTATACTGCAGTGTTTTACTATTTATAGATTCTACTGCTGTTGTATTTGAGTCTTATCATTTTTACACTAATTCAATGATCATATAAATGTAACTGCTATAATTTGATTTTTGACATGCATATTACTTCTTTGCTGTACTTTGAATTCAGTTGTTGGTTTTGGTGACCTGCTGGGCTTTTTAAGCTCATTATATATGGTTAAATGATTTCAGGTCAGGGTAGGGAAGCAGGAGTGTGAGGTTGGTCAGGATTCTTTAGGTTCTATATCTTTTTATTTTAGCTGTTATTTTATACTCAGTATGGGATAGATATGTGATGATTATATAGATCCTGAGTAGTGTATGATTTTTGGTAATGCATATAGATATGTATATTGATGTTTTAAATTATAGAATCTATTGTTTATTACTGCATAAAGATATACCTAAATATTGTAACAATGCAGTTTTGCATTGTCAAAGACTATCGAAATCATGTCAATGCAGTGATATTAGATAGCTCTGGTTATTATTTATTAAAATATTAAAATAATAATTCTTCTAATTTAGATTTTGGGGCATCACATATGATTTGAGGAGTAGTATTTTAAATTAGTAAGAAAAATATTTTATTAAAAATACTATTCATATTTATATCAAGAAATAAATCTATCTTAAAGTGAGCAAATTTTATATTTCATTTATGAGTAGAGGGGTGATTGAAATTAAATTTTAAAAATCACCTCAAATATTTTGGTCATTTTGTTACAATATAATTTGAGCTTGTATTATTTACATCAAATTGTATTATTTTTTTTCTTAATCTAAATTATTTGGCTTAATAAAATTTAAATATAATTAGATTGGGTTGTACATGCCCGTGTTGGAGAGTACTTAGGTTGAAACAAATTCTTTGATTTAAAAAAGTGAGATTTGCAAGGCAAAGTTGGGATTAGTGAATTCTAGCCAGAGAGTTGGCTAGCATGGACATAGCCTGGATTAGAATCTACGATGAACCACATAAAAATATTATGCATGTTATTTTCTTTTCTTGCGTCTATTTTTCTTTATTATTTTCTTAAAAAAAATTTATGGTTATTTAATTCTTTACCAAATAGCATCGAAATTATTTTAATTATTTTCTTTTAATAAGAAATTATAAAAACCCAATTCACCCCCTCTTGGGGTGCCGTAGTCATCCAACAATTGGTATCAGAGCCTTGACTCTTTTTATTTTGGCTTAACATACTAGTGTGGATCCACTTATAAACTATGACACATAGTTTTTCTAATGGTTCACTTTTCAAAGCATAATCCACTCATCAACCACCATTATTAGATATTGTCCCTTTTGATTATTAGAAAAATAGAATTAGTACATTTTTAAGGGGACAAGACTCTCATTGTGGCATATTCATACACACCAATATATATTATACACCCACTAAAGAAATTAATAGAATTGGAATTAAAAAACTATTTGATGAATGTATTACATTAGAGAGGGAGTTAGATGAGTTAAATTCTAGGGTATGTAATACTTCGCATTTTGCACTTCTTCTAGATGATTATGCAAAAATTTTCATGTTAAATTCAACAAAAGAATTTGGGATAATTAATTATAACTTATGAAGGTACTAGTGAGGTTAGAGATGCTCACATAAATAGACTTATTGATGAATACAATTTTTTTTGTATCTCCTTCTAAGTTTATTTTTGATATTTATTCTAGATTTATAAAATAATTAACATATTATATTCTCTTAGAAGAACATATAAGAATTAAGACTTAGTCTACAAGATTCTTAATTGCCTTCCCAAAGAATGGGATGCCAAAGTAACTAAAATTAGAAAGGGTAAAGATTTATCTACTTATCCACTTGATAAACTTTTGGGTTCTTTGATAGCACATGAGTAGATAATTTCTCAATGAGATAAGTTGGATAGATCCTCTAAGAAAGAGAAAGAGAAAGGTAAAATTATTGCCTAACAGGTTGATGATAATAATAAGCCTTATTCCTCGAGCTCTAATGAAAATCGTAATGAGGTGGCCATGCTTTCAAGAAGACTTGGAAGCTTACTAAGAAAAAAAAATCAAAGGTATAAGAAATCTAAAAATTATAAATTTTAAACTAAGAAATTTCTTACGTGAGCAGGGATTATTTATTACCATTGCAAGAAGCTTGGACATATAAGAGGAGATTGTCTAGATCTTATTAATTCAAAGAAGAAAGAGATGGATGTAAAGGGAAAGAGTGAAAAGAAAGAAAAGAAGCATTTTAAGAAGAAGAAGGCTCTATGGGGCAACCTAGATTTAGATGAATCAAGCTCATCAGATGAAGGGGTGAACATTTGTCTTATGGAAGGAGGAGAATCTGATTGTGATTCTCAAGAGGTATGTAATGATATATCTTATGAAAAATTAGATGATGCATTTAATGAATTAGTGATTAAATATAAAAAATTAAAAGTAGAATATAATATTTTAAAAAAAGAGCATAAAAATTTAGATATGCATTTTAATTATTTAAAAAATAAATGTGATGATTTGAAAAATAAAAATAGTTCTTTATTAGATCATTCCTTACTTGTTTGTAAACTTAAAAGAGCAAATATTCTATTAAAAAGGATTAGATTTATGCATTAAATCATAAGTTTATTATAAAGTTCTATTAAGTTCAACATCAAATAAAAGTTCTTATATGTCACATAGACATCCAGCTAAGCCATATGCAAACACTAATATTTGGTGTAATTATTGTGCTAGAAAAGGACATCTCATTTGATTGCTATGCTTGTAGATTAAAAAAATACTAAACAATAAACTTTTATATGGGTACCAAAATACAAGTACTTTATATACCATACATAATAGATATCATAGTATTCATTTAGAATGTGTACCCAAAAATATTTGAGTTTTAAAAGTTAACATTTGATTTTTTTTTGTAGGAATGCCTTCAAAGTAAAATCAATGAAGGCATGTGGTACTTGGATAGTGGATGTTTAAGACATACACTGGGCGATAAAGTAAAATTCTCTACATTAGAACCAAGTGATGGAGGGTATATCACATATGGAGATAATGCAAAGGGAAAGATTATTGGCATTAGATCCATATATAAGAACTCTATTACTTTAGAAAAAGTTTTATTTATTTATAGTTTAAAATATAATTTAATATCAGTTAGTTAATTATGTAATAAAGTTTTAAATGTTTCTTTATATGCTTCATATTGCATTATTTGAAATAATGAAACTATTTTTCTTATTGAAAATAGATATAAAATATTTTTTTAGTTGACTTAGAGAATATAAATAATATTAATTTGAATTTACTTTGCAAGAAATCATAAAAGATGATGCTTGGTTATGACATAAAAGGCTATGTCAAGCCAATATCCACACATTAAATAAAATTTCTAAACTTGATTTAGTAGTTGGTTTACCAAAAATTAATTTTTATTTTGATTCTAAATGTGATGCATGCATTCATGGTAAACATATGAAAAGTTCATTTTAAGAGAGCAAAAATATAGTTTCTACTAGCAGTCATTTGAAATTATTGCACATGGACTTATTTGGACCAACTAACACAACTAGTTTAGGTGGTAAGAATTACGGATTTATTTTTATGGATGATTATTGACGATACACTTGGGTATTATTCATAACTAATAAAAATAATGCATTTAATGATTTTAGAAAATTTGGTAAGTATATTCAAAGAGAACAAGGTTATTAGATTCATAGAATAGAAATAGATTTTGGTGGAGAATTTAAAATAAATCATTTGAAAATTATTATAATGAAAATATAATTAGGCATAATTTTTTAGCTCTTAGAACTCCTTAACAAAATGGTATAGTTGAAAGAAAGAATCATACTTTGATAGAATTAGCAACATCAATGTTAGATGAATATAAACTTCCAAAGTATTTTTAGGCAGAAGTAATAAACACTGCATGTTTTGTTATAAATAGAGTTTATTTAAGACCTATTCTTTAAAAGACCCCTTATAAAATATTTTTTGAAAGAAACATAAGATTAGTCATTTACATATTTTTGTATGTAAGTATTTTATTTTAAATAATGGCAAGAATCCTTTAAGTAAATTTGATAACAAGTCTGATGATGGTATATTTTTAGGATATTTTATTTTTGGAAAATCTTTTAAAGTTTTTATTAAGTGAAAATTAATTGTTGAAGAATCCGTTCATATAATTTTTGATGAAAATCCTATAGATTTAATAAGAAATTATTTGAATGCTGATGATATTGAGAATATAAAGAAAATAAATTTGAAACAAAAAGAGGATGATTCCTTACTTAAGAAATAGAGAAATAATAGAAATCACCAAAAAGAATTAATAATATGTGATCCTTTTCAAGGTGTTAAGACTTCAAGAAACCTTCGGGATGCGATAGAACAATCAGCATTTCTATCAGAAATTGAACTTAGAAATACAAATGAAGCTTTACAAGATAATTTGTGAGTAGTTGCTATGGAAGAGGAACTTAACTAGTTTATAAGAAATGATGTTTGGGAGTTAGTCCCAATACCTCATGATCAAAATATAATTGGAACTAAATGGGTCTATAAAAGTAAGATAGATGATTCAAAAAGTATAATTAGAAATAAAACTAGATTAGTTACACAAGGGTACACACAAATAGAAGGAATAGACTTTGAAAAATCTTTTACACTTGTAACAAGACTAGAGGCCATTAGATTACTCCTTACCTTTGCTTATTTTAAGGATTTTAAACTTTTTCAAATTGATGTCAAAAGTGCATTTTTGAATTAGTATATTGATTAAGATGTATTTGTAAAACAACCACCAGGGTTTGAGAGCCTTAATTTTCCTAATCATGTTTATAAATTGAAGAAAGCACTATATGGTTTAAAATAGGCTCCACGGCATGCTTGGCATGTTATGTTAAGTAACTTTTTAGTTGAACATAATTTTAGAAATGGTAAGGTAGATATAACTCTTTTTATTAAAAATATTAGAGATGATTTGATTATTATATGGATTTATATTGATGATATATTATTTGGAAGTACAAATTAAAGTTTGTGCCATGAGTTCTCTTTGTTAATATAAAAGAAATTTAAAATGAGAATGTGGGAGAACTCACCTTTTTCTTAGGACTTCAAGTAAAATAACTAAAGTATGACACATTCATATGTCAAACCATGTATATAAATGAAGTATTAGAAAAGTTTGATATGAAGATATTCATATTGAGTAAAACCCCTATAAGCCCATTAACTAGACTTGATTTAGATGAAACAAGAAAACTAATAGATTAAAAGCTTTTGGGGGTATAATATGTTCACTTTTGTATCTTACTGCTATTTGGCTTGATATTACATTTACGGGATGTTTGTGTGTAAGATTTCAAGCTAATCCTAAGGAATCACACTTCTAATCCTAAGGAATCACACTTAACAACAGTTGAGCAAATATTTGGCTATTTGATAGGAACTCCTAGGTTAGGCTTATGTTATCCCAAAAATTTGTTATCATATAATTTAGTTACATATTCTGATGCAGACTATATTGGTTGTCAAGTTGATAAAAAACTACATCTGGAAACTATAAATTTTTAGGATCATCACTTATATTATGGTCTTCAAGAAAATAAAATTCTATAGCTTGATCCACTATTGAAGCTGAGTACATAACTGTAGGTAGCTGTGTTGCTCAAGTTCTTTGGCTAAAATAATAATTAGAAGATTTTGAAATTAAGCTTAAAAACATTCATATTAAATGGGGCAATAGTAGTGCCATTTATTTAACAAAAAATCCTATACAACACTCACAAACTAAATATATAGAGATTAGACAACATTTTATTAGAGATTATGTTAATATGGGTGATGTAGATATAGATTTTGTAATCACAGATTCTTAACTAGCAGATATTCTTGCAAAATCATTAGTTGAAGAGAGATTTTATATGTTAAGATGTATGCTTGGAATGTTAGACCCTAATATTTAAAATTTATATATATTTCTATTATTCTTTTTGATGTTACCAACGGGGGAGAGGAATTATATATTGGTCTTAATTCTTTTCACATGAATATATTTAGGGGGAGAATTATTTTTTAGCAAATTAACATTCAAAAATATTTCTCAATTACTTTATATTTCTATTACTTTTATTTCTTAAAATTTATGATAAAAGGTCAATTTGTATATATCTTATAGCTATGCCCAACATAAGTTTGTCATCATCAAAAAAGGGGAGATTGTTAATATTATCCATCAAAAAGTGAAGTCAAGATAAACATTGAAGTGATCAGATACATCATAATGATGCACATAGGACATGCTAAAATGTTCAGTAGAAGCATCATAAAGGTTACTTTGACATATAAATTAATTATATAACACAAGTAGGGGGTGAATTTGTGCATAATTTAAAACCTAAGAAATTAAATTTTTTGCTAGAAAAATTTTTATTATTTAAAAAAATAAAACTAAAGAAAAAAAGATTTATTTCTTTTTTAATAAATTAAGATATTTTAACACAATATGATATTTCTAAGATGATGGTGCAAGCAAGAAGCAATTCTAATTGAATTTGCATACTTATTTATATCACAATATGCATATACTATCAAACATAAGATAACTTGAACATTCTAACCATTTTACTAAATGATAGATTAATCAAGATGTTCATTTTCATCATACCATAAAAAGAATAAGAAAGAGCATGTAAATAATTAGAATAACTACATGAAAAAATAAAGGGTAAGAAAGACATAAGTCAATTTTATCATGGCTCGACATTGATGCGTATATCCATGCTTGGAGCCCTCCTACTCAATGTTTTATGACTCTCTCCTTCAAGCATATTTGAGTGGAGAAACCCTTCCTTAATTGGTCATTTAGAAACTGTGCACCTCTACTTTCCTCTCTAAGTGAGAAGTCATTACTCTGGCCCAATAACATGCTAAAAATCATTAATACAAACTTTTTTGAGACTACACATATTTCTTACAAGTATATACCAAAACCACTTGCTATAACCACAACCTTAAATCTGAAAATTTTAAGATGTAGGAGAAAGAAGATGACATAATAAGTGCACAAACAAATGGAAAATTCAAACCAAGGGTTTTCAAATAAAAGAGAAAAGTTCTCTTTATAAAAAATTATTCTCTCCCACCTCTATCACTAATTTCCAATCATTATCTACTATCACACACATTTTAGGGTTGAAAGAATGTATTTATATCAAGTCAAAACATTGATTTTAGGAAAAAAAAAGTTATGTTAAATCATATAGTATAATCTATATTGTACATTATGGTTAGCTCAACTTGAATCATACCACCTCAAATAATAATTCTAGTTACTTATCTTGATTTACTTAGGAAACCTTTCATACAATATAATTCACATCATCTAGTATGATCTGTTGGAATTTTATATTAATCTAATTAATGAAATTAATTAGGTAGTTAATCATTTACAATAATCATCATCATACAACATGATCCCTGTCATACAATACCAATAGTTTAATAATTCCCTAAAAGTAAAGAAAATTGGTCCTTTCTTGGAATCAAAACACATCATACATTATGATTCATATCATATAATGTGATTAGTTTTGATTAATTTGTCTTAATTTATTTTTTTATTAAGTTTTAATTTCAGTTTTAGCCTTTATGTTTGTGTGCTTTATCTTCTAATGTCTACTTAGGAACATAATAATAAAGACTCAATAAAATAAAACAATATAATTTATGACTTATGTAGCTTCATAATGATTGTTGTATCCTAGGTAGATTGATTTCCTAGCTTCACTTAACTTATACATAGTATGGCTATTGGTATGCATTGCTAATATTGAGCTATTAATAATCATCAAGTCTTGTACAATTTCCTTGAAATGTTCCTAACATTGTGAATTCTCTTCCAATGCGTACCTATAATGTTACTATTAAAATACTAGTAATAAGAATTTGTCATCAAAACACTGTAATCATGTTGTAAGCTTATGAGGTTAATAATAATGTCTCCTATGCCTAAAAGGAGCTCAGTTATACTATGCCAGGATGTCATCTTGGATGTCCTAACATTTGTAATTCCTTACCTACTAATACACCAATAACAGCATAATGTTTTTGAATTAAAAGTTTTTGTACTAAAAAGCTGCTTTAGAAAGCAATAAGAAAGCTGTCCCAAACAAAGCCTTAGTGACTTTAATTAAATTTTTTAAAAACTCAAAGGAGGATGTTTCATTTAATGAAATGCCAAAACTATAAAAATAATCAAATTAATCTTCCAAATAATTATGAAATATTACATTTGTTGCATTCAAACTCCAAAATTTTATTTAAATTAATTATGCTATTTTTATTTTTACCTTAAAAAAATAGTAATTTTAAATTATAAATTTTTCTAGATAACCCAAAAGGTTTTAAAATAGTTTGAGGAGGTGCAAATGAATTACACGTCTTCCATAAATTTTTTTGTGGAATTTATTGATTAATCAATATGAAGGTATAATTTTTAAATAGAGAATTATTTCCTATGAAATATCACTCAATGCAATCTAGTATTTATGATGGCATGAGAAATATATGACATGCATATAAAATCACTTGTAACATACCATACATTTCTAATAGTTTTTAGAAATCATTATAGAAAAAAATAAATTAAAAGATCAATTTCTTTAACCTAAAAATAACATTAAACAGCATGCAAATAATTTTTTTAATTAGTTGTATTCCAATACAACTTATCTGAATCTTTTATTAAATTTCATCCAATGATAGAGTCAAAGTAAAGTTTTAAGGATAACATCAATAATTAGATGGGGATTGATGTCAGCTTTTAAATCTTAGTCAATTAGATACAACTGCTAAGGAGTTATTTGTTGACCCCTTTTTGAGTGAGCTTGACTCTACCCATTTAAAGCTTAGCCTTAGCACATAGGCTTCCCATCATATAGTAGAGTTATTCCCCATATGACTGTTAAGTTTAAATTTTATAGTATTTTATTATCTTAAATATTATAAAAATGTTATTTTTAGTTGATGTTGTGTTGGAAATGCTCAGGAAAAGAAGAAAAATTTACAAGTGTTTAGCCAGTGGCGCAACATTTACAATGCCTCAATGTTGGGTTAATTAATCACACCATTAGAGTCTGGAGACAAATGTCAATTAATTCAGCGCCCTAGCAAAGCCAAGGTCAGCATTGCAGTGCTTTATAGCACCATTTGCACCAAAACTCGATGCCCAACACTAGAGATGGGAATTTGAGCACAAGAGCACTGAGTATTTCAATGCCACATCACTTGATTACATATTTAAGGGCCGCAATGCTCAACTTTTGTAGCACTGTGATGGAGTAGTTGATAAAAGATGGAGCTCTATTGAATCAGCTAAGCAACACATCAGTTCAATTAGCAGACACATTGATTCAGTGCAGCATCATGACGAAGCAATCCTAATAGCACTAAGGCACTAATTCAACTTATAATATTGCGACACAACCATGTCGAGCACCGTGGTGTCTAAGTCTCTTTTTGTGCTAATATAAACAGGTTTTCAATTCATTTGAGAGAGGATTATTAGAGTTTTGTCATTTTCTGTCATCTTTCAATCTTATATTGTATTTTTCTTTAGTTCCCCCTTAGAGTCAGGTCTAAGAGAGGAAAGGGAAGAGCAAGATACTATCTTTGAAGATGTTAGGCTATCTTATATTGTGCAATCCTACATTTGGAGAAGAAAGGAGTGTGGAGAGTTCATTTGCATTATCTGGGTGACATTTTACTTTACTTTTCCTCCTGTATTTTCTTTTATGCAAGGAATGGAAATTAGTTTGATCTCTTTATTTATAATATCTATCTAATTTCTTAGTTTTGGGTTAATACAGTGATCTCAATGCTAGTACTAATGTAGACTCTTATGCTTTAACATGTATAATGGATATTTTTAATATCTCTATACTTAATTTAATGCATATATTGCCATGTGCATAGTTTAAAACTAGTGTGATTTTTTAGCATGATGGAGGAATATTGGAACAAATAAGAGTACTAAAATGGAATGTTTGCATGCCTAGATGTAGGATATTTAACCTTCTAGATTCTATGGAGATATAATCATTCTAGGATGGCCCTAAACCTCCCTTTACATCCCTAAGAGCTCGATAGAGAATCTAGGGATGTATATGATTTGATCCACATCATCAAATAAGAGTTTTGTTAAGAAAACTTGGGTATTTCACATTCATTAACATTTTTATCATATGGTATGTTATCTTTTATTTGTAATTCACTGTAGTTACCAAACCCTAACTTTCATTTGGCAGGATAAGCATCATAGCTATAATAAGCAGTACTTGTTTACTTACATGTTAGCTAAATACTTTCTTGTGGGATCGACACTCTCTCACATCACATTATTACTTGATTGACATGTGCACTTGCATAATTAGTGAATGATTCATATCAAAGAGAACTTAATCATATTTCAACCCAAAGTATAGCATATACATGCATGCACAACACCACATGTGTGCACACCTCACCCACACATCAATGACCCTCTTTCATGGATTCCTATAGTCTTATCTTTGGCCAGCCCTATAAAGCTCAAAACCTTATAGTGCCTCTCCATCAAACCTGCAATATCCCTAGGTTAGATTAACTTTAGTTTGTCCATAAGAAGTATCCATGACCCTTAGGAGACTCTCCTAGACCCCATTAAATTTAATTGGAACATTTCAAACTTTCATAATTTCACTTGTGAATGGTTGGAGTCAATCAAAAGCCTAAAACCCAAATGATTCTATAAGTAGGCCTTATGAGCTAGATTAGACTACCCATAGCCCACTCAACCTTGGATTGACTAAATAAATTATTAAGAACCTTAGAATACTCCTTAGTAATCCTAGGAAAGTAGTTGAAACCACATAGTCAATAATATATAAACCCCTAAAAATACCTAAAAATTAAAAAATACTCCAAACCCTAGGTAACTGTTGATCATAGGGCTCATTCAAGGTCTTTGCACCTAATCTTAGAGCCATTCTATAGATTAAGGACCCTTGGTTAATCACTTTAACCCTTGGTCAAAGAGGGTTTAATCAAGGTCAATCCTTATACTAAAACCTAACCTAGTCCAAACACTCTTAATCCATATTAGGAGTGTGTTAACTTAAGGTTGATCCATGGTCAAATCTTTTGACCATAGTAAACCTATGTTGACATGAACCCTAAAAGAACCCAAAATATAATCTAAACACCTAAACAAAATCATGTGACCTTAACTTGGAATATAAATTATTTTAATTTGTAATAAGATCATTTAGTTCATGGTTGACCCATAATGAAGCCCTTTGACATGCTTAACCCATGGTTGACCCAAAAAATCCTAAAACCTTAAATTTAGAATTATTCATCCAAACCTAATCTTTAAGCTTGGGATTCAATTTCAAATAACTCTAAATAATTTTAGAAACATTTAGAGCCATACCTCACCTATGGTTCAGCTTATTCGACTATGGGTGTTAAATTTACCAAATTGCCCAAATGGTGTATGCTGGTAGTCACCTTTGGGAAAAACACATCCTTTGGCTCTAATCTTGCATGCAAGTGAATGAAATCTATCTTAGGGTCATTTATAATTAGTATCAACCTATTGTTAAGCTTGGTTGACCATGGCTTACCAAAATTAATTTTCCAAGTAAATGAAATCCATCTTTCACACACTACTTGTCTTTTAAATATAATTTGATACTTTATTGAGAAACTCCTTTTCTACATAAGTATATGTGCAAGCAATAAAGTTATGAGATGAGTATTGCTCCCATGAGGACTTGTAATTATTATAAAATTTCTCTAGTATTGCATAATAAAATAATTATATTTATCTTATCAATTTGATTAACAGGGATAATGCAATTTAAAGTAATTGTTATAGATGCAAGGATAAATTTAAATAATTTTAAATTCTTTAAACCTATAATATTTGAAAATATATGCTTATAATCAGTATATTCTTCCTAATGTTGCTATGAATTTGAGCATAAGTACTCATTGTCTTTGTCGAGCAAATTGGAGTATTAGCTAATATTCACCCCAACTATAGTTCTAGTATCCCCCTGAGATCCCATACCCTAACCACCATATATCTATGCATGAAAAAGTTACATTTTAGATCCCTTATTTATTATTCTACTCCTTTGTTGACGCTATAAATCACTCAAGAAATTAAGTTATGAAAGGCATGTAAATTATGTATTATTTATCATGTTAAAACTTAGTAAAAATATGTTATTTTAGTTATATTTGTGCAAGAATTTTTCAGGAAAAGGAAAAAATTCAACTTGATGAAAGGGAATCACAGCACCCACATATTCCACGCCTCAACATTGGCAACTACAACACCCCAACACCTAGTTCAAACATTACAACATTGGTCGCCCTAAGGTTTTGATAAGATCAGTGCCCAGATGGTGTCAAGGTCAGTGTATCAATGCATCACAGCATCACTGCACCAAAAATTAGCACTGTAGAGCACTGATCATCACAATGTCGCATCACTCAATTGCACTTTCATGCATTATAACACTCACCTTATATTATTCCCATTATACTTAAATGATTAATAATATACATTACATTAGTTTAATATTGAGCTTGAGCAAAAAATTATGATTAAAATATCCATTATATTTAAAGAACATTTTAAGAATCGAGATAAGTTCTATT
Source organism: Dendrobium chrysotoxum (assembly GCA_019925795.1). NCBI lineage: Eukaryota > Viridiplantae > Streptophyta > Magnoliopsida > Asparagales > Orchidaceae > Dendrobium > Dendrobium chrysotoxum. Next base: position 33,579,786 of record CM034303.1, on the reverse strand, counting down.
GATTTTATGATGGTCTATTTGAAGTGTAAGGTAAGATTTTTAAAATGTGAATTAATATGAAGCACATCTTATATCTCATGAACTCATATATTATTCATATTTGCACTGATATATCTTCTATATATATATATAATCCTTCTACTGCTTATTATATGCATTTCTCACTTATGCTTTCTAATTAAGGAGATATCCATGGTGGATCAAATAGCGACATATCACCTCACGTAATTATCGCCAATGTAAATATCAATAAAATTTTACCTTGAGATGTAAATTTTTTATGAACATTAAAATGATATGCTTCATTTATATATGCATAAAAGTATGCAAAACATAAATATTAGAATAATTATATGGAAAACTTTACAATATTTAAGTATAATGGTGTCAACGATGATGCTATTAGACTTAGATTATTCCCATTTTCTTTAAGGAACAAAGCTAAGATGTGGTTGAACTCCTTACCCCCAAGCTCTATAACCACTTGGAATGAGTTGGCACATAAATTCCTAGTATTTCCCACCTTCAAAAACTACCAAACTTAGGAATGCTATCACATCTTTTGTTGAGTTTGAGGGAGAGTCAATTTATAAAAGTTGGGAGAGATTTAAGAAAATTCCCTCATCATGCTTTAGCCATTGGTTGGTAATTCAAGCTTAAGACCATAAATTTAAGACCATATTAATCCCTCATCATGCTTTAGCCATTGATGAGAGATTTAAGAATAACTTTATTGATCAGAACAATACTATTACCAGCGCCACAATATTAGGTCAAAATAATTATTATTATACTAATTAAAGCATCGTGATGTTGGTCTTTATGAGCACTATAGCACTTGAATGTGTCAAGTGTCGCTATGTTTTCCCAGTCAAAAAATTATTGCTTTATTTTCCATTGTCTATACCGTAATGCGACATGTTCTGTACCATTGCAGCATCTGTGACTCTTTATCATTTTTAATCTTTTTAAGTGCCACAACACATATCTCTTAAGTGTTCAACGCTCATGAAGTTTATATATAGCATGTGCTTATTTTAGAATTTTTCACTGCATTATTTCTTTCATTCTCTTTAAGTTTTTATATTTTCTTTGTTTGAGCTTTATAAGAAATGGCTCTAAAAATTTTTGGTTGCAAGAAGCGTTCTTCATTATCTTTTGATAAGAGCAAATTAATCTTTGTTGAGGCTGAGTTAAGATATGGGGCATTGGTGGTAAATAAGTAATTAATCCTTGAGCATGACTTTCAATACCTAGTAGGGAATGTAATGTAATTGATAGTGAACTAGGGTTGTGAACTTTTGTGTGAGGTACCCCATGGTGTTATTGTCAATATGGTAAGAAAATTATTTGCAAATGGGAATGAGTCTTTAGAGAATAAGTGTCATGTTAGAGGTAAGTGGGTGCTATTTGAACCTGTAGCAATTTATTGCCTCTATAAGCTTAAAGATTTTAAGTTTGATGAGTAAAAACCTTTTAGTCTTGCTCCTGTATATCCTAATGAATTGTTAAGAGTTTTGTGTGATCCTCAAAGTAAGGCTATGTGGAAGAAGAGGGAGGACAAAATTATTAAAATTATTAATTTTCCCATATCTTGCTTAACACAACTATCTAAAGCTTGACATTACTTTATTTTTGCTCAACTTTTACCTGATAAAAATATCGATGAAGTAACTAAAGATTGTGTTATTCCTAATTATGCTTTTTAGGTTGGCTGCAATATTAATGTGGAGAAGATTATTTACTCTTCTTTAATTCATATTGTTAGAGGCACTACTTCTATGGGCTTGGGGAACCCCTCTCTTATTTATGCTTTATGTGTTAATACTGGTGTGAGGGGAGATCCTAGTGAAGAGTAAGTTTTTTTTTATTTTTTCCCTCACAAAGAAAATTGAGGTTTTCAAAAGACTAGGTGTAAAGGAGGCTGGTTCTAGTAAGCCTCATTTGACTAGTAGGCCCAGCAACATTAGTAGTAGAAGTTATAAGACTACTCAGCCTCTTAGTGAGTAGGTAGCTAATTTGAGGGAGCAGATGGAGGGGGTGACTTAATTCTATAAGGAGAGTAGGGAAAGGCAAGCACACCACTTGAGTATGCAAGAAAAACATTACCAACGTACAACCAAATTCTTTGAGGATTTAGTGGGGATGTTTAGGAGGAGTCCCTTTATGGAAAATCTAGACAAGCTGTAATTCACTACTACTTCAGAATACCAATCATTTGTTTGGACCAGGCCTAATAATGATGAGGAGGAGGTGGAGAAGGAGTAGGATCATGAGTCTGAGTGATGGGAGTAATTTTACTTTTGTTTGGTTATTCTTGGATGGCTTGAGAGAGAGAGAGAGAGAGAGGAGAGAGAGGAGAGAGTTGGTTGTAGCTACTTTTATTTCTACCATGTTGTATTTTCTTTATTTTTGAATTCTTTTTTTAGGGGACTTGATAAGTGTAAATTTTGTATTATTTTTGTTATATTAAATGTAGTGAAAATGTATAATTTTAGTTGTGTTTGTAAAAGAATTATTTTAAAAAAGAGCCAAATTTATAAGTTTTGGGTAGCACCATGTGCTGATAAGGTTTCTACCGCGATGCTGTATTGATCAACGCCAAAGGGCTGATTTTAATGCTGCGACACTGACCTTCTCTATTTACAAGCACTGTGGCATCATAGATGTTAGCACCGCTGTGCCCAAAATCAGCTCCACAACACTAGGTGTCTTGGAAAAATTCATATAGAAGTTCCAACCTATCCAATGATGTGGCACCGAAAAGTCATTCCAAGCGCCGCATCGCAAAAAAATTATAGTGCCATGGAAGATCCATTACAACTACTAAGTGTCACACCAACTCAAAGAAGAGGTGTACTTTCAGGCCATAACCATGCCATATCACTCAATGCCAAAGCGAAGCCGCCACTACAGCACCGAGGTTCTACTTCACTTTTTGCCATCGCAGCACCACAATGTCTAGCATCACGGTGCTTAAGTCTGATCCTGTATTCACTATAAATAGATATCTATTCTATTATTTATAGGGTGCAGTTCCCTATGTATAATTAAGTACTTTTTTAGTATATTTCTTAGTGCCCCCTTTGAGTAAAGTCTAAGGGAGGCTAGGGAACTGCATGATAAAACATTTTAGAGGACTAGCCTGTATTTGTATAAGTAACTCTATAAGTGGAGGAAGGAGTGTGGAAAAGATACTTTGATCCATCCTGGTGATAAACTTCTCACTACTTCTCAAATACTTTATTTTTCTATGAATGAAATGAATATGAGTTTACTTTTTATTTATTCTAAGTTTGGCTATATCTTCTATTTTGGACTGATGATGTAAAGAGCATATTAAGTACTAATGTTGACTCTAATTATTTAATAAAAATAATGATAATATCTCCCATTCTTCATTTAATGCACACAATAGCTATGTGTGTGGTTAAAATCTAGTGTGATGTATAGCCTCAATGGAAACACAAGAATAATTTAATATATTGGCATGCCTAGACATAGGTTGTTTGAATATTCTATGCTTTATGGAGATAATAAAATTGTAAAAAAACTAACAATCTTCCTTTTCATCCTTACAAGCTTGACAAAAATCTAGGGATGCACATGCTCAAATCCACATCTACAATTAAAAGTCTCATTGGAAAAAATATAGTATTTACATGCATCAGTCCAAAATATTTTGTCAAAATTATATCAACTATTTTTTTTACTTATTTTCATTCAGTGGTATGAACTTAAAAACTTCATTTTTTATTTCAATAGGATAAAGTTAAGCATTTGGAGTAAGCAGTAGTAGTTTAGTAAAAATATATTAGATCACTTCCTCATCGGTTTGACACTCTACTCTACCATTTTATTACTTAATTTGACATGTATACTTATAAAAATTAGTCGGTTATTTTAAATTTTATAAAAGAAAACTTAAGCATATTTCAAATTTAGTGAGTTTAACATTATCTCACCATTATCTTATCATATCATACGCCTTCGTCAAGGTTTTGGTGCCATTACCCGAAAAGTTTTGGGCTTATTGTAAGTTAATATATTGTTAGAACAAGTGCATATTTTGACCTACTTGTATCATGTTTCTTTACTCTATTTGTTTAAAATTTCAAAAAACCAAAAATATTTTTTGTTAATAGTTTGGTTTCTATTTTTAGTTTCTATATCTTATTGTGTGCTTAGTAGATCTAGTAAAGAGCCTTTATTATATGACATAGAGATAGAAAGGACCCATACAAAAATTAGAAAATCAAAACAAAATTTTAATGATATATGTCCTAGTTCATATTTTTAAGAATAAAGGTGATGCACAAGATTGTGTGAATTATCGAGGAATTGAGTTAATGTGTCATACTCTAAAACTATGGGAGCGAGTTATGGAGCGTAGGTTACGGCGTGATACTAATTTTTTTTAAAATCAAATTAGATTCATGCTGGGTAGGTCTACTATGGAAGCCATACATTTATTGAGAGGTTTGATGGAGAAATATAGAAAGAATAAGGAGGATCTACATATGATATTAATTGATTCAGAGAAAGCATATGATAAAGTTCCAAGAGAAGTGCTATGGAGAGTTCTTAAAAAGAAATGAGTTAATAACACTTATATTCAAATCATTAAAGATGTGTATGTAGGAGCTATTACTTGTGTTTAAACACAAGGTGGTTTGACAAAGTATTTTCTTATTTTGGTTGAATTACATTAAGGATCAGCCTTAAGCCCATATCTTTTTTTCTTTAGTCATGGATGTTCTCACTAGACATTTACAAGAGGATGTACCTTGGTGTATGCTTTTTGCTGAAGATATTCTTCTTATTGATAAGACTAGAGAGGGAGTTGAAGGTAAACTTGAATTATGGAGGTCAACCTTAGAGTCTAAAGGTTTTCACTTGAGTTGATCTAAAGCAGAATATTATGGAGTGTAATTTTAGTAGTAATAGACCTAGTGAGGGGGTTGTGACTTTGGGTGATCAGGTCATTAATAAGAGTACACGTGTTAGATATCTTGGATCTATTATTCAGAGTGATTGGGAAATAGATGGGGATATTATCAATAGAATTCAAGTTGGATGGTTGAAGTGGAGGAATGCATCGGGCTTGTTGTGTGATAGAAAAGTCCCCTCAAACTTAAGGGAAAGTTCTATAAGATGGTGGTGAGACCTACAATGCTTTATGGTGCGAATGTTTGCCATTAAAAGAGAAGCATAATACTAAGTTAAGTGTTACAGAGATGAGGATGCTTAGGTGGATGAGTGGCTTTACCCTTAGAGATAGGATACAAAATAAGCATATACGTGAAAGGGTTGGAGTAACTCCAGTGAAAGATAAAATAAGAGAGAGTCACCTTATATGGTTTGGTCACATAAAATGGTGGCCTTCTGATGACCTGGTTAGGAAAGTTGAGGTATTATATTTGATTTATGTTAAGAAAGGTAGCACTAGACCTAAAAAGACTTGGTTAGAAAATATTAGAAATGACCTTTCTTTATTAGATTTAAACGAGAATTTGACCTTTAATAGGACACAATAGAGAAAAAGGATTCATGTAGCCAACCCCATGTAGTGGGACAAAGGCTTGATGTTGTTGTTGTTTTTGTATATCCTAATTCAAGATCAAGATTATGCTAGACCATTTATGGAGTATGCTAACCTAGTAGAAGGAATCCATTAGAGTATTAATAGACCTACTATCCAGGCTAATAATTTTGAGTTGAAATTGGCTATTATCCAAATGGTTCAAAATTCCTAGTTTAGGAGAACTCCTATTGAAGATCATAACTTATATTTGCCAGTTTATTGGAAATGTGTAACTTTTAAGTATAATGGAGTCATTAATGATGCCATTAGACTTAGACTGTTCCCATTTTCTCCAGGGGATAATACTAAAATATGGTTAAATTCTTTGTCCCCAGGTTATATAACTACTTGGAATAAGCAGGCACAAAAATTCTTAAACTTAGATATAATATCACTTCTTTTGCTTAGTTTGAAGGAGATTCTATTTATGAAAGTTGGGAGAGATTAATGAGATGTTTAGGAAATGCCCTCACCATGCTTTTCCTGATTGGTTGGTTATTTAAATCTTTTATAATATTTTAATATGATCTCTTAGGTTAATCATAGATACTACAGCTAGAGGATCTTCAATGTCTAAGCCATTTAAGGATGCTTATAAATTGATTGAAGAAATGGATACTAATAATTTCCAGTGGCCTGATGTTAGAATGAATCCTAAGAGAGTAGCTAAAGTTTATGAATATGATGTTTTGTCAATTCTTACGCTTAGGTAGCAACTGTTTCAAAGAAATTAAATACTATCAGTGTTAACTCAGGATCTAGCTCATCTATATAATTAGAGGAGAGTCATTTGAACTTTGTTGAAGATGCTAGTGCTTTAGGGGTTAAAATATGGACCCAAGTCCTTTGATTTTGATGATAATAAATATTATTTGATTTTTTTATTGCGCTATCTCCTATTAATTGTTATTATTACATATCTATTTTTTTCAGGTGCACTAATATTTCAGGTCCACCATACACTTGCAAGTTTGATTAGCTCAAGAATGGGTTGACTAGGGTTAAGTATGTCGTGAAGAGTTTGTAATTTTAATTCTTATGTATTTTTATCTTTATTGAGTCAAATCATGTATTTGGTGGATACTAAGCTTGGTAATCATGCACATATACACTCAAGGGAGTGAGTTAGTGGTAATTTCAGAAGTTATATTTTTTGAACTAAACGTAATGTCCAATCGATTAATCAAAAAATGATTAAAATGGCTAATTGTGATAATTAATGAAAGACAAACTAATTGTACTATACAATGTATATCGTACAAGACTATCAGTTGAAATTAGGATCCCAGATGCCAATCACAATTTAGGCTATATTTTAAAATTCAAATTTTATACTCATCATACTGTATGATATGCATCGTACTATATAATGTAATTAAATTTTGCCTAAATTAATCTTATGATTAGGGAACAAATTTGGATTAATTGATCCAGTCAGATTATACAGGTTGATTTAACCAATCGTAATGCATGACCCGATTCCTGTATGAGATGATAATTTAATCATAGCCAATCATATAAGATGATAATCCAAGTCGTTTGAACTAATCATACTAGACAATGATTTAAAATTATCCTGGATGATCAGCTCAATCCGTTGAACAGATTGTACAACACCTAGCTCCTCTGACAGTACTAATAGGACTACTTTGAACTAAATGTACTTGATGATCCATGATTGTACTTGACGATTAGTGTCACCAAAATTGAATTTAGGGCTTTTTGTGAGGCCTTGTATTTAATCTCTCTTATTGACTTATTTCATAGTCTTTGGCTGGTGAGTGTCCTTAAGAGGGAGCTTTGAGAAGAAGCTCAAGGAGAGCTTTGGGAATAAGAGTGAGAGCTTATGTGTGAGGGTATCACATGATTTCTCCAAGCAAGTGTCTTGTCTTGTTCTTCAAAGTGTCTATCTAAGTTTCTTGGGTGGCTCTGGGGAGAAATTTTTTAGCTCAAGGATGTGGTTTGCTGCCATCACTAGAAGGGTGAGAAAGGAGTTCAAGGTACTCTGCCTTCTCCAAGACGAAGAAAAAGATTGAAGGTCCACTTCTGTTTCCTAGAGGGTGACAAAGCTTTTGACTCTCCACTGCATCAGGTTTGGTGGATGGGATTTGTATAAGGGCTTCTCCACCTTGCTGTGGGGGCAAAAGGAGAGACACTATAGTAATAGTATAATACTTGGAGTGGAGGACTCTAGAGAGTGGATGTAGGTCATTATTTGACCGAACCACTATAAATCTATGGTGTGTTTGTTCTGATTTCTATTTTCTGCATTTTACTTTTTGCACCTTAATTTTGTTATAACTACTTGGTGAAAATCATACTCAATGCTTAGCTCTACTGATTAGAATTTCATCATCATTATTTTCATGTTTTGATAAATTCTTCTTGCTTCCGCACTAAGTGATAATTGCTACTTCTTTTTTAAATATTGAAAAATCCAAAAATATTATCTTTGCTTTTTAAGTTAAGTAATTAGTTTTTAAATTCACCAATTCACCCCCCCCCCCCCCCCCCCTCTTAGTGTGCCTAGGGACAAGTTCACTTAGGCTTAACATCCTTATCAAACTTTCGATTGATACTAGAGCTATTCTCCAAAATAGTGTTTTAGAAAACCTAGAGAAAAATGATCCATGGCATATTTTGGAAATAGGAACACCACAGAAGCTTACTCTAATACTTGTCCACCTTTGTTTGACAATATACTGTTTCATTTCTAGATAATACGCATGTCTACTTTCTTGCAATCTATTAATTTTTGAATGTGATTTTTTAGTACAAGAGGGTTATTCTGCACCATCTCATTTTATTTATGGCATTAAAATTGAGTTATCATTTATTGAATAGAGCAATGAGGATAGAGACTTAGCTTAATGGAATGTAAAATGTTTGAACTATTTTTTCTATGCTCTTAAGTCTGAAGATTATATGAGAGTCTCTACCTGTACCACTGGCAAGAAAATATGGGAAAAATTGTGTATAACATTTGAGGGAACCAATGAGATTAAATAATCTAGGTTGATTATTCTATTGCATGATTATGAACTCTTTCGCATGAAAACTAGCGAAACCATTTCGAACATGTACACTAGGTTTACATACATCATAATATCTTTGCTTGGTTTAAGGAGAGAACTTTCCAACTCTAAGAAAGTAAATAAAATTCTTAGATGTTTGCCTATTAACTATGATGCTAAGGTTACCGCCATTTTCGAATCAAAGGATCTTGACATTTATTCTATAGATAACTTGTTAGGCTCACTCATTGCCTATGAGCAAGGTGTGAGTCAAAGATTGCAGGATGCAGGAGACAAGAAGAAGGACAAAGTGGTAGCACTAAAAATAAATGAGTCAAAAAGTAACAGCTCTGTAACTAAAAGAGAGGACAATATAGCACTAATGACATGACAATTTAAAAGCTTTCTAATAAGAAAATAAAAGCATCAGCAGTAGTGGAATAAAGGTAAATTAAATAAGAATTCTAAGGCTTCTTCTAATATTATTTTTTTGAATGTAGGAAGCTTGGCACTTGAGGAAGGATTGCCCCAACCTAAAAGTGTTACAAATCTAGACCCATGCCTTATGATTTTTATGATAATAAATATTATTAGATTTCTCACTATGCTAATTAAATTTATTACATATCTATTTTTTCTAGGCTCACAAACATTTTTGGTCCACTATTCACTAGCAACCTCGATCAACTCAAGATTGTGTAGTCTAGGATTAAAGTCGGTATTTTTAGTCTTTCTGTACTTTTTTATCTTTCTTGAGTTAATTATGTATTTTGGTGGATCCTAAAGCTAAGTAACCTTGCACACACACACTCAAGAGAGTGAGTTAGTGAGTTAGGAAGAAGTTATATTTATTTGAACTAATCGTACAGTATAATTTATGTCACACTGGATGTTCAGTTAACCTAAAAACCCTAATTAGGGCATCTGTGATAAGTAAGATTGATTAAACTCATCGTAGTGTGTGATCCATATCGTACAAGATAATTAGTTATAATCAGCAAAATAATCGCCGATCATAATTTAGGTAATATTTTATAATTCAAATTTTATTCTAATCCTACCGTATGATATACGTCGTAATATAGGATATATGACAATCTTGCCTAAATTGGTCCTTTGATTAGGAGAATAAATATGTTAATTTATTCAATCAAATTATATAGGATGATTAGTGACGATTGTACTATATGACCGAAGCGATGCATGAGACAATAATTTATCATCGCCTATCATCCAAGATGAAATGCCTTAGTTTTTCAACTAATCATACAAGATAAATCGTGCTATCATACTGGACGATCAGTGCAACCTCTTGAACTGATCGTACAAGGAAATGCATTTTGTAATATCTAAAAAGGCTATTTTATATTAATCGCACTAGACGATGCTCTCAATCATCCTGGATGATCAGCTCATCACTTTGAACTGATCGTATATGGTTTATCTCCTCAAATAGTACTAACATGAGTACTTTGAACTAATCGTATAGGATAATCTTGGATCGTACTGGATGATCAGAGTTGATAGACTAAAAATTAGGGCTATTGAGAGGCTGCCTATTTAAACTCGCACTTGGTCTTATTTTAAAAGACTTTTACTGCTAAGTGTCTTGAGAGAGAGCATAGAGAGGGAGTTAGAGAGTGCTTTAGGAGAGAAGAGAGGGAGTGTTATGAGGGATTCACAAGGTTACTTCAAGCAAGGTTCTTCCCTGTCTTCTTCAAGCTTCTATCTTGATCCTTCGGTGGTTCTGGGGAGATATTCTACATCACTAGGTCTTGGTTCTCTGTCATCTCCAGGAGGGAGAAAAAGGATTCCAGGTTCTCTGCCGTCACTAGGAGGGTGAAATAGGATTTGAGGTTCTCTACCTTTATCAGGAGGGTGAAAAAGAGTAAGGTTCTTTGCCACACCAAGTTGGTGGAAGAGATTTTGTAAGGGCTTCTCCGCCTTGCTATGGGAGCAAAAGGAGAGACACTAGTTTTACTACAATACCTGGAAAGGAGGTTTCTGGAGAGTGGATGTAGGTCAGCTTGGACCAAACCACTATAAATTCTGGCGTGTTTGTTCTTATTATTTTTTGTACTTTATTTTTCTGTGATTAATTATGTGGTTAAACACTCTGATCTCTTTGTATTTGTGAAATTAATTCACTTCCGCATCGAGGGATAAAAGTTTCTATTTTTCATATATTGAAAACATTATAGAAAGATTTTCTTTCTGTTAAAGAAATTTTTAAATAACCAATTCACCCCCTCTCTTAGTTAGCCTCGGGCTTATTCTTTGAGGTCTCACAACCTCCTCAAACTTTCAAAAAGCTACCCCGATCAAGGAGAAGGGTGAAGAAAGAACAAAGTTCAAAAAGGGCAAGCAACAGACTTAGAAGGAATTTTGGGTAGACTCCATTTCAGAATCATCAGAAATAAAAGTAGAAGAGGAGGTAACCAATCTATGCCTCATGACAGATAATAATTTTGATCATTCTGATCAAGAGGAGGTGTGTGAGATTTTGTTATAATGAGGTATTTAAAGTTTTATAAAAAAATTACAATGCATATAGGAAGCTCAAGAAAATATATGCTAGTTTAAACACTGACTTTACTATGTTGCAAAAAGAGCCTACTTGTTTAATAAATGAACATTTTAGCTTAGATAGTAATCACATGTATTTACTTGATGAGTTTAATGCATTAAACAAGAAGCATGTTGAACTAATTACTACACATGAATCCTCGAAGAAAAAGCATATCGAAGTAGAAAATGCATTTTAAGAGTTAGAAACAATTAGATGTGATTTAGATAGTGGTGAACATGCATTAAAATGGAAATATCCATTCTAGAAAGTGTAAATGAATTCCTACAAGAAAAATAAATGCACTTCAAAATAAAAGGCCATCACCCACTCTGGAACAGTGTAAACCTTCATCACATCATGCATCATTTAACCCAAGGAAGAGGCACTATAACCTACATAGATTAGTGAACCCTTTTCCTGGTATTAGGTGTTACTCTTGTGGCATGATAGGTCACGTAGCTCGTACTTGCACTATCCACCGTAGGAAACATTTAGTGTGGAGGCCAAAACTACTTGCATCACAACACTGCATGTAAACATCTCATTCAATAATGCATTAAGTGGAACCCAAACTCACTTGGGTTCCAAAATCTAATGTTTAATGACTTTGTGGGAAGTTCTCACAAAAAACCTAATGAGACCATGTGGTACTTGGATAGTAGATGTTCGAGGCACATGAATGGTGATTTGAAGCAGTTCATCACACTGGAGGCCAGGTCAGGAGGGAAGGTCACACTAGGAGACAACACCACTAGAAGAGTGGTTAGCTCAAGTATAATAATTGTTAATTCCAAAAGTTTTATCATTGAAAATATTTTATTAGTTGATGGCCTAAAGCATAACCTACTGAGCATTAGTCAACTGTGTGACAAGGGTTTTGATAAATAATTTTTATCTACAAAATGTATGATTAGCTTAAATGGCAAATATATTTTAGAAGGAAAAAGGGTAAATAACATTTATATGCATCATTTGAACTGCATTGAATATTCTGATTCCTTGTGTTTGAAAACTATTTTTAAAAAATTAGCATGTCTACTTTCTTGCAATCTATAGATTTTCACATGAGGAATATGATTCAATAAGGATACGCTGCACCTTTTAGATTCATTAATGGAGTGAAAGTAGAGACACCTTTCACTAAATGGAGTAATGAGGATAGGGACTTGGCTCAATTGAAAACAAAATATCTATAATACTTTTTTGTGCTCTTAAGTCTGAAGATTAAAAATCAACCACACACCTCACATCAACAAACTAAATGAAGCTTGGAGGATTTAAAAATAACATTTAATAATTCAATAAATCATGAATATGCTCTATGCAATACATGGTTTTTAAAGTATCACAAGCTCAAATAAAAGATTTTATTTGAACATGAAAATAAAACTAAACATAATAAATAATTTCATTTCACAAAGAAAATACAAGTACAATGAAAATAAGGATAGAAATAACAAAAACATCATTAGCTAAGCAGTTACAGACTCCTTGCTCTCTTTCCCTTTCTCTACATTAGTATAGGACTCACATTATAGGTACATAGAGCTAACCTCCACCAAAATTAGCCTCACACACTCACTCACAAACTCCTTTACATCTCTCACACTGCCAACTCACATAAATGAACACTAGGATTCCTATTTATAAAATTCCAAATAACTGAACTGGCACCACGATGCTGGCTTGGTGGCGCTACTAAACCATTTTGTCAGTTCACCACTTATCATATTGATTGGTTTGTTTTTCCATCTCCAACTTTTCTCTGCTAGAGTGCTTAGGTGATTTTGCATTACGATGCTCCATGAGCAATGCCTTGTCACTCCATGGTTTGTGTCTTGGTGCTATGATCTCAGATGAATTTTTGGTTATCTACTGCTACTGTGTTAGTACTATGACATTGCGATGCTAAGGGAAATTATAGTGCTATGACACATGATCTTTGACACTGCTCCAATTTTGGAATATTTTTATTTTCTACACAAAAAGATAGATTTATCTAGGACTTTTATAATAGTATATGTAATTTGGAGTATGTAACTTTTCTACTTATCAATTCCACCAAACTTTAAGATATTACTTGTCCTCAAATAATACATACTAGATTGAGATTTAAACTTCTTTTGTTTGAATATGATTTTTAGAAATAAATATAAAATTATAATCTAAGTATTTATAAAGTATATAAGTTAAAAGATTTTCTAATAAAATAATTTATAACAGCCCATTCCTTTACTCTTATTTAATATTCCTTCTTAATTAAACTCCTAAGGGTATAAGTGAAAATTTTGACTAACTTAATCAAGGTTACTGATTTTTGGAATTAATTGAATTACCTATTTGTTAACTCTTGAATCAATCTATAAGCTTCCATTAAGTATTAAGATTCCAAAAATTTCCTTTAGGAGTATAGAAGTGGGGCTAGATATTGTTGGTACTAATTTTTGATATTATAGTATTTAGCTTTTTATTTTCTTTTTTTTCTTTTAAATTGAATAAGTACTTTATATTGATTTTGAATACCTATTTATTGCCACCACTTGTTATTTTAAGTGGGGTTAGATATTGTAGGTATAAATTTTTAATAGTCTAGTACTTAGCCTTTTTCATCATTTTTTATTATTTCACTTTTAACTTTTTTATTTGATAAATACCTTATCCTAATTTTGAGTTCTTGATTATTGTCTCCACTTATTATACTATCTAAAGTTCATTATAGATTTTATAATTCTTAATTACATACTTATTAGATAGATTAGAATTAATCTAATTTGTTTATTCACATTAAGCCTTAAAATAAATAATATTTTAGAAGTAGCCAAGTGCTTAAGTGATTTCTAGGAGTTTAACATTTCAAGAATTTCTAATATTGAATGAAAAAATTATTTGTTACTAGCAACTATTTTATTAGAATTTTTTTTAATTATGTATTATTAAATACTTAAGGATCTCAATTTTGATCTTTTCTAAATTTCATAATTTTAACAAAAAGTGCATTATAGGAAGGCAAATAATTTTGCATAAACTAGGGAAATTGGTTGTATTTATAATATATTTCATTTTGTAACATAAATACAAGAAAATAAAATAAGGAAATAAAAATACAAAATATTAAAAACTAAAAGAACTAATAATAAAATAAAAACATCAGTGAGGTTCCCCCTACTCATCATCTTCTTTTGCCTCTTGCTCCTTTCTTACTGGTTTTGTTGTTGTTATTTCCTGTGCTGACGACAATGATCCTTGGAACATCTCGAAGGAGTTGGGCCTAGGAATTGATTCCTTTAACCATAGGAGTCCATTTCCCATCTCTTGAACATGCTCACCATGTCTATGTTGTAATTAGACTTATACTGATATTGGCAATGGTGCTGAAGAATCATGTGGTCATATCTAAAATACATCCTAGCTTTGAGTCTTGACAATTGCTTCTTAAATTGTTTAACTAAATCCCTAATCTAATCCACCCTATCTTGGAGGTCCACCACCTGATCTCCTAGCATCCTAGGATCTCTAGCTTACTGATGGTTACGTTTGGCCTACTGGCTAGATCCTTGTTCTCATTCTATAAAGAAATCTTTGAAGGACTAGATCCTTGATCTTGTTAGGGAAGAAGAATATACAATTTGCTACTCCCCTAGATTTCCTACTACCCTGATAGATTCATACAACTCATAAATAATACAGAGATGCCCTAATCCCTTAGAGATTATACCTTTAAGCATATATTAGATACACTACATGGAATAAAAAAGCTTCCAGATGTTATTTAAACACTATATGGAATAAGGCTCTGCGCTCTAGCTTTCGAGGTGATTTTTGGGCAATTTAAGGTTTCTCTCCGGCCACTTGCTTTCTGCCCTCCTGGCTGGTTTTCTTGCTTATTTTTTATTATATTTTATTTATGTGGTTTCTTTGTTCCAATTGCTTCGCTTGTTTTGAGATTTCCTTTCCTTTCTGGTGCTGGGTAATGATGACTCCATCGTCATCGATCCTGTCATCATCATTTTTTAAGGGGAAGTCTCATTCTTTTAAAGATGTGGTTGCTGCTTCTTCGCCTACTTCGCATAAACTGAACATTGTTCACTCATCTTTCATAAACTGAACTTCGTTCACTCGTCTTTCAAGGGTTGCCCTGCTCTTCTATTTGAGGTTTTTGTTATTGTTCAATTGGCAGCTCCTTATGCTTTGACATTGGTTGGTAAATTTATTCTAAGATGCCCGAACCTGGATGTTATACGAAAATTTTTCGTTAACTTAAATCTTTCTGGCTCGTTTCATATTGGTTTACTTGATCAACATCTTGTTGCTATCTAACTCTCTAATGATCTTGATTATAGCCACATATTTGCTAGGAGATCGTATTATATACAAGCTTTTTAACTGCGGTTGCTTAATGAAAATTCGATAGGGATGTTAAGCCCTAGTGAACTAGTCCCGAGGCTAACCAAGAGGGGGGGTGAATTGGTTATTTAAAAATTTCATGATAACTATGAAAAATCTTTTTATAACGTGCAGCGGAAACGAATTAAAACAACGATAAAAAGATCAACCAAAGATATTCACCCAAGCAGTTAATATCAGGAAAAATTAAAGTGCAGAATTGAATCAGAAAAGCAAACCAGATTTTATAGTGGTTCGGTCAACTTGACCTACGTCCACTCCCCGGAGCCTCCCCTCCGGGTATTGCACTAAACAGAAGTGTCTCTCCTTTTGCTCCCACAGCAAGGCGGAGAAGCCTGTACAAAAATCTCCTTTTCACCACACGGTGAGGCAGAGAACCCGACCTCCTTTCGCTTACTCCTGAAGCAGGCAGAGAACCTTCGACCTCCTTTCGCTTCCTCCTGAAGCAGGCAGAGAACCCACGAACTCCTTTAGCTTCCACCTGAAGCGGGCAGAGAACCCGGATCTTCTTGCGAACGATCCTCCCACGATGAACACTAACTAGACGAAAGACGACGAGCGGAGAAGACGACTCTGATCCGTGCTCGGAGCAACCTTAGTGAATCCCTCACTAACTCCCCCTCACGAGATCTTCTCTCTCTCTGCCAACTCTCTCTCTCTCTAGGGTTTCTCAGGGAAGGAAGGCAGCAAAAGATTTTTCCAAAATTTGGAAAAATTTCTTTTAAAGGAGGGCTTAAAATTTGCCCTAAATCTCAACTGGTCGGCCAAGATCGTCCAGGACGATCGGTAGATTGTCCTGTACGATCAGTTCAAATTCAGCTGTTTTAGCCTGGACGATCTGGCTCTTCTGGACGATCAATAAAAAAAGTTGTTCATATCATCCCGTACGATCCTGCGATCGTCCGGGACGATTAGTTCAAATTGAGGGAAATCGTCCAGAAGACAGTTCGGGTCGTCCAGAGAAATCTGTGCTGGACGACCAAAAAATGACTTGATCGTCCTGGACGATAGGGTCTTCGTCCGGTACGATTAGTTCAAAAAGGCCCCAAATCGTCCTGTACATAGTTCTGGACGTACAGCTTAAATGCACTAGACGATCAAGATCGTCCGGGATGATCCTGCGATCGTCCAGGACGATATGATCGTATCTACCAAAAATTAATTGCTTTCCTTAATTACCAGATTAAATTAGGCATGATTGTACTGGATCGTCCGGGACGATACACGTATCGTCCGGGACGATCAGACCAAGTATCTAAAAATAAGAACTTGCCTAACTTGATCTGGCGGCTGAGAATTTCTGATTTGGGAATATCGTCCCGTACGATCCGTAGATCGTTCAGGATGATCGGCTCAATCAGACCCTCTTAACTTAGTCGCCCTAATTAGGGTTTCTGTTTTAACTGGATCGTCCAGGACGATGTGGATATCGTCCAGGATGATCTGAACAAATTTTTAACAGAAACTCTAATTCACTCAATCTCTCTCCCTGAGTGTGTGTGTGCAAGGTTACTTAGCTAGGGAATCAGTTATATTACAATTGACTCAATAAAAAGAAAAATCATACATTTGACACACTTGGACCCGATCTTGAGTTGGCTTGAGTGGCTCGCGGTCTTTTGTGCCTGAAACAGATTAGCCAAGCAAAACACACTGGAAATATGTTTGTCATCATCAAAACCAGATTTGCAATAATCTTCCCCTTTTTGATGATGGCAAACATTTGTAAAGTAGTCTGAAAATAAAAGTAAACTAGGAGATCCAACAAACCAACATTTTTTAAATTTTCATTTAACAAGCATGACTCAGAAAACAGAAACAGACACGACTACAACTGACTCCCCCTTTTGACATCACAAAAAGGAGGAGGAAAAATAGAGCACGGAAATAAAACATAAATAGAACAACTACAAAACAGGAAAATCAGAAGTTTTCCTTGATTTTAGATTTAAAAAAAAAACAATGACAGGATGATTGACAGTGCTGAAATCCAGAAAAGGTTAGAAATAATCAACTTTCGTAACTCCGACCCCGGGCACCTTATCGATGCACACCTCTTTCAACACAAAAATCCAATTCAAAAGAAGAGACATTAGATTTGAAAAGAGATCCTTTCAAGCCTCGTTCCAGAAAAATATCTGATATAATAGTGTTACAAAGTAAAAAATCAGAAATCGGGATTTTCAAAACTCAAGCTTTTAAAAATATTAAGTGGCGCATAGATTCCTCTAAGACATTTAACAATCTGAAAGGAAAGAAAGCTTGTTTTGGGCTCATTTTGTGCCTCTTTTTCAAATTGGTTGGCACTTTACGCATCTTTTGATTTTTGATACACTTTGTGTATCCAATTTGGCAATTTCGCATCTTTTCAGTTTTGGGCTCATTTTATACCTCTTTTTCAAATTATCTGGTGCACTGCGCATCTTTTATAAGCTTTCTCCTTTTCATAATCATTAAAGAGTCTCAGCTGTGAGATTATCTTCCAGACATAGGAGATGACTCTCCGCAGTAAGGAATAACGATTCACAAAACAAAATCCATACAACATATGATAAATGCAATCACTTGGTTTAGAAAATCAAACTAATGACTCAAGACTTTGAAAAACACTATTGATATGAGGCAGATTACTGTAGGAAGATAAAATAATCTCTATTTCAAAAACTAACATTTTAATTTTGAAAAGGATTTTTATTCAAAAGAAACTACACACCAGTAAAGGAGTTAGATGAAGAGAAACAATTATCAATGTTTCTTCCCTTTAACAGATTCAGCGAAGTCAATCACTGCTTATCAGCTTTCAAACCAAAACAAGGTAAAAACTCCCAGTCAAAAATTCAGATCACCAGAAGTAGTGAGCGGTGATCAGATCTTGAAAAGCATAAAACAGTAAGTGCAAGATATAAACCCGTAAATAAATAAAAACAGGTAGAAAATCATAGCAAAGTAAATACTCAAATCAAACTAACAAAAAGGGTAACACAGAAATCAGCAGAAGAAATAAAATTAACTGAAAGCAAATAATTAAACCAAAACTAACTAAAAAAAAATCAGAAAACAGAATACAAAAAATTAACGAACAGAAATCAGAATACCAATCATAACAATCATAAATCAGCAGTCATCAGAATCAAGCATTTATATCAATCACTCCTAATCTGGTTCTCAAAATGCTGAATGAGTCAAAGGCCAGTGGTTTAGTGAATATGTCAGCCAGCTGATTTTCAGTTGCTACATGGTGTAGCTCAATGTCCCCTTTTGTAACATGGTCCCTAATGAAGTGATGCCTAATGTCAATGTGTTTGGTCCTAGAATGTTGGATTGTATTCTTAGAGATACAGATGGCACTAGTATTATCACACAGAACAGAAATTGTGCCAACAGGTACTCCTAAATCCAAGACTTGCTGCTTCAACCAAAGAACTTGGGCCACACAACTCCCTAAGGCAATGTACTCAGCTTCAGTAGTGGAAAGTGCAACTGAGTTCTGTTTTCTACTGGACCAGGAGACTAACGACTGTCCTATAAATTGATAAGTCCCAGAAGTACTCTTCCTATCCACCCTACACCCCGCAAAGTCAGAATCAGAATATCCAATGATCTCAAAAGAGGTGCTGTGCCTAGGGTACCAAATTCCTAGGTTTGGGGTTCCTAAAAGATATCTAAGAATTCTCTTAGCAGCAGTCAGGTGGGACTCTTTAGGATCAGCCTGAAACCTAGCACAAAGACAGACACTAAACATGATATCAGGTCGGCTAGCAGTCAGGTAAAGCAGTGAACCTATTATCCCTCTATACTTCTTCTGATCAACAGATTTTCCATTTGAATCCTTATCTAACTGGACTGAGGAGGGCATGGGAGTATTGATTGGCTTGGCTTTGTCCATTTCATATTTCTTCAAAATATCCTTAGTGTATTTTGATTGATTGAGAAAGGTTCCATCATCCGTTTGCCTTATGCTAAACCCCAAAAAGTAGGACAATTCTCCCATCATACTCATCTCAAACACTTTACTCATTGTTTTAGAAAACTCTTCACATAAGTATTTATCAGAAGATCCAAAAATTATATCATCAACATAGATCTGGACAATGAGTAAGTCATCTCCTAATCTCCTCAGAAAAAGGGTGGTGTCTACGCTCCCCTTAACAAACTCTCTTTCTAACAGGAATGTGCTAAGCCTCTCATACCAAGCTCTGGGTGCCTGTTTCAATCCATATAAGGCCTTTTTTAATTTATAGACATGATTTGGATATTGGGAACTCTCAAAACCTGGGGGTTGTTCTATGAAAACAACTTCTTTAATTACCCCATTTAAAAAGGTACTCTTAACATCCATTTGAAACAGCTTAAATCCTTTATAACAGGCAAAGGCTAGTAGCACTCTAATGGCTTCCAATCTAGCTACAGGGGCAAAAGTCTCCTCAAAATCAATCCCTTCTATCTGATTATACCCCTTAGCCACCAATCTTGCCTTATTTCTCACCACCACACCAGAATCATTCATCTTATTCTTAAAGACCCACTTGGTTCCCACAATACTTTGATTTTTAGGTCTTTCTACTAATTCCAAACATCATTCCTTACAAATTGATTCAATTCTTCCTGCATAGCTAAAATCCAAAATTCATCCGACAGGGCTTGATTGATGTTGGTGGGTTCAGTCATTGAGATAAAGGCAGAATGGTTTACTTCCTTCCTAAGTCCATGCCTAGTCCTAACACCTTCAGAAGGGTCTCCTAAGATCAGTTCTTTAGGATGACTCGAAGAATATCTCCAATCTCTAGGCAATGGGTTTGAGGTTCTACCCTTTCCTCCAAATTTGTATTTCCAACTCCTTGGGTAACCTCAACAATCTCTTCATCTTCTACTTCAGATCTAGACTCCTTAGGATCAGATTCATCAAACACTACATGGGTTGTTTCTTCCACCACCAAAGTCCTCCTATTGAACATCCTAAAGGATTTCCCCACACTTGAATATCCTAAGAACACTCCTTCATCAGATTTGGGGTCAAATTTTCCTAAGGGTGACTTCCCGTTGTTCAGAATGAAAACCTTACAGCCAAAGACATGGAGGTGGGACAGATTTGGTGTTCTACCCTTAATGATCTCATAAGGTGTCTTGTTCAGTTTGACTCTCACATTCACCCTATTCAGCACATAACAGGCAGTGTTCGCCGCTTCAGCCCAAAAGTATTTTGGAAGTGAATACTCGGCAAGCATGGCTCTAGCGGCTTCCACTAAGGTCCTGTTCTTCCTTTCAGCTACCCCGTTCTGCTGAGGGGTCCTAGGAGCTGAAAAATTGTGACTAATCCCATGATTCTCACAAAAACTTCCAAATCTTTCATTTTCAAACTCCCCTCCGTGATCACTATGGATGGTAATAATCTCACATCCTAACTTCTTCTGAATCCAAGTAGAGAAAGATCTAAACTCATCAAATGACTCAGATTTGTGTGACAAAAACTTAACCCAAGTGAACCTTGAATAATCATCAACAATCACAAAACCATAGACTCTCCCCCCTAGGCTGGCAGTGCTAATGGGTCCAAAGAGGTCCATGTGAAGAACTTCTAAAGGTCTAGAGGTGCTAATGTCCTTAACTGAGTGAAAAGAGGACTAGACTTGCTTCCCCAACTGACAGGCATCACACAGGTGATCCTTAGTGAACTTAAGCTTGGGCACACCTCTAACTAAGTCCTTTTGGGTGACTCTCCTAAGGGTTTTCATACTGGCATGACACAATCTCCTATGCCATAACCAAGACTCATCAGCAGCAGTTTTTAAGCAAATTGAATTATCAGATTTAATGCTACTTACATCCAGCTTGTAGACGTTGTTGATCCTTTGCCCCTGCAAAACAACTTCATCATTTAAGCTTAAAATGCAGCCAGTGGGCAGGAATTTGATGCTGTATCCCTTGTCACAGAGTTGACTGATGCTCAGCAGGTTGTGTTTCAGTCCATCTACAAGCAAAATATTATCAATCATAAAGTTCTTTGAATCACCAATTATACCTGTGCCTACCACCTTCCTGGTGGTGTTATCTCCAAGTGTAACCTTGCCTCCAGCTTTGGCCTCCAGCAAAATGAACTGATTTGCATCTCCAGTCATATGTCTAGAACATCCGTTGTCCAGGTACCACATGCTCTCACGAGGTCTTGTGTGAGAGCACACCTACAAAATCATCAAATGTCAGTCTTAGGAACCCAAACAGGTTTGGGTTCCTTCTTATGAAAAGAAGAATGCGATGCATACGTGCTGTGCTGTGAAACAGGAAGTTTGGGTCTCCACACCCAATGTATACTACGGTGAACAGTACAAGTGTGTGATATGTGTCCTAAAATGCCACATGAAAAACATCTAACACCAGGAAAAGGATTAACTAAACGTCGTGAGTGATAGTGCCTCTTCCTAGTAGTGTATGAAACATGCTTTGATGAACTTGCAACAGAATTTTTAAAAGGTGGCGGTGCATAAAACTGTTCAAAGGTAGGCGGTGTTTTGTTCTTTTCAAAAGCACTAATTTTTACTTCCAAAAACTCATTCTTTTTCTTTAAACTTGCAATTTCAAATTTTAAAGCGCCATTGTTACTTTCTACTTCACATGCCATTGTATCTAACTCTTTAAAGCTTTTTCTAAATCAACATGCGTGGTTTTCAAAGAATCATGCTCAGAAACTAAATCAGAATATTTTTTGTTCAATTCATCAAAATCATCAAGCAAAGACATGTGATTGGAATCAAGTGTGGAATAATCTTTAACTACAGAATCATGCTCTTTTTGTAAAGTCAAATAATCTAATTTCAAACTAGCATGAGTTTTCTTAAGCTTCCTATACGATGTATGAATCTTCTCAGAAACTTCAAATAACTGATCGTAAGTAAGCTCACATGCCTCTTCCTGGTCCGACTGACCAGGGTGATCATCCGCCATCAGACACAAGTTTGTTTCCTCCTCTTCAGCTTCAGTCTTAGAAGAGTCGGATGCAGAGTCTGCCCAGAACGCCTTCTGAATCTGCTTCTTGTCCTTCCTGAACTTTGGTTTCTCCTCACTCTTCTCCTTGCTTGGGTGAGCTTTAAGTATTGGACAATCAGCCTTAATGTGTCCAGGCTTCCTGCATTCAAAACAAACCGATTCAGATGAACCCTTAAAGTTTTTATTGAACTTACCCTTGTTCCACTTCTGATAGTTCTTATGTTTCTTCGTTAGAAAGCTTTTGAATTTCCTTGTGATTAAGGCAACTTCATCGCTATCAGACCCGGAAGTGCTAGCATCTGAATCTTTGGCCTTTAGTGCCACAGTCTTCTCTTTCTTGCGTTCACCTGCATCAAGTTGCCTTTGGTTCACCCCTTGCTCGTAAGCAATGAGTGATCCAAGTAAGCTGTCAATAGAGTAAGTATTTAAATCTTTGGATTCAGTAATAGCAGTAATCTTAGCATCATAAGAAGCAGGCAAACATCTAAAAATCTTGTTCACTCTTTCGTAGTTGGTAAGTTCTCTACCTAAAGCATGCAAAGAGGTAACAATCTGAGTGAACCTTGTGTACATTTCTAAAATAGTCTCACTAGGTTTCATGCAAAAAAGTTCGTAATCATGTAACAAGATGTTTAACCTAGATTGTTTGACTTCAGTTGTACCTTCGTATGTTATACATAACCTATCCCAGATTTCCTTTCCCGTTGTACAAGTAGAAACACGCATATAGTCTTCAGATTTCAAAGCACAAAAGAAACAGTTCAAACATTTTGCATTCAACTGTGCTAAATCACGATCATCAAACGTCCAATCAGTAAACAGCAATTCAGTTTTCACATTGTTAATCATTCGAAAAGGTGGTTCGTATCCGTCCTTAACTAACATCCACATGTGATAATCAATAGATTGCAGAAAAGTAGACATGCGTATTTTCCAAAAATCAAAAGGAATATTGTCAAACAACGGTGGTCTGGTAATAGAATAACCTTCAGCAGTATTACGATTGTTACAGTTAGCCATTGGATAAAATTCAAAAGTTTTTAAACAGAAATTTTGAATCTCGCTTTGATACCACTTGAAAGTTCGATAGGGATGTTAAGCCCTAGTGAACTAGTCCCGAGGCTAACCAAGAGGGGGGGTGAATTGGTTATTTAAAAATTTCACGATAACTATGAAAAATCTTTTTATAACGTGCAGCGGAAACGAATTAAAACAACGATAAAAAGATCAACCAAAGATATTCACCCAAGCAGTTAATATCAGGAAAAATTAAAGTGCAGAATTGAATCAGAAAAGCAAACCAGATTTTATAGTGGTTCGGTCAACTTGACCTACGTCCACTCCCCGGAGCCTCCCCTCCGGGTATTGCACTAAACAGAAGTGTCTCTCCTTTTGCTCCCACAGCAAGGCGGAGAAGCCTGTACAAAAATCTCCTTTTCACCACACGGTGAGGCAGAGAACCCGACCTCCTTTCGCTTCCTCCTGAAGCAGGCAGAGAACCTTCGACCTCCTTTCGCTTCCTCCTGAAGCAGGCAGAGAACCCACGAACTCCTTTAGCTTCCACCTGAAGCGGGCAGAGAACCCGGATCTTCTTGCGAACGATCCTCCCACGATGAACACTGACTAGACGAAAGACGATGAGCGGAGAAGACGACTCTGATCCGTGCTCGGAGCAAACTTAGTGAATCCCTCACTAACTCCCCCTCACGAGATCTTCTCTCTCTCTCCCAACTCTCTCTCTTTAGGGTTTCTCAGGGAAGGAAGGCAGCAAAAGATTTTTCCAAAATTTGGAAAAAGTTCTTTTAAAGGAGGGCTTAAAATTTGCCCTAAATCTCAACTGGTCGGCCAAAATCGTCCAGGACGATCGGTAGATCGTCCTGTACGATCAGTTCAAATTCAGCTGTTTTAGCCTGGACGATCTGGCTCTTCTGGACGATCAGTAGAAAAAGTTGTTCATATCGTCCAGTACGATCCTGCGATCGTCCGGGACGATTAGTTCAAATTGAGGGAAATCTTCCAGAAGACAGTTCGGGTCATCCAGAGAAATCTGTGCTGGACGACCAAAAAATGACTTGATCGTCCCGGACGATAGGGTCATCGTCCGGTACGATTAGTTCAAAAAGGCCCCAAATCATCCTGTACATAGTTCTGGACGTACAGCTTAAATGCACTAGACGATCAAGATCGTCCGGGACGATCCTGCGATCGTCCAGGATGATATGATCGTATCAACCAAAAATTAATTGCTTTCCTTAATTACCAGATTAAATTAGGCATGATTGTACTGGATCGTCCGGGACGATACACGTATCATCCGGGACGATCAGACCAAGTATCTAAAAATAAGAACTTGCCTAACTTGATCTGGCGGCTGAGAATTTCTAATTTGGGAATATCGTCCCGTACGATCCGTAGATCGTCCAGGACGATCGGCTCAATCAGACCCTCTTAACTTAGTCGCCCTAATTAGGGTTTCTGTTTTAACTGGATCGTCCAGGACGATGTGGATATCGTCCAGGACGATCTGAACAAATTTTTAACAGAAACTCTAATTCACTCAATCTCTCTCCATGAGTGTGTGTGTGCAAGGTTACTTAGCTAGGGAATCAGTTATATTACAATTGACTCAATAAAAAGAAAAATCATACATTTGACACACTTGGACCCGATCTTGAGTTGGCTTGAGTGGCTCGCGGTCTTTTGTGCCTGAAACAGATTAGCCAAGCAAAATACACTGGAAACATGTTTGTCATCATCAAAACCAGATTTGCAACACTTAAATGGTCTCTGAATTTTGACGTTAGGGAGGAATCTCCAATTGCGCCAGTTTGGATCTCTTTTCCTAACTTGAGGCTTCATTTCTTTAATCATCAAATCCTTTTTGGTTTAACATTTATTTTTAGTCATCCATTGTAGACGAATCAAGCCACAGCTTCCGTGTTGAGGTCTTCTATGGCTCGAGTTTTGGTTGAATTGGATGTTTCTAAGAAACATCCTCATGAGATATGGATTGGGTCTAAGGTGAAGGGTTACTTCCAAAAAGTTGATTTTAAAAATTTACCTATATTTTGTTCATTTTGCAAGATGCATGGTCATGGTATTAACGATTATTTTCATAAGCACCCCCACCTTCGCAAAGAAAAGGATTTTGTGAAATAATCTAGTGGGGAGGTGGTCATTTTTATTCCTCAGGAAGTGACTCTTCATAATCAGGTGCCTTTAGAGGGGAATACCTCCAATCCGACACAAACTATTGAACGAGAGCCATCGGTTTCAACTTGTGATGGTTTCCAACCTACTGCTATCAATATTGAAACTTTGAATCATGATCAGGGAGTTGGTGACAAAACTACTTGTAATTCTCTTATTGAATGTGACAACACTGTTACTCAAACTTTAACTAATAATGTTATTCAAAATCATGTTAATGTTGAATCTTCTAGTCTATGCATGGTTAATAAAGAATTAGGTGATTTGAATGGTAATTATCCTCCTAACACTATTCCTAATAAACAGGAAAATGAAATTGAAGTTAATGCTAACATACTAA
Source organism: Dendrobium chrysotoxum (assembly GCA_019925795.1). Lineage (NCBI taxonomy): Eukaryota > Viridiplantae > Streptophyta > Magnoliopsida > Asparagales > Orchidaceae > Dendrobium > Dendrobium chrysotoxum. The sequence continues at coordinate 33,553,684 of CM034303.1, read as the reverse complement.
TGCTGCCTACACAATGTGAGAGGAATGACAACATGGTGGAGGAAGGTGTTGTTAGTTCTGTGGAGGTTGCCCACTCTTTGGGAGAAGGTTTTAAAGATCTAGTTGGGAGGAGTAAAAGTATTATGGAGGATGATGGTATGTTTATGGAGGATGAATGTCCTCAGTAGAATATTAATGTTAGTAAGTCTCCTGCTACTTCTTATTACAATAGCGATGCTTTTACGGATAGTGAGGATTTGGGCATTGTTGCTAAATGTTTTCCTAAGGATGATATTGATACTAGTTTTCGTAAGACTCAAAGTAAAAAAGGTAAGGAAAAAAAGCAGTTTATAATGCAACCTTCTAGAACTACTCGCTCACACACTTCCCATTAGTTTGTTTTTTATGTTTAACTCTATTATTTGGAATGTGAGGGGGATTGCTTGTCCGTCCTCTAGAATTCATGTGAAGAATTTATGTCACATGCATAATGTCTCCATTCTTGTTTTACTTGAGCCCCTATTTCTTCTTCCAGATTAATTAGTACCTCTCACGTTTTTGGGTTTTAATTATGCTATTTTGAATGTGGCTAACAAGATTTGGGTTCTTTGGAAAAATTCGATTAAAATTGATGTTATTGGTGATTTTACCCAAGTTATGTTTTGTCAAATTGAAGTTTTTAATTTTCATTGTTGTGCTTCCTTTGTGTATGCTGGTTCTTCCCGTTACATTAGGAAAGTTCTTTGGGACCAACTGATTAATTTCCACAATATTTGTAATTTTCCTTAGCTTGTGGGTGGCTATTTCAATGCTATTACTACCCATTCTAAAAGGATTGGAGGTTCCTCTCCGTCCAGCGTTCTATGGAGGATTTCAGTAATATGATTTTGGATTGTAATCTCATTGATATTAGTTTTACTGGCAATCAATTCTCTTGGAATAGGGGTCATTTATGGCAACATTTGGATCATGTTCTTTTTAATGACTTTTGGCTTAGTTCTTTTAATTCTATTAAGGTGCATCATCTCAGTAGAACTCTTTCTGACCATTCTCCTCTGCTTATTAACTTTCATCTTAGACAATTTAATGCTTCTTCTCAATTCAAATTTCAAAACATGTGGTTACTTCATGATTCTTTTTTTGAGGTCATTGAGCATAATTGGCAAGGTCCTCTTCATCTGAATAACTCCTTTTTTGGCATGAAGAGACTTTGGCTCAAGGTGAAAAGGATTAAGCAGGTTCTTAAGTGGTGGAACCGTAATGTTTTTAGAAACCTCTTTTCTAATATCTTGGAGGCTAAGCATCTGGTTGAAAGTATTGATTCTACTTGTCAAGTTGATCCTTCTGATGCTAATTTTTCTCTTTTAAAAAAGGCTAAAGAGGACCTTTATAATTCCAAGCCCTGGAAGAGACATTTTGGAAACAAAAAGCTGCTGCTAAGCACTTGGTTGATGGTGATGATAATACTATATACTTTCATGCGTTGGTTAAGAGGAAGTGCGCTAAAAATGGTATTAATAAAATCCAACATGATGATGGTTATGTTACTGAGGATGTTGTTGAAATTGCTAATTTAGCTGTGCTTCATTTTCAAAATCATTTTAATAAGAATTTTAACCCGGTTCAGATTAATGATCATTCCTTTATTCCTAACCTTATTACCCAAGAGGATAATGTAAATCTTTTTAAACCTCCTTCTTTTGAGGAGGTCAAAGAGTCTTTATTTGGTATGAATTGTGATTCTGTGGTTGGTCCTGATGGGTTTACTACTCATTTTTTTCAAAAATCCTGGCATATTATTAATAATGATATTTTTGTACTACTTTGGGTTTTTTTGGTACATCTATTCTTAAGTTTTTTACTTCTACTTCTATTGTGCTTATTCCCAAAAATATTGCTGTCAACTCTTAGAATGACTTTAGACCTATCAGTCTTTGTACCTTTTTTAATAAGTTGATTTGCAAGATTATCATGAATCATCTTACTCCTATTTTACCTAAAATTATCTCTAATTCTCAGATGGGTTTTGTGAAAGGTAGGGTTATTATAGATAATATTTTGTTAGCTCAGGAATTCTGTCATGATTTGGATGTCAAAGTGAGAGGGGGGAATCTTATTTTAAAGCTTGATATTGCTAAGGCTTATGACAATATTGACTGGTCCTTTATTTATCATATTTTGGAGTTATTTGGCTTTAACTCTGTTCTTATTAATCTTATTAAGAACTGTATTGAAGGTGTCTATTTCTCTATTATTGTGAATGGTTCTACTAATGGTTTCTTTAAATCTTCCCATGGTTTAAGGCAGGGGGACCCTATTTCTCTTGCTATTTTTATTATTGCTGTTGAATTTTTATCTTGAGGCCTGACCAATCTTTTTGAGAATAATCCTAGTCTTTACTTTAGAACTTTGGGCTATTTCCCCGTTTCTCATTTATGTTTTGCAGATGATTTTATTATTTTTACCAATGCTTCTACCAATAGAATTCAAAAACTTATGGAGTTTTTTAATCAATTTGAGATGGTCAGTGGTTTATCTTTCAACAAAAATAAAAGCTGCTTTATTCCTTCAAAGAGTATTCCTGATAATCGTATTTTAGCTATTAAAAATTTAACTGGTTTTACCCATGGTAATTTTCCCATTAAGTATCTTGGTATCCCTCTTTATAAAGGTAGAAGGAAAACCTTTCTCTTTGATGATCTTATTGCCTCTATTCAAAATAAGCTTTTAAGTTGGGATTCTAATTTTCTGAGCTTTGGTGGTAGAATTACTCTTATCAAAAGTGTCTTATGCTCACTATCGGTTATAGTTTTCAAACTATTTTTCCCACTCAAGAAGTTTGTAATTGGGTGCATAAACTTATTAATAAATATTTTTGGAAAGGTACTTTTATGAATTCCAAAATTGCTTGGGCGGCCTGGGATAAATGTTGTGGTGTTCTGGCTGAAGGGGGTATAGGTTGTAAGAATATGTATGACTTGGCTTTGGCTTTATCTTTTAAACTTTTGTATAATTTTTGTGCTAAAGCGAGCCTTTGGGCTAATTTTTTGTCTTCCAAATACTGCGTTGGCAAACATCCTACTACTTGTTACTTTAAGCAGGGTAACTCTAAAGTGTGGCAAAGACTTTGCAAGGTTAAATGAAAGGTTGAGCCTTACATCTCTTGGGGCCTTAGTGATGGTAATGTGTTCTTTTGGCAAGACTGTTGGTTAGGTAATCAATCTCTTGATTATATCTTGAATTCGTCTTTTATTGCTTCGACTAAGGTCAAATCTTTCTTTATGAATAATTGCTGGGATTATGAGAAAATTACTAATGCTGTGCCTGAGTTTATTAGTCTTTAAATCCTTAACTTGCCTATCAATACTGATGCTAAGGATGTTATCTTATTTGATTTATCTACTAATGGTGGTTTTCACTTAAATAAAGCTTGGCAATTTTTTAGAACTCGTAAGAATAGTGATAATATTTTTTCTTTGATTTGGCATAGGACTATTCCTACTACTGTGTCTGTCTTTATTTGGAGAATTCTGTATAAATTTATTCCCACGGATGATAATCTCACCAATAAAGGTTTTATGTTGCCTTCCAAGTGTCAATGATGTTATCACATTGAGAATATGCATCATGTTTTTATTTCTGGCTCGATTGTTGTCAAAACCTGGGTTTATTTTGATGATTTGTTTCAATTAAATTTCTTTAATTCCCATTTTTCTCTTAATTATATGCTTAAGGCTTGGTTCATCAACTCTAGAGGGCACATCCATAATGTTATTCCTTCTCTCATTCTTTGGTTCCTTTGGTTGGAGAGGAATAATTCTCTCTTCAATGGTGTTCGGATGAATCATCAGAAGGTTATTCAAAAGGTTAAAGATAAGGTTTTGTCTCTTTGTGATGTTAATTTGCTATCTTTGAAGAACATAAAAATTATTATTTTGTTGGTACTGAATTAGGCCTTAATTTGGAGGGATTACCTCTTGTTTTAAAGGGCAATATAATTTATTGGCTCAAACCTTCCATTAATTTTTTTAAATTAAATGTTGTGGGTACTAGCAATGGCTACTTGATGGGTTGTGGTGGTGCTAGCAGGGACAATAATGGTAATCTTGTTTTAGCTTTTGCTGGTCCTGTCCCGAGGGGTAATAGTGTTGTCGCTATCACTATGGCTATTCTTTATAGTCTTAATATTTGTATCTCTCTTAATCTTACTAACATTCTTATTGAGATGGATTATGATTATGATCTCAGAATTTTTAATGCTGTGGAGGATATGTGTTGCACTCCTAATCTTTTTTTATCATATTAGGGAAATTAAGAGTCTTTTGAATTTTTATGAACTATTCTTTTCATCATATTTACAAAGAAGGTAATGCTTGTGCCTCTTGGTTGGCTAATTGGGGTTGCAATCTTCAGGACTTTCATGATTTTACTTGGGCCTCCATTCCTGGTATTCTTAAAGGCTTACTTCGGTTGGATGAGCTTGGTCTCCTTTATGTTAAGGTTTAATTGGTGTATTTGGTGGTGGTTCTTTTGGTTGCTCTGGAGTGATTTTGGTTGTTGGGGGTTTCCTTTTTGGTATCTGTTTATTTGTGGGGGTGCTGAGTTGTGTTTCCTCGGGTGGCTTTTCTGGATGTGTCAGCCGATCTGGTGTTTTGCCCTTCTGTGATGTTCTAAGTCTGGGCAGTGGTTATTTTTTTGCTGGCATCTCCTTGTGTTTCTCGATATAGCTGTTGTCTTGTTGGATATAGACTTGAGCTGTGATCGCACTAGTGATGATGCTGATGGTATGTCCCAATGTTTCTCTCCTACCTTCAGGTTGTGTTATTGGCTGACTGGGGGTATTCATGGGAGTCAGGTTGGTTGTTTGGGCTGTCTGGCCTATGGTATGCTTTACTGGTTCCTTATCTGATTTGGTTATTATGTTATGATACTGGGATGATGGTTTGGCTCTTGTATCACCTTGTGCTGATAGGCCTCGTGCTTGATTTTTGTGATTTTTTTGTGGTTTGGCCCTGTTCTGCTCGTAGCGTTTGGCTTTTCTATTCTGGGCCCCTTTTGTGGTGGTTGTTGATTGCTCCTGAGGGTAGGATTGAGTGGCTTGTGCATTACCTTATGAGGATGGTGCTCTATTTTTATCCTGAGCCTTTTCAGTTTCTATCCTTTTTTACTGGTTGTCCTACTGGTTTGTTGCCTTGGTTATTTAGTGATTTGCTTGGATACCTGCACTATAACCTATCTTCCTGTTGATTTGTTTTCTTCTTGGTTTCCTGGATTGGATCAAATTTACTTATATTTCTGTTACATATATTTTATGCATTATCCTGTTTTACATAATTCTCTTTTTGCAGGTGTTCGTAGAATGTTGATTTTTGGCGAGAAGCTAGATCTGGCTGTCTTTTTTTGGTCCGCTTTTCCTTTTTGGGTGCTCCCTCTTGTGCACCGTAGAATGTTCCTAGGATTTCTTATATTTTTCTTTAGCAGGGACCTCGAGCTCTTAGGATTTTTCTTTTGCTTTCTTTTTGTAGCTTGTTCGAGCATTAGTGAGCATGAGGGCCCTTTAAAGATCTTGTACTAATTTTTTTTGATATTAACGCGTAGGCCCCGCCGAGGGTCCCCCCCCCCCCCCCCCTAAAAAAATCATATATTAGATACACTATAATATAATTTTCCAAAAATTTAAAGTTCTTTCTGGATGAAGTTATTAAGGACCACTCTATCCATGGTCACCTCTCTTATGTTTCTACTTAGCATAAGCTTCATAGAGATGAAATAGTTCTAGGCCTTAGACTCTTGGGTGAGGGCAAAGGCAAGGATGTTAATAAAGTTTTCCTCTCACTTTTCCCTTTGGGAATAAAGTTTCTTTCAGGTTAAAAATCTAATGATCTCATAGTAGTCTATGACAGTGGTTTAAAATTTAGGGTACTCGTCCCCATTAAACTTATAGTTGGGGGTTTGGAACACTTGATTAATTACTACAGGAGTGAAGGAGACCCACTTACCAAAGGAAAAACACACTCATTCTTGCGCTCCTTCGCATTAGTGAAGAATTCTTGGACAATGCAAGCATTGTTTAGATTGGGCTGAATAACTAAGAAATCATAATTTATCTCAGGGATTATGGATTTGCTCACCAGGTTGTTATAACACTTTTACAGTAACACTAGAAAATCTATGGGTGTCATTTGGCTAGATCTAAACATCTTCCTATCAACAATAATCTTAGGGGAAATTTCTAAGGATTGGGATGAGCTAAAAATAAGGAATGCACACTAGAATATTTAAGAGCATAAGTGAATTTGATTAAATTAGCCCTACACTATTTAAATCTGGATAACACTACGGTGCTGGCCTTTGCAAAGCTATGATGCTAAGTTAAACAAATCAAAATAAGTATTAAGCTTGTAGTGTTGGGGGATAGGTGGCATTGTAATGCTCACATTAGAAATTAAAATGGATGCATTTTTTACCAGGATACCACCGTGATGCCTAACACATGATGACACTGTAATGTTTGAACTGAGCATCTTCATGATGCTTTAGCTACCCTATTTATGGTTTGGCTGCCACTGTGGTGCTCAATGGGTTCAAAATCACTAAGGTGCTCAATCCTACAACACTGTATGGCCTGCACTGTGATGCTTTATAAGGTTAATTAGCACTTTGACAATATGTTCCTTTAGTCTTATGGTGCGATTGAAATTAATTATTTTTTTAACTATTGTAACAGTGTTGCGTTGCTAAAGAACTCATCACAATGATGTTAGGATAATTTTTTTTTAAATAAGCTCTAATGCACACAAGATTAAGGCTAATTCACACGCAATATTGATAATACATAAATTAAACTTAACCAAATGGATTTATAACCACAAACATGCACAAAATTTCCTAAAATCAAGCCAGGATGATGAATTAGGTCACCTCCAGTTTATAGTCTTAAGCTAGACTATGCCAAATTTTTATCCAAGTTGAGCTAGCTCCACTACATTCCTAAGGCAATTAATTTCTCCTCCTAAGTATGGTTTCAACATCTATCCATTAAATTTGATAATCTAGAAGGTTTTGCTATCTTTTTTTGTCTACAGCTCTATAAGGACACACTTGAAAGATAGTGATTGGACTTAACAACCTGGACTTACACTTCCCAATAAATAATTTTAATCTTGAATTATACAACATCACTTCTTGTCTAGGCTCAAATTATTTCTTAATGAGTTTACGATCATGCCACCCTTTAATTTTCTTCTTATATATTTTGACATTCTCATATACATAATTTCAAAATTCTTCCAATTCATTTAACTGTATTAATCTTTGCTATTCAACATCCTGAAGATTATAATTTAATTTTTTAATCACCTAAAAAGCTTTATACTCCAATTCTAATGGCAAGTGGTAAGCTTTTCCAAAAATTAATTTATTAGGAGACATTCGAATTGGAGTTTTATAAGCAATCCAATAAGCCTAGAGTGCATCATTCAATCTTTATGCCCAATCCTTCCTATTTGAACTTACAGTTTTCTCTAGAATTCTCTTAATCTCATAATTACTTATTTTAGTTTGACCTCTAGTTTGGGAATAATAAGTAGTTGCTACCCTATACTTAATTCCATATTTTAAATTTAAATTTTCCACTCTTTTGTTACATAAATGAATACCCTTATCACTTATGATGACTCTAGGCACTCTAAATCTTAAACATATATTATTATTTAAAAACCTTATTACTACCCGAGCATCAATTTGTGGAGTTGAGATCACTTCTATCCACTTAGAGACATAGTCAACAGTTATCAAAATATATTGACTTCTAAAAATTGAACAAAAGGACCTATGAAATCTAATCCCCAAACTAAAAAAAAAATCTTTCTAACCAACATAAAATTAATGGGCATTTCATTTCTTTTCGAAACATTACCTACCCTCTAGCATATGTTACATCTTTTAACATAATCATTTACATCCTTAAATAAGATAGGTAAATAAAATTTAGATTGTAGGATCTTTGAAGCAGTACTAAAACCTCAAATACCCAAAATCATGACAATTTCTAATGATTGGTTCTATCTCATCTTTTTGAAAACACCGCCTAATGATTTGGTCTTTACACTTCCTAAATAGATAAGGCTTATTCCAAAAATAGAATTTGGCATAATGTATAACTTTGCGCCTTTGAGTATAAGACATATCAACACGAATTACTCCGCTAATATTCAATTTCATAATATAAATATACTAAGGCATACTCAATGAACACAATGCAAACGTTTTCATGAGGGAAGAATTTATTAATGTCATTATCATCTTGCTTAGAATCCTCCATCTCTAACCTAGATAGATGATCAACCACCTAATTTTTTAGATCCTTTCCTATTAAGAATTTCTACATTAAACTCCTATAGCAACAAAATCTATCTCATTAATCTAGGCTTTGCTTCCTTTTCAGTTAAAAGGTATTTGATGATAGAGTGATAAGACAAAATAGGACCTTTGGTGCTGGTTATATTTGATGTTAATTTATTATAGGCAAATACTATTGCTAGCAATCCTACTAAATAATTAATTTATGCATCATTTAGTGTCCACCTAACATAATAAATGGCATGGAATTTCCCATTAAGCCTTTGACCTAATATCTCTCCAATAGCATGGTCACTAGCATCACAAATTAATTTGAATTTTAAAGAATATTGAGATAAAATGATAATAGGTGTGATAACTAAGAATTTCTTTAGTTTCTCAAACATAGCTAAACAATCTAAAGTAAAATTACAAGGTGTATCTTTTTTAGCAAATAGCATAGCAATTAATAATTTTAGAAAAATATTTAATGAAACACCTACATAATCCTGCTTGACCTAAAAACCCATAGACTCCCTTAATAGAAGTAGGAGGTGACAAATTTTTAATCACTTAGATCTTCACCTTATCTACTTCCATACTCGTCTCAGAGTTTTTGTATTTGAGGAGAATGCCATTCTTAACCATAAACTGGCATTTCTCACAATTTAGCATAAGGTTGGTTTCCTTGCATCTCTTCAAGACCAACTCTAAATGATTTAAACAAGCATTAATAGCCATTCCAATGACTAAAAAATTATCCATGAAAATTTTAATTACATGATCAATTAAATAAAAAAACAATTAGACTTCATACATCATTAAAATATTACAGGGGTATTGCATAATCCCAAGGGCATTCCTCTAAGCACAAAGATTCCATAAGGACTTGTGAAAGTTATCTTATCCTGATCTTTTAAAGCAATCAAAATCTGATGGCATCTGGAGTAGCCAACTAAGAAATAGTAAAAAGGATGCCTAGCTAATACATCCAATATTTAATCCATAATGGGAAACATTAAATGATACTTCCTAGAGGATTTGTTAAGCTTCTTATAATCAATACAGATCCTCCACCTATCACAGTCCAACACAAAATAAGTTCATTCTTTTCTTTTGTACTAATAACTACCCCGATTTTTTCGAACACAGATAATTTGGCTAACCGAATCACTATCGGAGAGGAGAAATGATGCCCACATCCAACCATTTTAAAATCTCTTTCTTTACTAGTTTTTCTTGGTTGGATTTAACTTTATTTGTAGGTCAACTTTAGGTTTATAGGCTTCTTCTTATAGGATATTATGCATATAAATGGATGGAATAATCCCCTAAATGTCAGTTATAGACAGTCCAAATTCTCTCTTATGCTTGCTAAGCACTCTAATCAACTTAACTTCTTATTCTTCTATAATCAATACAGATCCTCCACCTATGATAGTCCAACACAAAATAAGTTCATTCTTTTCTTTTGTACAAATAACTACCCCGATTTTTTCGAACATAGATAATTTGGCTAACCGAATCACTATCGGAAAGGAGAAATGATGCCCACATCCAACCATTTTAAAATCTCTTTCTTTACTAGTTTTTCTTGGTTGGATTTAACTTTATTTGTAGGTCAACTTTAGGTTGATAGGCTTCTTCTTATAGGATCTTATACATATAAATGGATGGAATAATCCCCTAAATGTTAGTTATAGACAGTCCAAATTCTCTCTTATGCTTGCTAAGCACTCTAATCAACTTAACTTCTTATTCTTCTTCACTCTCAACAGATATAATGTCAAGTAAAGTTGACTCCTTTCCTAAAAAAGAATATTTCAAATGAATTGGAAATACTTTAAGTTTTAGTTTAGATGCCTTTTCTATAGATGCTTTTAAAGGCTTCCTTAGATATGATGCATCTAGTCCTTCAATTCTCTCTCTAAACATCCTAAGGACTTTATTAATAGTATGAATAGAGTTTCCATCTATCTTTCCCAAATCAACCTTAAACATTGACATTTCAAAATGACTATCACCAAACATCACTTTTATGAGATTCTCTTTTGAATGATAGGACTACACTCCTCAATAAAGCCTAAAGTTTCAAAGTCTCCCAATTTTATCTTTTTTACTTAAAATATCTTTCATAAATTTGGCATAGGTAGGCATTTTTTAGGGATTCTATAAAAGGTATATTAATTGTTAAATTTTTAAATACCTCTAAAAATTTAAAAAACTGCCTATTTAAATTTTGTTTTAATAATTTCTGAGTAAAAGGTAGTGGTGTTCTCTCAACTTCCTTCCTAATTGGTCTTTTCATTTCCTTACGAGGTTGAGATTATTACTTAGGTTAATTAGGCTCTAATTATTCTTCCTTAAGACTATCTTCTATATGCTTCTCCTCTTTCCTAATTGCCTCCTCTAATTCCTTTTGACTCCTCAATTGAATAGCTTGTCAATGTTCATTTCCTTTTTCTAAATGATTAACTTCAGTGTTAATAGGCAAAGTTCCCTTGCTCTACTTTTAAAAGAGCTTGCTAACTGTCCTAACTGATTTTTTATATTTCTTACAATAGTAACATGACATTGTAATAGAGACCCATCTACAAAACTAAATATTCTAATGAAGTTTTTTATCCTTATTTTGATTATTTGAGTTAAAATTAGGGGGATAATTAATCCTTGGGTTTGCATAATTTTGAGGAGGATGGTTATAATTTCTTATTTTATTTGGCTAGTTAGAGTTCGAATTATTATTCACATTTTGATTATTACTCTAGTTAAATTTAGACTATTTTTCTTACTAGGATTATTAATATTAGTAAAAGGGTTATTAATTTTATTATTAATAACATTTAGGGATTCAATTCTTGATGTTTTTGGGTCACTAGAGGATCCATAAGCATTTTATTCTAATGACATAGGTGTATTTGGGGATGAACTCACTGCAATGGTATCTAACTTTTGAGATATAGTAGAAACTTGTGTAATTAGAATTGATAGAGACTCTAATTCATACACACTAGATATATTTCTATGGTAACTCTTTAAGATGGCAATTATAAATTATTGGTGGCCATTTCTTCAATCAAAGCATATGCTTCATCAAAAGGCTTTGACATTAATGATCCACCAGTAGTCAAATCTATAATAGATCTAAGAGAACTTGTAGATCTTTATATAACATCTGAATAATAAGCCAATCAATTAATGCATGATAGTGACACTTCCTAAATAATTTTTTGAATCTTTCTCAAGCTTTATAAATCAAATATCCATATAACTGAGTAAATAATGTGATATCATTTCTAAGTTTTACTATATTAGATGGGGGAAAGTATTTGGCTAAACTTTTTTGGGTTAATTCATTCCAAGTAGTGATTGAGCTTAGGGGTAAAGAGTTTAACCACATCTTAGCTTTATCTCTTAATGAAAATGGAAAAAACCTAAGTTTAATAGTATTGTCTCATACACTGATGTATTTAAATGTTGGACACATTTCTAAGAAACTAGCTATATACAAATTAGGATCTCCTATAGGGGTTCCCCAAAAGTGAGAATTTTGAACAAATTAATTTATTATAGGTTTGAGTTCAAAGTTGTTATCCTAAAGTTTTGGCCTATTGATGCTTTGGTGAATGCCTTCAACCATAAGGTTAGTTTATTCCCTAAGAAATATAGGTTTATTATAATCTTTCATTGGGTTAGCCATTTTTAAATCTTGTTGTAAACTTTTAGATTTTCTTATTTTGTTAGAGTTCTTTCAATTTTAATGTCAAATAAAGTTTTTACTTATTGTTCCTTTCTATGCACTTTTAATAATCATAGAATAAAAATACATCATACAACAAAGTTAAAAATTTAACAATGCTAATAAACTAATTTTTAGTAAAATAAACTAGCAATGGAAATACAAAGTAAGTAAGATTAAGGATAAGATTAAATTTGTATTTTGTTATATAATATAAAGTTTAAGAAAGGATAATTTACTTCAAATCCCCAGCAACGGTGCCAAAAAGTTAATAGGATTTATTTCCAAACACCACTTATCATTTTAAATATGATTTTATACTCTATTGAGAAACTCTTGTTTTATGTAAGTGTGCGTATCATGTCAAATAATAAAATTGCAAGGAATTAGAATTATCTTAAAATTAGTCTAGGGTTACTTAATAAAATAACTATATTTATCTTATGAATTTGATTAATAAGGATGGTGTGATTTATAGTAAATGTTATAAATACAAAAGATAAATTCAAATAGCTTTAAATTTTCTAATCCTATGATATTTAAAAGCAGATGCTTACAATAAGTAGATTCTTCCTAATATTATTCTGAATCAGAGCATAAGTACTCCTCTTCTCTATCAAGCACATTAGAGTGTTATATAAGATTCCTCCCAACTATAGTTCTAGTATCTCTTCGAGATTCCATAACCCTTGTTGAAATCTAGGAGCCTAACCTTATGCTTTAATGATTATAAATATTATTGGTGTGATCATTTACCATCTTCTTCTTTATATATATTTCTTGTTTCTATTCTGTGCTACTAAGTATTTTAGGTATAACATACACTGAACTAGATTAAGAAGTATACTTAAGATAATGTAGCATTAAGGTATAGTTAATTTGTAAAAAAAGTCTATACTTTTCTTTTCTTGATTTGCTTATGTAATTAGGTGTATTGGCAAGATAATAAAACATACACTCACAAAGGGGATGAAAATTAAATACTTGAATTTTCTGTTAAGTCATACTCCATGATCCCAGTTATATTATATGGTATATTAATCTAGAAATTAATTCAAGTTTATAATTAAATCAAACTAATTAAATTGAATTATAACTAATTATACCGTACGACCTTTAATTGTACATGAAGATAAATTTTTTTGATAAACCTCACTATTGAATCTATGTTGTAAAAATTAGGAAAAATTAAATTTTGAACTGATCATAATGTATAAATGATTTTGTACTATATGATTATTAATGAATATTACCTAATTTTGTCCCATAGATTAAAGAATTAAATTAGGTTCAAATACTAATTAATTATCATACTATATGATCCAAATCAGACTGTCTGATTTACCCAAGAGATCACTAAACAAACCTTGGTTCATACTAGATGATGCCTAATTTAATATAAAGGATTGTACTATATGATTAAATATTATATAGGATGATCAGCGATAGGAATTAAATTAATTGGATAGTAGATCTTAGTATCATATTCAAATTTTATTAAATATCCCACTATAATTCTTTCACATAAGACCAGAGGGGCTATGTTACGTAGTGAGAGATATTTTTTTAGGGTGAGAGAGCTTTAGAGAGGGAGAAGTGTCTCCTTATTTATAGGAGAGTCTAAACCACTTAGGAAAGAGAGGAAGCGAGTTTGAGGGAGAGTTTCCTTGAGGGAGTCAAGGGGTGTAAGGGAGTCACATGATTATTTTTTTATGCCTATGCTTTTGGTCCTCTGCATTGTGTTTGTTTAGCTTTTGGAGAAGAGTTCTTGAAAGAAGTCATTGGGTGAAAGAATTTACTGTCCAAGGAGACTAGCATCTTTATTATTATAAAGATCATAAGGAGGGAGCATCATCTTTATAATCTGAGGAGCAGAAGGAGGGATTAACATCTATTCCACATGAGAAGTAGGAGGAGGCAACAACATCTCTGCCATATCAGGAGGTTGAGGAATGGAGACTTTTCAAGGATAGAAGAGTCTGTAAAGGTTATTCTCCACTCGATAAAAGAAAAGGATATCTCTACCCAGCTGAGTACTAAAGGAGCATGTTATAGTGGAATACCTAAAGTGAAGACCTTTAGGGAGTGAATGTAGGTCAATTTCAATTGAATCACTACAAAAAATTAGTTTACATTTCTTTTACTTGCATTTTGGTTTATATTACGAATCTTTATAAAAATTATGATTATTATATCTTAAGTTAAACTCTTACATAAAGTTAAAAAAAAATCTAAAGTTAAAAAAATTACTTTTTTATGCTTTGAATATTTTTTTTCTTAAACTTCCACTCAATACTCTAATTTTGAGAAAATTTTTTAAAACACCAATATTCCCTCATCTTGGTGTGGCATAACACTTTTAATTGGTATCAGAGTGGGGTTTTCACTTTTGTTAGTTTAAACACCTGAGTAGATCCACATGGAAAGTTTTGGTAATAAACATATCTTGGAAGGGTATTCTATTGCCTATCCATCATTATTTGATAACATTTCATTTGATTTCTAGAAGATTTGAACATCCACTTTTCTACAGTTTATTGATTTTTGTAAGTGGTGCATGATTCAAACTTGTTACTCTTTGCCTAATATAATTTTAACAATGCTAAAGTTGAAATCCCATTTACTGAATGGAGTTTAGAAGATCATAATCTTGCTCAATTGAACTATTTATTTTGTACTTTAAAATATGAAGATTACATGTGGGTGTCTATAAGCTAGTGGTAAAAAAATTTGTGATATGTTATGCATAACATTTGCAGGAACTAGTAAAGTCAAGCATTCCCGTAAGAATTTACTTCTACACAAATATGAACTATTTTGCATGCAGCCTAGCAAATCAATCATTGACATGTACACTTGGTTTTATAAAATCATTACACTGTATGCTTTAGGTAGTGACATTTTAAATGCATATAAATATGTAAAATATTGCATTATTTACCTAAATCTTGGAGTGCCAAGATTCCTACTATTTTTGAATCTTATGATCTTAATTCTTACTTTATTAAAAATGTACTTGGATCTTTGATTTCCTACAAGAAAAAATTCAATCAAAGAAATGCAGATATAAGTGAAATAAAGAAAGAGAAAATTATTGCACTAAAAGTTGATGATACAGAAATACGTTATTCTGTTATTGATGGAATGAGGATATTACACTAATCACTAGACAGTTCAAGAGATTTTTGAAGAACTATTTACCTTATTTTTGTGTAAGGTTAAACCCTAAATCAAAATTCTAGTCATGGTATTTAAATCCTAAATCCAACTTTGTACGGTGTTTTGGCATAGCACTCAATAACTAAACTTTAAATCAATTAATCTAAATGATCAATCATTTGACAATCACTTAATTATTATCATTTGTTTAATTTTTAATACATTTAGTTGTTTGATAATTATGTAATTACTATCAAATTGTTTAATAATAAATATTCAATAAACTTATAAACCTTCAATCATCATTTAATCAAATTTTAAATCCATCAATCATTCATAAATTTTAATAATCAATCAATCTTTAAATCATTCAATTAAAATCTACTTTAAATTCCAGTGCTAAAAATCTAGTGTAAACTTTAAATCCTTAAGCCCTTTGGATTATTCCCTTTTATAGAGGATTTTTTTCTTGATTCAAAATCCTTGGTAAGGCCATTTGATTTGTGCTTGATCATTCACATCTTGATTATACATGTCTTATGAGCTTATATAATAATTTTGGAGGCATCCATATCCTTCTAAACCTTAAAATCGAAAGTGTATTCCAAGCATTCAAAACCTTCAATTATTTACAACCCATGCTACTAAACATGGCATCTTGGTGTAAATTACTTTGGATGTATTTGGAAACTCATAAAACTTGTTCATAATCATCATGACATTGATTTTAACCAACTTGGATCCATGGATGACCGAGCTTGACCTAGTTTGACCTAGTTTAACTAATGATATAATTAAACCCTAAATCCTTGATGATCTGTATAGAAAGAATTCTAAGTTGAAATTCAACACTTTGGGTTATTTTCCTATATCACATCTTAGTTTTTCTGATGCCTTTATTATGTTTTTTGAATGGTTCTCTAAAGTGCTTAATCTTCTTTTTAAATTCCTTAATGAATTTTAAACGAATAGTGGTTTCAATATTAATAAAAATAAGAGCTATTTCATTACTGCTAAATTTATTTCTCATCATAGAATTGATATTATTCATAATAATTTTTTTTTTCTAAGACTCTCCCTATTAAGTATTTGGGTACTCCTCTTTTCTAAGGGAAAAAATAATCTGATCTATTTGAAGACATTGTTTCCTCTTTTTTGGGAAAATTATCTTCTTGGGCTTTTAATTTTCTCACTTTTGGTGGGAGATTGGTGCTAATTAAAAGTGTGCTTTGTTCTTTACAAATTTAGCCTACTTTAAATGTTTGTAATCATATGGAGAGACTTTTCAACAAGTTTTTTTGGGCGTCCAAAAGTAATAAGTTAAGTATTCATTGGGCTGGATAAGTGTTGTGGTTTGGTGGATGAAAGAGGTTTGGGATGTAAAAACCTGGTTAAAATTGCTCATATTTTTTTTCTTACAAGCTTTAGTTTTCCTTTAGATCTATGAAAAGCTTGTGGGCTAAATTTATAATGAAAAAGGTACTATGGTGGTAAGCACCTTCTGATTTACCGCTATAAAGGCAATGATTCTTTGGATTAAATAGGAGATTGATTTGTTGATTCAATGGAGAATTGGGTAAGGTAATGTCTTTTTTTGGCAAGGTTATTGGATTGGGAAATCTTTGTTTGATACTTTCTTAAACACTCACTAATCTACTGCTGCTATTAATGTTTATAATTTTTTTAGAGATAATATCTGGAATGCTGATAAGTTGAGGGAGTATGTTTGTGATAGTTTACTCAAATTTTGGATATCCCATTACAATTGGAGAATGTGCATTATTTTATGTTTAATTTGTCTATATATGGCAATTTGTTCTAAAAAAAGTGTGGAATATGATCAGAACATATACAAACAAATCCTCTTTATTCTATGCTATATGGCACAAGCGTAGTCCCATTTCTTACTATATATTAGTTTGACATGTTTTAATAACTATATTCCTTTGATAGTGTTTTAATTAAAAAATCCTTTTATTTATCATCTAAATGTCAATGTTGTTTGCATGTTGAATCCTTGATAATATTTTGTTAATGGTTCCATGGCTACTAGAGTTTGAAGCTTCTTTGGTGAGATGTTTAAAACTAATTTTTCTAACAATTATACTAACATAAATTCTATTTTTCAAGCTTAGTTGATGCCTCTTAAAGTTCATATGAGGAATCTCATTCATATCAGCATTTTGGGGCATCTTTGGATGAAAGGAAATGATTCTAAACATAACAACGTCAAGATGAATTCTATACACATTATTTCTAAAGTGAAAGATAAAGTTATTCAACTTTATTTTTTTAAGCTGATCGTGGATGATTGTTTCAAAAATTATAAATATGTTTCTTCTAATTTTGGTATTAGTCTTAAGATTTCTGATAATGTTGGTGAGCCTAGGATTGTGAGATGGTTGAAACCTACCCACCAACTTTTTAAAATTGAATACAGATGGCTCTATTAATAATTTATCTGTAGGCTGCAGTGCATTTACAAGGAACCATGCTAGTAATGTCATTTGTGCTTTAGCTGGTCCATTAGACCCATGTTATTTTTTTATTGATGAACTAAAATCTTTCAGTTATGGTATCAAGCTTTGTTACTCTTTGAGGATAAATGATATTTTTGTGGAGGTGGATGCCATGCTCATTTTACATTACATAAACAATAATGTGATCGATAATGCAGATAATGTTTAAATTATTAGGGAAATTAAGCAAATGCTTTGTCATTTAATCACATCTCTCATATTTATCATGAAGGTAATTATTGTGCTGACTGGCTGGCCAAATATGGTTGTAATCTGAAGGGTTTTCATGAATTTTCTATGGAGAATTTGCCTCATATTTTTAGAGGCATAACTAGACTGAATATGATGGGTCTACCTTATTTGAGATGTATTTAATGATGGCAGTTTTTTGTTGTTATGTTCTCTTATTTTTTTGGTTTACTTGGGGTTTTGGTATTGTTTCTCTTTGGGTATGGGGGTTACTGTGTCCTTTTGGGTGCATTTGTCATCCTCTACTTTAGCTCTTATTTTTGTTGACCTTTTTGGGTTTACCTCTACTATTTTTTTACTATTATTTATTGATGTTTTGCTGGATAATTATTGCTGGTTCTATGGTGTTTGTTGGTTTTGGGCAATTTTTTTTATGGTTATTGGCTTTTTTCTCTTCTCTGGGAGGTTGGCGTTGGTTTGTAGTGGGTGGCTCTCTTGCGCATTGCAGGTTGATTAATCGGTTTTGGTTGCATAAACTTCTGGAGTCGTGGCTTGATGGGTGTTTGGTTTTTGTTAATTTCTTCATTTCTTGCAGTGTTCTTTGGCCGACTTTGGCTGGGTAGCTAGGTGGATTTCTGTTATTTTCCTTATTCTGCTATGAGGTGGGTGTGGTCTGGTGGCTTAGTGGCTATATTTTAGTGATTAGGGAGATGCTTCTCAGTTGGTTTTTTGGTGTTCTTTGTTGGCTTTTTCTCCCTAAGACTATGGTTAATTGGGTTTTATCTCTTGTTTGGTTTGGTTGGTCTGTTTGTTGGGGACTGCTATTTCTACCTCACTACACTATTTGCTCTATCTTCAATGGGCTTTTAAGAGGTTTTGTTCTAGATCTCAGAAAGCATTTCAAGTGTAGTGCGACAGATTTTCCTCTGGCCAATTGGTGTTCTTTTCTTACTTATGGTCTTATGCAGCTTTTTGTGGCCTTATATTTTGTTGGTGGGAAGTTAAGTTGTGATGGTGTGCTTAATGGTTATGAGTCTCATATGATGTTCTAAATGTTAGTGTTCTGGCATGTTCATTATTATTGAGTTAAATCTTTTTGTAGGTTTGGCAGCTGGTGTAGAGTAAAGTTTATATCTAAACTAGGATGGACCATTTTGGGTGGTGGCTCCTTATCCCCGTTTTTTTTAAAAGTTTTTTTAAATATTATTACTAGGGTTCATTGGATTATGAGGAATTTTTTTTCTTTTTTCTTGTAGCTCTCTGAGTAGTAGTGAGCATTTGAACCATTTAAGGACTCATAAATTCTTTTAGAATTAATGTGTAGGCCCTTATATGGGTTTTAACTTAAAAAAAAATATTAGAAAGTTCAAACCATCACCTAGTTTATCCCCTAGGCATTTGATAATCATTCATGATCATGCATAGACTCTATTGAACCCTTGAATGAGCTAAGTTAATGATTATTGGCCACTCTGATCATTTGAGTTTGAATTGAACCCTAAACCCTAAATCATATATGGAAGCACATTTAAACCTCACCAAAGCTCCTAAACCTTTTCAAACCCTAAACTATACATGACTAAATAAGTTTAAATTATTGGTGAACCAATGGTTGATATTGATTGACCAAAGCTACATTAAACCCTAAAATGGACAAAATGAACTTTGAATAAACCCCTTCATAGCTTGACCTTGCCATGACCAAAAAATACTTCTAATAAGTTTCAAATACTATTCATGGTGGATTGGACCCAACCCCAAACCATGGTCAAGCCTTGTTGTCCAGGTGAACCTAGATTGGCCAAACCAACCCTAAAGCTCCTAAACTTTAATTTCAAGGATATACATCAATTTAAAGCACCCAACCCCTTTTGGACTGTCCACAGGGTCCCAAAGGGTTAATCCTAGCTGACTCAACCCTTGAGCCAACTTAAGTTAGATAAATTGGCTTACTAAAGTGGCCAAAAGGGGTTTCTCTTTAGTTAATTTGTAACCCAAGTGGAATTAAACCTATAAACCCATACATTAGGTGCCCTTAAATTCAATATACTAAACCAAGATAGCCCAACCCTTAGACTGACTTGGGTAAGCTAATTGAGTTGACCCAAACCTTAAAATTATACATTCCATGAGCCATTTTCAAGCCCAGACTAGACCATGGCCAATTAACCCATACATTAGACTTCACGCACTTCTAGACACCTGGCCTAGTTATTATAATCAAGGTGGTGGCCTAAGGTCAATTGATGCGCTTGGTTCACTTATAACTCTTTCCACAATTGATTAAATAGGCTCTACCCTCCTGGAGCTGTTTCCTTGCTCCCATTAGCATGTCAAAATCCATTTTGGTAGCTTGAGCTAGCCAAACCCGGCCAACATTTGGGTCTAGTTCACTAAACATGAGCCTTTAAATTCTCTATGAATATCTAAAGAAGGGTTCTGACATTTACTTTCGAAACCTTCCCCAGTGCTCTATCTTTCATTCTTGAGTTTCCCAAACACTCCAATGTCCATCTCCGACAAGTTTGAGCTAGTTCCAGTGAGCCCATTTTGGCCAAAAGTTCAATTCTAATCCATTTGTCTTTTGCTTCTATAACCTGAAGGAGATTTTTCCCTTAGGACCAGATGAACTCAACACAATCCAATCCAAGCTTAATAATCCATCAAATAGAGGTATGGATCAATCCTGAGCTCTTCATTCATAGATGTTGATAAATTTTGAAAGAAACATTCAGTCTAAGGGAATAAGGTTGTTGTATTAAATGTCCCTGATTAGAAAATCCTTTTGGCTTTCATTTGAAGCAATTCCATAGACTAGATCTCTTGGATCAATGCAAAAACTACTTGCATATGAGAATTTTAACGAGAGAAAGAAGATGAAATCAGGGCATCTATTCTTTTCAAATAGAACCCATGGTCCTGATTTAGTTATATAACCACTCATCCGACGATCCCATAATTCTGCTAATGATTGCCTAGCCAATTAGAGGTGCATGCTTGGAAAGTGTTGGCTGATAGTGTAATTAGATTTAATTCAAAATTAAAAATTGTATAAAATTTAAATAAATAAAAAAATAAGAAAGATTAATTTAAATTAAATAAATAATTTCAAATTAAATTAAATTAAATAACTTAAACAAATAAAAGAAATTTATTAAAGATTAAATAAAAAGTCAAATAAAATTAAAAATTCAAAATTAAATAAAAAAAATATGTGAATATTAAATAAAATAAATTTATTTAAAATAAATAAATCTAAATCATAAATAAACCTTAATTTAAATTAATTAAATAAATCAAATTAAAAGTATTAAATAAATGGATTAAACTTAATAAAATAACTTTAATAAACTTGAAGGCCATATGCACTTGGTTGACCTCTTTGGGGAAGTCAAATGCATTACATTTGAAAGCCTAGAACCATTTGATTAAGAGCTTCGGGACTTAAACTGATTAATTAGGTTTTAGTTAAATCAATATAAAAATAAAATAAAATACAAGGACTCTTTGCACTTGATTTGATCCCTTTT
This sequence comes from Dendrobium chrysotoxum, assembly GCA_019925795.1. Lineage (NCBI taxonomy): Eukaryota > Viridiplantae > Streptophyta > Magnoliopsida > Asparagales > Orchidaceae > Dendrobium > Dendrobium chrysotoxum. The sequence continues at coordinate 33,532,229 of CM034303.1, read as the reverse complement.
TTTTGAAAGATGCAATTAGCATTAAAAGAAAAGACTATTACAAGCTACTAAAGAAAACTATCACATTCCTTCTTTAACAAAGAACTAAAAGAAGAAGGAATGTTACTGAAATCAAAGCTATCCCAAATAAAATCTCTACTTATGGAAAATGTGGCACACCAATCTGCCACACTATTACAACTTCTAGGAATAAAATGAAACAAAATATTATTAAAGTTGTGTAAAAACCAAAGATCCTTATTCCAGAAGCTCTCTTTCCTCCAATTAGATGCCTTCATCGAGTCACAAATGAATTTGATAATACTTACATTATCCCCTTCCACAACCACACCTTTGTAGTAAAATAAAAAGTCTTTAAGATTCTCTCTAATGAATAGCACTGACTGTATTTCTAATTGGGCTATATCCCAATGCTTCATTTGTTTGCCAAAAGCCATTAGGAATCTACCTTTGTCGTCTCGGATAACTCCTCCAATCCCTCCAAGATTAGAACTTTGCAAAGAGGCGTCCACATTGATTTTAATCCAGCCTAGCGGTGGGGGATGCTAGAGATTCACAAACTCCAAACAGAGGCTAACATCCCAGTCATCTAGTAATGGATTAACTCTTGGTTGCATTGCTATTAACAGAACATTTGCTGCAGTCGTTGAAACTGAATGTACATTATCTCCATGCTTAAAAGCATTCCTATTCATCCAAGAGAAGAATACCGCAATCATGTAAAGATGAACCACACATGGGTTCTTGTTTGACGGCCTTCTAACTTCCATAATACCTTCCTCCAAAGATTGGAACATCAAAACATTGAATCCCCGTTCTTTAATTTTCTTAATAATCTCCATAAGAAACTTACACCACATGGTAATATGAGATAAATTCTCAACTTCATCACAACCCCTAGCACAAGCGGTACTATCACCCAGCTTCCTATGATTCAAATATTCATTCATAGGAATTGCATCTTTACTTATTCTCCACCATACGTAATGAATTTTTGTCTTAAGTTTCAAATTCAAAAGCCATTTCATCATCAGAATAGTATCTCCCACAGAAGTCATTTCTAATCCAGCAAGATACGCCATAGAAGAAATAGATTTACCTGAGTATTGCTGCATAAATTCAACATAATCTTATTCCATGTTAGAAACAATTGGAACTTGTATTATCAAGGAAGTCAAATCTGCATTGAAGAACTTCTGAATTTCTGATAGGTTCCATCTTCCATCAGAGTTTAGTAGGCTACAAACCTTCAAATCATGCAAACTCTCATGATCTATAAATGTAGGCCATTTATTCAACTCTCTATCCAGTATCCAAGCATCATCAAGAATACTGATATTATTACCATCATACACCTTCCATCTTATAATCAGCTTAAGACAAGTAGCACAATCAAGTAGAATTTGCCAAGTCAGAGAGGCTCCTCTTTTAATGTTCACATTCTATAGCTCCCTACCGTATTTAACAGCAAGACTACGATTAAGGGGAGAAGAATGGTCCTGCACGAAATTCTAAGCTAACCTTGCTCTCAAAGCTCCAACTTTATTAAGGATAGAGTGAATACCCGCTCCTCCCAACATCTTTGGTTTACATAATTTAGACCATGCCACATAATGTAAACCCTTCCTACCCTTATCCTTATGCCAAATGAAAGTTTTACAAAACTTTTCAAGATTCAACAACACACCTTTAGGAACCATAGAATGTGTAGCAAGAAAAATTGGAAGAGATAAGATTGATGAATTAATAAGAAGAATTCTCCCAGATAACGAGAGGCATTTGTTTCCCCAAACATTAAACCTCTCCAAAGCATGATCCCTAATTTCATTGAAATCCAAACATTTCAACCTTGTCAAGGCTATCTTCACTCCCAAATACTTAAACTCCTTGATGCTTCTAAAGCCAGGCCTTTTGGAAATAAGTCTTTTTCTTGCTAAGTCAACTGATTTGCTAAATACGACATGAGACTTCTTATTGTTTACTTTCTGCCCCGTCCATCTACAATACTCTTGAACAATCCCCTTCATATTATCCACCGCTTTGAGAGAAGCATTAGAAAAAGAAGAACATCATCAGCATACAATAAACTTAAAATTTTCTCTACTTGAGGTACAATCTTAATACCCATCTTCATACCCCTCTGAAGAATGGAATTAGATAAGATCTGAGAGCACATAATAAATAAAAAGGGTGACAACGGGCATCCCTGTCTGAACCCACTCTTTGCATTAATCCAGTTGGACATCCTTCCATTTACAAGAATAGAAAACCTGGCCTTCATCACACATTCACCTATCAACTTGGAGAATCTGATTGGGAAACCAAACCAATCCAATGTTTTAATTATGGCTGGCCACCCCATACTATCATATGCTTGCTCCATATTAATCTTGACTGCCATAAGACCCTTCTTAGATGTGGAAAATTTGAATTTATGAAAGATTTTCTGGGCTAATAAATAATGGTTCGACATTGATCTTCTAGGGATAAAAGCCACATGGTCTTCAGAAGTAATTCTAGGAAGGCACCCTTTCAATCTGTTCATCAACATTCTAGCAAAAATCTTATAAATAGTTTGACTCAAACTATTTGGTCTAAACTGAGCAGGTTCCATGGGATTATTTACTTTAGTAATTAACACAATAAGTGTATCCTTCCACCTTGGATTCATACACCCCGATTTTAAAAAACTATCAATTGCTCTCCAAGTATCATCTTTCACAATCTCCCAATAAAATTTAAAAAAGGATGCAGTCATACCATCAAATCTCAAGAGATTTGTTACATGCCATTTGTTGTACAGCTTTAAAAAATTTTGAAAAAGTAAATTCTGTATCAAGCTTATCACCTTCCTCTAAGCTAATTTGCTGATTTGGACCAGGATCAAGCCATCCCAAAAGCTCACAATTTTTGAATTTCCATTTTTTCTTGAAATAATCGAAGAAAATCGTTTCCATGCTTTGTTGATCTTTAACTAACTGCATATTCTCATCTTTGATTTGCCTTATGAAGTTACTATTTTTCTTAGCTGAAGCATACTTATGGAAGAATTTGGAGTTAGAGTCCATCTCATCAGCCCACCTCACCTTTACCCTTTGATTCCACCAAGTAGCTAGCCGGGTCAAAGTCACATTCAATTTATTCACCTTCTTTCTTAGTAATTTCTACTCTTCCAATTACAATCCAGCGTCACTTTCTTTCAATTGTAGATTAAAGATCTCCATCTTCAATTCCTTATTAAGATCACTTAAGCTCTTCAATTTGTTCATGTTCCAAAAGTGCAAAGCTTCAATGATCTCTTCAGCTTCCTGTTAAGGATTTCTGCATCATCTCCAAAATCAGGCCTCATCCAAGCTTTGAAGACCACCTTCCAAGCAGTGGAAAACGCCTTCCACACATCTTCAAACTAAATGAACTTCATTTGAGGACAAGGACTCTAATTTATTTTGAAAACAATTGGGCTATGATCTGAGGAAACTCTTGTAAGATGCCTAACCGAGCACATGGACCACTTTGAATGGCAGCCGAATTTATCAAGCATCTATCCAATCTTTCCCAAATTCTTGAAGTTCCTTCTTTATTGTTGCACCAAGTAAAACTTGGACCGAGAAAACCTACATCATGAAAATCATTGTTAGCCAAAAAAGCCTCATCTCCTGAGGCCCTTGAGAGAAAACAAATCTATTTCCCCCTCTCTTATCATCTTTAGTCAACAAACAATTAAAATATCCACCAATTATGGAGGGATTAGTAGAAGAAAAAAATCTCACTATTCTATCCCAAAGCTCTCTTCTCACATTCACATGCATCCAAGGACCATACTGAGAATCATTTGATACAGGAGCATCAACTGTCTTGCTTTTTCCATAATTTTCCTCCACAGGATTACTCATCTCTCTATTAATTTGCTTACTATGCTTCTCCAAGAAAAAATCAGATGTATGCCCAATCTTACCACAAATGAAACATAAAGAAGAAACCTTTTCATACTCAATTTTTTGAAAAATTTTTCCATCCGAACCTTTTATCCAAACACTATTAGGTAACTTAGAATCCAAGTTTATATAGACACATATCCTCGCAAACTCCCTTCTCCCCCATCAAAACATATTGCCATCAAGTAGCATAGGATATCCCACCTTCGATGCAATCCTTGCTATATTCGTTTCATCCCAACAAAAACGTGGAAAATGTGGCAACCTAATCCAAATAGGAGATGTCAATCCCTTTAAAGATTTTTGAGAAAATTGTGGTGTCCATTTATCAATTCCCACAATGTGTCCCCCTACATACCATGGACCACCACTAAAGACTTCTTCCATAGCTTCATTAGACTGGAAAGAGCATAAAATCCAATCTAGCCCGAGGGATGTTTAGTGAAATCCACCAAATCTATTCCATTGATGCCTCAATTCAATGATACATAAAGAAAAAGGGATATTCTTACCAAATACCTTCACAACAAGGGAGTTTTTAAGGACCTCAACATTCTTTGCCACTTTACTTTCATCAAGCTTCACAATACCATCCACATTTTGGTATTCTTGATCTGCAACATTGATCTTGATATGTTGTGTCTTCCTCTAAGCATTAGCAAACTGACTTCTGTCCAGGTTCAGAAGGAACCAGAGTTAAATTCCCTCTGCAGTCACTAGATAGTGTTGTCATCACATCTTCCACCTCAGGATTTATAATTTCATGCTCAGGTGGGCATATCCCATCACCAACCTTCGTCGCTTGATGAAAGGGCAAAGGTGAATACTTCTTAACAGCAAAATCCTCCATAATGCCTTCCGAACACTTATCATCATTCCGACTAACATTTTTGTTAACTGATTTCAAGGAATTCGCATTTATCACACTGTTGCTAGGGATTGCATTTGAATTTCTGAATCTGTTGAAAAAAAATTTCATACCAAACGAAGAAGCTTCAAGATCATTCAATTTCAATGGCGACATTACAGGAGATCTAAACTTTCGAGGTGTATTGCATTAAAAATCTTGCAAAATACCCTTACCCTTACCATCCATAAAATTCATCTTTTTAGAAGCATTACCACCATTATCCTTTATCACTAGAGAACCAGGTTAAATCCTCTTATGCACATCCACAGCCTCATAATCCAAGCTAGTTTGAGGATGATTGATCTCTCCTATATTTTGAACAACCAATCCACTAATAGGGTGTGCCTTCACTGATGGGACCGTCGATGGCCGGCGGCCATCTGCCACCATCCCCTGACAATCTGTCAAAAAAGTGGGAAAAATCGGGAATGAAAATTTTAAACGGGACCTTCTCTCTCTAAACAGGACCTTCTCTCTCTAAATGGGACCTCCCTAGAGCCGTAGTTCCCTTAGAGGGAATTAAATGTATTATAATTATGAGCCTAGAACGTGCTTATTAATGTCTTATGGCACTTAGAAGTTATTAAGCATTCTTTTCCTTAAAACTTAAAATTAAATAATTGAAAAGGTTAAAACTCTTTAAAAATTTTTAAAACTTTAAATCATTAAAAATTAAATTTAAATTAACCCTTTGACCTTTTAGTAAATAAATAAATGTAAATTCTAGACAACATAAATTAATTTTAAACTAAGACATATCCAAATCACACAACTTACTGCACACTATAGATTTGTTTCCTAGGACAATCAATCTATACTAGGCCAATTTTTTTTTTTTTGCACTTTTATATGGTGTGTGATACCATGCTTTGAGGGTGTCTACATACTCTATCTCTTTACTTGATTGTACTCTGGGATGTCATACATTTATTTTATTGATTGATATTGGCACTATATATTTACTCTACTTATAGTGTACCTTACTTTTCAGTATATTACATTTGCATTTGTTGAGTTAATGTCAGTTTTTACTTTTATGCACATAGTAGAATGTAAATATGAGGCAATGTAAAGTGTAAATTTATGAATATAAATATGAAGTTGTAGATCTCTTGTAGTAGGTAGATTGAGTTGTAAGAATGTAAAGAGTTATAACATATTTAAAGATGGCTGCATATATACACTTGTAGGTTCCAAAAGAAAATGATTCTTATCCCTTTCAAGATCATTCTCTTATGAAATTCTATAGAAGTTCTAGGAGCTAGAAAGTATAAATACTAAAGTAATTATATTTAAATCTATATTATATAGGGCTAGAAATTCGAGCCTATTATGGTGAAGCTTGGCCACCTTTTCTTATATAGTAGTCCCTAGTGTATACTTTACTTTCCATTATAAATAAATGAATAGAATTTTAATTTATACATAGCTGCATAAATTATACATCATGCATACATTCATATGCGATGGTAAATTGCATTAGTTAGGTGCATTTGCATTAGTTAGGTGCATTTGCATATTAAAGAGTCCTAATTAAACATGCTCAATATCTCATCTACGGGAGGGTTATCCAAATTTTATAAATTCAAAAATAAATTTAAATTAACCTCCAGGCTTTTTTTCCTTCCCATTTGGTGGGTTGATAAACTCAATTCTTTATAAATCTAAAAAGTCTAGTCTCCACTTTAATCAAGAGTTTTCTCAAGATTGTGTTGAGATGTAATTAATTACATAGGCTTGCCTTTGTATAGAATTTAGAACCCAGTAAAAAAAATAAACCCTACTTTATTTCTCTAAAGTAGGGGAAAAATCTTTTGACATAGACTAAAGATTTATTCCTTAGTTAGTTTCAATTTCAAAATGATAGGTGAATGTTACTTTTATATTTCGAGATGAATTTAACATTCCCTGTACTTTGTTTGATTATGAAAGTAAATGTTATTTCTATTTTCAAATTGATAGTGAAGCATTAGTGTATCTTTTGAGATAGTATGATGTTAGTTATGTAGATTTGACTAAAGAAACATAAATCAAATCAGTGGGTACAATTTAGTTTTCCATAAGAATAAGAAAAAAGCATAATAGCGATATGCATATGTTAACCTCATTTTTATATGAGGTCAATCAATGATCAATTCATCACTTTCAATCATCATGTTATGTCATGTTGATTCAATCATTAAACTTAATTCCATTTTCAATTATTTAATGACCTTCAATGATTTTCAATCCTTCATTGATCTTTAATGATCTCCAATCATTCAATTGTACTCAGTGAACTTCAATAATTTAATCGTTAAATAATGTTCAATCATCAAACTCAATTCATCTTCAATAAAGTTCAAATCAACTTAAACCTTTAGTCTTTTCCTTTCCAGTAGGGATTCTTTGTTTGCTCAAAATCCTAGGTGAAGCCTTTGTAATGTGGTTTGAACATTTCTATATTGATTAAACATTTCTGTAGAGCCTCCCTAACTCTCTTCTAAAGCCTCCTTGCTCATCCAAACCCTAAAACCTAAAGTCTAAGCATGAAAACATAACCTTTAAATATGTATAATTCATTTTACTCACATGTCATCTTGGTTCAAACACCCTTATATACCCTAGGAAATGGTTTGAACATGTTCATAATCATTATTACAATCATTTGAAACCATTGGGGTCCATCATGAAAGTTTGTGAGGGTTGTTAAACCCTAAAGAACTAGCCCGAGGCTAATTAAGAGAGCGGGGGGGGGGGGGGGGGGTGAATTATTGATTTAAAAAAAAACTTTAACAGAGAGAGAAAATTTTAAAACTTTTTTCAATATCTGAATATACATAATTTATCCCTCAATACGAAAGCAAAATTAATTTCACAATAACAAAAATTAGAGATTTCAAGCACATAACAAATCATAGAAAAACTACAAAAAAATAAATGGAAAGAACACACCAGAATTATAGTGGTCTGGATAACTTGACCTACATCCACTCCCCGAAAATCTCCTTTCCAGGTATTGCACTAAAAGTGGTGTCTCACATTTTCCCCCCATAGCAAGGCAGAGATGCTCTTACAAAATATTTTCACCAACCCGGTGAGGCAGAGTACCTTAAATCCTTTTACTATCTCATGGAGTAGGTAGAGAACCTAAAAATCCTTTAACTCACTCTTGGAGTAGGCAGAGAATCTGGAAATCCTTTTACTCCCTCCTGGAGTAAGTAGAGAATCTTGGAATCCTTTTACTCCCTCATGGAGTAGGCAGAGAACCTTGATCTGATGCTGATAAAAGTCTCCCCAGAGCCACCAAGGAATCAAGGAAGAAGCTTGAAGAAGATGATAGAAATCTTGCTTGGAGTAACCTTTGTGAATCCCTCACAACTCCCCCACACAAGAATCTCTCTCTCTCTCTCTCTCAAAGATCTCCTCTTCCATCTCTAAGCTCTCTCTCAAGATAACTCAACAGCAAAAGATTTTCTAATAAGAGTATTAGAAATCCTTAAATAGTGAGCTTCAAAAAATCCTAAATTTCAAGAGATCTGTCTTCTATTCGTACAGTACAATACATATATCATACGATATTATCAGTATAATTTAAAATCATCTAGCAAGTTTGTGTAGATGAAATGTTCAACCTTTAAATATTTTATATAGTACGATCAAAATATTGTATGATACAAACTGTAGAAATTTCTTCTGTTTGTTTGGGATGATCTCTGGGACGACCAAAGTCGTTCTCTATCAATCGTACAACACTTGGGATATCATACCGTATGATCAGAATAAAAATTAAAGATTTCATTTGGTATGATCTCTAGGATGACCAAAGTTGTACTCTATCAATCGTACTGTATGAGCTATATTGTACGGTATGATCAACAACAACGATTGTCCATGATTTGATTGCCTAATATCGAAGGGTTAATTAAGAAATATTTTAATTAGGGCATACATTATGAACCAAATCATACCATATGATCAGAATAAAATTTGTACCTTGCTTAACCTCTGGCGGCTAGGGTTTTGATAGAGCATAACAGATCGTACAGTATGAATTAAAATCATATAGTACGAAACAAAGTTGTACAATATGAAGGTAAAACAGTATAGTACAATTTTCTTAAAAAAAACTCTCTCAAATATTTTTCTCTTCCCTATGTGAGTTCAAGGTTACTCAGTAATGATATCCACCACCCAGTTATATGATACAACTCAAGAAAGGAAAAAATACATAATAAATTGAAAATACAAACTGTAACCTTAGTCTACCAAGTCTTGAGCTGATCAGAATTGCAAGTGAATGGTGGACTAATTTTTTGAAATGTTTGTACACACAACACAAAATAAAATATCATAAAAATAAGAGAATGTAGTAACAGACACAATAGTGTTTGTTATTATCAAAATAATAGTGCTTGAATCAGATTTGCAATAATCTCCCCCTTTTTTATGATAGCAAACATTATTGTTTAGAATTTTCAAAAAATTGCTTTCCTCTAAACTCCCCCTTATAATTAACGATACAATTAAAAAAGAAATAATCAACAACATAATTCTCCCCCTTTTGACATCACAAAAAGAGGAAAATAATAAGAAAAAAAAGAAATTGAAACAAGAAACAAGAACATAAATAGAAATAGAAACAGAAAACAAACATATTCAAAAATATTAACCACTCAAGGTAAAGAAAATATCACAACTCTATTAACTTGCGTGGGCATTTTCAGAATGTAATAAACTTACTCTAAAAACACAAAAGGATCAGATAAAAAATGAAAAATAACATAAAATAAGATAATAAAAAAAAGATAAGAACAACAAAAAATATAGTTTTTTTAATCGATTTGCTCCCAGAAAATGATAAAATTACCTAATTATTAAATTTAAAAAACCAGTAAGAAATTAATTGACAACACTGAAATTCAGAAAGGCTAGAAAATTGATCTTGTTAACCCTATCTCAGATTCCTTACATATCAAAATCATTTTTAACCAAAAATCTAAATAAAAAAAGGAATTAGATAGGAAACATGATCTTTTCATCCTTTATTTCAAAAAAAATATATCTAATAGAATAAAATTGCAGAGTAATTAATAAGAATCATGATTTTTAAATTCAAGTGTAGGAGATATCAATTGGCATAGGGAGTATTCTAAGATTTTAAGGATTTGAAAGAAAGGCAAGCTAACTCTTAGTGGGCTCATTTTGTGCCTCTTTATTAGCTTTTGGTGCACATTGCGCATCTTTTGATTTTTGATGCACTTCGTGCATCTTGCAATTATTTGGCGGTCATTGTGCATCTTTTTAGTTTTTAGGCTCATTTTGTGCCTATTTTCATTTTTGTATGCTTGCTTCCTTTCTAAATCTTTAAAAATTTCTCAGTTGTGAGATTACCTTTCAAATATGAGAGAGGATAACCTCACTCTCTTATATAAAGAAGGGTAAATCATAAAATAGAATCATAACCATATGATAAATGCAAATAGCTTGATTAAGATAGCTTGAAAGGGATTTATTGACTTGGAACATCTTCATATGAGATAGATTACTATGGGAAGGATAAAATAGATATCTATTTCAAATTCTAATTTTTAATTTGAAGAAGATTTTGATTCAAAAAGAAGATACATCACTAAAGGAGTTAGAGGAAGAGAAACAATCATCAATGTTTCTTCCTTTAACTATTTTTAGAGGAGTCAATCACTGCTTACGTGCTTCTAATTAAAAATAAGGCAAAAATGTCATTTGAAAACAAATTCAAAAGTAAAAGAGTAGTGATTAGATTCTTTAAAACACTAAAAGAAAACAACATAAAATCAAAAAACATAAACAAACTTATAAGTAGAAACAAACATACACATAAAATAAGAAAATTAGAAATAGAAAGCATTAATTTCAAGCCTGAAATCTATCACACTTACTGGTTCTTAAGGTGTTAAAGGTTTCAAAGGTCAGTGGTTTTGTAAAGATATCAGCAAGTTAATTTTAAGTGGCTATATGGCGTAGCTCTGTGTCTCCTTTGGTAACATGGTCCCTAATGAAATTGTGCCTTATGTCTATGTGTTTGGTCCTAGAGTGTTGGATTGGATTCTTTGAAATGTAGATGGAACTAGTGTTATCACATAGGATTGAAATTATGCCTACAGATAATCCTAAATCCAAAATTTTTTGCTTTAACTAAAGGACCTGGGCCACACAACTTCCTAAAGCTATGTTCTTAGCTTCAACAGAGAAGAAAGAATTTATCCTTTGACAACCTTCACAAACTTTTCTAATGCTGACCAAGTTTGACAAAATAAACTCTTAAACCTTAAACCTTTATCGTATGTATGAAACATCTTGCAAGCATGGATCCAAGCTCTAGGCTAGACCCTAGGCATATTGTAATAACCAAAATTATGAAAAAATAATTTTAAAATGAATTTTTGTCTGACCAGAGGGATTCATTGTTGTGCTTTGAGCACTGCAATGCTAAGTTGTAGAGTATAATGACACCAAATAATATTGCTATGGCATTTAACTCTCTATTATATAGTAATTTTAGATTTAACATGTAGCACTGTGGCACTAGATCTGAGTGATGCAATGCTAGGCCACTAAAAGTATTTATATATATATATATATATATATATATATATATATATATATATATATATTAAATCCTAAGCCTACGTACTAAAACACCTAGCCCTTAGGCTTGCCAAGGAAAGAAGAGAGGCAGGGAGGAGAGTAGCTCCATTATTGCACTAAAATTGCTGTGTTGTGGGGCTTGAATGTGCTCCCAAGCATTGTAGAATGATATAGTTTTGCATTCAAGCACTTGAATAATAGATCAAGCCGTGTTGTAATATTTTCATTTGACATTGTGATGTTAACCTTGATTTAACTGGGGCGTTGACTTCCTTAAAAATCCCAGAGGTGCCAGTGTAGACAAGTTAGATCATGGCCCTAAAGCATTAAGAATGATAGCGCTATGATGCTTAAGTTTAAAGTGCTGTAACACTGGATAAACACTTGTGAATTTTTTTCCTTTTCTTAGACAATCCTGCATAATAATAACTAAAAATAATATTTTTACTAATATTTAAATTGTAAAATACTATAAAATTTACCCTTAATAAGAGGCTTGCGTCTGTAGGAGCCTAAGAACCTAGTTAAAAATAAACCCTATTTTAGTTTCCTAGGGTAGGGAAAAATCTTTTAGACACAAACTAAAGCATACTCTTGGTCAATTTCATTTTTAAAATGATAGGTCAATGTTTCTTTTATCCTTCGAGATAAATTGAACATTCTTTATATTGTGTTTAATCATGAAAGTAAATTTTGTTTCTCTTTTAAGTCGATAGTGAAGAATTAGTCTGTCTTTTAAAATAGTATAATGCTAACTACTTGGATTTAATTAAAGAAACATAAAATGAATCAGTGGCACATTTATTTATCCACAAGATTTTTCTTGCAACTCTATTTGGGAATGCACTTACTTTCCATCTTTAGTGGATATTAGGCTTTAAATCGATGGTATATTCACTTTTACAGTGAATTAAGCTATCTCCTTACATTTTTCATTTCTTTCATTTCATCTTTCCATGAAAGTGATCCATGTTCCAATTATTAATTTTAAATCCTAAAAATTAAATTTTAAGAAATCATTCCAAAATCAAATTTCAACCAATTCAAAATTAAACACTCATCAATTTTAAAACTTAACTTTAAATTTTAATTACAATCAATTTTAATCCAAATTTCATAGTCATGTAATTTCCTAGCTCTGTATAGTTTATTATAGTTATATTTCTTTATATAGCTTGGTGATGCTATCTAGATTGGGTCCATAGTCAAAACCATGTCACCCTCCATCATTAGCCATTTAAAGTTTTCTTTGAAAAATTGATAGAATCAAATTAGTATATTCTCCTCATTCAGTATTTAAATTAGAGCCGGTGAGTTCAGTAACTGATACAAAATTTTACTTCAAGTATAGAAAGAAATAGTAGGCAAACTAATTTTCAACTTTTATGATAACTTGAATATCTATTTTGGACAAACCTCTCATCAAGATAATATGATCAAATTCGGATCCAAAGTAGAAAACCTGGTTATGACTATCAACATATCACTTTTTTTTCTCCTAAGTCTAGCGTCATACCCACTTTGGAAATCAAAATTGGGAACAAATCTATAGCCACTCCTACGGCTAGTGAAATCTCAGTCTTCACTAGACTGACATTCTCTCAATTTACTATCAATTAGAAACTAAAATATGTTGCTTGTCCTCTATACAAAAAATTTAAGATTGGTTTATCCTCATATACTAATCAAATCACGAAATCTCAAAGCCGAAATAAGAACCGTCGTCTAAGACGGAAGGTTAAGAAGGAGAAACGTTTAGAGGAAGAAATGTTGTTAACCACTATAACAGATGTAACATTAAAAACTAATCTTGAAAGACCTAAAGTTAATAAGAGTTCTCTTATGTTGGGTGGAAGTCATTTCCATCGGTTGTCTACTATATATGGAGAAGAAACCTATTATAACATGAAATACCATAAATACACATCAAGAGCTGGTGTTGGCTTCACTACTCTACGCCCATTTGATGATGATGATGAATATTTCTTGGTCATATCAAATAATCGAGATTCTGATGGTTTCTTTTTAACGAATGTTAATGCCCTAAACAAAATCTATTTAGAGACTTTAGATTATCTAGATGACTCACAAGTTAGGAATACACCTCAAGAACTTGAAGAGGAGATTATACAACAACAACAACAACAACATCAAGCCTTTATCCCACTACGTGGGGTCGGCTACATGAATCCTTTTTCTCCATTGTGTGCTGTTAAAAGTCAAATTCTAGTTTAAATCTAATAAAGAAAGATCATTTCTAATATTTTTTAACCAAATCTTTTTAGGTCTACCTCTACCTTTCTTAATATAAGTAAAATCTAAGACCTCTACTTTCCTAACTGGGTCATCGGGAGACCACCATTTTATGTGACCAAACCTTCTAAGGTGACTCTCTCTAATCTTATCTTCCACTGGAGCTACTCCAACCTTTTCATGAATATGCTCATTTTGTATCCTATCTCTAAGGGTAAAGCCACTCATCCACCTGAGCATCCTCATCTCTGTAACACTTAACTTAGAATTATGCTTCTCTTTTAATGGCCAACATTCGGCACCATAAAACATTGTAGGTCTCACCACCATCTTATAGAATTTTCCCTTAAGTTTGAGGGGTACTTTTATATCACACAATAAGCCCGATGCATTCCTCCACTTCAACCAGCCAACTTGGATTCTGCTGATAATATCCCCATCTATTTCACCATCACTCTGAACAATAGATCCAAGATAACTAAAATGGGTACTCTTATTAATGACTTGATCGCCCAAAGTTACAATCCCCTCACTAGGTCTATTATTACTAAAATTACACTCCATATATTCCATTTTAGATCTACTCAAGTGAAAACCTTTAGACTCTAAGTTTGACCTCCATAATTCTTATTTACCTTCAACTCCCTCTCTAGTCTTATCAATAAGAAGAATATCATCAGCAAAAAGCATACACCAAGGTACATCCTCTTGCAAATGTCTAGTGAATCCATGACTAAAACAAAAAGATATGGGCTTAAGGTTGATCCTTGATGTAATCCAATAGAAATAGGGAAATACTTAGTCAAACCACCCACCTTGTGTTTGAACACAAGTAATAGCTCCTGCATACATATCTTTAATGATTTGAATATTAGCATTATTAACTACTTTCTTTTCAAGAACTCTCCATAGCACTTCTCTTGGAACTTTTTCATATGCTTTTTCTAAATCAATAAATACATATGTAAATCCTCCTTATTCTCTCGATATTTCTCCATCAAACCTCTTAATAAATGTATGGCTTTTATAGTAGACCTACCTGGCATGAATCCAAATTGATTTTGAGAAACATTAGTATCACGCCGCAACCTATGCTCCATAACTCGTTCCCAAAGTTTTAAAGTATGACACATTAACTTAATTCCTCTATAATTCTCACAATCTTATGCATCACCTTTATTCTCAAAAATAGGGATTAACACACTCATTCCCCACTCATCTAGCATCTTTTTAATCTTCAAAACAGTATTAAAAAGTTTAGTAAGCCAAGAAATTCCTTCATCTCTTAAGCATTTCCACACCTCTTTTGGAATATCATCAGGTCCAACAGCTTTTCCACCCTTCATTTTTTTTAAAGACTCTCTAACTTTGGTTTTATTAATACGCCGATAAAAATAGAAATTTTTATTTTCATTTAAGGTGCTAAGGTCACTATAATCAATTTTATTTTCACATTCTTCATTAAAAAGTTTAGCAAAATATCTCATCCACCCTTATTGAATATCATCTTCTAAAAAATGTACTTTTTGATCTTCATTCTTAATACACTTCACTTGAACTAAATCCTTACTACTCCTATCTCTTTGTTTGGCTAACTTATACATATATCTTTCTCCCTCTTTAGTATCTAATCTATTATAGAAATCACTAAAAGCTAAACTCTTTGCATCGCATATTGTTTTCTTAGATTCCTTATGTGCCTCTTTATATATTTTCCAATTATCAGAATTTTTATAATTAAACCAATTTTTATAATAAATCTTCTTATTTTTAATCTTTTCTTGCACATTTGGATTCCACCACCAACTATTTTTACTATTAGGAGCTTTTTCCTTTGAAACTCCAAGCACATCTTTTGTAATATTCTTAATATCACTAGCCACTTTTTCCCACATAACATTAGCGTCCTCATGCACAGACAAAATCTTAAGATCTAAAATCTTACTCTCAAAAATATTTTTGTTAATATTCTTTAAATGCCCCCATCTAATCCTAAAATATTATTTTAATTTATTTTTTATTTTCTACCCCATTATCTTCAAGTCTAAAACTAATAAACGATGTTTGGTGCATAAATTTTCACTCGGAATAACTTTACAATCTTTGCAATCTAAACAATCTAATTTTTTATAAGAAAATAATCAATCTGAGTTGTACTATATCCATTTTTATAAGTAATGAGATGCTCATTCCATTTCTTAAATAAGATATTAGTTATTAAAAAATCATAAGCTAAACAAAAATTTAATATTGACTTACCGCCTTCATTTGTCGTTCCAAACCCATGGCCACCATGAATGCTTTTAAAATCATCTACCTCTCTACCAACATGTCCATTTAAATCTTCTCCAATAAAAACTCTTTCTTTAAGAGGTATCTTTTGTATTAATTCTTCTAAGTCATTCCAAAATTTTAATTTTGAACCCATATCCAAACCCACTTAAGGAGCATAAGCACTTATAATGTTAACAATCTTAGCATCAACAATAATCTTTAAAACTATAATTTTATCTCCAATTCTATTAATATTTATAACATTATCCTTCAAACTCTTATCTAAAATCATGCCTACACCATTTCTAGTACGATTTCTACCCGAATACCAATGTTTAAATCCTAAACTATCAATCTCCTTAGCCTTCTCTCCAACCCATTTAGTTTCCTGAATGCACAGAATATTTATCTTCCTATGAATCATAATATCTATTAATTCCATTAATTTTCTTGTAAGGGAACCTATATTCCAAGTTCCTATCCTAATTTTAGTTTCATGGACTAGCTTCTTTGCCCACCTCCATCCTTAATGTGGGAACCCTTACCTATTTAACACTGCACCCAGGCAGTGGTGTAGCGGCTCCTGCACACTTGTCGCTGTATTCAGGCCATACAGCACGTTGCTTCTAGAGGACACCCTAGCATTAACATAATTTCTTAAAGGATTCATGTCATTATTATTCGATAAGTTTTACATTGGCTATTGACTACCTAACGTAACCCTCTACTTTTCTCATCCAGAACTTTGGACCTGGTAATGGCAGTGTTGAAGAGGAGATTATATTAATAATAAATTATCTAAAAGAAATAATTATAAGCATTAAAGAAGACCCACATCCAATTTTCATAAGTTCTTTATTGAATGAGGATGAGTCAAATAAAATGATTAAGTTACTTAAGGAATTCAAAGACTATTTCTCTTAGAGTGATGAGAAAATGCCTGGATTATCTCTACACATAGAAATTCAAAAATTATAAATTTAACCTAAAATGGTTCTAGTAAAGTAAGCATCTAAAATAGTTTATGATGTTATATTTACCTAGTATTGGTTAACTTTTGAGTTGTTATATTTGATTTTTTCAGACAGGCTTTTCACTGGCCGAGCATTTCCTGGGTATTGTTGTTGGAACTCCTTATTGGCCATCACCATGGATTATTATTGTTGTTATAATATTGTTGTGGTTCTAGGCTCTACTAATGGGTGTGCTTCAATCTATTTTTGGAGCAACATTTCCATGGAGCTTTATTGCTTAATGCAGTGGGTTCAAGTTTGTCTGTGGGTACTCATTATTGGGATATTGATATTACTTACTTAATCGTATATCTCATATCTACTATGTATTTTATAATTTGTTTGGACTATTTTTACAATGCTTGTATCTTTTTGTCCAGCTGCTCTGTAGTTTTCTTTTGTAGGTCATTTGCGACTTCTTTAAGCTGAGAAGATTTGTAAAGAACTCTCATATTTTTCACCAGGGCTCTTTTTGGGTGTCAACACCAAGCTGAATGGGTATACGTTTTTCTGTTCTTTTTGGGCTTTAGCTTCTAGCCAACCTAGAATGTTATTAGAGTTTCTTGTACTTATATTTAGTGGGTATTTCCAGCTCATAGATTCTTTTTTGACTCTTTTGTAGCTCTTTGGAGTAGTGGGGAGCTGGAGGTCACCTTAAAGATCTTGTACTATTTTTTTTGTTATTAATGCATAGGCCTGTTGGTGTGTTTTAGCTAAAAAAAACATCAATAGATGTGACTTGAGGTCAAATAGTAAATTGTACTTGAAGTGAAGAAATTAATTGACACTGGCTTCATCAGGGAAGAGAATTATCTAACTTGGTTAGCCATCATCATCCTAGTAAAGAAGAAGAATGGCCAAAATCACATCTGTATCGACTATAGAGACTTAAATAAAGCCTATCATAAAGAAAAGATTCCACTTCTCATGCCAAAACTCATGGTTGATATTTCTTCCTCTCATGTAATATTTTTTTTATGGATGGTTTATCTAGATACAATCAAATATAATGGCAAATGAAAATAAAAAGTCTATGGTATTCAAAATGTCGATATAAATCTACTGCTATAAATTTATACTATTTGGATTAAAGAATGTTGGAGCAACCTACCAGCAAACAATGATGAGGATTTTTTATGAACTTATCCACCAATAATTGGAGTGTTACATTGATGATCTAGTCATTAAAAATCTCAAAGGGACAATCATCTATATAACATGAGTATTTTTTTCAAATATTATGATAATATAATTTAAAAATGATCTTTTTAAAGTGCGATTTTGCTCACTTTAGGGAAATTTTTTAGGTTTTATAGTCCTTCACTACAGAATTAAAATTGTTCCTAATAAAATAAAAGCAATATTAGAAATGCCACCACCTAAAAATCACACCCAATTGAGATCTTTTTAAGGTCGCTCGACATAACTTAGAAGAATCATATCAAATCTTTCTAGAGATATCAACGATTTGCAACTCTGTGCATAAAAGACATTCATTTTTAGTAGGATAAAAATTGCAAAAAAAATATTTTATCGTATAAAGAAGTATCTAACAAATCCTTCATTCTTGGCTTCACCAAATCCAAGGAAGCCATTAAGTGAATATCTTGGTGCCTTGTTAGCTCAGGTTAATGAGGAAGGGAAAGAAAACACACTTTACTATCTGAGTAGAAGCTTATTTTCAAGTAAAGTGAATTATCCTCTGATTGATAAGCATTTTTTTGGTCCTAATCTCAATAGCTTAGAAGTTAAGGCACTATATGATATCTCACAAAATAAATTTAATATCCATAGTAAATATGTTCCAATATTTGATGGCTCATTTAACATTGTCAAGGAGATTAGCCTGATGGTCGATGATTCTATCATATTTTAAAATAGCATTCATTCCTGTGTGTGCTGTGAAAAAAAAGGTGTTGTAGACTTCATCGCAGCTTATCCAATGCAAGATGATTGTATGATAAATAATGAATTGCTAGATAAATAAATTGTGAAATTAGAACTAATTAAAAAACCTACTAGGGAATTCTATTTTTATGGTGCTATGTTCTGTTAATAAGGAGCATTTCTTGACACTTTCCTAGAGAAATCTTGAATCAATATTGTATTTGTCACTCCAAATAAGGGTTAAACATGTTACTTCAACTACATATTAGAACCTTGTATGAAAAATGAAGCTGAGTATGAAGCACTAATAATTAGGTTGGAGTTAACAATCTTAAATGAAATTAATGATATCAAAAGCTTTGTAGATTCACAGTTGGTAATCAATAAAATAGCTTGAATCTATAAAGTGTTAAGGGAAAGTCTGATTCCTTATTATCAGTATACATTGCATCTTTTTAAACAAATCTCAAATGTAACTTTGTATAAGATTCTTCATGAGAAGAACATCTTTATGGTGGATACCCTAGGAAAAGTAGCCAAAGCTTTGGCTTATCCTAAAGAAAATTTTATAATAATAGAAATATAAGGTCATAGAGCCTTTTCTTCTATAAACATTGAGTATATTGGTAGAAAATCCCCAACAGAGGTCAAAATTATTTTTATAAAAGATGATAAAATAGTAGATTTGAGAAAACCCTTCATCAAATACTTGCAAGAAAATAAGCTTCCTCTTGATAAATCAATAGCTGATCAAATTAAAAGAAAATCGCTTTCCTATGCCTTAATCATTAACACCCTATATAGAAGACCATTTGATCATATGTGACTGTAATCTTTAAGTAAATCATAAGCAAATAAAGTCATAAAAGAAGTACATACTTGATTGTATAGTGCACATAAGTCTGGACAAAGATGAAGATGAAAATCAAACGAATGGGATATTATTGGACATCAGTAATAGATAACTGCATGAGTATAGTACAAAGTTACTATTAATGTCAGGTACAAGATGTAGTTTTACATCAACCACTGAATGTCCTACATTTAATAGTTGTATTATGTCCTTTCAAAATCTATGTTATGGATATCATCAGTATAATTGATCCACCATCTTCCAGAGATCATAAATTTATATTAGCAGCTACATATAACTTTTCAAAGTGTATAGAAATAGTTCTGTTGAGTGAGGTTAAAGCAAATAATATTTTAAATTTTATTAAAGACCATGTCATGTATCTATTTGGTATTCCTTGTTAGATTATATCAGAAAATGGTTGTTCATGAAGGAGTACTAAAATAAATAATTTTGCTAGAAGTCACAATATTGATTGGATATACTCAACAATCTATTACCCTCGAGTAATTAAATTAGTTGAGGCCTTCAATAAAACTCTGGTTTAAATCCTAAGGAAAACCTTAAATGATAATAATGTTGTGAATCTGGTTTCAAGGACTATGATTTTGATGATAACAAATAATTCTATTTATGGTTGATTGTCTAATCTTTCAGGTCTGCAGGATCAATTGCAAATTCAAGCCAGCCCAAGATCGAATTAGTCTATTTTATAATTCAGGTCCAATATACTCGTTTCATCTTTATTGAGTCAAATGTAGTGTAAAGGATCCCCTAGCTAAGTAACCTTGCACACACACACTCAGGGGGAGTTTTTGAGTGATTTAGTGTTTCTCTTAAAAATAATCATACTATACAATTTTTCCATCGTACTATATGATATGTCATTAATTAATAGGCTTACGACTAATTCTGAATGATTAGTTTTGAGAACTAATCGTACTGTACGATCCATATCGTACAGTACGATTTGGAAAAAAACCCTAGCCGCCAGGACTTTTTGATGAGATTTGAATGTTGAGTTTTTGAACTAATCGTACTGTACGTTGTTAATCGTACGGTATGATCATTTGAAATATTGCCAAAATTATCCTCCGTAATCAGGTAATTAAATCTTGGTGTCTTAATTATATTTGATTGTGCTATATGATGTCAATCGTACGGTACGATGGATAGAGACGATTTTGGATCATCCCGTAGATCATACCAGATGAAACCACAATTTCTGTACTGATCATCCTGGATGATATTTATGTCATACTGTCCGATGGATTGAAATGAACTAATTATACTGTATGAATGGTACAGTACGGGATGATGGATAGAGACGAATTTCATTCATCCCATAGATTGTCCCGTATAAATAGTTGAGAATAAGTTGATCGTACTGTATGATCTATGCATCGTACAGTATGATGTTTGTAAAATTTGTAAACTATTCATTTGCATTAGTACTGGATGAAACTATTTTTTAATTGATCGTACTGTACGATATTGGATCGTACTATATAAACGGAATCATCAAGTTGAAATTTAGGGCAATTTTTGAGCCCTCCTATAAAAGATCTTTTTCTTCCAAAAAGAAAAATCTTTTGTCACTTTCCTTTCCAGAGAAAACCTTGAGAGAGAGAGAGAGAGCTTGGGAGAGAGAGAGAGGATCTTGTGAGGGGGAGTTTGTGAGGGATTCACAAAGGTTGCTCCAAGCAAGGATCTGAGTTGTCTTCTCCGGTCATCGTCTCGTGTCTTATCAGTGTCTCTGTGGGAGGATCATTCGCAAGAAGATCTGGGTTCTCTGCCTACTTCAGGAGGAAGCGAAAGGAGTCTAAGTTCTCTACCTGCTTCAGGAGGAAGCAAAAGGAGTCTAGGTTCTTTGCCTGCTTCAGGAGGAAGCGAAAGGAGTTCAGGTTCTCTGCCTCACCGGGTTGGTGGAAAGGAGTTTTTGTACAAGTTTCTCCGCCTTGCTGTGGGAGCAAAAGGAGAGTTACTTAGTGTTAGTGCAATACCTGAAGGGGCGGCTCCGGGGAGTGGACGTAGCTCAAGTTGACCAAACCAATATAAAATCTGGTGTGTTCTTTCTGATTATTTTCCGCACTTACTTTACTGTTGATGATTGTGTATTTATGATTATTATTTTGTTATCGTTGAACATCTGTACATCATCGTATAATCGTAAACTATTTAAAACATTCAAAAAGATTTTGTAAATCATTATTTGCCTATGAATTTTTAAAATTACCAATTCACCCCCCTCTTGGTTAGTCTCGGGACTAGTTCATAAGGGCTTAACATCCCTATCAAACTTTTAAGTAGTATCAGAGCGGGATTCAAAAATTAAGTTTAAAAACTTTTGAATTTTGATCCATGGCTAACTTTAGAAATTATAACACTGCTGAAGGTTATTCAATTACACGACCACCTTTGTTTAATAACATACCTTTTGATTTTTGGAAAACTCACATGTCCACCTTTTTATAATCAATTGATTATCACATGTGGTTGCTTGTTAAGGATGGCTATGAAGCACCTTTTAGAATGGTTAATAATATTAAAACTAAACTGCCTTTCACTGATTGGATATTTGATGATCGTGATTTAACACAACTGAATGCAAAATGTTTGAACTATTTTTTTCTATGCTTTAAAATCTGAAGATTACATGCGTGTTTCCACTTGTACGATTGGTAATGAAATCTGGGATAGATTATGCATTACTTATGAAGGTACATCTGAGGTTAAGCAATCTAGATTGAACATCTTGCTTCATGACTACGAACTCTTTTGCATGAAACCTAGTGAATCATTTTCTGAAATGTATACTAGGTTCACTCAAATTGTCACTTCTTTACATGCTTTATAAAGAGAACTTACAAATTATGAAAAAGTGAACAAAATTCTGAGATGTTTGCCTTCTTCTTTTGATGCCAAGATAACTATAATTACTGAATCCAAAGAGTTGAACACTTATTCTATTGATAACTTACTTGGGTCACTCATTGCTTACGAGCAAGGAGTGAACCAATGACAAATTGATGCAGGTGAGAAGAAGAGGGAGAAAACTGTGGCACTGAAGGCCAACAATATTGACACTGACTCTTTCGGGTCTGATAGCGATGATGTTGTCTTGATCACTAGGCAATTCAAAAGCTTTCTAAGGAAGAAACATAAGAACTTTTAGAAATGGAACAAAGGTAAGAGTAGCAAAAATTTTAAAGGTTCATCTGATACTGTTTGCTTTGAATGCAGAAAGCCTGGATATATTAAGGCTGATTGTCCTACACTTAAAGCTCACCCAAGCAAGGAGAAGGGTGAGGCGAAACCCAAGTTCAGGAAGGACAAGAAGCGGATTCAGAAGGCATTCTAGGTAGATTCTGCATTTGACTCCTTTGAGACTAAAGCTGAAGAGGAGACTACTAACTTGTGTTTGATGGCTAATGGTCATCCTGGTCAGTCTGATCAAGAAGAGGTATGTGACCTAACCTATAATCAATTACTAGACGTTTCTAAGAAAATTCATTCATCGTATAGAAAACTTTAGAAAACTCATTCTAGTATGAAATTAGAATTTCTGAATTTACAAAAAGAGCATGAAGTTTTGATTAAAGATCATTCTACTCTTAATTGCAATCACATGTCACTACTTGATGAATTTGATGAATTGAATAAAAAGCATTCTGATTTGATTACTAAGCATGATTCATTAAAAACCTTGCATGTTGATTTAGAAAGAGCTTTTAAAGAATTAGACACCATGGCATGTGACCTAGAGAGTAGTAAGGGTGCATTTAAATTTGAAATTGCAAGTCTTAAAAAGGAGAATGAATTTCTAAGAGTAAAAATTTATGCTTTTGAGAAAAATGAAATACCTCCTACTTTTACACAATTTTATGCACCTCCACCTTTTGAAGAATCTGTTTCAAAATCATCAAAGCATATTTCATTCAAACCTAAGAAGAGGCACAATCACCCACGTAGATTAGTTAACCATTTTCCTGGTGTTAGATATTTTTCTTGTGGCATTCTTGGACATATCTCTCACACCTGCATTATTCACCGTAGTACACATTAGGTGTAGAGACCCAAATTGTATGATTTATAGCACAACACACATGCATTGCATTCTTCTTTTCATAAGAAGGAACCCAAACCTATTTAGGTTCCTAAATCTGATGTTTGATGATTTTGTAGGTGTGCTCTCACACAAGACCTCATGAGAGCATGTGGTACATGGATAGTGGATGCTCAAGACATATGACTGGAGATATAAATTAATTTATTTTGCTGGAGGCCAGGGCTGGAGGCAAGGTTACACTTGGAGATAACACCACTAGGAGGGTGGTAGGAGCATGTATAATTTATGATTCAAAAAATTTCATTATTGACAATGTTTTGCTTGTAGATGGATTGAAACAACTTGCTGAGCATCAGTCTACTCTGTAACAAAGGATACAACATCAAGTTTCTGCCCACTTGCTGTATTATAAGCTTAAATGATAAAATTATTTTGCAGGGATAAAGGATCAATAATGTCTACATGCTGGATGTAAGCTGCTTTAAAACTGATGTTTCAATTTGCTTAAAAATTGCTGCTAATGAGTCTTAGTTATGGCACAGGAGATTATGTTATGCCGATATGAAAACCCTTAGGAGAGTCACCCAAAAGGATTTAGTTAGAGGTGTCCCCAAGCTTAAGTTCACTAAGGATCACCTGTGTGATGCCTGTCAATTAGGGAAGCAAGTTCACTCCTCTTTCCACTCAATTAAAGACATCAACACCTCTAGACCTTTAGAAGTCTTTCACATGGATTTGTTTGGACCCATTAGCACTGCCAGCTTAGGGGGAAAAGTCTATGGATTTGTGATTGTTGATGATTACTTGAGGTTCACTTGGATTAGATTTTTGTCAAATAAATCTGAGTCATTTGATGAATTTAAATCTTTCTCCACTTGGATTCAGAAGAAATTAGGCTGTGAGATTGTGACCATGCATAGTGATCACGGTGGAGAGTTTGAAAATAAGAAATTTGAAACCTTCTATAAGGATCAAGGGATTAGCCATAACTTTTTAGCTTCTAGGACCCCTCAGTAGAATGGGGTAGCTGAAAGAAAGAACAGAACCTTGGTGGAAGCCGCTAGAGCCATGCTTGCTGCGTATTCATTTCCAAAATACTTTTGGGCTGAAGCAGTGAACACTGCCTGTTATGTGTTGAATAGGTTGAATGTTAGATCAAATCTGAATAAGACACCTTATGAGATCATTAAGGGTAGAACTCCAAACCTGTCCCACCTCCATGTCTTTGGCTGTAAGGTTTTCATTCGGAACAATGGGAAATCAATCTTAGAAAAATTTGACCCCAAATCTGATGAAGGAGTATTCTTAGGCTATTCTAGTGTGGGGAAATCCTTTAGGGTGTTTAAAAAGAGGACTTTGGTGGTGGAGGAGATAACTCATGTGGTGTTTGATGAATCTGATCCTAAGGAGGCTAGAGTTGAGGAAGAAGAAGATGTAGGAGAGATTACCCAAGGAGTTAAAAATGCAAATATGGATGAAAGGGAAGAGCCTCAAAACACCTTGCCTAGAGATTGGAGATATTCTTTGAGTCATCCTAAAGAACTGATCTTAGGAGACCTTTCTGAAGGTGTTAGAACTAGGCGTGGACTTAGGAAGAAAGTAAACCATTCTGCCTTTATCTCAATGACTGAACCCACCAACATCAATCAAGCCCTTTCTGATGAGTTTTGGATCTTAGCTATGCAAGAGGAATTGAATTAATTTGTAGAAAGACCTAGGAATCAAAGTATAGTGGGAACCAAGTGGGTCTTTAAGAATAAAATGAATGATTCTGGTGTAGTGGTTAGGAATAAGGAAAGATTAGTGGCAAAGGGGTATAATCAAATTGGAGGAATTGATTTTGAAGAAACCTTTGCCCCTACAGCTAGATTGGAAGCTATTAGGGTGCTACTAGCCTTTGCCTGTTATAAGGGATTTAAGCTATTTTAAATGGATGTCAAGAGTGTCTTTTTAAATGGGGTAATAAAAGAGGATATATTTGTAGAGCAACCCCTAGGTTTTGAGAGTTCCCAATATCCAAATCATGTCTAAAAATTTAAAAAAGCCTTATATGGATTGAAACAGGCATCCAGAGCTTGGTATGAGAGGCTTAGCACATTCCTACTAGAAAGAGAGTTTGTTAAGGGGAGCGTAGACACCACCCTTTTCCTTAGGAAAGTAGGAGATGATCTACTAATTGTTCAGATCTATGTTGATGATATACTTTTTGGATCTTTTGATAAAAATTTATGTGATGATTTTTCTAAGATAATGAGTAAGGAGTTTGAGATGAGTATGATGGGAGAATTATCCTACTTTTTGGGGTTTAGCATAAGGCAAATGGATGATGGAACCTCTCTAAATCAATTAAAATACACTAAGGACATCTTGAAAAAATATGAAATGGACAAAGCTAAGCTAATCAACACTCCCATGAGTTCCACTATTCAGTAAGATAAGGATTCAAATGGAAAATCTGTTGATCAGAAGAAGTTTAGGGGAATAATTGGATCACTGCTTTACCTGACTACTAGCTGACCTGATATTATGTTTAGTGTTTATCTTTATGCTAGGTTTCAAGCTGATCCTAAAGAGTCCCACCTGACTGCTGTTAAGAGAATTCTTAGATATCTTTTAGGGACCCCAAACCTAGGAATCTGGTACCCTAGGCATAGCACTTCTTTTGAGATTATTGGATATTATGATTCTAACTTTGTAAGGTGTAGAGTGGATAGAAAGAGCACTTCTGGAATTTTTCAATTCATAGGATAGTCTTTAGTCTCCCGGTCCAGTAGAAAATAGAACTCAGTTGCACTTTCCACTGCTGAAGCTAAGTACATTACCTTAGAAAGTTGTGTGGCCTAAGTCCTTTGGTTGAGGCAACAAGTTTTGGATTTAGGCTTACATGTTGGCACAATTTCAGTTATATGTGATAAAACTAGTGCCATCTATATTTCTAAGAATCCTATCCAACATTTAAGAACCAAACACATTGACATAAGGCATCACTTTATTAGAGATCATGTTACAAAAGGGGATATTGAGCTACATCACGTAGAAACTGAAAATTAACTGGCTGACATCTTTATTATACCACTGACCTTTGACACATTCAGTATTCTGAGGACCAGATTGGGTGTGATTGACATAAATGCATGAATCTGATGATTACTGGTTTCTAATTTTTCTATTTTTTTATTTTGCTTTTAGCTTCTGTTTGATTTGCTTATTGAATTTGATTATTTCCAGTTGATTTTCATTTGCTGATTTTTATTTACTGATTTTAGTATGTCCTTTATTCTTCATGTTTTCTTTTATTTATTGTTTACTCTTATAAGAATCAGATCACTGCTCACTACTACTGATAAATTGAATTTCTAACTAAGTATTTTACCTTGCTGTTTTTATTTGAAAGCTTGTAAGCAGTAATTGACTCCTTTGAATCAGTTAAAGGGAAGAAACATTGATGATTATTTCTCTTCCTCTAACTCCTTTAGTGGTATATTATTTCTTTTGGATAAAAATCTTTTTCAAAATTAAAAAATTGGTTATTAAAATAGAGATCTATTTTATCTTGCTATAGTAATCTACCTCATATGAATAGTATTTTCAATGTTTTGGATCAATGTTATGTTTTCTTAATCAGGGGATTGCACTTATCATATGATGTATGGTTTTTATTTTGTGAATTAATCCTCCTTACTGTAGAGAGTGAGTTTTTGTCTTCTTTTATGTTTGGAAGGTAATTTCACAACTGAGATTATTTAACAATTTTTGAAAGGAAGCAAGCTTACAAAAGATGCGCAGTGCGCCAAACAAATTGAAAAAGAGGCACAAAATGTGCCCACAAAGAAACAAGCCTTCTTTGCTTTCAGATCTTTAAATGTCTTAGAAAAATCCATTCGCCACTTAATATTTTTAAAAGCTTGAGATTGAAAATCATGATTTCTGATTTCTTACTTCGTAATACTATTTTATCAGATATTTTTCTAGAACAAGGCTTGAAAGGATCTCTTTTCGAATCTAATTTATTTTCTCCTGAATTAGACTTTTGTTTGAAAGGAATTTGAACCTGTAAAGTGTCTGAGGTAGGAGTTATGAAAGTTAATTTTCCAACTTTTTTAGATTTCAGCATTATCGATTTTCTTCTTATTAACTTTTGAATTGCAAATCAGGGAAAATTCTATTTTATTGGAGCTGATAAAAAAAATGTTTTTTTGATTTCATCCTTTTGATGTTTTCTTGTATTGGTTTTACTATTTCTATATGTTATTTTCCCTTTTTGAGATGTCAAAAGGGGGAGTAGTAGTTCTTGTGCTTTGGGTTAGTTCAGTGTTCTTATATTATTCACCCGTTGCTTAATTACTGAGTTTGAAATTATTTACAAATATTTGCCATTATCAAAAAGGGAGAGATTGTTGCGAATCTAGTTTCAAGGACTATAATTTTGATGATAGCAAATATTTCTATTTTTGGTTGATTGTCTAATCTTTCAGGTCCGCAGGATCAATTGCAAATTCAAGCTAGCCCAAGATCGAGTCAGTTTATTTTGTAATTCAGGTCCAATGCACTCGTTTCATCTTTATTGAGTCAAATGTAGTGTAAAAGATCCCCTAGCTAAGTAACCTTGCACACACACACTCAGGGGGAGTTTTTGAGTGATTTAGTGTTTCTCTTAAAGACAATCATTCTGTATGATATATCATTAATTAACAGGCTTACGGCTAATTCTGAATGATTAGTTTTAAGAACTAATCATACTTTACGATCCATATCGTATAGTATGATTTGGAAAAAACCCTAGCTGCCAGGACTATTTTGGTAAGATTTAAATTTTGAGTTTTTGAACTAATCATACTGTATGATATCAATCATACAGTACGATCATTTAAAATCTTACCAAAATTATCCCCCATAATCAGGCAATTAAATCTTAGTTTCTCAATTATATTTGATCGTACTATACGATGTCAATCATACGGTATGATGGATAGAGATGATTTTGGATCGTCCCGTAGATCCTACCAGACAAAACCATAATTTTTATACTGATCATCCCGGATGATATTTATATCATACTGGCTGATGGACTGAAATGAACTAATCGTATTGTACGAATGGTACAGTGCAGGATGATGGACAGAGATGAATTTCATTCATCCCATAGATTGTCCCGTCCGAACAGTTGAGAATAAGTTGATCGTACTGTATGATCTATGGATCGTACTGTATGATTTATGGATCATACTGTACAATGTTCGTAAAATTTGTAAACTTTTCATTTGCATTCGTACCTGATGAAACTATTTTTGAACTGATCATACTGTATGATATTGGATCGTACTGTACAAACGGAATCATCAAGTTGAAATTTGGGGTAATTTTTGAGCCCTCCTATAAAAGATCTTTTTCTTCCAACAAGAAAATCTTTTGCCACTTTTCTTTCCAGAGAAAATCTTGAGAGAGAGAGAGAGAGAGCTTGGGAGAGAGAGGGAGGATCTTGTGGGGGGGAGTTTGTGAGGGATTCACAAAGGTTTCTCTAAGCAAGGATCTGAGTAATCATCTCCGGTCATCGTCTCTTATCCTGTAGGTGTCTCTGTGGGAGGATCGTTTGTAAGAAGATCTAGGTTCTCTGCCTACTTCAGGAGGAAGCGAAAGGAGTCCAGGTTCTCTACTTGCTTCAGGAGGAAGTGAAAGGAGTCTAGGTTCTCTGCCTGCTTCAAGAGGAAGTGCAAGGAGTTCAGGTTCTCTGCCTCACCGGGTTGGAAGAAAGGAGTTTTTGTACAGGCTTCTCTGCCTTGCTATGGGAGCAAAAAGAGAGTCACTTAGTATTATTGCAATACCCGGAGGGGAGGTACTGGGAGTGGATGTAGGTCAAGTTGACCGAACCACTATAAAATCTGGTGTGTTCTTTCTGATTATTTTCCGCACTTACTTTACTATCGATGATTGTGTGATTGTGATTATTATTTTGTTATCGTTGAACATCTACACATCATCGCATAATTTTGAACTATTTAAAACATTCAAAAAGATTTTCTAAATCATCATTTGCCTATGAATTTTTAAAATTACCAATTCACCCCCCTCTTGGTTAGCCTCGGGACTAGTTCATAAGGGCTTAACATCCCTAACGAACTTTCAAATAAGTATTGATGGCACGAATAGTAGGTTAAAGCTTTGTGGGCGTATCAAACCACGTATAAAACTCTATCTCAATATATGCCTTATGCTTTAGTCTTTCGTGTAGAGGTTATTATTACTTTAGAGGTATAACTACATTCACTCAGAATTGTATTAAACTATAACATAACATCAAAACATAATGTTAAACTTTGATTGGAAGAGCTCAAATGTTTAGAAGGAAAATGATTTTAAGCTCAACAAATCCTCAAGTTATACAAAGCCAGAATGATTTAAGTTCATGATAAACTTGTTCATCCAAGAACTTTATAAGTAGGAGACTTAGTCCTAGTTTTGTGAGGACACATTTTGGCATGTCAAAAGATAGGAAATAAATTTAAACAAACATGGAAAGGGTAATTCATGTTGGAGAAAATCTATTAAGAAAGTTCTTATCAATTGATTGATTATAAAAAAGAATGCCCAATATTACGTATCAATGGATGGTACCTTAAGTCAGATTATAATGGATGAACTATTAAAAGAAAATTTTAATAAAAAAATCTTGAAGTTTAAGTTACTAGTATTGTTCAAGTTATACAAACAAACTAGATCCATATGACGGGACTAGGTTCAGAGTATTACACTGAAACTAATGGATTACATTTAAAATTCCCTAAAGTTAATTTTAGATAGTTTGGTTATTCTTAAGTATTGACGTGATCTATAGATTGTGCCTCTACTTTTGAATTATGGTCGGTTGAGGATATAATTTCAAGGTATCATTCTAATCCACCTAAAAATAACCATTAGGAGTAAACCCATCTTCAACATGGTCTTATATGCTCTGACATAAAATAGTTATTAGGTCTAACCAATTTTCATGGCATCTTATATGCTCCATCGAGACTCCAATAAAAGGCATAAGAGCAAACCCATCTTCAACATGGTGTCCTATATACTTCGAAAAAAATAGTCGTTAGGTCTAGGCCCATTTTCATGGCATCCTACACGCTCTATCAAGACCCCAAAAATAGTCATTAAGAGAAAACCCATGTTCGACATAGTGTCATATATGCTCCAAAAGAAATAGTGAAAGTTCAATTTATGGTTGTTAAACCACTTGAACTATAATGGCACACTAAGAGGGGGGTGAATTGTTATTTTAAAATTTTTTTTTCAAAAATTCCCTTTTGAAACACATTAAACCAAATTCATAACATAAATTTAAAAATAGATTTTCAAAGTGGAAGCAAATAATTAAATAATTTTTTATTTTTGATTTTACAAAAAATAAATATTTTGTTCATTTAATTATCACATTTTTTACTTCTTTTCTTTTTTTGCAAAAACTAAATTCAAAGCACTCTTGATTTTTTTGAATCACAAGGATGTCAATTCTCAACTCAGATTTGTAGGAAAATAAACATACAACAAAATAAAATGCAAAAAATAAAGTGTTGAAAGAAATAAGAATGAACACAAAAAAAATTTATAGTGGTTCAGTCAACCTTGATCTACGTCCACTCCCCAGTGTTCTCCTCTCTTGGTATTGCACTAAACTCTTTAGTGTCTCTACTTTTTTCCCCACAACAAGGAAGAGAAACCTTCACAAGAATCACTTTCACCTTTCCCTAGTGTGGCGGAGTAGCCGAATCCCTTTCACCTTCCATAGTGCGACATAGTTGTTGAATCCCTTCCAACTTTCCCAGTGTGACTATGTTGTCGGTGGCCCTTTAATTCAAAAAGGTTCTTCTTGGAGTTTCCCTTAAGTAATGTTTTGGGTCATGGAGGAAGAAGATGGATGTTAGCCGAAAAAACCACTTGTAGACTCTCTCTCACACACTCCCCTAATCCCATAAGGCTATTCTCCCTCTCACAACTTCACCTCTCTCTCCCGTTGCTAAAAACCCACTCTTCGAACCCTTGCTTATAAAATACATAAACCCCTTGACTACCATATAATCTCTCTCATGAAATGAGAGATGATTAAATACTAGGTCTCACAAAAAACCTAATATTCAATTTAGCCTTCATTAGTTGTGCATTACGATCTATGGATCATATAGTACAATTAGTTCAAATATCCTTCTACTGTAATATATGATGAATAGTGAAAGTTTGAGATGCGCAAAGAGGAGGGTGAATTGATACTTTAAAGAAATCCTAAGTAGGAATACTATTTTTGTAGATTTTTTAGAGTTTTGAAATAAGTAATTTAATTACCCAATGCGGAAGCTAACAAATTAACAATGATTTCAGTAATGATGAAATTCTAAATTGCACAACAAAACATTGATCTCAGATATTCACCAAGTAGTTATATTAAAAATTAAATGTAAAAAGTAAAATATGAAAAATGAAAAAATACACCATAAATTTTACAGTGGTTCGGTCAACCTTGACCTACATCCACTCCTCGGAGTACTCCACTCTATGAATTTGTACTAACAAAAAGTGATTTTCAATTTGCTCCCACGATAAGGTGGAGAAGCCTTTAAAAACACACTTTCACTAAACCTTTGATGTGGCAGAGTGCCAGACACTATGTCACACTCCCAGTGATGGTAGCAGACATTGACTCATTTTTCTCCCTCCTGGAGAAGGCAAAGAACCTCAGCTCCTTTTCCTCCCTCCTGGAGAAGGTAGAGAACCTTGAGGACTTGACTAAGAAGCCTCTCTCCCTAGAGAACTTCCAAAAGACTCACCAAGGCCACAGAAGGAGTAAGGGTCCAACTAGCCTGGAGCAACCGTGTAATCCCCTCACACTACTTCCCCCTCACGCTATAACTCACCTTCTCCTTCCTCTCATAAATCCTAATTTTTTCTTAAAAGCTCCCTCTCAGAGTTCCTCCTTCACTCAAATGTTCCTCTCTCAGCATTAAGAGAAAAAAATTAAAATAGAGCTTTTGTAATAGGCTTCAAGAAACCATAAAAATTTAAGTTAGTCGCCACTATTCATACAGCATGATCCAAATTTGTATAGTACAATCAATTTAAAATTAGTCCTGCCTAGTATGGTGTAAACAGTCATTTAAACGAACTATTCAAATTTTATGAACACATCGTACAGTACGATCCAGGTATCATCTAGTATAATTTGTTTGATTTCCTCTATTTATATGGGATGATTCTTGGGATGACTGGAAATGGTCTCTATCACTCATCCTGTAATGTTCTCATTATACAATACAATTATTTATTTTTAGTTAAATCATCCAATACAATATGAATATTGTACAGTATGATTTGTTCTAAATTTATAGTTTGTCTGGTACGATGTTTGGGATGTCCAAATTCATCTCTGTTAGTCATTTCATATAATCGGCATCATACAGTATGATTAGTTCAAAAATTATGATTTCATTTGGTACAATCTCTGGGATGATCAGATTTTATCTCTGTCAGTTGTCTGGTATAATCAACATCGTACAGTATGATCGACTATCATTAATTAAACCCTGATTTAATTGACTAATTATGGGGGTTAATTTTAGTAAGATTTCAAATATTTGTACAATATGACTCATATCGTACAGTATGATTAGTTTAAAAATTAATTTTAAAATCTTACTTAATTTAATATGGTGGATAGGGTTTTTAGATCAAAATTAACGGTATAGTATGATCCAGATTATACTGTATGATTAGTTCATAGAAACTAATTTTTCCAATCAACTGTTAAGCCTATTTTAAGATAACAGATCATACAGTATGATTGAAAATCATACAATATGATTTGTTGAAAAAAATTAAATTTTAAAAAATTTCTCTCCCCCTGTGTGTGTGTGTGTGTGCAGGGTTACCCAATTTATATACACTTTTTTGTGGCCTCACTTAAGAAATAGAAAATAAAGAAAATAAAAAATTACAGACTCTTTTACATCATGTTCTACCCAATCTTAACTCTTCAACAGTCTTGAGATGTGTATATCTTACCTGATGTTAATGCTCATAAATAAAAGCATTATCTAAAATATTTAAAGAAAAATATATAATTTAATCAATATTACTTGTCATCATCAAAATCATAGACTAGGGATCCTGGATTGCAATAATCTCCCCCTTTTTGATGATGTCAAATAATATTGGTTGATAGGCAAGATAAATATTCTTTCCTGCTAAGCTCCCCCTCACTGGATGATGGATTTAAAAAATTAGGGGTGTTTCAAAATTTTAAATTAATATTTTATTTTTTTGTTTTTGTTAAATTTTTATTAGACAATAAAAAATAGAACACAGAATAATATAAATAGAAGATTATATTAAAACAATGAAACATACATTTTCTCCCTCTTTAGACATCACCAAAAAGAGGAGGAACAAACAACCAAAGAAAGCAATACAAGAAAGAAAAAAAAGTAAGACACAATAGACAAAGACTACATGTAAGGTGGATCCTGATCAGGTGATGGTGGTGGTGGCTGAAAGAATTGATGGATGGAGGAAAATTGAGTATATCATGGTAAATCTTTCTC
Organism: Dendrobium chrysotoxum; assembly: GCA_019925795.1. Taxonomy (NCBI): domain Eukaryota; kingdom Viridiplantae; phylum Streptophyta; class Magnoliopsida; order Asparagales; family Orchidaceae; genus Dendrobium; species Dendrobium chrysotoxum. Next base: position 33,497,846 of record CM034303.1, on the reverse strand, counting down.
TAAAGCATCACATGTCATCCTCGTGTTGTTGTTGTTATTATTGGATGTGGTAATCTAGTCAAGTTTCTAGTCACTCGAGCTACTAAATAAAATCATCCTGAGGGTAAGCAGGGTAGGTAGGTGCAGGTGGTGGTATTGGTGGCGGTGGAGGTCCTCCTGCAAGAGCAGCTCAGTGTGCTCTTGCCCCCGATTGAAAAGGATATGGAAAGAGGCATCCGTATAGAAAATAGGGACATTATCAGGTGGAGCAGGAAAGGTGAGTTGGTATTTACTGTGTAGGTTATAGCCTACGGTGTGTCCTAAGGCAACATTTTATTTTCCCCGGGTATTTGGATGTCAAATATGAGTCATATTATGGAAATAATTGAGAATCAATTGACATTCATCAAATTAAGTATTCAAAATTATGAGGTAAGTGACGATGGAAAGAAGTGGGGTTATGTTAACCCGATCCCCAGCTTTGGGTATAATAGAAGTGCAAAGTACATGCTAGATTATACGGGCATTTTGATTTAAAGTTTGGACTAGGGATTGGTGTTGATTTGAAGGCACATTCTGAACGGTTAAGTTAATAGCAGTCCAGTCAAAATTATGGGAGATGAGGGTGAGGTCCTTCAGTAGAAAGACCTATATATTCTTCCAAATTAGCTTTAGTAATTTCAACATTTTGATGGCAGACAAATGAGGTCATGGTGGAGACTTTTAGATTCATCCTAAGATTGGCTAAGAATTCATATATAAGTTTAGAATTGCAAGGAAAATCTAGGGTAAAGAGGAATTGAAGAGTAGTGGAGGCAAAAAGGCTCATCACCTCGAAGTTTAGGGCAGGTTGGATTAACATTCGGGAAGGTGTGATTTTGACCTCTTTATATTTGTCATACGCATCTTCAGCCATTGTAGAGAGGAAGTGATCATCAAAATGATGAGAGGAGGAGGAGCTCCCCAGGTACGATCAGGGAGGAATTTTAAAGATTTTTGTGACTCAGTGACTTCTTAAACCAATTTTTTTAAAATAAACAACTACAAATAAAATATAAACATGTACACGAACGAACACATACAATTTAAACACATATGAACGAATGCTTTCAAATGAATTTTTTTATTTCTCCTGGATTAAGAATGAATATTTATAACATCTAATTTTGTCCTCAATATACTAAAGGTGTCATAGGCTAGAGGTTTTATGAAGATGTCTGCCAATTGATCTCTTATAGCTATATGGTGCAACTCTATATCACCCTTGGCTGCATGATCTCTTATAAAGTGATGTCTAATATCTATATGCTTTGTACATGAGTGTTGAATTGGATTTTTTGATATGCAAATTACACTAGTATTGTCACACATAATTGGAATGATTCCTACAAGTAGTCCAAAATCTAAGAGTTATCATTTTAACCATAAGACTTGAGCAACACAGCTCCCTACCGCTATATATTCTACCTCAGATGTGGAAAGGGCTAATGAGTTTTATTTTATATTGGACCAGGAAACTAAGGATTGTACTATGAATTGACAAATTCCAGAAGTTCTTTTTCTATCTACCATACATCTTATAAAATCAGAATCTGAATATCCTATGATTTCAAAAGAAGTGTTGTGTCTAGGATACTATATTCTTAGGTTTGGAGTGCCTAACAAATATCAAAGAATTATCTTAATAGCAGTCATGTGGGATTCTTTTAGATTAGCTTAAAATCTATCACACAGGTAAACACTAAATATTATATCTGGTGTGCTAGTAAATAAGTAAAGAAGTGATCCAATTATTCCCCTATACTTTTTCTGATCCACTGATTTTCCATTTGGGTCCTTGTTTAATTGAACAGTGGAGCTCATGGGACTGTTTATTATCTTAGCATTATCCATTTCATATTTTTTAAAGATGTCATTGATGTATTTATTTTGGTTAAGGAAGGTTCCATCATCCAACTGCTTTACACTAAATCCAAGAAAATAATTAAGTTATCCCATCATGCTCATTTCAATCTCTTTGCTCATGGTTTTTAAAAATCCATCACAAAAGTTTTTATTTGATGATTCAAATAAAATGTCATCAATATAGATTCGACAAATGAGCAACTCTTCTCCTTTTTTTTTAGGAAGAGAGTGTTTTCTACACTACCCTTAACAAAGCATCTATCTAAAAGGAATGAACTCAGCCTTTCATACCAGGCTTTAGGTGCTTGCTTCCATCCATATAAGGCCTTCTTTAGTTTGAATACATGATTTGGAAATTTTGAGTTCTCAAAACCTGGGGGTTATTCAATGTATATGTCCTCTTTGATTACCCCATTTAAGAAGGTACTCTCAACATCCATTTGATATAGATTAAACCCTTTAAAGCAAGAAAAGGCTAAAATCACCATAATGGTTTCTAGTCTAGCTACAGGGACAAAATTTTCTTCAAAGTTAATCCCTTCAATCCGATTGTATCCCTTAGCTACTAATCTAGCATTATTACTTACTATAATGCTAGAGTCATTCATTTTATTCTTTAAAACCCATTTAGTTCCTACAACACTCTAGTCTTCAGGTCTACTCACCAACTCCCAAACATTATTCCTAACAAACTGATTTAATTCTTCTTGTATTGCTAGGTCTAGAATTCATCACTTAGGGCTTGTTCTATGTTGGTGGGTTCTATCATATAGATAAATGCAAAAGGAATAACCTCCTTCCTAAGTCCATGCCTAGTTCTTACACCTTCAGATGGGCTCCTAAGATTAATTCTTTAGGATGACTAGAAGAGTATCTCCAATCTATAGGCAATTGCTCCTAAGGTTCTACTCTATCTCCTACGGTAATGGTTTCTACCCCCTGAATGATCTCCACTTCTTCTTCTTCTTCAGGTTTAGATTTAGAGGTCTTATCTAATTCATAAAATACCATATGGGTATACTCTTCTACTACTAGGGTCCTCTTATTGAAGATTTTATAGGCATCACCTACATATGAATAACCTAAGAAGACTCCTTCATCAAATTTAGGATCAAATTTTCCTAAGGTTGACTTTCCATTGATTAAGATAAAACATTTACATCCAAAAATATGTAAGTGAAAAAGATTGGGTGTCCTACCCTTAATGAGTTCATAAGGTATTATTAAGTTTAGATCCAATATTTACCCTATTTAGAACACAACAAGCAGTATTCACTGCTTCTGCCTAAAAATACCTAGGGAGTGAATACTCAACTAGCATTACCCTAGCAGCTTCCACCAAGGTTCTATTTTTTTTCTTTTAGCTATTCCATTCTACTAGGGGTCCCAAGGGAAGAGAAATTTTATTCTATTCCTATTTCTCAATAGAAAGATTCAAACCTATCATTTTTAAACTCTCCACCTTGATCACCATGAATTGTTGAAATTTCACATCCTAATTTCCTTAGAATCCAAGTGGAGAAAGTTCTAAATTCCTCAAATGACTCACTCTTATGTGGAAGGAATCTTACCCAAGTGAATCTAGAGATGTCATCTACTATCACAAATCCATAAGTCTTCCCTCCTATGTTGGTGGTACTAATAGGTCCAAATAGGTCCATATGAAGGATTTCTAGTGGCCTAAAGGTATTGATGTCTTTAATTAAATGAAATGAAGATTTGACTTGTTTATCTATGGCAGGCATCACATAGGTGGTCCTTAGTGAAGTCTAACTTAAGTATGCCTCTAACTAGGTCTTTTTGAGTGATATTCCAAAGTATTTTCATGCTCGCATGGCATAGTCTCCTATGCCATAACCAAGAATCATTAACTATAGTTTTCAAACATAAGGAATCAAAAAATTTTATTCAGTTCAAATCAAGCATATAAATGTTATTTACTCTTTTTCCTTCTAAAATAAATTTTCCATTTAAGCTAATCATGCATTTTACAGATAAAAATTGTACATCAAAACCTTTGTCACATAAATGATTAATGCTAAGTAGATTATGCTTAAGGCCATCAACTAATATAATATTTTCAATAATAAAATTATTAGACTAGCCAATTATACATGAGCCCACTATTTTCCTATTGGTGTTGTCTTCTAGTATCACCTTGCCTCCTGACCTGGCCTCCAATGTGACAAATAGCTTTATATCACCAGTCATATGCCTCAAGCAGCCACAATCTAGGTACCACATGCTCTTACTAGGCCTTTTGTGAGAGCAGCCCTACAATGTCATTCAAAAGTTAGATTTGAGAACTCAAGTGAGTTTGGGTTCCACCTTATGCTTAAATGAATGAGATGTATGCACGCTATGCTGAGATGAATGCAATTTAGACCTCTACACTAGATGTGTCCTACAGTGAATTATGTAAGGGTAGGCTATGTGACCTAACATGCCACAAGAGTAACACCTAACACCATCAAACAGGTTTACTAACCTATGTGGGTGATGGTGCCTCATCCTAGGTTTAGGTGATGCATGCTGTATTGAGGGGTGATGACATCATTCTAAGGTAGTTGGTGATATATTATTCTCAAATGCAGTAACTTTTGCTTCTAAAACAATTATTAGCATTTTGTAGAATGGACATTTTAATTTTCAATGCATGTTCCCTACTATCTATTTCAGTTACATATGCATCTAAATCTCTATAAGCTTTCTCTAATTCAATACGCAATGTTTTCAAGGAATCGTGTGTAGTAATAAATTCAACATGCTTCTTATTTAATGTATCAAACTCATCAAGTAAAGACATGTGATCACTATCTTAGATGGAATGCTCTTTTATTAAATTAGCATGCTCTTTTTGCAATGTAATAAAATTAGTGTTGAGACTACCATGCATCTTCTTTAACTTCCTATACGAGTCATAAATTTTTTCAGAAATGACTAGTAATTCATTATTAGAGAGCTGACATACCTCGCCTTAAACTGATTGATCAAGATTATCATTAGCCATAAGACACACATATTTATTACCTCTTCCTTTGCTTTTTCTTTTGATGATTTGGAGGCAGAGTCGGCCCAAAATGCTTTTTGTGTCCTTTTTTTGACCCTCCTGAACTTCAGCTTCTCTTCACCCTTCTCCTTGATCGGGTGAGTCTTCAGATTGAGGCAGTCAGCTTGGAGGTGACCTGGTTTCCTGCATTCGAAGCAAACTATGTCAATAGAAACTTTAATATTTTTGTTATTTTAACCTTTGCTCCAATGCTATTGATGATGCTTTTGCTTTCTTTTTAAAAAGTTCTTGAACTGTCGTATCATTAGGGCGATGTTGTCATCCTCCTTAGCTGTAGAACTGTCTCTATCAGAGTCATTTACTTTTAGTGTGATAGTTCTCTCCTTCTTCTTTTCTCCTGCATCATTTGACCTTTGACTCACTCCTTGCTCGTAGGCAATGAGTGATCCAAGCAAATTATCAATAAAGTAAATACTTAAATCTTTTGATTCAGTAATTACAGTCATTTTTGCATCGTAAGAATTATGTAAGCATTACAAAATCTTATTGACCTTTTTAGAATTAGATAATTCTCTACCTAGTGCATGCAAGCATGTCACCATTTAGGTGAACCTAGTGTACATTCCAGATGTATTCTTACTAGGTTTCATGCAAAAAAGTTCATAGTCATGCAATAGAGTATTTAGCCTAGACTGTATAACTTCACTAGTCTCTCATAAGTGATACATAACCTATCTCAGATTTTCTTCCCGATAGTGCATGTGGAAACTTGTATATAGTCCTCAGATTTTAAAGCACAGAAAAAATAATTTAAGCACTTAGCTTTTAATTGCATGAGTTCTCTATCCTCATAACTCCATTAAGTAAAGAGAATTTTTGTTTTTACACCATTAACTACATGAGATAGAAGTGAATAACCAGTTTGAATCATATGCCAAATTCTATAGTCAATGGATTTTAAAAATATAGACTTGCAAATTTTCCAGAAATTGAACAGGATGTTTTTAAATAAAGGTGGACGGGTTATTGAATAACCCTTCGTAGTGTTACGATTACCAAAATGTGCCATTGATCATTTTTCTTAAGATTTTTTAAAACACTATTTTTGAGACCCGCTCTGATACCACTTGAAAGTTTGAGATGCGCCAAGAGGGGGGCAAATTGGTACTTTAAGGAAATCCTAAGCAAGAATACTACTTTTGTAGATTTTTTAGAGTTTTGAAATAAGTAATTTAATTACCCAATACGGAAGCTAATAAATTAACAATGATATCAGTAATGATGATGAAATTTTAAATTGCATAACATAACATTAATCTCAGATATTTACCAACAATTATAACAAAAATTAAATGCAAAAAATAAAAAAGTTCACAAAAAATTTTATAGTGGCTCGGTCAACCTTGACCTGCGTCCACTCTCTGGAGTCCTCCACTCCAGGAATTTGCATTAAAAATAAGTGACTCTCCTTTTGCTCCTACATTAAGGCGGAGAAGCCTTTACAAACTCACTTTCACCAAACCTTTGATGCGGTGGAGTGCCAGACGCTATGTCAACCTCCCGGTGATGGTTGCGGACCTTAACTCATTTTTCTCCCTCCTGGAGAAGGCAGAGAATCTCGAGGACTGGACTAAGAAGCCTCTCTCCATAGAGAACTTCCAAAACACTCACCAAGGCCATAGGAGGAGCAACGGTGCAGCTAGCCCGAAGCAACTGTGTGATCCCCTCTCACTACTTCTCCCTCACACTCAAGCTCACCTTCTCCTTCCTCAAACAAACCATGATTTTCTTCTCAAAAGCTTCATCTCAAAGTTCCTCCTTCAGTCACACGTTCCTCTCTCAGCATTATGAGAAAAAAATTAAAACATAACTATTGTAATAGGCTTCAAGAAAATCTAAAATTTAAAGTTAGCCATCGCTGTTCATACAGTATGATCCAAGTTCATATAATATGATCAGTTCAAAACTAGTCCCATCCAGTATGATGTAAATAGTTATTCAAACAAACTGTTCAAATTTTATGAATACATCATATAGTATGATCCAGAGATCATCTAGTACGATCTGTTTAATTTCCTCTATTCATACGGTATGATTCCTGGGATGACTGAAAGTCATCTCTGCCACTCTTCCCGTACTATTCTCATTGTGCAGTATGGTTAGTTATTCTTAGGTAAATCATCTAGTACGATATGAACATTATACAGTATGATTAATTCAAAAATTATAGTTTTGTCTAGTACGATCTTTGGGAGGACCAAATTTATCTCTACAGGTCATTTGGTATGATCGAGATCGTATAGTATGATTAGTTCAAAAATCATGGTTTCATTTCATACGATCGCTAGGATGACCATATTTAATCTCTGTCAATCATCTAGTATGATCAAAATCGTACAATATGATCGACTATCATTAATTAAATCATGATTTGATTGACTAATTAAGGGGGTTAATTGTAGCAAGATTTCAAATATTTATACAGTATAATTCACATCGTACAGTATGATTATTTCAAAAATTATTTTCAAAATCTTAGTTAAATTAATCTGGCAGCTAGGGTTTTTAGATTGAAATGAATCGTACAGTATAATCCAGATCGTACAGTACGATTAGTTCACAGAAACTAATTTTTCTAATTAGCCGTTAAGCTAATTTTAAAATAATAGATTGTATAGTACAATTGAAAATCATACAGTATGATATGTTGAAAAAAAATTTTAACTTAAAAAAATTTCTCTCCCCCTATATGTGTGAATGGTCACCCAATTTGCATACATACTTTTGTGGCCAGACTCAAGAGATGGAAAATAAAGAAAATAAAAAAAATTACAAGCTCTTTTACATCCTATTCTATCCAATCTTGGGTCTTCAACAGTCTTGAGATGTATATATCTTACCTGAAATATTAGTGCTCACAGATAAAAACATTATCTAAAATAAGGAAAAATATAATAATTCAATCAATATTATTTATCATCATCAAAATTACCGATTAGGGATCCTGTATTGCAATAAATAGTCTATAGTACGATCAGTTAAAGTTCATTAATTAATTATACTGTATGAATGAATGGTGGTATAGTACGATTAAAACAACTCAACATCATATCGTAAAGGATGAACAAAAGTCATCTAATGAGCCCTTGGGTGATTCAAACAGTATAATTTTTTAATCGTACAGTATAAACCAAACTTCATCCAGAGACTCCTTGGGTAAATCATACAGCATGATTTAGTATCTTATAGTATGATCTGTAATCAATCAGATCTGATTTGATTGCTTAATTAATTTCCTAATTAGGTTATAATTTAAAAGATCATACAAAAAAAAATGATTCGTACAATTTGAATAATTCAAATTAGCCTATTTTTGGTAAGTTAGATTCAACAACGATATTTCAAAATATAGTACAATGTTGATTATATCATATGATTAGTTATATATGAGTTCATTTAAATTAAATATTTTAATTAATTTCTATTTGAATTAGTCGTATAGTATGATTGAGATCATACAGTATGATTGAACAAAAAAAATTAAAATCTTCATTTTTCATTCCCTCGGGTGTGTGTGCACAGTTGTTAAGCTAACATACACCTTTTTATATTAATAAATTCAAGAAAATAAAAAGTATAAACTCTTGCATAAATTAAACCTATACAACCCAGCCTTGAGTTCTGATTCTCTAACATATTTGGCGTATACTGAATCTAAAAAGTTAGTACACATAGAAAAATATGCAACAATTAAATATAAGAGAAATTAAATACAATTCAATTATGTTTGTTATCATCAAAACCAAAACTTGGGCTCCCGGATTGTAACCATCTCCCCCTTTTTAGGATGGCAAACATTGTTGATTGAATTACAAGTTAATTTTATTTTTCTCCTAAGTTCTCCCCCTTACTAAGTGATTTATATTTTGTTAAAATTTTGGGAGAGATTTTTTTCCTTATAGTAAGCACTGAAGATAAAGAACACTACACTAATTAAAATAAGTAGTACAACAACTAAAATGATACAAGAACAACAACATCTTACTCCTCCTTTTGACATCACTAGAAAGGAGAACTAAGAACTAAGCACTACAAAGTAAAAAAGAATAAAATAAATAAATAAACTACAACAAACAAACTATAAAATATAAACCGCACTTACACATAGGATGGTCCCTAATCAACTGGTGGCGGTGGTGATTAGAAGTAATGGTGGATCCCAAAAAATTGATCAATGAACCACTAGTGTTCCTGGTGTTCCTGTTAGAATTGCTCGTAGCACTGAGTCGACTGCTCTATATGTGAATTAACTTTTAATTTGATTTGAGCAAAATGCTTCATCCAAGCATCTTGTGGATAGTCATATTCAAGATGAGGGGCAATATGTGGTTGTTCTCCCTGTGCTTCTACTTCCTCATCTAAATCTGATATGTTTGTGGGGGCCCTATAATGCTCACTATAGATGATATGGAAAGCATGATCGATGAAGAATGTAGGAAGATGTTCAGGCTGTGTAGCATAGGTCAAGTTATATTTGGTTTCCAAGATGTCTCCAATGATGTGTCCTAGAGATAGGTATTTCTTTCATTGGGCTCATGGACTCCTAAGGGATGTGAGGTTTTTTAATGTATCTAAAGATTATGTCACATGCATTTAACTATGTGCTCGACATGAAGTAGTAGGTGACTAGGGATAGAAGAAAAGTAAGATTAACTCAATTTCTAACTTTAGGTATAACATTGTTCCGAAGAACATATTGAATAACACAGGCATTGAGGACTAAGGAACTCACTAAGGGTTTATGGTGAGGTGTAGGGGAGTTCCTAATGAAACTATTAACTTGGGTCCAATTGTAATTTAAAGATCTAGAAACAAATGTGGATAATCAATATTTGTAAGGTGAAGATACTCATGAAGGTCATTTAAGGTGATATCGACCTATCATTGACAAACTTATAATTGAAGAGTAGTGCAGTCGGAGGTGACATGAAGATTTGTAAAAAAAAACTATAACAATAGCTTGGTATAGTATATAAAAGAAAGGCGAATCATGAATAGAGGTTTAGAGGTAGCCAAGAGTTCAATTACTTACTATGATAGATTTTCTTGACTAAGAATTTTTGAATCAATGATGGAGGCTCTTCTAAAATAGACATAGGCATCTTCATCCTCCTCACATTGGAACTTAGGGTCCACCCTTCAATGGAGTTCTTTATTATTGTGCTTCAATAGATCCGTAGATATTTTAGTGAGAAAATAGAGCTTAGAGAGGAGAGGGAATTTTGAATTTGGAAGTGTGAATGAAATGTTTGATTTCCTTTCCCTTTTATAGCTCAGGTCGATCATATGGTATGATAGGTGGTTCATATAGTATGCTCAGATCCACTTAAAATGTCTCATCAAGAACATATAGTTAAAAGGTAAATCATATAATATAACTGAGTATCATCTAGGATGATCAGTATAAAATTCATCATCCCGAGGAGTCATTTGTACAACTGTTAACCAAAAGGTATTGAGTACTACGAGTAATTCAAATAATATGATCAAAAATACTAAATCATTCAAAATAGTTAATATGATAATAATTATGGCTAATGATCAAATCCTATATGAATCATATAGTACGATGAATGTGTTATACAGTACGAAGTTAATATAATATTAGGGTTCAGTGTGAGAAGATTAGGAAAAATATATAAGCTAAAACATACACATAACAATCAGCATTTACAACAAAGATAAAATAAGTTTGACTTAAATAAAGTATATAACATAAACATAAAACAAACAAACACACAAATATGCAATAAAAATAAAATAAGCAAACAAACTCACTTCAACTAACTTGTACCCCAATATTTATACATGAATATCAATGACACCTAGTCTAGTTATAAGTGTGTTGAATCTGTCATATTTGAGTGGTTTCGTAAAGATATCTGTCAATTGATTTTCAGTAGCCACATGGTTCAGTTCTACATCTCCCTTTGTTACATGACCTATAATAAAATGATGTCTAATGTCAATGCGCTTAGTGCAGCAATGTTGGATTGGCTTCTTTGAGATACAGATTACACCAGTGCTATCACACATGATAGGGATAGTGCCTACAAAAAGTCTAAGATTAAGAATTTGTTATTTTAGCCATAAGACTTGGGCATTAAAAATTTCTATAGCTATGTATTCACTTAGCGGTGGATAAGGCTATATAATTCTATTTTTATTAGACCAAAAAAATAAGAATTGCCTAATGAATTGACAAGTTTTAAAAGTACTTTTTCTATGTACTCTACACCCAGCAAAGTTTGAGTCTGAATATTTTATAATTTCAAAGGTGGTGTTATGTCTAGGATATCAGATACCTATAATTTGGGTGCCTATCAGATATCTAAGAATTCTCTTCATAACATTCATATGGAATTCGTTTGGATGAGTATGAAATCTTGCACATAAACATACACTAAATATAATATCTAGTATACTAGCAGTCAAATAAAGTAGTGATTTTATGATTCCTCTATACCTCTTCTGATTAGCTAGTTTTTTATCTACGTCTTTATCTGGCTGAACGGTTGAGCTTATTGATGTATTTATGCTTTAAAAACCTTCCATATCAAATTTTTTAAAGATCTTAATATATTAGTGTGATTAAAGAAGGTACCATCCTCTCTATGATTTATACAAAATCCTAAAAATAGCTCAGCTGTCCCATCATACTCATTTAAAATTTCTAAATCATAGTACCTAAAAATTCATTATAAAGATTTATATAGGTAGATTCAAAAATATGTCATCAACATAGATTTAAACTATGAGTATATCATCTCCTATTTTCTTAAGGAATAAGATGGTGTATAAACTACAACAACAACATCAAGCCTTTATTCCAACTATGTGGGGTCATCTAAATGAATCCTTTTTCTACGTTGTGTCCTATTCAAAGTTAAATTCTCATTTAAATCTAATAAAGAAAGTTCTTTTTTAATATTTTCTAACCATGTCTTTTTAGGTCTACCTCTATCTTTCTTAACATAAGTCAAATCTAATGCATCTACTTTCCTGACTAGGTCATCAGAAGGCTGCCATTTTATGTGACCAAACCATCTAAGGAGACTCTCTCTAATATTATCTTCCATTAGAGCTACTCTAGCCTTTTCACATATATACTCATTTTTTATCCTATCTCTAAAAGTAAAGCCACTCATCTACTTGAGCATCCTCATCTCTACAACACTTAACTTAATATTTTTCTTCTTTTTTAATGGCGAATCGTCTGCACCATAAAGCAATGCAGGTCTAACCACCATATTATAAAATTTTCCCTTAAGTTTGAGGGGGACTTTTCTATCGCACAACAAGCCCAATGCATTCCTCCACTTCAACCATCCAACTTGAATTCTACAAATAATATCCCCATTTATTTCACCATCACTCTAAAAAATAAACCCAAGATATTAAAAATGTGTACTCTTATTAATGGCTTGATCACCCAAAGGGACAATCCCTGTTTACATCTATTATTAATAAAATTACACTCCATACATTCAATTTTAGATCTACTCAAATGAAATCTTTTAGACCCTCAGGTTGACCTCCATAATTCAAGTTTACCTTCAACTCCCTCTCTAGTCTTATCAACAAGAAGAATATAATTAACAAAAATCATACACGTGGGTACAACCTATTGCAATTGTCTAGTGAGAACATTCATAACTAAAGTAATAAGATATGGGATTATGGTTGATCCTTGATGTAATCCAACTGAAATAGAAAATACATGGTCAAACCACCCTGTGTTTGAACACAAGTAACAGCTTGAATATATCCTTAATGAATTGAATATACACATTATTAACCTCTCTCCTTTCTAAAACTCTCCATAGCACCTCTCTTATAACTTTATCACATGCATTCTCTAAATCAATAAATATCATATATAGATACTCCTTATTCTCTCTATACTTCTCCATCAAACCTCTCAATAAATGTACAACTTCCAGAGTAGACCTACCCGGCATGAATCCAAATTGATTTTGAGAAACATTAGTATCACATCATGCCCTATGCTCCATAACTCTCTCCCATAGTTTTAAAGTATGACACATTAACTTAATTCCTTTATAATTTGCACAATCTTGTGCATCACCTTTTTTCTTAAAAATAGGAATGAACCCACCCATTCTCCACTCATCTAGTATCTTTTTAGTCTTCAAAATAATATTAAAAAGTTTAGTAAGCCAATAAATTAATTCATTTCTAAGCATTTCCACACATTTATTGGAATATCATTGGGTCCAACAGCTTTTACACAATTCATTTTCTTTAAAGCCTCTCTAACTTTAATTTTACTAAGATGGTGTATACACTACCTTTAATAAATGATTTATCTTGGAGAAAGGTTCTAAGTCTCTCATATCATGCCCTAGGTGCTTTTTTCAACCCATATAAGGCTCGCTTCAGTTTATAGACCTGGTTGGGACATGAGAAATTTTCAAAACCTAGGTGGTGTTCTATATAAACATCATCCTTAATGACCCCATTAAGAAATGCACTCTTCATATCCATTTGATATAATTTGAAGCCTCTAAAATATGCAAATTTCAGAGAACTCTAATGGCTTACATTTTAGTTATAAGACCAAAAGTCTCCTCAAAATCAATCCATTTTATTTTGCAAGTTTGATGTAGGATGTTAAAGCTCCGTGAACTATCCCTATGCACACCAAGAGGGGGGGGGGGGGGGGTTTGAATTGGTAGTTTTTAACAAAATATAAAAACAAAACTATATTTTGAATTTTTGATAACTTAACAGCAAGAAATACTATCACCCGATGCGGAAGATAATAAACTTATCAAAAGTTACAATAATTATTATGATAGTTTAATCAACTTAATGTAATATGAACCATAAATTTTCAACATGTAATTTAAAGGAAAATGAATCGTAAAAAAGTAAAGTGCAGAAAATTAAAATTACGACTAGCACACTATAATTTTATTGTGGTTCGATCAAACAATGACCTACGTCCACTCCTTGGAGTCCTCTTAGAATATTACACTAAAACTTTAGTGTCTCTCCTTTAGCCTCCACACCTAAGCGAATAAGCCCTTACAATCTGTTCACTAACCCAGTACGGTAGAGAACCTTCACTTCTTTTTTACCCTCCTGGTGAAGGCAGAGAACCTCACACTTTTTTTTCATCCTCTTGGTGAAGGTAGGGAATCTCAACAGTCTTCAGGCTAACATTCTTCTTCTCAGAGCCACCCAAGAAACAAAGCAAGACACTCAGAGGAATAAGGCAGAAGCTTACAAAGAGCAACCGTATAAAAACCCCTTACACTCCTCCCTCTCACAAAACCTCTCCTTTCTCCTTCCTAAAGCTCTCCAAGATCTCTTCTCCAAGCTCTCTCTCAAGAAAACCCAATAGCAAAAGACTTGACACAAGTTTATTAAGAGAGCTTAAATATAAGGATTCACAAAAAGCCCTAATAATTCAATTTTATTGAGACTGATCGTATAATATGATCTACGATCATACAATATGATTAATTCAAATAACCCTATTAGCACTATACAAAGAGTAAGATGCTGTACGATCAGTTCAAGTATTTGAGTTGATCGTCCAGTATGATTAGTTCAATTGAATTGGATTATCATTCTATACAATAGTGGAGAATAAATATCATCCCAAACAAAGATCGGGTCATACAATATGATCTAATTGGACCAATTAATCCAAATTTGATCCCCTAATTATAGGATTAATTTAGGCAAGATTTGATTATATTGTATAGTACGATACCTATCATATGGTACAATTAGTAGAAATTTTAAATTTTAAAATATTACCTAAATTATGATTGGCGGTTGAGAAATTAATTTCAATTGATCATCATATATAATTTAGATCATACAGTATGATTAATTCAAATAACTTTAATTATATAATTAGTTGTTATAATGATTCTTCGAATAGCTGATCGTATAGTACGATCTCGATCTTATAGTATGATTAGTTCATAAAATTTCATTTTTAATTTTCTCACTATCTCACTCCCCTAAGTGTGTGTGCATAGTCACCAAGTTTAGCATCCACCAAATACATAACTTTGACTCAATAAATATATAAATAAATAAAAGTAGAAATACAAACTCTTTAAGACCTGAAATGTTAGTGCATAAGAGTCCAATAATGAATGGTGTACGGTGGACCTGAAATGTTAGGGCACAAAAAACAAATATGAAATAATAATAATAATAGGAGATAGAATAGTAAAGAGTCCAATAATATTTATTATCATCAAAATCACAAGACTTGGATCCAGATTTGCAATAATCTCTCCATTTTTTTATGATGGCAAACATTTTTTGTTATGCTTTCAAATTAATTTTGCTATATCTTATGCTCCCCCTTACTAGTTAAGTTTTTAAAAATAGGGAGAGTTTTTTTAATAATAAATTAAAATAAATTGAAGAACACAAAAACATGAAGAGAAAATAAACAAAATAATAGAATAGTCATAACAAAGTAGAAATTATAACCTACCAACAACAATCTACTCCCCCTTTTGACATCACCAAAAAGGAGGAACAACTAAACAAAAAATCAAAGATAAAACAAATAAAGATAAAAACTAAAATAAGACAAGCTAAAAATAAGAAGGTCCCTGATCAGGTGATGGTGGTGGGGGTGGTGGTGGTTGAAAGTATCAATTAATTGATGTGAACTACTCTCCAAACAATGCCATATCAGTCTCATGCT
The DNA here is from genome assembly GCA_019925795.1 of Dendrobium chrysotoxum. Taxonomy (NCBI): domain Eukaryota; kingdom Viridiplantae; phylum Streptophyta; class Magnoliopsida; order Asparagales; family Orchidaceae; genus Dendrobium; species Dendrobium chrysotoxum. The sequence goes on along the minus strand of CM034303.1, from coordinate 33,482,187 downwards.
ATTGGTGCTACTCTGTGATATAAGCTTCAAAGCGAGTCTCCTATTGATTAAATCTTTAAATTAGTATCTCATATTGAGAAGGCTGGTGTACAGGTGCTGGTACTGGACCTCATTCTGCTTCCTCTGGCTTGGGGTCCACATAATGAACATTTGAATGATGAGCATTATGAAGGACATGGAAGGAACTATTTGAATAAATGATTGGAAGACAATATAGTGGTGTAGGGCATTGGAGATTGTATTTTGATTCTAGAAAAAAGGCAATGATGTATCCTAATACTAGATTTAGCTTTCTCTTATTTCTAGGATCTCTAATATAGGTTAGGTTTTCAAGGTATCGAACAATCAGATCAGTTGCATTGAAATTAATTTCAATCATTATAAAATAGGTAGTGAGTGATAGAAGATGTGTGATATTTATTCGATCCCTAGATTTTAGAATGACTAAATTGTAAAGGATATGTTGAATAATTTGGGAGTCTTGAACTAAAGTGTTAACATGTAAAATGTGGAAATTTATTAACAACTCCCTAAGGGTAGTGTTGATAGGGATCCAATTATGAGTCAGAGAGAAAGGCTAAAGAATAGACTTTTCATCGGTGGTAGAAAGGTACAGGATATAGTCAAAGTCTTGACGGGTAATCTCTACGGGCCTTCTGTTGACATAAGATTGAAGGGAAGTGCCCTTACTATTGATACGAAGGCTAGCAAAAAATTCAAAGAGGAGTTCATAGTTGAATGGGAAGGTAAGAGTAAGAATGAATTAAAGGGTGGTGCGAGCCAAGAGATTAAGTACCTAGAAGTTTAGGACTTCCTGATTTATCATTTTGGAAGGGCTGATCCTAGCAGCCTTATAACTATAATAGGCTTCTTCATCAGCTGCTTTAGGGAAGTTGGGATCAACAAGATGTTGGGAAGAACTTCCTACTAGAGCCCTTGAGAGCTTTCCACTAGCCATTACAAAGAGTAGGAACTTATAGAGGAAGAAAGAAGGATTGAGAAGATTGGAGTGAAAAAAACCTTGAGTTTCCTCACTTTAAATAGAAATTGACCCTATCATATAATATGATGTGTGATTGTATAATACAATATAAGGAATTTAATTCATCTAGTCTGATCAGTCCAAAAGATTGGTCTTATCATACAGTATGATTAGAATCATACTGGACAATCAGAGATAAGATGGTCGTCCTGAGGCATTAGCCTGGATGATCATTTACTGGTCATATCATACAGTATAAATAGGTGTTCGTACAACATGATACAATATTTAATATTATACTAGCCAAATTTAATTCATCCAACGATAAGTGCCACATGTATCATACAGTATGAATTGGGTGTTTATATAGTACGATCACCAATAATTGATCAATCAGAGCCATTGGATGTGTTGTGAGTAGTGATGTGATATTTTGTGAAGATCATATAGTATGATATGATATCGTACAGTACAATGTGAGCATTTTTGAGTTTGTGTGTGATGATCAAAAAAACTTCATGTAAAGAAAAAAAAGAAAAATACACACAAAAATAGGTCACAAATATAAATAATAAACATGAACAATCATAAAAAAAATTACATAAAAGCATAGAAAAAATTTTAAAGCTTTCAAATTTCAATTCATCATATTTCAAGCATGAATGTCTATAACACCTAGTCTAGTCCTCAAGGTGTCAAAAGGTTTCAAAGGCAAGGGGTTTTGTAAAGATATATGCGAGCAAGTTTTCAGTAGCTATATGATGTAATTCTATATCTCCCATATTTATATGATCTCTAACAAAATGGTACCTAATGTCTATGTGTTTAGTCCAGGAGTGTTGGATTGAATTTTTTGAGATACAGATGGCACTAGTGTTATCACACATGATTATAATAGTGCTGACAGGGAGTCCAAGGTCAAGGATTTATTGTTTAAGTCATAGGACATAAGAAACACAACTATATATTCTACTTTAGTGGTATATAGGGCTGCAAAACTTTGTTTTCTATTAGACCAGGAGACTAAAGATTGTCATATGAATTGATAGGTTTCAGAGGTACTTCTTTTATCAACACTGTAACCTATAAAGTCTGAATCATAATATCCTATAATTTTAAAAGATAATCAATATATAGGATACCAGATTCCTAGTTTTGTGTTTCCTATAAGATATCTAAGAATTCTCTTAATAGCGCTCATATGGGATTCTTTGGGATTAGCCAGAAATCTGGTACAAAGACATACACTAAATATGTTATTAGGTCTACTGGTAGTCAAATAGAGAAGTGATCCAATTACCTCTATGTATTTCTTCTAATCAACTAATTTTTTATTGGGTCCTTATCTAATTGAATGGTAGAGCTCATAGGAGTATTAATTGCCTTAGCATTATCCATCTCATATTTTTAAGGATATTTTTGATATATTTTGTTTGGCTAAGAAAGGTTTCATCATCACATTGCTTCACACTAAATTGAAGGAAATATATAAGCTTTCCCATCTTGCTCATCTCAAACTCCTCACTTATTATTTTTGAAACTCCATAAAGATTCTTATTTGTGGATGCAAATAGTATATCATCAATCTAAATCTAAACAATGAGTAGATCTTCTCCTACTTTCTTTAGGAATAGGGTGGTGTTTATACTACCCTTAATAGAGGTTCTATCTAGGAGGAATATGCTCAGCCTTTTATATCAAGCTCTAGGTGCTTATTTTAATCCATATAATGCCTTCATCAATTTGAATAAATGATTAGGAAATTGGGAAGTCTCAAAACCAAGGAGTTGTTCAACATATACATCTTCTTTTATCACCCCATTTAGGAAGGCACTCTTAACATCCATATGACACAACTTGAATCCTCTAAAGTACACAAATGCGAATAGCACTCTAATGGCCTCTAACCCAGCTACAAGGGAAAATGTCTCTTTAAAGACAATTCCTTTAATCTAATTGTACCCCTTAGCTACTAATCTAGCCTTATTTATAATTACTATGCCAAAGTCATTCATTTTATTCTTAAAAATCCATTTAGTTCCTACAATACTCTGGTCTTTATGTCTGCTAACCAACTCCCAAACATCATTCCAAATAAATTGATTCAATTCTTCTAGCATGGCTAGGACCTAGAATTCATTAGATAATGCTTGATTTATGTTTGAGGGTTCTACCATAGAGATGAAAGTAGAGTGACCAACCTCCTTTCCATGTCCATACCTAATTATTACTCCTATAAATGGATATCCTAGGATGAGCTCCTTAGGATGACTAGATAAATATCTTCAATCTCTAGGTAATGGGTCATGAGGATCTACTCATTTACATGGTTAATAGATTCTACTCCTTGGGTGACTTTAACCACTTCATCTTCCTCTGATCTAGGCTCAACAGATCTATCAAATTCGTCAAATACTGTATGGGTGGTATCCTCTACCACTAATGCCCTCTTATTAAAAACTCTATAGGCTTTACCTATAGATGAATATTATAGGAAAACTCCTTCATCAAATTTAGGGTCGAATTTTCCCAAAGGAGATTTTCCACATTCCAAAAACATAAAGGAGAGAGAGAGAGATTGGGTGTCCTTCTTTTGAGTAATTCATAGGGTGTCTTATTGAGTTTGGATCTGACATTAATCATATTGAGAATATAGCAAGTAGTATCACTGCTTCAGCCCAAAAATATTTAGGAAGTGAATACTCATCTAGCATAGCTCTAACAACTTCTACCAAGGTTCTATTCTTTCTTTTAGCAAGCCCATTCTGCTGAGGGATTTTAGGAGCTAAAAAATTATGTTAAATACCTAACTCCTTGCAGAATAATTCAAACTTATTATTTTCAAATTCCCCATCATGATTACTATGGATAGTTAGCATTTCACAACCTAATTTCTTTTGAATACATGTGAAGAATATCCTAAATTCCTTGAATGATTGATTTTTATATGATAGAAATCTAATCTGAGTAAATCTGGAGTAATCATCAATAATCATATATCCATATATTTTCTCTCATAAGCTGGCAATACTAATTGGTCCAAACAGATCCTTGTGAAGGATTTCTCAAGGTCTACAGATTATGATAACCTTGACTGAGTGAAAGGAAATTTTGTTTTATTTTCCTAGTTGGAAGAAATCACAAAAGTGGTCCTTAGAGAATTCTAGTCTTAGTATGCCTCTAACTAGGTCCTTTTAGGTTATTTTTCTAAGAGTTTTCATGCTTGCATGGCATAGTCTTCTATGCCATAGCCAGGATTCATCAGTAATTATTTTCAAGCAAAGAGAACTAGTGTATTTAATACAATTTAAATTATGCATGTAAGCATTATTAATCCTTTTTCCTTCTAAAGTAATATTTCCATTTAAACTAATCACACAACTAGTATATAAGAATTTAATATGAAAACCTTTGTTGCATAATTGACTGATGCTAAGAAAGTTTTATTTCAGGCCATCTACTAGTAAGACTTTTTTAATAATAAAATTTTTGGAATTACCAATCATACATGAACCTACCACTTTCCTTGTGGTATTATCTCCAACTGTAACTTTGCCTCCTACCCTAGCCTCTAGTGTGATGAACCACTTCTTGTCTCTAGTCATATGCCTTGAACATCCACTGTCCATATACCACATGCTCTCACTAAGCCTTTTGTGAGAGCACTCCTATAAATTTAATCAAATATTAGACTTGGGAACCCAAGTGAGTTTGGGTTTCACCTTATGCCTTGATGAGTGACTTGCATTCATGCTATACTATGGTGAAACTCAAAAGATCCTACTGCCAATCATAAATTATACAAGATGATTAGTAAAACTCAAAAGACCCTTTATATCATACTAGATGATTAGTTCAAGTATTTGAACTAATTATACAACCCCTTATTCATCGTACAATTCTAACATATGAATTATACTCATCCTATTGTATAATCTTATATCATACTGTACGATCATAAATGATAGAATTAAAAATTTAGGATTTTTGGAAGCTTGTATTTAATCTCTCTTTCAGACGTTGAAAAAGTCTTTAGCTATTAAGAGATTTTCTAAGAGTGCATTGAGAGGTTATTATCATGAGAGATTATGAAGCATGGATAAGGAGAAGTTATGTGTGAGGGGATTTCATGCAGTTGCTCCAAGAAATCTTTTTCTTTATTCCTCTATGTGTCCTTTTTGATCTTATAAGTTGCTCTGGGAAGAAATTATTTAAGGCCAAAGATCATTTAGGTTCTCTGCCTCATAAGGAGGGTGAAAAAAAATTCTAGGTCCTCTATCTCACTAAGAGGGTGAAAAGGATTCTATGTTCTCTGCCTCATCAGAAGGGTGAAAAAGATTTCAGGTTCTCTACCTCATTAGGAGGGTGAAAAAATTTTGGTACTCTACCGCACTGAGTTGGTGGAAGAGATTTTATAATGGCTTCTCCACCTTACTGACACTAAAAGGTTTAATATAATACTTGGAGTGGAGAACTCTGACGAGTGGACGTAGGTCAAGATTTTACCGAACCACTATAAATCTAGTGTGCTCATTCTACTCTTCTTTTTGCATTTTAATTTTCCCTGCATGTTATATTCTTGCAAGCATTGTTAAGATTGTTAAGCTTTATCTTATTTTGAATTTAGTTGGAAAAATAAAATAAAAAAAATTGTTACATTTGTTTTTCTACAAAAATCCAAAAGAGCAAAAATACTATTTTTATTAATTTCTTCTACTAAAGTTTGTGAAATTAGTTTTAAGATTTCAAAAGAAATTTTTAGAGTTAGCCTTGGGCAATTCAAGTGGTTTGGCATTCCATCATTAAAGTTTCAATTGGTATCAAAGCGGGTTCTCTTGAATTATTGGTTTAAAACCTTGAGTAGATCCAATGACAAATTACGATGGTAATCTAAATACACCTGAAGGATATTCAATTGCACATCCACCTATGTTTGATGTTATTCTTTATGATCTATGGAAAGTGCGCATGTCTACATTTATTCAATCTATTGATTATCGCATGTGTCATATGATTCAAGTAGGATATATAACTCCATCTCATTTTATTAATGGTATCAATGAAGGAATTCCTTTAAATGAATAGAGTTTTGAGGAAAAAGAATATGTATAACTCAATGCAAAATATTCAAATTATTTTTTCTTTGTTTTAAAGTCTGAGGACTATATGTTTGTTTCTTCATACACAAATGGGAAGGAAATTTGCGATAGGTTGAATCTCGCGTACGAAGGAACTAATGATGTTAAACAGTTTCATCTGAATATATTGTTTCATGACTAAATATATAGCTAAGCTATGATGAATTATTTTTTATTTCTGAGCAAATTCATGATTCTTATAGAAAACTGAAAAACTAGCATACATGTTTTAGCTTGAGAGTATGATGATCTTAAATCCAAACATATTTCATTAGATAAAGAACATGCTTCTCTACTTGATAAATTTGATGAATTAAATAGGAGACAAATTAAATTAAGTAAATCACATGAATCCTTGAGATATGAGCATATTGAATTAGAAAAAAACATTTGAAGAGCTAGAGGAAAATATATTGGAACCATTTTTTAATGAGCATGCATTGTTGTTTGAAATTAAGAGTTATAGAAGTGCAAATGAAAATTTGAAGAAGAAAGTGTATGCACTGCTAAACAATACACCATTACCTGTGTTAGCATAAATCCTCAATCTACACTAGTGCAAAAGGTACCCCTATAATACAACATGTATCATCTCATATCCCTAGGAGAATGCACAACCACTTTCATAGACTCTTAAATCCATTTCCAGTGTTAGGTGTTATTCTTGTGGCATGATAGGACACATAACATGCACTTGTACTATATGTTGTAGAACACATCTAAGGTGGAGGCCAAAGTCATTTGCACACATCATATCATACATTTATCTCATTAAAGCATAAGGTGGAATCCAAACTCACTTGGGTTCCCAAATATAACCAATGATGACTTTGTAGGGATACTCTAACAAAAGGCCTAATGAGAGCATGCGGTATCGGGACAACGGGCGTTCACATCACATAACTAAAAATTTGAAGCAATTCATTACGTTGGAGGCTAGGGAAAGATGTAAGGTAACATTCCACTAGGAAAGAGGTAGGTTCAAGTATGATTGGTAACTCAAAAAATTATTCTATATAAAATATTTTATTAGTAGATGGATTAAAATAGAATTTACTTAGCAGTAGTTAGCTATGTGATAAGGGCTTTGAAATAAAATTCTTATCTATTAAATGCATGATTAGTATGAATAAAAAAATATTTTAGAAGGAAAAAGAATAAATAATGTTTACATGCTTGATTTAGCTTGTATTGATAATTCAAAAATCTTATATCTTAAAACTGTTATTAATGAATCATGGCTATGCCATAGGTGACTATGTCATGCAAGCATGAAAGTCTTAGAAAGAGAACTCAGAAAGACCTAGTTAGGGCACACCCAAATTAAATTTCTCTAAGGACCATCCACATGATGCCTGCCAAATAGGAAAATAATTCAAATCATCATTTCATTCCATCAAAGATATCACCATCTCTAGACTACTAGAAATCTTGCATATGAACTTATTTTGGGCCTGTTAGTACAACCAGCTTAGGTAGGAAAACTTTTGGGTATGTGATTATTGATTATTACTCTAGATTCACATGGTTTAGATTCTTATCTCATAAAGTAAATAATTTGGGAAATTTGGGATGTTCTACACTTGGATTCAAAGAAATTTAGGATGTGAAGTATCTACTATCCATAATGATCATGGTGGAGAATTTGAGAATAATAAGTTTGAATCTTTCTATAAGAAGCTAGGAATTAAGCATAACTTTTCTGCCCCTAGGATCCCTCAGTAGAATGAGATAGCTGAAAGGAAAAATAAAATCTTAGTTGAAGCTGCTATGGCTATACTAGCTGAATACTCTCTCTCAAGATATTTTTTGGGCTAAAGTAAAGAATATTGCCTATTATGTCTTGAATAGGAAAAATGTTCGGTCAAAACTCAATATGACACCCTATGAGCTACTTAAGGGTAGGACACCAAATCTTTCTTAGTTGCATGTCTTTGGGTGTAAATGCTTTATTCTCATCAATGGTAAGTCTCCACTCAAAAAGTTTGACCCTAAATCTGATGAAGGAGTTTTCTTAGGCTATTCCTCTATAGGCAAAGCGTATAGGATCTTTAATAAGGGGATCTTAGTTATAGAGGATTCCACCCATATTATGTTTGATGAATCTGATAAATTACTTGAGCCTAGATTAGAAAATAAAGAAGAAGAGGTAGAGGTAACCCAAGGTGTAAAATATATTAACCTAGGAGATAGAGAAGAACCTCATGAGGCATTGCGTAAAGAATGGAGATACTCATCTAGTCATCCTAGGGAGCTCATCATAGGAGATCCATCTATAAGAGTTAGAAATAGGCATGTGCTTAGGAAGGAGTTTAATCATTCTACATTCATCTATATGGTAGAACCTACAAATATAGACCAAGTTTTATCTGATGAATTATGGATCCTAGCTACGCAAGAAGAGTTAAACCTATTTATTAGGAATGATGTATGGAAGTTGATTAGTAGACCTATGAACTAGAGTGTAGTAGGTACCAAGTGGGTATTCATAAATAAGATAAATGATTCTAAAGTAGTGTTTAGAAATAAAGCTAGGTTAGTGGTAAAATAGTACAATCAAAATGAAGGTATTGATTTTGAGGAGACATTTGCTCCTGTAGTTAGACTAGAATCCATTTGAGTTCTACAAGCTTTTGCATATTTTAGAGCTTTAAATTATATCAGATGGATGTTAAAAGTGTCTGTCTAAATAGCCTTATTAAGGAAGATGTATATGTAGATCAACCCCTCGAATTTGAAAATTTCTCTTTTCCTAACCATGTATATAAATTGGAAAAGGCTTTATATAGCTTGAAGCAAGCACTTAGGGCATGGTATGAAAGGCTCATTATATTTCTCCTAGATAGATCCTTTGTATAAGGGTAGTGTAGATACCACCATATTCCTAAAGAAAATAGGAGATGATCTACTTTTTGTTCAAATATATATGGATGATATATTATTTGGATCAATAAATGCAAAACATTGTAATGAATATTAAAAACTATGAGTAAAAAGTTTAAAATTAGTATGATGGGAGAGCTAATATATTTTCTTGGATTTAGTGTAAACCAAAGGGATGATGGTACCTTTTTGTGTCAAAGTAAGAACATTAAGGAAATTCTAAAGAAGTATGATATGGAAGGTGCTAAAGTAATTAATACACCCATGAGCTCCACCTTTCAATTAGATAAGGATGCAAAAGAAAAAATAAGTATATCAAAAAAAGTATATGGGAATAAGTGGATCACTGTTATATTTGACTGCTAGCAGACCAGATATAATATTTAGTATTTATCTATATACTAGATTTCATCTTAAAGAATCCCGTATGACTACAATCAAGAGAATTCTTAGATACCTTATGGGTACCCAAAACTTAGGTATATGGTATCCTAAAAATAGCTCTTCATTTAAAATTATAAGATATTCAGACTCAAACTTTGCATGATGTAGAATAGACAAGAAAAGTATTTCTGGAACCTGCTAATTTATAAGACAATCTTTAGTTTCTTGATCTAGTAAAAAATAAAATTCAGTAGCACTATCTACAGCTGAGGTGGAATATGTAACCATAGGAAATTGTGTTACTAAAGTCTTATGGCTAAAGTAACAAATTCTAGATCTTGGACTCTCTATAAGCATTGTCCCAATCATGTGTGACAACACAAGTGATATCTGCATTTATAAAATCCAATTCAACACTCTCGCACGAAGCATATAGATACTAGACATTATTTCATTAGAGATCATGTAGCCAAGACAGATATAGTATTTCATCATGTAGTTACTGAAAACCAACTGGTAGACACTTTTACAAAACCTCTTAGCTATGAGATGTTCAGTACACTTAGGACTAGACTAAGTGTTATTGATATCAATGCTTAAGGATAATGAGGTAAGAATATATAAGCAATTAATGTGTGTTTATCTATTTATACTATTTATTATTTATATTTGGTTATTCTTGTTCTTATCTTAATTATGTGTGTTTGTTTGTCTTGGTTGTGTTAAAATTTGCTCATGGTATATTTCCTGATCATCACACTAAAATCAAAATTTTCTCACATCATACTCTACAATTTTTATCGTACTATATAATATTAATAAATATTCATATCATCAGTGTATAGTATACCCTATAGCTCTCATTGAATCAATTATTGGTGATCATACTATACGAACAACTACTTTGTACTGTACGATGCATGTGGCATAAAGTATTGGACGAATTCAAATAGGCCAAAATGATATTTAATAACCTATCATACTATATAACCAACTATTCATATGGGGCGATCTATTAGTCAAAGATCGTACAGGCTAACTATTTGAGACGATCAATTTAATTAAATTGTCAATTATAATTCTAATCGTACTGTATGATTTGACCAAACTTTTTAATTGATCGGACTAGTTGAATTAACTTCTTATGATTTTACTATATGATCCATATTATTCTGTACGATCTACCTGAAATCTATATAAGGTGAGAGAATTCTAAAGCTTTGAATCACAAAAATCAATCCTCTTCTATCTCTCTTACCTATTGTCCTTAGTTTTCAAATGGCCGAAGAAAAGCATTCTAGGGCTCTTATAGGTAGCTCTTCTAGATGTCTTGTAGATCCTTGATTTCATGAAGTTACTGATGAAGAAGCCTACCATAGGTACAATGCTGTGGGCATAACTCTATCAAAAGTCATTAATCAGGTAATTCTTAACTTCTAGGTATTAAACCTCTTTGCTGGCACCACGCTCCACTTTATTCTGACCTTAACCTTCCCTTTCAATTCTGAACTACTCTGAGATTTTTGTCAGCTTTAAAGTTAATAGTGAGGGCACAATACTTCAATTTTTTATCTGTAGAAGACCTATAGAGATCACTTATGAAGATTTTGATCAAATCTTACATCTCTCTACTATTAACCTCAGAGCTCACTCTATAGCCTTTGTCCCTGATTATGAATGGACCCAAGTAAACATTACCCTTCGGGACACTCCACTAAATAGTCACACTCATTTAGTCGGCACTCTTGTTCAAGATGCGCGTATAATCCAACATATCCTTCACAACATAATCACTCCTAAAGAAGGCGATATGGTCAACATCACACCCCTTTTATCCCTTGTCACCTATTTCATTATGTCTGAAATTGATTTCAATGTAGCAAACTTGACAAGCATTAGAGATCCCAGGAATAAATGCAAGCAAAATCTAACACTAGGACACCTCATAGCCTTTATCCTAAAATCTAAATACAATCTATAATATCTTGCACCACTCGATCACCTTCTAGTCTTCCATTCCAATAGCTCTTTTCATGTCCTCCATAATGATAGACACTGCCGTGGTCATTATGTGGTGGATTTCGAGCCAGAGGAGGTAGGGGGTTCCAGCACCAGGCCTAGTCCCAGCTCTAGCACCAGCTCCTACTCCACTCGCAAGACTACGACTTAATAGTAGAGAAACTAGATCGCTCGAAACTATAATTAGCTACGTAGTATTAGGAGACAACTCAGCATTCAACATGGCTTTACCAGCAGCATGATCTTTTCTAGATACTACATGAGCTGCATCAGCAGTAGCACCAATAGATTCAGCAGATGTATTAGCAGCAACACCACCTGCTCTAGCAGCACCACCAGTAGATTAAGCAGCAACACGAAGTGACTAATTTCCTACACTTAGCCATTATTTCTAGCCACCACCACCACCATCCGATCAGGGTCCTTCCTACTTCTAAATGATATGTTTTGTGTGGTAGTTATCCTTTTATGTTATTTGTTTTTTTTTTTTTTTTGTCTTTTATCTTTATTAGGTTGATTTTACTTTTTTTCTTCTTTTTGGTGATGTCAAAAGGGGGAGTAGAATGTTAGTAAAAATTATCCTTGTTATGTTTAGCACAGTTTATTTTTCTATATTTACTCTTATGCTTGTTGAGTTTTATATAATCAAAATTATTAAAAAAAACCCCTCCTTGATTCCTACTTTACTTTTCCTAATATTATTATTAGATATTTATTTTATGCACACTAATATTTCAGATACATCGTACACCATGCAAAAGAATCGACTCAAGACTAGGTAGAATATGTTTGATATTTTTGCAAGAGTTTAAATTTTTTATTTACTTTTTTTTTCTTGAGTCAAAAGTCCTGTAAAAGGTGTATGCCAACTTAGAGACCACGCACGCACACACACTAAGGAGGTAAATTAAGTATTTTAATTTATGTAAAGATCATCCAGTATGATCTAGATCATATTATATAACCTGAGTAAACTAAAGAGTAATTAAAACATTTAATTAAGATAATATGAATTTGTGCTAATAGTACTGTACAATCCAAATCATATAGGATAATTAGTATAACCTAAAAGATCCCGCCGCCAATCACAAATTGGGAAATTTTTAAAATTCAAATACTTAATTAATCGTACTGCACGATTCTAATTGTAGAGTGCGATGTCATTAAATCTTTCCTAATATAATCCTATAATTAAGTAATCGAATAATGATTAAATTGGTACCTCATATCATACTAGGCTATGACTTGATTTGTACAGTATGATCTGATTTGCTCCTAGGATGATATTTAATCACCACCGATCATATTGGATGAAAATCCTATTCAATTGAACTAATAGTACTGTACGACCCTTGATATCGTACTAGACAATCAGTTCAAGTATTTGAACTAATCGTATATCCCCTTATTCATTGTATAGTTCTAACATGATGAATTGAACTAATTATACTGTACGATGCCATATTGTACTATACGATCAAAAATAGCAAAATTGAAAATTTAGGGTTTTTTTAAGCCTTGTATTTAATCTCTCTTTTAGACTTTGAAAAAGTCTTTGGTTGTTAAGAGATTTTCTGTAAGAGTGCTTTGAGAGGTTATTCTCATGAGAGATCTTGGAGCTTTGAGAAGGAGAAGAAAAGTTATGTGTGAGGGAGAAATAGAGTGAGGGGATTTTATACGGTTGCTCCTAGCAAGGTTTTACCTTAGTTCCTTTATGTGTCTTTGTTAATCTTGTGGTTGCTTTGGGAAGAAAGTCTTCAAGGCCAAAGGTCATATAGGTTCTCTGGCTCACTAAGAGGGTGAAAAGAATTCTAAGTTCTCTACCTCACTAGGAGGGTGAAAGAATTCTAGCTTTTCTGCCTCACCACGAGGGTAAATAAGATTCCAAATTCTCTGCCTCGTTAGGCGGGTGAAAAGATTTGGTACTCTAGCACACCGAGTTGGTGGTAGAGGTTTTATAAGGACTTCTCACCTTACTGTGGGGTACTAAAAGGTTTAGTGTAGTACCCAGAGTCTAGAACTCTAGGGAGTAGACGTAGGTCAAGATTTGACCGAACTACTATAAATCTAGTGTGCTCATTCTACTCTTCTTTCAGCATTTTATTTTCCTACATTTTAATTTTCCTTACATGTTATATTCTTGCTGTTAAGCATTGTGCAAATTTGGAGATTGTTGAGAATTCTGCAAATCTGTTTATTCAAGTGAGTGTTGATATGAGTTATTTTGATGATTACAAAAACTTATTGTTTGCTTATTATTTCTCCTAACAAATATTAGAATTTCTGCTTTGTATGTACTAACATGCCTTTTCATGAAAGTCATACTCCAGACTGTTGAAGACTTCAAGTTAATTTGTTAGAGTTTAGTGTAAGTGAAGTTTGGACTTTTTACTATTCTTGAGTCTGAGAGTGTGATTATAAGTTGGATAACTGTGCACACACACACTAGGGGAGTGAGAGAAAACTTAATTTTTAAAACTAATCGAACTGTATGATATGTGATCATACGGGACGATTTGTGTTATTTCTCCTCTAATACGAATCTGCCTGATTAAATTTTTATCTAAGGAAAACTCGTACCGTACGAATTATTTCATACATCATTTTCCAGAGCACGAAATAGAGCTTTCATGGATCATACACGGCATCGTACGGGATGAATAGTTCCTTTTTGTACTATTCATATAGTATGAAATGGATTCATATATCATTTTCTAGAGTATAGAATATGGGGTTACAGGTTCGTACAGCATCGTATGGGACGAATAAATTAATTTTTTGAACTGTTCATACAGTACGAAATGGTTTCATATACCATTTTCTAGAGTATGAAATCATGGGTTCACAGGTTCGTATAGCATCGTACGGGACGAACCGTTTAATTTTTTGAACTGTTCGTACAGTATTAAATGGTTTCGTATATCATTTTATAGAGTACGAAATCTGGGTCCTATAAGTTCGTACATAATCATACCGGATGAACATTCCATAATTTGAACTGTTTGTACGGGATGATAATCGATCATACGGTATGATCGAACTTCGTAAAACTTGAAATTTTCAGTTTTTGGACAGCTTTTCTTGTCATTAGTACTTAAGGGTCCTAAAAACTGATGTGTAAAAAATCTTCTATGAAATTTCTTCTTGAGAGTAGAAGGGAGAGTGATTGGGAGAGTGTTTGGGAGTGAGTATTGTGAGATCATTGAAGAAAAAATTATGAGGGGATTCACAAGGTTATCCAAGTGTGAGGATCTCATTATTTGTACTTCAAGTTTCTTCGCAATCTCCTTGGAGGCTCTTACAAGAAGATTGTTTAAGAAGACACTGGTTCTCTGCCGTCACCAATAGGGTGAAAAAGGATGATTGGTTCTCTGCCAGTGAAGGGATGAGTGGGTTCTCTGTCTTCACCAGGAGGGTGAAAAAGGACGACGGTTCTCTACCACACTGGGATTTGGTGGAAGAGAGTTTTATAGAGGCTTCTCCACCTTGATATGGGGGCTAAAGGAGAGTCACTTTGGTTTATTGCAATACCTAGAGAAGGAGTCTCTAGGGAGTGGATGTAGGTCGTGTTAGACCGAACTACTATAAATCTGGTATTTTCTATTCATGTCTCTTTTATTTCCTACATTGTTATTTTACGCACTTTATTTTCTTGTGGTTGAAAAAGTATAAAATTCTTTATTGTTCGTATAGTACGAACACAAACGTACAATATGATTTCAAATATTTTAATTAAAAATCTTCCAAAATTTTAAGAGAATTTTTAAATGTATCAATTCATCCCCCCTCTTGGTTATCCTAGGGACGTAATCAATAGGTCTAACAACCTATTCGCACTTTCAAGTGGTATCAGAGCCTATTTCAAAAATCACTGTTTAAATTACTTTTTGAAATTTGATCATAGTTATTTTTGGAAATCAAAACACACATGAGCGTTATTCGATCACTAGACCTCTACTATTTGACAATATCCCATTTGATTTTTGGAAAACTCGCATGTCTACATTTTTGCAATCTCTTGACTATCGTATGTGGATTTTAGTACAGGAAGGTTACACTGAACCTACTAGAATTGTAGGAGGAATTAGAGTTTAAACACCTTTTGCTGAATGGACTGTAGAATAATGTGAATTAGCTCAATTGAATGCTAAGTGTTTGAATAGTTTCTTCTATGCATTAAAATCGGAAGACTACATGCGTGTTTCTACTTATAAATCTGCAAAGGAAATTTGGGATAGACTTTGTATTACATATGAAGGTACAAATAAAGTGAAGCAAACTAGATTGAACATTCTTTTGCACGACTATGAACTCTTTCACATGAAACTGAATGAATCAATCTCTGATATGTATACTCAATTTACACATATATCCACTTCATTATATGCCTTAGGTAAGGAATTGATGAATGCAAAAAAAGTGAATAAAATTCTTCGTTATTTTCCTACTACTTATGATGTAAAGATAACTGATATAACTGAATCAAAAGATTTAAATACCTATTGTATTGACAATCTTCTTGGATCACTAATTGCTTACGAGCAATCTGTGACTCAAAGATAGATTGATGCAGGTGACAAACGAAAAGGAGAAGAATATAGCATTGAAGGTGGATGGTTCAGACAGTGATCAATCAATACTTGAGGATGAGGAAGACATGCCTTAATGATAAGACAGTTCAAGAGTTTCCTAAAGATGAAGCAGAAGAGATGTTAGCTGTGGAATAAAGGTAAGCTCCATAAAAATGTTAAGGCTTCTAATGATGTTATTTGCTATGAGTGCAGGAAGCCAGGACACATAAAGACTGAATGCCCCAATCTCAAGGCTAATCCTAGCAAGGATAAGGTCGAGGAGAAACCAAAGGAAAGCAGTAGTAAAAAGAGACTTCAACGAGCATTTTGGGTAGACTCAGCTTCAGATTCTTCAGAAATAGCACCTGAAGAGGAAGTCACAAATTTATGCTTGATGGCTGATAATCTTGATCATTCCGATCAAGAGGAGGTATGTGACTTAAGTTATGATGAATTATTTGAAGTTTTTGAGCGTATTCATTCTGCATATAGAAAACTAAAGAAACTGCATGCTAAGTTGAATTTGGATCACTTAGAGCTATAAAATGAAGTTGAAATCTTCAGGAAAGGCCATGCACTAATTGATAGCAACCACATGACTTTAATGGATAAATTTGATGATTTAAATAAACAGCATGAACTCTTAAAATCATCACATACTGAACTTGAAATTGATTTTAAAACTTTTATGGATGAATCGGATAGTAGAGAGCATAACTTGAAGATTAAAAATTCAATTTTAGAAAGTGCTAATGCATATCTTGAGGTTAAGTTTAAAGTACGTGAGAAAAATTGGAAATCACCTAAACTTGAAGATTTTCACAAAATCTACCACAAGTCAATTAGTTTAAAATAAAAAAGAAGATCTTATAGTTTACATAGATTGGTGAATCCTTTCCCTAGAGTAAAGTATTTTTCTTGTGGTATGATTGGATATATTTTCCATACTTGTACTATTCATCATAGAACACATTTAGTGTGGAGATCTAAGATGTATAAAACACAGCATATTACACATGCATCTGTTTAAAATTGCAAAGAGGAGAACCCAAACTTATTTGGGTTCCCAAGTCTAACGTTTGATAATTTTATAGGAATGCTCTCATACAAGATCTCGTGAGAGCATTTGGTACCTGGACAGCGGCTGTTCAAAGCATATAACTGGGATGCAAATCAATTCATATCACTGAAAGCCAGGAATGGAGGCAAGGTTACACTCGAAGATAATACCACCAAGAGAGTGGTAGGTACAGGTATGATTGGAAACTCAGAGAAGTTTATAATTGAAAATGTCCTGTTGGTAGATGGCTTGAAACATAATCTATTAAGTATTAGTCAATTGTGTGATAAAGGGTTTCATATAAAATTTTTTCCTACCAACTGTGTGATTAGGAAAGATGGAATTGATGTGCTAATTGGTGATAGAGTAAACAATGTATACATGCTTGATTTAAATTTTGTAAAATCTTCTACTGCTTTTTGTTTGAAAACTGTTTCTGATGAATCATGGTTATGACATAGAAGGCTTTGTCATGCAAGCATGAGAAATCTTAGGAAAATCACCCAAAAGGATTTAGTTAGAGGAATACCCAAATTAGCTTTCACTAAGGATCACTTGTGTGATGAATGCCAACTAGGAAAACAAGTGAAGTCCTTTTTTCATTCCATCAAAGATCTAAGGACTAGCAAACCATTAGAAGTCATTCATATGAATCTTTTTGGATCGGTTAGCACTGCCAGTTTAGGAGAAAAAAGTTTTGGGTTTATTATTATGGATGATTATTTAAGGTTCACTTGGGTCAAATTTTTATCTCATAAGAGTGAATCGTTTGATGAGTTTAAAGTGTTTGGTACTTGGATTCAAAGAAAACTAGGGTGTGAAATTCTATTAATTCAAAGTGATCATGGAGGAGAATTTGAAAATGAAAAATTTGAAGAATTCTGTAAAGAATATGGGATTGATCATAATTTTTTAGCACCTAGGACCCCTCAACAAAATGGGATAGTTAAGCGGAAAAATAGAACATTAATTGAAACCGCTAGAGCCATGTTGGCAGAATACTCACTTCTAAAATATTTTTGGGCTGAAGCAGTTAGTACAACATGTTATGTTCTGAATAGGGTGAACATTAGATCAAATTTGAACAAAACATCCTATGAACTTCTTAAAGGAAGAACACCTAATCTTTCTCATTACATATTTTTGGATGCAAGGTGTTCATACATAATAATGGAAGAACTCTTTTAGAAAAATTTGATCCTAAATCTGATGAAAGAATTTTTCTAGGATATTCAAGTGTTGGAAAATCCTATAGAGTTTTTAATAGAAGGACATTGGTAATTGAGGAGACAACACATGTAGTGTTTAATGAATCTAGCATTTCGGAAGAGCCAAAATTGGAAGAAGAGAACATTGAAAATATCTCTCATGAAATTGAAAGTATAAAGTTAGAAGAAAAGATAGAAATTGAGAACCCTTTGTCTAAATAATGGAATTATCCCAAGAGTCATCCTAAAGAGTTGATTTTAGGAGACCCAAGTTAAGGAGTTGGGACTAGGCATGGTTTGAGGAAAGAAGTCAATCATTCAGCTTTTATTTCAATGATTGAACCCACTAATATAAATGAAGCACTTTTGGATGAATTTTGGATTTTGGCCATGCAAGAAGAATTGAATCAACTTACAAGAAATGATGTTTGGGAGTTAATTGAAAGGCCAAAGAATAAAAGTATAGTTGGGACTAAGTGGGTGTTCAAAAATAAAATGAATGATTTAGGAGTTATGATTAGAAATAAGGCTAGATTGGTAGCTAAGGGGTATAATTAAATAGAAGGGATTGATTTTGAGGAGACATTTACCCATGTAGCAATACTTAAAATAATTAGGATTTTGTTAGCCTTTGTCTGTTTTAAAGACTTTAAATTATATCAAATGGATGTTAAAAGTACCTTTTTGAATGGGATGATAGAAGAGGATGTTAATGTTGAGCAACCTCCAGGTTTTCAAAATTCTAAATTCCCTTATCATATTTTCAAATTAAAAAATGCATTATATGGACTAAAACAGGCACCTAGGGCATGATATGAGAGGTTAAGCACTTTTCTATTAAAAGGATCATTTGTTAAAGGAAGTGTGGACACCACTCTGTTTTTGAAAAGAATAGATAATGAGATACTCATTGTTCAAATATATGTGGATGATATCATTTTTGGATCAACTGATAAAACTTTGTGTGATGAATTTTCAAAAATAATGAGTAGTGAATTTGAGATGAATTTGATGGGAGACTTGAGTTATTTTCTTAATTTTAGCATAAAGCAAAATGAGAAAGAAACTTTTCTTAGTCATTCTAAGTATGTTAAAGACATCCTCAAAAAATATGAAATGGATAATGCTAAACCAGTAACTACACATATGAGTTCCTCAGTACAATTAGATAAGGACCCTAAGGGAAAATCTGTTGATCAAAAGAAGTTTAGAGGAATAATTGGATCATTGCTTTACTTGATAGCTAGCAGACCAGACATTATGTTTAGTGTTTGCTTATGTACTAGATTTTAATCTTATCCAAATGAATCACATTTGACAACAGTGAAAAGAATATTGAGATATTTTTTGGGAACTCAAAACTTAGAGATTTGGTATCCTAAGCATAGTTCTTTATTTAAAATAATTGGATACTTAGATTCAGACTTTACAGGCTATAGGATTGAGCGAAAAAGTAAATCTGGAACTTATCAATTCATTAGAAATTCTTTAGTATCTTGGTCCAGTAGGAAATAAAATTTAGTAGCACTTTCTACAGCTGAAGCAGAATATATTGCCTTAGGTAGTTGTGTGGCACAGGTGCTTTAGTTGAAACAATAATTGGTTGACATAGGATTTTCTATTGGCATATACCAATTTTTTGTGATAACACTAGTGCCATATGCATCTCAAAAAATCCTATTCAACACTCTAGAACCAAGCATATTGATGTAAGGCATTATTTTATAAGAGATCATGTAGCGAAAGGCATAATTGAACTACATCATGTCGCTACTAAAGATCAACTTGCAGACAATTTTACAAAACCACTAGCTTTTGACACTTTTAGCATATTAAGAATATAGCTAGGTGTGATTGATCTTAATGCATGATTGAAAATTCTGCAAATTTATTTTGTATGTGATTATGAGTCTGTTTATGTTCAAGTGTGTGTAGTATAGGTTGTAAGTTTTTATTTTGTTGTGTCTTTGGTTTGTATAAACTGCATTATCTTGTTTATCATTTGTGTTTTATATAAAAAATAAAAAATATTTCTTATTTAAATTTTTTTTTAAGTTTTCCATTGTAGTGTTATTTCATTATTATATTTGTACTGTATGAAATTTATTCGTACAATATGAATTATGTAGCTCATGCATGAAAGTCTATAGAGTTGAAGAGATGAAACTGTATTTTTATAGTTTGTTTGTACTGTACGATGACATCATCGTCCCATACGATATATGCAGGATTATTTATATGAATTGGGATGTATTTACGGTTACTGTTAGTTATTATTGATGATCGTACGTACGGACACATCATTCATCTGTAAGATCCTTGTGTCGATTTGGATAAGGATAAACCTAACCATCACCTGAAAGATCTTTAATTTTTTGATCATCCTGGACGAACACGTGATTGTCTGTATGATCAGGAAGCCAAAAAGCTTGTATGAAAGGACGCCTTGGGAAGGGCAGTTTATGAAAAGCCGTTTCATTTTTGACCGTTTTTGTTTGTACACACGAAATTAATTTTGTCTTGTACGAAATTTATTTCGTCCCGTATGAAATATTTTCGTACAATACGATTGATCATTTTTCTTTATAAAAAAGGGTCATTTTCAGTCATTTCACTTCCAAATTCAAACCCTT
Source organism: Dendrobium chrysotoxum (assembly GCA_019925795.1). Lineage (NCBI taxonomy): Eukaryota > Viridiplantae > Streptophyta > Magnoliopsida > Asparagales > Orchidaceae > Dendrobium > Dendrobium chrysotoxum. The sequence goes on along the minus strand of CM034303.1, from coordinate 33,461,309 downwards.
CAGAGTATAAAGTAGAGATGTTAGGCAGTGGGAAGAGAGTTCGACAGTCTAGGGGTTCATCTTCTAGGCAAGACTGGGACGATAACTTTTTGAGTGCACAAAATGAAGAGGCTTACTATAGATATGTGTTGCAAATCTGGTTTTGATGATGACAAACATGTTTCCAGTGTGTTTTGCTTGGCTAATTTGTTTCAGGCACAAAAGACCGCGAGCCACTCAAGCCAACTCAAGATCGGGTCCAAGTGTGTCAAATGTATGATTTTTCTTTTTATTGAGTCAATTGTAATGTAACTGATTCCCTAGCTAAGTAACCTTGCACACACACACTCAGGGAGAGAGATTGAGTGAATTAGAGTTTCTGTTAAAAATTTTGTTCAGATCGTCCTGGACGATCTCCACATCGTCCTGGACGATCCAGTTAAAATAGAAACCCTAATTAGGGTGACTAAGTTAAGAGGTCTGATTGAGCAGATCGTCCTGGCCGATCTCCGGATCGTACGGGACGATATGCCCAAATCAGAAATTCTCAGCCGCCAGATCAAGTTAGGCAAGTTCTTATTTTTAGATACTTGGTCTGATCGTCCCGTACGATACGTGTATCGTCCCGGACGATCCAGTACAATCATGCCTAATTTAATCTGGTAATTAAGGAAAGCAATTTATTTTTGGTTGATACGATCATATCGTCCTAGACGATCGCAGGATCGTCCCGGACGATCATGATCGTTTAGTGCATTTTAGCTGTACGACCCGAACTGTGTTCAGGACGATTTGGGGCATTTTTTAACTAATCGTACAGGACGATGTCCCTATCGTCCTGGACGATCAAGTCATTTTTTTGTCGTCCAGCACAGATTTCTCTGGACGACCCGAACTGTCTTCTGGACGATGTTCCTCAATTTGCACTAATCGTCCCGTACGATCGCAGGATCGTACGGGACGATATAAACAATATTTTCTACTGATCGTCCAGAAGAGCCTAATCGTCCAGGCTGAAACAGCTGAATTTGAACTGATCGTACAGGACGATCGATCGATCGTCCTGGACGATCTTGGCCGACCAGTTGAGATTTAGGGCAAATTTTAAGCCCTCCTTTAAAAGAACTTTTTCCAATTTTTGGAAAAATCTTTTGCTGCCTTCCTTCCCTGAGAAACCCTAGAGAGAGAGAGAGTTAGGAGAGAGAGAGAGAGAAGATCTTATGAGGGGGAGTTAGTGAGGGATTCACTAAGGTTGCTCCGAGCACGAATCAGAGTCGTCTTCTCCGCTCGTCGTCTTTCGTCTAGTCGGTGTTCGTCGTGGGAGGATCGTTCGCAAGAAGATCTGGGGTTCTCTGCCCGCTTCAGGTGGAAGCAAAAGGAGTTCGAAGGTTCTCTGCCTGCTTCAGGAGGAAGCGAAAGGAGTTCGAAGGTTCTCTGCCTGCTTCAGGAGGAAGCGAAAGGAGGTCGGGTTCTCTGCCTCACCGTGTGGTGAAAAGGAGGTTTTTGTATAGGCTTCTCCGCCTTGCTGTGGGAGCAAAAGGAGAGACACTTTTGTTTAGTGCAATACCCGGAGGGGAGGCTTCGGGGAGTGGACGTAGGTCAAGTTGACCGAACCACTATAAAATCAGGTTTGCTTTTCTGATTCAGTTTTGCACTTTACTTTTCTGATCTGAACTGCTTGGGTGAATATCTGTGGTTGATCTTTTTATCATTGTTTTAATTCGTTTCCGCTGCACGTTATAAAAAGATTTTCATTGCTATCGTGAAATTTTTAAATAACCAATTCACCCCCCCTCTTGGTTAGCCTTGGGACTAGTTCACTAGGGCTTAACATCCCTATCGAACTTTTAATATGTTGCATCTAAAATTACTCCTTCTCGTATCCTACTGCAGGAAAACATTCATTTTACGGTAATGCCTCTTTTCGATTCAACTCGATTCTCTTTCCTTCCCACCCTTATTCATGCCTACAACAAAGATCTCTTTCATGTTTTCCTTACAAACATGAAAATTAATCAGGAACACACTAGGATCACCTCTTATGTCCTCAAATAAAGAGTAAAAATCACTAAGGAGGACCTTGGGTCAATTCTTCATCTTAAAACCCTAGGTATTCGAGCTCACACTCTTACTTCTAGAGCAGATTATGATTGGTCCGAAGTAAATCAAGTTCTGAGGGGTGTAAGCCAACTAAGTCACCTACCTAGTGTTTACACCTTGAATCAAAATGCAAGAATTATCCAACACATTCTTAGGACCTCCATAATTCCCAAAGTTGGAGATCGAGTAAATATGACCCACCTTCTCTCAATTGTTACCTATTTATATTGGCCATCCTAGTGTCAAAAGGAAGAAAAATATTACTCTGGGTCATGTGATTTCCTATATTTTAGAAAAGAAGTACAGTTTGGTCCACCCTGATGGACCTTCTAAACAGCCAATCTATTTTACTGATGCTTCTTTTCGAGCACTCTTTGGGAGAGAGGGATCTGGGGATTGCTCTGAAGAAGAACCTGCACATGGACCTGATCAGAATTTCTACCAAGAAATGGTCCAACGATTTGATAGACTAGAAACTCATTTTGATCAAAGTTCTGATCAAATTGAGAATAGAATGAACCACCAGGATGCACACTATGCAGAGGACAGGGGGTGGATTCGAGACCAGTTTGAGTCAGTAAACACTAACATTGCGACCATCAATAGCTATTTTGCTTTATTTACTACTCCTCCACCTCCTCTAGATCATGGACCTTCAGACTACTAGTGATTATTTTCTTTTACTTGGCTTGGCTTTGTATTTGGTTATTTTTGTAGTTCTCTTAGGCTTAGATGCTATGGATATTATTCTTGTGGTTGGTTGTGGATATTGTTGTTGGATGCTATGATTATGTTTATGTTGATTGTACTGGCAAGCTTCGATATTTTATTTGTGGTTCATTTGTCATGTAAACTTGCTTCATGCTATATTAAATGAAAAAGAAAAAGGAATGTTGCTTTGCATATTGTTATATATTTGTGGTGATGACTTGAACATTTTATTTATATTTTATCTCTCAAATGTAGTTCATCAAATTTATAAAATATTGATTGAATTTGAATTACAATAAAAATTTCTATGCATAATCTAATTTCTCAAAATATTTCGATTACATTGTGATTTAGTGTAGATTGAAAGATCTTACTTTTATATTATTTTTAGATATGTATTACTTAGCCTAAATTATTGCATATTTAATGTCATAATATTACTCTTATTTTCTAGCTCAAGTGTTCATTATTGTATTTGTGTTTAAGAGATTGTGTTGGAAAGAATTTTATTTAATAGACATAAAATGAGTCTAAAAATAGAAAGATGCACAAAGTGTGCCACAAATTTGAAAAGATGCGCAATGTCGCCATATTATAAAGAGGCACAAAATTAGCCAAAAAATTGCTAAGATGCACAAAGTGTGCTATTCAATTTGAAAAAGATACGCAATGTCGCCAATCGTTTCTTTGCTTTCACATTTTCTCAATTTACACATATCAATAATTACACTATTGACTTAGAAAATTAGTAATTTTATTTCATCATTTATGCAATAGTTGTGGTTACCTAATACATCTCTTACATTATTGGCATAGATCAACTTCTCTTCTCCTTATTCTGATATGTGATCTAAACCATTTTGAGTCCTTACTTTTTGCATCTGGTTTTAATATTGTAGTTAATATATGTTAACATTTTTTTAAATCACCAACTACTTTGATTGTCTTCCATTTTTGTTGTTGTCAAAAGGGGGAGTTTATATTATTTGTTTTGTCTTATTATCTTTATTTTATTTTTTTTGTATTGATTATTTGTTGTGTTTGTTTTTTTGTTTGCTCTATATGATATGGGTGTATCTGCATGATATGTGTGTATCTGCGTGTGCTTGATTGTCTTTGTCTTTGTTTCTTCATTTTTTTTCCTTTCTCATCAAACCCCTTATTTCGAATCGATCACTTATTTAGGGAGAACTTACGTTTAGGGGGAGCTTTGTGTTTACTTGTTACCTCAAATAATTATTATTTTGCCATCATAAAAAAGGGAGAGATTGTTAAGCATTGTGCAAATTTGGAGATTGTTGAGAATATTGCAAATCTGTTTATTCAAGTGAGTGTTGATATGAGTTGTTTTGATGATTACAAAAACTTATTGTTTGTTTATTATTTCTCCTAACAAATATTGAAATTTCTACTTTGTGTGTACTAACATGCCTTTTTAGGAAATTTACACTCCAGACTGTTGAAAACTTCAAGTTAATTTGTTAGGGTTTAGTGTAAGTGAAGTCTGGACTTTTTACTTTTCTTGAGTTTGAGAGTGTGATTGTAAGTTGGATAATTGTGCACACACACAATGGGGGAGTGAGAGAAAACTTAATTTTTAAAACTAATCATACTATACGATATGTGATCGTACGGGATGATTTATGTTATTTCTCCTCTAATACGAACCTGCCTGATTAAATTTTTATCTAAGGAAAACTCGTACCGTACGAATTATTTCATACATCATTTTTAGAGTACGAAATGGAGCTTCCATGGATCGTACACGGCATCGTACGGGATGAACAATTCATTTTTGTATTGTTCGTACAGTACGAAATGGTTTTGTATATCATTTTTTAGAGTATGAAATATGGGGTTACAGGTTCGTACAACATCGTAGGGGATGAATAGATCAGTTTTTTGAACTATTCGCACAGTACGAAATGGTTTCATATACCATTTTCCAGAGTACGAAATCTTGGGTTCACAGGTTCGTACAACATCGTACGGGATGAATCGTTCAATTTTTTGAACTGTTCGTATAGTATGAAATGGTTTCGTATATCATTTTTCAGAGTATGAAATCTGGGTCCTATAAGTTTATACATAATCGTATCAGACGAACATTCCATAATTTGAACTATTCGTACGGGATGATAATCGATCGAACTTCGTAAAATTTTAAATTTTCAGTTTTTGGACGGTTTTCTTGTCCTTAGTACTTAAGGGTCCTAACAACTGATGTGTAAAAAATCTTCTGTGAAATTTCTTCTTGAGAGTGGAAGGGAGAGTGATTGGGAGAGTATTTGGGACTGAGTATTGTGAGATCTTTGAAGAGGAAATTGTGAGGGGATTCACAAGGTTATCCAAGTGTGAGGATCTCATTGTTTGTACTTCAAGTTTCTTCCCAATCTCCTTAGAGGCTCTTGCAAGAAGATTGTTCAAGAAGACTCCAGTTCTCTGCCGTCACCAAGAGGGTGAAAAAGAATGATTGGTTCTCTGCCGACACCTAGAGGGTGTGAAAGGATGAGTAGGTTCTCTGCCTTCACCAGGAGGGTGAAAAAGGACAACGGTCCTCTAACACACTAGGATTTGGTGGAAGAGAGTTTTGTAAAGGCTTCTCCGCCTTACTGTGGGGGCTAAAGAAAAGTCAATTTGGTTTAGTGCAATACCTAGAGAAGGAGTCTCTAGGGAGTGGATGTAGGTCGTGTTTGACCGAACCACTATAAATATGATATTTTCTGTTCCTGTCTCTTTTATTTCCTGCATTGTTATTTGACGCACTTTATTTTTCTGTGGTTGAAAAAGTATAAAATTCTTCACGGTTCGTACAGACGAACGCAATCGTACAATCATTTTCATAAAATATTTTAATTAAAAATCTTCCAAAATTCCAAGAGAATTTTTAAAAGTACTAATTCACCCCCCTCTTGGTTAGCCTAAGGATGTAATCGATAGGTCTAACAACCTATTCGCACTTTCACTTGCAAGTACTATTACGATTGTTGAGCTTTATCTTATTTTAAATTTAGTTGGAAAAAGAAATTAAAAAATATCTTTACATTTGTTTTTATACAAAAATCCAAAAGAGCAAAAGTACTTGCTTTATTAATTTCTTCTGCTTAAGTTTGTGAAATTGGTTTTGAGATTTCAAAAGAAAATTTTGAGAGAAAATTTTAAAACACCAATTCACCCCTCCCCCCTCTTGGGTTGCCTTGGGTAGTTTAAGCAGTTTGATAACCCATCATTAAAATTTTACTATATGCTCCTTTCTTAGGATAGATCTCCCATTCATGTTCAAATCTTATTCTCTATGATTAGTGTAAGTTTCCCTAGTATCATCCTTTCCTCTTGAATTTTAATTGATCGGCTAGCTATTCTAATCTAACCATATAAATCTTCTTATTTTGGAATCAATCTCCCATTCAAGTTCAAATCTTATTATCTAGGAATTATGTAAGTTTCCCTAGCTGTATGTTTTCCTTTAGAATTTTGATTGATTGAGTAGATATCCTGATCTAACCATCTAAATCTCCTTGTCTGAGGATTGATCTCTTATTTAAGTTCTAATCTTATTCTTTAGGATTTGTATAAGTTTCTCTAACGACATCCTTTCCTTTTGAATTTTGGTTGATCATGTAGTTATCTTGAACTAACCATATAACTCTCTTTATTTGTGATAGATCTCCCATCTAAGTTTAAATATTTAATTCTTAAGATTAGTATAAGTTTTCTTAGTGGTATCCATTCTTTTGAATCCAAGTTGATTAGGGATATGATTCCAGGTATCATTTTGATCTAATCACTTGAATCTACTTATGTAGGATTATTTCCTTCTAGAGTATCCATCTGAGCTAAAACAAAAACAAATTTTAAATTAATCTACACACAAATCCAAACATTAAACAAATGTTTTTTATTAACTTAATTGTATCAATCACGAACAACATGTTTGATTTACTTTCCAAGTTCATCACTCATGTTGGGGGTCCATTGGTTGACCTCATTTCTATCTGAGATCAATTAAACATTAAAATCCTAAATCATAATCAACATGCTTAGTGCAATACTTCATGTAGTACATTGACTCATTAACTTCAATCATTAATCAAATCACACCATTTATAGCTTCACATATAAAATCTATTGACACTAGTGCCTCAAGCTAGTGCATGAGCTAGTCCTTGGCCCAATTGACTTAGTTGAGTTAGCTCAATTGATCAAACTTATGTATTGATCTATTATAAACCTCAATTCTCCTCTGAAGTTCATCAAATCAATCTAAACTCAGCTCCTCATGGATTGAACATGTTTGGTTAACCTAGCCTAGTCAATAATTGACTTAGTCAACTTTATCTAAAATTGGTTAAACCTGACGGGAGGAAGCTCTGGTGAGAGTTTGATGTGATGGGGTTTATTGTATATCAAGTTTAAACAAGTGTATAAGATTAAGGTTTCAGGTATCCTAAGAAGGAAGATGAAATTTAGGTTGTTCGTCCTGCTTGTATTCATTTGAACTATTCTGATTCAGCTACATCATGTGCTATGTCGGACCTTGCCTTAATCCCAGTTAGACATTACATATTAATGATTAGATCTTAGCCGTTAATCTTAAGTCATGCAGATCCAATGATCCTAAATATTGGTATGTGCTTAAGTGGCTAATCGCTGCCAAACTACGTGATCTAGTCCACTCCCAACGAGTGGAATGCATGCCTCATCAATGCCGCCACCGCCAATTATATTTAAACTTGATTTAAAATAAACTAAAATACCCAAAACTTTAAGAAATCACCATAAATCATCCACTAAGCTAAATCTTACATTCTAGAGCTTAATGGAACTAGGGTGAGCTCTTCAATATTTTAAAAATAAAATAAGAGTCATCAAATCCATGGTTAGGGAGTAATTTGCATTTAAACCTTCACTAATTTCCATTAAATACTCTCTAACCATGTGTTATTTTAGGCTCAAATTTGGACAGGGTGTGGTAGGGGATGTCCCCTACATCCCCTAATTTTCTATAGTAAATTTGATGCACCATTTTCTGTAATTGAATTTTTAAACATATAGGTCATTATTTGACCTAAATATTTGGAAATTTGTTACATTCAATCCATAAAGAGTTAGGTCACAAATTTTGTGTGGTATCTTTACATACATGCAAGAGTTGGACTCAATTAATTGCACATCCATTTAAATACTAGAGACACTAAGAGAAAATAACTTATGATATGGTATATTGAACTTAGAAAAATTCTAAAAAATTTCCTTAACATCTAATAGGGATGAAGCTCAAACCTAGAACATTCAATGACATGATGAACCTTAGGATTTAATTTCACCCTACTTGGAGTTCATTAGGCTAGTTAAACTACAAACTTAAAATCTGCCCCTATTTTGAGGCTGTAATTTCTAAAATTCATAACTAATTAAAGAAAAATTATAAAAATATAAATTAAATTTCAAATAACTCTAAATAAAACTTAAAATCAATATTCAATTTTAATTTAATTAGTAATTAATTAAAAAAATTAATATAAAAATAAATATTATTCCAATTAATCCCAAATTTTCATGGATTGATCCATGGGTTATTCTAACTATTGGTATCAATCACCTGAATTTTTGAGATTGAATTAATTAATCAAAAGCCAAATCAAGTTCCTTCTATAAGAAAGGAATTAAATAAATAATAATAAATTATAAATAAATAAAATAAAATAAAATAAAATAAATTCAGAGAATCTTAAATCAAATTTAAAACATTAAAATCAAATCAAATTACTCAAATTACTTCTATTGATATAATTAATTTATTCAACTAACTCTAAGTTATATTTTTATATAATATATATTACTCATATTTTTTATAAAAAATATAGTCTTTGAGCAAATTTCTACTCATTTTAATTAAAAAAATATAATCGGTACCAATTTTGTGCGCAAGAAATTGGGAAATTGGCCTGAAATTGGTTAGCATGAAACCTGAAAATATTTTCATGCATTCAATAGAATACTTAAAATAATTTTCCATATTTGCTCCTTTTTAAATTAATTCCTCGTTAAGCTCCCTTTATGATGCTGCTTGTAAAAAATTGCCCAATATTACGTAGGTTTCTATCATTTTCTCATAGTTAACTTGCTAGTAGGATTGGATGTTATCCACGATAAAATTTAAATCAACTAAATATAATGATATTTATTCTCATGTTCCTCCTGAAATAAATTTTTTTATTTAAAATTTCAATTAACTTTGAACTATTCTAATACAAAGTTTTTTCAAAAAAAAACAAATACATTATAGCAAGGGCGCACATTCCTCAGCCGTTACCCTCGTCAAACTAGGAGTGTAAGTGATTCAAGCAGACTTGTGAGCCGGCTCGGGCTAAGCTTTATATATGGCTTGTGAGCTGAGCTCGAAGAGCTACTAACAAGCCAAGCTTTAGCTAATCCCGACCCGACTCGTTAGCTCGCGAGCTAATTTGCTTAGAAAATATTAATATAAAATATGCTAAAAATCTATTATGATTTCGAAATTTAAGCACAAAATTATTTATGACGTTTGAAAATTATATCTCATTTTCTTATATTAAATAGTATTTTATTTTTTTAATTTGTCATTCTTTTTATCATTTTATTATAACAATTGAATAAATCATAATTATTTTTTCTCTTTTATGATAAATGAGTCTTTGAATAAAGCTCAAATTCGAACACAAATTTGATTAATTAATCAAGGTCAAATTCAAATAAGATGTAACTAGCTTTGCTTGACCCGTTTACACCAACGTTAAACAACCTTCGCCACCAAGTAAGAGCTGGCATTTATAACCAACCATTCCGTTTTCTTATGAGCCGTGAACCAATGAAATGATCATCGGACCAAACGACACGAATGCACAGCACGAATATTAACGCAAATGAAGGTTCTTTCCTAGTTGTTATTATACACGGTCCATCTCAGGATACATAAGATTCTGCGGCTAATCCACGACCGCAAAACATGACTCGCACGCTACACAGCAGCCCTGCGGCGCCGCCCGTCTACTCTTTTCACCGCGCGGGACTAGAAACAGCCAAATCTTCACTTCTTCCCACCAAAAACGTAGACCGCGGAAAAAAATAAGCGCGGTCTAATAAAGATATCGCCTCTTGCACCCATACCGATCTTCTCGCCTACCCCTCATCTCCGAGGACGGGTAGGGTTTCTTCCCTCTCCGACGAGCAGATCCCTCCTGTAGTCCTGTAATCGGGTTATCTTCTTTAGTTACCATCTCCGGTGTGCCTGTTTCCGTCTCAAGAACGGTCATGCTATCTCGTTATCTCTGATTCCTTGTATTTACTTCTTCTGGTAGTGTACGTAGGTTTCTCCGGCGAGATCTCGGATTCGGCGATCAGTTGATTTATTCCATTTCATATCTACCCACAACACAGACAAAATAAGCCGCACGGCTCGCCTTAGCTACCCTAGCGGATCTTATTGCCTTTTCTTCTTTCTTTATCCTCGTGCTCGGCGACCACTCCTCTCCACCTGGGCTGAGCATGGTTCTATCTTGTTCCCTATTTGGAATCTGAATATCTTTTTCTGGAATCCATCGCCGGTGTGCGTGTTCGCGTCACAAGCACGCTTGTTCATCTGTCTTTTCGATTCCTTGTCTTATCTTCCTCCAAGTTGTGCGCGAGGGCTTCTACAGCTACCTCTCACCTCCGATTTCCATTCGCAAGTCCATTGTAAACGCGCACCCTCACGGCGGAGAAAATAAGCCGCACGGGTCGCAGCCCAGGTTCTCGCCGCTCTTTTCTTTTATTGTCTTCCCCTTTATACTTGAGCTCGGCATCAAAATATCAAATCATCCTTCCCCATCGTTGAGTATGGTTAGGGTTTCTTCTCTCTCCAACGATTATATCTATCCTTGAATCTCGATATCTTCTCCGGCATCCATATCCAGTGTGTTTTCGGATTACAAGCTCGCGTGTTCCTCTCTCTTTCTCTGATTCCTTGTCTTGTTTTCCTCTGTGTTTTGAACAAGGGCTGCTCCGGCGATCTTTCACCTCTAGCATCAGGTAATTTTGGCTCACAAACCTTTGGTAAACCCTAGCAAGTTAGGAAGGAGGTATCTAGAGAAGGCGAATTAGATTGGTTTGGTGAGGTCGATAAGATTGGAGAGGGCATGGAGAGAGGTTTGACAGAAGGAATGTTTCAATGTCCTTTTAAGAGTTCGGTTTATATGATTTTCCCGTTTTAGGTTTATATGGTTGAGCGTTGTTATTTTTTAGCTTTTCTTTTATCGTGTATAGCTGCTAACTTTAAGGTTTGGAGTTTTATTCGTTTTGATGATATTTTTTTAATGGATTTTTTAGGTACTTATTCCGAGCAACAACTCTTACAGTTTTTTTTTTAAGCTTTCCGTTCTGGGTTAATTCTATTGTATTATATCAATGAAGCTCTATAGGATCAATCATTATTCTCGCGCATTGTTACACGCACGATAGCTATTTATGCTTTGAACTGATTGTTGTGCTGTATCAATGGATTGGATGTTTTTTTGCATTTTTATACCCTAGTTGTTTGTTTGGAATCTTACTCAAGCTATGCCAACTTGGTTTTATGTTATTTTATTTTTTTGGATGATTGATGTATTCCCTTCTCCCCAAAAGGATATATCAAATGTCGAATTGGTGTTTTTCAAATGCTCATCCATTATGATATTGGTGTTTCAATGCACTTTAAGACCTTGCTTTACATGATTTTCTCATCTTATGTTGAGTACTGATAATTTCATGTTTTCTTTTTGCATAATGTACATCTACCCGCTTAAGTTTAAAAGTTTGCTTGTTTTGAATGAATTTCTAACAAGTCAGTTCCATCCAAATATATTCTAGTTTGTTTTTTTATTGTATACTGCTTCATTCAAGCGAAGCTTAAATAACAATCAGGCTCCGGCTCAGATATAATGTCTTTTGGTTCCAAAGTTAGCGGTTGCAAGTTTGGCTTTTTCCATGCTTTAAGATGAATATTCTTTGGCCCTTGTATAAAATTTGGTCTATATGTGGACTTATACTAAATTTTATCTCTGATTGGCATTTTGGTCTACTTATCTATGATTTGCCTACTTCTAATCAATAAAAATATTAGGATATATTTCCATTATTTAAAAACAAACTGACAGTAAAATCAAAATTCTGTAGGTTCTAATCTGCATTGTTACAATTAGGATAGTTTTTTCTGCTTTGAACTGATTGTTGTGGTGTATTGATTGATCAGACGTATTTTTTTAATTTTTTGTAGCTTCATTGTTTGATTTGGATCTTGGTTAGGCTATCAAAAATGTTACTTGATGTGTGATATTTAGCATTGTCCTATGAGTTCAACTCTTAAAAGAACAGAGCTCTCTCTCTGTTTTTTTTTAATTCTATAATTATCAGATTATTTCTGAAGAAATAATTGCATCAGAGTTTGCATTAACATATGCTCCAAAATTTGATTTTAAAAAAAATACGATGCATTGATTTTGAGATAATCCAAGATATTACAAAAACAGGGGATGTTTTTAGGATTATTGTTAGTGTCTTAGTAGTTCATGAGTTCGGATCAGTCCTAAGCATTTTTATAAGAATTATTTTATTATTGATGCTGTTAGTTAATTATGTTGTTGCATGGTTTCAGAATACGCTGTTTTTTAAGAAGTATTCTCTGAAGCACGTGGGACCAAGTAGCCCTTAATTCTACCCCCTGATCTATGTACCCTCTCTTGAGCTTTTTCAAAGATATTCTTTGAAACACGTGGGATATAGCAGCCCTCAATTTCATCTCTTGATCTAAGTATTTATCTCTTCAGTCATCACGATGATGCATGAGGAGTGTAAAAGCTTCTGCTTTCATGATTGGCTGAATTGGGAGATCAATTGTGTTTGTGACTATGGAGATTTTGGCAGAGATGTAAAATGGGATGAAAGCAATTGTTCTTATGATCCCATAGATCTCTTACCCGTGGATCCATTTGATATGAATCTGGACAGTACTTTATTGGAGATGGATTTGGGCACCAAAATATCTGTAGCTATTGCAGAGTGGATTGAAACTAACAATGATGATTGTATTGTGGATGGTGATGCTTTGGTTGCTGGCTTGAGTTATTATTGGAACAAGGCAGTTTTGTCTTCGATTGAGACTCAGCTGAATCCTGGAAGTTATGATGCTGATTTTTGTAGCAAGGGCTTCTCAGGACCAGTTCTTGATGTTACCGGAGATGAAAGTTTTGGGGCTGTGCAGGAAGATCCTGTTACTAGCATGAGGGATTCCATTCATTCTGGTGTTGATGAGAATTCCGTGCATGAGGGATTGATCTTATCCCTTGGATATTTGGGTGTTCAAGATCTTCTTTCGGTTGAAAGAGTTTGCAGGTCATTGCGCATTGCTGTCCAGAATGACACCCTGTTATGGAGATGTATCCACATAGATTCTCCATTGAGCGACAAAATAACTGATGATGATCTTTATAAGTTGACAGAGAGGGCCCAAGGAAACCTACAATGTTTGAGTTTGATTCGATGCCCAGGAATCACTGATACTGGCCTAAAGCGGGTGTTGGGCAGCAATCTGCGGCTTAAAAAGGTTATTGTTTGTGATATATTTCATGCACTTTAGTTTCTTATCCAATTGGGAGTTCAATTTTGACATTGCTTATTGCATCTTTTGATCTAACTATATTTCATTGCAGATGAATCATATATTTTGGATTCATATGTATGTTCTAGATCATCAAGATTATGTGTATCCCATTATTCCCACTCATGAAAACCCAAATAGCGTAGTTGTGGCTCTGTAGTTGGCCCAGAATGCAATCTCTAGAAGAGGTTCTTGGTAACATCTTTGAAGTGGTTGCATTCGGAAAAAGCCTCCAATTGACCTGCGACCCTAATTAAGTTTACCTGGACATCTAATTATGTTCTCTTGGCAAAATTCTAAACAACATCATCCAGAATTGTGTATGAAATTGACTGGGATAGGTCTAGTCATTTACAAGTGTCTTAAATTGTTTCCCCACTATGAGGTATTGTTCTAGTGGTCCCTAAGCTATCAGAAAACATTAAGTTCCAACCCTCCCTGCTTGGAATTTAATGCTATATTGCTATATGATAAGTTGGAGCTCTTCTCCATCCTTTGTAAATATCCTAATTGTAGAGACTTAGGGAAAAATGGAGGAAGGTACATTGAAGCATTGCAACCAATATTACTTGTAGAAACCTCTTTGTTCTTTTAAGTTGTAAGCTCTAAGGAGGTTCCATCCTTTATTTTGTCTTAGCACCATTGACGATCCATTCACATGTATTTTTTAGTTCTAGTAGAGCTTCAATTTGGGACAGCACCTATCCTCAACTTTTTTATTTTGGTTTGGGAGGACATCTTTGTTGTTGTCACAATGCATTTTTGCTGCTTTTGCAATTTCAGTTGTTGGTTTACAGCGAGTCCTAAGTCTCTATTGAGTCTAGATTGATGAAGTCTTCTGATCTTAATGACAATGATGCCACATTAAGAAGGGCAGACAATGCTTTTAATTATCAGGTTCAAATGCTCAAAATTTAAAATTTATTAAGTTAGAATTTACAAAAACCCTCCATTTGTTGTTGCAAGAGCAAATGGAGGCTTTATAGAGTTGAGGTGTGGTTGAGACTCTCCCAACTTCTCCCAATGAAGAACCAGAAATGGGAAATATGGTCAAAAAGTATTGTTTAATTTCAAATTGGCTATTATGTAATTATGGATCATTTATCAAAGAATGACTTTAGCGTATGTGTAGTTATGTGGCTTCACACTAGGATTGCCAATTGGATTGGATTGGGCTAGCCATTAGCTTGCAGGCTTGACCCAGAGTTGGCTTTGTTGGCCTGCATTGGGTTAGTGGGTCTATCTCGGCTATATGTAATAGCTTCTTTATTTGAAAAGGCTTAAATAATCAGCCCATTAAACTATATTGGGGATCCATTTAAAGGTTATGTTAAATTAAATGTTAATTATATTTATATTTTCATCTAAACAATTCCATAAATAATAAATGCATAATTTTAAACTCATCATAGCCCCAAAAATATGAGAAATGTGATAATTAATATCTCTATGAATTAGTTAATTATGGTACACAAATAATGTGTTCATCTGTGATAGTAACTCAAAACTTTCCAAAACTAAGAATATGGAATTAAACTCTTGATGGACAACGAATTGCTTTTTGATCAATCAAGTCTGAGTGATACAATGTAAATGTAATGATGTTATATAATAATTTGCATCTGATTTTTTATTATTCATGGTTGAACAATACAATGTAAACCTAATGAAGTTGCATATAATTTGGTATATTACATAAGCTAAGACAGGAAGGCAACAATTTGTTGAAGATTGTACATATTGATATAAGGTTTTTTGCATTCCGTAATTGTAAAAATCATGTTGGGTTCCTCTTGCTGCTGAATAATGCTCCCTTCTGAACTGAAGCATGAATAGAGATGAGTACTTTTTTATATTTCTTATAGTTAATATGTTTTTGCAAGTGAAACTAATGTTCACATTACTAGCTCATATATCATTAACCCAAAATCTGTTATGAGTTACGCAAAACTAAAATTACCTCTTACTTTAAAATAAGACACCACTTGAAATCACTAAAGCTAGTTCGATATATCAAGAAATTTCTCACAAAAGTTTATTTATCCTATAGACCAAATGCACAGATAATTCATTCAAATAAAAAAAATATTGTCATGAGCAAACCCTAAGATGCAACAAATCAAACTTGAGAAAAAAATAAACAAGAAAATGCCAAACAAGTAAAATGTTATTTATAAATGAATTCCAACACCTAGAACACAAAAATTAAAAAAAAAAAAAATCAATGAACCCATCAAAATATCATCTAGGAAATGCTTTTTTTTTATTTTTAGGAATGGAATCATAAGTTGTGAGGGATTATTACTTGTAGGATCCACTCTTTAGAGTTGTAATGAATTAATAATAGAAAGGAGATAAAAACTTGAAAGAAAGAAATACCTAATTTATAAGCTCAAAAGCCTAGCTAAATAAACAAAAAGTATAATAGGAGCTAATTGATTGACCTCCGACCCTTGGCACCTTGCAATAGGGAGGATCGAAAGTGGATATTGCAAATAGCGAAGATAGAGAGGCCTTGTCATTTGTGAAGCGTAGAGAAAAATCACCTTGTGTCATGATTGATTGAGAGGAGGATTACATCAATGGAGAGTTTTTGAGAGCTTTGTAGGAGGATCACACAACTAAAAAGCGTGTGTCATCAAAATTTGAGGGAAAAAGAAAAGCAAGCAATCTATGACATCTGTAAAATTTGTTAGTCAACCTCTAAGAAGAAAAAGAACTCAATATGACTTTTTAGGCAATAATGACTTTTCTTCTCAAGAAAGCTAGATCTAAGTTACCTATTTTAGTCCTATTTCCAAACTTTATTCCCAATCCCTAATTGTGCTAGATTTAGCAATGAGGAGCCAGCAAAATCAGAGTTGGGCCTTGCCTTTATTATCTAACATGGTCTCTCAGATGTTTATGTCTACTGCTCTATCATCCCCCTTCCTCCCATTGCAGAAATGTCTATGATTGACAACAATAACATAGACATAAAAATCTTTCAAATAGATTTTCAACACCCTAGTCATACCTATTTATGAATTAGGTGATTGCCTTAGCCAGTTCTTTAAAATTTATGAAGCTTACATGGTAACTTATATAAATACCAAAAAATTTCAATAAACTTTGCTTCTACTCGATGCTAAATTAGTTGGGTAAGCCTAGCCTGAATAATATTTCGTTCACTCAAAATAGATTATATCAACATTTGGCCGGAGCATTTGACAATCCTAGTTGTCAATTGCTAAAAATCCAATGTTATTATTTATTGATTTGTAAGTCTGAGGGTTTTGCTCATCATTGATCAACCTAGCAGTTTTTGTAGCTGATTGTTGCACAATTTTATAGGTTGACATATGGTGTTTAAGTTGATGTTACCCATGTTGAGCTCTATTATCCCACATGTATACCGTACATATCATCAGCCATGTTACATACCATATTAACAAGTGGGGACCATAATGACTTGGCCATTGACTTGGCATGCCATATCATCTAGTCTTGGTCAATACCGTTCCAATCTTCTTGTTTGCCTCATTTGGGGAATGTATGAAAAGGATTTTTGTACTTCTTAGAATTATGTAAATTCATAGAGATAGTTTAGAAAATTATAAAAAGTATCTTTAAAAAATTATAAGAATGGCATATGGCTTATTTTAAATCCCAAATAATTTCAAGAAATCTTGAAAAAGTTTCTTAAATATTATGCAATGCTCTAATAATTCTATGATTTTTTCTAGACAAATAAAAATATAATATACAACAAGGTTGTGAAAACCGGACCGAACAACGAACCGGAAGAAGGTCAGGTTCGACCGGTCAAACCGGGGTCGACCCGGATGATGTAATAAATAATAATAATATTAAAAAATAATAAAATTAACATAATAATTACGGCAGTTTAACCTTATACCTCATAATTATAAGAATTTAAACTCCATAATTTTAGTAGATTATCTCTCAATATAATTAAATTAAATTGAAATGATGAATATAATTATATATTATAATTATATTATAGGACATATAGTTTAATTATATTATATTTATGAATATCTAATAATTTAATTATAATTATCTTTTATATTTATTTATAGTGATAATAAATGAGATTCTTATAATATACATTATAATAAATTAAAAAATTTAATATAATATATAAATTTATAATATTAAATTTACAAATGTGTAATAAGAATAATATTTAATATAATATATAAATTTATAATATTAAAAATTATATTATTAATTCTTATAATAAACATTATAACAAATTTATAATACAAATTAAAAAATTTTGAACCTAAACAGCCCAAATTTGTGGCTAACCAATCCTGGCCCAATAAAGCCCAAACTCACATTCAAGCTCATATAGCATTCATGTAACTTTTTTAGTCTACATCATGAGGGTGTTTGAGATGGTTGTCTTTTAACTCTTTATAACCAATTGTTTTTTAATACAAACTTCCAACCTATTTGTGTGTGATACTTTGGGGTTGAGAATTTAAATCTTATTAAGATCCCACGTTTTCCTACTTGACCCAAGGGCCTATTAAAAGCCCTTCTCCAACATAGAACACATTGTATAGGGATAAAAATTTTGTCAAGAAGACCAAATTATTGGCAAAAACTGGCATGTGTCTATCAAATGAATCAAGAGGATTGGACGCACAATAGGCATGACCACTACAAAATTATTATATTTAAAAGATGGCATGCATCATTCAAGGGTATTTTTTAGGTATGACCACTCATTCAAAGACAAACCCCAATCCTTACAAACTCAAAGGTGAAAAGCATTTCCAGCTTGCTTTCATGGATATGACATTGATTCTTTCTAAAATTTACTGTATTAAAATTGGATATCCTTGAAATGGTTCTTAGGCAAATGAAAGATGGGCAACAGGTCAAAGTATAGAGCAATTGTTGTCTTGTTTTAAGGAGTATCTAATATTTATATTTTTATTATTTTTATATTTTGTTTTCTCTCAACCTCAAGCACAAAGCAACTTTTAGGGCTTCAAGAGAGGATTCAAGAGCACTTCTTTTGAGAAGGAGCATTGGACCCAATATTGTATTTTTTTTTTCTAATCATCTCTAACATTTTTTATGACATTATATACATGTAAAAGCAAACAAGGGCTTCAATTTTCCAACAAGCATTTGTGGGATAGATTAGGCTCTAAAATAGTTCAACAATTACTTTTGAATCTTTTACGTACGAGTTATTTAACTTTTTTTTAAACTGTGGCAAACTATTAGGCTATTTGAGCCATCATTAGTGTAAGCATAGAGTTATCACTATTAATTAACATATTGGGTGGAATAGAATTCTTTTAGGGTAACTTTAGTGGCTCTTAACAAAGGAGCAACAAACTCCATCAAATATGGGTTGATTAACTTTGGAGTATTTATTTTAGGAAATGCAATGGACTTTGTTAAGGTCAACCTTTATGACATTAGTTTTACTGCTTTGATCTATCATGAGTAGCCTAACATCATTGGTTTATCATGTTCATATTACCTCCAAATTGTGTTGGCATGCAAATTAAAGTAAAAACACTTATATTGGTATGAGATTTTGTTATTTTCTACAACTAAAATATGTGATCACCCAAGATAACTAAACAACTGGGAGTAACTCAACATTATAATTTGCATTATCTAATCACTTCAATCAACTGAGTAAGCATAGTTCTCAAAGGAATAATTATCTTTAGGTTAGATGTTCGAGCACTAATGATAATGCTATTCTCACCTCTACAAGACAAAAGACTTAATTTGAACTTATTAGTTATTTTCTCATCATATTGGAAAAAGGCTTCATGTTGTTGCTGTTGTTTATTAAATTTTTATCATTATGAAATTCAAATAATTTTTAAATATTTTAAACTGTATATCAAGGGTTTAAAAAATGGACTGGACCAGCCAGTTCAACTGAACCAGTCGGTTTGACCGGTTCGACCGGACCAGCTGGTTCGACCGGTTCAACCGTGAACCTGTCAGTTGTCCGATCCGGTCTAATTTAAAAACTGGCTCCGCAGTGAACCGGCCTTAACCGGCGGTTCAACCGGTGAACCGGTCCAGGTTCTACAAAAAAAAAATTATTTTAAATAAAGCGTAAAAAATATATTTTACTTTATTATATTTTTTAAATTAAATTTTTTTATTAAATATGAGATTAATTACACAATAATATATGGAGGTTATCTCATAAAATATATTTTGTTCAAAAAGTGTTTAGAAATAGAACTTCATGATTATCATTATTTGAGAGTGCCCTTTTTTTAATGATTAGGAGAGCTTCGTAAATGTGGGAGTTTGTGCCTATTAATTGCCTTGGCATATAAATATAAAGACCACCAAGTTGGTGAAATTTATAGGGAGTTAATTATTCTCTATCCAATTTGCCTGCTAAAATCTGGTCAAGCTTCCGATTTTTTTGAGCCTACTCACATTTCTTGGTTGTGACTTTAACATGAACAAATTTGATTTTCATCTCAGTTCTTTCCTCTACTGTTGTTAGGTTGTTGGCCCTGTATTTTTTTTTCGTGTGCTTGAATTTTAGGCATTGTTTTGAAAATCGGACTAAACCAACCGGTTTAACTGGGAACCGATTGGCTAGCCGATCCAAATTTTCTTTAAAATCGACTTTGCAATGACCAGATAAAACTGATTCAAATCGACAGTTTGATCGGTGAACCGGTCCCGATTTTTAAGAACCATCTGGTTCAATTATTATCTAGTTTATATAAATAAATAAATTTTATAAATTTAAATTTAAAATGAATTTTAAATTTTTTATAATAATCAATTTTTAAATAAGCTCTAACTGAGCTTACTCACATGGCATCACTATCCATGTTATTTCTCTACTCATTCAATTAAAAAAAAACTATATAAACAAATAAACAATACTAACCTAATGTGTTCAGGTGATGTGAGATTAAAGAACTAAAGTGAATTTTTCAAGTTAACAACACATACTACATATTTTTAAATATAACTTTTAATTAATATTTATAATATAAATAATATTTATTTATTTAGTTAATAATACTTAATGTTTATTTATTTAGCTATTTAATTATATAATATAAAAAATAATTATTTATTTATTTTTGAATTATAAATAATGTAGTATTAATTTATAAATGTAATTTTATAATGTGAATTTATATATAATTTATAGGTGTAAATTATATCTAAATATATAAAATAAATTAGCAAATATTTATATTAAATTTATATACTTATATATTAATTAAAATCAATGATTGTGGATAGTTACATTTAAATTTAAAATTATTATTTATATTTACATATTTAACATAAATTAATAATGATTTATATTTAAATTTAAAATTATAGAATATATTATTTATATATGATTTTATTTATTTTTTATTCCCAAAATTATATTATTTCATAATTATTACATCGTTATCTTCTCATTTAGATATCATTTAAATATTTTTAATATTTATTACGTCATTTGGTTCGGCATCGGTTCAACCTCTGTTAAACTATTGAATTTTGAATCTCTCTCTTTTCTGATTCTATCTCCGGTTCGATTTTTACAACCTTTATATTAGCTATAAATTCCAGGTAGTTGCTATTAATATAGTCCACCCATTCAGCCTGAATTATTCTTAGCTAATTTCAAGCAATAATTATTATGCTAGTTGAATGTTGTTAGACAATGTTTTCTAACGTGGAAATGGTAAGATAGATGCACATATATGTTGGGGAAGAATTTCTTTACTCATATAACTATAAAGGGTGCGTTTCTCTTCCTAGAAATTCCACTAAAGAGCAAACTTTAACGAGCTGATATAGCAATCTTAAAGAAGTAAATTATTAAATGGCTTTATGTTTGTGGTCATTTTTAATTCTTTTTAAAAGCTAACAGTTCTGTATTCCCATAGCGTAGACTTCCAAATATTTTAATCAAGATAGGTGTGCGCAAATACACCCCTCTTTTCGTGCTCCTGAACTCCTAAAAAAATACTGATACACATGTTTACAAGTCTCAATAAACTATGTATTCATGCACGTACATTTACGCATAGAAACTTGAACACATGGAAAGCATGCATGCATGCACGTACAAGGGAAAGAATGGGATCTGGGGTTTTGGGGGTAGTTTTCCTCCAGCATACATGATATAGGCGCATAATAGCTGCCATGCCTTGATAAGTGATAAATTGTTAGCTTTGATTATGCATGATTATTGAATATGCTTAATATTGGTTGTCTAATTATTCTGACTAGACTGAGGGTAATATGGCCCAGGTGCTGGACTCTGTTTCTTTCCCTTGCTTGGTTTAAATAATGTGGTTCAGGCATTACTGTGCAGCACTTGTTAAGCTTGATGTTGGCTCTTGAGTACTTTTAAATACCCCCTTTTTTGTATATGTTTTTTATAGCATTGAATGTTCAAATATTAGAATCTATTGTTTTGTTGTATAGACCCACGATTCTATATTATGTTGGGGTAAAAGGGGCAGCTGGGTTTTCACAAGTTTGCTACAACTCTTGGATGACATTCTGAAGTACACCAGAATTTTCTCTCCTATTTGATCCAATGTAGTTTCCTTTACTAAATATACTTAAGATTGAGCTTGTTTAGGTTCATACTTGTGGGATTAAAAAGTTATTACATCATGGATAATGGATAATGGCCAAAGTTTCAAAGTGCTTAATGGGTTAGCAAATCTTTTGATTGACTATCATCTCATATGATCTTTAGTTGTACTTGATTTGTGCCTTTCAGTTTTCATTTTTAATGTATTTTCAAATGTGCCTAATAGGTCAGCAAATCTATTTGTTGACTATCATCTTTTATGTTTGCTCTATTATGTCTCTTGCTGTACTTGACTTTTGCATCAGAATTTTCTTTCTTAATGTATTTTGACCTAATGAAGTACAGAAAAATCTTTAATATATGAGTATGACTTTTAGCTATTGCTGCTTTTAGAAGAAAGGTGTCAACGCCATTGATTTTTCTGATGCAGTTAAGCATACCTGAGTGTCTGAGGCTGAGTGCTGAGGGCGTCATTAGCAGCCTCAAGACTCTCAAGTTGTCAGGGATGCCAGGACTGAAGGCCCTAAAACTTGGTAGGCTATTCATTGCATCTCCAGAACAGTTTGAAGAATTGAGATTTTTAGTAAATACCGATGAACTGCATCCATCGAAAGTTCATAAACTTAAGTTCTATCACAACAGCATCTCATCTCTAGCTTGTGATGATGATGATGATGATGATTGTTCCATGGATATTGAGATGTGTCCTGTTTGTCAGAAGTGTAGGCTTGTATTTGATTGCTCGTTAGAAAGTTGCCATAGCAAGGGGCCTGAACAATGCAGGGCATGTAATGTTTGCATTTCAAGGTGTGTAAAATGTGGGCGGTGTATTAGCAACTGTGAATATGTGGAGACATTTTGTCTTGAATACCTCTGCTCGACCTGTTGGAAGCATACTCCAAGTGAAGATATACTAGAGAAATGAGCCAATGCCAAATGGAAATTTCTTTGCGGTTTTGCATTGGTTGCTATTGTATTTACTGGTGAATTTTGAAGCTGAACTGGGTTAATATGGATACTGTGTGATGCAGGAACTGTGAACTATATGCTAGTTGCTAGTTTCATGCTCACAGGATTGGAACATTATTTGTGTTTCATGCATGTAAGGCTATGCGAACCAGAAAGTAAAAGAAAAAAATATAAAGAAGAAAAAAGAAAGAATGATGCTAGAGAAGAAGAGAAAAAATTATATGATGGTTTTGTGATGTTTTGCTTACATTTATAGGCCAGTTCTACGCTAATATTAAGTTCTGAGGGTTGGAGCATTATTTCTGTTTCATGTCTCTACGGCAACCATAATTGAAATGGGAAAATTGAATGATGCTTGAAAAAAAAATGGAAAGAAAAGAACAAAAATAAGAAAAGGAGGGTTATGCGATTTCTTACCACCTTTATAGAGGCCATTTCTACACTATTTTCAGCTATTGGAACATCAAGTTTGATGAAGCTACTTCTGCATGTTCTAACAACCCGAAGTTGGGTTATTTGATGTTTTGCTCTCCTTTATTGGAGAGCAATTCTAAACTATTTGCAGCTATTTTGGGACATCACCTAAGTTAAAGCTAAGTCTGCATGTTCTGACAACCCCCAAGAAGGGTTTAAAGTCTGTCTCATCATCATTATCATCTTCATTAGCCTTGTCTCAATTATTTGGTGGTTGCTGTATTTTTCCCACGTTCATTCATTCATTCTTGTGAAGTGCTGCTTAGTTCTAAGGTGGAATTATATCTAAAGTCTCGATTATTCGCAAGCTGCATTGGCGTATTGTCTCTGCCACTACTATGCCTCGTCTTGTTAGCACTTATGCTGATTAAATTGGACACTGAAGTTGTCATGCAGATGCTTATTTTGTTCAGCCTTTTGGACTATGGTAGATTGCTCAAAGCAGGCAGCGATCAAGTTTTTATACAGAAATGAATGAAAATGCCAAATTTTGCAGCGTATGATATAGAATACTAACGGTAAATTTCTCAAGCAGGTGGTGATTGAGTTAGTGCGTGCATATCGCCAATGACCTGCAGGTTGTACTTAGATGTAGGAGGTGCATGCGGACACATGATAGATTTGCCAAGCAATTAGGTATGACCTGCATTATCTTTCTGATAAGATTTTTAATGGAAGGAAATGTGAGACCTACAAATTGGCGCTTAAAACTGCTGATATGTCTATGGAAATAATCACAATTTTTATGTGATAGGAGTTTGGGCATTCCATTTGATTGGTACGGTATGGGCGCTGGACTACCGAGATCATGGTTTAATTTCATACGCAATGTCAGTATTTGGTCACATGAATATATTGCATTTCATCTGACAGTTTTAGTTTTATATTCTCAAATTCGCTGAAAAATTTGTACTTGAAAAGTACCAGTGTTATCAGATACATTTATGTTGTCTTCTGCTGTATTGCATGATTTAACTGGTCATGTGATTACACGTGGGCTTGTTGTGGTTGAGTATCATATCCATATCCCTGTTCTCAGATGATGGTGCCCTAGTTAAGATGAAAAGACGTATGCAAAGCTAAAAAGTTTTTCCTATCATGGGATGACTTGTAGGCTTATAGAATCTCTTTTACTGGATATTTTTGGTTGGATCTCATTTTTTTAGTTGCTGCAAACTATGTTTAGGATCCAACGTTATAGATGTATGGTTTTATTTGTGTCCGAATGTTTTTCTTTGGAGTTGCCTATAATATCATGTTTTTTGGTCTCAAGTTTCTGAGGTAGGCGGTTTATTTTTATTTACATCAGGTTCATATGCTATTGGAAAATTACTGTAGAATTATCTGATTTATGGGGGCCGAACAATATTTTTGTTTGCAACAATCTGGATGCTGAGGGTTTTGGAAGCGCTTGCCATTTGGGGATTGCGCGGGATTGTTTAAAAATTTTGGTTATAGTTTTTGATCAAAATGGTAAGTGAAAAGTAATGATGTTACTGTAAATCTTAGATATGATTTGCCTTTTTTTTTTGCACAGAAGGGGTTGTTTTGGTTGAGTTTAATGGCTGCCAATTATGTTTAAATATAATACATTTATTTGAATAGTATTAGAACTTTGTTATAATTAATATGATGTATACTCTAAATTCACGTGAAAGATATGCATATCCGAAGTTGTCAACGCGATTTATTTATTTTTTAAATTTAAAGCAGTATTAGAGGTTATATTTAATTGATGATGAAACGTTTGAATTTTCATGAATAAATTGGATGTAATTTTTATGAACTATTTTTCCAATGTATTAATTTCTTTAATCAAAATTAAAGGGTGTAGCACAAATTAATATTAAACATTATTAATGAAAATAGTTTCAGGAATACAATAAAAAAAAAACTCATTTCAGGGAGTTATAGTCGTATTTATATCATAATTGACGGAATTATGATTGAAATTGAAAATACTTTCAATCAAAGTTGTGATTACGTTTACGATCAAGCATTTATTGAATTTTTCTTCATCTGCGTTATAAAATATTACTCAGGATCAAGTTGATCTAAATATAAATTATTTTTAGAAGGATAATAATTAATTTAACGTTAAATTTAAATTTAAATTCATTATCTCGTATGTTACATCTATATTCAAATCTCAATGCTTTGCCACACCTGCACAGCACCAACAAGCAATCCACGCATGCACAAGAAATAATTTGTATATTCACATATGTTTTTCAGGTATCTTGCTGATAGTAGATGGATTACAGCAAAATTAACCCTAAACTTCGAAGGGCCCACAAAGGATCTCACCCAGGGATTACTATACCCTACTTGCTCGGGTATACAAAAGGGAGTCGCTGCTCATGAGAGCAATTAAAGGTCCTCACGAATTAGGTGGTACGCCACTTTCCTCATGACAGATTTTCCTCCAAGGTTGCTCACCATCGTCATCTAAAACTAAAAGTGTCTACTAAAGGAGCTCTCAATTCGCCCTATGTTGACTATCAGACCACGGAGCTCGCCTTTCTAGCAACATAAACTCACTCGCCTTTCATTTTTAGGCTATTTAAGCTCCAAAACAAGTCACTAACAACCTCAGGGTATCCACCAACCAAAGTCCCCATCTGCTTGGTACTCATAGGATTCATCAATATACACTCGATACTACTGAAATCGTTCATGCACACTCAGCACTACTAAACTCAACCCAAGGAAGATTATCAGGCTCATACAAAGTTATTTTCACTCTAGCTAGTTAGAGGGTGACATGTGTTTAGGGCTATTTTTATGAAGAGTCATTACAATATTGTATTATTTATTTTTTTATGGATGTTGTCTTTCATGTAGCCATCAAATCTGTATAAATAAAGAGTAATGAGGAGCAGCTGAGACATTTTTGAATTTTTTTTACTCTAGGTTTCTTGGGCACATGTACTACATATCTTTGATAGTGGATTGTTCTCTTCATTCTTATACAGGTTCTTAGGTCATTTTTTCAGAGTTAGCCTATTGGTAGAGTGGGGTATCATTCACTGACATCTTTAGATCTAACATCCTATTAGGTGTAGTGAGCATAAATTGATGCTGGTAATAAGAAGACAAGCCCAACTCGATGAGCATAGTAACCTAGAACCTTTCGTAAACATGGAGAACCCCAACTTCACTAGTCGTTGAGACCTGATGGAGATATAAGATAGATTGTCCAAAATGATTCAAGATTCCCTAGAAGGGCTACCCATGTGTATCCTGGAGGAGAGAAATCGTAAATGTTCATTTGACTTGGTATCTCACAGTAAGGGACTAGATAGTAGAGTGCTGACCTCAACACCAATTCTTGATCACACTGGCACATTGATGAGCAACGAAGGAAATAACATGCCAGCCTAACGCTACAGAAGAACTAAACCTAAACTTAACAACATATTCTCAAGGGAGATAGCAAAGGTTAGACAACCTCCCAAGTTCAGTATATCACACTTGGAGTCCTAATGGACATTGATGATGCTCTCAAGTGCCATTTGTTCTTCATGATACTCAAGAAGTTAACACTGGCATGTTAGTAGGAATCAACGCCTCCTTTTAAGAATTTAAAAGAATGTTTGTGACACAATTCAGTGCTACTCAAAAGCCGTAGAAGTCTCGGAAGAGTTCACAAGCTCTCTTGATGATACAACATGAACTGAGAGTCATTGAGGAGCTTCATTGTGGGGTTCAAAAGGGAAATATTGGATGTGAAGGACTAAGAGACTATAGGTGCATTGACTAACTTAATCTAAGGGCTGAGGGACGGTCCTTTGTCTTACAAAATTGGCTTGCAGTAGCTGAGAACATTACCCTAATTATTGGAGATCATCAATAGTTATGTCAATGCCGAAGAATATAATAGAGTTGTTGAATTCTCCATTGCCACTTGCCATTGAACTCACCTAGAGGAGAGAGTGGCATCAAGGGTGAGATCGAGAGAGAAGTTTCCATTGAGAACAAAGTGATAGGAGGCTTGTTGACCTCATAATTAGTTGATGTGATTCAAAGTCCAAATAATCTTTAGTTAACTCAAAGCCCTGATCTATTTCAAATTTTCCAATACACTACAACCTGTAGTATATTAGAACCTTAATTTCAATTGTTGTTCAAATCTCACCATTAGGAGCTTTATACATCAAAGCCACCAGCCCTAACTTCCTAAGTGAGTGGTTGACTTAATTCACTCACTTGAGCTAGCTCAATCTTGCTTAATTGATCAAACTCTTGCATTGATTTATTACACTGTTCAATTCTCCACTAAACTCTATCAAACTAAACCTATCTAAGCTCCTTATGATTTGTTCATGATTGGTCTGCTCAACTTAGTCAAAAGTTGACTTGGTTAACCCAACCCAAGACTAGTCAAATCAGTTGGATTGGACCAAATCCCCTAATATGATCAATTGAATACCTTTCATTGTTTAAACTTGGTAAAATATACTCTCCAAACATGCCTAAACCATGGCCTAGACCATTCATGCTAAGTTGACTTGGTCAACTCAATGAATTGGTCAAAATTTTTTAATTTGGGTCTTATTGTTATAAAGACTAAATCTACTAAACCAAATTCTTTAGAATTGACCTAAATAGCCTTTAGAGGTTCCCTAGGGTCTACCCTAGCTTCCTTGACCAAGTTTGACCAGTCGTAGTGGTCAAATTAATTTAAAATGTCTAAATGGTCAAATATAGTAAAACCCTTATTTCCACTCAATCCCAGCTAGTTTGGTTGACTTAAAATGACTCTAGAATGTACTTAGAGTTCACTAGACCCAAGCCCAATCCTTGGTTCATCTTAAACCAACCCCAAGTGGTCCCCCCTTCACAAAAGGAAAGAAATCACTTTCCACCTTCGAATGTCCTTCCTTGGCGAATGCCTCCTTCCATCACCACCTCAAACACTTAGCAATCATCCAAAGCAACATCCTGATTAATCCCATCCATTAGATGAGCCTTCATGGCTTGGAATATAACACACAATGTAAAACCCTCTTTTAAGCAGTACTCTCTATCGAGAGCCTCCTTAGAGCTATGTTTTTGCTTTCATTTCACTCATAGAGAATACCTCTTCACTTCCCCATTCTTTCCAGCCCTTCAAAGCCTATTGAAAGGAGATCTACAGGTGACCTAGAGCTTAATTCTTTAAGACATTCAAACTTTCAATCCAGAAATTCTCCAACTATGCTTACTTTAGAGAAGTTCTTCCTAAGGAGCTAAGGATTAAAGCAAGACCAAGAACTCCCTCTGAGACTCATCCTATAGAGGTAAATATCAAACCCTAATCTTAGAACCAAATTTTAAATAACTTCCATATTTGCTATAAAAAAAACTTCCATATTTGCTATATGAAGCTCTCAAACTTCATATAATGGAAGTTTACATGATTAGAAACAATTGAAAGTTCGATAGGGATGTTAAGCCCTGATGAACTAGTCCCGAGGCTAACCAAGAGGGGGGGGGGGGTGAATTGGTTATTTAAAAATTTGAGAACAACAGTGACAAATCTTTTCGATAATTTTCAGTAGAAACAAGTAAAACACATAAATGAAAAGATCAAACACGGATTTCACCCAAGCAGATAATCACAGAAAATTAAAGTGCAGAAAGTAATCATAAAGAACACACCAAATTTTATAGTGGTTCGGTCAACTTGACTTACGTCCACTCCACTGACACGGTGAGGCAGAGAACCTAACCTCCTTTGGCTTCCTCCTGAAGCAGGCATAGAACCTCGAACTCCTTTTGCTTCCTCCTGAAGCAGGCAGAGAACCTGAACTTCTTTCGCTTCCTCCTGAAGCGGGCAGAGAACCCAGACCTTCTTGCGAACGATCCTCTCACACAGAACACCAACAAGATGAGAGACGACAAACGGAGGAGACGACTCTGATCCTTGCTAGGAGCAACCTTTGTGAAACCCTCACAAACTCCTCCTCACAAGATCCTCTCTCTCTCTCCCAAACTCTCTCTCTCTCTCTGGGGTTTCTCTATAAAGGAAAGTGACAAAAGATTTTCCTTATTGAAAGAAAAAGATTTTTTATAGGAGGGCTTAAAATTTGCCCTAAATCTCAACTGGTCAACCAAGATCGTCCAGGACGATCGATAGCTACTCCTTTACGATCAGTTCAAAATCAGCTGTTTCAGCCTGGACGATTTAGCTCTTCTGGACGATCAGTGGAAAAAGTTATTCAGATCGTCCCATATGATTCTGCGATCGTCCGGGATGATTAGTGTAAATTCAGGAATTTCGTCCAGAAGACCGCTCTGGTCGTCCAAAGAAACTTGTGCTGGATGACCCAAAAATGACTTGGTCCAGGACGATACAGATATCGTCCTGTACGATTAGTTCAAAAAGTGCCAAAATCATCCTGATCATCGCTCTGGGCATACAGCTGAAATACACTAGATGATCATGATCGTCCTGGACGATCCTGCGATCGTCCCGTACGATATGATCATATCAATTAAATATTAATTGCTTTCTTAATCACCAGACTAATTTAGGCATGATTGTATTGGATCGTCCAGGACGATACACGTATTATCCAAGACGATACACGTATCATCCGGGATGATCAGATCAAATATCTTAAAATAAAAACTTGCCTAACTTGATCTGGCGGCTGAGAATTTTTGATTTGAGCCTATCGTCCCGTACAATATATTGATCGTCCAAGACGATCAGCTTAATCAGACAAATTTAACTTGGTCGCCCTAATTAGAGTTTCTATTGTTTACTTGATCGTCCAGGACGACGTGAATATCGTCCAGGACGATCTGAACAAAAACTTGAACATAAACTCTAATTCACTCAAGCTTTCCTCCTGAGTGTGTGTGTGTAAGGTTACTTAGCTAGGGGATCAGTTACATTACAATTGAGTCAAGAAAAAGAAAACAGTATATTTAGACACACTTGGACTCGATCTTGAGTTAGCTTGAGTTGCTTTTGATCTTTTGTATCTGAAATGGATTAGCCAAGCAAAATAGAATACAAATATATTTTTCATCATCAAAACCAGATTTGTAATAATCTCCCCTTTTTGATGATGGCAAACATTAGTGCAGTAGCTTAAAATAAAAGAACTAGGAGTTAACCAACGCACATCGAAAAACAAATTTCATTGAACAATTAGAGCAGTACAGGAAAATAACTACAAATGAAATAAACACCATAAGACAAGATCACTGCATAAAATAGAAACTACTACTGACTCCCCATTTTGACATCACAAAAAAGGAGGAGGAACAGAAACAATAGTACAAACAAAAGATAGCACAAAATATTAAACTAAAACGGAGGTGAATCCTGATCAGAAGGAGGAGGTGGCTTTGGTGGTGTAAAGTGTGGATGGCGGCGAAGTGTGCTCCAATCCAGGCAATGTCCTGGTCGTGCTGCTGTTGCTGCTGAGTAGCATAGTCAGTAAAGCGCTGCAGATCCTCAGCATGCTGCTGCTCCTGGGCAGCAACATAAGAATCAAATCTGGCCTCCCACTGATCGAACCGCTGCACCAGATGATCAAAAGGGGAAGCAATGCAAAGGGGAGTAGGTGCATCTGGTGCAGCTGGAATGGGAACAGCTTCTTCCTCTTCCTCCTCAACATCCGGGGCGGGCTCTGGATGTAGTCAGGTACTATGTAGGACATGGAATGAATTATTTGTGAAGAAGAAAGAAGGGACATTGGGAGGGACTAGATACTGCAGGTCATATTTTGTCTCTAAGGCATATGCAATGATGTGTCCTAAAGCTAGATTAGGACGGCGTCTATGGCCCGGATCCCTAATGGTTGTGAGGTGCTCGATATATCTGAAAAGAAGGTCAGTGGCATTGAAGTCCCGGTGGGCCAAGATGAAATAGGTGGTCAAAGACAGTAATGGGGTGATGTGAATTCGACCCCCAGCCTTTGGGATGACGGAGGAACGAAGGATATGTTGAATGGTCCGTGCATCCTTAAGGAGGGAAGTGCAAGCATTATCGTGGTACAGTGCATTTGTATTTCTAAGAAAGTGATTGGCGACACTCCAATCATAGTCATGATCAGTAATAAGGGTGTGGATTTTATCGCCAGTCACAGAGAGCTGAAGGATATTATGAAAGTCCTGGGCAGTGAGTTCTACTGGACGTTGATTCACATAGGAGCGGAGGGTGGAATAGTCAACAGAGATGCGAAGATCAGCGAAGAAGACTCGGAGAAGTTCGGTGCTAAAAGGGAAGGCGAGTGTGAGGATGAAAGTGAGTGAGGTGTGCATAAAAAGATTGAGGACAGGATATGTAAGGGTGTGGGGGTTTATGATTTTTGACTGTGTGATCCCCACATCAAGATATCGCTCGAAGGCAGCCTGATCGGCTGCATTGGAAAAGCGGGGATCGATATTTCCCCGTGAGGAGCTCGCACCCTTTTGCCTAGAATGCTTCCTGCCAGCCATTAAAAAGCACAAGTGAGGGAGAAAGGAAGGAGATGTGTGGAAAAAACTGAAGAATCGGCTGTTTAAATAGAAATCGACCGGATTGTCCCATACGATCACAGGATCGTCCAAGATGATATGAGCATTTATGACGGCCAGGACGATTGGTCAAAAAGGAGGTCGGATCGTCCAGGACGATTAGAGATTATCCAGGATGATTAGAGACAAGCGATCGTCCCAAGGAGTCAAGCCGGACGACCATTGACGAAAAGTATCGTCCAGGACGATTAGGTGGATCGTCCAGGATGATATGCAATAAATGTGTCAAACGGGCTGAATTTGAATCATCCAGCTGCTGACACGTGGATCGTCCGGGACGATGTGGTGGATCGTCCAGGACGATGAACAATAATTGGCGCATTCTCAGCCGTTCGATCAGATCAGGAAGATATGGATCATATTGTCCAGGGCGATGTAAGGATCGTCCAGGATGATCACCAATAATTGGTGTATCTCAGCAGCATGATCAGAGTGGGGACGATTTGAATAGATCGTCCAAGATGATTGATGGATCGTCCAGGACGAAGAAGATCATCCAGGACGATGTGGGTATCATCCAGGACGATGTGGGTATCGTCCAGGACGATGTGAAGGAAACAGGAAAAAGATGGAGGATGGAGATGAAAGATCAGGGATCCCAAAAACACAAACAGTAAAATAAAAAACAAAACCAAAGTAAATAAAACTCGAAATGAGAACATAAAAAATAACATTTTTTTTTTGATCAATCTGCTCCAGTAAATCAGAAATTTTCTTGATTTTAAATCCAAAAACCAATAAGAAGATTATTGACAGCGCTGAAATCTAGAAAAAGTTAAAAATCGACTTTCGTAACTCCCACCTCGGACACCTTATAGATGCAAATCCCTTTCAAGATAAAAATCCAATTCAGAAGAAAAGAAATTAGATTCGAAAAGAGATCCTTTCAAGCCTCGTTCCAGAAAAATATCTGATATAATAGTATTGCAAAGTAATAAATCAGAAATCATGATTTTCAAACTCAAGCTTTTGAAAATATGAAGTGGCGCACGGATTTTTCTAAGATATTTAGCGATCTGAAAGGAAAGAAAGCTTGATTTGGGCTCATTTTGTGCCTCTTTTTCATTTTGTTTGGCGCTTTGTGCATCTTTTGATTTTTGATACACTTTGTGTATCTTTTAGTTTGGCAATATTTCGCATCTTTTCAGCTTTGGGCTCATTAATGCCTCTTTTTAATTTGTTTGACGCACTGCGCATCTTTTGTAAGCTTTCTCCCTCTCAAACTCGTTAAAGGATCTCAGCTGTAAAATTACCCTCCAGACATAGGAGACGCTCTCTACAATAAGGAAGAGTAATTCACAAAATAAAAACCATACGTCGTATGATAAGTGCAATCACTTGGTTTAGAAAATCATAATAATAATTCAAGACTTTAAAAACACTATTCATATGAGGTAGATTACTATAGGAAGATAAAATAAATCTCTATTTCAAAAATTAATATTTTAATTTTGAAGAAGATTTTTATCCAAAAGAAACAAAACACCAGTAAAGGAGTTAGAGGAAGAGAAATAATCATCAATGTTTCATCCCTTTAACAAATCCAGTGGAATCAATCACTGCTTACTAGCTTCCAAATAAAAATAAGGTAAAACTCTTAGTCAGAAATCCAGTTTATTAGAAGTAGTGAGCAATGATCAGATTTTGAAAAGCATAAAATAGTAAATAAAAGAGATGAACCAGTAAATAAAAATAGGTAGAAAATCACATCAAAAAAAATACTCAAATCAAACTAACACCAAGGTTAAAATAGAAATCAGCAGAAAAAATAAAAACAATAAAAAGCAAATAATCAAATCAAACAGCTAACTAACAGAAACAAAATAAAAAGGATAAATCAAAATCAGTATTCATCAGAATCAAGCATTTATATCAATCACTGCTAATCTAGTCCTCAAAATACTGAATGAGTCAAATGCCAGTGATTTAGTAAATTTGTCAGCCAGCTGATTTTCAGTTACTACATGATGTAGCTCAATATCCCCTTTTGTAATATGATCCCTAATAAGTGATGCATTATATCAATATGTTTGGTTCTAGAATATTGGATTGGATTCTTAGAGATGCAGATGGCACTAGTATTACCACACAGAACAGAAATTGTGCCCATAGGTAATCCTAAATCTAAGACTTGTTGTTTCAACCAAAGAACTTGGGCCACACAACTTCCTAAGACAATGTACTCAGCTTCAACAGTAGAAAGTGCAACTGAGTTCTATTTTCTACTGGACCAGGAGACTAAAGACTGTCCTATGAATTGACAAGTTCCAGAAGTGCTCTTTCTATCCACCCTACACCCTGTAAAGTCAGAATCAGAATATCCAATAATCTCAAAAGAGGTGCTGTGCCTAGGGTACCAGATTCCTAGGTTTGGTGTCCCTAAAAGATATCTAAGAATTCTCTTAACAGCAGTCAGGTGGGACTCTTTAGGATCAGCCTGAAACCTAGCACAAAGATAAACACTAAATATGATATCAGGTCGGCTAGCAGTTAGGTAAAGCAGCGATCCAATTATTCCTCTATACTTCTTCTGATCAATAGATTTTCCACTTGAATCCTTATATAACTGAATAGAGGAGCTCATGGGAGTGTTGATTGGCTTAGCTTTGTCCATTTCATATTTCTTCAAAATGTCCTTAGTGTATTTAGATTGATTTAGAAAGGTTTCATCATCTAGTTGCCTTATGCTAAATCCCCAAAAGTAGGACAATTCTCCCATCATACTCATCTCAAACTCCTTACTCATTATTTTAGAAAACTCATCACATAAATATTTATCAGAAGATCCAAAAATTATATCATCAACATAGATCTGGATAATGAGTAAGTCATCTCCTATTCTCCTCAGAAAAAGGGCGTTGTCTACGCTCCCCTTAACAAACTCTCTTTCTAACAAGAATGTGCTAAGCCTCTCATACCAAGCTCTGGGTCCCTGTTTCAATCCATATAAGGTCTTTTTTAATTTGTAAATATGATTTGGATATTGGAACTCTCAAAACCTGGGAGTTGTTCTACAAAAAAATATTCTCTTTTATTACCCCATTTAAAAAGGCACTCTTGACATCCATTTGAAACAACTTAAATCCCTTATAATAGGCAAAGGCTAGCAGTACTCTAATGGCTTCCAATCTAGCTACAGGGGCAAAACTCTCCTCAAAATCAATTCCTTCAATCTGATTATACCCCTTAGCCACCAATCTTGCTTTATTCCTAACCACCACACCAGAATCATTCATCTTATTCTTAAAGACCCACTTAGTTCCCACTATACTTTGATTCCTAGGTCTTTCTACTAACTCCCAGACATCATTCCTTACAAATTGATTCAGTTCCTCTTGCATAGCTAAGATCCAGAATTCATCAGAGAGGGCTTGATTGATGTTGGTGGGTTCAGTCATTGAGATAAAGGCAGAGTGGTTTACTTCCTTTCTGAGTCCATGCCTAGTCCTAACACCTTCAGAAGGGTCTCCTAAGATCAGTTCTTTAGGATGACTTGAAGAATATCTCAAATCTCTAGGCAGGATGGTTTGAGGTTCTACCCTTTCCTCTAGATTTGCATTTTCAACCCCTTGGATAATCTCTTCTACCTCTTCTTCTTCCTCAACTCTAGTCACCTTAGGATCAGATTCATCAAACACCACATGAGTTGTCTCTTCCACCACCAATATCCTCTTATTGAACACCCTAAAGGATTTCCCCACACTTGAACAGCCTAAGAACACTCCTTCATTATATTTGAGGTCAAACTTTCCTAAGGATGATTTCCCGTTGTTCAGAATGAAAATCTTACAGCCAAAGACATGGAGGTGGGACAGGTTTGGAGTTCTACCCTTAATGATCTCATAAGGTATCTTGTTCAGATTTGATCTTACATTCACCCTATTTAGCACATAACAGGCAGTGTTCACTGCTTCAGCCCAAAAATATTTTGGAAGTGAATACTCAGTAAGCATGGCTCTAGCAGCTTCCACTAAGGTCCTATTCTTCCTTTCAGCTACCCCGTTCTGCTGAGGGGTCTTAGGAGCTGAAAAATTGTGACTAATCCCTTGCTCCTCACAGAAACTTCCAAAATTCATATTTTCAAACTCTCCACCATGATCACTATGAATAGTCAAGATCTCACAGCCTAACTTCCTCTGAATCCAAGTGGAGAAGGACTTAAATTCATCAAATGACTCAGATTTATATGACAGACATTTAATCCAAGTGAACCTCGAGTAGTCATCAACAATCACAAAACCATAGACTTTTCCCCCTAAGCTGGCAGTACTAATGGGTTCAAAGAGATCCATGTGAAGGACTTCTAAAGGTCTAGAGGTGCTAATGTCCTTAACAGAGTGAAAAGAGGACTGAACTTGCTTCCCTAACTGACAGGCATCACATAGGTGGTCCTCAGTGAACTTAAGCTTGGGCACACCTCTAACTAAGTCCTTTTGGGTGACTCTCTTAAGGGTTTTTATACTAGCATGACACAATCTCCTATGCCACAACCAAACTCATCAACAACAGTTTTTAAGCAAATTGAATTTTTAGCTTTAATGCAACTTACATCCAGCTTGTAGACATTATTGATCCTTTGTCCCTGCAAAACAATTTTATCATTTAAACTTAAAATGTAACAAGTGGGCAGGAATTTGATGCTGTATCCTTTGTCACAGAGTTGACTGATGCTCAGCAAGTTGTATTTCAGTCCATCTACAAGCAAAACATTGTCAATCATAAAATTCTTTGAATCACCAATTATACCCGAACCTACCACCCTCCTGGTGGTGTTATCTCCAAGTGTAACCTTGCCTCTAGCCCTGGCCTCCAGCAAAATGAACGGATTTGCATCTCCAGTCATGTGTCTAGAACATCCGCTGTCCAGGTACCACATGCTCTCATGAGGTCTTATGTGAGAGCACACCTACAAAATCATCAAACGTTAGTTTTAGGAACCCAAACAAGTTTGGGTTCCTTCTTATGAAAAGAAGAATGCAATGTATGTGTGCTGTACTGTGAAACAGGCAATTTAGGCCTCCACACCCAATGTGTACTACGGTGAACAGTGTAGGTGTGAGAAATGTGTCCTAACATGCACAGGAAAAATATCTAACACCAAGAAAAGGGTTAATTAATCTACGTGGGTGATAGTGCCTCTTCCTAGGTTTATATGAAATATGCTTTGATGATTTTGAAACAGATTCTACAAAAGATGGAGGTGCATAAAACTGTGCAAACGTAGGAGGTGTTTCATTTTTCTCAAAAGCACTGATTTTAACTTTCAAAAATTCATTTTTTTCTTTAAACTTGCAATTTCAAATTTCAAAGTACCATTGCTACTCTCCACTTCACATGCCAGATTATCTAATTCTTTGAAAGCTTTCTCTAAATCAACATGCAAGGTTTTCAATGAATCATGCTCAGTAACTAAATCAGAATATTTTTTGTTCAATTCATCAAACTCATCACGTAAAGACATGTGATTGCTGTCAAGTGAGGAATGATCTTTAACTACAGAATCATGCTCTTTTTGTAAATTCAAAAATTCTAGTTTCAGGCTAGCATGAGTTTTCTTGAGCTTCCTATATGTTGCATGAATTCTTTCAGATATTTCAAATAATTGATCATAAGTAAGCTCACATACCTCTTCATGGTCAGACTGACCAGGATGATCATCAGCCATCAGACACAAGTTTGTTTCCTCCTCTTCAGCTTCAGTCTCAGAGGAGCCGGATGCAGAATCTACCCAGAATGCCTTCTGAATCCGCTTCTTGTCCTTTTTGAACTTGTGTTTCTCCTCACCCTTCTCCTTACTTGGGTGAGCTTTATGTGTAGGATAATCAGACTTAATGTGTCCAGGTTTCCTGCATTCAAAACAAATAGTATCAGATGAACCTCTAAAATGTTTGCTGGACTTACCCTTGTTTCACTTCTAAAAGTTCTTGTGTTTCTTCCTTAGAAAGCTTTTGAATTGCCTAGTGATTAAGGTAACGTCATCTCTATCAGACCCGAAAGTACTAGAATCACTATCGTTGGCCTTTAGTGCCACTATTTTCTCCTTCTTCTTTTCACCTGTATCAAGCTGTCTTTGGTTCACCCCTTGCTCGTAAGCAATGAGTGATCCAAGTAAGCTATCAATAGAGTAAGTATTCAAATCTTTAGATTCAGTGATTATATTTATCTTAGCATCATATAAAGAAGGTAAACATCTAAGAATTTTGTTCACTCTTTCATAGTTTGTAAGTTCTCTTCCTAAGGCATGCAAAGAAGTGATAATTTGAGTGAACCTCGTGTACATTTCAGAAATGGATTCAATAGGTTTCATGCAAAAAAGTTTGTAGTCATGAAGCAAAATGTTTAACCTAACTGTTTGACTTTAATTGTACCTTCATAAGTGATACACAGTCTATCCCAGATTTCTTTATCAGTTGTACAAGTAGAGACACGCATGTAATCCTCAGATTTTAAAGCACATAAAAAGCAGTTCAAATATTTGGCATTTAGTTGGGCTAAGTCACGATCATCAAAAGTCCAATTAATAAAAGGCAATTCAGTTTTAACATTATTAATCATTCTAAAAGGTGGTTCATATCCATCCTTAACAAGCATCTACATGTGATAATCAATTGACTGAAGAAAAGTGGACATACGAGTTTTCCAAAAATTAAAAGGAATGTTATCAAATAATAATAGTCATGTAATTGAATAACCTTCAGCAGTATTATGATTACCAAAGTTAACCATGGATCAAATTCAAAATTTTTTCAAAACTAGATTTTATGAATCCCGCTCTGATACCACTTGAAAGTTCGATAGGGATGTTAAGCCTTGATGAACTAGTCCCGAGGCTAACCAAGAGGAGGGGTGAATTGGTTATTTGAAAATTTGAGAACAACAGTGACAAATCTTTTCGATGATTTTCAGCGGAAATAAGTAAAACACATAAACAAAAAGATCAAACACAAATTTCACCCAAGCAGATAATCATAAAAAATTAAAGTGCAGAAAGTAATCAGAAAGAACACACCAGATTTTATAGTGGTTCGGTCAACTTGACCTACGTCCACTCCCCGGAGCCTCCTCTCCGGGTATTGCACTAAACTAAAGTGACTCTCCTTCTGCTCCGACAGCAAGGCGGAGATGCCTGTACAAAAACACTTTTTCACCGACACGGTGAGGCAGAGAACCTAACCTCCTTTTGCTTACTCCTGAAGCAGGCAGAGAACCTCGAACTCCTTTCGCTTCCTCCTAAAGCAGGCAGAGAACCTGAACTTCTTTCGCTTCCTCCTGAAGCGGGCAGAGAACCCGAACCTTCTTGCGAACGATCCTCTCACAAAGAACACCAACAAGATGAGAGATGACGAATGGAGGAGACGACTCTGATCCTTGCTTGGAGCAATCTTTGTGAAACCCTCACAAACTACCCCTCACAAGATCCTCTCTCTCTAGGGTTTCTCTGTAAAGGAAAGTGGCAAAAAATTTTCCTTGTTGAAAGAAAAAGATCTTTTATAGTAGGGCTCAAAATTTGTCCTAAATCTCAACTGGTCGGCCAAGATCGTCCAGGATGATTGATAGCTCGTCTTGTACGATCAGTTCAAAATCAACTGTTTCAACCTGGTCAATCTGACTCTTCTGGACGATCAGTGGAAAAAGTTGTTCAGATCGTCCCGTACGATTCTGCGATCGTTTGGGATGATTTGTGTAAATTCAAGAATTTTTCCAGAAGACTGCTCTGGTCGTCCAGAGAAACTTGTGCTGGATGACCCAAAAATGACTTGATCGTCTAGGATGATACGGATATCGTCCTGTATGATTAGTTCAAAAAGTGCCAAAATCGTCCTGATCACTGCTCTGGACGTACAGCAGAAATACACTAGACGATCATGATCGTGCCAAACGATCCTGCGATCATTCCGTACGATATGATCATATTAATTAAATATTAATTGCTTTCCTTAATCACCAGACTAATTTAGGCATGATTATACTAGATCGTCCAGGACGATACACGTATCGTCCGGGACGATAAGACCAAATATCTTAAAATAAAAACTTACCTAACTTGATCTGGTGACTGAGAATTTTTGATTTGAGCTTATCATCCCATACGATATATTGATTGTCCAGGACGATCGGCTTAATCAGACAAACTTAACTTGGTCGCCCTAATTAGGGTTTTTATTTTTTACTTGATCGTCCAGGATGATGTGAATATTGTCCAGGACGATCTGAACAAAAACTTGAATAGAAACTCTAATTCACTCAAGCTCTCCCCCTGAGTGTGTGTGTACAAGGTTACTTAGCTAGGGGATCAGTTACATTACAATTGACTTAAGAAAAAGAAAATAGTATATTTAGACACACTTGGACTCGATCTTGAGTTGGCTTGAGTTGCTTTTGATCTTTTATACCTGAAATGGATTAGCCAAGCAAAACAGAATATAAACATATTTGTCATGATCAAAATCAGATTTACAACAATAATCCTTACAAGTTTCATAAAGTTTGGATTGCTGAGTGTAAATTATATATCTTTTTTAGTGAGATTCTTCAAAGTAAAGTGATTTAGAGCATATTCATCCCTAGATCTATTTCATCTATAAAGCTGAAAAAGATATTTACTGACATCCTATAGTTATAATATCTCCTTAAGAACCTAGAACATTTTACATCCTATATCTAGGCATGTAAAGCATCTTATCTCAATACTCTTGATTTCTCTTGCATTTCTCCGTTGAGGCTATACATCACACTATGTTTTAACTACACATATGGCCACTATATGCATTAAATAAAGAGTAGGATAATATTAAGAATATCTTTCAGTGGTTTATTGATAAGAGTCTTCATTAGTATTCAATATATACTTAATATCATCAATCCAAAATAAGAGAATTAGCTAGACATGAAATGAAAAACAAGCAAACTCATTTTCATTAAACTCATGGAAGAATGAAAGTACAAGAGAGTGATATCACCAAGAAGAATAAAAGTATCTCCTATACACCTTCTCCCTTTAACTTATAGAGTTTCTTCAAAAAATATATGTTAAACACTCCAAATGATTATATCTTGTACTTCATAGCCTCCCTTAGATTTTACTCTAAGAGAAAATTAGAGAAGTACTCTAAAACGTATTGAAATTATATAAGTGACTGAACTTCGTTACAAACATAACATCATAACTATTTATAAAAAATATAAAAATGACAACTAATAATGCAACACTCCTTAAATGAATTAACACCTCAGTGTTGAAGCTTTTGCAACGCCATGGTACTTACTGATGTGGATTTGTTACATGGTGAACAATCAGGTTACATGGTGAACAATCTCTTCTCTTCACTGATAGAATGTGACACTTGAAAGTTATAACTGCTATGCTGTGGTGCTGAGAAAATTGGAGCGCTGCTGGGCCCCAATGCAAAAATGTAGTTAAGGTGTGATAAATTATGGCATCACAACATTTAAAAATAGAGAATTTGGAGCTGCCAAGCTAACTTTTTGATGCTGTGGCATTGTTAATGCTGCGGTGCTATCTATGTTGCCACCACAACACTTGTAAATAGAGATCTCGACAAAATAATGTCAAAATTAGGGCATCTCAGTGGTATTGAAGGAAGCGCTGCAGCATTGTTTCGTTGGACGCCGCAGCGCTGAAGGCTCCTCATAATTGCTGCCAATTTTTGAGTTTTTCCTACAAAAAAATAACTAAAACAAAAAATCTTCACTGAAAATAAAATATATTAAATAATATGTAATTTACACTTATTAATTCTCTCTGTTCCATAATTTTCTTAGCTCTATTTAAACTCCACAATCTTGAGTTGAATTTTCAAATGTATGGGCCATTTTTGAACCCAAATATTTGGAAATTCATAGTGAACAATCCATAGAAAATTATTCATCAATTTTTTTTGGTTGTTTACATTCACGTAAGGGTTAGACACGATTTATTACAAATCCATTTGAACACCAGAGATTCCTAGGAAAAATAACTTATGGTATGGTAGTGAACATAAACAAATTTTAGGAAATTCTCTTGACATTCAATAGGGATGAAACTCAAGACTATATCATTCAATGACATGATGAACCTTAAAATTTAATTTCACTTTAATTGGAGTTCATTAGGTAAGTTAAACAAATAAACCTAAAATTTTCCCATATTTTAGGATTAAAAAATTTTAAAATTCATACTTAGTTAAAAAAATCATAAAATACAAAATAAATTTGACACAACTCTAAACCAATCATATAATTAATAAAATTATAAATAATCTTTAATTTTACTTAAAATTAAATTAATTAAAAATTAAACTTTAATTATTAATTGATTAAATAAATTAATATAAAATTAAAATTTAATCCAATTTATCCCAAAAATTTAAGGATTTATCCATGGGTTATCCCTAACTAATGGTGTCAATTATTTGAACATTTAAGATTTATCTGATTTAAAATCTAAACCAAGTTCCTTCTATAAGGAAGGAATTAAATAAATAATTAAAAATTTTAAATAAATAATAACAAATCATAAATAAAATAAAAAAACTTTTAATCAAATTTAAAACATTAAAATCAAACCAAAGTACTCAAATTACCTCACTTAAACTCAATAAAATTAAACTAAATAACTTAAACTTAAAGCTAACACATCAACTCACTTAATAAATATACTTAAACAAAATTAAGAAGACCTCTATGCATTATGTTTTATTCTATTGGAGGACACAAACACATTAAAGTTATAGGTCTAATAAAGTTTTCATAAATGAAAGCCTTTTATGCATATGCTTGATTCCTTTTGGAAGGCATACATATTTCATTCATAAGGCTTAGGATGTGGGGGTTGAGTGCTTCAAAGCAATTTGAAGTATTTCAATTAATATATTCTTTATAATAACTATCTTCTAAATTATTAATCAAAATATTAAAATAAAACTTCAAGGACTCCATGCAATCACTCTATCATATATGGGGGAATGAATGTATTATATTATGAGCTTTAGGACTTATATGTTAATGGTTTCTGCACTTTGGAGTTATTAGCTTACATTGTTCTTTAAAATTAAATAATTAAACTTAAATACTTTAAAATATGATTAATAAAATACTAAATAATTAAAATTTAAACTTAAATCAAAATCTTTTTGACTTATAATAAACAAACAATTTCAAATCAAAATAACTCAAACAATAAAACCCCTTAGGACATATTAATGCCACATAACCTTCATCACACACTATAGATGATTTATTAAGATAGTTGATTTTAGCTTAGGCTAGGCTGGTGATTATTTTGGTGTGCTTGTAGATATCTTTCTTGGAGGGCATCTTATGTCAATTTACTTATTTGTAGTACTTTGCATAATCATACATGTTTACAAACTTTTACTTGCACAGTACACTATATTTAGTAGTTGCATGTAGGATTCCATTACACTTTTATTTCCTACTTGTATGTTCTTCTTATAGTACATATTCTTTAGAATGTACTTAAGCTTTTAATGTAAATATAAAACTAAAATATCAAATGTAATGTTTCTAGAATATATCTAGATTGAGTGGTACAAAGAGTTATAAGAGATTAAAGGTATTTGCTTACACACATAGGGCTCTAAAAGAAAAATGCTCTCTCTTCCTTTAAGAAGTATTATCTTTTGGAATCCTACATGTGACATGAAGCTTGAAGATAATAAGTAAATACATTTAAACCTATATTCATAGGAGTAAAAATCCAAGCCTATTGTAGTAGAGCTTGCCCACCTTTCTTTTCAGCCGATCCTGATTTATATTTTATATTAAAAAAGAAAGAATTAAAATTTTTATTTATATACTACTATTTCATTTTGCTTCATGTTACATGCATAACATTCATATGGGTGGTAAATTTACGTTAGAGGATAGCCTTTTCATATGTTTCTTTTGGTGTGCATGTTCCAAACTTTGTAGGAACATGTATGCTAATTCTAGGATGATACAATAACGATATAGTATACATGAATACCTTTACCTTGACATGCATACATACATACATTTTAAATCATCAGACCAAATATGTTAAATTTTAAATCTAAAATAATTATAATCTTCACTTTAATCAAAAGTTTTCTTTTCGGAGATGTAATTTACTATAGTGGCTTGCCTCTATAGGAGCCCAAGAACCCAATTTAAAATGAACCCTATTTTAGTTTATTAAAGTAGGGGACAAATCTTATGGACACAGACTATAGCTTTACACCTTGGTTATTTTCATTAAAAATGATAGATAAATATTTCTTTTATCCTTCGAGATGAATTTAGCATTCCTTTTACTGTGTTTGATTATGAAAGTAATCATTTCTCTTTTCAAATTGATAGTTCAACATTAGTCTATCTTTCAGGACAGTATAATGTTAGCTATATATATTTGCATAAAGAAACAGAAAGTAAATCATGTAGCATATTTATATATCTATAAGATTTTTCTAGTGACTCCGTTAGGGAAGTAACTTACTTTCCATCTTTAGTGGAGATTAGACATTAAATCAATAGTATATTCACTTTTATAGTGAATTAAGCTACCTCCGTGCGTTCTTCCTTTTGTTCATTTAATCTTTCAATGAAAGTAATGAATATTTCAAATATCAATTTTAAATTGTCAAAATAAAATTATAATAAATGATCCCAAAATAAAATTTCAATTGATTAGTCCAAAATTAGAATTCAACCAATTCAAAATCAAACACTCATCAATTTGAAAACTCAATCCCAAATTTTAATTAACAATTAATTTAAAATAAAACTCTAAAGTCATCAATTTCCTAGCAGTGGATAGTACATTACAGTTACATTTCTTTGTGTAGCTCAGTGATATTATCTAAACTGGATCTATAGTCAAAATCATGTCACCCTTCATCGATAATCATTTAGAACTTGCTTTGGGGAGTAAATAGATTCAG
The DNA here is from genome assembly GCA_019925795.1 of Dendrobium chrysotoxum. Taxonomy (NCBI): domain Eukaryota; kingdom Viridiplantae; phylum Streptophyta; class Magnoliopsida; order Asparagales; family Orchidaceae; genus Dendrobium; species Dendrobium chrysotoxum. Next base: position 33,416,407 of record CM034303.1, on the reverse strand, counting down.
TTAGTGCATTCTTTAGATCTAACATCTAATTTGGACTCGGGAATTTCAGTGCCTGATATAGATTTTCGGTTCAATTTCAAAAATATTAGGTAAACTCATTATTACCTTTGCCAACAATGTTGACATGTCAATTAGTCAAGCCCAATCTGCTGAGGGCCCCATGATTAAAATTTGTTCTTGATTCAATGATATCTAGTTCAACTTCACTACACCATAATCAAAATATGTCAGATCTAATAAAACTCTAGTAGCTTTAACTATTAAGGCCAATGTTGAGGGTTGGATTACAGATGCTCCTACAGTTACAAAACCCTTTATCTTCTCTCATCTGAACTTTCCTCAGCTTGCTATCAATAGTAAGGGTATATATGTTGCTCATTCTAAACTACTAATTTTCAAGAACTTTGAGATGGGGTCATCTTCTAGAGTGAAGGAGATGAATAAATCTCAACAAAAAAAATATGAACTCTCATCTAAGGTGGTGGGATAAGAAGGACAAATTATTAGAAGATGATAACTTGATCAAAGCTATAGTTGAAGCAATAATGAATGAAGTGCTTATGAATTCTCAATAGTTGGCTAGGAGTCGATTTCATCCACTATCTGCTGTTGTTGGGGAAGAGAATGTTGTTTGGATAGCCAACTCTCCACCCCCATGCACCTTATTGGCAACCTATTCTCCCCTCTTTTTCTAAGAAGAAAAGAAAATTGATGTTTATGTTAGATGAATTAGTCCATGATTATGCAGCCAATTGTGAGCAATCAAAGAATGACTTTAATAAAAATGTTAAAGGAGTGATTGCCAATCAAGCTAAATTAGAGTTGCGTAAAGAGAAAGTAGTTCCACCTATAATAGAGTGATGAGTGACTTTTGAAGGTCACAAATCAATCATCATTGTAGATTAGTGTTGAGGGCCAAAGAAGTTCTCATAGGTAAATAATTGGCTAGTGTCATCTAATACTTAGAATTAGAAAAATTGTATAAAATATTTGGGATATAGAGCATTATCCTGATAAGGGTATGATTAGATATATCTCCTTCCATTAAATCATTCTAAAACTATTTGAGTAGAACTCCTCATCGCTCTTGGGATCATCATTCACCTAGATTTAATCGATGCCACTTAGAAGGTAGCCAATCACCTTCTTTTTTTGATGGAAGGAAACTGAAATCATCAAATTAGCCGGTCTTGCTATCTAATAGGAAGATGTTTTGGTGGCCTAAGATTGCTGCCACTTTGATTGCATTTACTTCTCATAAAATTAGAGCTGTGGAAGAAAGAGGAAGAAATGGTAAAGCTATGGTTGAATCATCATCTGTCAGATAATATACTCCGGTGGACCCATATCAAGTGTCAAGAAGATCTATAGAGGAGATGATGACTCATATAAAATAAAGCATAAGACAAATAGCCAACGAAGAAGTTGCTGAGAGACTGACTATTAACTTCTCTGATAAGGAAATGTTTGATAGTATTTATATAATAAATACTCAGGCATCTACTAATAAGGATAAAGACAAAGCTCAATATAGTCTTCTAGATATTGAGGATAAAAAAGGTGATGCACCAGATACAAGTCAACATTTATTAGATCAGATAAGTCAAAAGGATGAAAAAATCCAAGGATAAAGAAGAAAATAAAAGAAATGATGGCCGTTAGCATTGCCATGAAGAATAAAGAATCTCCTTCATTAAATGCATAGATATAGTCACCTCTAGATGAGTCTATATGAATAAATAGTAGAAATAAAGAAGTCAATAAAGACGAAGTAGAGAATACACCAGTAAAGTTAAAAAGAGAATCAATTCAATCTATGAATATAAATCAGATGGTAGAGTAACAAGTAAAAGAGGCTCTAGCACAATCTCAGGGTACTTCATCTATTCTAAAGGGTAGACCTTACTTGAAAGAATATGGATTGGTCCCATATCCAAAAGGATTTGTGCCACCATCATTTAAAAAATTTGATGGTATGGGTAACCCAAAACAACATCCTGCACATTTTGGAGCTGGTTCTTATAATGTTGGTAGAAGTGATACCTTATCATTTTGATAGTTTATCAATAGTTTATCCATTATTACATTTGACTGGTGTATTGAATTACCCAACAGGTTAGTCCGTACCTTAAATGAATTAGAAGTTTTATTTATAAAAAGATTTATTGATACAAAATTTGATATCATCATTGGGGATCTAGTTGTAGATAAACAAAAATGAAATAAAAGTTTAGTAGATTATATTCTGAAATAGAGAAATCTTAGCATGAGGTGTGAGCCGCAATTATAAGAATTGTATGCTATATAAATTTTATTGAAGAATATCAGTGGTCCAGTCACCTTTTTATTAAAAGGTTTTACAATCAAAACTTTTGAGAAGTATTGAGTAAAGCCTCTAATTTCCAAGATGAAGCTTCTTAGTTGTCATTCTTAAAAGATCAATTTTTGATAGAAGTAAAGAAGTTAAATTCTCAGAAGATTCTAGAAAAGAATTTAGGGTCCATGTCTACTATTGATAAAGGAAAATAATCGATATAGGTTTAGGTTGATAATCTAAGTTGTCCTCCTCGATATCAAAAATATAGTAGACCACAAAATAGTTTGCAATTCAATCCTCAACCAAACCTCACTCTGGAAGAGCGAAGAGAGAAATTTAAGTCATTTAAAAATAAAATTTACCCTTTTAAAAGAGAAGCTATTAAAAGAATTTTCAAAAGTCTTTTAAAAGATCATAATTTAAACTTTCAGATCCTAAGAGGTTAGAAGACGTGAGTAAATTTGGGGAACCCAAATATTGCCCATATCACTAGATGATTAGTCATAAATTAGAAGATTGTATAAATTTCAAAGAATGAATTAAGAGGAATATTAAAGATGGGTTAGTTATGTTACCCAAAGAATATTTGTCGATTCGTGTCAAGGATTTGCTAAATGTGTAATTGGTGAGCCTTCTGCACCCTCTTTTATTATTAAACCTGATGACAGGTGGGATGTTGAATTATCCCATTCCTTTAAAAGAATTCAAAATAAACTATATCATTTATCTTTCCAGGAACCCCAAGGAGTGCAGAGTCCAATCTAAGTTGATTTGGTAACTATTGATGAAGAAAGGTAGAATAATGTTCTAACCAAAGAGCTTAAGGAATTGTGAGTTAGTTAAGTTTCTGCATTCTCGAAAGAGGAAGACAAGAGTAAAATTAAAGCTACATCTGATAAAATAGTTATTTCTATAAATGGAGAATCTAAATCCCTTATACCTTTAATATTGTATGACTTTTATTTTGTCCCACATAGGAATAAGAAGTCAATGAAAAGGATTTCATGTATATCTCATTTGTTTATGCTGATGAATATCCAAATAAAAATTCAAATGATGAAGAAAATTATTCTCATGAAATATTAAAAAAATTAAATGAATTAAAAGATTCTCTACAATATCTATTAGATAGTGATTCTCCTATTTTTGATTTAAAGGGTAATCCTATTAACAGTGAATTAGAGATGTCTGATTCAGATAGTCTATTAGAAGAAAATTTGAAGATAGTTAATGATCAAGAAGAAAAATAATCTGATACTTCTTCTTGTAAAGAAGTAGTTAAAGTCAACCTTCATAGTGGTAAAATTTTACTTCCATGAGCTTCAGCTATAAGTCGTAGATAATCCAAAGACTTCAAATCAATCTCAACTAGTTCAAACTTTAGATGCTATAAATTTTGAAGTCCCTAAAGTGGATTATAACATCTTAGCACATCTTATAAAGCTTCCTATGAAACTGAGTTTTTGCGATTCTCTATTTCTATCTAAAGAAATGAGGGAGGCTTGTGTCAAAGCTTTACTTGACCATATATCTTCATGGCTAAGATATCATCAATGTAGTCAGAAGAGGCATTATATTTTAAGGAAGTTCTAGGAGTCATATCAGTTAAGGATTTGTTGTTGGGAACTACGGATCATAATCATCCATTATATATTTTTGTGAATATAGATAATTTTAAATTGCCTCATGTCCTTATTGATCTGGGTGTATCAACCAACTTTTTGACTCTTAGAACTCTTGCATATTTGAAAGCGGATATTCAAAAACTCAACTTTGATAAAATGTTGTTGTGAAAATTTAATAAAAATGTGAGAGGGATTTTGGTTAGACAACCCTTCTCTTAGATGTAAAAACCTTAAAAGCTAAAGAAAAATTCCATTTTATAGATTCTGAGGCTTCTATGAAAGCTCTCTTGGGTAGACCCTGGCTTCATGAATATAGAATGGTGCCTTCCACCCTTCTTTAGTATATCAAATACTCTCTTGAGAGAATAGAGCACTATATTAAAGGTGATTTGTGACCATTTTTAATTCATGAAGTTGGTATATATGAAGATCTTCATACTATTTTCTTAAGAAGAAAACTGCCTTCTCTAGAAATTTTAAAATTTTTAAAGTAGAAGAAAAAGAAACGAAAGGAAAAAAATTGATAAATAAAAAGAATAAAATGATAAACATTTTGATCTTTAACACAATGTTCGTTGGAATCCTACCCCTCCATCACAAAGAGGTGGTAGAATACCATAATGATCTAGAGGGAGAGATTAAGGATGACAAAATCAAATAATAAAGAAAATGAAAAAGTGCATATAAAAATAAAGGAGTCAATAATATGTATTGATTTGGAATCTAGTTTGGAGGATGAATTATATGTGTTTGAGAAAAACCAACAGGCAGTAGAATATGGGAATACTATTAAACAACCAATGTTTAAAATTTTTATAGAAGCTAATAACAATGAGGATAGGGCCAAATCACTAAGGGAGATAATTCAAATATATGTGCAATAAAAAGATTAAAGAAGTATATTCAAAATGTAACCTTAAACATATTATATCTACGTCACAGTGTCAGGACAAACAACGTCACAGCGCCATTAAAGACATTGCTGGAGCACTAGAATATTGACATCGCAGTGCCAACCTCTCTGTTAGATAGCATCATGATATTAAAAGTTCATCTTTGCAGCACCATGTTCTTTATCGTTAAGTGCTACAACATTAGACTCTATAGTGCCTCGGTGCCTAAGTTACTCTTCTAGTGCTGTAGCATTCAAAAGATAATAGTGCCATGTCATAGTAGTTGTAGCTTCCCAAGGATATGATCTATCAGCAAAACGATGTGACTGTTCACTAAGTAATTGATCCATATCAGTAAGCACCATGGCAAAACTAGAAAAGCGGCGTAGTGGCATTAGATCATTTATTGGGCGCAATGGCATTAATCTTTCAAGCACTATAGTAAAAGATGCCTACTTTGTGTTTTCTTATAAATAGTCACTGTGTTATGCTTGTAAGAGAGTTCAGTTACTTAGATAATTTAAGAATAATTCAAAGTGCTTCTCTAAAACTCCCTTAGGGTGATAACTAAGGGAATTTAGGAAAGTATTTGACACCATCATTAGAGTGTTTGACTTGTGTTTATGGAAGTAATTCTGTAAGTAAAAAGGAGTATAAAGAAGTTCTATTGAACCATTCTGGTGATATCTATCTCTTATATTTTCTTTTCATTCATGCTATTAATGAAATTGAGTTTGTTCAAGTCTACTTCATATCTGGCTAAATTCTCTAATTTTGGATTGATGCTATAAGTATCATATATAGTATTAATGAATTCTCTTATTTCTCAAAAGATAATTTTAATATTACTAGATCTTCATTTAATGCATATAGTGGCCATATGTATAGTTAAAATTAAGTATAATATGGGGCCTCCAAGGAGGGAAGTAGGCATAACTAGGAATATTGAATTAGTATGCATCATACCAAGGCATAGGGTATGAAATGTACTAAATTCTTAAGGAGTTGATATGTTTATAGGAAGTCAGTGGACATCCTTTGTTCCTATATGCTTAACAGAGATCTAGGAATGCATATACTCTAAATTGCATCATAATCAAAAGAGATTTATTGGAAAAATATATTATTTACATTCATCAATCCAAAATATTTTATACATATAATATATTCATTACCTTTTTCTATTTTTATTTAAGTGATTGAATCTTCTATAATATCTATTTTTATCGAGTAGGGTAATTATTATAATTTTAGTAGATAGTAATAGTGTTAGCAAGTGAGCATATCTTTCTCGTGGGATCGATACTCTACTCTACCACTATATTACTTGATTATATATATAATTACGTATATTAAGTGGGATTTTTATAATTTTTATATTAAATAAAATCTAAGCATTATTATGGATTGATAGAGCCCTAAATCATTTTATAATTCTATAGGTTACTCTACAGCCCCCCATCAAGTTTTTGGCATCATTGTCAGGGAAGTATTTTACTTTTACAAAATTCTCACAATATTATTGAATTAATTACATAGTTAGACCTACTTATATTTTTTTCTTTATTTTATTTTATTTTATTTTACTTTGGTTATTTGTATATTTTTGGTTGAATGCTTTATAGCTATAAAAAAGAACTTTTATCATTTGATCCCAAGATTGAGAGAACCCTTTCTAAAATTAGAAAAACCAAAAAGAATTTGAAAATGACTTAACCTAAGTTGGAGAAAAATCATTATAGACATCTTAAGGATTATGCAAACCTTTTAGTAGATGGAATTCATCGGAGTATAAATATACCTACAATCCAAGCTAATAATTTTGAATTAAAACTAGCTATTATTCAAATAGTTCAAAACTCTTAGTTTGGGGAAACTCTTATATAAGATGTCAATTTACCTTTATCCATTTTCTTAGAAATTTATGAAATATTTAAGTGCAATGGTGATAGTGATGATGCTATTTGACTTAGATTGTTTCCTTTTTTTTAAGAGATAAAGCTAAATTGTGGTTAAATTCTTTATCCCCATGTTCAATAACTACTTGGAATGAATTGGCTCATAAGTTTATTGCTAAGTATTTTCCACCTTAAAAAACTGCTAAACTTAGAAATGACATAACTTCTTTTACTCAGTTAAAGGGAGAATCCATTTAAAGAGTTGTGAAAGATTTAAGAAAATGCTTAGAAAATACCCACATCATGCATTACTTGATTGTTTGATTATTCAAAAATTTTATAATAGATTAGTAGGATCTCTTAGAGCCATTATTGATGCTACAGTTGGAGGATCATTAATGTCTAAGCTATTTGAGGAAGTCTATGAATTAATAGATGAAATGGCTACTAATAATTTCTAACGGCCTGCTGGTTGGGTAAATTCTAAAAATATAGCTAGAGTTTATGAATCTTATGCTTTATAAATCTTGTTCCATAAGTTGCGATAATTTCAAAAAAATTGAATAGAATAGGAGTAAATTTAGGGTTTGGAATTGAATTCGTTGGAGAGTAAAATTCAATTGAAGATAATACTATGCAAGGGATAGAAAATATTAATGTAATTGGAAGACAAAATAATTCCTATTCTAATACATATAATCCATGTTGGAGGAACCATCCTAATCTTAATTGGTCAAATAATTTGGGTATTAGTAATTAGTAGAATAATGGGCAGAATAATCAAGGAGCAAATTGGAACAGTTCTCAACAACTTGTTATTAATCTAAAGCCTTCATGTCCTACAGGTCTTAATTAATGCAATCAATTTGGAAATAAAAAAATAGTATTGCAGGATGTAGTTATACAATTAGAGAATCAATGACAAAATCAAGCTGCTTCTATTAAAAGTTTAGAGACCAAATTAAGCAAGCTTGCAATTTTAGTTAGCAGTAGACCTTTTGGATCATTATCGAGTAATACTGAAGTTAACCCAAAAGAGAAAGAAGAAGATTGTAATGGAAGTCATTTGAAGAATGGAAATAATTTAGCCCAGCCAAATTGAAAATTTTAGGAAAGTCTAGTTGAAGACTATAAATTTAGTGCTATGTGGGAGGCAACCCACCTGATATGCAATGTATGGAGCGTAGTGCACTAGTTATCCTGTAATTAATATTATGTATGTTATACTTTGTTATGTTCTATTAACACATTTTATACACCCTTTATCATTCATATAAAAGCATGTATAATGTTCATTGTTCTTTGTGCTTCTTTTATTTACATTTCATTAAACTTTTTCTCAGGTTTACTATAATTATTTTTGTATTCTAATTATTTAATTAACTTTAGTAAAAATGACAATTAAAAATATATAAAATTAGGATAATAATAATAAAACTTTAGATCTTAATTTAAATGAATACTATTTATACTTCATAGAGTGGAAAAGAAACTAATAATTATCTAACTTAGATTATTTAAATTATTGCTTTAATTTAAAATTATAAGTTATACCTTTATTTATTAATTTTTAGAATAAAGATGAATAATTAAAATTAAAGATTTGATATGTGTATATTAAAATTAGAAATCATAAGTAATCCAAATTTAGAATTGGTAATTTTATTAAATCCTTACATAAAACTCATTAAGATTATAAAAAGGGTTTGAAACAAAATCATTAACTCTGTACTCCTAAATTAATAAAAGAAAGAGCTATAAAAATAATTCTAAAAAGAAAAAGAAAAATTGAAAAAAAAAGATGAGTACATTAAAAATTTGGTATAAGTAAAAGCTTAGAACCTGATTTTAATCTTATACTTAAATTCATAAAGGATTAAAAAAAACCCAGTCCAAATGATGGTAAACTAATAAAGTTTTAATTTTAACTACAAACATATCGAATCATTAAGCAACATTATTCACTTTAAAATTAAAAAATTAATAATTAAATTTATAACCTATAAAATCAAATTAAGTTATAATAAGGATGAGCGATTAATATAATTATTAGTATATTTACTAAACTAGAATTATAATCTTGTTTATTTTTACATCTTCTAAACTGTGATGTATTATCATATATTTTAGTAATTTTAAATTATTAGTTTTTTTACTTTGGTTAATCTTTTAATTAGAATTATAATATATTTATTTACTTGAGGACAAGCAAGAGTTTAAGTTGGGGAAAATTTGATAAGTGTAAATAATATGTTATGTTATGTGTTATATTTTTAGTGAAAATGTGTTGTTTTAGTTGTATTATATAAGAAAAATATAGAAAAGGCATAAAATTCTAAAATTCATATAGTGTTGTGGCGTCAAAATAAATAATGCTATAGCGCCATCAAAGACATTGCTGAAGTGCTAGAATATCGACATCACAATGCCAACTTCTTTATTGGACAGTCCTGTAATGTTAAAAGTTCAGCTTTGTAGCACCATGTACTATGTCATTAAGCACTACAGTGCTAGACTCTATGGTGCCACGATGCCTAAATTGCTCTTCCAGCACCACAACATTGAAAGCAGTGTTGCAATATAGCAGTTATAACTTCTCGAGGATATGATTTGTCAGCAAAACATATAACTGTTCACTAAGTAACTGATCCACATCAGCAAGCACCACAACACAACCAAAAAAGTAGTGCAACATCATTAGTTCATTTTGTTGGGTACCTTAGTGCCGATCTTTTAAGCGACACAGTGCTAGATGCTTACTTTATGTTTTCCTATAAATAATCATTGTGTTATGTTTGTAAGTGAGTTCAATCACTTAGATAATTATAGTATAATTAAGAGTGCTTCTCTGAAACTCCCTTAGGGTGACAACTAAGAGAATTTAGGGAAGTACTTGATACAATCATTAGAGTGTTTGGCATGTGTTTGTCGAAGCAATTTTGTAAGTAAAAAAGGAGTATAGAGGAGATCCATCGAACTATTTTGGTGATATCTATCTCTTGTATTTTCTTTTTTATGTTATTAGTAAATATGAGTTTACTTCAAGTCTACTCCATGTATGGCTAAATTCTCTAGTTTTGGATTGATGATGTAAGTATCATATGTAGTACTAATGAATTCTATTATTCTTTAAATGATTAAAAAGATATTATCAATATTATCAGATCTTCATTTAATATGTATAGTGTCTATATGTGTAGTTAAAATTAAGTATAATGTGGGGCCTCAACTGAGGGAAGAAGGCATTACTAAGAATATTGAATTAGTATGCATCATACCTAGGCATAGGGTTTGAAATGTACTAAATTCTTAAGGAGATGATATATCTGTAAGAAGTCATTGGACATCCTTTATTCCTACAATCTTAATAGAGATTTAGGAATGCATATGCTCTGAATAGCATCATAATTAAAAGAGATTCATTGGGAAAATATGTTGTTTACATTCATCAATCCAAAATATTATATCTATATAGTGTATTCATTATGTTTATCTAATTTTATTTAAGTGATTGAATCTCCACAACATCTAGTTTTATTGAGTAAGATAATTATTATAATTTTAGTAGACAGTACTAGTATTTGTAAGTGAGCATATCTTGCTTATGGGATTGATACTATATTCTATCACTATATTGCTTAGTTTAGCATGTACACTTGCATATATTAAGTGAGATTTTTATAATTTTTTATATAGAAAAATCTAAGCATTGTTATGGATTGATAGAGCCCTAAATTATTTTGCAATTCTATATGTTACTCTATAGCCACCATCAGATAATATAAAATATTATTTAATAAATCCTCCAATCCTGGCTACCCCTTTCTTGGGGAAACTATTAATTTTGTACACATCAGCTTTAAGTGAATCTTTTGGAGCCTTATTAGCTTAGGTTAACAAGGAAGAGAAAGAGAACATACTTTATTATCTGAGTAGGCATTTACTTTCAACTGAAGTAAATTATACTCTAATTGAGAAATATTGTCTGGCCTTAATATTTGTTGTTCAGAAGTTAAGTTACTATATGCTTTCTCATAAAGTAAACCTTATATCCTAAGTAAATTTGTTGTAATATTAGATGACTCATCCAATATTGTTAGGAGATTAACCTGATGGTTGATGTTTCTATCACACTTTGAAATTACATTCATTCTCGTACTTATGAAAGGACAAGATATTATAGACTTCATAGGAGCTCATCTAGTGTAGGATGATTATCCAATAAATAAATAATGAATTACCAAATGAACAAATTATGAAATTAGAATTAAATGAAAATGTACATAGGAATTCTATTTTGATGGTTCTGCCTTCAGTCAAGAAGGAGCATCTCATGACACTTCACCAGGAAAAGCTATAATTAGCATTATATTTGTCCCTTGAGATAAAGGTTTAATGTATTACTCTTACACATGTAAGAACCATTTATGAATAATGAAGATAAGTATGAGGTACTGATAACTGGGTTGGAATTAATAATCTTAAATGAAATCAAAGAGGTAAAAATCTTAGGAGATTTGTAACTAGTGATCAATCATGTAGCTGGAATTTATAAAGTGCTAAAAGTAAATTTAATTTTGTATCATCTTTATACAGTACATCTTCTTGAATAAATCCCAAACATAACTTTATATAGGATTCCTCTTGTGAAGAACTCAATGGTGGATGTCCTGGAAAAATTAGCCAAACCTATTTTTTTTGAAGGGGATTTAATTTTGGTAGAAGTATAAGGTTGTAAAGTCTTATCGCCCATAGATATTGATATATAAAAATTCACCAATCTAGGTGAAAATTATTTTTGTAGTAGATGATGAAATGGTAGATTGGAGAAAACCTTTCATCAATTACTTGCAAGAAAATAAGCTCCATCATGATAGATTAACAACTAATAAGATCAAAAGAAGATCACTTTCTTAGCCTTAATTAACAGCACCCTATATAAGTAAATCAAAGGAAAAGAAGATCGTAGAAGAACTACATACTAGATTTATGGTGCAGATCAACCTGGACCAAAGATAAAGATGAACATCAAATGAATATGATATTAATGGCTGTCAATGATAGATGACTACATGAATATTGCATGCCATTATCATCAATGGCAGGTGCATGGTGTGGTTCTACCTCAACAACTAAATATCTGACATCTAATAATTACTTTGTGGCCATTTGAAAGCTGGGGTATGGATATCATCAGTCCTATTGATTTATCATCTTTTAAGCATCATAGAATTATATTAGCAGCTAAGAATACATCTCAAAGTGGACAGAAGCAGTTCTATTGAGAGAGGTCAAATCACTTCATGTTCTAAACTTTTTAAAAGACCATGTTATGTATTGATTTGGTGTTCCTTTTTGGATTATATCAAATAATTGTCCTTCATTAAGGAGTACTAAAATAAATAATTTCACCAGATCTCACAACATTGATTAGAGATACTAAAAAGTATATTACCCTCAGACAAATGGATTGGCTGAGGCCTTCAATAAAACTCTAGTTGAAATCCTAAAGAAAACCTTAGATGATAATAAGTGTTAATGGCATAAGAAGTTGGTTGAAGCTTTGTGTGCGTATCGAACTACTTATAGAACTCCAACTCAATATATATTATATGCTTTAGCCTTTGGTGCATAAGCTATTGTTCCTTTAGAGGTATAATACCCTCACTCAGAATTATAGTAAATTACAATGTAACTTCTGAACAAAATGCAAGACTTCATCTAAAAGAGCACTAAGGATTAGAAGAGAAGTGGTTACAAGCTTAACAAAGCCTCAAGTTGTATAAATCTAAAATGATTCAAGCACATGACAAATTAGTTCACCCAAGAACTTTCTAAGTAGGAGACTTGGTCTTAGTTCTTTGAAGGCCTACCTTAACACATCAAAAGGAGTTTGGTAAATTCAAACTGATGTAGGAAGGTTCATTCGTGGTGGAGAAAGTCTACCATTAAAGTCTTCTATAATGTACTATGTTTGGATGATGGAACTAGGTCCAAAAAGTTATTCTAAAGCTGGCAAATTTTAAAATCCTCAGCACTTTCTTAAGTTTGTCCTTAAAAGGTTGGAATAACTATATGTAGTGGTCTCCTTTCTTTTGGACTTTTGTAGATCAGATAGTATGATCCCTGGTATTGTCCTGATCTAACCATTTAAATTTGCTTATTGTGGAGCCACTTTCCCATTAGGGTTTAAATCCTACGCATTATTTCAATTTGGTCAAGTGAGTATCTAAATCTTCCTTCTTTACTATTTCAATTTGGTCAAGTGAATGCTGGATTCCTAAATCTTTATGTCTTATTATTTCATTATGGTCAGACATACATTAAACCTTTTAAAATCTCTTTGTTCATTTTTATATAGTTATGCGAACATAGAAAAATCCTACTCACAAATTTGATTCGTTCAAGTATCTAAATCTTCCTTTGTTGTTATTTTTATTTGGTTAAGTGAATGTTGAATCCTTAAATCTTTGCATCTTGTTATTTTGATATGGTCATACAGACAATAAATCTTTTAAAATCTCTTTATTCATTATTTTGATATGGTCACTATTTCTATTTGGTCAAGTGAGTATCTAAATCTTCCTTCTTTTTTGTTTTGATTTGGTCAAGCAAATGTTGGACACCTAAATCTATGTGTCTTGCTATTTCAATATGGTCAGACAGAAATTAAGCCTTTTTAAAATATCTTTGTTCATTATTTTGACATGGTAGGGTGAATTAGGGTTATCCTTATTTGTTGTATCAATATGATCAAGTGAAGGTATGGTATCTATTATAAACTAAGTTTAATTTGATTTTCTTGGGATAGATCTCCCATTCAAGTTTAAACATTTCATTATCATGATTGATATAAGTTTCTGAGTGGCATCCATTATTTTAAGATTTGATTTATCAAGGATTTGACTCCTGGTATCATTCTGAGCTAACCACTCAAATTTGCTTGAGTAAGACCAATTCCTTCACAAGTATCTATCTTAATTCAAACCAATACAAATTTTAAATCAATCTACACTCAAGTTCAATCACCAAACAAATCTTTTAGATGCCGTTGATTGCTTCAGTCAACTCCAATACGTGTGATTTACTTTTCAAGTTCATCACACTTTTTAGAGGTTCATTTGTTGACCTCACTTTTGCTGAGGTCATTCAAACTCCAAATAATCTTCAATTAGCTCAAAGTTGTGATAGATATTCAAACTGCCAAGTATACTGCATTCTGTAATACACTAGAACCCTGATTTCAGTCTTTGTTCAAATCTTGCCATTTCGAGCTTCATACATCAAACCCCCATTAGCCCTAGCTTCTTACACCAATGGTTGACTCAATTCACTCAATTGAGCTAGCTCAACCTTGTTTAGTTGATCAAACCCTTACATTGATCTATTACACTATGTAATTCTCCACTAAACTCCATCAAACTATATCTATCCAAGCTCCTTATGATTTTTCATGATTGGTCTACTCATTTTGGTTATAGTTGACTTGGTCAACCTAACCCAAGACTAGTCAAATTAGATTGGATTGGACCAAATCCCTCTATATGATTAATTAAACACCTTTCATTATTTAAACTTAGTCCAATCAACTCTACAAGCATGCTTAGACCATGGCCTATACCATTCATGCTATATTGACTTGGCCAACTCATATGAAATAGTTAAACTCTTTCAATTTGGGTCTTACTCTTATAAACACTAAATCCCCTCAAATAAACTCGTTCAATTTGACTTAAACTTTCTTTAGAGGTTCCTTAAGGTATACCATAGCTACCTTAACAAAATTTGACCAGTTAAAGTGGTCAAATTAATTAAAAAAGCTTAAAGGTCAAATTTAGTCAAACCCTTGCTTCCACTCAATCCCAGCTAGTTTGGCCGACTCAAAATGATTCTAGAATGTTCTTAGAGTTCAATAGACCCAAGATCAACCCTTGGTTTAGCTAAAACCAACAATATGTGCCCCCCCTTCATAAAACAATCACTTTCCACCTTGGAGTGTCCTTCTCTGGCCAAGCCCTACTTATATAATCACCTGAAATACTTGGCAGTCATCCAAAGTAACTCCCTGATCAATTTCAGCCCTGGATGATCTTCCATGCCTTGGAATAGTACAAATTATGAAAAACCATCATTTAAGAAATACTTTCGGTCTAGAGCCTCATTAGTGCTAGTTTTGCCTTTATTTCACTCCTAGAGAATCCCTCTTCACTTCTCTATTCTTCCCAACCATTGAAAGCTTATTGAAGATGAAATCTAAAGGTGTGCTAGAGCTTAATTCTTTAAGACATTAAAAATTTTAATTCAAGCATCCTCTGCTTGTGCTTCCATCAGAGAATTTCTTCCAAAGGAGCTAAGGAGCAAATAAGCCCAAGAATGCCCTCTAAGACTCATCTTATAGAGGTAAAGATCAAACCCTAATCTTGGAACTTGGGTTTTAAATAACATCTATAATCTGCTATATGGAGCTCTCAAACTTCATATAATGGAAGTTTACATGATTAGAAATAATCCCCGAAAGTTTTATAAAGTTTGGATCATTAAATAATCCATAATAAGAAAAAGTATTTTTCCTTAGACAATCTATTTTGAAGAAGAAGACAAAATTTGGACCATTCATTTCGTGTGGATGGCTCAAATTTCATTGGATGAATCATTTGATCTACTCATTTCCAAACTTCAGGATGAACTTATTAACCTTATTTCTAGCTGAGGTCATCAAAATACTAGAAACCTGAGGTCATTGACATAGTGCATTGCCTTCTATAGGGAACTAACTTTTGGACTTCAATCAACATTCAAATCACATCATTTGGAGCTTCATATATCAAAATCATCATCACTACTTCTCTGAGCCAATCATGGATCCATTTGAGCTAGTTTAGCTATCCCTATCTAGCTCAATTGATCAAGCACACAATTCATCTATAATCAAACTTCAATTTGCATCTAAACTTCACCAAATCTTCTTAAACTTAGCTCCAAATGAATTGAACATGATTTGTCAACCTAGTCTAATCAATAGTTGACTTAGTTAATAGCCCAAATTTAATCAAACTAAGTTAATTTGGGTCAACCCATTTCCTATAATTAAACCAAACTTTCTAACTATACAAGATTACTCCATTGCATGCCTCAAGTGAGTTTGTACCTTATGTGAGTCAATCATGCTGAGTTGACCTAGTCAACTCACCAACAATTGGTTAAACTCGCTCACATAAGGGCTCCTTCATTGAAATATCAATTGCATGGCTCCAAATGTGAAATCCCTTAAGTAAAAGTAGCTAAACTCTTAAACATCGAGGCACCTTTTGGTGCAATGGTTAAAATTTCATCAAGAAACTCCGTAGTTAAGCGTGCTCATCTTCGAGCAATTTTGGGATGGGTAACCTATTGGAAAGTTACACCAACAGGACAAAATCATGAGGCTCTTAGGCCAAAGCAGATAATATCTCAATACGTAAGGGTTTGGGCTGTTACAAATGGTATCAAAGCAATACACCAACCGAAAGATGGGAGCTAAGTGTCATACAAGACAAAATGCTATGCCATGGGAGCCACCTCTTGAACCATGTATGGGACAAAGTGCTACATGATTGAAGCCACCACATGAACTTGTAGGGGCCACCTCTAGAATCCTATCTGCCTGGTGGATGATTCTGGATAAAGATGCTGACGAGGATGTCAGTTACTTAAGTGGGAGAGATTATGAAACCCCTTAAGTAAAAGAAGCTAAACTCTTAAACATCGAGCTACCTTTTGGTGTAATAGTTGAAATTTCATTAAGAAACTCTATAGTTAAGCGTGCTCACCACAGAGCAATTCTGGGATGGGTGACCTATTGGGAAGTTACACCAACATGATAAAATTATGAGGCTCTTAAACCAAAGTAGATAATATCTTAATAGTTAAGAGTTTGGGCTATTACACCGAACTCCTTGGACATGACCTAACCAACATCTAATACATCCCTAGGGTCTAACCTAGTAGCTTTGACCAAAGTTGACCAGTCAATATGATCAATTTCATAAAAAAAACCCTTAAATGGTCAAATTTAGTCAAACCAGCCCAAATATCAAAAATACCTCCACTCTAGCCCATGTGGCCTACTCAAAATGATTCTAGAAGCTTCTTAATTACCTTTAAAGCTGTTGTAAGCTTTAATTTGACTTAAATTACCCCATTTGCATAGAAAGAAAAAATACCTTTACACATCACATGTACTTACCTGGTTATTCTCTAACTTCTCTAACTACTTGGGACACTTATAAACATCTTAGTGAAGAGCTCAAGTGTATCCTAACCGTTGATTTTCTTTGGATTGTTTAAATTGGGGTAAACCTTCATTTGGCTTGATTGCAACATTTCTCCTCAACCAAAGCTCCTCCAAGCTAAAGCTCATTTTCATTTTTGGCCTACACAACCTCCACTACATTTCCCATGCTCAAATCAATTGGTCAAAGGTCGCCTGTGGCAAGGATCCGGCCACCTCAATCCATAATCCGTCTAACTTAGATTACTTTCAATCTAGAGCTTCTCAAACTTTGTTTTCTTCTTTGGAGTTATTCTAAACCTCTCAAGGAACAAAATAAGCCCTTAAATAAGCTTTGGGATCTTTTCTATTTTTTGGGTGCTGGGGTGCTTGCTATCCTAGGATGTATCTTGGTTGTTTTGTAATTAATTTTAGTAGGGACTTTGAGCTCATAGGATTTACTTTGATTTTTTTTGTAGCTCCTTGGAGCAATAGTGAGATTAAGGTCCCTTATTACAAAAAAATAAAAAAAAAACATTCCATTAAGTTCTTTTAGAAACTCCAAACACCTCCCCACCCTTTATTAGATCATGTTGAACCTCTGCCTAAAGTGTCATGGCAATTGGTTCACCAGATCAAGCATTTGGAGGCTTCTTCCACAAACCCTAAATCTTTATTGCATGGAAATAGCTCAATTTAAGCTATACATTTTATTTTAATGGCTTGGATTGCATTGGAAAGACTAATTATCTGATCCATTTGCTTTCAAGCATATCAAAAACAGAACGCCATCCATCCAGATCATGGTAGTCAATTCATGACCATATAGATCTAATAGCACTGTGTCGCTATAGATGTAACAAGTGGGAACCATGTTAATCGATCTCCGTCGTACATATGTTGATAGTCATCATGCGCCGTCGCCAATCATTATCAATGATTGGCCACTCTAGTTTTAATTCAATTTAATCCTATTTTTAAATATTAAAAAATTTTGAAACTTAAAAAATTGTAAAAGATCCATTTCTCCTCCAATTTCTGAGTTCTTGGGTTCTATGGAACCAGCTTAAGCCAAATTTATTTCAAAATTATTTTTAATGGGTGGTGACAACTGTACATAAAGTAATTAAGTTTTGATTGCCTACTATTTTTCTCTAATATCTCCCTAACCAGTGATCCAATTGTGCTCAATTTGTACAATATAAATTAGGGCATATATCCTACATATCCTATTTTTTTTTAGACCTTGGAGAATAATGAATCTTTGGTGATTGATTTTTTAAAGATGTGAGTCAAAATTTGACCAAAAACTTTAGAAATTTATTATTCTTAATGCTTACAGATTTAGAGCACCAAATTGCTATGGCGTATTTACATTATTGCAAGGGTTAGACATACTAGTTTTCTAGCCAAAATGAACATTAGAGACATCTACAGAAAATCATTTAGGGAACGGCTTAGAGAATTTTGAAAATTTTTAGGAAATTCTCCTCACATCCAATAGGGATGAAACTTAAACATAACACACCTAGTGACATCTTACACCGTAAGAATTAATCTTACCTTAATTGAAAGTCATTAAAGTGGTTAGTTAATAGACCCTAAAATGAGCCCTTATTTTATGGGCTAATTTTTCTAAAAATCATAATAATTCACACAAAAATACTAAAAATAAAAAATAAATTGCAATCAACCTTAAATCAATCCTACAATCAATGAAAATTAAAATTAAACTTGAATTGTATTTAAAATTTAATTAATTTAAAATTAACCCTTAATTAAATAAAATTAAATATTAGTCATTATTAATCACAAAATTTTAGGGATTGGTCTATTGGTTATTTTAAACCAATAACATCAATCACTTGAGCATTTGGGTTATTTTGATTGATTAAAATCCAGCTTTAAATTCCTTATATAGGAAGGAATTTAAATAATTAAATATATGTAAAAAAGTTAAATAAAAACTAAATAAATTTTAATAAACAAAACTTAAATAAATAAATTATATAAAAAGAAAATAAAATTAGAATAATTAAAAAAATTTAAATAAAATTTTAAAATATAATTAAATAATTAAATTTAATTAATTAAAGAATATTAATTAAAAATTAGTTGACAATTTAAATAAATTAAATAAAAATTCTTAGAAATAATTTTTTAAATGACAAAAATAAAATAAATTTTATAATTCATTTGATTAAATTTATTTAATTTAAATGAATTTGATATTTAAATATTAACTAATTAAATGAAAGTCCTTTTATGCATTATGCTTAACTCCTTTGGAAGACACAATTGCATTGGATTTCAAAGTTGTTAATAAATTTTAAATATACCAAAGACTCTCATGTATTGTGTATAACTCCTTTTAGGAAGACACAAATGCATTGGATTGAGGAATCTTTAATAAATCTTAAATAAATAAAAAGGGCTTTTATACACTATGTTTACCTCCATTTTGAAAGGCATAAGTGTATGACATTCTTAAGTCCTTAATGAATCTCTAATAAATAATTAATAATCAAAATACCTTCATACGTCATGCCTTATTCCTTTTGGAGAGCATATATGTATTGGATTTATAAGGTCTTTCCCTTAACTCACCAAATAAATTATTAATAAATCTTCAATAACTCTATGCAACTAATCCTATCCTTTAGGAGAATGGTAGCATTATAATTATGAGCCTTAGGACTTGTAGGCTAGTGGCTTTTGCACTTTGAAGTCACTAGTTTATCTGTTTCTTCAAAATTAAATAATCAACTTCAATATTTCAAAGAATAAATAATTAAATATCAAATCATTAAGACTTAAACTTAAATTAAAAATCCTTTTTTACCTTTAATATACAAACACTTTCAAATAAAGCAACTTAAATAATAAATCCCATTGTATATATCAAAGCCACATAGCATTCTTCACATGCTATAAATGGTTTGCTAGGACAACCAACTCTAGTTTTGGCTAGGCCGATGGTTGATTTTGTATAATGCTCTGTTTTGAGAACATTTTATGTTTGTATATTTATTTTTAGCACTCTAAATGTCATACAAGTTTCAATTTCTTTTCGTTCACCTTAGTCTCTTATTGGTTGCATTAGATTCATTAGGTTCTTCTACACCTGCATTGCACTCCTTTAGTATATCTATAATTCTATTAATTTTATTACTTGCAAGAGTCAATGTAGAATGTACGTAGGATCTGATGTAAATGTAAATAGTCATAGTATACATAGAATGCATATAGATATAGTTGTAAAGTTCCAATAAGTTGTAAAGGTTTAAAGGTACTTTCTTATGTATACATATAGGGCTCCAAAATATAATTCCCTCTCCTTTGGAGGGTATTCCCTTTTGGAATCCTATAAAAGACATAAAGCCAAAAGATGATAAGTAGGTGCATTTAAATATACATATATCATAGGTATAGAAAACCATGTTTATTATGGTTGAACCTGGCCACCTTACTTTCTTGTAGACCCTCAACTATACAAATCTTTTACAATAAATGAAATAAAATGTTCTTCTTCACTATTAATCTTTTATACATTACTTCATATACATGCATTACATTCATATGGTTGTTAGATTGTATTAGAGGGTAGTCCTTTTTATAGGTTTCATTTAGCGTATATGTTTTGGACTTTATAGTAATATGTATAGTAGTACTAGGATGATACGGTAGTGGTACCATATACATCAATACCTTTACCCTGACATACATGCATGCATGCATTTTACTTTCTGCCATGTGCACTAGCATAGTGCATAAGCCATCGGTAAAGAATAAGGAGCTAGAGCGACGAGGCTACCATAGTTGTCCTATGGATGATGGAGTCTGTGGAGTGAACTTTTAAATTGTATAAAAGTCTAGGACTCTATCACTCCTAAATAATGCTTAGGTTCTCTTTGATAAAAAATTAACAAAACCCTAATTAATATATGTAAGTATAAATACTAAATCAAGTAATAAAATGATATGAGTAGTGTCGAACCTGTGAGGAAGTATGCTTACTTGCAACATTGTTTACTATAATTGTAATAATTATCCTACTAAAATAAAAAAAAATAATTATGGAGATTCTATCACTAAATAAAATAAAAAAAATATTGGATACAATATTTAATTAAAGTGTTTTGGAATGATAAGTATAAATTTCATATATTTCCTAATGAAACTCGTAATTATTGATGTGATTTAGAGCATATGCATCCCTAGGTCTCTGTCAATCTTGTAGAGGTGAAAAAGATATATGTTAACCTCTTATAGTTATAGTATATCCATAAGAACCTAGAATATTTTACATCCTATTTCCAGGCATGCAAACATCTTATCTTAGAATTGTTGATTATTCTTGTATTCCTCCATCGAGGCTATACATCACACTATATTTTAATTACACATATAACCACTATATCAACTAAAATAAAAATGGGATAATATTAAAAACATCTTTTAACATTCATAAAATAAGAGTCTTCATTAATATTTAACATGCACTTTACATCATCAATCCAAATATGAGAATTAGCTAGATATATAATAAATATTAAGAAAACTCATTTTCATTGAACTCATGAAAGAATAAAAATACAAGAGAGTGATATCACTAGAAAGGATCAAAATATCTCCTCTACACTCCTTCTCCCTTAAATTATAGAGTTTCTTTAAGAAACATAGGTTAAATACTCCAAATGATTATATCTTATACTTCCCTAGTCTCCCTTAGATTTTACTCTAAGAGGGAACTAGAGAAGTACTATAAGAAATATTGAATTTTACATAAGTGAATAAACTCTCTTACTAATATAACATCAACACTATTTATAAGATAAAACAAAATGACATCTGGCACTACAACACTTAAAAAAGTGGCATTGTGTTGCCATTGAAGTGAACTAATGCCTCAATGCTAAAAATTTTACATCGTTGTGGCACTTATTGATATGGATCAATTACTTAGTGAAAAGTCACATCTTTTCATTAATAGAATATGGCCCTTGAAAGTTCTAATTACAACACTGTGACGCTGTTGACATTCGAGTGATGCGGCGCTCAAGTATAAAAAGTGGTGGCAAGGCGTGAGAAATTATGGCACCGCGATATTTTTAAATAGAGATGCGGCATCCGAGTGTAAAAAGTGGTGCCAAGGTGTGAGAAATTATGGCACCATGACATTTGTAAATAGAGAATCCGACACTACCAAGCTAACTTCTTGACACTGTGGCACTAGTAATGTTGTGGCGCTGGCTCTGGTAATACTGTAGTGCTGGTAAATAGAGAACTTAGTGCAACGATATCTAATTTATGGCGCCTTGGCGATATTAATGGTAGCACTTCGACATTATTTCATCAGACACCGTGGTAGTGTAAGATCCTTAGAGTTTTCTACCATTTTTGAATATTTTCTATACAAACATAACTAAAATAACACATTTTCATTGAAAATAAAATATATCAAATGCTACATAATTTATACTTATTAATGGGTCAAGGTCATTATACTGATTAATGGGTCAAGGTCATTATACTGATATATTTTTTTAGAAAATCCAAATTTAACATTTAGATAATTTAGTTTAGGTAAAAAAAAAAACTTAAAGTTGAGGGTGTATTTTATGTTAAAATTGCATTATCTAGGTGCATTTGATCCGATTCAAATTGCTAAACTCTGATTCTAAATCTAAACCATAATCCTTTATTCTGATATTAAAATATCTATCTTACCATTATGCATCAAACCTGTGATTCTTAGTTTTAAAATTATGTGCTTAGGTGGTTAGCTAGCACTCCAACAAGCGTAAGTGCTGATGCATTTATATGTCTCAAACCTCTTTTGGGTGGATTATCTTGACCTTCTAAATGAACTTTATAAATTTAAATAAAAAACTATTTTAAAATTTATTGATTGATGGTTGTAAATATTTAAATTAAATATAATAAACTTTTTAAATTTAAAATATGTATAGTCTCTACTTTAATCAAAAGTTTTCTGTTTGGTTATATAACTAACTATAGCTACTTTCCTCTATGGCAACCTAAGGACCCAGATTAAAATAAACCCTATTTTTGTTGCTAAGATAGAGAAAACATTCTTTGGATGTAGACTAAATCTACTCCTTGGTTAGTTTCATTTTCAAAATGATAGGTGAATACAAATTTTAACCTCTGGGATGAATCTTGTATTCCCTATACTGAGTTTGATTATGAAAATAAATTGTTTCACTTTTCAAGTTGATAGTGTGGCATTAGTCTATCCCTCGAGGTAGTTAATGTCAGCTATACAGATTTTTTTAAGGTAATGTTAAAGCAAATTAGTGGCCAATTATATTTATTATCTACAGAACCATTACCCATCTGACCTGATCTGGGCCTTTGATTCAAAACTATGTGTGATTAATAGTCTAGATTTATGCTGACGAGATTAAGTTCCTGATCACTACCATTAATCATTTTGTTGTCACTAATCTTTGCCTAAAATGGGTTATTAAATGAATTAAATAATTAGAAACTTAAAAAAATCAACATAAATCCATTTCTAAGCTAAATCTTGCATATAATGACGCTAAGGTTTTGGAAAGAGAGCTCTTTCATTTGGAAATAAAATTAAGTAAATTTGATGAACATTTAGAGAGTAATTTTGGTTTGAGTTCCTAAAAAATTACCTTAATTACTCCCTAAATACATGTCCATTTGACTTGAAATTTCTTTGAATGAATTTATGTGACATTCCCTCTGTTCCATAATTTTCATAGCAATGTTTGTAATCTCCACAATCCTAAGGTGAATTTTCAAATGTATGGATCATTTTTGAACCCAAATATTTAGAAATTCATAGTGGACAATCCGTAGACAATTAGGTCACCAATTAATTGTGGTATGTTTACCTTCATGCAAGGGTTAAACCCATTTAATTTCAAACCCATTTGAACACAAGAGATACCTAGGGAAAATAACTTCGGGTATGGTCTAGCCAACTTAGAAAAATTCTAAGCAAGTCTCTTGACATCCAATAGGGATGAAAATCAAACCTAGATCATTCAGTGATATGATGAACCCTAGGATTTAATTTCACTTTAATTGGACTTTATTTGGTCAGTTAAACTACAAACCTAAAAAAGTAACCTCTTTTTGGTGAAAAAATTTCTAAAATTTGTAATTAATTAAAGTTATAAAAATATAATCTAAATTGCACAATACTCTAAATTAATAAAAAATCAAAGAAAATTAAATTTAATTTTAAATTTTAATTAAAATTAAATAAATTTAAAAGTTAACTTTAATTAGTAATTAATTAAATAAATTAATATAAAATAAAAATTTGTCAATTTAATCCCAAATTTTCAAGGATTGCTCCATGGGTTATCCTTAACCAATTGTGTCAATGATCTCTACATTTGAGATTTATTTGATTAATTTAAACCTAAACCAAGTTCCTTCTATGAGGAAGAAATTAAATAAATAATAATAAATCATAAATAAATTAAACAAATTAAACAATATAAACTAAATTTAGAGAACTTTTAATCAAATTTGAAACATTAAAATAAAATCAAATTACTCAAATTACCTCACTTAAACTCAAGTCAACTAAACTAAACAACTTAAACTTAAAGCTCACACATCAACTCACTTAATAAATACTTAAAGTAAACTAAGAAGACCTTTATGCATTGTGTTTGATTCCATTGGAGGACACAAATGCATTTAATTTATAAGTTTTTAATAAATCTTTCCTAAATGGAAGCCTTTTATGCACATGCTTGATTCCTTTTGGAAGGCATACATGCATTAATTCGTAAGGCTTAGGATATTGGGGTTGAGTGCTTCAAAGTAATTTTGAGTATTGCAGTTAATATATTCTTTATAATAAATATCTTCTAAATCATTAATCAAAACATTAGAATAAAACTTCAATGACTCTATGCAATCATTCTATCTTATATGCCTTACGACTTGTATGTTAGTGGCTTCTGCACTTTAACATCATTAGCTTACATTTTAAATTAAATTATTAAACTCAAACACTTTAAAATATGACTAATAAAATACTAAATCATTAAAATTTAAACTTAAATCAATACCCCTTTGGTTATAATAAACAAATAATTTCAAATCAAAATAACTCAAATAATAAAACTCCTTTGGACGTATCAAAGCCACACAACCTTCTTCACACACTATAGATGGTTTGTTAGGACAACTAACTTTGGCTTAGGTTAGGATGGTGGTTATTTTGGTATGCTTGCAGATGCCTTACTTAAAGGGCATCTTATGTTTGTTTATGTATTTTTAGTATTCTACATAATCATATATGATTAGACACTTTTACCTACATATTGCACTATATTTAGTAGTTGCTTGTATAATTCTATTACACTTTTATTTCTTGCATATATATTCTACTTATAGTACAGAGTATTTAGAATGTACTCTAGCTTTAAATGCAAATATGGAAGTCACATGCCAAATGTAAAGTGTCTAGAATGCATCTAGATTGAGTTGTACAAAGGGTTATAAAAGGTTAAAGGTATTTGCTTATATATATAAGGATCCAAAAGAAAATGCTTTCTCTTCCATTGAGAAGCATTATCTTTTGAAATCCTATAGGAAACATGAATCTAGAAGGCAATAATTAAATACATTTAAACCTACATTCATAGGAGCAGAAATCCAAGCCTATTATGGTGGAGCTTAGCCACCTTACTTTTACATAAACCCAAGTTTGTATTATACATTAAAAATGAATGAATAAAAGTTTTAATTATGCACTGCTATTTCATACTACTTCATGTTACATGCATAACATTGATATGGGTGGTAGATTTACATTAGAGGGTAGCCTTTTCATTGGTGTCTTTTGTTGTGCATGTTCTGAACTTTAGTTACCCCTATTACATGGAAGTTTCACATGAAAAGGCTACCCTATAATGTAAATCTACCACCCATATGAATGTAATGCATGTATATCTACACCAAGAGAGGAGGAATTTCCTCATATTAGTTACCCCTATTACATGGAAGTTTCACACTACACCATAGCTTATCCCATCTATACTCCATTGAGAGTGACTATTATTAAGCTACTCAAGCTATTCCAAATAAAGATTGCTAAAGATTGTAGGACCTCCCACACCAAGAGAGGAGGAATTTCCTCATATTAGGTGCCCCTATTACATGGAAGTTTCACACTACACCATAGCTTATCCCATCTATACTCCATTGAGAGTATCTATTATTAAGCTAGTCAAGCTATTCCAAATAAAGAGTTCTTAATAAGCTAAGCTTCTATGAAGGTGGGCAAATATACTAGGGACACCTCAAAGTGCTATGCCTTTCATAAGGATGATTGCCATGATATAGAGGATCATCATTATCTTCATGGATGGGTGAGAACTCATTAAGGCCAAAAAATTGTAGGAGTTTGTACTTATCAATTCAAGTCAATGCCCAAGAAAAACTCCCATGGAAAGTAGTGGTAATGAGCGTATCCCAGCTTACTATCATCATATTATTATGATAGTACCCACCATCATGGGGGTGAGTGAGCCAAATTCCCATTGACTTCAAAGAGATTAAATATTGGAAAGGTGAACTCATCATCTATCTCGAGTCCCAATGATGGATATTGGCCCTGCCACCTTCAGAGAAGTTAATAAGCTACAAAGAGGGAAGCCCCATAGTAATACTATCATCATCACTTCCTTGGTCACTAACAGTATTTATAGACATAGGAAGTTTGTTGAGATGATATATAAATTTTTATTAGATAGAATGAACCTTGTTACTTCCTACCTCATGCCAACTAGAGGTCCCCTATATGATTTCTCAAGAGAGAAGAGAGAAATATAAGTACTCATCCTACTAGTCACCTACGGTGTGGGAAATCGTAAATATGCTATAATGGTAGGTTTTATCATAGTGGATGCCCTAACTACTTACAATACTATCTCTGACAGGCCCCTAATAAACACCTTTAGAGCTATAGTGTTAACATACCATGTAGTGGTCAAAGTTACAATTAGAGGAAGGGATATCATAGTGAGTATTGCCTTATCCAGCCTTGTGAATATTATTAGACAGTAGTGAGAAAGGTGGAAACTTCCACAAAAGAAGCTGTACAACTAGATATGGAGAGAGATCCAGAACTACAGAACATGAATAAATTGGAATGGGTTATAGTAATGGAGAGAAAACCCTAAAAATTAGCACCTGCTTCAATGAACAACAAGAGGTGAGTTAATACAAGCTTTCATATGTGACCCATCTATCTTTGATTAGATGATAAAAGAAATGTTAGGCATCAACAAGGTTGCCTGATAAGTTAAATGTTAGGATGGATGTAAGGACCATGAAGAAAAAATCTAGGAAAACTATGGTCATACTTACCAAGCTAATCAAGTAAAAAGTGTAGAAGTCAAATAAAAAAAAGTGTGGGGGAGGAGTGCAAAGGAGTCTCTACTGCTTATTTGGGTCATTTCTTTCCTTATTCTCTAGTTTGTATTTTTATTTTGTTTAGTGCAATGGAAATATATGTTCTATTTAAATTTCTCCCTATGTGTGGCTAAACTCTTTTATCTGAATCTATGATAATTTAAGAACCATGTATGTCATAGAGTAGGTATGTTATTTTATAAATTACTTAAAGTAATTTTTAATTCCTCCTAGGTTTATTTAGTTTATATATATGTCTTGAATATACTTAAAACCTAGTGTGATTTAGAGCCTCAACAAAGAAGTAGAAGAATAATGAGAGATTTTACAACGTAATCTTACTCGCATAAATATATGGTGGATTGGGGTTATGGGATCTTAAGGATATTATAAAAATATAGTTGGGAGGAATCCTAGCTAATACTCCAATGAGCTCTGAAAGTTCAATGGAGGGTGTTCATCCTCGTTGAACTATCCTTAGGCACACCAAGAGGGGGGGGGGGGGGGGGGGGGGGGGGGGGGGAGGGTTAATTAGTTATTTTAAAATTTTGTCAACACTAAGAAAAAAATCTTTTTGATTTTTTCAAAAAACTTGAATTAAATAACTTAATCACTCGATGTAGAAGTTAATAAAAATAACAACAATCACAATGATGTTGACTTGATTAAATCAATTTGACATCAACCATAATATTTTCAACATATATTTTTGAAAAAAATAAATTATAAGAAATTAAAGTGTAGAAAATAAAATGTGAAAGTAAAATACGTGGTTCAGTTAAACAATGATGTATATCCACTCCCCAGAGGGTTAATTAGTTATTTTAAAATTTTGTCAACACTAAGAAAAAAATCTTTTTGATTTTTTCAAAAAACTTGAATTAAATAACTTAATCACTCGATGTAGAAGTTAATAAAAATAACAACAATCACAATGATGTTGACTTGATTAAATCAATTTGACATCAACCATAATATTTTCAACATATATTTTTGAAAAAAATAAATTATAAGAAATTAAAGTGTAGAAAATAAAATGTGAAAGTAAAATACGACTGAGCACACTAGAATTTTATAGTGGTTCAGTTAAACAATGATGTATATCCACTCCCCAGAGTCACCTCTGGGTATTAAACTAACTCTTATTTTCTCTTCTTTAGCCCCACACCACTATAATTAGTTATTTTAAAATTTTGTCAACACTAAGAAAAAAATCTTTTTGATTTTTTCAAAAAACTTGAATTAAATAACTTAATCACTCGATGTAGAAGTTAATAAAAATAACAACAATCACAATGATGTTGACTTGATTAAATCAATTTGACATCAACCATAATATTTTCAACATATATTTTTGAAAAAAATAAATTATAAGAAATTAAAGTGTAGAAAATAAAATGTGAAAGTAAAATACGACTGAGCACACTAGAATTTTATAGTGGTTCAGTTAAACAATGATGTATATCCACTCCCCAGAGTCCACTCTGGGTATTAAACTAACTCTTATTTTCTCTTCTTTAGCCCCACACCAAGGCAGAGAATACCTTACAAGAATCACTTCTACCAACCTGATGTGGTGAAGAATCGGAATCCTTTTTACCCTCTTGGTGAGGCAGAGAATCTTGGAAGCTCTTTTTTCTCTCCTGGTGAAGACAACGAGTTTGGATGCTTTTTTACCCTCCCGATGAAAACACAATACCTTGTAATCCTTTTTCACTCTCTTGGTGAAGGCAGAGAACCTCAAACTTTGACCTTGAAGCCTTTCTTCCAAGAGTATCCCAAGAAGATCCACAGAGCCCTATAGAGGAATCAAGGTGTAAGATTGATTGGAGCAATCGTGTGAACCCCCACACTACACCTCCCTTTCCTGAACCTCACATTTCCCTTCTCCACTCTCAACAATCTCTCAAAGCTCTATCCCAGAATTCCTTCAATAGCTCAAAAGTCTCCTTTTCTTGAAAATAATTAAAATAACATTAAATATAAGGTCTTCAAAAACCCTAAAATTTTAATTTAGCTAAAACTGATCTTTCACTATGATTGAAGATCATACAACACAATTAGTTTAAAACTAGATAACATCCACTATGATGGAATAGTGCTGGGATGAACTGTTCAAAAAATATATACTAATCATACAGTATGATCTGGAGATCATACAAGACGATTAATTCAATTTTATTCATATCATATAGGATGATTGTCGGGATGATTAAAAATTGTCTTGGCCTATCATCTAGTACGACTACCATCATAATATATGATTAGATCAAAATCAAGGTTTCATCTATGATGACCATTGTTCATCCCAACCTATCATACAATATAATCTATAATCATATAGTACGATCAATTAAATTAATTAAACCTTGATTTGACTTACTAATCATAGGGATTAAATTAAGTAAGATTTCAAATATCAAAACGAACTTCATCGTGTAGTATGATCAGTTTAAAATTTGAAAATTAAAATACTTAATTTTAATTGGCGGCTAGGGTTTCTGTTTAAATGGCTCGTATAGTACGATCGAGATCGCATAATGTAATTAGTTTAAAAAGATTAATTATAAAAATAGCCATTCTAAAACATTTTTAAAAATAATTGATCATACAGTATGATCTGGATCGTATTGTACGATTGGTTAAAAATTAAAAACTTATTTTCTCTTCATTCCTTTTGTGTGTGTGTACATGGTCATTAATATAGCATACACCTTTTACAAGACTTTGACTCAAGAAATTTAAAAGATAAATAAATAAATAATTATAGACTGTAGTCAACTATGTTCCTATTCTACCCAAACTTGAGCCCTGAATCTTCTTGCATGATGTATGATGTACCTGAAATGTTAGTAAACATAAAAATAATGCAAATGCTAGGAGAAATAAAAATTTAATCAATAATGTTTGTTATAATCAAAATCACATGCTCAGGATCCCAAATTGTAAGAATCTCCCCATTTTTGATGAAGATAAATATTTTTGGTTGAGAAGTAAGTTACTTATATTTTCTTATAATCTCCCCCTTTCTAGGTGAAATATTTTAAAATTAGGGGAACAAAAAAGAATAACAAGAACAATTATTATTATTATTATTATTATTATTATTATTATTATTAAATAAAATAAAGAAAATTAGAAAAGCAACAAAAATTGAACATAAAGAAATGAAAACCATAGAACTAAATAAAATAATAATGAGTTACAACCAAACACAACCAAACATTACTCCTCCTTCTGACATCATAAAAAAGGAGGAAGAATGAAATAAGTAAAGGAAATACAAGCATAAAATAAATATTTTGCTTTCATCGAGTGGAAGGATGACAAATAGCAGTGAGATTTTGGAAATAGCTGATAATCATGTGAGCTTCATCAAAAGGTATGTCTAACATAATGAAGTTTGTAACCAAAGATAGAAGTGGAGTAATATTGATCCTATCCTTAACCATATGAAGGATTGATGTTCTAAGGACGTGTTGGATGACTCAGGCATTTTGTTTTAAGGATTGAACTAGGTGTTGGTGTTGGTTTAAGGGTTGATCTCAAGAGGTTGACAAGAGTCCAATCATAGTCACCCTTAGATAAGAGAAAGTGGGGTTGAGGCCCTTCAGTAGATAGGTTCACGTATTGGGCTAGGTCCGCTTTCATTATTTTTATAGGTCTCCTACAGACATAGGAGGACGTAATAGAGAATTATGCATTCACCCTAAGACTCACAAAAAATTCAAAGAGGAGTTCAGAATGGAAAGGAAGAGCTAGGGTAAGAAGAATTTGTAGGGTAGTGGAAGCAAAAAGATTCATGACCTGATAATTTAGTTCAGGCTGGTCTGTGAGTCGAGCGGGTGTAATATGAGCTTCTTTGAATCTGCGGCAGGCAGATTCATCCTAAATAGTTTGGAATCGATCATTAGTAGGACGATTAGAGGAACTCCCTTTAAGCCGTTGAGGGGCTCGCTTGCCATCAACCATTAGGAGGATTGAAGATATGAATTCAAGGGAAAGAGGAACAGAAGAATGGAGTGAATGAAACCTTAGAAATCCCTCCTTATAGAATTTTAGCAGATCGTATGGTACAATCGAGGTACATAATGGATGACCCAAAATATTCAATTTATCTGGATGATCTATAAAAAAGTTATCAAATCGTACTGCACTATCTTTGCTAAAAGCAATTATCCTATGGAGTCATTGGTACGACCTTAACTAAAAGGTTTGTATAGTACAAACATGTATTTGTACAATACAATATTTTTGAAATATCATACCAAATGATTTAATTCACTCTCTCATAACTGACACATGGATCATAGGGTACAAATAGTTGGATTATATAATATGATCATTAATAATTGGTTAAGTCATAATCATTAAAATCACAGATGATGAAGATGTGTTGAGTTGTGAGATCATACAATACAAATGAGGTTTGTATAATATGATGTTTTTTTTAAAAATTATTTTTGATATGTGTGCTGATCAGGGAATAACTACTACTTTGCAAACAACACTAAACACATAACAAACATAAACAAAAAAAGCAGAGACACACAAAACACCAAAAAAATCTCAAGTTGTTGATTTCATCTTGCCCTGAATCAAGCATGAATATCAATGACACCTAGTCTAGTCCTCAGTATACTAAAGGTGTCATAGCTTACAGGTTTGGTGAAGATTTCTACCAGTTGATCCTTAGTTGTTACATGATTCAACTCCTTAGCAACATACATTCTAATGAAGTGGTGTCTGATATCTATATACTTAGTATGGGAGTGTTGGATAGGATTCTTAGAGATGCATATGGCATTCTTATTATCACACATAATTTGAATAGTGTCAATAGAGAGTCCAAGGTTAAGGATTTGCTCCTTTAGCCATAATACTTGAGCAACACAGCTTCCAACTGCAATGTATTCTGCCTCTATGGTGGATAGGGCTACAAATTTTTTGATATTAAACCAATAAACTAAGGATTGACATATGAATTGACATGTTCTAGAGGTGTTTTTTCTACCAATCCTATATCCAACAAAGTCTGAGTCTAAATATCCTATGACTTCAAATGAGGAGCTACGTCTAGGGTACCATATACTTAGATTTTGGGTTCTTAGAAGATATTTAAGGATTCTCTTAACAGCTGCCATATGTGATTATTTAGGATCTACTTGAAATCTAGCACAAAGATAAATGCTAAATATAATGTCAGGTCTACTAGTAGTCAAATACACAAGTGATCTTATTATACGCATATACTTTTTTTGATTTACTAACATTCTGTTTGCATGTTTGTCTAATTGAGCGGTATAGCTCATGGGTGTATTAATTGCTCTAACATTTTCCATTTCATATTTCTTTAGAATATCCTTCATATATTTACCTTGGCTTAGAAAAGTCCATCATCCTTTTTTTACACTAAAACTAAGGAAATAAGTCTGCTCTCCTATCATGCTCATTTTAAATTCTCTACTCAGGATTTTTGAAAATTCTTTACAAAGATGTTTGATTGTTGATCCAAATACTTTATCAGCTACATATATTTAAACTATGAGTAGATTGCCTCCTACTTTCATAAGGAATAGTTTGATATCTACACTACCCTTTCTAAAGGATCTATCTAGGAGAAAAGTGCTAAGCCTTTCATACCATGCCTTAGGTGCTTGCTTCTATCCATACAATACCTTTTTCAACTTATAGACATGATTGAGAAATGATGAATTTTTAAATCTAGGCGGTTGCTCAACATATACATCTTCCTTAATCACCCTATTTAAAAAAGTACTCTTTACTTCCATTTGGTACAGCTTAAAGCCTCTAAAGCAAGTAAAGGCTAATAACACTATAATAGCTTTTAACCTAGCTACAAGGATAAAGGTCTCCTCAAAATTAATTCCTTCTATTTAATTATGCCCTTTAGCTACTAATCTAGCTTTATTTCTAAGTACTACTGCATAGTCATTCATCTTATTCTTAAAAATCCATTTGGTTCCTATAATACTTTTATCCTTATGTCTTCTAACCAATTCCTAAATATTATTTTTAACAAATTGGTTCAATTCTTCATGCATAACTAGGATTAGAATTCATCAGATAGGGCTTGATAGACATTAGTGGGTTCTATCATAGAGATGAAAGAAGAATTACTAACTTCCTTCCTAAGTCCATTCCTAGTCCTAGCTTCTACAAAAGGATCCCCTATAATGAGTTCTCTAGGATGGCTAGATACATATTTCCAATCTCTAGGCAAGGAATCCTGAGGTTCTTCTCTATTTCCTAGGTCAATGGATTATATTCCTTGGGTGACCTCTACCTTTGCTTATTTTTCTAACATATGCTTACCAAATTTATTAGATTTATCAAATACTATATGGGTGGTCTTTTCTACCACTAAGGTCCTCTTATTAAAAATGTTATAGGCTTTACCTATAGAAGAACATCCTAGGAAAACTCCTTCATCAGATTTGGGGTCAAATTTTCCTAGAGGGGATTTTCCATTTATCAGAATGAAATATTTACATCCAAAGATGTGAAGGTGAGACAGATTGGGTGTTTTTCCCTTCAGAAGCTCATAGGGAGTCTTATTTAATTTGGATCTAAAATTTACCCTATTCAGAATATAATAAGTAGTGTTAACTAATTCTTCCCAGAAATATTTAGGAAGTGAATATATTGCTAGCATGGCTTTGGTAGCTTCTACTAGGGACCTATTCTTTCTTTTAGCTACCCCATTCTACTAAGGGGTTATAAGGGTAGAAAAATTATGTTCTATACCATGCTCTTTAAAAACTATTTCAAACCTATCATTCTCAATTCTCTACTATGATCACTATGGATAGTCATTATTTCATATCCTAATTTCCTCTGAATCTAAGTGGAGAAATTCCTAAATTCCTCAAATGATTCACTTTTATGTTCTAGGAATCTAACCCAAGTGAATCTAGAAAAATTATATTCATTCACATATCCAAAGGCCTTCCCACCTAGGTTGGCCAAACAAATCTATGTAAAGAATTTCTAGTGGATAAGAAGTCCTAATGTGCTAAATGGAATTAAAAGAAATTTTGATTTGTTTACTTAGTTGACAGGCATCACAGAGGTGGTCTTTAGAAAAGTCTAGTTTGGGTATGCTTCTAACTAGGTCTTTTTGGGTGATCTTCGTAATATTTTTCATGTTTACAAGACATGTCACCTATGCCATAGCCATGATTCATCAATAAAAGTTTTTAAACATAAAGAGTGTGAATAGTTAAAAAAATTCAAATCAAGCATATAAACATTGTTAACTCTTTTTCCTTCTAAAATAATTTTTCCATTTAAGCTTATCAGTCACTTAATTGATAAAAATTTAATATCAAAGCCTTTATCACACGATTGGCTAATACTAAGTAGGTTATGCTTCAATCCATTACTAACAAAATCTTCTTAATAATAAAATTCTTTGAGTTGCCAATCATACATGAGCTCACCACTTTCCTGGTGGTGTTATCTCCTACTGTCCATATAGCACACACTCACTAGGCCTTTTGTGAGAGCACCCCTACAAAGTCATTCAAGGGTTAGTTTTAGGAACTCAAGTGAGTTTGGGTTCCACATTATGCTTTAATGTTTGAGTTGCATGCATGCTATGCTGTGATGCAAAAGATTTTGGCATCCACATTAGATGTGTTTTATAGTGTAATTTGCATGTGTGGGCTATGTGACCTATCATGCCACAGGAATAACACCTAACCCTAGGGAAAGGATTTACTAATCTATTTTGGGGGTTATGCTTCTTACTAGAGATTCATTATGCAGGTTGTGTTTTAGGGTTATGCCATTGTGCTAATGTAGGTGGAGGTTTATTATTTTGAAGTGCATACACTTTTGCTCTCAAGAACTCATTAGCACTTTCAAAACTATTAACTTTAAGTTTTAATGCATGCTCTTTATGATCTAGTTCATATTCTAGGGCATCTAGTTGTTTGTAATACTCTTCTAGCTCAGTATGCTCAGATTTTAAGGAATCATGTGATTTAGTTAACTCAATATGCTTCTTATTTAGATCATCAAAATCATTAAGTAAAGAAGCATGTTCTTTATCTAAACTAAAATGATCAATCCTAAGAATTTCATGCTCTTTTTGTCACTCAACAAATTTAGCATTCAAACTAGCATGTATTTTCTTTAGCTTTCTATATGAATCATAAATTTTTTTAGAAACTTTAAATAGTTTATCATATGAAAGCTCACATACCTCATCTTGATCAGAATGATTAACAATATCATTTGTTATAAGGTATAGATTTGTTACCTCCTCCTCTACTTCCGATTATGATGAGTATGAAGCAGAGTCTGCCCAAAATGCCTTTTATTACATTTATTTCCCCCTTTTTATCTTTATCTTCTCCTCACCCTTCTCCTTTATCTTCTCCTCACCCTTCTCCTTGATCGGGTAATTTTTTAAGTTAGGTAATTAGACTTTAGCTAAGTTAGTTTCTTGTATTCAAAATAGATAACATCAGAGAATGATTTTGTATTTTAATTATTTTTACCTTTTTTCCAGTTTAGATGCCGTCTTTGCTTTTTCTTTAGAAAGCTCTTGAATTGCCGATCATTAAGGCTATGTCGTCATCCTCATCAACTGCAGAGCTATCACTTTTAGAGTCATTGGCTTTTAACACCATAGCTTTCTCCTTTTTTTTGTCTCCTACATCCAAAAGTCTTTGACTGATACTTTGCTCATAGGTAATGAGTGAGCCAAGTAAATTATTAATAGAGTAGGCATTTAAATCCTTAGACATGCATATTGTTGTGACTTTAACGTTTAGTTGTTAGGTAGACAATGCAAAATCTTATTAACTTTCTTAGAGTTTGAAAATTCTCTACCTTGAGCATCACTAACTGAGTAAACTTAGTGTATATGTCTGAGATAGTCTCATTAGATTTCATGCGAAAGAGTTCATAGTCATACAATAAAATGTTAAGCCTAGATATTTGACTTCACTAGTTCCTTCTAACATAATTCATAGTCTATCCCAAATATCCATACCAATGTTTCAGGTAGAAACTCTCACGTAATCTTCAGACTTAAGAGCAAAAAGAAGTTTAGACATTTTGAATTGAGCTAAGTCCATATCCTCATTACTCCATTCAGTGAATGGTGTCTCTACTTTAACTTCATTAATGAATCTAGAAGGTGCAGAGTATCCTTCTTGAATCATATGCCACATGCAAAAATTTATAGATTGCAGGAAAGTAGACATGCAAAATTTCTACAAATCAAATGGTATATTATCAAATAGAGGTGAATTAGTTATAGAATAACCCTCTACAGTATTCCTATAACAAAAATGTATCATGGATCATTTTTCTCAAGGTTTTTTAAAATGCTACTTGTCAAACCCTCTTTGATACCAATTAAAAGTTCAATAGAGGGTGTTAACTCTCGTTGAATAGTCCCTAGGTACACCGAGAGGGGGGTTGAATTGGTTATTTAAGAATTTTCTTTAAAACAAAGAACAAATCTTTTCAATATTTTCAAAAAACTTGAATTAAACAAATTAATCACTTGATATAGAAGCTAATAAAAATAATAATAATCATAATGGAGATGACTTGATTAAATCAATCTAACATCAACTATAATATTTCCAACATGCATTTTTCATGAAAATAAATTACAGGAAGTTAAACTGCTAAAATAAAATGTGAAAGTAAAATAAGAACGAGTACACTAGAAGTTTATAACTGTTCGATCAAATAAAGACCTACGTCCACTCCCCTGAGTCCTCCACTCTGGGTATTACACTAACTCTTAGTGTCTCTCCTTTAGCTCTCATAATAAGGTAGAGAAGCACTTACAAGAATCACTTCCACCAACCTGGTGCGGTGGAGAACCAAAATCTTTTTCACCCTCTTGGTGAGGTAGAGAACCCTGGATGCTCTTTTCACCCTTCTGGTCAAGGCAATGAACCTAGAAGCTTTTCATCTTCTCGGTGTAGGCAGAGTACTTAGAAATTCTTTTTCACCCTCCTGATGAAGGCAGAGAACCTTAGACTTTGACCTTGAAGCCTTTCTTTCTAGAGAAGCCCAAGCAGATCTACATAACCCTATGGAGGAATCAAGGTGCATGCTTAATTAGAGCGATTGTGTGAATCCCGACACTATTTCTCCCTCTTATAAACCTCACCTTCTCCTTCTTCAATCTCAATGATCTGTCAAAGATCTCTCCCAATATTCTTTTAATAGCTCAAAAGTCCCTTTTTCTTGAAAATAATTAAAATAGCTTTAAGTGTAAGGTCTTTAAAAATCCTAAATTTTTAATTCAGCCGAAACTGATCATGCAATATGATCGAAGATCATATAGTATGATAAGTTCAAAAATAAAATAACATTCAGTACGATGGAACTATGTGAAGATGAACTATTCAAAATCTGTATACTGATCGTACAATACAATTTGGAGAATGTATAAGATGATTAATTCAATTTTCTTGATATCATACAGGATGATTTCTAGGGTAATTAAAAATCATCTTGGCCTATCATCCAGTATGATTACCATCATAATGTATGATTAGATCAAAATCAAGGTTTCATTCAGGATGATAAACGGGAAGATCGTTGTTCATCCCGACCTATCGTATAGTAAGTTATATGATCTTATGGTACGATAGACCAAATTAATTTAACCTTGATTTGACTGACTAATCATGGGGATTAAATTAAGTAAAATTTTAAATATCACACTATACAAACTTCATTGTATAGTACAATCAGTTCAAAATTCAAAAATTAAAATACATACTTAATTTTGATTGGCAACAAGGGTTTCTTTTTAAATAAATTATATGATATGATTGAGATCGCATAGTGCAATTAGTTTAAAGCATTAATTATAAAATTAACCATTTTAAAATATTTTTAAAAATAATTGATCATATAGTATGATCTGGATCATATAGTATAATTAGTTCAAAAAATTAAAAACTTATTTTCTCTTCACCCCACTTGTGTGTGTGTGTGTGTGCATGGTCATCAACATAGCATACACCTTTTATTAAACTTTGAAGCAAAAAATTTAAAAGATAAATAAATAAATAAATATAAACTCTTATCAATTATGTTCTTATTTACCTAAACTTGAGTCCTAAATCTTCTTGCATAGTGCATGACATACCTAAAATGTTAGTACATACAGAAATAATGTAAATGTTAGGAGGATTAAAAATTCAATCAATAATATTTGTTATCATCAAAATCACAAGCTCAGGATTTCGGATTGCAACAAGCTCGACATAGATGAGGAGAAATTATGCTCTAATTTATAGCACTATTAGGAAGAAACCACTCTTATGCAAGCATGCATCTTTAAATTTAAAGATTTTAAAATTAGTGAATTTAACTTTTATAACTATAATTTATTACTTTGAATTTCCTAACCATTTATACATCACCTAAGTAGATAAATAGAGTAGTTTTTTTAAGCAATACTATAGTGTATTACTTGCCAAGACATGTATACTTACGTAGAGTAGGAGTTACACCATAGAAAAAAAAATGATAATTATAAAATAATGTG
The DNA here is from genome assembly GCA_019925795.1 of Dendrobium chrysotoxum. NCBI lineage: Eukaryota > Viridiplantae > Streptophyta > Magnoliopsida > Asparagales > Orchidaceae > Dendrobium > Dendrobium chrysotoxum. The sequence continues at coordinate 33,377,431 of CM034303.1, read as the reverse complement.
TGTAAAGTGGTCCTATCAAGTTTTTGGTCATGTTGATAGAGATCTAAATTTAATTATGCTTTGTTTGATATTTTATATTGCTTAATAAATTGCTAATTTAATCTAGTCTTTATTTTTATTTTACGTGCTTTGAGTTGCCATTGCTTATTATTTTTTTCATAATTATTAACTATTTAGTGTTTAACAATTTTTTTATTATGTTTCTTTTAATTGCATACATAGTAATAAACAACTAATACAAATCTTATTTAATGAGGAAATTGAAAATAAAGTTAAACAAATTAAGAAAGCTAAAATATTTCAAAAAGATTTAAAAATGGTTGAACAAATTTTAAAGCATGGTCAACTTGGACCTCTTTGGTAATATACTAATGCTTAGTTGAAGTCATTCATCAAAGCATTAATAGACCTAGCATTTAGGCTAACATTTTTAATAGAAACTTGCAATAATTCAAATGGTCTAAAATTCTCAATTTAGGGGAACAACAATAGAAGATCTAACTAGTTTTTAAAATATGTGCCACTTTTAAATACAATGGTTTATATGACAATGTTATTAGACTTCAGCTATTTCATTTTTTTTATTGAGAAACAAAGTTAAGACATGGTTAAATTCATTATTGTCAGGCTTAATCACTATTTGGAATGACTTGGCTCACAAATTTTTAGCTAAGTACTTTCCACCTTCAAAGACTATTAAGCTTAGAAATGATATCACCTAATTTATCCAATTAGATGGTGAGTCCATTTATAAGGTTTGAGAAAGATTTAATTAAACACTTAGGAAGTGTCCTCACCTTGCATTACATGATTGGCTCATTGCTTAAACTTTCTATAATGGTTTGATATGTTCTATTAGATCCATTATAAATGTTATTGCTAGTGGCTCATTAATGTCTAAACCATTTGATGAAGCTTACATTTTGATAGAATAAATTGCCATCAATAATTTTTAATGGTCATCTAAAAGAGCTAACCTTAAGATGGTAGCTACTATGTATGAATCAAATGCTCTATCTATTCTAACTGTATAGGTAGCTACTATATCTAGGAAGTTAGATAATCTTGGGTGTCATTTCACGCTAAAATTCACCTTTACCTATAGAAGAGAATATTTTGGATCCTCTAGTAACCCAAAAGCATAAGGAATAAATTCTTTTAATGCCATTAAAATAGAACTAACAATCCTTTCTAAAGCACTTATAATCCTAGTTGAAGAAATCAATATAATTTTAACTGGAGTAATAATCAAAATGATAATAATAATTAGAACTAAGCTAGCCAAATCAAGTAGAAAATTGTAATCACCCTCCTCAAAATTTTGCAAGCCTAAGGCCAAATTATCCCCTTGGATTTAACTCAAATAACCAAAATAAGGAGAAAAAGCCTTCATTGGAAGAGTTAGTTTTGTAGATAGGTATGCAATTATAAAGTCAGGATACTACTATTAGAAATATTAAAAAGCAATTAGGTGTTAAGATAAAAATTATTCATTCTAAATTACCTTTATTATGTTATTTGTACAAAAAATATTAAAAAACCATGAAAATTGAACCAACACCACAACACCACAAATACAAACACCACAACACCAAATTTCATTCTAGCACTGTAGTGCCACATCAGCAACACTGCAGTGGAGAACTCTTAAAAAAATTGAAGGATAAGTTGTGAGCTTAGTAATGAGGCACTACCCATACAACACCATAGAGCTACAAAGGAGCATTGTAGTAGAGAATCACCCAGTGCTATGATGGTAGATGGATGAATTAATGAAATGATGCAACATAACAGTGAAATAAAAGCAATGTTTGGTAACTAATACATTAGTTCAGCAGTGCCACCAGGCCAGCGCTGTGATGCTAGTTCATTTATTTGAGAAAATTATAAATAGTTTCCTTATTCTTTACGTGAAAGGTTTGGCTCATTGGAGAGCTATGTAGTACAATATATTGTCATATTGTGTGAGTGTGTGAGACTGTATAGGTTATCTTGGCGAGAGTGCAGCTTGTGTTCTTGTATCTAGAGTCTTGTATTGGAGTTAAGCAAAGTGAAGAAAAGCAAAGGGCTTGTATTATCATTCCGAGTCATTTTAAACTTTATTTTAGTGTATTTATCTTATTATCTTATGTTTGTTAGTTTGTAACTTATTAATCATTCACTAAACTAAAATGTTTGAAAAGATTATTATGTATTATATAACCTTCATGTGTAGCTAAACAAATTATTTGAATCTATGATGATTTGAAAGGCATAAATTATTTATAGTTAGTTTTATTTTTAAATATATACATGATATTTTTATTTTCTCCATGCTAAGTTAATTTATGTATAGGCCTTACATCAATTCAAAATAAAGTGTGATCTTGATCCTTGATAGATGGAATAAAAGAAAAATTAGAGAACTTAGAACATAGTATCACTATGCATAAAAATATGGTGGTTAGGATTATGGGATCTTAAGGAGATAGAAGAACCGTAGTTAGGAGATCCTAGCTTATGCTCTATTGAGCTTGATAGAGATGAGGAGCACTATTTTTTTGATCCATAGAAACATTAGGTAGTAAAACCTCTTTAAAACAATCATGTTAATTTGAAAAATCATAGGTTCAGACTTCCTAAAATTAGTAAATTTATTTATGCAATTTGATGCTCTTTATATTTAACTTGCACAACTTATTAAATCATTTAGATATATAACCATAGCAATTTAGTAGGTAGTAGTTCTACTGTATTTTCTATAGGTTCGACACTCTTTTTATCATTATATTAGTTGGTACAACACATGCACTTGCATTAAAAAAGTACTTACACCATAGATAAATTAAACTTCCATTAGTGAACTAAGTTGTATGTGTAAGCTAAAGTACAAAACTTTGCATTTGCATAAGCTAAATAGTAGCTGCAATAGTGTCATATGTCAAGTTTTTGGCACCATTGCTGGGGACCACAACTAGAAAAATATTATCCTTCTTTGTATTTTATATTTCTGAATCCATTACTTATTCACTCTACTTTTCTTTTTAATTTGTACCTGCTTAGTCTTTGATTACTGCTTGGTTAAACTGCTCAATGTTTTATGTGCAATATTAAACAATCAGTAGAACTTTAGTTTACTAAAATTAAAAAAACTTTAAGAAAAAATATATAAAATTGAAAAATTGAAAAAGATTTAAAAATGAATGAATATCTTTCTAAAATAACCAATCTAGACCTCTTAGGGAATAGACCAACCCTATGGTTGAAGGTATTCAACAATTCATAAACATACTAATTATTCAAGCCAATTATTTTGAATTGAAACCTTTCATAATACAAATGGTGCAAAATTTGTTGTTTGGGGGGACACTTTCAGAAGATCCAAATTTACACATAACTAGTTTCCTAAATTTTTGCAATTTTAAGTATAATGGTGTTAGTGATGATGCTATCCTACTTATATTATTTTCATTTTCACTTAGGGAAAAACCTAAAATGTTGTTAAGTTTATGGCCCCCTAGCTTAATAACAACTTGGAACAAACTTGCCCATAAATTCTTATCTAATTACTTCCCACTATCTAAAATAGCTAAACTCAAAAGTAACATCAAATCATTTGCCTAATTATATGGTGAATCTATTTATGAATCATGGGAAAGATTTAAGAAATTACTTAGAAAATTCCCTAATCATGACCTTCTTGATTGGTTAATCATTTAAACCTTTTATTATGGCCTTATAAGTTGCCTTATATCAATCATGGATGTTCCTACTGATGATTCTCTAATTTCAAAGCCCTTTGATGAGGATTATGCCATGATTAAGGGGATGGATACAAACAATTTCCAATGGCCATCTGAATAAGTTAACCCTAGAAAAGTGGTTAGCATTTACCAATCTAATGCCTTATCAATATTAACTTCCCAAGTAGCTGCCACTTTTAGAATATTAGAAAACCTTAAAATTAATTCACCTTAGAGTTCACCTATAAGCTTGGAAGAAAATATTCATGGAACCTTTAATAATCCTAACATATCTAGAGTAGAAATAATAAATATAATTAATAACAGAACTAATAATCCCTACTATAATACTTATTATCCTTGCTGGAGAAATCATTTACCTTGGAGGACTACTTATGTAAATTTTAGTTAAAATAATAATTAAAATAATAACACTAATTGAAATTTTAATTAGCCAAATCAAGTAGGTAAATGGAATCCCCAACCTCAAAATTTGGCTAACTTAAGGCCTAATTATCCCCTAGCTAGATTTAACTCAAATAACCAACCTAAAGATAAGAAACCTTCCCTAGATGAATTAGTTTTGAAATGGGTACACAAATGAAAAGTCAGGCTTTTGCCATTAGGAATATTAAAAACTAATTATAACATCTAGCTAGATAATAAACCAATAGACTCTAAGGGATGTTACCCAATAGTACTAAAATTAAACCTAGAGAAAAATGTAAAGAATAATGCAAATATATTTAACTGAGGAGTGAGAAAAAGTTAGAGAGTGTAACTAGGAGTAAGGATCAGTTTAAGGAGGCTATTCTAGATGAGCTAGTAGAGGTACCCAAGGATAAGGAACCACTCTAACCTATAAAACAAGTAGAAAACTTGTTAGAGAGGTAGTTGAGAGGACACCACCACCATTTCCTCCATGATTATTAAAATATAATTTGCATAAGTAGTCCTCAAGGTTTCTTGGAAATCATTAATAAATTAACTATTAACATTCTATTTTTAGAAGCCATAGAATAGGTAGCCATCTATGCTAAGTTCATGAAAGGCATCCTAATCAAGAAAAGAAGATTAGTATATTTTGAAACCATATCATTGACTAAGGAATGTAGTGCAATACTGTAGAAGAAGCTTCCTTGAAAGTGTAAGGACCCTGGTAGTTTCACCATTCCTATGGCTATAGGGGATATATTTTATGATAAAGCATTATGTGATTTAGAAGCCAATATCAATTTAATGCACTTGTTCATATTCAAAAGACTTGATCTAGGAGAGGTCTAACCTACCAGTACTACCCTTCAGTTAGTATACTGTTTATTTAATTATCTTAAGGGGATAATAGAGGATGTGCTGTTAAAGTAGATAGTTTTATCTTCCATATGGATTTCATTATCTTAAATATGGAAAAAGATAGGTAAATACCTATTATTTTATGTAAAACTTTTGTAGCTACTAGGAGGACTATGATATATTTGTTAAAATGTGAACTAACTATGAGAGTACAAGATCAAAAAGTGACCTCAATATCTTAATGTTATTGAAATTTTCTAATGACTAAAATATAAATTGCCATTGAGTATACTTATTTGATGATTGTGTGGATGATTTTATGGTGGATTTATTGTTGAATAGTTCTTTAGATATTCCTTTATGTAAGGAGGATAGTGGAGAGGGAGGTAGAGATTCTATTCAAATGATTGGTGGTGCCCCTAGGATATTTAAGGGTAAGTTTAATGTGCATGGTACATCATCCCTAGGTAGATCTTTGAAACTATCAGTTGTAGTAGAGCTAAAGCCTTGCCTACCCATTTGAAGTATGCCTTTTGAGGAAAAGAGTCAACCTTACCTTTTATTATATCTGTTGAAATAGAAGAAGACTAAGAGCATAAGTTGATTATGGTTCTTAGTGAGTATAAGAGAGCTTTCTGTTAGACCATAGAATACCTTAAGGGAATTAGTCCATTCTTGTGCATGCAAATATTCTGATGAAGGAAACTTCCTACCCAAAAGTTGATCCCTAAAGAAGATTTAATATTGTTATAAAAGATTAGAGAAGAAGTAGATACTTAAGTGGTTAGATCCAGATATTATTTACCTTATCTTAGACAATGCATGGGTTAGCCTGATTCATTATATTCCTAAGAAAGGAGGTTTGATTATAGTAGCTAATGAAGAAAAATTAATTGATCCTTACTAGTATAGTTACTGGATGGAGGATTTGTATAGGCAATATGAAACTAAACAAAGCAAAAAGAAAGGACTATTTTCCTTTGCCTTTCATTGACCAGATTTTGGATTGGTTAGTAGGACATCCTTTTTATTGCTTCATAGATGGTTATTCAGGATCCCACAAGATTCCTATAGCTACTGAAGACTAGGATAAGACCACATTTACCATCCCTTATAGAACTTTTTTCCTTTAGAAGAATGCTATTTTGTTTATGAAATTTTCCTACTACTCTTCAAAGGTGTATAATATCAATCTTTTTGGATTTAATTAAGCAGGGTATTTAGATATTCTTGGATTATTTCCTTATATTTGGTACCAATTTTGATTCTTATTTAGAATGTTTAACTCTAGTTTTAAAAATATGTGTTGAATTGGGAGAAATTTCAATTTATGGTAATAGAATGCATAGTTTTAGGCCTTAAAATTTTTGAAAAAGGTGTAGAAGTCGATAGAGCTGAAGTGCAAATAATTGAAAATCTTCCACCACCCACTTATGTTAGAGGAATAATAAGCTTTTTAGGCTATACTAGTTTTTATAGGTGATTAATTAGAGATTTTTCCTAAAATTTCAAAACCATTATGTCACTTACTTTAAAAGGATGATGCTTTTGACTTTAATGATAAATGCAAATAATCATTTAACATTTTGAAATAGCACTTGATCACTACACTTGTCATTATTATACCTAATTGGACATTATATTTTTAAATCATCTATAATGCTAGTGATTATGCTGTAGGTGTTGCGTTAGGGCAAAAGGAAAGATAAAAAATTTCAGGCCATTTACTATGCTAGCAAACCATTAACTCAACTCAATTTAATTACTTAACCATTAAAAAATAACTATTAGTCATTATATTTACCTTTGACAAGTTCATATCATGCTTGATTCACACCCATGTTGTTTTGTATACAGATCATTCTGCTCATAAATTTCTTATGATGAAGAAAGATGCCAAGCCTAGATTAGTGACGTGGATTCTTTTGTTGCAAGAATTTGATGTAGAAATTCTTGATAGAAAAAGAACTGAGAACTAGGTTATTGATCTTTTATCTATGATAGAGCTAGAAGAACCTACATGTGAAGAGTATTAAATTAATGAGATTTTTTTGTGATGAGCATTTGTTTACTGTGCATTCATATGGTATGCCGGTGTATGCTGATATTGTGAATTACATTGTTAGTTGGGTGATCCCTATTGACATGTATTATACCCAAAGGCGTAAATTTCTGCATGATGCTAAATTATATTGGGATGAGCCACTCTTGTTTAGGAGGTGGAAAGACCAAATCATTAGGCGATGTGTTGCTAAAAATGAAATTGAATCTATCATTAGGCATTATCGTGATTATGAGTATGGAGATCATATTTGAGATTTTAAAAGTACTTCTAAGATTTTGTAATTTAGATTTTGTTGGCCTATATTATTTAAAGATGCAAATGAATATGTGAAAAAATGTTATCAGTGCAAGAGAGTAGGTAACAAAACTAAAAGAAAGGAAATTCATGTTAGTATGATGTTAGAAGTTAAAGTTTTTTATGTTTGGGGATTAGATTTTATTCGACCTTATGTCTCCAAGTGGATTGAAAGAATAGCTACCCTAAACATGGATGATTAGGTAGTAATTAAATTTCTTAAGAAAAATATTTTTCTAGATTTAGAGTACCAAGGGTGATTATTAGTGACAAGACAAGTAATTTCTGCAATAAGATATTTGAGACTTTGATTCTAAAATATGGCATTAAACATAAAAATTCATCTACTTATCATCCCAAACTAGTGGGCAGACTGAAATAAGTAATAGAGAAATTAAAAGAATTTTAGAGAAAATTGTGAGTCCCAATATGAAGGATTGGGCTTTAAAGTTAGATGATGCACTTTGAGCTTATAAGAGTATATTTATGACACATATTAAAATGTCACCCTATAAAATGATCTTTAAAAAGCCACCATTTACCTTTATAACCAAAGAGTAAAACATTATAATTTTTAAGGGAATTGAATTATAATTTGAAAGATACTGAGGAGAAAAGATCGATACAAATGAATGCGTTGGATAAATTTAGAAATGAGGCTCATGAGAATGCAAAAAAGCATACAGAGCAAATTAAGAAGTGGCATGATCGTAAGTTTGTAAGGAAGGAATTTGATCTTAGATGTTAAGTTTTATTCTATAGTTAAAGATTAATATTATTTCAACATAACTTAAAGTCTAGGTGGTCAGGATCATTCACTATAGTTAAAATGTTCCCGTATGGACTGGTTAATATTCAAGACCATAAAACTTTACAAATTTTCAAAGTCAATGGTCAAAGATTGAAACCTTACCTAGGAGGAGATGTGGGTCACCATAGAAGCTCCATTGAGCTTGCTCATCTTGTGTAGGATTCGAGCATAGTTTGGCTGAAGACTATAAACTTAGTGCTATTTGGGAGGCAACCCAATTGATCTCATTATTTGTTATTAGGTTATATATAATTGGTGATTTTTATTTAATTTATAAAATTTTATGATTTGATTAAAGTTTAGATGAATCCATGTATGTGTGTGTTTTAGTGATTTTTAGAGTAAAATAAATTTGGAAAATTCTCAACATTGGATTATTTGTACCTAGTGTTGACCTCGATTTTCTTACGAGCACCCCTGAGCACCTTTGATCAACTTAATTATACCCCATCGAGTCTAGTTTGAGCTCAAGTCAACTTGAATTGAGTCAAATTAGACTCGATGAAGTTTAATTAAACTCGAATAATGCTTGCCAGCCGCATCGAGGTCCGTTCGACTAAAATCAGAGTCAATTTAGATTTAATTTTGTTAATTTGTTCGAGTCGAGTCAAACCCAGATTAACCTAAATCGAGCTGAATTGGATCTAATTTGAACCTAATTTTAGCTAGATTTTTTTAATTCAATCCCAATTACAACTTAATCAATTTTTTAATGCATTTGAAATTATTTCCGAATCCCTCTTCAGCATTGACGAGCATTCAAGTCTTACCTTTCCCGGCTCTCTCAACCATTTTTAGTTCTTTGGTTTGAAATCCTTCATATTCTAGCTCCTGGATCTTAGCTCTCAGCCCCTCTCAATTCGTAACCCCTCCCCGATTCCTCTCTTTTCCTCTCTCTCTCTCTCAGGTACAGGAGGCTAACCCCCTGCTCTCCCTCTCTCGTTTCTCATCTACGAAGACCAGGAGCAAGCCGAGGTTTGGCCTTTCCTCTTCTCTCATTCACAAACACCAGGTTCTACCGACACTATCTCTGGTTCACGAGCCCTAGCTACTGGACTCTTCTTGCAAGCAGGTAACTTTCTCTCCTCTTCTTCTTCTTCCTCTTCTTCTTCGCTTTCTCACTTCTTCTTTTTCTTCTTCTTCTTCTACTTTTTCCTCCTCTAATTCTTCTCCCCTACTATTTATTCTTCTTCCCTATAAAAAAATCTGAGAATGAAAATTATTTGAGTTCACATTTTCTGCATATATGCATACATACGTTCTTGTTGAGGTAATCACTACATGGAGCATGAATGTTCTTTTATGGATTGCTTAGATGGCTTCAATCGAACAAGTGTGTAAACCATGACCTTTATGAGGACTTGCTTTGTGTGACTTTGCAACTATTGCATGCCAAGTATATGATGAAATTCTTCAAAGAGATCTTTCTTGTTTTGAAGCTTTGTTTTAAGAAGGGTTGTGTGCTTGCTTTACATATAAGATTTACGCTTATTCATGAGTTGCATTATATGATACATAATTTGAAACTCCATGCATAAATGGTTAGAAATTGTGAGAAGTCATGCTAAAACATGAGTAAAAAAATGGATGTTTTAATGCTTTTGGAGCACCCTTTCTTTACGGAATTGATTGTTACAAGGAAACGTAGGTATTTTCCTTCTTTCTAATGGTGGAAGTTCTGATATTTTTGTCACACTAATGATGGAGCATGATGTTAGTTATGAGTTTCTTTTTTTTTTTTCTCTTTGCAAATAATTACATGTGATTGATGAATTCTAATTGGAGAGTTAACATATACGTTTGGTAGAGTAAAAAATGCAATGGTTTATGGATATGTTGGAAACTTGCTCTCTACTAAAAGTGGCACTTCTTTTGTGAAGCTTGGGCGTTAAAAAGGCTTACACTTGTATGGAAAGAAATTTTTGTGTAATAGGTTCTTGAAAATCTGCATGTGTTAGAACATTTCCTATTAGAAGAATGAGCTTTATGTGGATCGGAAGAAGTGGTGCTTTATGTTTCAATCTTGAGCATTACTTCGGCTTCAATGTGGAATGATTTAATTATGTTGGAAGGTGATGCGTATGGTGCATTGGAATATGTGAGTGTATTGGAGGCTCATTAGATTCTTTGGAATTATAGTTTGTGAGGTGGTGTTCATATATATCTTCTAAACCTTTAGTGTTTTATGTAATAATCATGTTGAAGAATATTCATGTTGCTTTATGTTTCTTATAAAGGGTGTATGGATTTAGTGTGGTGGTGTTTTGGATATGGTTGGAAGGTTTCATGAATGTTCGGGAGAATGATTGTATTGTACTATATCATGCTGTGTGTTCGTTTTGGGAAGAAAGAAAGCTGGATTGTCTCTTTGCATAGTTGAAAATGAATGGTTTTTTTTTAGATACTATTGTGAAATGCTTTGAAAGAATACCGCATCCTTCTCCCTTCTAAAATCTTAGCGAGCTTTATCTGGGATCTTTCTCTTTAGAAGATATGTTGACGAGTCTATCTTCTATGCAAAAAAAAATTCTTACAGTTTTTATGTAGTTTTTCTCATTGATTTTGTAAGAAATGAGTGCAGTTTTTTAAAGGGTTTTCTCACTGATTTTATGCAAGAATTTCTACAGCATTTGGGAGAAGCCTTCTTTGTTTTTATGAGAAAATTCCCATGGCTTTTGTATAATTTTTCTTACTAATTTTTCTTAGAAATAAGTGTAAATTTTAATGTGTTTTGCACTCCAAACTGTTTTGGGAAGTGGATTAAGTGCAGATTTTGATGTGCTCTATACTCCAAACTGATTTGGAGATGAGTTAGATGTAGATTTTCATGGGTTTTATGCTCCAAACTATTTTGGAGATGGATTAGAGGTAACTTTTCTATACCCTCGTTGGTTAAGGGATTTGCAATATTACATGTTTTGGCATGAAGTTGTGTTTACAGGTCTAAGTCAAAATTTCCCATGTCAAAAATATTCGCTTCGCATCGAGAAAAGTCATAGTGGATTTCTTATAGGAATGTTTTAGGTGTTGCTTTATTTGAAAGGTTTTAATAGTTATTTTGGGGATTGGGGGTTTTATGGATGCTTTTATGCTTGAGAAGCTCTATGCTAAAAGGCTATTTCAGTTCTCTTTTCATGGACAATTTTCTTTCGCTTATTCGCACTTGATTCTAAAGATGAGTTTTAAAATGGAGAGCGGAAGCATATTTGGGTTGAAAGTTAAAAAAAAACTTGTTTGGGTTTTTTTTGGGTCTTATTTCTTCTTTGCTGCTTTGAGCTTTATTTGAAAGTTGATGTGGGTAATTGTGTCATATATTTCAAGCGCTTTCTTGAAATGTGGGAAGATTAAATAGCATCGAAATTCCCTTCCTCTTGTTTGCATTTGGCTTAAATGTTGAATTGGGATGAAGGAGGGGTCAAATGCATGTTTGGGCTTTGAAAAGACATGCCTAATAATGAGATGCTTACATTTTTTGAAAATAATAAATAAAAATCATTTTTTTTGGAAAGTTGTTAATATTCGAAAAGTCCCGAAGAACAAATAACCAAGCCGGTGTCCAAGCCCGAGGAAAGGTATGTTTTTTATTTAATTGCATTTTATTTTGATTATTTGCATATTAAACATTAACATGCTCTCACCCAATCTTCCTTTCTTTCCTATGTTCTTTATGAGGGGCTTTTGGAGAGCAAAGGATAAAGAAGCAATTAGAGTACAAATGAAGGAGCTGGGACAATCAGATCCGAGTATCAGTCGCCCCCATTCATTCTGGTGGGGGTGCTACGGGTGATACCACAGGCTCATAGCCCCCAATGTAGTGAGTTTTTTAAAACATAGAAAGTCCTTTAGGAGCCCCCATGGTTGCACACTCCCCTACCCTTAGGACCTTGTAAAAACATTAAATTCTTAGATTATTTTCTTTTCTTATTTTATAGATCCTTAACCCATTTACACATGCGCGAATGTCTAAAGGGTTAGAAAGTATACTTTCCTTCCTTACAATACTAGTGACACCTAAGGATAAGAATTAATGACCATGTCATAGAGAATTTAGACTTAGGATGTATGCTCCTTTTAGGATAAAAACATAAAATATAGAAAACTTAATGACACATCTTCCTAGGACTAGCGTGCTATAATGTCTTAATCATTAATCAATAAAATAAGTAATAATCCAAATCAAAATACATCAAAACACTTAACTTTTAATTAAATCATAATCAACACATATAACCACTAAACATCAAAACTTGAACATGAATTTAAACTAAAACTAGTTAGTTCATTAATCATTTTCTAATAAATTCTCAAATTTAAAAGATGTGAACAAATTTAACTCAAACCTAAAAGACTCCTAAATACCCAAAACTTTGAAAATTCATAACTAATTCTAGAAAATTCCAAATTGGGCAAACTAAAAAGCATTCAACTCCAATTAAAATCTAGATTTTTTACTAAAATATCAATTTTTTAAAAATTAACCTAATTTAAAAAAGTCAACTTCTCAGTCAACCGTAGTTCAATAACTAGGGCCCGAACTTCCAAAATTCATAACTTTGCCTAGAAAATTTAAATCCAATAAACTCAAAGTCTAATTAATCTCAATAAGGTCTAATATTTAATAAAAATATTAAAACTCTAAAACCTAACCTATTTCTAAAAGTCATATTTTAGACCCCACCAACTCAGTGAATAGGGTGACCCCAAACCTCCTAAAACTTGTTAATGCAATTTAAACTCCAAAGAACATTACCCCAAGCATTAAAATTGACCAACCAACTTGATTAACTAAAATGGGCCCTAATCCATTAATATTTAAATCTTAACTAAAATTTCCCTCTTGGCCTTTAACAAACATGAGCACCGAAACAACTTGAAATTAACTACCCAATATAGGACCTATCCAAAGCCACACACACCTTCTACACACACGTAGAATTATTTGCTAGGGCACCACTTCTAGTTTTAGGTTAGGTTGGTGTTTTACTTTTCTATTTCTATGTTGTGGCGCTCTTGCATGTGGCACGTGTGTTGTTTATTTTGACTTGGAGTGTTTGTTTATTTTACTATTGCACTGTACTTTTACCTGTAATGCAATTGATTATGCATTAGAATCACCCCTAGGCTAGGGATAATTTATACTAACTCCATCTTATGCAGGTGGCCATGCTCATGTAGCTCTAAAGTAAAAAGCGGGCAATAATCATTAAGCTTTAAAACTAATGCTATTTTTTGCAGATGCTCCAGAGGCGGCTTAGCCCCCTTAAAAATTAAAAGAGCATGGCCAAGCGTGTTTCCTTTCTTGCATAATTATTAACTGCTTAGGTTGTTATGTATAAATTACTTGGGATCTTTTATTAGGATAACCATGTAGGAGAGTCTAGATTTTTCTTCTTCAAATGTAATATAATTTGTAAAAGTATTGAGTTGTGAAAGTCTTCAAAGTCATGGCATTTCAAATATCAGGTACCGAAAGGGAGAATGAAAGGCCCTCTTTCAAGGAGTTTCTTTCTCATTTAGGTACCCTTCGAAATGAAGATCTAGAGAAAGATGATCCAAAAGGAGAACAATCTGAATAAAGATGAACCATTAGAAGACGAAGACTCGAAGATGAAATGCCTTGCATTTAAGACTTGCGTCGTTCAGTACGATTAGAATCCATGTTATTGTCGGTGGGGCCTGGCCACCATTACTTTCTGTTGACCCTGGGTTGTACTTATACGACACTTACCGTGGACTTTTCTTTACTTTGTTATATGAATTTATATTGATGTGTTTACTTCATGTGCCTAATAAAAATTGTTTGCTTTTTTTAGGTTTCTTTTTTGCATGTGCTTGGCGTGATTTCACTAGGCTCCTTAGGAATAAAACTTTTCTACTCATAATTAATATTCAAAATTTTAAGAATCAAATAACTTAGAAAATTAAAGATCTAGGGAATAGCTGGAATCGTTCGAGGTCACATGCATATTATTGCCTTTCTCTCCTCCCTTGCTTAAGACACTTCCCCACCTGTGTGTAGAGTCCAGATAATGTGACCTATGAGGATGAGGTGTTGGATCTGGGGAAATCTATTCTATTTCTAAAAATTATTTTTATAATCCCTTTTAAAAAAAAAATCTATGCATACTTGATTTGAGCCTTTTAACTAGCATGCATTGCAATAGAAATCAACTAAATTAAAATTTTAATTATATTAGCTCTATGAGCATTCACCCTACATAAGTTTAAGGCCAATTAGGAAACTCTATAGACATCGGCCTTAATTCCAAGAACTAAACTACATACCCATCTTTCATAAAGACTGGACAACATGGATTTTATACGCTTAGGTGGTTAATTGGCATTCCTTTTCAAGTAGGATATAACTCTAGAATGCATTAGCTAGGACACGGATGTTAGTGTTGTGTGTAGAACACTGAACCCACTAGAACTAGGGTTTTAAGCTACTACTATTGGTGTCTCGTAGTATGGCTCATCGGTGGATAAGTCCTCTATCCTTCAAAGGCTATAAGTCCTGCCTATCCGTGTCACACGGATGACGCCTCCTCCATCCCTCTCTCTTGCATGCCCTAAGTGCATTGTTTATTTTTTTTTCTCCAATTTCTCCTCACTACCTTAGTCCCTTAAGATGCTGATATGAGCCGTGTGTGTTGACAAAACCAAGTTGAACCTTTCCTCCCCTTTGAGTAGGAATTCCCTAGTCTCATCCCTATGTGCTAATCCCATATCAGAGTATAATATAGGATCCTTAATCGAGAGTATTCTCAGGCCCCAACTGAGATGTAATTAATAACGGGGGCTTGCGCCTGTGGGAAACGGAATCCACCATTCAAATAAACCCCACTCGAGCTGGTGTATTGTGTGGGGGAAACCCCATGACTTCGATCAGGTTATACATATTATTACCCATCGAGGTGCGTAGGTGAGAGCCGCTATCCTCAATGGTTAATCATATGTATAATCTAATTTGTCCTCCCATTGGCCTACTTGTGAAGAGCGTAGAGGCCTGCGATCATTTTATCCTTCAGGATAATGTGGATGTACCCTCTATATTTCATTCCCCCGCTAAGCGGTGTCTTTTCAGAGGTCCATAGGTTTCTGGTGACCATGATGGGATAGGTTTCTCTCTCCATCTTTAGATTCTATATTATTATTTCTTGTGTGTACTTCGAGATTGGTACTCCTTAAATTAGGTCCGTCCCACTCTTAGTTAGGAACTTTCCATAGTTAGGATCATTCTTTCTTCTTAGTTAGGGTTCTCCCTAGTCTTCTTCTTATCCTTCTGGCCTCTTAGGTCATTCTATCCCTTATCCATCATTATTTCTTCTCGTCATTTCTTCTCATACAAATCTTTTAGATTTCTTTTATTCCTTTCTTGACAGATAGTGCCATGGCTTCCTTTATTCCTTCTGTGACTTTCAATTTTAGTTCGGATGCATGGGTGACACTCCCTGAGTCCTTGTTAGCTAGTCCTCCTACTGGAGGAATCACTTTTGGTTTCTTCACTGACTCGGCCTTCATCACTCTTGGTGAGTCGACCCTTGCTGAGGCTGTCGCCTTTTCTCCTCCCCAGAGGAGAGGTCGGGTAGCCATGCACCCCTTCAGATGTCTAGTTGCTCGACGGACAGCTTGAGCACCTTCTTATCACACTCATGTTCGTGTGCAGCCAGTACACCCTCTAGTTAGGCAGCTAGTGCCTAGACCGCTCCCCGTTCAGCCTACTCGTCCAGCAGTCAGGTGACCAATGCCTACTACACCTATTGTTTAGACTACCCCAACTCCTCAGCATCGATAGCCAATATTTACTCCCCATATTATTCTGGTAGAGGCAGCTCATATTCGGGTTCCCACTCCTTCTTCTTCCTCTAGGAAGAGGGGTGCTCAGATCGAGGCTCCTTTGCCTTTTTCCCATTGAGTTTCTATTTTTTCTCGACTCTCTCATCCTGAGACTGTCGAGCAGACCCTGGTGCTTCCTATATTTGATGTTCCCCTGCCCCTTAGGCAGTGGGTTTAGATGTTCCTTCATTCTCTACCTCAGGCCTTGGGAGAAGGGCTAGGAGGAATAGAAATAGACGACTGTGGTTAGCTACGTCTGAGGCAGATCGATAGTAAATGGCAGAGGCAGTGGCTCACCAGGAGCCTGTTCAGAGGAGAATGATCCCCGAGCAGCAGGCACCATAACCAGTTTCAATTACACCTACCCTGGAGGTCACAGTCGCACCTGAGATAGAAGCAGTTCAGGGAGGATAGTTCTCTCCACTGATATATAGTGGTGATGAGGAGGACGTTGCTCGCATTACGGTGGCCCCTCCTATTACCACTACTTTACCTTGAGCTAGGGTCCCTAGGGATGATGCTGCTCGAACCCTCGCTTAGGGGACTTGGAGTATTGTCTGCCTAGAACGAGGTTACTATGACAGATTTCTCAAGCAACTATTCAGCTGCAGAGGCAGACCTTGAGGTAGAGATATAGGTTGCAGAGAGGACAGCCACCAAGGCATCCTGTTAGTTTAGTTCTGACAGTTAGACCTCAGACAGTTACTATAATTATTGGATGATGCCCACATCATCATGAAAAGAGACAGTAGTTAGAGCCTACCTGACCCCAAATCAGTTTAATTATGGTAGCCCCTCAACAGTCGATTGTACCTATTGGATCCTATCATAGTAGATGGGTGTGGAGATGATGACAAGTAGACTCTCCTGTCGGGACAGTATGGTCAGTTGAGGTAGTTGGACAGTTGGAGATAGTTGCTCCTTCTAGGATAGAGATAATCCCGATGATTTATGATAAAGTGGCAGATATGGATGATGGTGTCCCACCCGGTAGTTCACCAGTCCGGGTGGAGTTAGTTCCTGCTCGTAGTCCCTATAGGATCTCTTCTCCTATGGGCACATACATAGAAGCCCTTTGTCAGACTTTCTCTGAGGATGACACACTCGAGGAATCAGATGGAGATGTACCGATGCATCGAGTGTGTGTAGTTACTATATGAGGTCTCTTAAATGAGTAGAGAGAGCCAGATGATGATGATGAGCAAGGGGAGGCTAAGTAGGTGGATCCCCCTGATCAGTTGAGATAGATGTCACAGTTCTATAATTATAAACTTAAATGGCAGAGATGGCCAGAGTTATGGCGGTGATGACCGCTTAGTTGACAGCCTTGGGGGTCGTGTCCTAAGTTATGGGCGTAGGTACTCCTACTACGTTCAGGGATGATCCAGTAGAACCAGCTGTAGTAGCACCAGGCCTTGTAGTAGTGGACAGGGTCCAGAGATTAGTTCCAGGGGCACCTACAGTAGTTACTCTCAGTACCCCAGCCCAGAGTCAGTCAGTGCAGTTATCAGCCTGGCAGATTCAGGATTTGATAGCACAGAAGGTCGAGCAAGCCATTTTCTCCAGGAAGTCGGAGAGGTAGTTAGCAGGGGGAGGCCTTACCCAGTTGCATACGAGCAGGAGCCTTACCCCCATGGTTTTGTCCCTCCTAGGTTTAGAGTTTTTGATGGGTTTGGGAACCCAAGGCAACATATGGCTTAGTATCGGGCCATTTGTTTCAACATAGGAGGGAATGATGCTCTGATGTTAAAGCTTTTAGTTAGTAGTTTAGTTGGGGTGGCATTTGCATGGTACACCGACCTCTTCAATGATTCAGTTTGCACTTTTGCAGAGTTAGAGCAACTATTTATTCAAAGGTTTATTAGTGCTGAGCACTGGGTTATAGTTGGAGAGTTAGTTGTGGCCAGGCAGCGGCCCCGTGAGACTCTATCAGATTACATAGTCAGATGGATGAACCTCAGTCTGTAGTGTGAGCCTCAGTTATATGAGCAGCATGAGATAGAGATTCTGTTGAAGAATATAGATGACCCTATAGCACCTTACTTGAAGGGTTTCAGCATTAGAACATTCTAGAAATTATTAATAAAGGTGATCAATTTGCAGGACAGCATACTAGATATAGTCCCTCCTAAGGTTGAGAGTCAACCCTCGCATAGACCTCAGTGGCAGGAGTCTTCAGGGGCGTGGGGAGGTACACAGTACTTATGGGCCACCATATAAGGACAAGAAGCCCACAGTTATTTCATCACCTTCGCAGTCGTCATACACTCCTGGGTAGTCAGCAGTACAGGCTAAACCCTCCTATAGGACTTCAGAGAGTCAGTTGTCCTTATAAGAGAGGCTTAATAAGGAATATCCCTTTAAAAGGGAAAGTGTTCGAAAGATATTTAAATTCTTTATTAAAAAGAATATCATAACATTCCCATTTAATAAGCAGAAAAATAAAGAAGGACTGACAGAACATTCGTTATATTGCCCCTTTCATCGGCATATAGGGCATGTCCTTGAAGATTATTTTGTATTAAAGGATAGAGTGGAGAGCCTTATGGCTATTGGAGAGATTCACTTACAGGATAGTGATTTAGTTCAGCCTCAAGGCAAGGTGGCTCAAGTTATTCAAATGACTGCAGGCCCTAGTCAGTGTGATGATTAATAGCAGTTAGCAGAACACCCCATAGTTTTGGGGAGAGTGGTAGCGCACACTCTCTCGCAAGACAAGGAGTATGATCAAATATGTAGTTCAGAGTTCAAAGATAGTTGAGAGGAGGCCTTGATAGGCCAAGTCGACAGTTGCCAGATCAGCTCTTTTACTTGTTTCTTTTCCTTCTTTCACTATACTGCCCATTTTAGTACACTTCTTTTCTTTCATGTACTTAAAAAAATGTATGAGAGAGTAATTATTATAACTTTAGAAGGAAAGATGAGATCTCTGCAGTATTTATGCTAAAAGATTTCATTCTCCCTTCTATTGATGATGAATTAATAAAAAAATGATAGTTTTGGGTTATTTTTACTCTCTTGCTTCTTCTAGCTCTACCATCCATGTCACGATGACCCATAAAAAAAAAGAGCATATGTCCTCTCCTTCCCATCCCTTGTGTTGGGTGATCTCTTTCTTTTTTAATTAAAATCTATGTTAGGTTGAAATTGGATTTAGAAATGAAAATTTCCTTTATTATCTTGCAATTTTCTTTCTCATAGACATCTTTTGTATGCTAGTGAATATGCTTCATAATTTTCTCAATCAAGTTGTTCATTCTTATCATAGGATTGGGTTTGTTTTGTAGATCTTTCTTCCTTACATAGGAGAGCAAGTTTTCTTCTCCTATGTTTGGAAGATAATCTTACAACTGAGAAAGTATTTTTTATAAAGATTTGGAAAGGAAGCTAAATATAAAAATGAAAAGATGTGCAATGTGCACCAAAATTATTAAAAGGGGCATAAAATGAGCCCAAAATAAAGGATGCACGAAGTGTATCAAAATTAAAAGATGTGCAAAGTGCGCAAAAATTGCTAAAAGGGGCACAAAATGAGTTAAAATTAATTTGTAACTGGCTTCCACTTCTTATAAATATCTAAATCTTAGAAAGCCCATGTGTCCTTTGATATTTTTGATACTTGAGTTTGAAAATCATGATTTCATATTCATTATTATGCAATAATATTCTATCAGATATAAAAATGTGTCATGTAAGAAAGTTGAGAAAAATTCAATTTCTCCTTCTAATTTAAATCTTTCTTGATTTAGATTTCAATTTAAAAAAATATATGTAAGGGAGAGCCCAGTCTATCTTGTACGGAGCTCGAGCTGGGTTAGCAAAATTTAAAATTCCCATTCTTTTGAGTTTGGATGGAGGCAATATTCTTCTTACTAGATTTTTGGGCATGTTCCCATTTATTTTTTTTGACCGGGTCCATATAATCAAAAGGTTCATTATGAGTTTAGCCCCACAGTTTCATTCATCAATTTGAATGTGGTCTAGGTTAACAAAACTAGTATGCATGATTCCTAGGGTTTGCCTCATTCCTTAGTGTAAGTCATGTGATTTATCCAGCTCATTAGAGACTCATAAAATTCAGATATCTTTGAGTTACCATGATTTTTAGCATCCCAAGTTTTGCTTGTCACTCCTAAGTATGGTCTGGGATATCAAAACTTCTAGTTCAAACTCCTTTGTTAAATGGGATACTGGGTCCAAACCTAATATATGTTAGTCGGGTATGGTAATGTTGATCCCCTATCCCTATGTAAATTTCTATCTTCTATCAGTCTTATTGTGATAGTTGTACTTCCCAAATCATTTATATGAGTTGAATGTGGCCTGGGTTATCAAAGCCAATACTTCACTTCTTTAAAAGATCCTATAAAGTCTTTCTCTCTCCCCAATTTTATTCATGTGGCGAATATGGCTTGGGTTATCAAAGCCATTTATATCTCCCTCTCTATGTGTTCCAAATATTAGCAAATATTTTCATACTAGGAGTAACTCATGGATATGGTAAACGTTCCCTCTACCATATGTTATCTTTGATAGTATGGAGTGTGCCCAACTTATGATTGTAAAAAAAAAGAGAGAATAAAAGAATATATACAGATATGTGAAAAAAAATTACGTGATGATAAAAAAGGGGGAAGCTCTCAGTTGAGCAAAATTGATTGCCCTTATCACAGGTGGAACCCGGCTTTACTTTCCAAGAGCTCAAGTTCCCCAAAAATTTCTCTTTTTCTCTCCTTCGAGGCATCTCGGTGAATGCTTCAAGGATGAGCCTACACTTATTTTATTATGATTCTTTGTGATTCTCATAGTCTTTGTTAGTGATGTAGTACATCTTGCCCTGGGTCCTAACATCACTTCCTTATAGGCTCAAATTTTTTTGTGGAAAGATCAACCCCCTTTCTACTCTCTTTTAGTAAACCACTCTCCCATTCATACCCTGCTTTAAGCTACTAGAGTAGTTCTATGAATGCATTAGTGTTACTTTTGCTTCCCACAGGGTCCCACCAGTTATGGTGGGTGTTACCACTGTGATCTCTTGATGCTTATTGATCTTATTTGTAGTTATTTTCCTCGGTGGAGAGTGTGTCCCCTTGTTTCTCAGGTTGTTTCCCCAGTGGTGATGTAGTACATCTAGTCTTAGGTGTTAGCATCACTACTTTGAGAGCTTTGATTTTCTTGTGGAAGATCAGCTCCTTGGCTTCTTTACCAAAATACTTTCCCATTCATTCCCTACTCTTAACTACCAGAGTAGTTCTATGGATGCGTTGAGGTCACTCTCACTTCACATAAGATCCCACTAGTCTGTGTGGGTGTTACTGTTGTGACCTTCTGATGATTATTGATTATATCAAAGTTGTTATCCTCGGCGGTGAGTGTAGTTTGTCGCTACCTCAATTTTTCTTCACATTTGTGATGTAGTACACCGTACCACAGGTGTTACTGTCACCCCTTGTTCCAAATATTAGCGGCTCTCCAGTCTTCTGTGCTACATGCTTGCCCATCAGAACCCTACTCTTGGCTGCCAGAGAGGTTATGTGGATCTGTTGATTTAGTTTTCACTTCTCACAGGGTCCCCATCAATTAGTATGGGTCCACCACTATAGTTTGTTGATGATTATTTCTCCTTGATATCATTTTATTCTTTGTAATGAAAGTTCAATAGGGATGTTAGGCCCTTATGAACTAGTCCTGAGGCTAACCAAGAGGGGGGGGGGGGGGGGGTGAATTGGTAGTTTTAAAAATTTATGAGCAAATAACAATTTATAAAAATCTTTTTAAATAGTTTTAAAACCCATTACAGTAATGCGGTGATGTACAGATATTCAACGATAACAAAATAATAATCACAATCACACAATCATAATAGAAAAAAGAGTGCGGAAAATAATTAGAAAGAACACACCATATTTTATAGTGGTTCAGTCAACTTGACCTACGTCCAGTGCCCGGAGCCTCCCCTCCGGGTATTGCACTAACAGTAAGTGACTCTCCTTCTGCTCCCACAGCAAGGCAGAGAAGCCTGTACAAAAACTCCTTTCAACCAACCTGGCGAGGCAGAGAACCTGAACTCCTTTTGCTTCCTCCTGAAGCAAGCAGAGAACCTAGACTCCTTTTTCTTCCTCCTGAAGCAGACAGAGAACCCAGATCTTCTTGTGGATGATCCTACCACAGATCCACCAACAAGATAAGAGATAATGACTGGAGAAGATGACTCAGATCCTTGCTTCGAGCAACCTTTGTGAACACCTCACAAACTCCCCATCACAAGATCCTCTCTCTCTTCCAAGCACTCTCTCTCTCTCTCAAGGTTTTCTCTGGTAAGGAAAGTAGTAAAAGATTTTTCTTATTGGAAGAAAAAGATCTTAATAGGAGGGCTCAAAAATTTCCCTAAATCTCAACTGGTCGTCAAAGATCGTCCAGGACGATTGAAGGATCGTTCTGTACGATCAGTGTAAAATCTCATATATCAGCCTGGACAATCTGGTTTCTCTGGACGATTAGAAGACACAGTTTGTTCAAATCATCTCGTATGATTTTGCGATTGTCCGAGACGATTAGTGTAAATCAGGAATTTCATCCAAAGGATAGTTCGGTTCATCTATGGCAACTGATGCTGGACGGTCTCAAAATGACTTGATCGTCCAGGATGATATCTCTATCATCTTGTACGATTAGTTCAAAACACCCAAAATCATCCTGAACATAGCTCTGGATGTATAGGTTAAACATGCTGGATGATTTTAAAATGACTTGATCATCTGGGATGATATGTATATCGTCCCATATGATTAGTTCAAAAAGCCAAGAATCATCCTGAACACAGCTCTGGACATACAGGTTAAACATGCTGGATGATTTTAAAATGACTTGATTGTCTGGGATGATATGTATATCATCCCGTAGGATTAGTTCAAAAAGCTGAGAATCATCCTGAACATAGTTCGGGTCGTCCAGGTGAATGGCACTGGATGGTCAGGATTTTTAATCGATCATCCCGTATGATCTTGCGATCCTCCAGGATGATATGATCATATCAATCAAATATTAATTGCTTTTCTTAATCACCATACTAATTTAGGCATGATTGTAAGGAATCATCCGGGATAATCAGAACAAATCTCTAAATATAAAACTTGCCTAACTCAGTCTGGCGGCTGTGATTTTCCAATCTGAGCATATCATCCCGTACAATGGGTCTATGATCCAGGATGATCTGCTTAATCAAACCGACTTAACATGGTAGCCCTAATTAGAGTTTCTATTTTCATTGGATCATCTAGGATGATATCAATATCGTCCAGGATGATATAAATAAAAAGTTGAAAACAAATTACTTAGCTAACATGTAGTGGGTGTGCCCCCTCACTACTTTAGTTATTGCTCACTTGGAATGAGATTGCCCCTCTCACACAGTGCCTGATAGAGTCCATAGGAGGCACATCTCACCGCCCCTTTACCATGATCGTCTTGTTGTTTCTAGCAAACATCAGACTTTACTCAGTTGAGAGTACCCGATAGAGTTCATAGGAGCAATATCTCACCACCCCTTTACCCTGATCATCTTGCTGTTTCTAGCGGACATCAGATTTTACTCGGTTGAGAGTGCCTGATAGAGTCACTGGGAGGCACATCTCACCACCTTTTAGCCTGATCATCTTGCTATTTCTAGTGAACATTATATTTTATTTGGTTGAGAGTGCCCGACAGTGTCCCTGGAGGCACATCTCACCATCCCTTTACCCTGATTGTCTTGCTATTTCTAGTGGACATCAGACTTTACTCGATTGATAGTGCCCAACAGAGTCCCTGGGAGGCACATCTCACCACCCTTTTACCTTGATCATCTTACTATTTCTAGCGGACATCAGATTTTATTCGGTTGAGAGTGCCCAATAGAGTCCCTGGGAGGCACATCTCCCCACCCCTTTACCCTGATCATCTTACTGCTTCTAGCAGACATCAGATTTTACTCGGTTGAGAGTGCCTGATAAGGTCCCTAGGAGGCACATCTCACCACCCCTTTACCCATACCTCACCACCTTTCATCTTTTACCTCACTGTCTCGATATGGTCAGGCAGGTAGATGGTTTACTTTGCCCTCTTGCTCTTTGTTTCACTATTTTGACATGGTTGGGTGAACATCGAGTTGTCCATATTCACAATTTTGATATGGTCCGGTGAATGTGAAACCCCTTACCTTTGGTCTCTTCTCTATTCTTCCCTTAATATTGGGTAAGGCAGATAGATGATCTACCCTTCTTCTTCGGTGATCCTCCTTGCTTTCCTTTGATTGCTATCCCTTACTATTTTGATTTGATCGAGTGATTATTGGATCTCCTTTCTCCTCACATCATCTTACACATGTATTCTAGATGATCATTAAATTTACTTTAGTCTTTTATGATTTATTTTTCAATTTTGCTCATGTGAGCATGAGATCCCTTTCTCTTTCTTCTACTCTGCTGCTTCGATGTGATCAAACAGACAGTCGATCCTCTTTCCTTGACTCTCTCTCATTTTGCCAAACTGGTTTAGTGAGCGTCGAGTCTCCTTCCCTCCCTATTTCGATCTGGTCAGGCGAATGTTGGGTTTCCCCTCTGCTGTCCCACCATGCCTGCATGATTATATGAATGTTGCATGACTAAGTAATTGATTGAGTGCATGGTCATTATATGATTATTTGATCTTGATGTGATCATTGCATTTTAGATTGCCCATTGCATGATTAAATGATTGTTGCATTATCGTATGATGATTGCATATTTATATAATTGTTGTATGACTATTGCATGATCATTTGCTTGTCATTATGTGATTAGATATAATTAAAGGATTATCGTATATTTATTGTATGGTTGTGTGGTTACTGCATGGTCACATGATTGAAGGGTGATGTGATTAGTTGATTGCAGCATGGTTAGGTGCTGTTTGTTTGATTATGTTATATTGTGATTCAGTGATATGATTGCCTGATTTAATGATTATGTGAATGATGCATGGTTGCATGAGCATGGTGCGAATGTATGATCATCGCATGATTTTTGAATGATTGTATGTTCCTCGAATCTCATTGGTCGATTGTAGGATTGCATCTTCTTAGTGAGTCTCATTAGTTAAACCTAGGGTTGCACTTTCCTAGATATAGGGAGGTCAACACCAACACATACGACTCACTTGTTGTTCGCTGCACCTGTTGGGGGTCCATTTATTGACCTCAATTTTCGTACGAGCACCCCCAAGCACCTTTAATCAACTTAATTAGACCCTGTCGAGTCCAGTTTGAGCTTGAGTCAACTCAAATTGAGTCAAATTAGACTCGATGAAGTTTAATTAAACTCGAGCATTGCTTTCCAGCCGCATCGAGGTTGATTCGACTAGAATCGATGTCAATTTAGATTTGATTTTATTAATTTGGTCGAGTTGAGTCAAACCCAGATTAACCTGAATTGAGCTGAATTGGATTTGATTCAAAGTCGATTTTAGCTTGATTTATTTAATTCAATCCCAATTATAGCTTAATCAAAATTTTTAAAGCATTTGAAATTATTTCCAAATCCCTCTTCAACATTGACGAGCATTCAAGTCTTACCTTTCCTGGCTCTCTCAGCCATTTTTGGTTCTTTGGTTTAGAATCCTTCAGATTCGAGCTCCTTGATCTTAGCTCTCAGCCCCTATCAATTTGCAACACCTCGCGACTCCTCTCTGTTCCTCTCTCTCTCTCTCTCTCAGGTACAGGAGGTGAACCCCCCTGTTCTCCCTCTCTCATTTCTCATCTGCGAAGACCAGGAGCAAGTCGAGGTTCAGTCTTTCCTCTTCTCTCATTCAAAAACACCAATTGAGGCCGACACTATCTTTGGTTCGCGAGCCCTAGCTACCAGACTCTTTTTGCAAGCACATAACTTTCTCTCCTCTCCTCTTCTTCTTCTTCCTCTTCTTCATCCCTTTCTCACTTCTTCTTATTCTTCTTCTTCTTTTACTTCTTCCTCCTCTAATTCTTCTCCCCTACTATTTCTTCTTCTTCCCTATAAAAAAATCAGAGAATGAAAATTATTTGAGTTCACTTTTTCTACATATATGCATACATACCTTCTTGTTGAGGTAATCACTACATGGAGCATGAATGTTCTTTTACAGATTGCTTAGATGGCCTCAATCAAACAAGTGTGTAAACCATGACCTTTATGAAGACTTTCTTTGTTTAACTCTACAACTATTGCATGCCAAGTATATGATGAAATGCTTCTAATAGATCTTTCTTGTGTTGAATCTTTGTTTTAAGAAGGGTTTGTGTGCTTGCTTTGCATATAAGATTTATGCTTATTCATGAGTTGCATTATATGATACATAATTTATAACTCCATGTATAAATGGTTAGGAACCGCCAGAAGTCTTGCTAAAACATGTATAAAAACATGTATGTTTTAATGCTCGTGGAGAACCCTTTCTTTACGGAATTGATTGTTGGAAGGAAACTTAGCTATTTTCCTTCTTTTTAATGGGCGGAGTTCTGATATTTTTGCAACACTAATGATGGAGCATGATGCTAGTTATGAATTTCTTTTTTTTTTCTTTCTCTTAGCAAATAATTACATGCGATTGATGAATTCTGATTGGAGAGTTAACATATATGTTTGGTAGAGTAAAGAATGCAATAGTTTATTGATATGTTGGAAGCTTGCTCTCTACTGAATGTGGCACTTCTTTTGTGAAGCTTAGGCATTAAAGAGGCTTACACTTGTATGGAAAGAAATTTCTGTGCAATAGGTTCTTGAAAATCTGCATGTGTTAGAACATTTCCTGTTAGAAGAATGAGCTTTATGTGGATCAGAAGAAGTGGTGCTTTATGTTTCAATCTTGAGCATTACTTCGGGTTCAACGTCGAATGATTTAATTATGTTGGAAGGTGATGCATATGGTGCATTGGAATAAGTGAGTGTATTGGAGGCTCATTTGATTCTTTGGAATTATAGTTAGTGATGTGGTGTTCATATATATCTTCTAAATCTGTAGAGTTTTATGTAATAATCGTGTTGAAGAATAATCATGTTGCTTTATGTTTCTTATAAAAGGGTGTATGGATTTAGTGTGGTGGTGTTTCGGAGATGGTTGGAAGGTTTCATGAATGTTCAGGAGAATTATTGTATTGCACTATATCATGCTGTGTGTTCGTTTTGGGAAGAAAGAAAACTAGATTGTCTCTTTGCTTAGTTGAAAATGAATGGGGTTTTTTTTTTTTTTTTTCGAGATACTATTGTGAAATTCTTTGAAAGAATACCTCATTCTTCTCCCTTCTAAAATATTAGCGAGCTTTATGTGGGATCTTGCTCTCTAGAAGATATGTTGACGAGTCTATCTTCTATGCAAAAATAATTCTTACAGTTTTTATGTAGTTTTTCTCACTGATTTGTAAGAAACGAATGCAATTTTTTGAAGGGTTTTCTCACTGATTTTATGCAAGAATTTCTACAGCATTTGGGAGAAGCCTTCTTTATTTTTATGAGAAAATTCCCATGGCCTTTGTATAATTTTTCTCACTAATATTTGTGAGAAATAAGTGCATATTTTAATGTATTTTGCACTCCAAACTATTTTGGGAAGTGGATTAAGTGCATATTTTGATGTGCTTTGTACTCCAAACCGATTTGGAGATGAGTTTGATGCAGATTTTCATGGGTTTTAAGCTCCAAACTATTTTGGAGATGGATTAGAGGTAACTTTCTATACGCTCATTGGTTAAGGGATTTGAAATATTACATGTTTTGGCATGAAGTTGTGTTTACAAGTCTAAGTCAAAATTTCCTATGTCAAAAATATTCGCTTCGCATCGAGAAAAGTCATAGTGGATTTCTTATAGGAATGTTTTAGGTGTTGCTTTGTTTGGAAGGTTCTATGAGTTGTTTTTGGGATTGGGGGTTTTATGGATGGTTTTATGCTTGAGAAGCTCGATGCTAAAAGGCTATTTTAGTTCTCTTTTCATGGACGATTTTCTTTCGCTTATCTGCACTTGATTCTAAAGATGATTTTTAAAATGGAGAGTGGAAGCATATTTGGGTTCAAAGTTAAAAAAAAAAAACTTGTTTTGGTTTTGGTTTTGGGACTTGTTTCTTCTTTGCTTCTTTGAGCTTTATATGGAAGTTGATGTGGGTAATTGTCATATATTTCAAGTGCTTTCTTGAAATGTGGGAAGATTAAATAGCATCAAAATTCCCTTCCTCTTGTTTACATTTGGCTTAAATGTTGAATTGGGATGAAGGAGGGGTCAAAGGCATTTTTGGGCTTTGAAAAGATATGCATAACAATGAGATGCTTAGATTATTTGAAAATAATAAATAAAAATTATTTTTTGGAAAGTTGCTAATATCCGAAAAGTCCCAAGAGCGAATAAACAAGCCGGAGTCAAGGCCCGAGGAAAGGTATGCTTTTATTTAATTGCATTTTATTTTGATTATTTGCATATTGAACATTAACCTGCTCTCACCCAATCTTCCTTTCTTTCCTGTGTTCTTTACGAGGGGCTTTTGGAGAGCAAAGGATAAAGAAGCAACTGGAGTGCAGATGGAGGAGCTGGGACAATTGGATCCGAGCATCAGTTGCCCCCATTCATTCTGGTGGGGGTGCTACGGGCGATACCACCGGGTCATAGCCCCCGGTATAGTGAGTTTCTTAAAACTTAGAAAGCCCTTTAGGATCCCCCATGGTTGCATGATCCCCTAGCCTTAGGACTTTGTAGAAACTTCAAATTCTTAGATTATTTTCTTTTCTTATTTTATAAATCCTTAAACCCATTTACACATGCGTGAATGTCCAAAGGGTTAGAAACTATACTTTCCTTCCTTACAATACTAGTGACACCTAAGGACAAGAATTAAGGACCAAGTCATAGAGAATTTAGACTTAAGATGCATGCTCCTTTTAGGATAAAAACATAAAATATAGAAAACTTAGTGACACGTCTTCCTAGGATTAGCGTGCTATAATATCTTAATCATTAATCAATAAAAATAATAATAATCCAAATCAAAATGCATCAAAACACTTAAATTTTAATTAAACCATAATCAACATATATAACCACTAAACTTCAAAACTTGAACATGAATTTAAACTAAAACTAATTAATCCATTAATCATCTTCTAACAAATTCTCAAATTTAAAGATGTGAACAAATTTAACTCAAACCTAAAAGACTGCTAAATACTTAAAACTTTAAAAATTCATAACTAATTCTAGAAAATTCTAAGTTGGGCAAACTAAAAAGCATTCAACTCCAATTAAAATCTAGATTTTACTAAAAATATCAATTTTTCAAAAATCAACCTAACTTAAAAAGATGACTTCTCAGTCAACCGTAGTTCAATAAGTAGGGCCCGAACTTCCAAAATTCAAAACTTTACCTAGAAAACTTCAAATCCAACAAACTCATAGTCTAATTACTCCTAATAAGGTCTAAAATAAAAATGTTAGAACTCTAAAACCTAACCTATTTCTAAAAGTCACATTTTGGACCCCCCAACTTAGTTAATAGGGTGACCCCGGACCTCCTAAACTTGCTAATGCAATTTAAACTCCAAAGAACATTGCCCTAAGCATTAAAACTAACCAACCAACTTGATTAACTAAAGTGGGCCCTAATCCATTTATATTTAAATCATAACTAAAACTTCCCTCTTGGCCTTTAACAAACCCGAGCACCGAAACAACTTGAATTAATTACCCAATATAGGACCTATCCAAAGCCACACACACCTTCTACACACACGAAGAATTATTTGCTAGGGCACCACTTCTAGTTCTAGGTTAGGCCAGTGTTTTACTTTTCTATTTCTGTGTTGTGGCACTCTTGCATGTGGCATATGTGTTGTTTATTTTGACTTGGAGTGTTTGTTTATTTTACTACTACACTGTACTTTACCTGTGATGCGATTGATTATGCGTTAGAATCACCCCTAGGCTTGGGATGATTTATACTAACTCAATCTTATACAGGTGGCCACACTCATGTAGCACTAAAGTACAAAGGTGGTAATAATCATTAAGCTTTAAAACTAATGCTATTTTTTGCGGATGCTCCAGAGACTGCTTAGCCCCCTTTAAAAATTAAAAGAACATGGCCAAGCGTATTTCCTTTCTTGCATAAATATTAACTGCTTAGGTTGTTATGTATAAATTGCTTGGGATGTTTTATTAGGATAACCATGCAGGAGAGTCTAGATTTTTCTTCTTCAAATGTAATGTAATATGTAAAAGTATTGGGTTGTGAAAGTCTTTAAAGGCATGACATTTCAAGTATCAGGTACCCAAAGAGAGAAAGAAAGGCTCTCTTTCGAGGAGTTTCTTTCACATTTGGGTACCCTTCCGAATGATGATCTAGAGAAAGATGATCCAAAGAAAGATGATCCATTGGAAGACGAAGACTCGAAGATGAAATGCCTTGCATTTAAGACTTGCGTCATTCAGTAGGATTAGAATCCAGATTATTGTCGGTGGGGCCTGGCCACTATTACTTTTCTATAGACCCTAGGTTGTACTTATACGACACTTGCCGTGGTTGTGGACTTTTCTTTACTTTATTCTCTGGATTTATATTGATGTGTCTACTTCATGTGCGCAGTAGAAATTGCATGCTTTTTTTAGGTTTCTTTCTTGCATGTGCTTAGCCTGATTTCACTAGGCTCTTTAGGAATAAAACTTTTCTACTCGTAATTAATATTCAAAATTTTAAGAATTAAATAACTTAGAAAATTAATGACCTAGGAAATAGCTAGAATCGTCTAGAGTCACATGCATATTATTGCATTTCTCTCCTCCCTTGCTTAAGACACTTCCCCGCCTGCAGGTAGAGTCCAGATAATCTGACCTATGAGGATGAGGTGCTGGATCTGGGGAAGTCTAGTCAACTTCTAAAAATTATTTTTATAATCCCTTTAAAAATATATATATATGCATACCTGATTTGAGCCTTTTAACTAGCATGCATTGCATTAGAAATCAACTAAATTAAAATTTTAATTGCATTAGCTCTAAGAGCATTCACCCTACATAAGTTCAGGGAAAATTAGGAAACTCTCTAGATGCCTCCCCTACTTCCAAGAACCAAACTACCTACCATCTTTCATAAAGACTAGACAATATGGATTTTATGTGCATAGGTGGTTAGATGTCATTATTTTTCAGGTAGGTATAATTCCAGGATGCATTAGCTAGGACACGGGTGTTAGTGTTGTGTGTAGAACAAAAAACCCACTAGAACTCGGGTTTAAGGCTACTACTATCGGCGTCTCGTAGTATGCCTCATCGATGGGTAAGTCTTCTATCCTTCAGAGGCTATAAGTCCTACCTATCCACGTCACACGGATGACGCCTCCTCCATCCCTCTCTCTTGCATGCTCTGAGTGCATTATTTATTTCTTTTCTCTAGTTTCTCCTCACTACCTTAGTCCCTCCGGATGCTGATATGAGCCATGTGTGTTGACTAAGCCAAGTTGAATCTTTCCTCCCCTTTGAGTAGGAATTACCTAGTCTCATCCCTATATGCCAATCCCATATGAGAGTATAATATAGGATCCTAATCAAGAGACTTCTTACACTCCGGCTTGAGATGTAATTAACCATGGGGGCTTGCGCCCATGGGAAATTGAATTCCCCAATTAAATAAACCCCACTCGAGCTGATGTATTGGATGGGAGAAATCCCATGACTTTGATCAGGTTACACATATTATTATCCATCAAGGTGTGTAGGCGAGAGCCATTATCCTCAATGGTTAATCGTATGTATGATCTAATCTGCCCTCCAATTGGCCCGCTTGCAAAGTACATAGAGGCCTGCGATAATTTTGTCCTTCAGGATAGTGCAGCCGTACCCACTGCATTCTATTCCCCCACTGAGCGGTGTCCTTTTGGAGGTCCACACCTAGTTTGACCAAAATTGACATAGCACCACAATGCAACTCAAGCTAGTATCGCAGTGCTGTCCATATTATAAATAGGGATAGAATTTGAATTTCATTTTTATCTATGTTCTTATTCCCTTGCATTCTAGAGTTTTAGATAATTGTGTCTTAGTTTCCCTATTTAGATTCCATTAAGTTAAAGATGGCCCTAAAACTTAATATTGGTAGGAAAAGGTGAGGCTCTACATCCTATGAAGCCTATAAGTTTATTAGAGCAACAGTGGATGAATGATTTAATAACCTAGTAGGGAAGTCCATTATCCCTAAGAGAATATTTAATAACCTTAGAGGGATTATCTTGAGGAAAATCATATATCATAATATGGAGTTCCTTGTCATACAGCCACATCCTGCAAACACTATTATCATTAGAAAATTCTTTGCCAACGTGAAAGAGCCCCATAATTAGTGTGTTTTCATCTGGGAAAAGTGGGTTATTCTCTCATTTCCTTAACCAACTCTTCTAAACCCCTAACTTTCAATTTGATGGGGATGAGTATTTAAATTTTTTAACCACTACCACAAGCTATGAATATATTATTAAGTTCCATACCTAGAGGGATTTGAATTCTTAGTAGAAGAGAAGAGAGGATATAATAATAATTAGTTTTGCTTCCACCCTTACATAAGAATCTAAGGCTTGGCAAAACTTCATATTTGTAAATTTAATGACAAGAAAAAATATTAGTGAGGTAACTAAAGACTAGATTAATTTAAACTACTATATTCAAAAGGATATAATTATGGATTTTGGGAAAATTATTTTTTAGTTTATCCAATAATATTTGGGGGTCAACCTCCAGGATAGAGTTAATCTGATCAGGGTTTTTGTTAATAACCTTAAGAAATAACTACCTGGGTTTGAATAAGGGATGTGAAGCTGTTATGACCACACGATGCTCCATCATTAATAATAGTGCAATATTAGGATGATTACAATGCAACCCTGATAGGCAAATTTAAGAGTTTTTATATTCACTTTCAATGTTAGAAAAAACTTCTTCCCTTGCCAACCCTCCTTTGTAATATACCCTGGAGAAGGACTAATGCTACACCAAAAGGCAAATGAGAAGATTACAGAGTAAGGCCCATCATAAGAATTTGGGCCAATCATTATGCAAAACTCTCCATGAAAAGTAATGAACATCCCAAAATACTTTTAAAATCATGGGAGGATGATTTAGAAGCATAATTTAAGGCCCCTTGATGGGTAGGTGGGCCTGTACAAGTCAAAAAGGCAAAGATCTTCATACATTAATTAATTCTAAGACCAATCTACTTTCCATTTATTTCCAATCCAAAATTTTTTATATTTGGAAGCTTTTAATTTAATATTATTTCTTCTATATTCTTTCTTTTAGTATTAAGACTTGTCATCAATTTGTGTAATAGTATTTTATTAGCTCTTAAGGCTTTCCAAAGTTGTCTATGCTTGGAAAAGGTCTACAAATAGGACATTTCTATGTACTTTTTAATTCATTAAATAATAATTGTTTTTGTGTGCGATAATTTCATGTGTAAAAGCTTTGTGGTTGTTCTACTCATGAGTAAAGCGTGGTGGCTGATCCTTTAGGGCTTTGGTGAGTCCATAGTTATCTCATTTTGTAATTTTTCTACTTTGTAGACATAATTTTAATCTCCTCTACTTAGCCTCAAGTTTAGCATCCCTTAACCCCTAAACACATTTCTCATAACCTTCTAAAGCCTCAACTCCCTAAGAACCCTAATATACCATAACTAAATTTTTCATATAAAGAGGCAATTTCTTGCTGTGAGCAACTAGATTAAAAGTTTGATAACTTCTCAACCACTGATTCAAACTCCATAAAAAGACCACAATTAGTTCTATGACATCCCAAACCTTTGATCTAAAGTTTCTCAAAAATTTTCTCTAAGGAAAACCCAGCTTTTTGGAACTTAGAAGTTTAAGATTTAAATCTATCTAAATATTTAAATTCCAGCTTCACCATCACCCAAATAACCGTTCCATCACCACCCCAAGAGTACTCCAACCAAGTTACTACCTTCACCATAAATATCCCATCGATACTATGTCAAAGCCCCTTGGTAGTAGCATCAGAAGAAAGATATGAAGATGATGAGTAGGGAGAGCCCTACTACTAGCCTCATACTTTTTAGTTTTTATTTTGTTATTATTTTTATTTTTAGTTGCTTACTTTTTTTTTTTTTTTTGTATTTTCTCTTTATTATCAATTTTTGTAATTTCATGTTTTTATTGCATTTGTAGATTTTTGTAATTTCTTGCTTTGTTATTTTCATTTTACAAAAAATGAAATGAAGTTTCTCCAAATTTTAATTTATTAATTTTTTAATTATTTCACTTTTTGTTAGAGTAATAACTTTTGAAAAATAAAAAATTATGATATTTAAGTATTCAATAGTGCACGTGTTATAAAATTTTCCTATTAAAAAATTACCAAATAACAACTAATCTTTTCATTTAAAAAAGTAATAATTCTTGACAAGTAAATTCCTAAAACTCACTTAAGCACTCAACTACTTATGAAGGAATATTAACTTTTAGGATAAATTTAAAGTAAATCATTAGATTAATTCTAGATCACCTAAAGTTAAGTAATTAGGGAATTATGAAAACTTTAACAAATTTTAGATCAGTATATTGTATGGAGGCAAGAGATAGATATGCAACACAAAAATAAGGTATTTTAATAAATGAAAATAACGTAAAAATGAAAAATAGTAAAAAAGGCTAAAGTACTAAATATCAAAAATTGGTGCCTACAATGTTCATGCCCACTTAAAAATAACAAGTAGAAGCTATAGACAGGCACTCAAAATCATTATTAGGTACTTAGCCAAATAAATAAATAAATAAATACAGCAAAAAATAGAATAGATAAATAATTAAATATCAAAAATTAGTACCAACAATGTATAATCATACCCATGTAATTCTGAAAAGAATTATTGGAATCGGAATAGTTAAACAAAGCTTATAAGATGATTTGGGAACTAACTAAATGAATAATTTATTTACTTCTAAGAAAATTCAGTAAACCTAAATAATCTTGTCAAAATTATTAAGCTATAAGAGTTTATCATAGAAAGAATATTAATTTAAAATGAGGAATCAAGATATTATAAATTATTTTATTTGAGAATCTTCCAACTTATGTACAATATAAATACTTAAATTATAGATTTTATTTTTTTCCAAAACTTAGACTCAATGAAAAAGATAAATTTTTTTGTCCCAATGCAATTTAAATTACTTGAGGAGAAGTAATATCTTAAAGTTTAGGGTAATTTATTAAGATAAAAATTGTTGATTCTAAATTACCATTATTATGTATTTTGTGCTTGTAATCTTTATGCTTTGTGTAGGAAAATATTAAAAAATCATGAAAATTAAACCAGCTCCACAGCGCCATAAATATGAACGCCACAACACCATAACTCATTCTAGGGCCGGAATGCCACCTTAGTAGCACTACAATAGAGAGCTATCAAAAAATCTAAAGAACTGGCTAGAGAGCTTTGCACCGAGGCTTTATTTATATAGTGCTGCAATGCTAAAAAGGAGCGCCAAACATAGAATCTCCCAACATTGGGGTGGCAGATGGTTGAGCTGATGAAATGGTGAGATGGAATAGTGAACCAAAGTGGAGATTAGTGAACTGTCACACTAATTCAATAGTGCTACAGTGCCACCAAGCTAGTGCCACAATGCTAGTTCAATTATTTGAGAAAAAATATAAATAGTTGTCTTATTCTTTATGTGAAAGGATTGGCTCATTGGAGAGGTGTGTAGCATCGTATAGTATCATGTTGTGTGAGTGTGTAAGAGTGTGTGGACTATATTGGGGAGAGTGTAGCTTGTGTTCTTGCATATGGAGCCTTATACTAGAGTAGAGAAAAGTGAAGAGGTGCAGAGGGCTTGTATTATCATTTTTAGTCATTTCTAAACTTTATTTTACTTATATATGTTACTATCATGTGTTTGATAGTTTATAACTTGTTAATCATTCATTGAAATAAAATGTTTTAAATGATTGTTGTGGGTTATATCGCCTCCATATTAGCTAATTAAATTCTCTGAATTTATGATGATTTGGAAGGAATGTATTACTTAGAGTAGTTTTATTTTTAAATATATCAAATATATTTTAATGTTCTCCATGCTTAAATTGATTTATGTGCATTTATTACAAAAATTCAAAACATATGATGATCTTGAGCCTCAACAGATATACTAGAAAAATAATTAGAGAACATAGAATGTAGTTTAGTCATGCATAGATATATGGTGGTTAGGATTTTGGCATCTTAAGGAGATAGAAGAACTATTGTTAAAAGATCCTAGCTAATGCTCCAACAAGCTTGATAAAGATGAGGAGAACTATTTCTCTAATCAAGATCAACATTAGGTGGTCAAACCTCTCTAAAGTTATCATATTCTTCATAATTTCTAAAATTAGTAATTTTTTCTACAATTTGAAGCTCTTTACTTTTAACTAGCACAACCTATTAAATCATTCATTTAGATAAATGTAATAGTTTATTAAGTAGTAGTAAAGTAATAGTAAGATTCTTCTAGTGCACTTTCTCATGTGATCGACACTCTTTCATCATTACATTACTTGGTACGACACGTGCACTTGCATTAAAATATAACTTTGATAAGTATAAATTATAAACTATTTATTATGTTTTAATTTTAATGAAAATGCATTTTTTGTTATTTTTATAAAGGAAAAACTTAAAAATGATAAAAAAATATAAAGGAATAGGCAGTGCTAGAGGAAACACTGCCGCTGTGCTCCATTCAACACCACTAAATCCTCACTTTTTTGACATTGCAGCACCACACTCTTTATTTTTTAGTACTATAGCAGCATCATAGTCAGCGCTACAATGTTTGAGGCACCACTGCATCTAAAAATTATCTTAGCAACATTAGTGTCCTGTAAAAATGAATGCAGTAGTGCAACACATTTTAATACCTTAGTGCCATTTTATCCTCTTGGGTGCCATAGCGCTCCCATTTCTATAGGACCATGACACTGTAGTTATAATTTCTAAGTGACATATCGCTGAAGTGAAAAGACAAGTTTTTTCACTTGATATCTATTCAACAACATCAAGCACTGCGGTGGAGCAAACATTTTAGCGCTAAGGCACTAGTTCACTTTCGAGCACCGCTAAGCCAAAATTTTAAGAGCCACAGTGACATACATATTTTTTTTAATATCCTATAAAAAGATATTCTATTCTATTTGTTAGAGAGTTCAACCACTTATGTAATACTTAGTACATTTTAGTGTGCTTCTCTAGTACCTTCTTAGAGTAAAATCTAAGGGAGGCTCAAGAAGTACCTAATACAGTCTAATTGAGTATTTAGCCTATGTTTGTTGAAGTAGCTCTATAAGTGAAGGAAGGAGTGTAGAGGAAATACTTTGATCCTACCCAGTGATAAAATTTAACTAATTCTCTTATATTTTGATTCTTCTATAAATACAATAAAAATGGGTTTCCATGTCATCTATTCTATGTCTAGCTAGATCTCTTATTTTGGATTGATATAAAGAGTATATTAAGTGCTAATGAAGGCTCTTATACTTTAAAATTTAATTATATACTTAATTATCTACCATTCTTCATTTAATGAACATAGTGGCCATATGTGTAGTTAAAACCTAGTGTGATGTGTAGCCTTGACAAAGGATTGTATGGACACTCAAGAATATTGAGATTGAATGTTGGCATGCCTAGACATAGGTTATTTGAATATTTTAGGTTTTAAAAAGATATTATAATTATATGAGGGCAACAAATATCTTTTTCCCCCTACAAGCTCTACAAAGGTCTAGGAATGCACATGCTCTAAATCCCATCTATAATTAAGAGTCTCAGTAGGAAAAATATGATACTTTTATTCCTCAATTCAAAAAATTTTATTAAACATTATATCGACTATTCTGCTATTTTTATCCAATGATAGAAACTCTAAAAACTTCTTTTTTATTTTAGTAGGTGATGGGGGCAGTGGAGTAACCTAAAAAATTATGAAAATGATTTAGGGCTATCTCAATCCTTAAATAATACTTAAGTTTTAAAAACCTCACTTAGTATATGTAAGTATATATGTCGAATCAAGTAATACAGTGATAAAGTAGAGTATCAATCCCATAAGAAAGAATCTTTACTTGCAAATACTAGTACTATCTATAATAATTATGA
Source organism: Dendrobium chrysotoxum (assembly GCA_019925795.1). Taxonomy (NCBI): domain Eukaryota; kingdom Viridiplantae; phylum Streptophyta; class Magnoliopsida; order Asparagales; family Orchidaceae; genus Dendrobium; species Dendrobium chrysotoxum. Next base: position 33,339,235 of record CM034303.1, on the reverse strand, counting down.
TAATTATCCTACTCTATAAAAATAAGTTTTAGTGGAGATTCAATAACTTAATTTAAAATAAAAAATGAATGAAATACTATTTGGATAAAATGATTTGGATTAATGGAATGTAAATACAATATGTTTCCTAATGATTCCCTTTTATATTGATCCTATTCATAGCATATGCATCACCTATCACTCAGTCGAGTGTGAAGATAAAACACATACTAAACCTTTTAACCTCAATACCACTCTAAACTCCCATAGTCTGTCAACCTATAAAAATCTTAGAAGAGTAAAAAAAATATGTACTGTTAAAACTCCCTCATTATAATTTATCTCTATATTTGGTATATGTCAAGCACTATGCCTATGCTTGTATCATACCAATCCAATATACCAGGTTGTGCCTGCTTTCCTATTCATAGGCTCCATATTACACATGATATTAACTACATATATAGTCACTATGTATATTAAATGAAGACCTGGTATATTAAAAATATCATTAAATTACTGATGAAGAGAATTTATTACTGCTCCACATTTTATTTACACCATCAATCCAAAACTAGAGAATTTAGCCATACTTGAAGAATAATTGAAGCAAAATAATTTTCATTAATTGTACAAAAGAAAGAAAGTATAGAAGAAAAGATATCACCAAATTAGTTCAATGATCTCCTCTACATATTCCTCCTTTAACTTACATAAATGCTTCCATGAACATTGACTAATCACTCTTATAAAGTGGATCCAACGCTCCCTAAATTCCCTTAATTATCACTCCTAAAGAAATTACAGAGAAGCACTATGAAGACTAAAATTAACTAAATGGTTTAATTCTTCTACTAACATTACAAACAAATAATTTATAGAAAAATACAAAAAATAGACTCTGGCACTACGATGCTCTAGACACTTGCGTCGTGGTGCCCATTAAATGAGCTAAACTGTAGTATTGAGGAATTTCTTCATCTACGATGCTTGCTAATATGGACTCACTTTTTAATAAATTGATGTGTTGCTTCACTGAAAGATTGTGTCCTAGTTGTTTATAATTATAGCACTGTGGTGTTGCTATTAGTTGTGCCCTACAGCATCCATGTGTTACTCCCCTCAGCTTGGAAGCATTGGAAATTAGCGTTGTAGCACTATGTAGACAAAGACTGGGCCTTGTAGCATTGACTCCTCTGATACCCTGGTACTATCAAATAGAGACTGGGAACTGCCATGTCCATATCGGGTGCTCCGGTGGTATCAATGATGGCACCACAGTTATATAGTGTTCGACACTATGGAATTATATGATACATGGAATTTCATGCTTTCCTGTATTTTTCTTCACAACACTACTAAAATAACACAGTTTCACTGGCAATTTAAAATATAAAATATAACATTATTTATACTCACCAAATTCTCCCCAACTTAAACTCTTGCTTGTCCTCAAGCAAATAAAATTTTGTAATTCTGATTAAGTGATTAACCAAAAAAAGTGACAATCCAAAAATTTTAAAATATAGGATAATAAATCACTATCAAGAATCAATAAGAGTGAATAAAGTTATACTTCTAGTTTAAAAAAATACTACTAGTTAAACTAATCAATCATTCTAGTTCAACCCAATTTGAAATTATAAGTTCTAAATTTATTAACTTTTAATTGTTGAAGTGAATAATTGAGTATTAATAATTAGATATGATAGTAGTTAAAATTATACTTTTACTAGTTCACCATCCCTTATTTTAGTTTTCCCATCTAATCATTTTTAGTTTATGTATAAGATTGTATTTCCAATCTTAAGTTTTCACTGATACCAATTTTTTAATATACTCATCTGATTCTTTTCTTTTTCTTTATCTTTTCTTTTGAGAACTATTCTGTAGTTCTTTTTCTTTTACTTTTGGGTAGTACATAATTAATGATTTTGAATATCAGCTTTTTCTTTGTACCTTTATACAATATTAATGACTTTAATGTAAGGACTTGATGAGATTACTCATTCCATTTTCAGCTTACCTATAATTTTAAATTTTAATCTACTCAAACCTTATTTTTAATACTAATTATTCATCTTACGATTTTAAAAGTTAATTTCATAAATATTTAACTTATAAATTCAAATTATGATAATAAATCAAATGGTTTAAAGAGTTAGGTATTAGTTTTTCCAACCTATGAAGTATAAAATTCATTCAAACTAGTATAAAGGGTTTTATTACTATCCTATTTTTACATAATTTTTACTTGTCATTTTTATAAGGGTTAATTAAATAATCTAAATATAAAAGAAATTAGAGGATAATAATAATTTAAGCAAGAAGGGAATTTACTAATATGTAAATAAAACACATAAACAAATACTACAAACATAGTCTTTCATAAGAATTTTAAAAGGTGCATAAAATATATGTTGAACAAAAAACATGACATAACATTCATAATATAATGGGTACTAGCATAACATATATATGGTTTGCTTCCCAAAAGCACTAAGTTTAAAGTCTTCATTCATACTATAATACAGATACAAAATGAAATAAAAATAAAAATGTAACATAGAATAAAATAACAAAATTTTTTTCTCTCTCTCTTTCTTAAGCCTACCCCTCAAAATCAGGGTCTTCTTCTTCTACTTTCTTTTCCTCATCTCTCTCTCAAGGCTACCACTCAAATGAATGGTATTCAGGTGCAGAAGGAAACTCATGCTAATTGAGCCTTTCTATGAATAGGCTGCTTCTGAACATACCAACCAAAGCCTCATTAAAATTAGATGTATACATGTAATGTCTCTCCTACTGGTTCATGTTATGTGCCACTCGCATCTTCATCTCAAATAGCCAATCTTAAGTTTCCTTACAAAATTTGGTCACTCTATCCATCTTCTCATTTATGTCTGCCACTAGATCACTCAATATTTTTGGAAATGTTATACTCTTCCTACTACTATTCCTGCCTACCCCACTAGAAGATCTGGGCTCATTAGGGTCCATCACTTCTCTATCAGATTATTTAAAGCTCAGAATTTTACTCCTAGTAAGAGCCATTGTGGAAAATAATTATTCTTCATTTTGGTCTCTCCTTACTCTAGTAGCCACACATAAGGTATAAATTAAAGAAGGAAGACCCAAACCCACAAAGGGGGAGCCTCTTATGATGTACATAATGGAAGATAAGATCAACTTCCCAACATTAATAGTGTAACACTTTTGAATGGTGTAATTTAACAATGCTCTATCCGTAGTTACCTTACTAATGTTCTTGCTAGGAAGCATACAAGTAGATATGAAGTAATGCCAGGCCTTAGAGGTTTGGGTCAAGTAGGAAGCGGGGAAATCTACAATTTTCTCTTCTATTGTCCTCCACCTAACTCCACTATTTGGTCTATAAAGTAAGTCCAGAATTAATTGGGAATCAAATGGTGCATGACTAAAAAAAAATATTCATCAAATTTTGTTACTTGTAACTTAAGGATTCTATTAATGGTTAAAAATTCAAAAGGAACCCATTTCCCTATCATAAAGCAGCTATAATCAGAAGACTCCTTCCTATTTGCATAAAATTCTCTAACTACATTCACCATAGCTGCATAAGGTTCTTCACAAAAATGAGCCCAACCACTATCTAAAATTGTTTACAAGATTAGTGGGGTTGGGTAAAGAAATCTACACTTAGCGATTAGAGGACTTGAGGCTACCAATTCTACAAACCTAGACTCAGCTGCCTCAGAAATGAATTTGAATTTATTGTAGGTTTCAGCTTTTTTCTTTCTTGATTTAGAAGTCCAACGGGCCATTTTTATAAAGAGGAGCTTAAGAGTAAGAGAAGAAAAGGATTGAATGGAAATGCAAGGTGAAATGAGATGAAAATCAGAATGGCTATTTATAAAACATTGAAGCATTTTAGTACTATAAGGTATGGCACCGCGGCGCTTAATGCATGTACTAAATCACCAAATGGTCAAATTCAACTACAACAGCAGTATAAGCAATGTGGTGCATTGGTGCTCTTTTATATTGATGCTATTCAAAGCATATGCATCACCAACCACTAAGTCAAGCATGAAGAGATAAAGGGCATTTTAAACCTTCCAGCCTCAATACCATTGTAAACTCCTATAGTCTATCACCCTACAAAAATCTTAGAAGAGTAAGCAAAGCATGTACTATTAAAACCCCCTCATTATAATTTATCTCTCTAAATTTGGTATATATCAAGCAATATGCCTATGCTTGTATCATACCAATCCAATATAGCTTGTTGTGCCTACTTTTCTATTCTTAGGCTCCATATTACACCTAATATTAACTACACATATGGCCATTATGTGTATTAAATGAAGTTCTGGTATATTGGAAACATCATTAAATTATTAATGAAGTAAATTCATTAGTACTCCACATTCCATTTACACCATCAAATTCAAAACTAAAGAATTTAGCTTGATAAGAAGAACGATTAAAGCAAACTCATTCTCATTAATTGCATAAAAGAAAGAAAGTATTGATGAAGAGATATCATCGGATGGGTTCAATGATCTCCTCTGCACTCGATCTTGAACTTAGAGAATTGGTTCCATAAACTTTAACCAAATACTCTTTTAAGTGGATATGGTGCTCCTTGAATCCCCTTATTTATCACTCCTAAGGAAATTATAGAGAAGCACTATGAAGACTGAAATTAACTAAGTGACTGAACTCTTATACTAACATTACCAATACACTATTTATAGAAAAATACAAAAAATAGACTAGCGCTACAGCACTCTAGACACTTGTGTTGTGGCGCCCATGAAATAAACTAACACTGCAATGCTAAAGAATTTTGTCCTCTATAATGCTTGATGAAGTGGACTCACTGTTTAATGAATCAATGCATCGTTTCACTGGTAGATCATGTCCTGGCTGGTTATAACTGTAGCACTACAGTGTTGCTAACGGTTGAGCATTATGGTATCTATGTGGCACTCCCCTCAGCTTGGTGGTGCTAAAAATTGGCAATGCGATGCTTTGTAGATAGAGATTGGGCTTTGCAACGCTGACTCCTCTGATGCTGCAGTGTTGTCAAATAGAGATTGGTCACCACCAAGTCCATATTAGGTGCTCCTGTGTGTCAATGATGACACCGAAGCAGTTTAGTGTCCAATATTGTGGCATCATACTTAGAATATTATGCTTTTCCTATATTTTTTTATACAACACAACTAAAACAACATAATTTCACTAGCTATTTAACATATAAAATATAATATTATTTACACTTATCGATTCTTCCCTAACTTAAACTCCTGCTTGTCCTCAAGTAAATAAATTTTTGTAATTCTGATTTAGTGATTAGCTAAAATAAAAAGTGATAATTTAAAATTACTAAAATATAAGACAATGCATCACTGTCTAGAATTAGTGAGAATGAATAAGATTATACTTTTAGTTTTGAAAAATACTAATAATTAAATTAATCAATCATTCTAGTTACAACCCAATTTGAAATTATAAGTTATAGATATAATCATTAACTTTTAATTGTTAAAGTGATTAATCCAGATTTAATGATTAGATATGATGATAGTTAAAATTATACTTTCACTAGTTCACCATCCCTTGTATTAGCTCTCCTATCTTATCCTTTTTAGTTTATATATAAGATTGTATTTTCAATCTTAAGCTTTCACTAATACCAATTTTTGAATGTACTCATCTTTTTCATTTGATTCTTTTCTTTTTCTTTTTCTTTTCTTTGAGAACTATTTTATTGTTCTTTTTTTTTTCTTTTGTGCAGTATGCAATTAATGATTTTGAATATCAGCTTCTGCTTTAGACCATCATATAATATTAATGATTTTAATGTAAGGACTTGATGAGATTACTAATTCCATCTTCAGCTTAGCTATGATTTTAAATTTTAATATATGCATACCTAATTTTTAATACTAATTATTCATCTTATAATTTTAAAAGTTAATTCATAAATTTATACCTTATAAATTCAAATTAGGATAATAGCTCAAATGATTGAATGAGTTAACTCTTAGTTTTTCTAACCTATGAAGTATAAATAAAGTTCATTCAAACTAGGATCTAGGATTTTATTATTATCCTAATATTACATAATTTTTAATTATTATTTTTATAAGGGTTAATAAAATATTCAGAATATAAAAGTAATTATAATAATAATTTAAGCATGAAGGGAATTTGCTAATATGTAAATAAAACACAAAGATAAACACTACGAACACATACTTTCATAAGAATGATAAATGGCATATAAAACATATGTTGAGCACAAAACATGACAAAACATCCATAACATAACTGGTACTAGCATAACACATACATGGGTTGCCTCCTTAAAGCGTTAAGTTTAAAGTCTTCAGCCAGAATATAATGAAAATGTAAAATGAAATAAAAATAAAAATGTATCACAAAGAAAATAGTAATTTCTTTCTCTTTCTCAAATCTACCCCTTAGAATCAGGTCTTCTTCTTCTACTTCCTCTTCCTCATCTCTCTTTCTAGACTGCCACACAAATGTATGGTATACAGGCACAGATGGAAACTCATACTGATCGAGCCATTCTATGAATGGGTTACTACTAAACATACCAACCAGAGCTTCATTAAAATCATATTTATACCTATAATGTATGCCCTATTGGAGCATGGTATGTGCCATTCACATCTTCATCTCAAATAGCCAAACTTAAGTTTCCTTACAAAATTTGGTCACTCTATCCATTTTCTCACTTATTTATGCCACCAGATCACTCAATATTTTTGGAGACCTAGCACTCCTCCTGCTGCTGCTGCTGCCTGCCCCACTAGAAGATTTGGGCTCATTAGAGTCCATCACTTCTCTATCAGATTATTTAAAGCTCAGAATTTTACCCCTAGTAAGAGTAGTTGAGGGAAATAATTGTTCTTCATTTTGGTTTTTCCTCACTCCAGTAGCCAGACATAAGGTATAAATTAAAAATGGAAGACCCAAACCCATAGAGGGGGAGCCTCTTATGATGTACATAATAGAAGATAAGATCAACTTCCCAACATTAATAGTGTAACCCTTTTGAATGGTGTAATTAAGTAAAGCTTTATCCTTGGTTACCTCATTAATATTCTTGTTGTTGCAACTTAGATTTCAAGATTAAGTTTTATATCATGTGATTTTTTGATAATACTAAAATATTATTATTATGATTATTGTTTCTCCTAACATACATTGGATATATTTTTCTTTGTGTTGTTTGTGTGTACTAACGTTTCAGAGAAATCATACTCCAGACTACTGAAGACTTCAAGATAGATTAGATCAGGGTTTCTTATAATGAAGTCTATAATTTTTTTATTTTTCTTTAGTCTGAGAGAGTGTGATTGTAATTGGGTAATTGTGCATACACATATTAGGGGATTATATCAAAACTTTAAATTTTAAAACTAATTATACTGTACAATTTTTAAATTATACTGGATGGTTTGTCATGGTAGTTCCTCCAAAACTAAGTTAATCAAATCATGCCCCAAAATTTTTTTGTGTTGTTCAAACTGTACGATGCTGAGTTTGTATAGATGACTCACAGAGTACGTAATGGGGTCATCCATATTCGTACCAAATAAAATATAATTTATTTAAATAGTTTATACTGTATGATGTACGGTTCATACAGATTATTCATAGAGTACGAAATGTGTTCGTAGAGAATCATACCAGATGAGGTGGTTCAATTTTGAACTATTCATATTGTACAATGTCAGTTCATGCAGATAATTGATAGAGTATAAAATCAGGTTCATACAAGATCATATATGGATTTTTAAACTGATGGTACAGAGGAATTTCGATTGTACTATACGATCTAACTATGTTCAAGTGGAAATTTTCAATTTTCTAGACAGTTTTTCTTGTCTTTCATATATAAGTGTCCTAAAAACTAACACTCCAAATATCTTGCTATGAATTTCTTTTGAGAGTGGGTAAGGAGAGTGTTTGGGAGAGATTTTTATGAGTGAAGAGTGAGAGATCTTTTAAAAGAAAGTTGTGAGGGGATTCACAAGGTTGCCCAAAGGAAATGATCTCTTGTTTATTCTTCAAGATTCTCCCTACTTCCTTGAAGGCTCTTAAGAGAAGAATTTTAAAGAAGATCACGGTACTCTGCTATCACCGAGAGGGTGAGAAAGGATATTGGTACTCTGCCATCACCAAGAGGGTGAGAATGGATGTTGGTACTCTGTCATCACAAGGAGGGTGAGAAAGGATGTTGGTACTCTGTCATCACTAGGTGGGTGAGAAAGGATGTTGGTACTCTACCATCACCAGGAGGGTAAGAAAAGTTGTCGGTACTCTACCATCATCAGGAGGGTGAGAAAGATATCGGTACTCTGCCACATCGGGTTGGTGGAAGAGAAGATTTTGTAAGGGCTTTTCCGCCTTACTGTTGGGGAAAATGGAGGGTCACTTGTGTTTAGTGCAATACCTAGAGAGGAGTCTCAAGGGAGTGGACATAGTTTTAGTTGGACCGAACCACTATAAAAATTCGGTGTCTCTATTCTTTTACTTTTACTACAATTTATTTTTTGCACTTTAAATTATTGTGGTTGAAAAATATTTTTGTGAAAATTTATCATTATGTTAAATTTCTTAAATCAATTTTCTAAAATCAAGAAGAATTTTTTAAATTACTAATTCACCCCCCTCTTGGTTAGCTTTGGGATAGTTGTATTAGGTCTAACAACTTACTCGAACTTTCAAGTGGTATCAGAGCCTATTTCAAAAATTAAGATTTAGACAACTTTTTGAAAATTGATTATGGCTAATTTTGTAAATAGTAATACTCCTAAAGGATATTCGATCACTAGCCTGCCTTTATTTGATAATATCCCATTTGATTTTTGAAAAACTTGCATGTCTATTTTTTGCAATCAGTTGACTATCGCATGTAGATGTTAGTACAGGATGGCTATACTGCTCCTACTAGACTTGTTGATGGCATTAGGATTGAAACATCATTTGCTGATTAGACATTAGAGGAAAAAGACTTAGCTCAATTAAACACAAAATGTTTAAATAGCTTTTTCTATGTTCTTAAATCTGAAGATTACGTGTGTGTTTCAACCTATAAAAATGGAAAAGAAATTTGGGATAGACTTTATGTTATGTATGAAGGAACTAATGAGGTGAAATAATCTAGATTGAATATTCTATTATATGACTATAAACATTTTTGCATGAAACCAAATGAATCAATCTCTGACATGTATACATATTTTACACAGATAGTTACCTCATTGCATGTTTTAGGTAGGGAACTAACGAATTCGAAAAAAGTTAACAAAATCCTATATTGTCTACCTACTGCTTATGATGCAAAGATAACTACCATAACCAAGTCTAAAGATTTGAACATATATTCTTTTGACAATTTGCTTGGATCACTTATTTCTTATGAGCAAGGAGTGAATCAAAGATGGATTGATGCAGGTGACAAGTAAAAAGAAAAGAATATTGCATTAAAAGTGAATGATTCAGAAAGTGATCAATCACTACCTAAGGATGAAAAAGATATTGCACTCATGAAAAGGCAATTTAAAAATTTTCTTAGAAGGAAGCAACGAAGACATCAGCATTAGAATAAAGGTAAATTTAAAAGGAATGCAAAAGTTTTAAATGATTTCATTTGTTATGAATACAAGAAGCCTAGACATATTAAGACGGACTGCCCAAATCTCAGAGCTAATCCTAGCAAGGAGAAAGTAGAGGAGAAAACCACTATTAGAAAGGGCAAGAAAAGACTGCAGAGAGCTTTTTGGGCTAACTCAGCTTCTGACTCCTCAAAAATAGAAGCAAAAGAAGAAGTTACAAACTTATGCTTAATGGCAGACAATCTTGATCTTTCGGATCAAGATGAGGTATGTGACTTATCTTATGATGAATTATTCAAAGTTTTTGAGAAAATACATAATTCAGGTAGGAAACTCAAGTTAAACTTAATATAGAGTATTTAAATCTATAAAAAGAGCATGAAATCCATAGGAATGATCATACAAATATAGATAGCAACTACATGGCCTTGTTGGAAGAATTTAATGATTTGAACAAAAAGTATGAACCATTGAAATCCTCACACACTGAATTTGAAAATGATTTTAAAATTTTTTTGGGTGAAACTGAATATAAGGAAATTGATATGAAAATTGAAAATTCAATTCTAAAAAATAGAAACTCATATCTAGAAATAAAAATAAAGGCTATTATGAAAAATAGACTGACACCCACACTTGAATAATTCTATGAGTCTAAGCAAAAGCATACAAGTTCAAAATCTAGGAAGAGACATTATAACTTATATAGATTAAAAAATCTTTTTCCTAGTGTGAAATGCTTTTCATGTGGACTGTTAAGACACATATTCCACACTTGTACTATTCATAGTAAAATACATTTAGTGTGGAGACCTAAGATGCATCAAACACATCATATCAAGCATGCATCAGATTTATCATTGCCAAGAGGTGAACAAAAATTTATTTGGGTTCCCAAGTCTAATGTTTGATATTTTTGTAGAGACGCTCTCATACAAGCCCTCGTGAGAGCATTTGGCATTTAAACAACGGATGTTCAAAGCATATGACTGGAGATACAAATCAATTTATAACGCTGGAAACTAAGAATAGAGGCAAGGTAACACTTGGAGATAATACCACTAGGAGAGTGGTAGGTAAAGGTATTATTAGCAATAAGAATAATTTTTTTATTGAGAATGCATTATTAGTTGAAGGCTTAAAACATAACTTGTTGAGTATTAGTCAGCTTTGTGATAAGGGGTACAGTGTTAAATTTTTTCCTATAAGCTGTATTATAAGCCAACATGGAATTGATGTGTTGCATAAAAATAGGGTAAATAACGTATACATGCTTGATTTAAACTTTATTAAATCTTCTAATACTTTTTTTCTCAAAACAATCACTAATGAATCATGATTATGACATAGAAGACTTTGTCATGCAGGCATGAAAAATCTTAGGAAGATTATCCAAAAAGAGTTGGTTAGAGGGATACCTAAACTAGACTTCATTAAGGATCACCTATGTGATGCATGTCAATTAGGAAAGTAGGTGAAGTCATCTTTTCATTCAATTAAAGATCTTAGAACTAGCAAACCACTAGAAGTCATACACATGAATCTTTTTAGACCAGTTAGCACTGTAAGTCTAGGAGGTAAAGTTTTTGGGTATGTAATCATTGATGATTTTTTAAGATTCACTTGGGTCAAATTTTTATCTCATAAGAGTGAATCATTTGATGAATTTAGAAATTTTTATACTTGTATTTAGAGAAAGCTAGGGTGTGAATTTTTATCAATTCAAAGTGATCCTGGAGGAGAGTTTGAAAATGAAAAATTATAAAATTTTTGTAAAGAACAAGGAATTGATCATAGCTTTTCAGCACCTAGGACCCCTCAGCAGAATGGGGTTATTAAAAGAAAGAACAGAACTTTGATAGAAGTTGCTAGAGCCATGTTGGTAGAATATTCACTTCTAAAATATTTTTGGTCTGAAGCGTTAGTACAGCTTGTTATATTCTGAATAGGGTGAACATTTGATCTAAGTTGAATTAGACACCCTATGAACTTCTTAAGGGGAGAACACCTAACTTGTCACATTTCCATGTCTTTGGATGTAGGGTGTTCATTCACAGTAATGATAAAACTCCTTTAAGAAAATTTGATCCCAAATCTGATGAAGGAATTTTTTGAAGATATTCTAGTGTTGGCAAATCCTATAGAGTTTTTAAGAGAAGAACTTTGATAGTTGAGGAGACCACACATGAGTTTTTGATGAATCTAGTATTTTTAAAGAGTCAAGGCTGGAAGAAGAACCTATTAAAGAGATCTCCCAAGGAATTGAAAAAATAAATCTTGAAGAAAATGTTGGAACAGAAAATGCATTGCCTAGAGAATGGAGATATTCTAAAGTTATCCTAAAGAATTGATTTTAGGAAACTCAAGTGAAGGTGTTAGAACTAGGCATGGACTTAGCAAAGAAGTGAACCACTCAGCTTTTATTTCAATGATTGAACCCACTAATATAAATCAAGCACTTTTTAATGAATTTTGGATTTTTGCCATGCAGAAAGAATTGAATCTATTTATTAGAAATGATGTTTGAGAGTTGATTGAAAGGCCTAAAGATCAAAGTATTATTGGAACTAAGTGGGTGTTCAAAAATAAAATAAATGATTTACATGTAGTGGTTAGAAATAAGGGTAGATTGGTGGCCAAAATGTATAATCAAATCGAAGGAATTAATTTTGAAGAAACTTTTGCTCATGTAGCCAGACTTAAAGCGATAAGGGTATTACTAACCTTGGCCTATTTTAAAGGTTTTAAATTATTTCAAATGGATGTTAAAAGTGCCTTTCTTAACAGGGTGATACAAGAGAATGTTTATGTTGAGCAACCTCTAGGTTTTAAAAATTCAAAATTCCCTAATCACGTGTTTAAATTGAAAAAGGCATTGTATGGACTAAAACAAGCACCTAGGGCTTGGTATGAGAGGCTAAGAGCTTTCTTACTAGAAAGGTTATTTGTTAAAGGAAGTGTAGACACCACTCTCTTCTTAAAAAGGGTAGGAGATGACATACTCATTATTTAAATATATGTTAATGATATCTTGTTTGGATCCACCAATAAAAATCTTTGTGATGATTTTTCAAAAATAATGAGTAATGAATTTTAAATGAGTTTGATGGGAGACTTAAGCTACTTTCTTAGTTTTGGCATAAAGCAGAATGAGGAAGGAATATTTCTTAGCCAGTCAAAGTATATTAAGGATATCCTTAAGAAATATGAAATGGATAATGCTAAAATAATGAATACACCAATGAGTTCCTCAGTGTAGTTAGATAAGGACTCTAAGGGAAAATCTATTGATCAAAAGAAATTTAGAGGAATAATTGGATCATTACTTTACTTAACTGCTAGCAGACCAGATATCATGCTTAGTGTTTATTTGTGTGTTGATTTTAAGCTGATCCAAAGAAATCACATCTGACTGTTGTTAAAAGAATTTTGAGATATCTTTTGGGAACTCAAAACTTAGGGATTTAATATCCTAAGCACAACTCTTCATTTGAAATCATTAGATTTTCTGATTCAAATTTTGGTGGATGTAGGGTTGATCGAAAAAGTACTTCTAGAACTTGTAAATTCATAGGAAACTCTATAGTTTCTTGGTCTAGCAGAAAATAGAATTCAGTAGCCCTTTCTACTATTGAAGCAAAATACATTGCCTTGGTAGTTATGTGGCACAGGTTCTTTGGTTAAAATAATAACTAATTGATTTAGAATTTTCTATTGGCACTATTCCAATTTTTTGTGATAATACAAGTGTTATATGTATTTCAAAGAATCCTATTCAGCATTATATAACTAAGTATATAGATATAAGACATCACTTTATTAGAGATCATGTGGCTAAAGGAGAAATTAAATTACATCATGTTGCTACTGAGAATCAACTTACATATATTTTCATAAAACTACTGGGATTTGAAATATTTAGCACCTTAAGAACTAGATTAGGTGTGATTGATATTAATGCTGAAAATTATAATTTTGCAAATTGGATTTGTAATGTATTTCATGTATGTTGATGTGTTTGGTCAATTTCTTTGTTTGTTTGTTAGTGGTTGTTTGTTTCCCTAGTTTGTGTTTTATTTTTATTTTGTTAGTATTATTTTTATTTTTATTTTTATTATTACATGTCATGAATCTTGGGTGATTTAGTTTTAATTAGAGTTTTTGTAAATCATGTCTTGGTTTTCATTTTCATTTGTACTGTACGAACCATTTTTGTATTGTACGAATTCTATAAACAGTACATGATATTTTTATTGAATAGATAAAAATGAGATTTTTTTAAGACTATCATACTGTACGATTCATCTTCATACTGTACAATATATTATTTTTCATCTGTATGATTTGGGATAATTTTTTGAATATCAGTTATTTTTCATAGATCGTACATACGAAATCCCATTTCATTTGTACAATCCTGTTGTTAGTTTTTCATATGGATGAACCTAACCGGCAGAAACGATCATTATTATTCTAATCATCCTGGACGAACATACGTTCATCTGTACGATCATATGGTCAAAAAGTCTATACAAAATGACTCCTCGGGAATGGTAGTTTACGAAATGTCATTTCATTTTTGGTAGTTTTCACTCATATGTATGAAATTATTTTCATCCCATATGATTTTAAAATCGTACATACAATTAAATATTCATACTGTACGATAAGTTATTTTTTCTTTAAATTGAAAGGTATTCCATGGTTTTTTCTTCATAATCTTCTTCAATCCCAAACCATCTCGTGTCCTAACTCTAAAAATGGCAAGCAACAACAAACATCCACGAACTTCCAAGGCCTCTTCCTCTCATTCTAGAAGACTCGATGATAACTTTCTCTCAAAAGAAAATGAGGAAGCCTGTGATCATTTCTTTAAAGCTAAGATTATCCCATCTTGCCTCCTAATCCAAAGAGACATTAACTTTCCTGTTATGCCTCTTTTTGCTTCAACTCAATTCTCTTTTATCCTCACTCTATTTTATGGCTATCATTATGACACATTCCATTTTTTTCTTGCAAACATGAGAGTGAATGAAGATCACACTAGGATGACTTCATATGTCTTTAAGCAGCAAGTAGAAATAACCAAGGAAGATTTAGGCACCTTCCTACATCTTAGGACTGGAGGGCTTAGGGTGCACACAATGACCTCTAGATTTGATTTCGACTGGTATGAAATTAATCAAACTCTTAAAGGTTTAGCTCAAGTCAATCATCTTTCTCGTGTGTATTCTCTAAACCAAAATGCTAGGATCATCCAGCATATATTGAGGACTTCTATTATACCTAAAGCTGGTGATCATATCAACATAACTCCTTTATTGTCCACAGTCACATACCTTGTCATGACCAACACTCCTATAGATGAAGCCCAACTGATTATGGACTATATCTATAAGCTTTCTGATATTGGACTTCCTCACAGTAGGAGAAAGAAAAATGTTAGGACATGCGGTAGCCTACATTCTAGAAAAGAAGTACAACTTGATTAATCTTGATCCACCTACTCAACATCCTGTCTACTTTACTGATGCTTCTTTTCGTTCACTTTTTCACCGTGACCAAGGAACTGAGGGAGAAGAATCTAAAGAAGGAGGATCACCTACTCCAGCACCTGCACATTCTCCTAGACCCGATCAACATTTCTATCATGAAATAGTCCAGCATTTTGATAGACTGAAATCTCATTTTAATCAACATTTTGATCAAATATAGACTCACCTAAACTAGCAGGATGTGAGGTACAATGAAGATATGGGGTGGATTAGAGGATAGTTTGACTCTATCAACACTCAAGTAGCTACGATCAATAACTACTTTACGATGTTCACCCCTCAGCCACCTCCAGACTAGGGTCCCTTAGGATTCTTGTTGTGATTTTTTCTATTGTACTTATTTTTGTGTTATTTCTTTTGATCTCATGTGATGGCTTCGCTATGTTGTGTTTTTCCTTTCTGGTATGATGTATTAGTTGTATGTGTTACATGTGCTTAATGGAATGATGTTTTATCTTATGTTGAAATTATTCTTCTTAAATTATTTTAAGTTTTTTTAGACTAATCAAATATAGTTGATCCCTAGAATGAAATTTTAAAATACTTTGCTCTACAGATTAATTTCCTTAAAAATTTTAATTTCTTAAACTTTTAAATTAAATTATGATTTAGTGTAGAGTAGAAGATCATCTTCATGTTCTTATAGACAAATATCATTTAGCTAAAATTGTTGCAAAATAGATATTTTATATTTTTTTTATTTCTTTGTCAATGTGTATATTTTTGTTAATAACTGGAATTTGTTTTAAGATTTATTGATATTGGAAAGACCAAAAATGTAAAAAGATGCACAAAATATGGCACAAGTTTAAAAAGATGTGCAATGTTCACCAAAGTGAAAAGAGGCACAAAATTAGCCGAAACTGAAAAGATGCACAAAGTGTGCCAAAAATTAAAAAGATGCATAATATCACCAATTGAAAGTTTCATTTAGTTCTTTCCTTTATCTTTCTATCTCTTATTTAAATCGATTTAATCAACAATAATCTGCGCTATTGAATTAGAAACTAATTAATCTTTATTTCATCAATTTCATAATAATTGTTTTTATTTGATATGCCTAGAAAGAACTGTGAACTTGGTTGATGTTTCTTATCTTAATTGTTCGTTGATTTAAAATTTGAGACTTTCCTTTTTGCATTAGGAAGTTAATGTTGTCTTTACAAATAGTTTAAAATCTTCTTCTTCATCATCTATTTGATTTATTAATAGAAACTTATCTTTTTAAAAGGTACTTCCCTTTTTGTTATTATCAAAAAGGGGAGTCATTAGTTATTATTTTATGTGTGTATGATTATTTTTGTGTGATTTGCATGATGTGTGGATTGTTTGATGTGAGTATGATTATTTTTGTGTGATTTACGTGATGTGTGTATTATGTGTGTTTTTATTTTGTATGTAATTTTTTTTAATTTGTTGTTGTTTTGATTTTTGTTGAAATCACTTGTTTTTAAATTGATCTTTCATTAAGGGAGAGCTTAGGAGAAAAATTGCCTTTAGTGTTAACTCAAACAATAATTATTTTGCCATCATCAAAAAGGGGGAGATTATTACAACTTAGATTTCAAGATTAAGTTTTTTATCATGTGATTTTTTGTTAATACCAAAATATTATTGTTATGATTACTTTTTCTCCTAACATACATTGGATATATTTTTCTTTGTGTTATTTGTGTGTACTAACATTTCAGGGAAATTATACTCCACTCTGCCGAAAACTTCAAGACAGATTAGATTAGGGTTTCTTGTAATAAAGTCTGTAATTTTTCTATTTTTCTTGAGTCTGAGAGAGTGTTATTATAATTGTATAACCGTGCATACACATACTGGGGGAGTGAGTCAAAACTTCAGATTTTAAAACTAAAGGTACTATACGATTTTCAAATCATACTAGATGGTTTGTCATGGTAGTTCCTCCAAAACTAAGTTAATCAAATCATGCCCCAAATTTTTTTTGTGTTGTTTGTACTGTACAATGCTGAGTTCATACAAACGACTCAGAGTATGAAATAGGGTCATCCATATTCGTACCAAATGAAATATGATTTGATTAAATAGTTTATACTGTATAATGTATGGTTTATACAGATGATTCATAGAGTACGAAATGTGTTCGTATAGAATCGTATCGGATGAAGTGGTTCAGTTTTAAACTATTCATACTATATGATGTCAGTTCGTATAGATGACTGATAAAGTATGAAATTAGGTTTGTACAGGATCATTAAACTGATCGTACATATAAAGTTTGATTTTACTGTACGATATGACTACATTTAAGTTGAAATTTTCAGTTTTTTGGATGATTGTTCTTGTCTTTCATATATAATGTCCTAAAAATAGAAACTCCAAATATCTTGCTATGAATTTCTTTTGAGAGTGGGTGAGGAGAGTGTTTGGGAGAGAGTTTTATGAGTGAAGAGTGAGAGATCTTTTAAAAGAAAATTGTGAGGGGTTGCCCAAAGGAAATGATCTCTTGTTTATTCTTCAAGATTCTCCCTACTTCCTTAAAGGCTTTTAAGAGAATAAATTTAAAGATGATCACGGTACTCTGCCATCACCGGGAGGGTGAGAAAGGATGTTGGTACTCTGCCATCCCCAAGAGGGTGAGAAAGGATGTTGGTACTCTATCATCACCAGGAGGGTGAGAAAGGACCTTGGTACTCTGTCATCACCAGGAGGGTGAGAAAGGATGTTGGTACTCTACCATCACCAGGAGGGTAAGAAAGGTCTTCAGTACTCTGCCACACCGAGTTAGTGGAAGAGAGGTTTTTGTAAGGGCTTCTCCACCTTACTATTGGGGCAAAACGAGAGTCACTAATGTTTAGTGCAATACTTGGAGAAGGAGTCTCCAAGGAGTGGACGTAGGTCTAGTTGGACCGAACCACTATAAAATTTAGTGTCTTCTGTTCTTTTACTTTTACTATATTTTTATTTTCTGCACTTTAAATTATTGTGGTTAAAAAATAATTTTGTTAAAATTTATCATTGTGTCAAATATTGTAAATTGCTTTTCAAAAATCCAAGAGAATTTTTTAAATTATTAATTCTCCCCCCTCTTGGTTTGCCTTGGAACAAATGTATTAGGTCTAACAACCGACTCAAACTTTCACTTGCTAGGTAGCATACGGGGAGATATGAAGTAGTGTTAGGCCTTGGAGGTTTGGGTCATGTTGGAAGCAGGGAAATTTATAATTTTCTCTTCTCTAGTCTTCCACCTAACTATTTGCTCCACAAAGTAAGTCCAAAATTTCTTGGGAATAAAATGGTGAATAACTAAAAGAAAAATATTCATCAAACTCAATTACTTGTAACTTAAAGATTCTATTAATGGTAGAAAAATCAAAAGGAACCCATTTCCCTCTCACAAAGCACCAATAATCAAAACACCTTCCCATTTGCGTAAAATTCTCCAACTATAATCACCACAACCAAATAAGGTTTTTCACAAAAATGAGCCCAACCACTATCTAAAATTATTTGTAAGATTGGTGGGGTTGGTCAAGAAATGCACGCTCATGGATAAGTAGTCTAGAGACTACCAATTCTGCAAACCTAGACTCAGCTTCCTCAGAAATGAATTTGAATTTGTCGTAGGTTGCAGCTTTCTTCTTCCCTGATCTAAAAGTGTTAGGGGCCATTGCTATAGAGAGGGGTTTGAGAGTAAGAGAAGAAAAGGATTGAATGGAAATATAAGGTTAAATGAGATGGAAATTTGAATGGCTATATATAAAAAATTGAAGTGCTACAACGCTGTGAGGTATGGTGTCGTGGAGCTTAATGCTTGCATTAAATGAAAAATGGCCAAATTCAAATGCAACAACAGTATAGGCCACATGGTGTTGTAATGCTAATTCTAGAAAATTGAAATAAGTTTTAGGAAATGGCCACCGCTATGGCATTGCCATTTGTCAAAGCAACAGTGGTCGAGTTAGGTTTCAACTGCAATGGTGTTAATGTTATAGTTATGATACTGAATTGGCATAGCAGGGCTAGTTTGACCACTGTGGTGCTTACTCAAAAATTCATAATGAAAATTTATGACCATACGATTCACTTTTGACACATTGCAGAAGGTGCTTTATAAATGATTAGAGTAGGCACTACAGTGCTCGAGAGATAAGCGTTGCGGTGCTAGTCACATAAAAATATTTTTACTAGTTTTATAATATATAATTATGGAAATAGTATAATTTGTAAGATAAGTGTTGTAGTGTTACAACTTATAGCACTGCGTCGCTAAGATGAATGAATGCATAATTAACTTAAAAAATTAATACATAATGCAATATAATGCATGCAACAAATATAATGAAATGAATAGACAATAATAAATATAATTTTAGAATATGAGTAGGTTTAATTATGTAATTTATTCTACAATATAGTAAAATAAAAAGTAAAATAAATTCTTCCCCGGCAATGGTGCCAAAAACTTGATGGGGGCAGTAGAGTAACTTAAAGAATTGTGAAAATGATTTAGGGCTCCATCAATCCCTAAATAATGCTTAGTTTTTTTTATATAAAAATTATAAAAACTCCACTTAATATACATAAGTATACATACGAAATCTTATAATATAGTGATTGAGTAGAGTTTTGATCCCATGAAGAAGATTGTTGACCTACAAATACTAGTATTATCTGCTATAATTATAACAATTATCCTACTCAATAAAAATAAGTTTTGGTGGAGATTCAATCACTTAATATAAAATAAAAAAATTAAAATGAAACACTATTTAGATAAAATGTTTTGGATTGATGGAATGTAAATACAATATGTTTCCTAATGATTATCTTCCACGAACATTGATCAAACACTCTTATGAAGTGGATTTAGTGCTCCCTGAATTCTCTTAGTTGTCGCTCCTAAGAAAATTACAGAGAAATAATATGAATACTAAAATTAACTAAGTAACAGAACTCTTCTGCTAACATTATAAATTGATAATTTATGGAAATTATAGAAAATAGACTCTGGTGTCGTGGTGCTCTCAATAATTATATCGTTGTGCCCATAAAATGAACTAACATCGCAGCACTAAAGAATTTTCTCCTATATTGTGCTTGCTAATGTGGACCCACTATTTAATGAATCAATGCATTGCTTCATTGGAAGAACTTGTCCTTGTTAGTTACAATTATAGTGCTGTAATGCTGTTATTGGTTGAGCGCTGAGATATCCACATGGCACTGTCCTCAGCTTGGTGACACTGGAAATTGGTGTTGCAGTGCTGTATAGATAGAGATTGGGCTTTGTAGCATTGACTCCTATAACACCGCGACACCATCAAACAAATATTGGGCTCTTCTAGTTCCATATTGGGTGCTTAGGCATTGTCAATGATGGGGCTATGGCAGTATAGTGTCTGATGCTGCGGTGTTGTATGATACTTGGAATTTCATCCCTTTCCTGTTCTTACAGCACTATCCAACACTACTGTGCTTCATCACTTTATAACTTAATTCAGTACGTATACAAGCATACATTTAAGTGGGATTCCATTATTGACATATCAAGGAAAACCTAAGCTATTTTTAGCATTGACAAAATAAGCATTTATTACAAAATCTATAATAAAGTATTTCTTTCCTACACATATAAGTTCCCCCCATCAAGTTTTTGGCACTGTGGTTGGGGAAGTAATTTCCTTATAATAATTTTTAACTATATTATTGAAATAAGTGTATATTTAGAAAAACTTATATCTTGTATCCTTTGTTTATTATTATTATTATTATTATTATTATTTATTTTATTTATTTATTATTGTGTATCCATTATTGCATGCTTTGTAGATTTGGAAAGGAAACTTTGTCATTTGATTCTGAGATAGAATGGACCCTTTAAGAAATTATAAAAATTAAAAAGATTTTGAAAATGTCTAAACCAATACCAGATCATGATCAATGTAGACCTCTTTGGGATTATGCTAACCCTATAGTAGATGAAATTCATCAGAGTATTAATAGACCTACTATCCATGCTAGTAATTTTGAATTAAAACCTACCATAATTTAGATAGTTTAAAAGTTTTAAGTTGGGAGAACTCTTATTAAAGATCCCAATTTATACTTAGCTAGTTTCCTAGAAATTTGTGCATAATGATGCTATTAGGATTATATTATTTTCATTTTCTCTAAGAGACAAAACTAAGATATGGTTAAATTCTTTACCCTGGGCTCTATAACCACTTAGAATGTTTTGGCTCACAAACTTCTTGCTAAGTATTTCCCTCCTTCAAAGACTATCAAACATAGAAATGATATCACATGTTTTGCCCAGTTTGAAGGAGAATCAATTTATGAAAGTTGGGAGAGATTCGGGAAAATGCTTAGAAAATGCCCTCACCATGCCTTACCTGATTGATTGGTTATTCAAAAATTTTATAATGGATTAGTAGGATCTCTTAGAGCAATTATAGATGCTGTAATTGGAGAATCTTCAATGTCCAAGTCATTTAAGGAAGCATATGAATTAATAGAGGAAATGACTACTAATAATTTCTAGTGGCCTGCTGATAGGGTAAATCCTATAAAAATAGCTAAACTTTATGAATTAGATGCATTGTTAATTTTAACTGCTCAATTCATAACAATTTCTAAGAAATAAGAAAATTTGAAAGTTAGGGCAAGAATAAATAGGTATGATAATTTTATCAAATATCCTAGATATTTAAATGCCATAAAGCCATATCATGTAGTGCTTTAGCATTACCATTCAAATTTTGAACAACTCTATCATGATAGGAATGGGAAGTTATCTTTGGAAAATGTTATTATACAACTAGGAATCTAACTGCATAGTCAATCTACTGCCCTTAGAAAAATTGAAGATCATGTAGGGCATCTTCCTAAGTTGATTAATTATAAAAATTTGGAAGCACATTATTATAATATCTAACTTAGGAGTGGGAGAGATTTATGAGACCCATATAATGATAGAGATTTACTTCAGAAGAATAATGGTGAAGTAAATCTTCAATTGAACAACCTGATCCTATAAAGAAACCTAAAAAACTAATTAGAGAGGATGTGGAGAGACCACCACCACCTTTTCCTTAGAGGTTAATCAAACAAAATCTTGATAAATAGTTCTCAAAGTTCTTATAAGTATTTAAAAAATTAACCATCAATATACTTTTCTCTAAAGCTTTAGAGCAGATGCCCACCTATGCAAAGTTTATAAAGGATATTTTGAAATAGAAAAGAAGTTAAGAGAATTTGAAACTATAGAATTAACTGAAAAGTATAGTGCTATAATTAAAATAAAACTTCTTGAGAATCTTAAAGATCTTATTAGTTTTACCATTCCCTTAACTATTGGTGATAAATTTTGTGGGAGAGCTTTATGTGACTTTGGATTAAGTATTAATCTCATGCCACTTTCAATCTTTAAACGATTAGATATAGGGGAGGTTTAACCTGTATTTGTTACTCTTCATTTAGTTGATAGATCTTTCAGTTACCTAAGGGGATTAATAGAAGATGTTTTAATTAAGGTCGATAAATTTATTTTCGCTGTTGATTTTATTATGCTTGATATGGAAGAAGATAGGGAAATAACCCTCATTTTAGGAAGACCTTTCTAAGCAACTAAGAAAGCCATGATTGATGTGCAAAAAGGTGAAATGACCATGAGGGTTCAAGATCAGGAGGTTACTATTAACGTGCTTAAATTAATAAAATTCCTCAAGAAAAAATAGAGATTGATTTAGAGTTAATTTGGAATACATTGTAGTGGAGAGTGTGAAGGAAGAATTATTAGAAGAAGATTTATTGGAGCAGGAAGAAGTTGAAAAGAATAGTGAGTTTTTAGGGGACTTTTTTCAACAAACAGAGGTAGTATAGGATTGTTTAATGAGAAGAATGTACCATTGGAAACCACATCTTTGGTGAAACTTTGCGATCATCCATTGAAAAAGCCCATAACATAGAACTGAAGGTTTTGCCTTGTCATCTTAAGTATGCTTTTCAAGATAACAACTCTACTTTTCCTATAATCATTTCTACAAATTTAGAATAACATCAAGAAAGTGAATTCGTTAGGGTTTTAAGTAATTTTAATAGTACTTTTGGGTGGACAATCACTGACATTAAAGGAATTAGCCCATTAATTTGCATGCACAAAATCCTAATGGAAGCTAATTCAATACCAAAAGTTGATCCTCAAAGAAGACTTAACCATTCTATAAAAGATTTTGTTAAGAAAGAGATTCTTAAATGGCTTGATGCTGGGATTATTTATCCTATTTCTGATAGTTCTTGGGTAAGCCCTATTCATTGTGTTCCTAAAAATGGTGATTTGACTATTATATCAAATGAACATAAAAAACTTATACCTACAAGAACTATCACTAGGTGGAGAATTTGCATAGATTATAGGAAATTAAATAAAACCACTAGAAAAGATTATTTTCTCCTGACTTTTCTTGATCAGATGCTAAATAGGTTGGCGGGCATTCATTTTTCTATTTTTAGATGGATATTCAGGATATCATCAAATTCCTATTGCACCTGAGGATTAAGATAAGTCTACCTTCACTAGTCCTTATGGATCTTTGTAATTCCCCTCCTACTTTTCAATGGTGCATGATGTCAATTTTCTTAAACCTAAATTAGTAGGGTATTAAAATTTTTATAGATGATTTCCCTATATTTGACACTACATTTGATTCTTATTTTGAGCATTTAACTTCTATTTTGATAAGATGTGTAAAAATAATGTTAGTATTCAATTGGGAGAAGTGTCAATTCATAGTAATTGAAGGCACTGTCTTAGGACAAAAAATTTCTTAGGATTGGAATTAGATATTGTAAAAATTTAGGTGATAAACAATGTCCTCAGCCTAATTCAGTTAAAGGAATTAGAAGTTTTTGTAGTCATGCAAGATTTTATAGGAGATTCATTTAAAACTTTTCTAAAATTTCTAAACCTTTTTTGTCATTTATTTGAGAAGAATGTTCCTTTTATATTTAACTCTGCATGTCTTGACGCTTTTAATACTTTAAAATAATATTTGATTACTGCTCATATTATTATTGCTCCTTAATCTTTATTATCTTTTGTAGTGATGTGTAATGCTAGCAACATTGTTGTGGGTGCTATTCTGTGATAAAAGTAAGATAAGAAATTTCATGTCATTTTTTATGCTAGTAAAACTTTAAATTCTATGCAATGTAATGACACAACTACCAAAAAAGAACTGCTAGCCATTGTCTTTATTTTTGATATGTTTATATATATTTGATTGGTACCTAGGTAATTATTTATATTGATCATTCTACTATAAAATATCTTATGATAAAGAAAGACACTAAACTTAGATTGGTTAGGTGAATTCTTCTGTTAGAAGAGTTTGATGTAGAAATTTTGGATAGAAAAGGGACTGAAAATAAAATTGTTAATCATCTTTCTAGACTCTATTGAAAATAATGCATCAATTAAGTGTGAGATTAATGAATACTTTCCTGATGAATAATTGTTTATTATGCATTTGAACAATCTTCCTTGGTATGCTGATATAGTTAATTACATTATTAGTGGTATACTTACATATAATTTATCAGTAATTCAAAAAAGAAAGTTTTTGTATGATACCAAGTATTATTTTTGGGATGAACCTTATTTTTTTAAAGCTTGTAATGAACAAATCATTAGAAGATGTGTCTCTAAGGAATAAATAGAACCAATCATTAGGGAATGTCATTATTCTCATTATGGAGGACATTTTGGAGGTTTTAGAATTGTTTCTAAGATCCTTCAAATTAGATTTTTTTGGCCTTCTCTATTTAAGAATGTAAATGAATATATTAGAAAATAGGATCAATGTTAAAGAGTAAGGAATATTTTAAAAGCAAATGAAAAGCCTTTGAACTATATTTTGCAAATTAAGATATTTGATGTTTGTGGATTGGATCTTATGGGACCTTTTATGTAATCCCATGGAAGTAAATATATTATTATTGCTGTGGATTATATTTAAAAATGGATTGAAGGGGTGACAACCTCTAAAACTAATGATCAAGTTATAATTAAATTTTTAAAGAAAAATATTTTTTTCTAGATATGGAATGCCAAGAGTTTTAATCAGTGATTGGGGAAGTCATTTTTATAATAAAAGAATAGAAGCAGTTTTAAAGAAATATGGAATTTATCCTAGGGTAATAACTATTTATCATCCCTTAACTAATAGTAAGGCTGAGATTAGGAATAAAGAGATTAAGTGGATTTTGGAAAAAAATTGTCATCTCTAATAGGAAGGATTAGGCTATTAAGTTAGTTGATTCGTTATAGGCCACTAGAATTGGTTTTAAAACTCCTATTGGTATGACTCCCTATAAATTAATTTTGGAAAAGCTTATCACCTTCCTGTAGAATTATAACATATGGTATTCTAGGCTATTAAAGAATTGAATTCCAATTTTAAAAATATGAAAGAGAAATGATTTATGTAGTTAAATGAATTACAAGAAATCAGAAATTAGGCTTATGAAAATACAAGGATTTATAAGGATAAAGTTAAAAAATGGAACGATCGTAAACTTCTTAGGAAAGAATTCACCCATTTGCAACATGTTTACTTTTTAATTCCAGACATAAGTTATTTCCAGGAAAATTAAAATTTAGGTGGTCCAGACCGTTCACCATCATGAGAATATTTCCTTATGGAACTATAGAAATTTAAGACAAGAAAAACCTGGATATTTTTACAGTTGATGGCCACATATTTAAACTATATTTAGGTGGGGACATTAGTCATTTGAGAAATATAACTGAATTGGTTCATCCTAAAATAAAATATTGATATAGTCTTGCTGAAGATTATAAACTTAATGCTTGTGGGAGGCAACCCACTTGTGTCCATAGTTATCTTTACTTGGATGTTAGTGTGGTGCCTTAAGCACTAGTTATCCTATATCATTTACTTAGTTTTATATATGTCACATGTTTTTTTAGCCTTTTATCATTCATATGAAAAAGCATGTCTCATTAACTATAATTCTAAATTGCTTGAATTTACATTTGACTTAATTACCCGTAAGCCTATAATGTTGCATACTCTTCCATTAATATCTACACTTTTTGATTATTTATTTAACTAGAATAAAAATGATAATTAAAAATTATGTAAAATTAGGATAATAATAAATTCCTAGATTATAGTTTAAATTAACACTGCATCAAAGATTAGAAAACTTAATAATTAACTAACATAGATCATTTAAGCTATTATCTTAACTTTAATTTATAAGTTATATAATTATATATCAACCTTTGAATTAAAAAATAAATAATTAAGGTTACAAGAAAAGATATGTGTAGATTAAAATTGGAAAGTATAGTAACTTGAAATTGGAACTAGTGATCTTAATTTAAATCCTTACATTAAAATAATTAAGATTGCACGAGGATAGAAACAAATTGATATTCAAAATTATTAATTATGTAATTCACAAAAAATGAGAAAAGAAAGAAGTATGAAAAGAGTTCTATAATAAAAGAAAAGAAGAAGAGTACTAAAAAATTGGTCATCAATTAAAAGCTTCAAGACTGACTACAACCTTATACTTAAATTTCTAAAGGATAAGATAAGAGAATAGGTACAGATGATGATGAACTGATAAAATTTCAATTTTAACTACAAACACATCTAATCTTTAAGCTACCTTATTCATTTCAAAATTCAATAGTCAATAATTATATTCATATCATATAAATTCAAAATAAGTAATGATGAGGGCGATATGTTAGGATAATTATTAGAAATTATCTAAACTATAATTAAAACTTTGTTCATTTTAATTACTTTTAGACTATGATTTATTATCCAATATTTTAGTAATTTTAAATTATCAAATTTTACTTTGGTTATTAAATTAATTAAAAGTGCATATTTCCTTATCTACTTGAGGATAAGCAAGAGTTTAAGTTGGGGAGAATTTGATAAGTGTCAATTATATACTATTTATTATGTTTAAATTTCAATAAAAATGTGTTTATTTAGTTATTTTTTATAGGAAAAACGTAAAATGGTGAAAAATTCAAAGGAATAGGAAGCGTCGTGGCACTAGAGGAAACACCGCCACCACACTCTATTCAACACTACCGAAGCATCACATTTTGATATTACAATGCCATACTCTCTATTTTTGAGCACTACAACAGCATCATAGTTAGCACCACAACATTTGAGCCACCACTACATTGAAAAATTAGATTAGCCGTGCCAAGGTCCTAAGAAAATGAATGTTGTGGTGCCACACATTTTAAT
This sequence comes from Dendrobium chrysotoxum, assembly GCA_019925795.1. Lineage (NCBI taxonomy): Eukaryota > Viridiplantae > Streptophyta > Magnoliopsida > Asparagales > Orchidaceae > Dendrobium > Dendrobium chrysotoxum. The sequence goes on along the minus strand of CM034303.1, from coordinate 33,311,782 downwards.
GCATTAGCACCATTTTTTCCACTCGAGCGAAGCAACACTCCAATTTTTATAGTGCTATGATGCTGTAGTTATAACTTCCAAGAGACATATCTTTGAAGTGAAAAGATGTGTCTATTCACTTGATAACTGTTCCACATCTTAAAGCATCATGGTGGAGTAAACATTTCAGCATCTAGGTACTTGTTAACTTCTGAGTGCTATCAAGCCGCACTTTTAAGCGTCATAGTGGCAAACACCTTTATGTGTTTTCTTATAAATAGATGTTCTATTATGCTTGTGAGGGAGTTTAATCACTTGTGTAAAATATAGTACTTTTTATTATACTTGTTTAGTGCCTTCTTAGAGTAAAATCAAAGGGAGGCTAGGGAAGTACATGATATTATCTTTAGGAGTGTCTAACCCGTATTTGTTGAAGCAACTCTGTAAGTGAAGGAGGAGTGTAGAGGAAATACATTGATCCTTCTTTATGATAAAATATTACACTACTTATCTTATTTTTTGATTCTTCTATGAATATAATGAAAATGAGTTTGCTTGTTATTTATTCTATCTTATTTTGGATTGATGTTGTAAAGAATATATTAAGTACTAATAAAGAATTTTATACTTTAAAGATTTAATGATGTCCTCAATTATCTACCATTCTCTATTTAATGCATATAGTGGCCATGTGTGTAGTTAAAACCTAGTGTGATGTATATCCTTGATGGAGGAATGCAAGAACAATAAAAATATTGAGATAGAATATTAGCATGCCTAAACATAGGATGTTTAAATGTTATAGGTTCTAAAGTAAATATCTTAACTATAAGAGTTTAATAGATTTCCTTTTTACCCTTATAAACTCAACAAAGATCTAGGGATGCACATTCTTTGAATCAGTTTTATAATTAAGAGTCTCATTAGAAAAAAAATATGCTATTTGTATTCATCATTCCAAAAAATTTTATTAAATATTGTATCAACTATTTTACTATTTTTATCCAGTAATAAAAACTCCAAAAATAACATTTTTATTTTGGTATGATAACTTATGCATTTAGAGTAAGCAGCAGTAGTTTTGTTACAAGTAAGCATAACTCAGTAAGCAAAACTCATGGGTTCGACACTCTACTTCATCATTTTATTACTTGATTCAGCCCATATACTTGTATATATTTAAGTGGGCTTCTATCATTGACATATCAAGGAACACCTATGCATTACACAGCAATGATAGATTAAGCATTTGTTATATAGTATATAACAAAACTATTCTTGCCTACATGCATAAGTCCACCCCATCAGACTTATATTATAAAAAATTTAAACTTCTACTAGAAAATTGAGTAATGCGTGTAAGCTAAAGCATGAAACTTCTACATTGCATAAGATAAATAATAGTTGTAGCATTGTCTTGTGTCATTACGGTAGTTAGCTAGATCTTTAAATAGTAGACCCCAAGAAACCTTATTTAGTAGCACTAAAATAAATCCAATAGAACAAGATTATGAACAATGTAAAGCCACTCAGTTGAGAAGTGGAAAAGAATTAGAGAAAGTAGCTAGGATAAGGAGAAACTATTAAAAGAAATTTTGAGGGAGCCCCATAAGAAACCACTATATCTAAAGAACAATCTCAACCTATTAAGCAAATAGAAAATCTTATTAGGTAGGTAGTTGAAAGACCACCTCCATCTTTTTATTAGATATTATTAAAATAAAACTTATATAAGTAATTTTTTAGGATCTTAGAAATATTTAAAAATATCATAATTAATATACCCTTTGCTAAAGCCCCTGAATAAATGACTACTTATGTAAACTTTATGAAAGATATTTTAAATAAAAAGAAAAAATTAGGAGATTGTGAAACTTAGCCCTTTCTAAAGAGTGTAATGCCATTATTCAAAAAAAAATTATGCAAAAGCTTAAGGACCCTGGTAGTTTTACCATCCTAATGGCTACAGGAGAAAAGTTTAATGGGAGAGTGTTTTGTGATTTAGATACTAGTATTAATCTTATGCACTTTTCTATCTTTAAAAGATTAGACCTAAGACAAGTCTAGCCTACCATTATTGACCTAAAGTTAGTTGACTATTCATTCACCTGTCCTATGGGGTAATAGAAAGTTTTGGTCAAGGTTGGTAAGTTTTTTTCCGCATAGGTTTTAATGTTTTATACATGGAGGAAGATAGGCAAATACTTATCATCTTAGGTAGACCTTTCCTAGTTATAAGTAGGGCTATGACTATTATTGAAAAGGGAGACCTAAATATGAGATTTCAAGATTGAGAAATCACCTCTCATGTCCTAAAATTAATGAAGTTTCCTAAGGACCAAGATGAGGATTATTATAGAGTGGATTCTATTGATTCTCATGTAGAAGAAGTTATGAAGAAATTATTGGGTGATAATTAGTTGGATACATCATTGAGTGTGGATGATTTATGTGAGATAGATGGAGATTTTATTCAATTTGTTAGTAAAGTTCCTCAGATGTATAGTGAAAGATTCAAAGTCTTAGATACACCATCCTTAGAGAAACTTTTGAAAACCTTTGTAGTTGAGGCTCCAAAGTTAGAAATGAAAGCATTGCCTGCTAACTTAAAATATGCCTTTTTAGGAAAAAGAATCAATTTTACATGTTATTATCTCTATTAAAATTGAAAAATATCAGCAAGATAAGTTGATTAACATCCTTAGCTCATATAAAATAGCTTTTGAATGGTCTATTATTGGCATTCAGTGGACTAGTCCGTCCATTTTCATGCATAAAATTCTATAGAAAGAAGCATGCAAACCTAAAGCTGACCTGCTGAAGAGCTTAAATATGACAATAAAAGAAGTGGTTAAGAAAGAAATTCTAAAAAGGTCATATATTGGTATTATTTATTCTATTCTAATAATGATTGGGTTAGCCCAATTCATAGTGTCCATAAGCAAGGAGGGTATTGTCCCAAGCTTGGGCATTGTCCATAAGTAAGGAGGGCATCATTCCAAGCTTAAATCATTTAGATTTTGACTAAAAGGAGAAATTTTAGGGAAAAACCTTGAAAATAAATTTCATGCTATTTACTATTCTAGTAGAACTCTATATAATTCCTAAATTAAATATATAACTATTGAAAAATAGTTATTAGAAATAGTTTTTACCTTTGATAAGTTTAGATCTTATTTAATTTTCTCCAAAGTAAGTATTTTTGTTGATCACTCTACCATAAAATACCTATTAACCAAGAAAGATGTGAAACCCAAATTAATCAGGTGAATTTTATTCCTACAAGAATTTAATGTCAAGATTCTTAATAGGTAAAGATTAATAAATTAGGTGGCCCATCATATATCTAAACTAGAGAGGGAAGCTTCTAATTATAATGATAATGACAATAATGATATTAATAAAATTTTCTTTGATGAAAAGCTATTTATACTATGACTTTGAATATACCTTAGTATGCTAACATTGTTAATTTCATTATTGGTGGTGTAATCCCTTTTGACATGTCATACACTAAAAGGAGAAAATTACTACAAGTTGTTAATTTTTATTTTTGGAATTGACCATTATATGTTTTGGAATGAAAAGATAAAATTATTAGGTGGTGTTTCCCTAAAGTTGAGATAGAACCTATTATTAGTCAGTCTCATAATTCTAAGTATAGAGGGTGATTTGGAGGGATTAAAATTGCTTCTAAGATTGTTCAATCTAGATTTTATAGGCCTACCTTTTTGAAATGTGTAAATGATTATGTTAAATGATGTGATAGATGCCAAACAATCAAAAATATTTCTAAAAGAAATAAAATTCCACTGAATTAAATGCTTGAAGTTGAATTTTTTTTATGTTTGGGATTAGACTTTATGGGTCTGTTTGTTCAATCCTTTGGTAGTCAATATATTTTGATAGTAGCTGATAATGTCTCCAAGTGGATAAAAAGAATAAGAACTCAAAAAATTGATGCTTAGGAAGTAATTAAGTTTTTTTTTTAAAATAAATTTAACAGATTTGGAGTGCCAAGAGTCATCATAAGTGATAAGAGTAACCATTTTGGTTACAAGAGAATAGATAATCTTCTTTTAAAATTGGAATTAAGTATAGAATAACAAATACTTATCATCCCCAAGTTAGGGGTAAAGCTAAAATAAGTAATCTTGAGATTAAGAAAATTTTAGATAAGACTATAAGTCTCAATAGGAAAGATTGGTCACCAAGAATGGAAAATGCATTATGGGATTAGAGTATTTCTTACAGAAATCTAATTAGAATGTCTCCCAATAAAATGATTTTTGGAAAATCTTTTCATTTACCTCTAGAATTAGAGTATAAAGTTTATTGGGCAATAAAAGAACTAGATTATAATCTTAAGGATGCTGAAGATAAAAGGCTTGCACAGTTGATGAACTAGAAAAAATTAGAAATGATGCATACAAGAATGTTGATTATATAAAGAGCAAACTAAAAGTTACAAGATTTTAATCTCAATAAGAAAGAATTTGAACATGAAGTATTATTATATAATTAAAGATTAAAATTATTTCCTAAGAAGGTTAAGTCTAGGTGGCTAGGCCCATTCACTGTTACAAAAGTGTATCCTTACTGAGATGTTGATATCAAAGATAATAAATAGATTTTTAAAGTTAATGGTCAAAGATTGATGTTGCAAATTTGGATTCAAGGATTATATTTTTGATGATAACAAACATTTCTATTTATGTTTGATTACCTAATCTTTCAGGTCCACCAGATCAAGTGTAATTCAAGCCAGCTCAAGATCGAGTCAGTTTGTATGTGGTTTAGGTTCAATGTAATTTTTTTACCTTTCTTGAGTCAAGTGTAATGTAATGAATCCCTAAGCTAAGTGACCTTACACACACACACACACTCAGGGGGAGAGTTTTAGTGAGTTAGAATTTCTATTCATTTTTTGTTCAAATCATCCTGGACGATTTTCATATCACCTTGGATGATCCATTGAAAATAGAAATCCTAATTAGGGAAACCATGTTAAGTTGGTCTGATTAAGCAGATCATCCTGGATGATAAACCCATCGTACAGGATGATATGCTCAAATCAAAAATTCTCAGCCACCAGACTAAGTTAGGAAAGTTTTTATTTTTTAGATTTTTGGTCTGATCATCCTGGATGATACGTGTATTATCCTGAATGATTCATTATAATTATGCCTAATTAGTCAAGTGATTAAGGAAAGTAATTAAGGTTTGATTGATTCGATCATATTGTCTTGGACAATCATAAGATCATCCTGGATAATCGTAAGATTATCCTGGATGATCAATTAGAAATCCTGAACTTCCAATGCTTTTCACTTAGACGACCTAAATAGTGTGCTGGACGATATTCCCATTTTTAAACTAATCATATGGGATGATATCAATATCATCCCATATTTTGAAATCATCTAGCATGGTTGACCTATACGATCCGAACAGTGTGCCGGATGATTTTGTGCAATTTTGAACTAATCGTACATGATGATATATGTATCATCCTGGATGATCAAGTCATTTTACTTTGATCATCCAGGCTCTTCTCATGGACATCCCGAACTATCTTCTGGATGATATTCCTGATTTAAACTAATCGACCAGGATGATTGCAAAATCGTCCTAGCCGATCAGAATAAATTTGTCTTCTAATCATCCAGAGGAACCAGATCATCCAGGCTGATATATGTGATTATATATTGATCATACAGGATGATCTTGATGGTAAGATAAAATTTAGGGCAATTTTTAAGCCTTTGTATTTAAGATCTCTTATCTTCTATCGTTGAGATCTTTTGCCACTTTCCTTACCTGAGAGAACCTTGAGAGAGAGAGGCAGAGCTTGGGAGAGAGAGAGGATCTTATAAGGGGGAGTTTGTGAGGTGCTCACAAAGGTTGTTCCAAGCAAGGATCTAAATCTTCTTCGATCATCGTACCTTGTCCTTTTTGGTGTCTCTGTGGAAGGATGGTCTGCAAGAAGATCAAGGTTCTCTGCCTGCTTTAGGAGAAAGCGAAAGGAGGTAAGGTTCTTTGCCTGCTTCAGGAGGAAGCAAAATGAGTTTGGGTTCTCTGCCTCACCGGGTTGGTGAAAGGAGTTTTGTAAAGGCTTCTCCGCCTTATTGTGGGAGCAAAAGGAGAGTCACTTTGTTTTAGTGCAGCACCTAGAGGGGAGGCTCTGGGGAGTGGATATAGGTCAAGTTGACCAAATTACTATAAAATCTGGTGTATTCTTTCTGATTATTTTTTTCACTTTATTTTATTACAATTAAATGCTTGGGTGAAATCTGTGTTTGATTTGTGATATTGCATTTAGCTTAAAACATTCAAAAGGATCTTTAAAATCATTTTTGCTCGTAAATTTTTAAACTACCAATTCACTCCCACCCGCTCTTGATTAGCCTCAGGCTAGTTCATAAGGGTTTAACATCCCTATTGAACTTTCAAGTTGTATCAGAGCGGGATTCATAAAATCAAGTTTTGAAAAACTTTTGAATTTGATCCATGGCTAACTTTGGTAATAAAAACACTGCATAAGGATATTCCATTACTAGACCACCCTTATTTGATAACATATCTTTAAATTTTTGGAAAACTCGTATGTCCACATTTTTATAATTTATTGATTATCGCATGTAGATTCTTGTTAAAGATGGTTATGAAGCACCTTTTAGACTTATTAAGGGTAACAAAACTGAACATCCTTTTGCCGAATGGACCTTTGAGATCGAGATTTAGCACAACTAAATGCAAAATGCTTGAACTATTTTTTTGTGCTTTAAAATCTGAAGATTACATGCGTGTGTCAACCTGTACAACTGATAAAGAAATCTCGGATAGATTATGCATTACTTATGAAGGCACATCTAAAGTTAAATAGTCTAGGTTGAACATCCTACTTCATGACTATGAACTCTTTCATATGAAACTAGGTTCACTCAAATTATCACCTCCCTATATGCCTTAGGAAGAGAGCTCACTAATTATGAGAAAGTTAACAAGATATTGATATGTTTTCCTTCTTCCTATAATGCCAAGATAACTACAATTACTGAATCCAAGGATTTGAATACTTATTCTATTGATAACTTACTTGGATCACTCATTGCTTATGAGCAAGGAGTAAACCAAAGACAACTTGATGCAGGTGAGAAGAAGAAGGAGAAAACTGTGGCACTAAAGGTCAATGATACTGATTCTGATTCTTTCGGGTCTGAAAGCAATAATGTTGCCTTAATCACTAGGTAATTCAAAAGCTTTCTAGGGAAGAAACACAAGAACTATCAGAAGTAGAACAAAGGTAAGTCTAACAAAAATTTTAAAGGTTCTTCTGATATAGTTTTCTTTGAATGTAGGAAGCCAGGACATATAAAAGCTGATTGGCCTACACTTAAGGCTCACCCAAGCAAGGAGAAGAGTTAGGATAAACCCAAGTTTAGGAAGGATAAGAAGCAGATTCAAAAAGGCTTTCTAGGCAGATTCAGAATCCGACTCCTTTGAAATTGAAGCTAAAGAGGAGACTACAAACCTGTGTTTGATGGCAGATGAACATGTGGGTCAGTCTGATCAAGAAGAGGTATATGAACTGACCTATGATCAATTATTGATGTTTTAAAAAAAATTCATTTGTCATATAGAAAACTTAAGAAAACTCATACTAGTTTGAAATTGGAACTCTTGAATCTGTTAAAAGAGTAAGAAGTGTTGCTTAAGGATCATTCTATACTTGATAGCAATCACATGTCATTACTTGATGAATTTGATGAGTTGAATAAAAAGCATTTTGTTTTGATTTTTGAGCATGATTCATTAAAAATATCGCATGTGGAATTAGAAGCTGCATTTAAGGAATTAGAAACTCATGCATCTAATTTAGATAGTAGTGAGCATTATTTGAAATTTGAAATTACAAGTCTCAAATAGGAAAATGAATTTTAAGTGTAAAAATTAATGCATTTGAGAATAATGAAATACCCCTACATTTGCACAATTTTATAAACCTCCATTACTTGAAGAATCTCATTGAAAATCATCAAAGCGTGTATCATCCAAACCTAGGAAGAAGCACTATCACCCATGTAGATTAGTTAACTCTTTTGCTAGCATTAGATGTTTCTCTTATGGCATGTTAGGACATATCTCTCATACCTGCACTATTCACCATAGTACACATTGGGTATGGAGGCCTAAATTACATGATTCATAGTATAGCATACATGCATTGCATTCTTCTTTTCATAAGAAGGAAACCAAACTTGTTTAGGTTCCTAAATCTGATGTTTGATGATTTTATAGGGTTACTCTCACACAAGACCTCGTGAGAGCATGTGGTACCTGGACAGCGGATACTCAAGACATATGACTGGAGATAAAATCAATTCATTTCGCTAGAGGCAAAGGCTGGAGGCAAGGTCACTCTTGGAGACAACACCACCAGGCAAGTGGTAGGCGCAAGTATAATCAAAAACTCCAAGAACCTTTTGATTGAAAATGTTTTGCTTGTAGATGGACTGAAACACAACCTTCTCAACATCAATCAACTTTGTGATAAAGTGTCAACATCAAGTTCTTGGAAAACACTTGCATTATAAGCTTAAATAATAACACTATTTTGCAGGGCAAGAGGATCAACAATAACTACATGTTTGTTTTAAATAACATTGAATGTGCTGCTTCATTTTACTTAAAAATTACTATTGATGAGTCTTGGTTGTGGTACAGGAGATTATATCATGTCAGTATGAAAACCCTTAGAAGAGTCACCCAAAAGGACTTAGTTAGAGGTGTCCCCAAGTTTAAGTTCACTAAGGACCACCTATGTGATGCCTATCAACTAGGGAAACAAGTCCAATCCTCTTTTCACTCCATTAAGGATATCAGCACCTCTAGACCTTTACAAGTCCTTCACATGGATTTCTTTAGACCTATTAGTACTGCCAGCCTAGGGGAGAAAGTCTATGGATCTGTGATTGTCGATGATTACTTGAGATTCACTTGGATTAGATTTCTATCACAAAAATTTGAGTCATTTGATGAATTTAAATCTTTCCCCACTTGGATTCAGAAGAAGTTAGGATGTCAGATCTTGACAATCTATAGTGATCATGGTGGGGAGTTTGAAAATGTGAGATTTGGAACCTTCAATGAGAAGCAAGGGATTAGCCACAACTTTTTAGCTCCTAGGACCCCTCAGTAGAACGGGGTAGCTGTACAGAAGAATAGGACCTTAGTGGAAGCCACTAGAGCCATACTTGCTAAGTATTCACTTTCAAAATACTTTTAGGCAGAAGCAGTGAGCACAACCTGTTATGTGTTGAATAGGGTGAATGTTAGATCCAATCTGAATAAGACATCCTATGAAATCATTAAGGATAGAACTCCAAACCTGTCCCACCTACATGTCTTTGGCTGTAAGGTGTTAATTCTTAATAATAGGAAATCATCCTTAGAAAAATTTGACCCAAAATCTGATAAAGGAGTATTCTTAGGATATTAAAGTGTGGGGAAATCCTTTAGGGTGTTTAACAAGAGGACATTGGTGGTGGAGGAGACTACTCATGTGGTGTTTGATGAATCTGATCCTAAAAAGTCTAGAGTTGAGGAATAAGAAGAGGTAGGAGAGATTATCCAAGGAGTTAAAAATGCAAATCTAGAGGAAAGGGTAGAACCTCAAAATACTTTGCCTAGAGATTAGAGATATTCTTCGAGTCATCCTAAAGAACTGATCTTAGGAGACCCTTCTGAAGGTGTTAGAACTAGGCATAGACTTAGGAAGGAAGTAAACCATTCTACCTTTATCTCAATGACTGAACCCACCAATATCAATCAAGCATTTTCTGATAAGTTTTGGATCTGAGCTATGCAAGAAGAACTTAACCAATTTGTGAGGAATGATGTTTGGGAGTTAGAAGAAAGACCTAAAAATCAAAGTGTAGTGGGAACCAAATATATCTTTAAGAATAAAATGAATGATTCTGGTGTGGTGGTTAGGAATAAGGCAAGATTGGTGGGTAAGGGGTACAACCAAATAGAAGGGATTGATTTTGAGGAGACTTTTACTCCTGTAGCTAGATTGGAAGCCATTAGGGTGCTACTAGCCTTTGCTTGTTATAAGGGATCTAAGCTTTTTCAAATGGATATTATGAGTGCCTTTTTAAATGGGGTAATAAAGGAAGATATCTTTGTAGAGCAACCCTTAGGTTTTGAGAGTTCCCAATATCCAAATCATATTTTTAAATTAAGAAAGCCCTTATATGGATTGAAACAGGCACCCAGAGCATGGTATGAGAGGCTTAACACATTCCAACTAGAAAGAGAGTTTGTTAAGGGGAGCATAGACACCACCTTTTTTCTGAGAAAAGTAGGAGATGATTTACTCATTGTATAGATCTATGTTGATGATATACTATTTAGATCTTCTGATCAAAAGTTATGTGATGATTTTTTTAAAATAATGAGTAAGGCTATTGAGATAAGTATGATAGGAGAATTATCCTACTTTTTGGGGTTTAGCATAAGGCAATTGAATGATGGAACTTTTATCAATCAATCAAAAAATATTAAGGACATTTTGAAGAAATATGAAATGGACAAAGCCAAGCCAATAAACACTTCCATGAGCTCCACTGTTCAGTTAGATAAGGATTTAAATGGAAAATCTATTGATTAAAAGAAGTACAGAGGAATAATTGGATCACTGCTTCACCTGACTGCTAGCATACCCTATATCATGTTTAGTGTTTGCCTTTGTGCTAGAATTCAAGCTGATCCTAAGGAATCCCACCTGACTGCAGTTAAGAGAATTCTTCGAAATCTCTTAGGGACCCCAAACTTAGAAATCTGGTATCCTAGACACAGCACTTCCTTCAAGATTATTCGAGATTCTAATTCTAACTTTATAGGACCTAGGGTGGATAGAAAGAGCACTTCTGGAACTTACTAATTCATAGAACAGTCCTTAGTCTCCTGGTCCAGTGAAATACAAAACTCTATTGTGAAACTTTGATAGGGATGTTAAGCCCTGATGAACTAGTCCCGAGGCTAACCAAGAGGGGTGGTGAATTGGTTATTTAAAAATTTGACAGCAATAATGAAAATCTTTTCTATGATTTACAGCGGAAACAAATAAAATAATCAAACGAAAAGATCAACCACAATTTCACCCAAGCAGTTAATCACAGAAAAATAAAAGTGCAGAAAGTAATTAGAATAAACACACCGGATTTATAGTGGTTCGGTCAACTTAACCTATGTCCACTCCCCGAAGCCTCCCCTCCTGGTATTGCACTAACTCAAAGTGTCTCTCCTTTTGCTCCCACAGCAAGGCGGAGAAGCCTATACAAGAATCTCCTTTCCACCACACGGTGAGGCAGAGAACCTAACCTCCTTTTGCTTCCTCCTGAAGCAGGCAGAGAACCTCAGATCTTCTTGCCGACGATCCTCTCCCAAAGAACACCAACATGACGAAAATGACGAGCGGAGAAGAAGACTCTGATCCTTGCTTGGAGCAACCTTCGTGAACCCCTCACGAACTCCCCTCACAAGATCCTCTCTCTCTCTCCCAAACTCTCTCTCTCTCTAGGGTTTCTCTGGAAAGGAAAGTGGCAAAAAGATTTTTCTTGATGGAAAAAAAAATCTTTTATAAGAGGGCTTAAAATTTGGCCTAAATCTCAACTGGTCGGCCAAGATCGTCAAGGACGATCTATATATCATTCTGTACGATCAGTTCAAAATCAGCTATTTTAGCCTAAACGATCTGGCTCTTCTGGATGATCAGTAGAAAAAGTTGTTCATATCATCCCGTACGATTCTGCGATCATCCGAGATGATTAGTGTAAATCGAGGAATATCGTCTAGAATATAGTTAGGGTCGTCCAGAGCAAATTGTACTGGACGACCAAAAAATGACTTGATCGTATAGGACGATAAGGTTATTGTCCTGTACGATTAGTTCAAAAAGTTCCCAAATCATCCTAAGCATAGTTCGGGTAGTACAGCTGAAATGACCTAGATGATAAATATCGTCCCGGATGATGTGATCGTATCAATTAACCATTGATTGCTTTCCTTAATTACCAGATTAATTTAGGCATGATTGTACTGGATCGTCCAGGACGATACACGTATCGTCCGGGACGATCAGACCAAATATCTTAAAATAAAAACTTGCCTAACTTGATCTGGCAGCTAAAATTTTTTGATTTGAGCATATCGTCCCGTACGATCCAATGATCGTCCAGGACGATCTGCTTAATCAGATACACTTAACTTAGTCACCCTAATTAGGGTTTCTATTTTTACTGGATCGTCAAGGACGATCTGAACAAAAACTTGAACAGAAACTCTAATCCACTCAAGCTCTCCCCCTAAGTGTGTGTGTGCAAGGTTACTTAGCTAGGGAATCAGTTACATTACAATTGACTCAAGAAAAGGAAAATAGTACACTTAGACACACTTGGACCTGATCTTGAGTTGGCTTGAGTTGCTCGTGATCTTTTGTGCCTGAAATGGGTTAGCCAAGCAAAACACAATAGAAACATGTTTGTCATCATCAAAACCAGATTTGCAATAATCTCCCCCTTTTTGATGATGGTAAATATATGTGCAGTAGTTTAACAAATAACAAAACTAGGAGATCAAAAAACAATTTTTTTTCAATTTTCTTTTAACAACAAAAGCAATATAGGAAACACAACTATAAAGCTACTACAACTAAAATCAAGAATAAAAACTACTACAACTGACTCCCCCTTTTAACATCACAAAAAGGAGGAGGGCAAACAGATAAACAGGGACCACAGTACAAACAGAAAAACAAACAGCACAAAATAGAAAACTAAAATGGAGGTGGATCGTGATCAGACGGAGGAGGTGGCTGTGGTGGGTTGAAGTAACTGTGGATGGCTGTAAAGTGGGCTCCAATCCAGGCAATGTCCTGGTCATGCTGTTGTTGCTGTTGAGCAAGATAGTCAGTGAAACGCTGCAAGTCCTCAGCGTGCCGCTGCTCCTGGGCAGCAACATAAGAGTCGAATCTGGCCTCCCACTGATCGAAGCGCTGCACCAGATGGTCAAAAGGAGAGGCGATGCGAAGGGGAGCAGGTGCTTCTGGTGCAGCAGGAACGGGAATGGCTTCTTCCTCTTCCTCCTCAACATCTGGGGCGGGCTCTGGATGTAGTCGGGTGCTGTGTAGGACAAGGAATGAGTTGTTTGTGAAGAAGAAAGGAGGAACATTTGGAGCATCAGGACACTGCAGGTCATATTTGGTTTCTAAGGCATATGCAATGATATGACCTAAAGCTAGATTTGGGCGACGCCTATGACCCGGATCCCTAATAGTGGTGAGGTGCTCAATGTATCGGATAATAAGGTCAGTGGCATTAAACTCCCGGTGGGCCAAGATGTAGTATGTGGTCAAGGATAGTAACAGGGTGATGTGAATTCGATCCCCCACCTTTGGAATGACGGAGAAACAAAGGACGTGCTGAATGGTCCGTTCATCCTTAAGAAGTGAAGTGTAAGCATTGTCATGGAAGGGTGCATTCATATTGCGAAGGAAGTGATTGGCGACGCTCCAATCATAGTCAGGGTCAGTAACGAGAGTGTGGATTTTGTCGCCCGTCACAGAGAGTTGAAGAATGTTATGGAAGTCCTGGTAAGTGAGTTCGATGGGACGCTGATTTACATACGAGCGGAGGGTGGAATAATCAACAGAGATGCGCAGATTTGCGAAAAAAACTTGAAGAAGTTCAATGCTAAATGGAAAGGCGAGAGTAAGGATGAACGTGAGGGAAGTGTGTGTGAGAAAATCAAGAACATGATAGGTAAGAGTGCGGGGATTTACTATTTTTGATTGTGAGATCCCCACCTCACGATAACGCTCGAAGGCAGCCTGATCGACTGCATTGGGAAAGTGGGGATCAACCTGTCCCCAGGAGGAACTCGCACCCTTTTGCCGCGAACATTTTTTGCCAGCCATTAGAAGGTTCAAGTGAGGGAGAGTGGAAGAAGGAGTGTGGAAAAACCTTAAGAAAATGACTGTTTAAATAGAACTTGGCCTGATCATCCCGTACGATCGCGCGATCGTCCAGGACGATATGTACATTTATGACGGCCAGGACAATTGGTCAAAAAAGCGGTCCGATCGTCCAGGATGATTAGACACAGACGATCGTTCTGAGGAGTCAGGCCGATGACCATTGACGAAAAAGGTATCATCCAGGACGATTAGGTGGATCATCCCGGACGATGTGCAATAAGTGTGAAGGACGGGCCGAATTCCAATCGTCCAGCGGCTGACACGTGGATCGTCTAGGACGATGAAGTGGATCGTCCAAGATAATGGACAATAATTGGTGCAATGTCAGTCGTTCAATCAGATCAGGAAGATATGGATCATATCATCAGGGACGATGTACGTATCATCCAGGATGATCACCAATAATTGGAGTTTCTCAGCAGCATGATCAGAGTGGGGACAATTTTGAATGGATCGTCCAGGACGACATTTGGATCATCCAGGATGAAGAGGATCATCCAAGATGATCTGGGTATCGTCTAGGATGATGTGAAGAAAACAGAAAAGGATAGAGGATGGAGATGACAAATCAGGATCCCAAAAATACAACCAGTAAAATGAAAAAACAAAACAAAAATGAAGAAAACTCAGAATAAGAATACAGAAAAAGCAACGATTTTTTTTTTTGACCAGTCTGCTCCAGTAAAATAGAATTCTCCGTTGATTTTCAATCCAAAAACTAATAAGAAGATGATTGACAGTGCTGAAATCCAGAAAAAGTTAGAAAAATTCACTTTCGTAACTCTGACCCGGGCACCTTATCGATGCAAACCTCTTTCAAAACAAAAATCCAATTCAGAAGAAAAGAAATTAGATTCGAAAAGAGATCCTTTCAAGCCTCGTTCCAAAAAAATATCTGATATGATAGTATTACAAAGTAATCAACCAGAAATCAAGATTTTTAAACTCAAGCTTTTGAAAATATAAAGTGACGTACAGATTTTTCTAAGACATTTAAAGATCTGAAAGGGAAGAAAGCTTGGTTTGGGCTCATTTTGTGCCTCTTTTTTAATTTGGTTGGCGCTTTGCGCATCTTTTGATTTTTTGATACACTTTGTGCATCTTTTAGTTGGCGACATTTTGCATCTTTTCAGCTTTGGGCTCATTTTGTGCCTCTTTTTCAATTTATTTGGAGCACTGCGCATCTTTTGTAAGCTTTCTCCTTTTCATAATCGTTAAAGAGTCTCAGCTGTGAAATTATCTTCCAGACATAGGAGACGACTCTCCACAATAAAGAAGAGTAATTCATAAAATAAAAGTCATACATCATATGATAAATGCAATCACTTGGTTTAGAAAATCATGACAATGACTCAAGACTTTGAAAACACTATTTATATGAGGTAGATTACTGTAGGAGGATAAAACAAATCTTTATTTCAAAAACTAATATTTTAACTTGAAGAAGTTTTTTATCCAAAAGATACTATACACCAGTAAAAGAGTTAGAGGAAGAGAAATAATCATTAATGTTTCTTCCCTTTAACAGATCCAGTGAAATCAATCACTGCTTACTAGCTTCTAAATCAAAACAAGTTAAACCTCTCAGTCAGAAATTCAGTTTATCAGATGTAGTGAGCAGTGATCGGATTTTGAAAAGTGGAAAACAGTAAATAAAAGAGATAAACCAGTGAATAAAAATAGGTAGAAAATCACATTAAAGTAAATACTCATATCAAACTAACAACACGGTTAACACAGAAATCAGCAGAAGAAGAAAAAATAAAAATAACTAAAGGAAAATAATCAAATCAAATAACTAACTGACAGGAACAAAATAAAGATCAGAGAAATCAGAAATCAGCAGTCATCAGAATCAAGCATTTATATCAATCACTCCTAATCTGGTTCTCAAAATACTGAATGAGTCAAAGGCCAGTGGTTTAGTGAATATGTCAGCCAGCTGATTTTCAGTTGCTACATGATGTAGCTCAATATCCCCTTTTGTAACATGGTCCCTAATGAAGTGATGCCTTATATCAATGTGTTTGGTTCTAGAATGTTGGATTGGATTCTTAGAAATGCATATGGCACTAGTATTATCACACAGAATAGACATTGTGCCCACAGGTAATCCTAAATCCAAAACTTGTTGCTTCAACCAAAGAACTTAGGCCACACAACTCCCTAAGGCAATGTACTCAGCTTCAGAAGTGGAAAGTACAACTGAGTTCTATTTTCTACTGAACCAGGAGACTAACGACTGTCCTATGAATTGACAAGTTCCAGA